>BRKX01000006.1:29748663-32248663 GCA_026008535.1 Perilla frutescens | reverse complement strand
AGTATGAGTCTTTCAAAATGCTACCTGAAGAATCTATTTCAAATCTTGAAATTAGGTTCCTTGGTATAATTAGCGACATGACTAATCTGGGAATGATATATCCAAACTCAGAAATGAATTTAAAAGTTTTGGATAATCTCACCGAAGAATGGGATATGAAGGTCATAGCCACAAAGGAGTCAAGAAATATGAACAACATTTCTCCTCGAGAATTGTTCGGGTCACTTAAAGCTCATGAGTACAGCCTTAATAGGAAAAAAGGAGCATCAACCTCGTTAAGTCAAGATGCTGCCTTCTACGGTGAATGAAACAGATTTTAAGACAATCGTTGAAAAAACAACTATCGGCCTCGAAGCTCTCCAGTAAAAGAAAATCTAAGCGATTCTCAACTAATCTAGATGGGTACCTAAAAACTAAATATTGTTTGGCAGGAAAACAACATCCTATCTAAAAGAAGAACTAAAGACATATGGTACTTAGATAGTGGATGCTTCCAACTCATGACAGGAGAAAAAAAAGATCTTGAAGGATACAAATGTTGGGGTTCTTTAAAATTGAACCACTACAGGATCTGTTTGGTTGCTTATTAATCCTATGTTAATGTATATCATAATTTTATGCAATTGATGCAAATAATTAATCTGAGTGAATTAGCATGCAAGTTCAATTTTTGATCTACTAAAAGCGGAAACATAGAAATCGAAAATTTAACTTACAAATTCGTATCAGGTTGAGGACAAGATTAAAGGTCTAATCTTGTTGTTGAATGAAGTATGATCGACACCCACAAGCTTGCTATTCCATTTCTCGATCTTCTACTGTATTTCTAGACCACATCTAGATATAGAGTGAGCTGTATACTCACTACTAGAAAAATGGACATAGACAACGGATAAAAACCATTATCTTTAGGATATTGAAACCGTTGTGCTTGATGGTGTTGTCTATAAGGGTAATTACAGACAACGGATAAAAACCATTGTCTTAAGGCTTTAAGACAACGGTTTTTGTTCTAACAACAATGGTTTATAACCCTTGTCTTAACACCTTAAGGCAACATATTACATCTGTTGTAATAGAATTAAAACCGTTGTCTTAAAGTCTTAAGATAACAGTTTTGTTCTTAAAACAACGAGTAAAATCCCTTGTCTTATGCTCTTAAGACGACGATGTTTATCCATAGTAATAGAATTAAAACCGTTGTGTTAAGACCTTAAGACAACGATTCTATTCTAAAGACAACCGGTAAAACCCCTTGTCTTGAGGTGTTAAGACAACATTGTTTATATGTTGTCTTGAGGGGTTTTTACAACAGTTGGGTTTGTTATATAAATCTGTAATAATGTTCCAATAATAATGTTTTATACCAATATATCAACAATCCATCCAAAATATGAATTTTTGTTATCAAAATATGTAATAATGTTTCAATAATAATGCTTTATACCATTAACTCAACAATCCATCCAAAATATACTACTTAAAATCAATCCAACTAATATATTCATTGTTTGCTTACAATAAGACATAAGAACATTCCTCTAAGAAAATCTCAAACACGAGTCATGGGATGATGAACGAGCAAATCTTCAACTTCTACAGCAAATCAATATTTACTACTCAAAGTCATTCAACATAATCTAACTTCAAATTCAAGAATACAAGCATGACCATATAAATCCATGATGCCAAAATGATCATATGAAGCTAAAAAAAAATCATATCTTGCATTGTTCTATATATTATCATGCACATAATTCGCCCACTCAACACGAACTTCATCAATCTCCTCTTTAGAATATTTTCTTTTTTCAAACCAAGAAATATGATATATTGGTGTGTAGCATAATTATTTCCTTTCTAAATTGCGTAAAAAAATTCAAAAGATTTTATCTTAAAAATTGGTTACATGTGATCTGAGGGAGATGAATCCAATCTAATTTAAATTTAAGATATCGCTGTAACTACAACTTCAATATGTTCGTCAATGTATTACAGGCCTCAACAGTTATTTCAAGATGCTGAAAGTTTATACTTATGCAAACTCAACCTATGTATTTGTTACTAACTAAACCAAAAATTCAAGGAAAAGTAACTAAAACTTAAGATTAAGAATGTACGTGAACATACTTGTGCAAACTCTACTGCTGTAATTTCAAAAGCAGCAGTCGTTGCTCTCTGCTGTCAGAACTACAATCATCAAAACATAATTATCAAAACTTGATGATTAATAAAAACATTAAGTGAGCACAAAACAGATAATCAAAAATAATATATATATATATATATATAATATTAAAACACAGCTATGTAATCTGCAATCTTATTCAGTGGACAATACACTAATTGTGCAGGTTTTCTAGCAATGGTAAGCAGACTATTCAGAAATTTTAACACAAAAGAATGCATAATAAACTGAGAGTTATCTCAAATAAGTCATTTTCCATTTCCCATTTATCACCAAAATGCATAATTCAAGTAGAAGCAAGATATAAAATCTTTCATCATCACCTGCTGTCAACACAACATAAAAACACCAAAAGACGCAACTATGTCTGAGTGTTGTATGACCCTCAGCAATCCATGACACAATTATAATTTATAACATAGAAAGAGACAGTCAAGGGCAACAACCACCATATCATAAGCAACCAGCTATGTTATCTCTACAAAATGAGTGGGTGGGCCTATAATCAAACTCTAATAACATAAACTTAGTTATCTTAAATTTTTATGCAACCACCTCTGACTCTTTAAGTATCTTCATTCGCTATGTAGCTAAAGAGATGCACAAATGAATTTAAAGTTTTACTGCAAAGCGATATGAAATAAAAGCATTGTTCTTATTATGATGTTTACAGAAATTTCTCACAATTTTGCTGCATGCATTCAATTTTCTTTTTCTCGGTTAATTCACCTTTAATATTCTAATAAATTACTCATCTATGTACCTATCACATATATATAAGGAAATTAATGTGAAAGATATCAAGAAACAATATGCATACCTTCCATGACATATACACTTGTTGTCACCTGCGAACAAACATAAAAAAGCATGTTTCATAAGATAGAACTGGTGAGAATAAGTGGATTGAGCCACAAATGTCTAATGACTCACCTACAAAACTTACTACTCTACCTTTCTAACAAAGATTTTTAACATGTGATTTACCATTCAGTAACTTTTTTACCAACAACAACCACATAACTAGTGAAAGGCAATGCAAGATTTCATGTGATTATAATTCAACTGTGAATTGTCTAATGTGAGACAGAGGTATGGCCTATAAAAAATAATGTCCAGAAGCTAAATGATCGAGGTAATGTCACTTTACTACTAAACAGGTGTGAATACTGTGGGGGTCAAGAGAGAACAAAAAGAGGGGCTGATTTATGAGTGCCCTAATTTTTGACCCCCACCCATTATTTATACAGGGGTGGGCAAAAATTAGGTCTTCCAAACCTAAAGGGCTTGGGCCTCTCACTCTTGTTCCATCCCTAGTTCACTAAGGTTATATTGGGCTACAATAAAGATCTAGAAGAATATTAAATTGGCCTGCTAATTTATTTAATTTCCAATATCCACAACTTAGGATATAATTAAATAACTTAAGTATTATTTTTATTCTACTAAAAAAATAACACTAACCTACCAATTTAATACATATTTGCGAATATGCTTTCTCCTTTAGTCCAGCCATTCCCCATGTTTAATATATAATGTCCATTAATTAATTATGTAAGCTTCTCACAGCTATAATTAATTAATAACTTGTTCCTTGAGCAGTACCACACAAGCTTTATCATGTACAGAATAAATTCCACGTGCAGGGTTTCACATGAACTTTGTGCTTTCTAAATGGGGCATCATAAACCTGGCACACCAGGACACAGGGGCCGCATATATTGCATGACCCATCATATATGTAAATGCTACTGCCCAAAATATCGAGGTTGTTGATTCTATCAAAGAATCTCACACATTGATAAATCAAAGCAACAACACAACATATATATGTCCGCCAATATATATGGGTTAAGAACCTGAACTCTATGTATCTTTATTCTCTCATTTAAGGTCAGAATAAAGAATAGTATCATCTTGTGATCCACCTCAATACACAAACTAATGTACTAAAATAATTAACTAGTCAAGATAAACTAACTATAAGATTATTCTATAGTGTACTAGTGGTGGGTTCAGGACCATCTAAGCTGTGAGCCTTTTCATACATTGTAAGGAATTCGATGATATAATCTTTACCATATGTACACCCACACTATATCATCTACAATGCAAGTATATGGAACTGATAGATAAATATAACAATAAATAAATACACACAGTGACTGCAATAATTATTCAATCTATATCGCAAAATAAAACATTGCAGAACATATACAAAAACAAGTCTTACAATATGCAAGACTAACAATAAAGAAGTCAAAGGTCCACTAGTTACGTTTAGAGACAACTCCAAAAGCCAAATAGTTGGAGAAGGATTCATGGTGAAAGGAAAGGTAATCGTTAATGGAATCTCACATGTCAAGGACTGAAACATAAGCTTTTAAACATCAGTCAACTATGTGACAACGAATACTTAATCAACTTCAACACAAATACATGTGACATAAAAGAAAAGTCGAGTGCAACAATGCTCCTAACAGGTATAAGGATGGGAAACATGTATGTGGTCGATTGGAGTTTTGGATTCTTAAAAGCCTGCTTTCTTGCAAATAGATCAATTGAAACGAGTTGGCTCTGGAATTGATAACTGAATCATCTCAACTTCAAAAGCATAAATGTTGAGAAAATTGTTGGGAAAAACTATCATTATAGCCGAACTGATGGTTTTGATGAAATGTCAAAACATGTGTTATGATTTAATGAAAAACTGCAGGTTATTTAAAGCTGGAAGTCAGGGGTAATGACCAAGTAAGACTTCAGACAATAGTTTAGCTAAAACGAGAGTCAACTATTTTGAAGCATGGTCAACCAGCTTAAAATGATGCCTCGATCAGACCAGTCAGAGTCAACTCTTCAAAGCTTAAGAAAAGCTATAGGGAGAAGAGAACTTTGGAGACTGGTAGGCATCCACAGATGAGTAACCATCAGTCTAGCTGAAAGCTAAGAAAGACTGATGAGAGCAGAGCCAACTTGAAAGTTGAAACTAAACTGATCAAAGATCAGTTAGTTAAAAAAGAACCAACCCCAAAACTGATCAAAGATCAGTTAGCTGGAAGAAAGCTCAAAAAGCTTTGAGCCAAAACTGAACTGACCTAAGATCAGTTTAATGAAAGGAAAGCTCAAACAAGCAGCCGACTGGAAGTCCAGGACTGAAAGCTCTCTGAAGCTAAGTAGCCAAAGACCAAGGCAGCTATACTAGACTATCTCAGAACTGAAGCTTAAGGCAGCTGAGGAACTACCAACTGGACAATCTCAGAGCTGAAAGCCGAGATGGCTGAGAGCCCATTAGCTGAATGTCCAAAACTGATAGCCGAAATACCTGCTCTCTCTGACAAATAGTCAATGAAGATCCTGACAGGAAATCTTGGAAAGATCCCGATGATCTTGGAGTAGAAGTCATTAAAGTCAAACGGCTAGTTCATTTAAAGCTTCAAACGGCTACAAGCATTAAACTGCCACTGGTGAAATCAACAGATTCACCAATTACAACGGTCAAAAGATCACTCATCTATATAAAGAGAGTAAACACAATTTTGGCCAAGACTTTTTCGCAAGACTTTCACAAGATTTTCTAACCCCTGCTATATTTTGCAGAGTGAGCTTTCTTTCTCCCCCGCAAACAGCTCAGAGCTTATATCTCCTAAGTGAAAAGTCCCAACTGAGAAGGCGTGCTTCAAGTCTTAAGCAAGCAGCAAGCTGACATAAAATTCCAGCTAAAGCAAAGCTTCTCAGTTCAGTTCTTCAAAGATCAACCACTCAGCTCAAGTTAAAGGAGCACTCTAGGTTGATAACAAATTTAAGACTGTCTTCTTGAAGATCGAGAGAGATATAAAATCTTGTAAAGATGGGCAATAGCACCTAAAGTCTTAGGGAGCAGTTGGGACCGATAAGTGTGAGCTGTCGACCCAAAAACCAGCTGAGGAGGGGCGTGTACTGATGAGTCCGTTCTTCGAGGACAGCAACAGTTGGAAAGGAGGCCGCGCTCGGTTTGAAGGGTGCCGTTTTCAGGTCCAACATAATTTCTTCACTATGTAACTGTAATAAAGAAACTTTACACTTGCATACTGGATTACCCTTCTGCGGAAGGAAGAGAGCACGTAGAAGCAGGAAGCTTCGAACCTCTATAAGTCTTGTGTGTGTTGTAATTATTGCTTTAAGCTCTGCATGTTCTTTAACTGCACACTCTAGCACACAAGCTGCACTGACAAGCTAAGCTAAGTCTTCAAGCTATCAGTCCTAACTGATCAGCTCACCAGCTAAGCTCTCGTCAAGCTTTCTATCTCAACTGATTAGTGCACAGATAAATTATCTAAAGCGAGTCAGGGCCCTAAACATTCCACAATCAGTTTAAGTTTTTGAAGTCAGTTTATTCACCCCCCATCTAAACTGACATAGATTCACACCGGGACCAACAATAAACTATCTAGCTAAAAAAAGATCTAGTAGAAGGACTCCCCAAGAAGATCTACAAGAAATTTGGCAAATGGGGATCATGTTAGAAAGGAAAGCAAATCAAGTCCCACTACAAGAAAAATGCTCATAGACTACACTATTTAGACTACGATTTTTTGAAAAAATTATATTATATTAGTTTTAGACTACGGGTTTTTCAAAAACCGTAGTCTATGTGCGTGTCGTATGTAGGTGTCTACATTTCTTAAGACAGTAGTTTTCCAAAATACCGTAGTCTAAGTGCGTATTTTTTTCTTAAGACTACGGTCATTTCAAAATTGAAGTCTATGTACGTGTTTTTAGTTTCTTAAAACTACGTTAATTTTAAAACTGATGTAACCTGGACGATATGTCTAAGCCAAATCTAGAGGAAACATAACGGAAGACTTTAAGGACTCAAAACACGTTAGATTTAAGAAGGATTCAATCCGACTAAACTAGAACACAAGGACTTGAATTTAATTTTGGAATTTAGACTCTATGAATTAAACACATAAGATACTCGACTATGACATGAACTAAGAGAAACACAATCATGAAAGAAAAGGTTGGATACGAAAGATGGAGGGGTTGTTTCGATGGTTTTGGTTCGGATAGGCTAGAATGATATGAAATATGGTTTGAAATTAATTGGATTATGGGTGAGAGTGTGACGAATGGTGATAGAGGGTGGATGTTGGCGTTGGCGACGGTGTGTGGTGTACGTGAGATAGTTCCAATCTTCAGCTGAACACCGCCTCAAAAGATGAAACGCAACTCCTTCGATCTTCACTTGTAGCAACTCCCTTAGCACGAGATGAGCTAACGAAGTTTGATAAAACTTTAGATTTGTTGGACCTAAAGAGTATTACTTTTATACTAAAGCAATAAAAGTTGTGTTTTGATCAACCAAAGGATCGGGAGACAAAGAGATATAAAACTCAAATAATCAATCAATGTCTAAAGTATCAAAAACATAATGTACCCCTATTTATAATAATAAGGGGCATGAAAATACTAAGGCTAAAAGGCTTGGAATAGCCGAAAATCCAAAAGGAAAAAGAGTTCTAGCTTGTGTGGAATTCTAAACAAGGTAATTCGAGAAAAGATCAAAAATTAAATAAATAAAAATCTAATCTAGATAAAATAATTCCCAATAAGTTTGGGCATTCAAATATGAATTAGAATCTCGTACTCGGGCTCCACGAATTAAATCCATGTCGAACACGAATGAAAAATCAACCCGGTGGTGGATTGAACTGCGCACGGTCCATGCGTATCGGCAGGCTAGCCACACGGTCCGTGCGGGCCCTTCTGGATAAGATTTCATTTTTCTTGCATGGGCCGTACGGTTGTGGTGCTACTCTGCACGGTCCATGTGGCATCGTTTCAGCCTTCATCTTCAACGAATAGCATCGTGACCCATCTTGGACGCAAAGGCTCGATCAATGGCTCCTCGAACTTCTTCCTCACAACGGCTTGCAAATAAGCTTGTAATTTCTTCACACGTAGCCGTGTAATTGGTTCTTTGAGCTGCAACTCTTTATCATCTTTGCTAAGGATTAGACCATACTCATCATTCCCCCCTGCTAAAAAGAATTCATCCTTGAATTCTCAGACTCAACATACTCGACTTTATCATCTGCAGAAAAGGGAGAAAGTTCAGAAACATTAAAGGTGGATGAACACTTGTATTCACCTGGAAGATCAATGCCATATGCATTGTCGTTGACTCAACTTAACACGGTGAAAGGTCCATCTCCTCTAGGCATCAACTTCGATTTTCGCAAGTTAGGAAAACGGTCTGGACTCAAGTGAATCCAAACTCGGTCACCCGGCTTGAAGATCATCGATCGACAGTGAAGGTTATGGGCGGCAGACGTTAAGCTCCCTTTTTGCTCAATTCAAGCCCTTACCTTCTCATGCATCTCCTTAATTTTCTCGGCTCTCCTTATACCTTTTACACTTGTTAGATGCTCAACAGGTAAAGGTATTATTAAATCATTAGGAGTAAGCGAATTAAACCTATAAACAATCTCAAACGGGGACATATTAGTAGATGAATGCACAACACGATTGTATGCAAATTCGGCATAAGGTAAACAATCTTCCCACGATTTGAAGTTGTTTTTCACTAAAGAACGAAGCAATGTGCCAAGAGTTCGATTTACAACTTCCGTTGACCATCCGTTTGAGGATGACAAGCGGTCGAAAACAACAACTTGGTACCTAGCTTTTCCCACAAAACACGCGAGAAATGTGCAAGAAACTTAGAATCCCTATCACTAACAATAGTTCTAGGAATACCATGTAAACGCACAACATGCACAAAAAAGAGATTGGCGATTTGCACAGCATCATCAGTTTTTTGACAAGCAATAAAATTTGCCATCTTAGAAAACCGATCAACAACAACAAATATAGAATCACGACCCGACCTAGACCTAGGTAATTCCAAAACAAAATCCATAGATAAATCAATCCATGGGGATGAAGGGGTTGGAAGGGGCGTGTATAAACTGAAGGAGCGAGTGGTGGATTTCAATTTCTTGCATGTAATGTGAGGCCAGTAAAAATGCTCATGTAATAAGGCTAACGTTTTAGACACACCAAAGTGACCCATTAGACCTCCTGCATGCGATTCTATCACAAGTAACTCACGCATTGAACATCTAGGCATACATAATTTCAACCCTTTGAACAAAAACCCATCATGCATGTAGAAACCATTAATAGCATGAGAATGAGTCAAACATGAAGCATAAATAGAGGAAAAATCGACATCATGCTCATATAGACTCTTAATCGACTTAAATCCTAACATCTTGGCATGCATAAGGTTAAGGAGAACGTACCTTCTAGACAAGGCATCCGCAATGACATTTTATTTGCCTTTCTTGTACTTTATGACGTACGGAAAGGTCTCTATGAATTCAACCCATCATGCGTGCCTTTTGTTCATATCTTGTTAGTCTTTTAGGTGCTTCAAGCTTTCATGATCCATGTGAATCACAAACTTCTTTGGCCACAAGTAGTTTTGCCATGTCTCGAGAGCTCTCTTGAGTGCGTATAGCTCCTTGTCGTACGTCGAGTACCGAAGGGCTACATCATGTAGCTTTTCACTGAAGTAGGCAACGAGACACTTTTCCTGCATTAAAACAGCTCCAATACCTTTGCCCGAGACATCACACTCAATCTCAAAGGTTTTATTAAAGTCCGGCAAGCATAAAATGGGTGCATTACATAAACAATGTTTTAATAAGTTAAATGCATTACCTAAGGTGCTGCATATGCATATGTGTCGACTCACTATAGATAAGAATATCATCAAAGTACACGACAACATATTTTCCAATTACTTCACGTAAAACATGATTCATCAAGCGCATAAATATACTCAGTGCATTGGTGAGACCAAAAGGTATAACAAGCCACTCATATAAACCATGTTTTGTCTTAAATGCGGTTTTCCATTCATCACCCTCTTGCATGCGTACTTGAAAATAATCGGAATGTAAATCTATCTTAGAAAAGATCTTAGAACCGGACCACTCATCTAACATATCATCAAGGTGAGGAATAGGAAAATGATACTTTACCGTGATCTTATTGATTGCTCGGCAATCCATGCACATACGCCATTCATTGTTCTTCTTCAGCACTAAGATAACTGGTACGGCGCAAGGGCTGAGCGATTCATGGATTTGTTGCTTCTCTAGAAACTCTTTAACTTGCCTATCAATCTTCTTCATCTCATCCGGGATGTCCGATAGGCTAGACGGTTTGGTAGAACGGCTCCGGGCATGAAATCGATCTAGTGCTCGATCCTATGAACTGGAGGTAATGCACTGGGTATCTCCTCTGGGAACACGTCGTTGAACTTGTCTAGGAGGGGCTGCACATCACTAGACACAATAGAATCATTAGTATCACTACCCTTAAATGTAAGTAAGACAAGAAGCAAACCTGTATTCATGGCTTTTTGAACTCCTTTGACAGAAATAAACAAGTTGTGTTGTTTAGGTGCCTTTGCAGCTTTTTCGGATGTAGAATCCATCTTGGAGGAGTTAAGGGGTGGTGTAGGGGATGGAGAAGGGTTGTGGGACCCGTTGGAGGACACGATGGGAACGCACGAGCCGTGCGGTGGGCTGCATGGTCCGTACGGGACCTTCTAGTCGGATTTGTGAAGAGGCTGCACAGCGGGTTGGGCGTGGTTCTGCACGGTCCGTGTAGAGCTGGTCCATCCCTCGGCCTATTTTGCAGCTTCAATCACGGCCTATTTGTCTCTCTCTTCTTTAAACCTCTCTTGCATTCGTTGTTGATCCTCGACAATGTCCTTCGGGGCAAATGGCTTCAAAATACAAGTACAACCATTATGTTTCACGGTGTACGTGTTCAAACGTCCATCATGGACTGCACACCTGTCAAATTGCCACGGTCTCCCCAACAATAAATGTACCGCATCCATCAGGATGATGTCATACAAGACAATGTCAGAAAAAGTACTAATTGAAAAAGTGACACTAACCTGGTGGAGAACGCGAACTTCACCTCTTTCAGTTGCCATTGCAGTCGATATGGCTTTGGATGATTTTACATTGGTATGGCGAGCTTATCTACTGCATATTGACTAATGGCATTGATGACGCTGTCACTGTCAATGATCATGGAGCACGATTTCCCTTGGATAATTGCACGGGTGTAGAAAATATTCTCCCGTTGATGTCTTGCTCCTCATCTCGAATGATGCTCAAACTCCGGATTGTAACTAAACTCATAGTTGGCACAACCGGGCGTACTTCTTCATGCTTAGCATCATCTTCCGTTACTTCTTCATTATTGGTGTCGCCTATAGTCTCTAATTCATCATCACTGGTTGATTCTAATTCGTTGTTCTCGGATAGAAATAGAACACGCTGGTTTGGGCATTGGGCTTAAAAGTGGCCCCATCCTTGGCACTTGTGACATTAAACATCATGGGATCATGGAGAGCCTGCATTGGGCGGTTAGGCTTGAGTGTTAGGCTGTGTAGGAGACAGCCTAGACTGTGCGGGTGGTGTAGATTCGGGTCTACGGCTTGGTGGTGGAGTAATGTGATCAAAACGATGAATGGGCTGCTCGGGAGCAACTCTGGGTTGTGTGGCTTCATTGGGTAGGGTGGATGGAGGGTTTTGACCCCATGACTGGTGTGTGGAGGTCGAACCATGCATAGATCGGCGCCGACCATCTCTCAACTATCTCTCAACGATGGTCGCATAATGTACCATCTCCTCAATGCTCCTAAAATCCTTTAATTCAACTTCACAAGCAATATCCGGGTTCATACCTTCGATATATTGGATTAAGGTAGCATCGAGGGATTCTTCCTTTCCAACACAATTTAACATCATCTCCAACTCCTTGTGGTACTCCTCGATTGAGCGGGTTCCTTGCTTGATCTGGTTCAATTTCTTCTCTAACTCCCGCTTGTAGTGTACCGGAATAAATCATCCTCTTAGGATGTCCTTCATCTCTTGCCATGTGTCGATCAAAGGGTATCGATCACGACATCTCCTTTTCTGTTGATTTTCCCACCAATTTGTTGTGTATCCCTTAAACTAAAGGGAAGCTAACTGTACTTTCTTCAACTCGGGGAAATCATAGTATTTGAAGATCTTGTCGACCTTCCTTTCCCAATCTAGGTAGGCGTCTAGATCATGATGTCCTTCGAACTCCGGAATGGTTGTGACACCCTCAAACGGATGTAGAAGAAAAGGCTACCAATGTGAGTATGCCTTGTATTTTTTTTTTGAAATAGAATAGAAAAGTATTGGATCACTTGAGAAAGGATAAGATTTACTTTCACACATAATTTACATAATTATATCTAGGGAAGAAAGAGTACTCCGAAGTCAAAAGAGTACACCCGGGAAGATAAAAGTTTATATACAATCAAAACAGTGAACTTTGAAGAAGTTTCACACTTGAACAAAAATAGAGTCAAAAGGTGGTGCGAAAAGCTTATAAACAAAAGCCCATCAGGTCGTCATCCATATACATAGACCCACAGGAACTTGTAGGAACTCCACGTCCCGCACCATGCATTCTCATGCTTCATCTGAGTCACCCACAATGCATGAACTACATGACCTAAAGCTCAATAAGCAGAAATCATGCATGCAGTCTCATACACGACGCATAAAGAAGACACCACACCATGGCTAATGCTCGTGATATAAAATATTTTCATCTCAAAAGCATTTTCATTGTAGGAACTTGGCTCCCTTCACCAGACACCAACATGAGTCATGAGCTCATAATATATTCAATATCACTTGGCCATAATGTGATTAGTGCACTCATGTGGCTCATCCTTCCTAGACCCCAAGGGACACGCCCCCTGCATGTTTCCTTTGATCCCACATGAAAGTCATCCCACATCAGCCACTTATCACCTCAAAGGTACATTCGAAGTGGACCATCCTCCCTGGACCCCAAGGGACACGCCCCCTGTCTGTTCCCTTTGATCCCACATGGAAGTCATCCCACTCGAGGCACAAATATCAACACAACACAACACGGGCTGGTGGTGACCAATCCCAAATAAAACATTTTCTCTCTCTCAAACATTTCATGCATGCAACTCGATAATATCTACATGGCGTGCATGCATATACTCGTGATCATATACAAGATATTCAATGCAAATAGATAGAACGCCACAAGCATATTACACCACACATTTATGAGGTAATAAATTATAACAACATAATAGCAAATAATAATCACATATAATCAAATAATAATATATTCATGCATTGTAGTTGCAAATGGATTTCTACTTACATTGATTGAGTCCAAGGATTAAATGTTTGAAATCCTAAACTCGGTGCTTTCTCAAGAGAATCTAATTAACATTAATCATAAATTAACACTCAGTTTACTAACCAATCCTTAATAATAAAAATGAAATAACACAGTATTTTCTTGATCATCATTTTTCAATTTTTTTTAGCAATCCTTACTAAAACCTATATCATCCATAATTTAAATAAGTTCAACCTAACCTAATATCAATTAAGCTTAGTGGATATAAGATGGAATAAAAATATTCTAACTTGATTTTACTAATATATTCGAAGTTTCAATGAGAAATAATCAAGAAAAACATTATTAAGTACTCAGATGAAAGTATTCTAATAACTTTATCTCTATCTGTTAATAGACGATACTATACAACTCTTAAACTAAAACATATGATATTAAAATAAACAGTTCTCTATTCCTAATATTCAAGGAAATAAAGAAACTTGATCTTATTGACATTAATAATAATTAATTCACCTATAGCTATTCTTAAATAAAAATCCACTTCACTATATTTTTCCTTTATTCGTTCAATACAATTGAGCTAACTAAGTAATAATAAAATCAATACAATTAAATAAAAAATGTTCTTTGTATTATAGAAATGAAATTTACCAAATATAGATGTTACACTATTATCCTCTTCAATATCATTAGCTGCAATAGAGTAAAAACTAAATTGATAACACAATTAAACATTAAAGTAAAACATTAACCTCATCAATTTTGCCGAAAATTTCCAATTTGTTTCACCTCATAATCTCAATTCTCCATAATTGACGGCAAGAATGTTTCTTTCTCTCTTTTTTTATCTAATAGAATGTTACTTAACTTTATCTCCATAAATCAACTTTGCAACTCTCATTTACACGTGTGCCCTAATACATATACACATTACTAGAGTATTACACTTATCACCTCTTCCAAGGCTACACGTAGGCATAAAATGAAAGTTGTAATTCTTATATATATTTATTTAAGTTAATCCTATATAGACATGCATGCTACACTTTTTTTTCGTGAGTCAACTCATATACATATATATATATATAATATTCATTTATACTAAAATGCTATGAGCATATACACACCTATATTTTATTATATATATTATATATATACATATCTAGAAACTATTAATATGTCTTTATTAAGTAATTAAATGCGCACAATCATATTTACACACATAAATAAACGTAATTGTCATAAAAATAAACACACAATATCTGTATGAAGCATATATCAAGAAAATCATTAAATAATGAGAGGCTCGGTTACTACAATGGTGGTCTTGATATTGTTGACCACGAAGTTATCTTCCTCGAATCGGGGCCTGTCGACGCGGAATGCGCGCCTATGAGGTGTTCTGGGGTGATATCGATGGTTGCCATGCCTTGGAGGTTCGAAATTGTCATTGAACTCCTCATGATCATCGGACTCAGGTCCGTAATCATTGTCTTCAGGCTCAGGTGGCGGCTGGGGATGTCTGGCTGCGGCTCTAGGCTGCGTTGTGGCTCCAGCTGTGGCTCTTTAAGGCTCAACTTGTCTCTCAACTGCGCCTGGGGGTTCATTGGGCCTCTCGAGAGGTGCTTGAACTGTCTGAGCTTCAGTTGACTGGGTTTTGAGGCTCCCAATCTGCTCAACTAACTTGGCTAGTTAATTGTCAAATCTATTTTCCATCTCACGATTTCGATGATTGACATATGAGGTCATAAAATGGTACTTGGCGTCCCATATTGGTGTATTGGAAAAGGACACTTCTTCTTCGGGTGTGAGGGGCGACTTCGGGTCGTCCTCACTGATCTTGGGCAACTCATTCTTGTTGTCCTTCTTCATGGTGCCTGCAAAATGAACAAACGTGAAAGAAAAACAAAGTATATGACTTCATAATTCCTCACAGTCACTCAAATTGATGAACTCTCAGAATTTTACCACTCGTGTTTGCACTCAATATATGGTACACATGTTGTAAGTGTATATGGGGGGTGGGTTGATCGAAAATTTTGTGGCTCCTTGATCAGCTTTTCTGGGTCTTTATGCAAGCTCCAAATAGTAGATCACAAACCTCGGTAGGATGTGACAGTGAATGTAATGGAATTGAAGAAGTGGTATAGATGGAGTAGGGGATGAATTTTTCGATCTTAAAGTGTTGTAGGAATCGAAAATAATAGCTAGGGAATAGATTATGGGTGGTGGAAAGAATTAGGAAAAAGAAAGAAAAGATAAGGCAAGAAATTAGCTAAATAAGGTAGGAGGGATTTGGATGTGTTTCACCTAGAGTGGACACAATCTAAATATCCTAGAATATCTAACTATATGGAAGGAGTCTAAAACAACTAGGAAAGAATAATAAAAATTTGAAATTAAATCTGATTTTTTTTACGATTTTTTTTTGTGCTGTAGGGTTTTCGACCCTCTACTCTTTTTTTTTCAATGAATAATTAAATTACAATTCAAAAACACGAAAGCGAAATAAATAACACATAGGATAAAATCTGACACGTCGGATTGAACCACAACCAGCAGAGCTGACGTGGCTCTGATGCCATATTTATGATGTGACCCGGACGATATGTTTAAGCCAAATCCAGAGGAAACGTAGCGGAAGACTTTAAGGACTGGAAACACATCAGATTTAAGAAGGATTCAATCCGACTAAACTAGAACAAAAGGACTCGAATTTAACTGTGGAATTTAGACTCTATGAATTAAATACCTAAGATACTCGACTATGACACAAACTAAGAGAAACACAATCACGAAAGAAAAGGCTAGATACGAAAGATGGATCGGTGGTGTCGATGGTTTTGGTTCAGATAGGCTAGAATGATATGAAGGATGGTTTGAACTTGGATTATGGATGAGAGTGTGACGAACGACGATGGAGGGCGGATGATGGTGTTGGCGACGGCGTGTGGTGTACGTGAGGTAGTTCCAATCTTCAGCTGAACCCTGGCTTAAAAGACGAAATGCAGCTCCTTCGATCTTCACTTGTAGCAACTCCCTTAGCATGAGACGAACTAATGAAGCTTGATAAAACTTTAGATTTGCTGGACCTAAAGAGTATTACTTTTATACTAAAGCAATAAAAGTTATGTTTTGATCAACCAAAGGATCGAGAGACAAAGAGATATAAAACTCAAATAATCAATCAATGTCTAAAGTATCAAAAACATAATGTATCCCTATTTATAATAATAGGGGGCACGAAAAATCCTAAGGCTAAAAAGCTTGGAATAGCCGAAAATCTAAAAGGAAAAAGAGTTCTACCTTGTGTGGAATTATAAACAAGGTAATTCTTGAAAAGATCAAAAATTAAATAAATAAAAATCTAATCTAGATAAAATAATTCTCAACAAGTTTGGGCCTTCAAATAAGATTGAAATCTCGTACTTGGGCTCCATGAATTAAATCCATGTCGAACATGAATGAAAAACCAACCTGGTGGCAGATTGAACTGCGTACGGTCCGTGCGGACCCTTCTGGACGAGATTTCACTTGTCTTGCACAGGCCGTACGGTTGTGGTGCTACTCTGCATGGTCCGTGTGGCATCTCTTCAACCTTCATCTTCAACGGATAGCATCGTGACCCATCTTGGACGCAAAGGCATGATCAATGGCTCATCGAACTTCTTCCTCACAACGGTTTGCAAATAAGCTTGTAATTTCTTGACATGTAGCCGTGTAATTGGTCCTTTGAGCTGCAACTCTTCATCATCTTTGCTAAGGCTTGGACCATACTCATCAAAAACCGTAGTTTATACGCGTGACTCTAGTTTCTTAAGACTACAGAGGTTTCAGATCAGTAGTCTATGTGCATAAAAAAATAAAATTATATTAGGAAACTAGAAAACTGAAATAATCAAAATATCTATTATTTATTATTTTATTCATTAAAAAAATGAAAAAATGGTAATTAAGAAGATGAATTATAAAAATATTTAGGATGGTAAAATTTCATATAAAATAAAAATTTATAGGGTAGGAAAAAAATGCTAGCTTTGATATTCGAAGCATTGACCTATTGAAATTAAAGAAGTAACTTAACCAATCTCACCAAAGAACTTGAAATTCTCTCCCTCTCTCTCTCTCTAAAAGGTCGAAACTTTTGAATTCCCGAAGAAAACTTTCAGGAAAAATGGCGTTGAGGCCTCTTGATAATGCAATGCCGATCACTGCTGAAAGGCCTAAAAAGCATGCGAAGATTGCAATCTCAGATCACAAAGAGAAGCAGCAGCCTGATCTCGGTGTCAACGATGAAAACCGGGTTCCGTTGCCGCCAACGGCGGAGGCGGCGGCGGATGCATCCATTGACTACATCCCCTCTGAAAATCTCAAGCCATTTCAAGACCCGAACTCCAAGATTCAGGGTCTTGTTGGAGGGTTGGAATCAAAAGATTGGTTGAAGGTTTGTGAATCACTGAACGATGTTAGGCGATTCGCGCTCTATCACTCTGGTCTCTTGCAGCCAATTCTGGAAAAAGTGTTGCTAGTGATGGTGAAATCAATCAAGAATCCAAGAAGTGCTCTGTGCAAGACTTCAATCATGGCTGCTTCTGATATTTTCAATGCATTTGGTGAAAATCTGCTTGAATCTGCTTCTGATGCTTTTAGCCAATTGTTGTTGCAACTACTACTAAAAGCTTCACAAGACAAGAAATTTGTATGTGAAGAAGCAGACAAGGCATTATTGTCAATGGTGAAGTCCATGGCTCCTCTGTCTCTTCTCCAAAAGCTCGGTGCATATGGCGGGCACTCGAACCCCAGAGTTCGAGCAAAAGCTGCGGTTTCCATCTCCAACTGTGTCTCCAAGATGGATCTGAAAAGCATGGAAGAATTTGGCTTGGCAGCATTGATTCAGATGGCGTCGAAGTTGTTGAATGATAAGCTTCCCGAGGCAAGAGAAGCGGCTAGAGGAGTTGTGCTCTCACTACATAGAGCAATCACTGAAAATGAAGAAGAGAAGCAGGAGTTTTGGCAAAACTTTTGCCAGTCTAATCTGCCAGCTATTCATGCACTAGCTATGGTTAAACTTGTTTCTTCTCTGTAATCAAGTAGAAATTGGGGATTAGTTTGGAGAGTCTATTAGTTTTAGTTTTTTTTTCCATCTCATTTGTGATGGGATAAGATTTGATTGCTTCATGTAAAGATCATTTTTACATGGATGTGTAGGGATGATGTTTTCCATAATGCTACTATTTGATTTCATTTAAAAAAAAAAAACCAATCTCACCAAAGATTTAATTGATGTCTAAAATACTTCATTTATAGATATTAATATGATATAGAATATAACCCAACTCCAGCGCGCAGGACCCTAAGTTTAGTTTTCCCCAATTCATTTTCACACAGTCACCAACTCGCGCGCCATCTCTCGACCCTAGGGTTTTAGCGCAGTCACCAACTCCCCAGTGCGCCATCTCTCCGCCGCCAGCGCCGACCAATGTCAAGACTTCTCAGCACAAGCAAGGGAACAATCTGCAAGCATGGTTGAAAGTTGTGCGGATGCACTTGGGGAAAAGAAGATCGGGTATTTTAGTTTCCTTAATTTTGATTTTGTGGTGGAAGTGGTTTGTTAATTGTGATATCTTGAAGCAATTGTGTTAATTGGTAGAACTAGGGAAGAGCCATGTTCGGGAAGTGGTGATTAGTGTATGATTTCAATGACTCTATTGTCATAATTTCATTGAGTTCGTGATTTTAATTTGATCTAATTGAACTGTACGTGCAGGTATAAAGATGCAGGTTGCGACCATCGAACAATCAGCTACTGAAGCGACACAGAAATTAGAAGGCCCTGTTATTGTTATTACTGGAGCTTGCAGAGGAATCGGCAAAGTTGTCGCTTTGGCTCTAGGGAAAGTTGGCTGCAAGGTTGGGTTCTTTACTTCATTCCCTGACAAGTTTGTCTTAAGTTGTTTGTCTTCTTTTGAGAGTTTGATGCTATTTTTGAGTGATTAAGGATCACATAGCGCTTGTGATTAAGTAGTAGTAGATGAGCCATATAATGGATCATTTCTTTTTTGAAACTACTTTCTGGAGAACTCATAAGTCATAAGAAACTCTGAAACCTTTTTAGCTTCTTCGTTTCTGTTGGCCCATCTTCTATTATAGGGGAACTTTAGAGCTTTCATCCAGCTAGTTCAATGCCCCATTATCATCTATTGTATGATGCCTAGCATGTAGTAATTGTAATATGTGATTTGTTACTCTTTCACCTTTACCATCTCTCAAACTAATTTAGCACTATATGTTGCAGGTTTTAGTAAATTATGCAAGGTCATCAAAGGAGGCTGAAGAAGTCTGTAAAGAGGTAAATAACTACCTATATGAGTTCATAGTTTACATTCTGGTGTATGCCTCTCAACTCATCTACATACACAAATGAATTCACAACCTATAAAGCTAATTGTGGCCTATATATACAGCAACTTCGGTGATCTACAAGAATGATGAGTGCTGAAAGTCGGACTTGTTCAACTCTTGATTCCCCTGCTGCCTAATGCTTGACTGCTCCCAATTGACTAAAAGCTTGACTGCTGAAACTTGTTCAACTCTGGATTCCCAATCTGCCTAAAAGCTTGACTACTGAAACTCAGACTTGTTCAACTCTGGATTCCCCTGCTTGACAGCAGGTATTGCTGATATGAGTTATCCCCATCCTAGGTAGGATTCTCAAAATCTTAGGCCATCTCTCAAAACATGCTTATTAGTATACATGGTTTAAAAAGGCGTGAGAGGCCTACGCCTCAAGGCGAGGTGCCGAAAATTAGCCTGCAAGGTGTCGTCTCTTGCAAATCTGTGAGGCTTACGCCTCTATTTGATGGAGGCGGAAGAGGCGCCTGAGGCGAGGCTATTTTGCTAGGCGCCACTGCTTCTGCCAATTTCTATTTTTTTTTTGTTTTTTTTAGGGTTTAAGCTTTAATTGGGCTGGGCTTCACTTAAAAACCTTAAATTAAGAAATATCCCTAAGCCCAACAACCCAATTTGATCAATTAATTGATCAATTTCATCAAAGAAACTCTGCCGCGCTCATAGAAACACAGCTTGCCCGCGCTTTGGGTTCTCTAATCTCACCAGCCACCCATCTCCACACCTGCGGCTTGCTATCTCCGACCACTCTAACACAAGTAAGTCTCTCTCTCTCTCTCTCCCCTGCAGTTGTTCTTTTTGTGTCTTTTTTTCAACTTGTCCGCTTCTATTCTCTCTTTTTCCTTTTTTCTGCTGCTACTTCTCAGTGAATATTCTTGCTTTTTTTATTCAAATGTCTTTTTTTCAACATGAGCAGTAGTAGTTCTCTTTTTTATTTGGATTTGCAGACCTGCAGTTGCTATTGCAGAGCTAGTTCAATGTTCTCTGCTCTTTTTTTTTTTCAAATGTTCTGCAGTAACCAGTAGTTTCTGCAGTTGCTCTAGTTTTCAATGTTTTTAATTGTTTTTTATATTTTAGATTAAGTAGTTTTGTGATTAAATGTGTAATTTTTTTATTGAATGTGATTACAAGATGAGTGGACAACGGAGAGATCTCGTTTGGAAGTATAGTGTGCAAATAGATGTAGGAGTAAACAAGTATTTTAAATGCAATTTTTGTAGCTAGGAAATTAAAGGGTGTGAAGAGAGTTAAAGATCATCTTGCACAAAGTGCCTAAAGAAGTGAAAGAAGAGATTACAAACTACATAAGGAAAAATATGGCTTAATGGATGAGGATTGGGAATTTGGGATGATGGAGATGGTGGAGATGGAGAATTGGAGATGATTTCTTTTATGTTTGAGTTGATTTGGAACTAATTTGAGATTAAGAGTCTATGAATTTAACTTTTAAGGCTTAAAAACTACTTGTCTATAGTCTTTATTATTTTGCTATGAGGTGTGGGAATATGTGTTTATTGTATGTTATGAATTCATGGATATTATATATTTTTTAAATAATTTTCTTCTTGTTGTCGAGGCTTACGTCTCGGTCCGCCTCGAGGTTTACGCCTTGCAAGGCTCCAGGCAAAAGCCTCGAGGCTAGCCTCTGGCTTCTTAAACCTTGAGTATTAATATAATTAAAAGACAGATTATTAGATGGGGGATAAATTAATTAAAGCAATTTGGCAGATATAATTCCACCCACCAATGTAGGAATTTTGGCTGTCAAATTAAAGTGCTTTGGTAATAACCTTTTATATATGATCTTGTGTAATGCAAAACAAATCATGATTGAAACATGACTGCAACCTCAACTATTGAAACATGTGTGCGACCTCACTGCTACAATTTTAACCATCATTTCTCCAATACTTATTAAGTACACCAAAAGCTACTAATTTAATTTTGTCCAAATTAATATTTTTCTAATGTACATAAATTTGCTATATCATACTATTTTCCTCTTTTTTATTCTTTAAATGTCTCTAAGTCTAGCTTGTTTAAACATTTTATCTATCTTGGTGGTTCTTGATAAAGATATATATTATTTTTCTCATAGTAGAAATGTTAAATTAGTTTATCTCAATATTCCCAAATGGACGCCGATCGAGTTTTAAATATAAAAGTTGAATTTTCATTTATTTTTTAATTATAATAAAACTAAAACTTATCCGAATAAATTTTTTACCTATGTTTCCAAATTCTTGTGGTTTTGCTGCTATATCAATATATTTAGTACGTATTTTTTGGCTAGGAGGAATATGCTTAAAGTTTGTAAACTAGAGGGGAATTTGATTTGTAGTTCTTCATAGTTCATATTTGATTTTATATCGTGTGTGCTAATATATGATCTATATGTTTTTGTTGATTAATTAGTCAACATTTGATTCTTATGGTCATTGATCCTCATAATGATGTTGTATCTTCCTTTGATCCTATTAGGCATCAAATTCATGATGACGAATGGAAATGATTATGACCATGGATTAAAAAAACGCACGAGGCGTACGCCTCGAGGCGCGAAAAAAAAGCCTCTGAGGCGCCGCCTCAGGTAAATTGATTGAAACCCACGCCTCGGATGGGTGTGAGGCGTTGAGGCGCACGCCTTGAGGCGGAGTTTCGCGAGGCGCTGTGAGGCGCTGCGCTTCAATTGATCAAATTTATTTTTAAAAATTAACTATTTTTTTGGTTTTTTGGGCTTTGACCCACTAGCCCAACATGAAATTTAAAAAGCCCATAGTTTAAAACTCGAAATTACTGAATATCTGGAAAAGAATGAACTCATCGCTACTTCGCTAGCGCCGATCTCTCCTCAACTCTCCTCAACTATGACTCTGTGACTGTGGGCGACTTGTAGCAGACCTGGAGAACCTTTAATTTTAAACCTGGAAGTTGAAACTTGAAACTAATTTGGGTTTATGATTTAGGACTTGAAAACTTTTGTGTTTGTTGGACTAGATTTTGTGTTTGTTGTTGTTGAACTTGCATCTTGTGTTTGTTGGATTTGGTTATTGTATCTGTTGGACTTGGATCATGTGTTTGTTATGGATTTATGTGTTTTGTTAAGAAATTATGTGTTTTGTGGCATGAATTTTTTAATTTTATGATTTTTTTAATATATTTTCTTCTTATTGTTGAGGCTTACGCTTCGGTTCACCTCGAGGCTTACGCCTCGCGGTACCTTGGGAAAACGCCTCGGTACCCGTTTCCGCCTTTTAAAACCTTGATTGTGACCATGTAAGATTTTATTTTATTTTTAGTTTTTATATATTATTGAATGATGCATTTATTAAGGTTGATTTAATATGATTTTGTAGGGCATTATCTATGTTTAATGCAACATTAGGGAGAAAAGGAAAGAAACATCCAACTGGGGAAGTGATTAAGGTATGCACAATTCGCATTAGCTACTGTATAATTGTATTTTATCTATTAACATTTTTTTATCATAGACTCCTCTTCAACCCGATTCCAAATAATGTGGGTACTTCATCATGCGTTATATGAATGAAATCATTGAAGATCTTAAATTGAGTGGCTCTATTTCTCTATGATCACATGTGAGCAATTTTCAAGATAGAATCTTTTAAATTTTTTAAGGTAATTTGGAAAAGAAGTAATAATGCTAGGTTGCACTCTAATATGTTATATTTTCTTAGTTTGAAAAGCGAAAGTACTCTGAAAAGGAAATTTATGAAGTTCGTGTTGAGTGGGTTAATTGCGTGTTTGATCATATTTAGTAACAATGCAAGGTATATTTTAATATTTTAAGTTATAGTGGATGACTTTAGCATTATGAATATGATCAAGTTTATGTTCTTGATTTACAAGTGATGGAGTTACATGTTATGTAGTAAAGTTTGATTTGTTGCAGATGTTGATGATCCATTTATGTATGATCAATATTTGGTGTTGGATATCATTTTGGAGGATATTGTATTTTGGATAGATATTGACTCTTCGAGTACTTTCATTTAGAATAATTTGTACTGTGGTGGGATATTATTGTATTTGGAATAGATTATTGTAAGTGGTTGGTATTTTGTATGGATCATTTTAATTTGTATTTTGCTTGAATGGTTAAATTAATTGTTGAAAATTATTATTATTGTATTATTAATAATATATAATTTTAGGCTAATAAAAAATGACGGTTTACAAATAAATCGTTGTCTATTTATATTCTTTAACAATGGTAAAAAAATGTTGTAAAAGGCATAAAAATTGTTGTCTAAAGAACCTAAGTGATACTATCCTAGGTGGGGTGTTGATAATCGAGTTCAAGCATACGGGAAGACAGGCGCGAGTCACAGCGCGAGTGGACTGGTCGTGCCAATTAGCGTGAGTAACAGCGCGAGTGACCCCGTGTCGTTCCCAGTACAGTGTCTGTGAATTTTGATTATTTTCGAATTTTTGTATTTATTTATTTCCGTTTATTCTTAGTATTCCTAGTTATGGTTTATTTTATTTGCCCACCTATATAAGGGATTGCACTGGATTTTATTAGACAACTTTTGATATATTGAATTTGAGAATTCTCTACGGAGATTCTATTAAACCGTGTGTCGTATTCAAACCCTGACTTATCAAACAGATTCATCACCTCTGTTTGTGGCGTCTACACTAATATTCTGAGGTTCTTGTCTTCAATCACGGTATGGTTGTAAATTTAATATATCTATATTTCATCCGCATTGTGAGATTCGGGTCGAGGGATTCCGCTTTGTAACCTGATATAGTGCTAGGGTTCTAAATCGCATCACTAAGACTACATTATTAAATTATAGAAACGTAGTCTTACGTCATCAAGACTATGATCATCAACTGTAGTCTAAGATCGTACAACCGTAGTGAATAAACTATTAAAACAACACTTAAACATAAATGACTACGGTGTTTAACTGTAGTCTTAAACACCTAAGACTACAGTTTAAAACTGTAGTATATACCACAAAACTGTAATCAAAGGTATCTTAAAACAATGATTAGCTGCAAAAGACTACATTTTTTATCTGTAGTCTTTAAGTGTAAAGACTACGGTTATAAACCGTAGTCTGTGAGATCATCTGTAGTTACAGGGTATCTTAAGACAACGATTTTGAAAACGACTACAGTTATAAACCATAGTCTTAAGGCGCTAAGACTATGATTTTAAATTGTAGTCCAGTACGACACCCATAGACTACACCACCTGTCTCTACGGTTTTCATATCCTTTAGACTATGAGGTTTAACCGTAGTCTATGAGCGTTTTTCTTGCATTGTCCTCATTGTAAAACAAGGATCATTCCCAAGCACAACTGACTGCTTTCAACTTCTACACATGGACCTGTTTGGTCCAGTCAAACCACAAAGATTGAGAGGAAAAAGGTTCACCCATGTAGTGGTAGATGACTACTCAAGATGCACATAAGTAGAATTCCTAAGAAGCACAGATGAAACATATGCTAAACTGCCTACACTAATCAGACGACTGCAAACTGAAAAAGGTAGCACAGTTATGAGAATTCGATCAGATAACAGAAATGAATTTGTCAACAAAAAAATGATTAAGTTCTGCAATCAGTTGGGAATAATTCATGAACATTCAACCGCCAGAACTCCTTGTTGGGGTTTTCTCGAATTGTACCCCACAAGATCTATTTGGATGCCATTAATTCTAACTCATGTAAATCATAATTTTATGCGTGACATTAATAATCCTATGTTGAATTAACATGCAAGTTTCAATTTTGAATCTATTGCAGCGGAATAAAATAGAATCTATCGAAACCGGTACTTACAAACTTTATCGGGTTGCTCACGGGATTAAAGGTCTAATCCCGTTGTTGATGGAGAACACATGGATAGCGATTTACCTCTCTTTGGTGTTCGAAATCTTATAGCTCAAATATTCTACTTCTTGATCTTCTGCTATATTCCCGGACCTTGTTTAGATGCAGGGTGGGCTGCAGACTACTAAACAGTTGTGGAAACTCTAGGAATCAAGAGAGCACTTAAAGGGGCTGTATAGATGTGTATTTTTCTTATTAATTTTCGGGCCCCCCTCTCTTATTATAAGGGAGAAGGTGAAAATTTCATCTCCAAACCCTATTGGGTTGGACCTCCAACTCTTATTCTATTCCCAATCCACTTAGGTCATATTGGGCTAGAACAGAGATCTAGAAGATTATTAAGTTGGCCTACTAATTTATTTAATTTCTAATATCCAATAAACTTAGGATATAATTAAATATATTAAGTATTATTTTTATTCCACTAAAGAAATAATATTGACCTACCAATTTAATACATATTTGCGAATATGCTTTCTTCTTTAGTTCAGCCATTCCCCATGTTTAAGATATAATGTCCATTAATTAATTATGTAAGCTTCTGACAGTTATAATTAATTAATATCTTGTTCCCTGAGTAGCACCGCACGATTTTTGTATCATGTAAAGAATAAATTAATATTCTGCCTGCAGGGCTTCCCATGATCTACATGCTTCCTCAAGAGGACATCATCAACCTGGCACACCAGGACATGGTGACCATATATAATGCACGACCCATCATATATGTAAATGTCACTACCCAAAATATCGAGGTTGTTGATCCTATCAAAGAATCTCACTTATTGATAAATCAAAACAGTCAATATAACATATATATGTCCACCACTATACATGTGATGAGACCATGGCAAGCATCAAATCGGTCCATCCAAAGCTGCCATTAAAGGATCCCAAGATTGTTACTCCTTTAATAATCAAAGATTGGAGATCAAGATTTGAAGAGCAATGCATGAAGATAGAACTCATCAAGTTGTGCATGCATGGCAGATTCACATTGTATAGACAAGTTGCATGGAGTTTTCGTCCCCCTTAGTTATTTAATTAAGGGATTGATTTATTTAGACTATAGTATTTAATTAGACTATGGAATTTAATTAATTAGATCAGATTTTATCTATTTTTTTATGTAATTTTCGTCCATTAATTAAATAGGTTTGACTAGAATTGTATTTAAGGTAATTTCCTACCTTGAATAGAATTCTAGTTTAGGTATCTTCCTAGTATAGTTAGAGATCCCTTTTGGATCAATTTTTAGACCTTTTTTGATGAGTATTTTCGTCCCCCTATGTATTATAAATAGGGGAACCATTGTACATTATTATTTTAGACGTTGCATGAAATAAAGAGTTATTTTCTCAATTGTCTCACGATCCTTAGGTTGATCAAACAAACACTTTTGTTGATTTAGTCATAAATAATCATTCTTAGAGGATAGCATCTTTAAGTCTTATTCAAGGGTATTCCTTAATTCACTCGAGGGATTAACGGGTACTCGCTAATATCGAAGAGCAGCTTAGAGATTTTGGCCTCGTGGTAAGTTCGAGATCGCAAGGCAACTATCGGGTTGTGATTCACCACAACATCATCAACCATCAACGCCCACGACGCCATCCATACAGCCCCTTCGCACGCCTCCAATCAATCCACAAGGTCGAGTTCTACGCGATTCATTCACACGTAAGTTCCTTCTATCATTATCATACCTTATCTACTCCAAGCCGTTCTTAACCTCTCATACACAATTCCTACACCTATTTTCCAGCCCTATCTCGCCCCTTTGCAGCCCTTATCCTTTCGGTTTTGTGTTATATAATTTGTGTCGTTTTCTACGTGTTCTAGTTGTCTAGATTAGTCGTATTTTCATTGTTTATCGAGTCGGATTGAAGCCCTTCATTAAGTTGACGTGTTTCGTATCCTAAGTCTTCCGCTACATCTCTAGATTCGTCCTAGATTAATAGTCTGGGTCGTATCATATTTTGGCATCAGAGCCACGTCAGCTCTGCTAGTCGTGGTTCAATCCGACGTGTCATTTTATCCTATGTGTCGTCCTACGTGTCTTTATTTTCTTACGTGTTAACGAGTTGTAATAGTTAGTGTTCATTGAAAAAAAAATTCGGATTTAAAAAAAATCCGAAAAAAAAGAAAATACAAAAAAAAAATCTGCCAAAAAAAAAATCCGAAAATTAAAAAAAAAAGAGGCATATTCATTGTGTTACCTTTTGAGTCTTGTTTTAATTTTGGTACTTTCCTTGTAGAGTATTTCTATAGTTGGTATTTTCCTTTTAGTCAAGTTCTATAGTTGGTACCTTCCATTAGTGATTTATTTTATTTTTGGAACCTTCCTTCCAAGTTTTATTTTTATTTTGGTAATTTCCTTTTGAGTTGTAATTTATTTTTAGTTCTTTCCTTTTAGAGTCTAGTTCAATTAGGATATTTAGAATTGTGTCACAATTGTGTAACACTTTCCAAATTACCTAATATTTCTTTCCTTTTTCTTTCCTATTTCTTTCCTTCTACCTTTGGGATTTATTTTTGGATCTCCTACACTATTTAGGACTTCAAAAATACATCTAATTCTTTCCTTATCTTGATTTCTTCCATTCCAATCCTTTCAAACCTTCCATATACTTCCCCATACCCATTAATTTTCGTTCTCTATCCCTATAGAGTTTGAGAATTTCAGCCTTAGTCATAACACCCATGCACCATGCTCCCCATGGGCCGTACACCATATACACCAAATTCTCACCATCTCCACAGCTACAACAAGACAATCATTCCTGAATTTGAAGGTCTATATGATCCCGATGCTTACCTTGATTGGGAACAAAGAGTCGACAAAATCTTTCAGCGCTACTACTTCCCCGAGCCAAAAAAGGTGCAATTAGTTTCCTTGGCGTTTACAGGCTACGCAGCAACATGGTGGGAATTACAGCAGAACCGGTGCCACAGAGATCACCTTCCACCTATCGACACATGGCGTGAGTTGAAAGATTTGATGTAGAAACGCTTCATTCCAGACCACTACCAATGGGAGTTGGAGGAAAAGCTATACATGCTTAGATAGAGAGATCGAAGTGTAAATGACTACTACAACAAAATGATTGAAGCCATGAGATGAGCTGATGTAGAAGAATATCTAGAAGATACCATGGATAGATTTCTAGCTGGTCTACGAAGGGCAATTCATGAAAGAGTAGCATTGTACCGCTTCGACGAGTTGGAGGACATGGTGGATTATGCCATCCAGATAGAAAAATGGCTAGAGGAACTAGAGATGAAGACAAAAGAGGAGGTTCAAGTAGAGTTGAACGTTGCCACCCATAACGATTCTACTTCCAAGGTACCAATTCTAGACTTCATTGAAGTACCTTTTATCTCACTACCATCTGTTTCTATGTGCTTAGAAGATGAGATAGTTGAAGAAACTAAGCCGGAAGTAGACATGATAGAAATAACGAATGAAGAGATGCCAATTTTGGAGGAGTTAGTTCTAGAAGATTGCAATTTGGAAGTTTTGTCCATGGAGAAGACAATTCCTAATGATTGTATAGTGGACAAACTACAAATTGTGAATTTGGAGAGCATTATTGCAGTTGATAAGATCGAAGAAGATGAAAATGGATGACAAACAGAGGATGACATCATTTTGGAAATGGATGTCGCACAAGTGGAGCCTTTGCAAAAACACATGGCGAATCTAGTGATTTCTAATATTTTTTGTCAATCTTGTACTTTTAATGTTTTAATCTTACAGGTTGCCAAAGATGTGCCACATGTTATTGATGTTCCACCAGACTTATTCGTGGTTCCTATGTACATGCATCCCATGAAGTTGAAGCTTGAGCTAAAAGAGATTGATGATCAGTTCGTGTTCGTTTTCGATCCAGGCCGTTCGAATTCAAGGACGAATTCTTTTCAAGAGGAGGGACCATGGCAAGCATCAAATCGGTCCATCCAAAGCTGCCATTAAAGGATCCCAAGATTGTTACTCCTTTAATAATCAAAGATTGGAGATCAAGATTTGAAGAGCAATGCATGAAGATAGAACTCATCAAGTTGTGCATGCATGGCAGATTCACATTGTATAGACAAGTTGCATGGAGTTTTCGTCCCCCTTAGTTATTTAATTAAGGGATTGATTTATTTAGACTATATAGTATTTAATTAGACTATGGTATTTAATTAATTAGATCAGATTTTATCTATTTTTTATGTAATTTTCGTCCATTAATTAAATAGGTTTGACTAGAATTGTATTTAAGGTAATTTCCTACCTTGAATAGAATTCTAGTTTAGGTATCTTCCTAGTATAGTTAGAGATCCCTTTTGGATCAATTTTTAGACCTTTTTTGATGAGTATTTTCGTCCCCCTATGTATTATAAATAGGGGAACCATTGTACATTATTATTTTAGACGTTGCATGAAATAAAGAGTTATTTTCTCAATTGTCTCACGATCCTTAGGTTGATCAAACAAACACTTTTGTTAATTTAGTCATAAATAATCATTCTTAGAGGATAGCATCTTTAAGTCTTATTCAAGGGTATTCCTTAATTCACTCGAGGGATTAACGGGTACTCGCTAATATCGAAGAGCAGCTTAGAGATTTTGGCCTCGTGGTAAGTTTGAGATCGCAAGGCAACTATCGGGTTGTGATTCACCACAACATCATCAACCATCAACGCCCACGACGCCATCCATACAGCCCCTTCGCACGCCTCCAATCAATCCACAAGGTCGAGTTCTACGCGATTCATTCACACGTAAGTTCATTCTATCATTATCATACCTTATCTACTCCAAGCCGTTCTTAACCTCTCATACACAATTCCTACACCTATTTTCCAGCCCTATCTCGCCCCTTTGCAGCCCTTATCCTTTCGGTTTTGTGTTATATAATTTGTGTCGTTTTCTACGTGTTCTAGTTGTCTAGATTAGTCGTATTTTCATTGTTTATCGAGTCGGATTGAAGTCCTTCATTAAGTTGACGTGTTTCGTATCCTAAGTCTTCCGCTACGTCTCTAGAGTCATCCTAGATTAATAGTCTGGGTCGTATCATATTTTGGCATCAGAGCCACGTCAGCTCTGCTAGTCGTGGTTCAATCCGACGTGTCATTTTATCCTATGTGTCGTCCTACGTGTCTTTATTTTCTTACGTGTTAACGAGTTGTAATAGTTAGTGTTCATTGAAAAAAAAATTCGGATTTAAAAAAAATCCGAAAAAAAAGAAAATACAAAAAAAAAATCTGCCAAAAAAAAAATCCGAAAATTAAAAAAAAAAGAGGCATATTCATTGTGTTACCTTTTGAGTCTTGTTTTAATTTTGGTACTTTCCTTGTAGAGTATTTCTATAGTTGGTATTTTCCTTTTAGTCAAGTTCTATAGTTGGTACCTTCCATTGGTGATTTATTTTATTTTTGGAACCTTCCTTCCAAGTTTTATTTTTATTTTGGTAATTTTCTTTTGAGTTGTAATTTATTTTTAGTTCTTTCCTTTTAGAATCTAGTTCAATTAGGATATTTAGAATTGTGTCACAATTGTGTAACACTTTCCAAATTACCTAATATTTCTTTCCTTTTTCTTTCCTATTTCTTTCTTTCTACCTTTGGGATTTATTTTTGGATCTCCTACACTATTTAGGACTTCAAAAATACATCTAATTCTTTCCTTATCTTGATTTCTTCAATTCCAATCCTTTCAAACCTTCCATATACTTCCCCATACCCATGCACCATGCTTCCCGTGGGCCGTACACCATATACACCAAATTCTCACCATCTCCACAGCTACAACAAGACAATCATTCCTGAATTTGAAGGTCTATATGATCCCGATGCTTACCTTGATTGGGAACAAAGAGTCGACAAAATCTTTCAGCGCTACTACTTCCCCGAGCCAAAGAAGGTGCAATTAGTTTCCTTAGCGTTTACAGGTTACGCAGCAACATGGTGGGAATTACAGCAGAACCGGTGCCACAGAGATCACCTTCCACCTATCGACACATCGACGTCATCAACCATCAACCATAATCGACAACAACCATCTTCATCAACGTTCGCCATCAAGTCAGCCCCAAGTTCGAATTCAATTTCAGTTCCAATTCCAGCCCATCTACCTAAGCCTTTCTTCACCATCCCATACACGTTTGTACATCCTTATTCCAGCCCTAACACGACCCTTTCCAGCCCCTATTCTATTGGTATTGTGTTATATAATTTGTGTCGTTTTCTACGTGTTCTAGTTGTCTAGATAGTCGTTATTTTCGTTGCTATCGAGTCGGATTGAAGCCCTTCATTCACTGACGTGTTTCGTATCCTAAAGTCTTCCGCTACGTCTCTAGATTCGTCCTAGATTAATAGTCCGAGTCGTATCACAGTGGCATAGTGGAAAGATATCAATTTTAACCTTAGTTAAGGACAATAGACTATGGAAAAGAGTATTCTCAAGAGAACTTGAGATAGTATGCTTGTTTACCACTCGGACAGTCTCATTACCTTAGGTTATACGGATTTAATTTTTCCAGAACCGATAAAAAGGATCAGAGTAAATCTTCCTCGGCATATGTGTTTAAATTGGGAAGAGGAGTCGTGGCATGGAGGAGTAAGGCAGAAATGCATGCTCACTCCACCACGAAAGTCGAGTATGTGGCTGGCTCTGAGGCTACGAAAGACTGTGCGACTCCATAGCTTCTTGTTAGACTCGGGCGTGGTTCCTGATTTACCTTAGGAGTATCACCGCACACAGTGATAACTCCAGTGCAGTAGCAAATTTTAAAAGGAATCCAGAGTCCATGGGGAAATTAAACACAAAGGATTAAAGTACCACCTTATACAAAATGTAAGGGAGGAAGATGTGGCAGTGGTCAAGAATGCATTGGAAGACAAAAATGGTTATCTCATTCATGAGTCTTCCAAGCTCAGACCTTCAATGGTCAAGTGGAGATAATAGGAGTTGATGCAGACCCGGGGCCGTTTTTAGTTTATGTTATGTTGGAGAGTTAGCTAATGTGTTGTTTATACTTGAAAGACATGCTTCGAGTATAAGTGGGAGATTGTTGGTTTTGTATACTGGAAAGCTTCTCTTTGTATACAATAAACAATAATATGATAATATAGATTGAATACTGATTGCAGTCACTGTTTGTGTATATGTTTATTGTTATATATTTATATACATGTTTCCATATACTTGCATTAGATGATATGGTGTGGGTAAACACACAGTAAAGATCATATCATCGGATTCTTTGAAAAGTATTAAAAGGTTCGCAGTTTAGATGGTCCTGAACCAACCATTGTACACTGTAGAATAATCTGATAGTTAGTTTATCTTGACTAGCTGATTATTCTGATACACTTGTTAGTGTATTGAGGAGGATCATGATAGGATACTATTCTCTATTCTGACCCTAAAAAGAGAGAATAAAGATCCACAGAGTTCGAGTTCTTAACCCATGTTGATACGACCCAGATTATTAATCTAGGACGAATCTAGAGACGTAGCGGAAGACTTAGGATACGAAACACGTCAACTTAATGAAGGGCTTCAATCCGACTCGATAAACAATGAAAATACGACTAATCTAGACAACTAGAACACGTAGAAAACGACACAAATTATATAACACAAAACCGAAAGGATAAGGGCTGCAAAGGGGTGAGATAGGGCTGGAAAATAGGTGTAGGAATTGTGTATGAGAGGTTAAGAACGGCTTGGAGTAGATAAGGTATGATAATGATAGAATGAACTTACGTGTGAATGAATCGCGTAGAACTCGACCTTGTGGATTGATTGGAGGCGTGCATAGGGGCTGTATGGATGGCGTCGTGGGCGTTGATGGTTGATGATGTTGTGGTGAATCACAACCCGATAGTTGCCTTGCGATCTCGAACGTACCACGAGGCCAAAATCTCTAAGCTGCTCCTCGATATTAGCGAGTACCCGTTAATCCCTCGAGTGAATTAAGGAATACCCTTGAATAAGACTTAAAGATGCTATCCTCTAAGAATGATTATTTATGACTAAATCAACAAAAGTGTTTGTTTGATCAACCTAAGGATCGTGAGACAATTGAGAAAATAACTCTTTATTTCATGCAACGTCTAAAATAATAATGTACAATGGTTCCCCTATTTATAATACATAGGGGATGAAAATAATCATCAAAAAAGGTCTAAAAATTGATCCAAAAGGAATCTCTAACTATACTTGGAAGATACCTAAACTAGAATTCTATTCAAGGTAGGAAATTGCCTTAAATACAATTCTAGTCAAACCTATTTAATTAATGGACGAAAATTACATAAAAAAATAGATAAAATATGATCTAATTAATTAAATAACATAGTCTAATTAAATACTATAGTCTAAATAAATCAATCCCTTAATTAAATAATTAAGGGGGACGAAAACTCCATGCAACTTGTCTATACAATGTGAATCTGCCATGCATGCACAACTTGATGAGTTCTATCTTCATGCATTGCTCTTCAAATCTTGATCTCCAATCTTTGATTATCAAAGGAGTAACAATCTTGGGATCCTTTAATGGCAGCTTTGGATGGATCGATTTGATGCTTGCCATGGTCTCATCACACTGCATAGTAGATATCGGTCTTTGCGCATAGCATACCATATGTGAGAATTCCTTTTGCTGAAGCATAAAGAATCTCATTTCCACTCATCCATCTCATTTTGTGTTTGGGGAGCACATTTCCTTGAGTAGATGTATTCCATTCTCGAAAGGTATAAAACCTTTCTTGGAATATGTATGTTGAATCTAGCTAGCACATTTTCGATATTGGTAACCTAGGATGAGTACATCAGCCCAAGTCCTCCATATCAAAATGCCTTGACAATCACACCCCTATGTTTGATAACACCTTCTCATTGTTACCCAATAAGCAAGTTGTTATTTAACATATGGTACTAGGATTAACCACCACATTTCCATCATGCCTCTTGTACACACTGCCTTTATCCGGTTTCTCCACGAATCTATACGACTGGATAACTTCCTTAGATCGGATATTCCAAGATTTTGATGCTTACTTAAATCCACGAATGGACCTCTAAGCTAGCACACTAAGTGCTATTGGCTTTTAGCAATGAATCCCTTTGTTTGTCGCATATAGATATTATTCCTCAAGACTTCCACTCAGGAAAACTGTCTTGATATCTATTTGCCAAACAACTAAGTTAAAGTGAGTAATAACAGATAAGAGACTCTAGATCAAACGTTCCGTTGGATCCTCTCTTTCTTTTGTAGATCCACTTTCACCAAATGAATTTGACCCCCATTTAGTGGTTCTACAAGCTCCCACTATCATGGTGGTCTATAGATCCCATTTCAGATTTCATTGCAGTTTCCAAGAAACCGTATCCTTATCTTGAATCACTCCTTCGTAGTTTCTGGGCTCCTATTCATTTAGTCTTTCCAGAAAATCAGAAAATTCTTCTAGACTAATGAATCTATTAGGTTGGCACATAACCCTCCCACTGCGATGAAGAATTTTCTATGTCTTGGTGACACGCTGTGCAGTTTTAGATGGTACCCCTTCTTGTACACTTTTGGGTGTAGGCTTCAAATGTCCTTTCCTCAAACCATTTAAGAACGATCTTGTTCTTAACCTTGCGACTTATTATATAGCCTTCTTCTAAGAATCGGACATTAGTGCTTACAATGTTCTTCTGATTCTTAGGACTATAAAATAAACCACTTTTCATTCATCTGGGATATCCAACAAACAATCATCATTTCTAGGACATATCCGCAAAAATGAAATAAACAACTTTGAATAGCTCATCATCGATCTAACCATTTCCAATAACATTCCATTTATTCTCACCACTACGTCATTCTGCTATTTGAATAGCAGACGTAGTCAACTGGGATGCAATCCCATTCTCTGTCAAGTGATCTCTAAAGTCGCCTAAGAGGTACTTGTCACTAATGATTAGAAACATAGTGACATGATACTTTTACTAATATGTTTCTCTGCTTCCATCTTAATTCTTTGATTTCTCAAAGCATTTAGACTAGCGACGCATTATGTAAATGTATTTAAAACTTGAGTAATCATCAATGAGCATGATGAATTTCTCATAAAAACCTCTTAGCATGATTTGTCATAGGGCCACATAGGCAGAGTGAATTAAACCTAATAGCTTCTTTGGATCTATTCATTTAGCCTTAAAGGACACTTGGTTATTTTACCTTCTTAGCAGGATTTGCACAAAGAAATGATTCTAAGACCAGTGAGACCAATGGACCATCATTTATCAAACTTTGAATCCTCTTAAGAATAATATATCAAAGTCTTAGATGCCAAAGATAGGTTTAATTCCTTTGTGAAGATTCTTTTCTTTTATTGAGGTTAATCAATGTATTCAATAGTTATTTTGTAGTGTTAGACATAGATTTCAGTGTATTAAAGATGTCCATCCAATGTGTAAGAATAGATAAAATATTTTCCATCCATGATAACAATCTAGTTATCAAAAGTAACAAGGTATCAATTCAAAAAAAGACCAACTTAGAAACAGAAACTAAATTTCTAAATTCTAGCACATACAGACAATCCTTTTAAAGACTAAAATCTATCACCATTGCAAGGTATTTCTATGTCTCCCACTGCAATATCTGCCACTTTACCATAGCATTGCACATGTACATAGTGATCTCATCTTCACTCAAACGAGCGAGAGATACCTTTCCTTTTTGAGAAGACACTCAGACTTACAATGTCTCACCTGATTGTACTTGAAGCACATATCCTTTGAACTTAAAGTCCTTTTGAGGTAACTATGTCGTTTTCTTCATTGCCCTACACGCTTCCTTTAGTTGAGATGCATTCATCTTCTTACCTGAAGATGCATTTCTCTCAGCCATTTGCGCTTCTGTGATACTTTTCACTAGCATCTCAGCTGTCTGAAGATCAACAAGCATTTCTGATAAAGTGACATAATTCTTTATCATGCTAAAGTTCAAAAAGAACTATTTTAAGCTTCAGGGACAGACTATTAAACACCGAGTCAATTAAGACTCGATATCTTGTTCACCATCCAGGGTTTCAATCTCCGATAAGTAGCTTATCATTCGGAGAACGTGATCCCTTATAGGAATGGAATCGACTATCTTGTTGCTTCTTAGATTTTTCATGGCAATGCATTTTGTTGTGTAATTCTGATGTCCGAAGAGTTTCTTGAGATTACACCATAAGAGGTTCTTACTACTTCATCAGAATTCGCAACTGGTTTCTCATGACATTCCTCATCAAGTTCAATTAAACCTTCAGCCATTTAAGATAATGTTTTAAGTTCCGAATTCAGTCTTTAGTTTTTCACCAATATAAAACTTTTGAGAATAGAAGACAAGTTGGAGAGTGCAATGATAATATAGAAATAACTGAAAATGTAAACATGCAGTACAATCACACCTTTTTGGATAATCATATATAATAGAAATCTTTAAAAAGAATTATATGTATATCCACCGACATTTTAAAAATGTTTCCCATAAGCCACGATAGTGTGGACATTTATGAAATTCATTTCTAAACAGGTTATTATCCTTTGATTCATCTCCAGTCAAGTTTCCTTTTGACAAGTGAATTAATAGTCGGTAATATTTTCGGTGATGTAATCATCTAATTAATAAGCCACGATAGTGTGGACGTTTATTAATAAATTACATCTAAGTGTGAATACCATCATCTTTGCATCAAGAGCACTATTTCAAAATTAACTGCTCCAGATAGAGGAGTCAGTTAGTTCTAATAGTTTCTACAACTATCCATATAAGGAGATTTAACTTCTAGAGAAATATGTGATATGACACATCCAATATGGAGGAAGACCGATGTCAACGCGCATGCCCATCACTTCTCAATTAAACTAGATTTAATGGAGACCGATTAGATTTCTACATACTTTGGTATAAATCTCTCCCACTTAGTTATTTATACTTGAGGTTTTCATTTTATCTCATTAGCATGCAAGATCATGTTGCATTTATGGGATAATCTTGGAAAATCAGCTCCGGAAATCTGGATGTCATCCGCGCCACTACCAAGCACCTCACCGAAACCGTAATGCCAATTTAGGATTTCGGGACGTGTCCCAGATGTCGTCCTTCCTTGATTGGGGCTGCTCCACTTTCCTTCCTTGAGAAGAATTCCTATCCTTATCTAATTCTATAAGGATTTCTATTCCAAATTTAAATATTTTCTTATCATATTTGAATAAATCCAAAGATATCAATTACCTTATCTAAATCTACTAGGATAAAATAATTATTATCTTAAATATTCAATTTCCATATGATAAAGATTTTAATTATGGAAAATCCTAATATATCTAGAATAATAAAGGAATAAAAAGTACAACTCAAGACTATGATGATTTTCGAAATCATCACTATACTCTAACATTTTATTTTTTCTATTATATTAAAACAACCTAATGAAATAAATGCTAGTCTAATCCATGGATTTTCTCATGGATAAAAACCTCATAGCCAAACCGGCATACGACCATCAACAACCATACATTCAACATAAATTAAATCATCACATCACAAAATTAAAAAAGTCATGATAGTCGGTATCACCTGCAAACAAAAACCGTCTACAAACAACAACTATCAAAAATAAATGATAAACATAAAATTCCATATGATATCCATACATGATCATTTTCGAAAATTATCCTTAATTAAATTAAGATTTTCGAAAATACCATAAGATTAAATTTGGAAATATTAAAATTAATTAAAATATTCCACCAAATTAAATCTTATACTTTCAAAATTATCACAAGATAAAATATGGAAATTTTCAAAATAAGTCGAAAATTCCTCCAAATTAAATCTTAAAATTCGAATAATACACTAAGATAATGTAACGCCCCAGTCCCACTAGGACCAAAACGTCACCAAAAGACGTAGGTACATGCTTACGTAATAAATAATTTTAAAAAATAATAATTTAACTTTATAAATAATTTGTAAATGGGCAGCACCTCAACTTAAAAATGTTCAAACCACGCATTTAGGCGTTCTCAAAGTCAACTTTCAACAAAGTTTTTCAAAATCACTAACCCACACATAACCAAACTATGACCTGTCAATAAACAATATACATAACCAATCAGGCCACACATTCAAAAACACCACGGCCAACCCTTATATATATTTAAAATATTTGTATATACAATCAAAAATTGACCATTAGGGTCAACAACTTTCAAACTTAAAAGGTTTGCAGAGTACCAACGGAAACATTTAATATTTAACATATAAACATAAGTTTAAAGATGGTTTTAAGCAAAAACTACATAAGGGTCCATCATCAAAATCCAAACCAGCAACACGTCATCAACCAGCTCGATCTCCAGGACCTGAAAACATTTGAAAATATTTGGGTTGAGTGCCAGAAAACACTCAGTGGGCATTAACATTTTTCCAAGATAAACTTTCATGCTTTAAAACTGTTATACTGCATAAATCATGGAAAATAACCATGAACATTCTTTATAACAAAGTTTACTCTTCTTCATTGGATGAGAGACCCTATGTGATCACATTAATACTTTACGGTAGTCAATGCACATTCGCAATGTACCATCTTTCTTTTTAACAAAGAGAATAGGCGCTCCCCAAGGTGAGACACTAGGTTGAATGAGACCCAAGTCTAACAGCTCTTGTAGTTGTACTTTCAGTTCTTGAAGTTCGTTAGGGGCCATTCTATATGGTGCTTTAGATATCGGGGCTGCTCCTGGTTCCAAGTCAATGGTGAATTCATTTTGCCTATCGGGCGGTAGCCCTGGTAGGTCTTGTAGGAAAACATCCTTGTATTCCCGAATGATAGGGACTTGATCTATCGTTACTTCATCATTCTTTTTTCCTACTAGGTTAACCAGAAAAGCATGGCAACCTTCCTCATTAGCTTTACAGCTTTGAAGGCTGAAATAATTGATATCTTCAAACCCATTCTTGCTCCACAGAAAATTACTTCTGGTTCTCCTGGTTTCTGGAATACGACTTCTCTCTCATGACAACGAATAGTCACATACGTTGTTGTTAGCCAATCCATTCCTAAGATTATATCAAAATCCTTCATATCGATTACATATAAATTCGTGATGAAAATCTTTTTGTTAATCTCGAGTTCCACATTTAAGCACATTCTATTGGCTAAAACAGTTTTTCCAGAAAGGATGCTAACTTCTAAGGCATTAGTAGCATCTACTTGTTTAAGTTTTAATCTTTCACTAGCCTTTTTTGAAATGAAAGAGTGTGTATCTCCAGTATCAAATAAAGCGAGCACAAGTATATTAAACGTGTTAATCATACCTGCCAAATTTTCTGGAGTTTGCTCTGCCTGTTGTTGCTGAAGTGCATAAGTCCTGGCTAGTTGTAGGGCGCGTTGTCCTTGATTTGACTTAAAATTTCCCCTCTGATTTTACCTTAAAGTTTCCACCCTGATTAAGCCTAGGATTGCTTCCTTAGTTAGGCCTCTGATTTATATTTCCACTTTGTGCTGTTCTAGGAGGAATACCTATATTTCCTTTACTTCTAGGACAATCTCGAGCAAAATGTCCAGGTTGATGACAAAAGAAACAACTATCTGTGTTCCTCATACACTTTCCTGAATGAAACTTCTGGCAAATAGGGCAGGGAGTCCTATTTCCTTGTTGATTTTGTTGCCCATAATTGGTATTTCCCTTGGCCCACTGTTGCTTATTTCCCACTGCGTTTCTATCCTCCCATTTCCGCTTTTTCCTCGGATCTTGAGAAGATTGTTGTGGCTGGGTTTTCTCGGTTGGCATAACAGACTCTATATTCAAAGCCCGACGCAGAGTTTGTGCATATGTCATTTCATCATGCCCCATAAGAGTCATGCTGATTTCTGGCTTAAGGCCCTTCCTAAACTTCTTAGCCTTCTTGTAGTCCGAGTCCACCAAATGTGGAGCATAACGAGAGAGTCGATTAAAGGCACGGTCATACTCAGTAACAGTAGAGCTTCCCTGTTGGAGGTTCCAGAATTCCGATTCTTTCTTTTCTCGATAGCAATCAGGGATATATTTCTAATAAACTTCTTCCTTGAAGTCTTCCCAGGTAAATTCATCCCATTGCTCATAAGTCATAGTTCTTTTTACAGACTCCCACCAATAGTCTGCATCATCAGTCAGTTGAAATTGAGCACATGTAAGCTTTTCCTCATTCGTACAAGACATGTAATCAAATATTCGGTCCAGAGATCTAATCCATTTTTCTGCATCTATCGGGTCACCTAGCCCGTTGAAAGTAGGTGGGTGATGTTTACGGAAAACTTATTCCGCTCTTGATACCGGTATGGGGATTGGAATTGGTGCAGGTTGTCCAAGGTTTCCCTGATTCTGTGTTCTTTTCTTAGGCGGCATTCTGAAAAAATTTTGGTTTCAGAATTGACTCATATAAAATCCACTTTGTGCTAATTTAATACAATTGTGAAATATCTTCTAAACTAAATGTTCAACAACATTTCTCATGCAATTCTAATTGGTCTACTTATTTACAAAGGAAAGCACTTAATCAGTCTACATTCCACATGAATCTTTTAAGAGAGGCACTTAAAATCCAATCTATGTGTATAAATCATAGCTAGCTATGTTCATCTACATTCTCAATTAAATCATTATAAGTTCACATTCCATCTACATAAGCATTCTGGGTTTCCCATCAATTTATGATCATCACATTTCCAATTACTTTAACGTTCTCACATTTTCAATCACACACATTACCACATTTCTGTCCAAATACAAGAAGTAAGGAGATGCCAACAATAATAAACCGGGCTATTGATTTGATATGGAAAGAAATGTAAAGCCAGGTTTACCCCAGTCTGAATAAGGTAAGTAAATAAATGCCAGACTTTCGCCCGTCAAGTATGGAAAGTAAACAAGATTCGGAGAACTGAACACTCCGTAACAAGAAAGAAAATGGGATTCGAATAACCGAACACACTATAACATTAATCAGAGTAAGCGGAAAAGAACGCAGTGCATTTATTTAGACTAAAAAGGTAACCATGTTCTCAGTTAGTCTCCGCACATAAAAGAAACATATACATCAAAAGATAGCCCGTCAGCCTTAGCACAGTCGTCCGCCATCCCGCAGCTCATCCTGAAAATATTTGAAAAGATTTTGGGCGTGAGTACTAATGCACTCAGTGGGTATTTTTGAGAAAAACCTTCACAATCATTTTATAAAATAGAATATCAAATCATATTTTATGCATATCATGGAAAGCTTTTAAAACAGAAAATTTGTGAATTCCATGTATACTAAATCATTTTAGTTCCATCATTGCGCGCCACTCTCCCCTAGAACGCTTACGGTGAATTGGTTCGTGTACACAACCCGGCTGCTTAAGGTTGGACACTGCCCTGTTTGCTTGGGGCTCGATATCGTGAACCATTATCGTCTACATGGGCAATGCTACGAGAGTGGCGGCAATTGCAGTGGGAGATGTTACCTTATCTTTTAGTAGTGATAGGAGTTTAGTTTTAAAAGACTGTCTTTATGTTCCTGGTTTTAGGTGAAGCCTTATTTCCGAGCTGACAGTACCGGGAACGCCATAGCAGAATGGCATGGCGGAAAGAAGGAATAAAACCTTGTTAGAGATGGTTAGATCGATGATGAGTTATTCAGAGTTGCCTATTTCGTTCTAAGGATATGCCCTAGAAACAGCAGCCTACATTCTTAACTTGGTTCCATCAAAATCAGTTCATTCTATGCCCACATAACTTTGGACTGGACGAAAGCCCAATTTCGGTCATGTTCGGATTTGGGGTAGCCCAGCACATGTGCTGGACAAGGAAGCTGATAAGTTGGCACCTCGTACTGATGTGAGGCTATTTGTTGGATATCCTAGGGGAACAAAAGATGATCTATTTTATAGCCCTAAGGATTAGAAGATTATTGTTAGCACCAATGCTCGATTCTTAGAAGAAGACTATGTTATAAACCACAAACTAAGGAGTCAAATCATCCATGAGGAGCTAAGAGGGGAAGGATCAAATCCTACACCAGTAGTACAAGAAGAGGTACCACAAGACACTGCACAATGTGTCACAAATACATGAGAACTGCCTCGTCACAGTGGGAGGGTTGTACACCAACCTGATAGATTCATTAGTTTGGGAGAATCTTAAGATTTCTCTGAAGGACTGAATGAATTAGATCCCAGGACCTACCACAAAGCGATCCAAGACAAAGATGCAGATTTTTGGAAATCTGAGATTGGATCTATAGATCACAATCAAGTCTGGGAGCTTGTAGAACCACTAGATAGGGTAAAACCCATTAGGTGCAAGTGGGTCTACAAACGAAAGAGAGGACCTGACGGGAAGGTTGAAACCTTCAAAGCAAGACATGTGGTGAAAGGGTACACTCAGAAAGAAAGGATCGATTATGAGGAAACCTTTTCGCCAGTAGCCATGCTATAAGTCAATCCGGATTCTCTTATCGATTGCTGCTCATTTGGATTATGAGATTTGGCAGATGGATGTCAAGACAGCTTTCCTGAATATAAGTCTTAAAGAAAACATCCACATGAAGCAACTAGAGGGTTTCATTGCTAAAGGCTAAGAGCACTTAGTGTGCAAGCTTAAGAGATCCATTTATGGATTTAAACAGGCTTCGAGGTCTTGGAACATCCGTTTTGACGAGGTTATCCAGTCATATGGATTCGTGCAAAGTCCGAATAAGATTTGCATGTACAAGAAATGTGACAGAAATGTGGTAGTTTTCCTCGTACTGTATGTTGATGATATCTTGCTTATTGAAAATAGTAAAAAGGCATTATCAAACATAAGGGTGTGGTTTTCCAAGCAGTTCGATATGATAGATCTGGGAGAAGCCGGACACGTCATTGGCATCAAGATCATTCGAGATCGTCAGAAAAGGATGCTCTGTCTATCCCCGGCGACCTATATCGATACGGTGCTAGCTAGGTTTAGCATGCAAGATTCCAAGAAAGGTTTTATACCTTTTAGGCATAGAATTCATCTATCCAAAGAAATGTGTCTCCAAACACAATTTGAGATAGATGAGATGAAGAAGGTCCCATACGCTTCAGTTGTGGGAAGTTTGATATATGTTATGCTATGCACTAGGTCTGATATATGCTATGTTGTTGGCATGGTAAGCAGATATCAGTCTAACCCTGGACAAGGTCACTGGACTGCGGTTAAGAATATTCTCAAGTAACTGAAAAGGACTCGAGATTATATGTTGGTATACCACTCTGATAGTTTAGTGCCTTTGGGTTACACGGACTCAGATTTTCAATCCAATAAAGATCAGAGTAAGTCTACCTCAGGATATGTGTTTTCATTAGGAGGTAGAGCCATTACATGGAGAAGCATCGACCATGGAAGCTGAATATGTGGCTGTCTCTGAGGCTGCAAAAGAAGTTGTCTGGCTCCGGAGCTTCCTATTGGACTTGAGCGAGGTTCCTGATTTGCCTAAGAGTATCACGATATACTATGATAACTCTGGTGCAGTGGTAAATTCGAAGGAACCCATAGCCCATAAGGCAAGTAAACACATAGAAAGGAAGTACCATCTTATATGAGAAATTGTTAAGAGAGGGGACGTGACGGTGGTCAAGATTGCATCGGAGGACAATCTAGCTAATCCATTCACGAAGAGCCTTTCAGCTAAGACCTTTGATGGTCACGTGGAGAAAATGGGAGTAAGATGCAGACCCGGAGGCGCAGTTTGAGTTTTATTGTTTTGATTTGAGATTTAGCCAATTAGTTATTATGCTTGAAAGACATCCTTCAAGTATAAGTAGGAGATTGTTAGCTTTGTATACTGGAAGACATGTCTTTGTATACTTTTCTGATGATATGATGATATAAATTGATTTTATTGCAGTCATTGTTTACATTTACATTATTATATAATTGTTTATAAATATTCAATATACTTACATTGTAGATGATATGGTGTGGGTAAACACAAGGTAAAATCATATCATCAGATCCTTGTATTGTATTAAAAGGCTCACGGCTTAGATGGTCTTGAATACACCATCGGTACACCGTAGAATAATCTGATAGTTAGTTTATCTTGACTAATTGATTATTCTAATACATGGGTTAGTGTATTGAGGAGGATCATGATAGGATATTGTTCTCTACTCTGACACTATAAGTTAGAGAACAAAGATCCACAGAGTTCCGGTTCTTAACTTATATTTATTGGCGAACATGTGTATGCTTTGTTTATTGCTTTGATTTATCCATGGGTGAGATTCTCTCATATAATCAATAAATTCAGTATCTTGGGTAATGACATTTTCATATATGATATGTCATGCAATATATATAAGCACCGTGTCCTGGTGAGCCAGGTTGATGATGTTCTCTTGAGGAAACATAAGTTCATGTGAAACCCTGCAAGTGGAATTTATTTCGTATATGATAAAGCTTATGTGATACTACTCAAGGTTTTAGATATTAATTAATTATAGCTCTCAGAGGCTTAAATAATTAATTAATGAACATTAGATCTTAAACACGAGGAATGGGCTAAACTCTTGCGATCAATCTTTATAATTTGTAGGATTTTCTTCAAATGACGAAGCTTCTTCTCTTTAGCATGATTCTCACGCAGTGTGAAGGGCTCACCTAACCACACGCCTCTTAAACTTTGTAGCCATGGAACTTAATTCATAAAGCCTCCTTTTCTTTCAGGAAAAACTTATAATTGTTCTAAGTTCAAGCATGTATAGTCTATATTCTCGACTAAACTCTATCTTTAAATTATCTATCCTTGATCCTTTAATAGTCAATGTTTTTGTATTTTCGAATTTTCAGCTTGTTTTTGTTTCCTATTTAGTTTAGAACTTTAATAGGGATTTTATTATTTTTGTCCAACCTATATAAGGGTTGTAAACATTATTTTGAGATAGATTATCATTCGTTAATTCAGAAATAAACGTGAGTTTATTTTTTTCTCTCTAGAGAATTTATCCGGATTTCACAAGATTACTGTGAGATTCAAACCGACTTATCAAACATATTCACTTCCCCGTTTGTGGTGTCATCACCATAAATCTAAGTTCGTGTTTCTAATCATGACAAAGCCCAACAAAGTATTGATGATTCAAACCCAGAGTTGGAATTGAAAGGTCCAATCACAAGATTACAAGCTAAGTAATTGCAAGGCTATTTTCAATGTTATGTCCAGAAGAAGGTCGAAGATGGAATCGAGCTTAACCAAGTCAAATTGGTTAACTTGATCACAATTGAAGATTGATGCAAGAGGACAGTCGTGGCATAGTTCTAGAAGAGTTCGAACTTATCACTTGATAGAGTTCGAATTTATCCTATCTAGTTTAGATTTTCTTTATCTTATTTTTGGTATTTAATTAATGTTTTAGATAAGTTTAAATTAGTATTCTAATCAGATTAGAAATCATATTCTATTCAGATTAGAAATTCTATTCTAATTAGATTAGAATTCCTAATTTGATTCCAACATATATATGGGATCGAATTTTGCACCTATAAACACATGTTCTATTTCATTGTTCTGTAGACTGAGTTTGAATATTGATTATAATATCACTCTGTCTCACCAACACAAAACTTGCGTTCTTTTTATTTTCCAAAATTGTGGATTTTAAGTTTGACAACTTTAAATCTGAAATCAAGGGAGTTGTTCTTGATCATAGAAGATCTAGGGTGACCTCGCCGTTTCGAATATTTGCTTTAAGGTACGCGTTTTTGTCCACAAGGATTGATGTTCGTATCGGGTAAGTTCTTACATCACAATTCATTTCCATCTATCCTATCTACTCCACCCCTTCGTAAAAATGTCCGTTTCACCTTTCCTTCACCTAACCCACATTTTTCTAAGTCCTTAGAAGTGTATCGAGTGGTTATGTTTGTACGTGAAGTATTACATCCAATTTTCCTACAATAAATAATGAATTGATTTTTCTTATGGTTATGTTTGAACCTGAAGTATTTGATTGCTATTGTGGTGATGAAAAATGGATAGTGATCCTCTGTTGTGGCGAAAAGCACATCACACCATGCTAATGGAACAAAATGATTCTGCTTTAACACTTTTTTTCCTAAACAAAAATTTGAAAAATAACGACATCATAGCACTTCTTATAATTTGTTAAACACCAAAACTCCTATACATCACCCCTGACCTAATAAGGCTCATACATGTATCAGACGGGTTGGGGTCAATGCGGGTCATCATCGCAGGCCCAATAAGGCCCATTGATACGACCCGGACTATCAATCTAGGACGAATCTAGAGAACGTAGCGGAAGACTTTAGGATACGAAACACATCAGCAAAAGAAGAGTTTCAATCCGACTTAAATAGACGACTAAAACAAACTAATCTAGACAAATAAGACACTTAAATTATGACACGAACTATGAACACAAAACCAAATACCAAGAATGAAGATAATGAAGATTTGAGGATGGTTTTAGGTATAGGAACGTGTATGGTGATGGTTAAGAATGGCTTGGAGTAGATAGGGTATGATAGAGATAAAACGAACTTACGGAGGAATTGGAACTGAATTGAACTCGAACTTGGGGCTGACTTGATGGCGAACGTTGATGAAGATGGTTGTCGTCGATTATGGTTGATGGAGGATGATCACGTCGATGTGAATCACAACCCGAAAGTTGTCTTGAATCTTGAACGTACACAAGGCCAAATTCTTTAAGTTGATCTTCAAGTAGCGAGTCTCCGACGATCCCTCGAACGTGGACGGCGAATTCCCTTTGTAAAACATAGAGACGCTAACTCTAAGAGTATGAATTTAAAATCTAAACTCACAAAGATTATACGGGATTGAGACGATATTGAAAGCAAAGCTTAATTAATCAAATATAGTCTAAATATGAATGTCACAATGAGCCTCTATTTATAATAGAGGGAAACAAGAAATTCCTAGCTAAAAATAAGTAAAAGACTTTTCCAAATTGGACTAGAAAATTACCTAAACTGGAATTCTATTCAAGGTAGAATTGTGCCTTAAATAAAACCCAACCAACTTAGGACTCAAATAAATTCGAAATTTACAATAATTAAATAACAAAAACTGGACTCAAATAATTAATTACTATGGTCTAAAATAATTAATTAAAATAACTAAGATAATTCGAAACCCCACAAAGTATTAAAAGGGTTCGAATTTTCGGATGCCTCTGGTAGATAAGACATGGTCGCCTTATTCGCCATAACCTCCTGGATTGGCATCAAATTTAAATCTTCTAATTTTCAGCCAAATAAGCTTCAATCTTTCAAGGCTTGATCTTTATCTTCGATTGAGAGCATAGAAATCACCTTGGGGATGCTTTGAACAATCACCTCTTCCTCGAGCTTCTTTGGCTTCTTCGACTTTGAACTTCAAAACAGACACCAATCTCAAGCTATCTTGTGTTGGTTCTTCAAACCTTGATCTCCAATCTTTAATTGTTAACATAGTAACAATTTTGGGGATGCTCTCAATTCATTTGTCATCTTCAAACTTCTTATATACAAATGCTTGGAAAAATCCTTGCAATTGTATTGCTCGAAGTCGTGTAATTCGGCCATGTATTTGCAGCTCCGAGCTTGGCTCTTTAAGGCTTATCGTGGATTCATCATTCCCCTCCTCTTGAAAAGAATTCGTCCTCGAATTCAAATCTCCGGGATCAAAGATGAACACGAACTGATCATCAAACTCTTTTTGCACAAGCTGCATAAAACACATCTTCATGAACATGAACGAGAACTTTCCACTTGTGTTAATCATCCGAAACTCTAGCATAGATTGTCTCAACATGGTATTCACGTTCAAATTTATTGGTACATCAACTTCTAATGGAACATCTTCGACAACCTGTAAAATAAAGACATCACAAGAAAACGGTTGACAAAAATGTTAGAATTCGACTGCGTCTCCATGCTAGCTTGATCGAGCTCCATATGATCTACGATCATTTCCTCATGGATGTCGTTCTCCTCTTCGAAACAAAGCTGCATTTCCATCAACTTCTCAACTACTTCAACTTCCTCAACTGTATCATTAGCCTCAATGTCTTCTTCTTCTTCACGCAAAGATTGATCCGAATTTTCTAGATCAAGCTCTTCAACAACCTTCTCTTCTTCTCCAACATTCTCACAAGTAGCAACATCGATCAGTTCTTCAATAGGTGCATCAACTGAAATTGTTACCTCGAAAGTAGAATCTTCTTTGATGGCAACGATCTCAGATGGGAACTCAATGTGGATCTCCTCTTGAATGTTGCTGGCTTGGCTTGGCACATCCATGACCGGCTGAACTGGTGATGCAGGTCGTGTAGGTGGTACATAGGTACGTAGAAACTCCTCGAATGACTCAAGTTGGTAACTCATGGTCGACTCTACTTCAACCTCCTCTTTTGACTTCATCTCTAGTCCCTCTAGCCATTTTTCTATCCGGATGGCATAATTCACCATGTCCTCCAACTCGTCGAAGCGGTACAATGCTACTCTTTCACGAATTGCCATTCGTAGACCAGCTAGAAATCTATCCATGGTATCTTCTGGATATTCTTCTATATCAGCTCGTCTCATGGCTTCAATCATTTTGTTGTAGTAGTCATTTACACTTCGATCTCTTTGTCTAAGGTTGTATAGATTTTCCTCCAACTCCCATTGGTAGTGGTCTGGAATGAAGCGTTTCCGCATCAAATCTTTGAACTCACGCCATGTGTCGATAGGTGGAAGGTGATCTCTATGGCACCGGTTCTGCTAGAATCCCCACCATGTTGTTGCGTAGCCTTTAAACTTTGATGAAACTAGTTGCACTTTCTTTTTCTCGGGAAAGTCATAGCACTCAAAAAGTTTGTCTACTTTGCGTTCCCAATCCAAATAGGTGTCGGGATAGTATAGACCTTCAAACTCAGGTATGATCATGTTGTTGTGGTAGAGATGGCAAGAATTTGGTGTATAGGGTGTATGAGTATATGGAGTATGATTGGTGTATGGTGCATGGACCGGATGGTGCATAGGTGCATATGTGTATGGTCCGAATGGTATATATGGGTATGAACATATGATATATGTGGAATAAGATGAATTTCCAATCCCCTTGATGATGGTGGACGAAAATTTGGGGATATGGGGAAGTATATGGAAAGTTTGGAAGGATTTGGATGGAAGAAAATAAGGAAAGAATTAGATGTATTTTTGAAGTTCCCAAATAGAATAGGAATCCAAAAATAAATCCAAAAGTATGGAAGGTAAGAATTAGAAAGAAAAAGGAAAAAGGGATTAGGTAATTTGGAAAGTGTTACACAATTGTGACATAATCTAAATATCCTAATTGAACTAGACTCTAAAAGGAAAGAACTAAAAATAAATTACAACTCAAAAGGAAATTACCAAAATAAAAATAAAACTTGGAAGGAAAGTTCCAAAAATAAAATATAATTCTAATGGAAATTACCAAATAGAATTAGAACTTGTAAAGAAAGTTCCAAAAATAAAATATGACTCTAAAGGAAGTTATCAACTAAAGAACTATACTAGAAGGAAATTACCAAATAAGAAAAGACTCACAAGGTAATTACCAACTATAGAAAAATACTAAAAGGAAAGCACCAAAATTAAAACAAGACTCAATATGTAACACAATGAATATGCCTCTTTTCTCTTTTTTTTTTCTTTTTTTTTTAATTTTCGGATTTTTTTTGTATTTTTTTTTATCCGAACAAATTTTTTTTTTCGGTTTTCCATTTTTTTCTTTTTTTTCAATGTACTGTAGCTATTACAACTCAAAAGACACGTAAGAAAATAAAAGACACGTAGGATAAACTTGACACGTCGGATTGAACCACGACCAGCAGAGCTGACGTGGCTCTGATGCCAAATTATGATACGACCCGAACTATCAATCTAGGACGAATCTAGAGAACGTAGCGGAAGACTTTAGGATACGAAACACATCAGCGAAAGAAGGGTTTCAATCCGACTCAAATAGACGACTAAAACAAACTAATCTAGACAAATAAGACACTTAAATTATGACACAAACTATGAACACAAAACCAAATACCAAGGATTCAGATAATGAAGGTTTGAGGATGGTTTGAGGTATAGGAATGTGTATGGTGATGGTTAAGAATGGCTTGAAGTAGATAGGGTATGATAGAGATAAAACAAACTTATGGAGGAATTAGAACTGAATTGAACTCGAACTTGGGGCTGACTTGATGGCGAACGTTGATGAAGATGGTTGTCGTCGATTATGGTTGATGGAGGATGATCACGTCGATGTGAATCACAACCCGAAAGTTGCCTTGAATCTCGAACGTACACAAGGCCAAATTCTTTAAGTTGATCTTCAAGTAGCGAGTCTCCGATGATCCCTCGAACGTGGACGGCGAATTCCCTTTGTAAAACTTAGAGATGCTAACTCTAAGAGTATGAATTTAAAATCTAAACTCACAAAGATTATACAGGATTGAGACGATATTGAAAGCAAAGCTTAATTAATCAAATATAGTCTAAATATGAATGTCACAATGAGCCTCTATTTATAATAGAGGGAAGCACGAAATTCCTAGCTAAAAATAAGTAAAAGACTTTTCCAAATTGGACTAGAAAATTACCTCAACTAGAATTATATTCAAGGTAGAATTGTGCCTTAAATAAAACCCAATCAACCCACTCAAATAGATTCGAAAATTACAATAATTAAATAACAAAAACTGGACTCAAATAATTAATTACTATGGTCTAAAATAATTAATTAAAATAACTAAGATAATTCAAAACCCTACAAAGTATTAAAAGGGTTCGAATTCTCGGATGCCTCTGGTAGATAAGACATGGTCGCCTTATTCGCCATAACCTCCTGGATTGGCATCAAATTTAAATCTTCTAATTTTCGGCCAAATAAGCTTCAATCTTTCAAGGCTTGATCTTTATCTTCGATTGAGAGCATAGAAATCACCTTGGGGATGCTTTGAACAATCACCTCTTCCTCGAGCTTCTTTGGCTTCTTCGACTTTGAACTTCAAAACAGACACCAATCTCAAGCTATCTTGTGTTGGTTCTTCAAACCTTGATCTCCAATCTTTAATTGTTAACATAGTAACAATTTTGGGGATGCTCTCAATTCCTTTGTCATCTTCAAACTTCTTATATACAAATGCTTGGAAAAATCCTTGCAATTGTATTGCTTGAAGTCGTGTAATTGGGCCATGTATTTGCAGCTCCGAGATTGGCTCTTTAAGGCTTATCGTGGATTCATCACCCATACATTCATCACATGGGTCGGGGTCAATGCGGGTCAACCCACATTGACCGGCGTTGACCCCAAAAAAAAACTGGTAAAAATCAGTATCAATCTTCACACTAAAAGGTATCATTTAAAGTTCAAAAAGTATCTCTTGTATCAGTAAAAAGTAATTGGTCAGCTACTTATCTTTTAAGAGTTTATGTAGTTCAAATTGTGATTTTTTCCATTCCAATTAATGTTTAAAGTTTAGGGGGGCTTCAGGTTTTTTTAAGGTTCCTGGTTTTTAGGGTTTATATTTTTTTAGGTTTATTAATCTCAATTAGAGATTATATTTATTTCAAAAAATATTAATTCGTTTACTTTTTTATTTTAGGGTTCACTAATTCCATTTAGGGTATATATATTTATTTCAAAATTATGTTTTTTTTAATTACCAAATATTTGTTTTGAAAAATTAAACCAATTGTCGAGCGCAATGCACGAGCCCACGCGTTAGCGTCGGGCGAGTACATTGCGCGAGTCGCCGAATTAAAAAAAAAGTCATTCACTTTAATTTTAGGGTCCATTAAATCAATTTTAGGATATATATTTATATTTATTTTTAAAAAATTAAGTTAATTCATTTCAATTTTTAGGGTTCAGTAATTGTATTTTAGGGTATACAATTTTGGGGAAAAAATAAAAAAAAAACAGAAAAAATTGAAAAAAGAAATAATAAAAAAATTAAAATAAATAAAAAATAAATTAATTCAGGCGCGTGTACTCCACGTGCCACCGTGAGGCCCACGCATCTGGGGCATTTTTTTGGGTCGTTGGGCCTTATTGGGCCTCAGGGCCGGACTTGTGTGTCCAGGGCCCTAAGCGAGGTCTTAAAATGGGCCCTTATAGTGAAAAATTATTAATAAATAATCTAAATCAACAAAAAAAAAAAAATTAATATGTTGTCAAGATGACAATATTTCAAAAGAGACCAATGTTCTGTCATCTAAATATAACATGTCTCACAGTTTTAGAGACAAAAAAATTTATCAAGTTTGTGTAATCTTACTGATCAACCTTTTTTTTCTTTCAATTACTAACGTAATCAATCCAATAATGTGTGCAAGTCCATCGTGCTTCTAATGTTGCTCAAAATCTCAAAATTTATATAAGACTTAACTTCAGCATACCATCATTTGCCTATGTTTTCAACTTTTCCACTTTGATCAGAAATCTAAAAAAAAATTATTTTGTATTCATTAAATTTCCCAAAGTTTTCTAGAATTGAAAAACGTGATTGATTGACTATCTAGAGAAACTATCAACTATGTGAATGACTCTTTCTTTCTTTTCCTTTGACCTTTTTTGCTTCTTTTTATTCTTCTTCTTCTTTATATTTAATTTCAGCCTACATCCATTCATGCTTATTAAAAAAAAATGGGCCCCTAAAATTTTGGGACCCTAAACACAAGCACGTTGAGCCTAACATCAGGATCGGACCTGTTGGGCCTGGGCCAATCTGATGGACCCAGGCCCATACAACTAGTGCATATAAGAATACCTCATTATTAAAATAACAAATCTCGCTTGCCGTTTTGTTTCATTTTCCCACCAGCAGTACAAAAAAATTACTATGGCAGAATACTATTTTCTTAGAACCCACATCTCAAGAGGAAAACTGATAGAGAGCAGCGCATTATCTTTTATTTCTATTTGAGTTATTTAAATTAGTTTTGATTATTTACTTTAGTTTGGGTCTGGCCCACTTATGCATGAGCTTTAGGGTTAGGGTTTGCAAGTATTATTTATTATTTATAGTTGTTATTATCTGGAGAAAAGGGGAGCAGAACTTGGGATTTGGGACGGTATTTTCTACCGTAAGGATTTGGGACGGTATTTCTACCGTAAGCCTCAGTTTGAGGAGTTCTTTTAATATATAGTGCGTATTTCCTGCGTCAATCACCTTTACTCTATCAAATTGGTCCAACCTACCGACGATGGTGACTACCCGGAGCACCGAACAGCACCTGGAGGGATTAGAGAAGGTGGTTGAAGAACTTTCCGCCACTCTACAGGACTTTCGCGCACACCAAGCTTCCACAGATGCGAAACTTGACGCACTTCTGAAGAAGTTATCAATTTCTACTGATGGTACCGACGATGCATCGAGCCCAGAATCTGGGCCAGATCCGACCGCTCCTCTTCAGTTTCTTCCGAAGATGGACCTTCCTGGCTTTGATGGCTCTGATGCCCTAGGATGGCTTGCACGTGCTGATCAATATTTTCTCATTCATGACACACCGCAGGAGCAGTGCTTGAAGCTATCTCTGCTTGCCATGTTAGGGCCAGCCATGTCTTGGGTGCAACTCCTATTACGCCGCTGCCCGACATTGACTTGGGCTCGTTTTACACGCGAGCTCCTACTACGTTTTGGGGATAGCTCAACAATTAATGGGTACGAGGCGTTGGGCACTACAAAACAGGTCAGGTCTCTAGAGGACTACATTGCCAGTTTCGAATGTACGGTGGCTCAACTTCCAGATTTATCAGATGACCAATATCTGGGTTTTTTCCTAGGAAGCTTACAACACCAGATTCGCATGCAAATTCAAGATTCTACTATCACCGACTACTCTGGCGCTGTGCAAATGGCACGAAAAATTGCCCATTCAGACCGGTCTTTGTCATTTTCGGCCCGTCCATACTCTACAACCAGCTATTCCTCGTGGCCCTCCTACACTCCGCAACCCACATCTGGAGCTTAGGGTACCTCTCCACAGCCGCCTCAGCCACAATTCCCTATTTCCCCCACAACCAATGCTGCGGCTTCTCGCAACCCATGTCGTTTCCGCCACATGACTGATGAGGAGTACCTAAAACACAGAGCTGCTAGAACGTGCTTTAAATGTGGTCTGAAATTCGGCCCAACCCATCGTTGTCCCCCGAAAACTCTCCATGTTCTAGTGAGGTGCTATGACAGTGATCCGATTATCGAGGAGGATGTTCTTGAGGACTTTCCGCCAGATTAATCTCTTAGACTTTAGCCTTGAGGACAAGGCTATTTCCGCCAGGGGTGCAATTGATAGAGAGCAGCACATTATCTTTTATTTCTATTTGAGTTATTTAAATTAGTTTTGATTATTTACTTTAGTTTGGGTCTGGCCCACTTATGCATGGGCTTTAGGGTTAGGGTTTGCAAGTATTATTTATTATTTATAGTTGTTATTATCTGGAGAAAAGGGGAGCAGAACTTGGGATTTGGGACGGTATTTTCTACCGTAAGGATTTGGGACAGTATTTCTACCGTAGGCCTCAGTTTGAGGAGTTCTTTTAATATATAGTTCGTATTTCCTGCGTCAATCACCTTTACTCTATCAAAAACTTACATAATTGGGGTGGAATTATTTGAAGAGTAAACTTCCTTTGTTTCTTGATTCAAGATTATTTAGTGTGTAGAGATTGTGACAAAATTTTGTTTATCTTTGTGGGAGGACTCATCTTGCTTGATATGTTAACATGGAGGATTTCGGTTGATTTGATTATCATAGGAAATTGGAGCAAACAATCATAATGTGTGGTTTTAAGTTTGCTTTTTTTTTTCCTCTAAGGATTTGGTTGAGATTTGATAGAATTTTCAGTTTGAGAGCTTTAGATATGGCTCCATCACCTACTATTTAGAATTTCCTTGGGAAAGAGGTGAAGGCGGAATCAGAAGGTTTGGAGAAAAGGATGATAATCTTGCTCTCTTCTGAATGTGGCATAAATCGATAAAGGGAAAGTTTCTTACTTAGACAAGTTGTTTGTTTTTTATTTAGGGTTGGAAATAATTAAAAAAGAGAAATTAAAGTGGGAATTCTTACTACAGCGTCAATTTTTTAAAATTTTATTAGAAAAAAATAAATGTTAAGTGACGTCGTTTCGTTCAACGGCACACTGTGGTATGCTTTTCGCAAGAGCAAAGGAATTTTCATCACTATCCATGAAGACATGATGACTAGAGTTGTCAAAACGGACCGGCGGGGCGGGACGGGTGGTAGGCTCGAAAAGCCCGCTTTTTGGCGGGCCTGAAAAAATAGAGTCCTACCCGCCCCCGCCTAAGCCCGCGGGTTGGTGGGCCGGCCCACGGGCTTTTACGTTTTCTCTTCATTATGACAGATAAGCAAATATATTTCATTCTAAATCAAAATCCTCTAAAATTATATAATTTGGGTGCAAAGAGATCATATAAACAACATCAACAGATTGCTAGTAAGGATTCCATTACCAACGCATTCGAGAATTGGATTCGAGTTCATATAACCCAACAATGCTACTTTCGTAGATTTAGAAAAATATTAGTTTAATAGTTTTAAGAAATTAATTAGGCGAATGCAATTAGTCACCGAAATAGAATTTAATTTGGTAAATTAACCAAATCTACATTCCAACAATACGATACCAAATTTACATTTAGATTTAATTTTTTTATTATCCATTAATATTATTAATAAATAATAACTTAATAAGTCATATATATGTATATATATATAGATAAATTGCGGGCCTGGCAGACTATCCGCCCCGCTGCGGGATTTACCTGCCAAAGCCCGCGCCGCTACGGGCTTACCTGCCTAGGCCCGCCATAAAAAGGGCCTCAAAATGAGAGTCCTACCTATCTAAAAAATTGGCGGGAACGGGCCGATCCGGCGGATCCAGCCCGTTTTGACAACTCTAAATTGATGACACACTATCACTAATAATAAATAATAAATTTTAATTGAAGTAAAAACACCAGTTGAATGCTGAAACTCCATCCATTTTTATCCGTACCGCGTCAATGAATCATTTTTCTTCAGAAAATGCATTTAAACGTGAATTATCTAAATTGTCCTTATTATTCTGTTTTTATAAAGATACAGACAGCTCAAAAAAATCCTTATCCAATCCAACCCACAAAAATGTCACTCCCCGCGCTCTCCCTCTCGTTCTCGATTTCTTCCCCAACCCATTTTTCCTCTTCCAATTTCAAAAAACTCAATTCGCTCAAACCCCCCAACGCTATCCCATCGCAAATCTCCCTGGACTCTACCCCACCCAACCTAAACCCCTCTCCTTCCCAACCGTCCCACAACACCGGCGTCATCGTCATCGGCGCCGGTCTCGCCGGCTTAGCCGCGGCCACTCGCCTCCAAGCCGAAAACATCCCCTTCCTCCTCCTCGAAGCCTCCGACGCCGTCGGCGGCCGCGTGCGCACCGATTCCGTCGACGGATTCACTCTCGATCGTGGCTTCCAGATCTTCATCACCGCCTACCCCGAAGCTCGGAAGCTTCTCGATTACGACGCCCTCGATCTCCGCCGATTTTACTCCGGCGCTAGAGTTTTCTACGGTGGTCGCTTCCACACAGTCGCCGATCCCCTGCGCCACTTTTCCGATTCGCTCCAGTCTCTCACGAATCCGATCGGTTCTGTAATTGATAAATTGTTGATTGCAGTGACCAGAATCAGGGTTCTGAGCCAGTCGGATTTTCAGATACTCACCGCGGACGAGGTAAAGACGATTGAACTGCTGAGGAGCATCGGGTTTTCCGAGTCGATTCTGGACCGGTTTTTCCGACCATTTTTTGGGGGGATTTTCTTTGACAGGGAGCTCGAGACGACTTCTAGATTGTTCGATTTCGTTTTCAAATGTCTCGCGCTCGGAGAGAATACTCTTCCGAAGAACGGCATTGCTGCAATTCCCGAACAATTGGCTGCAAAGCTGAATCCAAGCTCGGTTTTATTAAATTCAAGGGTAGTTTCGATTGATCACGAATCGGAAGAGGGTGCAGTTGTGAAATTAAAAAGTGGAGAGCTGTTGAGGAGTGATCTTGGAGTGATACTAGCAATCGAAGAATTCGAAGCGGTTAAAATTCTGAAAGGAAAAACCGTCCCCGGCGATGGGGTGAAGTTGCCGGTGCGGAGCACAATTTGCTTGTATTTCACGGTGGATAACGACAAGGTACCGGTAAAAGACCCCGTTCTGTTTCTGAACGGGTCGGGTCGTGGCATCGTAAACAACATGTTTTTCGCCACCAATGTGGCTCCCTCATACGCTCCTGCGGGTAAGGCATTGGTGTCGGTATCACTCATCGGGTTGCATGAGGGGGTGTCCGACGAGGAGCTGGTGGAAGGGGTGGTGAAGGAGTTGTCTGGGTGGTTCGGGGAGGCGGCAGTGGGGTTGTGGAAGTACTTGAGAATGTATAGGATAGAGTTTGCGCAGCCGAACCAGTGCCCGCCGATGAATTTGATGAAGGAGGCGAGGGTGAAGGCGGGGTTGTATGTATGCGGGGATTATGTGAGTAGTGCGACGTTTGATGGGGCTTTGGTTTCGGGAAGGAGGGCTGCTGAGGCTTTGTTGGAAGATCGAGCAGCAGTTAAGAGTACGATGTTTTCAGTAAGCATATGAATTCATTATTGTGTATGTTGTGTCTATATTGAATGTGGAATACGATTTGTTGTAATATACATGTATAGAATACAAGAGTTTGATATGAATGACCAACAAAATCACCATAGTAATTCCTAGTACTAATTAAGAAGGGTAATTCACTAATTTGATACAATTCCTTTCTTGTGTTAGTTCACGCGTTCCAGATATTCGTATAAATACCCGAAGAAGTAGAACTATCTTGTGATAGATCGATTTTATGTACTATCAATTAGTGTTGTCAAATGGGCTAGGTCTCTACACGACAACACACTATGGTGGTCAACGAAAAATAATTTAAGTTTAATTGACAACATATTCCAGATTAAGTATTATTTAGTTTTATCTAAAATTTTAAATATAATATGATCCATTATTTGAATTTAATGAAATAAAGGTATTTTTGTTTAGTTTTATACTATTTTCACTAATATTTCATTATAATATCATATAATTTCAAATATAGCTTATCACTGTCCATAATTGATCTACCTTTCCAAGCATCCAAAAACTTACACTACAAGAATTTCGTTGTTTAGGGTTTGACGGCTTTGTCGGTATTTCTCATTTTTCCGTTGTTAGGACTTAACAACGGACTAATGATAGACATCCGTCGCTAAATCGTTTGTCGACAAGCAAATCTAACGACGTATAGAGGCGGTCGTTAAGTTTTACGACGGACTTGTTCGTCATAAACATTGGTGTCATCAACAGTCGTCTTGAGATTTAACCACGGACATTGTCCGTCGCTAGAAAAGTCCCGTTGACTATTGTATACTTCTGTCGTTACGTTCGTCGTTAAATATATATATATATATATTATTTTTATTGAATATTTGTTTTAATATTTTATCCAATTTCGATTTTTGTTTATAAATTTCTGAAGAACACAAATAGACATGTAAAATAATATATATATATATATATGTATATATATATATAAATGTCTGATAAAACACATGAAATGTCATAAAATATCAGTATTTATAAACACACGTGTATCAAATAAAAATACATAATGATGACGATGGAGAGATGCCTCTAAACTGTGCCCACATCTACTCGAACATAGCGGCTTGTTGTTGTATCATTGACGTATCTATTCTTGCTGTACCTCGAGAAGCTCTGCTTGTGCGTCTATCTTCCCATGTAACTCCCGAATGGCAGCCTGAGTGTCGAGTGTCGGGCTGTGGAGGAGCTGCAGAAGATACACTAGCAGCTGAAATACTCTGTGATCGACTGCCGAGCCCAAAAATGCAGTTCTTCTTGGAGTGCTGGCGGGCAATATCGACATATATAGCGCTCATGTCCACCTCTGGCGCCTCATCCGTGCCAGGAATCGGCTGGCTCAACTCCTCAACTCGAGCCAATACATCAACATATTCACAAAATCAAATAAGAATGATTAAATATATATTTTATATCTAAAATAAACATTTATAAATATTTCTAAACAAACTTACAGCGATACAAGCAGACTTTCCATCTGAATATGATCCATCAGCGGTATCGTGCAGTCTCTTGAATGTCTCCCACGCCATGTCATTTGGCCGACACCCTTCTCCTTAGCCTATTAGATATTAGAATATATATAATAATAAAGATAACAATATATAAAATGGTGTACAATTATATAATTCAACATACTCATCCTCAATCCAACAAACTCGACGTCCCTCTGCATTAAATGCAGGACGTGACGATCTGATACAGATCGACCCTAGCTGATGTCGGATCCAATTAAAGTGCGGGAAGGGCCGATGACAAGGTCACATGTTAGTAGAAAAATGAATCACACGATTGTAAGCAAATTCAGCATAAGGTAAACACTCTTTCCATGACTTTAAGTTGTTTTTGACCAAAGCATATAACAGAGTTCCTAAGGTGCGATTAACTACTTCAGTTCGACCATCGGATTGTGGGTGAAATGCAGTAGAAAACAACAAATTAGTACCAAGTTTTCCCCATAAAACTCGCAAAAAATGACCTAAAAACTTTGAATCCCTATCACTAATAATAGTTCTAGGAATCCCATGTAGACGAACTTCTCTAAAGAACAAATTTGCAATATCCACAGCATCATCAACTTTTCTACATGCAATGAATGAGCCATTTTGGAAAACCTATGAACGACAACAAACATAGAATCTATACCCCTTTTAGACCTAGGCAATCCAAGTATGAAACCCAAGGTGAACTAGGAGTAGGCAATGTCGTGTATAAACTAAAAGGATGAGATGTAGACTTAGCTCTATGACATGTAATGCAACGACTACAGACTCGTTCTACATCCCTTTTCATATGTGGCCAATAAAAATGATCATGCAAACGACTTAATATTTTTAACACACCAAAGTGACCCATTAAACCTCCCGCATGCGACTCTAAGACAATTAACTCACACATAGAACATGACAGAATGCACAATTGAGACCCTTTAAACAAGAACCCTTCATGCACATAAAAGCCATCGACTGACCTAGACCTAGATGAACATGACTCGAAAATCGAACCAAACTAAGGATCAGATGCATACAAACCTTTTAAGGACTCGGAACCTAGCATCTTAGCATGCATTAGGTTTAGAAGAACGTACCTTCAAGACAATGCATCGGCTACGACATTCTCTTCTCTCTTCTTGTACTTGATGACGTATGAAAAAGACTCTATGAATTCAACTCACCTTGCATGTCTCTTGTTCAAACTTTGCTAACCCTTCAAATACTTCAATGACTCATGATCGGTGTGAATCACAAGCTCTTTCAGCCACAAGTAGTGTTGTCATGTTTCCAATTATCTCTTTAGCGCATACAACTCCTTGTCGTATGTAGAATATCGCAAGGATACTCCATTGAGTTTCTCGCTAAAGTAGACGACATGGCACTTTTCCTGCATCAAAACAACACCAATCTCTATGCCAGAGGCATCACACTCAATTTCAAGAATTTTATTAAAGTCAGGCAAAACAAGCATGGGTGCAGCACACGGTTTCGATTTTAACAATTGAAAAGCATGTTCTTGCTTTTCTCCCCATTCAAACTTACAGTCTTTCTTACTTAACTTGGTCAAGGGGGCGACAATACTAGAGAAATCATGAACAAAATGACAATAAAAACCAGTATGGCCATGGAAACTATGTACCTCAGATACAGACTTCGGCTTGGGCCACTCCTCGATCGCTTTGATCTTGGAATGGTCGACTTCGATTCCCCTACGACTAACTATAAAACCAAGAACGACTATTTCTTCCATGTAAAAAGAACACTTAGACATGTTGACATATAATTTCGACCCTCTTAACAGTAAAAAGACTAGTCTAAGATGCTCTATGTGCTCGTGTGTTGTGCGACTATAAATCAAGATATCATCAAAATATACAACCGCGAACTTTCCTATAACATCACACAAAACATGATTCATGAGACGCACAAAAGTGTTCGGTGCATTGGTGAGATCAAACGGTATTACAAGCCACTCATACAAACCATGTTTTGTTTTAAATGCAGTTTTCCACTCATCCCCCTCATACATTTGGACTTGAAAATATCCAAACCTCAAATCAATCTTAGAAAACACACATGATCCAGATAATTCATCCAACATATCATCTAACCTAGGGATGGGAAAATGATACTTTACCGTGATCTTGTTGATGGGAGACAATCCATGTACATTCTCCATTCATTGTTTGTTTTGGGCACTAGAATCACGGGAACGATACATGGGCTAATCGACTCATGGATTTGTTTCTTTTCCACCAGATCTTTGACTTGTCTATTGATTTCCTCCATCTTCTTAAGGCTGGTGCAATACGCCGAACGGTTTGATAAGACAGCTCCGGGCTGAAAGTCGATTTGATGCTCAATTCCTCGAATTGGTTGCAAACCACTTGAAATCTCATCTGGAAATACATCCTTAAACTTCCATAAGGGGCTGCATAGCACTAGGCAACAACGAATCATTAGTAACACTACTCTTAAAAGTTAAGAGGAGATTGGGCTTACCAGTGTTGATAGCCTTTTCAACTTTCTTTACTGTGATGAACAAGCTGTGGTGCTTTGTCTTATCAGCAGCTGCACAGGATGATTTAGCGTGAGCTAAAGAATCGGAAGTCTTGGGAACCAAGGGCAGCGGTCGGTGGGGTGGCGGCTGTACGGCTGAAGAGGCGGCGGCGGTTTTAGGGTGGTCGACCTTCTTCTTGGCAGCAGCGGCGTCGGCCTCTTTCTTTCTCTCTTCTTTAAATTTCTCTTACATTCTTTGTTGATCTTCAGATACGGCTTTAGGAGACAGCGGCTTGAGCATGGTAGTTCGGCCATTCTAGACGACGGTATAGGTGTTTGTACATCCGTCATGGACAGCTTGGTGATCGAATTGCCACGGTGTACCTAAAGGAATATGTGCTGCATCCATAGGGATAACTTCATATAGAACAGTGTCAGTATATTTACGAATTGAAAAATCAACACTTACTTGTCCATTGACGCGGATTTTGTCTCTATCGGTGAGCCATTGCAGTCGGTATGGCTTTGGATGCTTTGTCAGCACTAGGGCGAGCTTACTCACGGCATATTGATCGAGTTCATTCTGATCAGTGATGAATGGAACTCGTCAGTTCGGGCATTGGGCTTGGAAATGGCCATATTCGTGGCATTTATGGCATTGAACGTCTCGGGCTCGGCTTGGCGTAGCAATTGGTGGCTGATTCGGTGGTGTAGACCGCAAGGGCACTGGGTGTGTAGGTGCTAGTGTGGTAGGCTCGGGCCTACGACTGGACTGTGGTGCAGAATGATCAAAACATCTTACGGGTTGTTCGGGCTGCACTCGGGTTCGTGGAAGCTCTGATGTTGGAGTGGAAGGCTCGGTCCGATTCAAAGTGGGTCTTGATGCAATGTGGGCTGATCGACGTCGGCCTTCTCTCAATTGGCGTTCTACAATTGATGCATAGTGCACCATCTCCTCTACACTTGTGAAGTTCCTCAGCTCAACTTCACATGCGATGTCGGGGTTCATCCCCTTGATGTAGCGAGTAATGGTGGCGATCATCGTCTCTTCGATAAATCACACTCTTTGCTTGATTTCGCTCAACTTCGTCTCCAACTCACATTCGTAGTGGACTAGAATGAAGCGTCCTTACATTACATCTTTCATCTCTTACCACGATTCAATAGGTGGATATCGATCTTGATGATGCCGGTTCTGTTGGAATTCCCACCATGTTGTTGCGTAGCCTTTGAACTCCAATGATGCCAGTTGCACCTTCTTTGGTTCAGGGAAGTCATAGCACTCGAATATCTTGTCAACCTTCTATTCTCAATCAAGATATAAATCTGGATGGTGTAGGCCTTCGAATTCGGGGATGGTTGTCTTGTTGTTGCTGAGTAGATTATCGGCATCTCCAAATCAATTTTGATTGGCTCGGACGTGCAGTCGCGGTCCTCTACCATGGCCTCTTCATTGATTTCAGCCTCCTTAAGGTGGAATGAACTCGACCTCAGACTCTTCCTCTTTGCCTTCTTTTTTATCTTGAAAATCATCTTCTCAAAACTCAGGCTAGTGATTTCGGGTTCTAGGCGGTGGAGGTGGTGTGTTTCTAGCGTTGAATCACTCAAGTTGACCCATGATTTGAGCCATTTGTTCTTGCATGTTATCCTCTAATGTTTGTGTATGTCTCTACAAGTGTTGGGACAGAGCTTCAAAATGGTATTTCACGTCCCAAGGTGGGAACGTGTTTGACGATGCGGGTGTACCGAAGGGATTCATCTTTCTTGCACAAGTAACAAATGTAAAGAAATAAAAGAACCTCACCAATTCCTCACTTTTCTCTCATTTGTTTTCACTCTTTTCTTTCCCCTCGTGTATCACTCAATATGAAGTACAACATGTGTGTAGGTGTATGTGTGAGTATATGTCGAAAGTATATGGCTTGAGTTCAGCTCCCTTTTTCCTTCTCGCAAAGGTCAAACTAGATGATCAACGATCTATGGTGTTGTTGCTTCTCGGATGTAGGGCTGATCGGATGGCTTCTTGAATGAGACAGAATCATCGGCTCCTTCTTGAAAGTATGTAGGCGTGCAAATGTGTGTGTCGGGTAGGGTTAGGGTTTGGTATGTTGGTGGGATTAGGGTAGAATTTAAATCCCTAATTGGTGTAGGAACAAATATTAAATCCTAATGGGGAGATAAGGAAATTTTTTGGAAATAGGGTAGATATGGATGGGAATTTTCGTTAGGTATTAAGGTTGAGGTAGGAGATAAGGTAAGTCTAATTTGGATAAGTATCACAAGTGTGAACACAATCAAAATAACCAAATCAATCTAGGAATAGACAACAAGATCTTCGAACACCGCCCTTATAAACAAGACACAAAATTCGATCCAAGACAAGAATCAAGATCCACAATTTTCGTGTGAATAGTGATTTCGTGAATAGTAACTCTCTTTTTTCAGATCAGACCTAATGTACGAAAAACCCTAGATGGATGACACCAAGATTTGGATTGAACCACGAACAACAGGGTTGTCATGGCTCTGATGCCAAATTTATGATGCGATCTCTACAGAAAATCGACACAATAAAGATATGCGGAAGCTTAGAAAAGAACACACGACAGCGGTATAAAGATTCAATCCAATATATGAGGACACTTGACTAATGTATATATACGACAAGATGGCTACAACTTGATTCGATTATGATAATATGGAAGACTCGAATTAGGGACACTATCACTACTACAAAAAAAAGCGTTAAGACAACGATTTTTAATCGTTGTCTGGTTACATAGAAAACCGTTGTAAATTTGGGTGTTGTAAATTTTACACGCACATAGACAACGGTTTCAAAACCGTTGTAATTTTACAATGATTCCAAAACCGTTGTCTATCTGATGTTTCGCTGTTGTCTATCACCAAGAATGACAACGGTTTTTCTTAAATTGTTGTAATTTTACAACGGTTTTCGATAAAACCATTGTGATTTGACAACAGTTATTGACAAAACCGTTGTAATTGCACAATGGTTATTTACAAAACCGTTGTAATTTGACAATGGTTTTTTAAAAAGCTTTGTAATTTGACAACGATTTTTCAGAAAACGGTTGTAAATTTTATGTCGTGGAATTTTTTTAAATTTTAAAATGACACAATTTTACTTGTCACAATGTAAAAAACCTGTAAATCACCAATAAATAATAAACTACATTGATAAATTCGAAACACGCTAATTTAGTGAACATCCAAAATACAATATCGTGATACAAATTTATCCAAAATACAATATATCGTGATATAAATTCATCCAAATGAAAATAGTCTCTAAATACGAAGCAAAAAAATCACATCTAATGTTCAATTATATAAAACATGCATTCTTCTCTGATGGTCATCAACATGAGTACCTGCATCGATTTAATGTAGGGTAAAAACAATAGTTTCAATTTAGCCATATAAAAAGATTAAGCCGAGTATCAAATAATCAATCTACCAATGGACCGAAGTGTTAATTGTACCAATAGTTATCTCATGTATTTACGGCAAGATTTTGCTTCACTCGAATATTTTCCAAATACAGACTATCATGATACATTGCTACCAATATCCTTGTACTCTATACAACAATGAACCCAGAATCCCAAGCATATTCAGTAGTCTCACATATATCATATTTTTTTTTATCAAAAGGTACCCACTTGAGTGGATCAAGAGTACTCTCTCCAACATATGCCACAACAGCAAAATGAATGTAATACCCCAGATTTTTCGATTAAGGATTAGAGGATTCTTAATGATAATTAAGAAGTTAAGGAATAAGTTTAATCAAGGTTAATAAAGGTCAGATGTCAGTCACGACTTTAGGGGTCAGTTTTCGTGAAGATCGTCTTTTCAGAAAATATGATCTTAATTCTTTTATAGCCATTCGTGGTCTCGTTAGAAAGGTTTTAACTCAAGGACTATGCCGGTGTTTTCGGATTTTAATTCTGAAGTCATTTGAGTTCCCAGTGATGAAAAACGTATTTAAAAGGTGAATGAATAGTAACTTTTGCGTGCGTTCGTGTTTTGAGAAATTTACGAAATCCTCCTCGTTAATCCAAGTCTAGTTCTGTCAGGCCCCTCTTATGGGAAATGACTCAAGGATTCCGTTGGCGTTCACGGATTTCCATTCTGAGGTCAATCGAATGCTCGGGAGCAAAATCTGTCAGTCTGAGTGAATAGCAAAAAGTAATTCCAAAAAGGGAATCTTTGCTCGTCTTTCTTTGGGCGATCCCGTCTTTTTCACGAATCAAGTTGGTTCACTAGTATTCGAGCTAACGAGTCTTCCGATATTTTTAGATTTCGTGTCTGAAGTCATTTGGACCTCGACATCGAATAAAGCAACTTTTAACCGAACCCCGGGTAACTTTTGCAGTATTCTTGTACTAAAGTGGCTTCCCTTGGAGGCTTTTCCTATAAATACAAGGCCACCCCTTTGCATTCATTTGCTCATTTCCATCCATTTCACTTCATAGAGAGTGGGAAAGCTCGTGAGAGCCGAGAAAGTTCTGTCGAAGTAAAAAACGTTCTTCGTGAGTGTTCTGCAAGACGACGAGCGGAGTGGCGTGGAAGGGATGCGGTGAGGGAAGGTACTAGAGGCGCCGTTGGGTTGTAGCGGGCAGCTCTGCTGCTGTTGCAACTCGACGAGACGCCGAGCTAGCCACCTTCCTTCGACGCACCTAACCCCGTCCATTCTTGTTCGTCGGTCTCGATCTCCATTTCTTTTTCCGTCTTTAAATTCCGCATTTACTTTCCGTTCTTTACGTTCTTCGCGTTCTTCATTATTGCTCGTTTACTTTCCGTCTAAGTTGTATTTCAATTTTTATTGAAGTTCCAAGTTAATAACGTTTACGTTATATTTCTCGCTTTATTCATGTCGTTATTATTCTTGAGATTAGCCCCGTTTATTCCGCTTAAATTCCGTTCAAGCTATATTTAGAAATTTCGTCGTTATTCTAAATATTTAAAGAGGATTATCGTGTTTACGCCGTTATAATGCCAAAATTCTTTTTAAAAGTTAAAGCATGTTGTTGCATGTTAATTTCAAGTATGTTGTTTTTAAGAAATTTCGGGTTAATTGTTCTTCGTGTTCTTCGTGTTCGTCGAAGAATCAACGAACACGAAGAACCTATTTGAAGATCGCCCAGAATTGGGCTGAAGAGAGAGAAAGGGAGGGAGCCCCGCGGGGAAGGGGGTGCGCCGCCGCGCTGCACCCCCCTCGGCCACCATGAGCCCGCCAGGGCTCATGTGCCTCGCGGCGGGGAGGGCAGCCCGATGGCGCCTATGTGCGCCGCGACGCCCCCTTCTCCGTGTTGTTTTCCGCCGTTTCTTTTCCGGCTATTTCCGTACCCTCTTCTCGAGCTTTTCAAGCTTTTCAAGTCCTGTTATTTCCAAGTTATTTTTCAAGATTAAATTTTAGAAAAGAAATCAAGATATTTCTGATTTATTTCGAGTAATCTATTCAAGTTATTTTCCGTCTAAAAATCGAGAAATCAAGACGTGATGTTCTGTAAATAAATTCTTCTCAAAATTTATGAAGTTGTAAAGTCGTGCAATCTGTAAATAAGTCTTAGATTCTAGTCTTCGAGTTAGATGTCATTATTTCTCGCTTTAAATAGTTAATTTCTTCGAAGAAGGCCGCTAAGTCGATGATTCGACTTTTGTAGGAGGAAGTGAGCCTCGTAGGAATTCGGAGAAGGATAATCAACTCGTTTCTTCATCTTCTGTCCAGTAATCGAGGTGGGTAAATCTATACTCATCTAAAGTGTGAGCTAATAAGCTCTAGAAGCATATATAACAAATGAAATATCCAATAAAATATTTTGCTCTGCCTGATTGATCTCTGTACAAGGAAGGAAGAAAAAGAAAAATATTATATGTTGATTGAGCTCTCGAGCATGTTTAGAAATGTTAGAATTGTTTAAGTATTGTTTATGCTAGCATGAGGTAATTAGAATTGCTTTAATTGCAATTTATGATTATGCACGTTCATCTCTTCGTATCTGAATGTTGGATTCTGTTAAAGTTTATTTAGCTAATTAAGCATTGCCTTTTAGGGTAGTGATAAATCCCTTATAGGCCAAAGTAATGCTTAAGTAAAAGATTAGCCTTAGACGTTGCTCTAAGCTCGATAATTCTAGTAAGGTTAAGAAAGCTAAGAAATTAAGGATTAAGGTTGAGAAAGGAAGAATATAGCTCTATAACCAGGATTGAGCTCAGAGTTCATGATCTTTGATCATTAAAGGGAGTCACTGCTGGGTATTGCCCTCGCATACTCGGGAGGATATTTGAGGTAACCCCTCTTCTATCCTATGGCATGCCTAAGGGTACATTTGACATCAGGTTTGAGCCAAGGTTGGGCCCAAAAGTAAAGAAAATGTTTTGCGGATATGGAGAGGGCTTTTGCGTTTTGCTCTCCATATACCGCCAGGTTATTATTGGATATTTCTTGAGTTATCAAAGAAGCTTTTATTAAAACCCACTGAGTACATTAGTGCTCACGCCCCCTCTTTTTCAAATGTTTTCAGGTTGAGATGCTGAGGATGATGGTGGCTGTGGATGTGGGTTGGCTGCCAAGATTGTTTTGCTATTATATAAGTTTCTTTTAGAACCCCATGATGTTTCTGCTACTCTGATACACTTTTTCCAAGTACTTTCAAGTTCAATTATGTTTATCAAGATTCTAAGGATATTCTCCAAGACATGATTATCTAAATATATATATATATATATATATAAGTGATGCATATTCAGTTTTATTCCTACTTCTCGAGCATGTATTTCCTTCGCCTATAAAGAGGCTTGTTCAAATTGGTATATGTCTATCCGTTTGGACCTGTAAATGGGTATGTGCATGTTGGTATCTGTTTAGTTAGCCGTTTAGTTCCGCAAAAGCGTGTTTCTTTCTTAATTAAGTAAACCCGAGTATCGTCGCCTATCTTTCAAAAGTATATCTTTATCCCCAAAACTTTCTTTGTTAAACTTTCGTCTTATTCAATAATCCCTTAATAACACCCTGTCCCCATTCGTTAATCTCTATCTCGGGACCGGACTGTTACAATGAATCACTACATCAAATGCATTTTCATAAAAAATCTTCTGCAGTTGTACCTCTTCCAAGGAAAAAATAAAGGTAAAAGTTTTGAACTCATCACAGAAAAATGAATCATAAGCAAATAGAATAGTGAGGGTACCGATTTTGAAAATGTATGTACTTTTCAACGTCCCAGGCAGCAATTATGGCAACAAAGAATTAAAAAAAAACTGTCAATATCAGAAGGATACCACTATAGTCACACGATAGAAATCCTTAAGAAGGATGTATCCAGCACCTCCAGTTACCAAGACCTAAGTTACACCGGATTCATGATTGGAGAACTATATAAAGACATCAAAGACGTATATTTTAGAGGAGGGTAAACCGAAAAAAAATAGCATAAGCTTTAGCAGCTTGTTGGAAAGTTGACAGAACTCAAATCCAAATTTCGCAATCAAATGTTGAGGGAAAACAACAAATAGTGAGATCACATTTCAAAGTTTAAGGCAGTCTGAAAGACCAAAACTCATTTGATATTAAGAAAAGCACATAAACATGCAACTAAAGTAATGGCAATTGCAAGTTGCACCCATAGAAACTGAATTTTGCTCCAGAGAACATATGTGTGGCAGCTCACACCTTAAACATTTTTTCAGGCATACAATTGTGTGTCGAGGCAAATCAGCTGTGCCAACAAGAAAATTGGTCCATATAGGTTGCATAAAATAAAAAGTTTATTGGAGGTCATGTCAAGAACTACGTAATAAAACAGCGAAATAGATTCAGTGAACCAAAATCAGAAGTTTTTAACATCATAATTTATGAAACAATTCACATTCTAGCATAATGAAGGAACAAAGACAGAGATACTTGTTCTAACCTGTGAAAAGCTTGAATGTAGTAGGAACTTTGAGCTTCTCGGTGACCTAATAAAGTTCAAACTTTTGCAAGCTATAAAGGCCAGGATCAATTATAACAGGCTTGGCTCTCAGGTATCTACCAAACCAATAACATCAAAAATCGATGAGCAAAGCCGCAATTCGAATGTATACGAACAAGGTAATTAATTCTACAAAAAAAAACATAAAAAAAAATTGTACTCCTTCCTATGATTATAAAATATGGTGAAACGACTATTTGTTGCAGCTGCATGTGCAATAGCAGCAAGCAAACCCAGGTGCATGCTATCACTAGATAAAAATGATGAAGGCATGCCAGTTTGTGATCGGTTGGCACGTCGAATACCAAGAAGTAACTGATTCTTCTCATTCCTGATCAGGTGTGCACCACTCAAACTATTATAGAAAATGATTTTCTTTATATTTGATGTCAATGAGCCTTTGAAACAGAATTTTGAAATAGCCGATACAACATTCTAGATAAACATGTTGTGTACCATATGAAGAGAACTGAATCACCAGCAACAAGTCTTCCTCACCCGGGATTGATAACTGGGAATACACTGAACTTGGAGGTTCTCGTCTCCATCTTCGTGGGAAGAAGACGGATTCTTCGTCCCCGGCGGCATACTGGATGGTGGAGCAAGGGAGAGCAAGCTGGAGTCAAGAAGAAGCGGTGAAGGCAAGCAAAGGCGCTCGGAGGGAGCGCGGGCAGCTGGTGCGCAGCCGCTGGGTTGTGTGCGGTCACGGGAGCTACGGGAGATAGAGGCGCGCGGCCGCGGGACTCTGCGCGGTTGCGGAGCAGCTGGCGGAGGCGGAAATCTTCGATGGCGGTGGTATGCGGCGGCAGATTGGGAGCGGCTGCGGCGAGCGGCGTGGTGGCTGGAAGGAGATGGCATACGGGTACGGAGTATCGATGCGGTCGCGGTGACGAGGATGGTGACGTGTATGCGTGACGTGGGGGGGAAGATTTCTTGAGCGGCAATTTGCTTGGAATTTGGAGTGTGGGAACAGAAGGGGGATTTTGAGGAGTGCTGGAGAGGATTGAGAGCTCAAAAGCGGCGTAAGGCTTGGGAAAAGTAGGGTTCCGAACAAGTGGTCCCCTTTTATAGGGAGGTAGGTGCGCGACCGCGGGGTGTTGCGCGGCCGCGGGACGAGAAGGCCGCGCACCCGCGGGACTTCTTTTTCGGCAAAAAAAATGTCACGCGCCCGCAGGGGCTGCGCCCACGTGGAGCCTGTCCGCCGAGAGCTATGTCGCGCGGTCGCGCGAGGTGCGTGGCCGCAGGCCATGACTTAGCCGATTTTCTGCTGTTTCGCCCAAGCATCACTCCGACTTTACACCTGCAAAATAAACACAAAAAATACGAAAAACTCAAACACACAAACATTAAAAGAGATTAAATAACATAAGTAAAAATAAGATAATCATGGGTTGCCTCCCATACAACGCTCATTTTAATGTCTCGAGCTAGACGAAGTCCTTGGTGAATCAGGTAGGATTGACAAGCTCAAAATCCTCGACATCGGCTTCTTGGGAGAATCCATCAAAATATGGCTTAACCCGGTGGCCATTCACTTGGAATGTATTGTTGGTTCTTGGATTTTTTAAGGTGACAACTCTGTACGGGAACACTTCTTCTATGATGAACGGGCCACTCCATCGTGACTTGATTTTTTCGAGAAAAAGCCGCAATCGGGTGTTGAAAAGGAGAACCTTCATGCCCAGAACGAGCTCCTTTTTGACAATGTGTCTATCGTGAAGCTTCTTCACCTTGTCCTTGTAAATCTTCGCATTGTCGTAAGCTTCATTTCTCAACTTATCAAGCTCGGTCAATTGCAAGGCTCGTTCCTTTCCTGCACAAGTTAAATCAAAATTTACCGCCTTTAGGGCCCAGTAGGCCTTATGCTCGATCTCCACAGGGAGGTGGCATGTTTTCCCATATACGAGGCGGTAAGGGCTCATCCCTAGAATAGTCTTGTAAGCCATCCGGTATGCCCAAAGAGCATTCGTTAACTTTGTAGACCAATCTTTCCTCGTCACATTCACGGTCTTCTTCAAAATATTTTGAATTTGCTTATTGCTTGTCTCCACTTGACCGGAAGTTTGAGGATGATAGGAAGTAGCTACCTTGTGAGTCACTCCATTCTTCTTCATCAATCTTTCGAAGAGCTTGTTGGTGAAATGCGTTCCACCGTCACTTACGATTGCTCGAGGGAATCTGAACCTACTCAAAATATGCTCCTGTACAAACTTGATTACCACATTAGCGTAACAAGACCTAGTGAGGATTGCTTCAACCCACTTTGACACATAATCGACCGCTAATAGGATATACTCGAAGCCAAATGAGTTAGGAAATGGTTCCATAAAATCAATACCCCAAACATAAAAAATTTCAACAACAAGATTGATATTTAAAGGCATTTCATTTCTTCTCCCAATATTGTCAATCCTTTGGCATTTGTCACATGAAAGGTAATAAGCATGAGCATCCTTGAAAAGTGAAGGCCAATACAAACCGGATTGTAAAATCTTTCAGGCCGTCTTTTGCCCTCCAAAATGTCCACCGCAATGAGAAGAGTGGCAAAAGGCCAAAACATCGGTTTGCTCTTCCTGCGGGACACATCTTCGGATCACTTCATCTTTTCCCAAGTGGAAAAGGTATAGATCGTCACAAAAATAGTACCTACACATTGCCAAAAATCTTTTCCTTTCTTGAAAGGTAAGGTTAGGCCTCGTTCTTCCACAAGCGAGATAATTGATAATGTCGGCATACCAAGGAGATGAATTAAGCTCAAGAACATGCTCATATGGAAATGAATCACAATCAACTCCTTTTTCATGAGATAAATTAAAATTATCATCAACGGGGAGGCGAGATAGATGATCTGCTACCACATTTTCACATCCCTTTCTATCCTTAATTTCAACATCAAATTCTTGAACAAGCAAAATCCACCGAATGAGTCTAGGTTTAGCTTGGGGCTTGGTCAACAAATGCCTAAGAGCCGCATGATCACTATGCACAATCACTTTAGAACCTAAGATGTAAGATCTAAATTTATCTAATGAAAACACAACGGCAAGCAATTCTTTTTCAGTAGTGGTGTAATTTACTTGAGCACTATTCAACGTGAGGCTAGCATAGTAAATGATACAAAGAATTTTATCAATGCGTTGTCCCAAAATGGCACCCATAGCGGAATTTGATGCATCACACATGATCTCAAATGGTAAAGACTAATAAGGGGGAACAACAACGGGTACGGTGATCAATTTCTGCTTAAGAGTATTAAAAGCATGCAAGAATTTTTCATCAAACTCAAAAGGAACATCTTGAGCAAGCAAATGACATAGAGGTTGGCTAATTTTAGAGAAGTCTTTAATAAACCTACGGTAAAAACCGGCATGGCCTAGAAAGCTTGTAATGCCTTTCACATTAACGGGTGGAGGTAATTTTTCAATCACATCCACCTTAGCCTTATCTACGCTCATTCCTTCTTTAGAAACAACATGCCCAAGGACTATGCTACTAGTAACCATAAAATGACTCTTTTCCCAACTAAGAGTAAGGCTACTTTCTATGCATCTTTTTAAAATAAGTTCTAACTTCTCTAAACAATCGGAAAATGAAGATCCAAAGACCGAAAAATCATCCATGAATACCTCAATCAAGTCTCCAATCATTTCGGAGAAGATAGAGAACATACACCTTTGGAAAGTGCCCGGTGCATTGCATAGTCCAAACGGCATTCTCCGACACGCAAATGTGCCAAACGGGCACGTAAATGCGGTCTTGGCTTGGTCCTCCGACGCTATGGCCACCTAAAAATAGCCTGATAAACCGTCAAGGAAACAATAAAAACTATGTCCGGTTAATTTATCAAGAATTTGGTCAATGAAAGGAAGAGGAAAATGGTCTTTTCGCGTTGCGGCATTGAGCTTTCAGTAATCGATACACATTCTCCATCCGGTGGTGGTCCGAGTAGCTACATGCTCTCCTTTGTCGTTCTCTACCACCGTGATCCCTCATTTCTTTAGCACCACGTGGACCGGGCTCACCCATTTATTATTGGCTATGGGGTAGATGATCCCTTCCGCTAGGAGCTTAAGAATCTCCTTCTTTACGACTTCCATCAACACGGGGTTGAGCCTCCTTTGTCCTTCACGAACCGGCTTAGCCCCTTCCTCAAGGATGATGCGATGCATGCATGTTGAAGGGCTAATTCTCTTGATGTCGGAAAGGTTCCATCCAATGGCTTGCTTGTTCCTCTTTAGTATGGCTACTAAGAGGTCTTCTTCCTCTTTTTCAAGCCCGGAAAAAATGATCACGGGCTTCTTCTCTTCGTCATCGAGATAGACATATTTGAGGTGAGATGGGAGCTCCTTGAGTTCGAGCTCGGGAGTAGACTTCACTTCCTCTTCGGTCGAAGCAAGGATTTCCATTAAGCTTACTCCTTCTCGTAGCAAAATCTCCATCTCTTCGGTATTCAACTCATCTCCTCCACACTTGAGGTAAGCTTCTTCCATAACACGTTCCCCGGACAAGGCTTCACTCCTCCAATTGGAGTCTATTTCCTACAAGAAAACCTCCTCGGCCAAGGCATCAATAGCATTAATGTAAGAACAATTTTCCTCAAATGAGGAGACGGGAATAGCCTTATTTTCATGGACGGAAAAGGGCACGGTTTCTCCTAACACTGACATTTTTAAAGTTCCATTTTTAACATCAATCAAGGTATTTGTTGTAGCCATAAAAGGTCTTCCTAGGAGAAGTGTGTGCTCTTTACCCGTTTTTTTTATATCACCCACATCCAAAACAACAAAATCCACCGGGATAATCAAACCACCAACTTTGACTAGAATGTCTTCAATTATTCCTCTAGGATATCTTACGGACCTATCCGCCAAGTGTAGACACATTCTAGTCGGTTTCAATTCACCTAACTCTAATTGCTTATAAATAGAGTAGGGCATCAAATTAATTCCGGCTCCTAGATCTAGCATACCACATGCTTCTTTTCCATTTCCCAAGGCAATTTTAAGAGTAAAACTACCTGGATCACGGAGCTTGGGTGGTAATTGATGTTGTAGGATTGCACTTGCCACTTGTAACGCCCCGATCCCGGAAGAAGGAAAAGGGACCGATGCGCTACTTGGGAAAGGAGAAAGGGGTAGTTACATAAAGATAATTATAGAGATGGGGTTAGTGCCTCAATCATTTAGGCAACATAACCTCTACAACTGTAATAGAATCACGCACCAGAGCGTTCATAAGGAATTTGAATAAATTATCAGTCATCAAAGGGAACTTATCCCGCCAGATAATTATAAAGGAACATCATAGCGTAAATACTGAAATCATAACATGCTTCAAACAATTGAGGACAAACTGTATCAGAGTAAGCGGAAAAGAACGTAGTGTATTTATTCAAACTCCAAAAAGTAACATGTTCTCAGTTAGACACCGTACATAAAGAAACATATATATACAGCAAAAGATAGCCCCTCAGCCTTAGCACAGCCATCCACCATCCCGCAGCTCATCCTGAAAATATTTGAAAAGATTTTGGGCGTGAGTACTAATGCACTCAGTGGGTATTTTTGAGAAAAACCTTCACAACCATTTTATAAAACAGAATATCCAATCATATTCTAAGCATATCATGGAAAGCTTTTAAAATAGAAAATTTGTGAATTCCATGTATACTAAATCATTTTAGTTCCATCATTGCGCGCCACTCTCCCCTATAACGCTTACGGTGAGTCGGTTCGTGTACACAACCCGGCTGCTTAAGGTTGGACACTGTCCTGTTTGCTTGGGGCTCGATATCGTGAACCATTGTAGTTTCATCACCAAAAACAGTAGTAAGACTAATATGAGTCGGGAGAGCACATTAAATACAGTCATGAGTTGGATATTCTATCACATTCTTTTTATAAATATCAGGGCTTAATAACCCGAAATACATTTTTTAGATAATAAAAACCCACCTGGACAAATGATTTGTCTCACAGAAACGCTTTTAAACTCTGGATTGGTTGTGCTCGGATTTTGCTACTTCCTCTGGCCCTACAACAATCAACCTTAACTTAGTTGAGCTAGAAGGATCCTATATCTAAAACTTAACACATAATTCCTTTATAATTTTCTCAAATTTAGATAACTAATCATTCCATCACTAATTAATTATGTATTTTCCTATTAATTTGACATCATTTTTGGCTTAGAGAATAGAAACAGAATATACGTAGTGTATTTACACAATTATTAATATTTCATAACAGATGGAGTAACCTAATTACTAGAGGTGCTAACATCTAACTGATAAATATTTGCATTTCAACACTAAGCACTAATCACGTAATTCTTTTGGATGAGGTGTGTGAATTGTGGCTGAATGGAAGACGTCGATTTGATGTTGGACAGTTGATGATGTTGATGTGAATCACAACCCGATAGCCTCCTTGAATCTCGAACGTACCCAAGGATGAAATCTCTAAGCTGCTCTTCGATATTAGCGAGTACCCGTTAATCCCTCGAGTGAATTAAGGAATACCCTTGAATAAGACTTAAAGATGCTATCCTCTAAGAATGATGATTTATGACTAAATCAACAAAAGTGTTTGTTTGATCAACCTAAGGATCGTAAGACAATTGAGAAAATAACTCTTTATTTCATGCAACGTCTAAAATAATAATATAAAATGGTTCCCCTATTTATAGGGCTAAAAGGCACGAAAATAATAAGGTTAAAAGGCCTAAAAATTGATCCAAAAGGGATCTCTAACTATACTAGGAAGATACCTAAACTAGAATTATATTCATGGTAGGAAATTGCCTTAAATACAATTCTAGTCAAACCTATTTAATTATGGACGAAAATTACATCAATAATTAAATAAAAATCTGAACTAAACTATAGTCTAACATAATTAAATAAATACTATAGTCTAAATAAAATTCAATCCCTAATTAAATCAAATAAGGGACTAAAATTCCATGCAATGCGAATCTGTCATGCATGCTCAATTTGATGAGTTCTATCTTCATGCATTGCTCTTCAAATCTTGATCTCCAATCTTTAATTGTTAACAAAGTAACAATCTTGGGATCCTTTAATGGCAGTTTTGAATGGACCGATTTGATGCTTGTCATGGTCTCATCAGATGTCGAACGGCGTGGATGATGGTGTGATGTCGATGTGAATTACAACCCGAAAGTTGTCTTGAATCTCGAACATACACAAAACCAAATTCTTTAAGTTATTATTCGATAGCGAGTCTCCGACAATCCCTCGAACGTGGACGGTGAATTCCCTTTGTAAAACTTAGAGATGCTAAATCTAAGAGTATGAATTTACAAGATCTAAACTCACAAAGATATAAAATGGGGTTGAGACAATATTGAAGCAAAGCTTTAATTATCAAATATGGTCTAAATAACAATGAAATATGGATCCACTATTTATAATAGTTGGATCGAATTCCTAAGGCCTAATGGATGAAAATAAGGAGTCCAATTTGAACTAGAATTGGACTTCAACAACTTCCTAAACTAGAATTCTAATTAAGGTAGATTTTGTAGATCTTGCCTGATGTGACCCGGACAATGAATCCAAGACACGAAGAATACGCAAGCGGAAGACTTTAGGACTCGAACAACGTCAGCTAAAGAAGGATTCAAACCGACTCGAATTAAACAGTAAAACTTACTAGAAATCGAAGATACGAACTATGACTCGATGAACACACTTGATACGTCTAAGGGTGGCTGGAATCTGATGGTGAACAACGGCGGATGGCGGTGGAGTGTTGGTGAGGACGGCGGTGGTTTGGTAGAAGGATAGGACAGATCGGTGAACCCGTGTTGAATCAACCCGAACGCACTCGTCTAGCTTCTCCGGATAGCAATTCTCCCAAGTACTTAATATACCCTGAAGAACTTGAATAAGACTATTGTATTGCTAGAACAATAGAATTGTAGATAAATGTTTGATCAACCAAAGGATCGTGAGACAGATTGAGAATAACTCTTTATTTCTTGCAATTGTCTAAATTATGAGTGTCACAGGGTGCTCCTATTTATAGGAGACATTATGAACGAAAATTAACCCTAATTAACTAGATAAACATCAAAAAATACTAATCCTAATCAATCTAGGATAAAATCAAAAGATACCAAAAATAAGATAACAAAAATCTATCTAAATCTAACTAGATAAGGATAAATCCCAAACTGATTTTGGGCCTTCAAAATTCGCCTATTTGGACTTCAATCTACATGACATGGGCTGCCAAATAATCAATTAATTCGTGGCCCATGTGATGTTTAATTCTTGCCACCTTTGCATGAAAAACAGCAACTTGTCGGATTCCCATGCAAACGCGTAGAACTCTTCATGCACACGTCCAAATGGCGTGATTCTTCTTCTCACGTCTTCATGCTTCCTTCTTCTTCATTAATGGAAAGCATGGTGATCAATCTCGAGCTGCCCTTGTCTTCATCTTCACCAAGTTCGAATTTACGACGAATAGAAGCTTGTAAATAAGCTTGCAACTTCTTAGCTCGCAAACGCGTCATTGGACCTTTAAACTGCAGCTCCGGATCATCTTGATCATTACCTTGCTCGATCTCGTCATTCTGATCTTATTCATCTTCTATGGACAACATAGCAATCCACTTGGGGCTGCCATGGTGCATTTCTTCTTCTTTTGTTGGCATGATCTGATTCTCATCATTGCCTTATCTAAAAAATCTAGTCAAAACTCTATCTAAAATAACCGAAAAATATCAACTAAAAATCTGCCAAAAATCGTCCAAACTATAGAATAAATTAAATAAATAAAATACTATAGTCTAATAAATCAATCCCCTTAATTGGATCATTAAGGGCCGATTATTTTGGGCTTTTCCACCATGCATGCTTAACTTGGGCTGAATAGCAAGTATACACATCAAGCCCAACAAAAGCACACTTGCACGCCTCCTTCTTGTATTGCACTCCACATCTTGATCTCCATCTTCCATCTTCAACAATGTCATCATCTTCAAGCTTCCTTGTACTCCGTCTTCAACTTCGAACTTCTTGCGAATTACAGCTTGTAAATATTCTTGCAACTTCTTAGCTCGTAGTCTTGTGACGGGGCCTTTGAATTGCAGCTCTTCATTGACTTCCTCATTGCTATGGATGTCCTCATCATTCCCCCCTGCTGAAGAAAATTCATCCTCGAATTTGAAGTGTCATCATGGTCGAATTCATCTACAGAAAAAGGAGACAAATCAGCAACATTAAACAGAGAAGAACACTTGTACTAACCAGGGAGATCAATGCGGTATGCATTATCATTAACACGGCTCAAAACAGTGAATGGGCCATCTCCACGGGGCGACAACTTCGATTTCCTCAAGTTAGGGAATCGGCCTGGACTCAAATGGATCCAAACACGATCTCCGGGCTGGAATATCACACGTTTGCGCCTCGTGTTGCGTGCGTCGGCGGTTTGAGCGCCTTTGTGCTCGATCCGGGCACGAACCTTCTCATGCATCTCTCGAATAAAATCAGCTCTCTTCATACCTTTAACACTCGTTAGATGCTCAACGGGTAAAGGAATCAAATCAGTAGGAGTTAACGGATTAAATCCATAAACTACCTCAAATGGTGACATTTTAGTAGAAGAATGAATAACGCGATTGTAAGCAAACTCAGCATATGGTAAACACTCTTCCCATGACTTCAAATTGTTCTTAATTAGAGACCTAAGTAAAGCTCCTAATGTACGATTCACAACCTCAGTTTGACCATCGGTTTGTGGATGACATGCAGTAGAAAATAATAACTTAGTACCTAATTTTCCTCACAAAACACGCCAGAAATGTCCTAAAAACTTAGAATCCCTATCACTAACAATAGTACGAGGAATTCCATGCAATCTAACAACATGCACAAAGAACAAGTTGGCAATATGAACAGCATCATCGGTTTTTCTACATGTAATGAAATGAGCCATTTTAGAGAACCGATCAACTACAACAAACACCGAATCTTTACCCGACCTAGACCTAGGTAATCCCAAGATGAAATCCATAGAAATATCAATCCAAGGGGCTGTAGGGGCGGGTAAGGGCGTGTAAAGGCCGAATGGGTGTGAAGTGGATTTGGCTTGATGATAAGTAATGCAACGACTACACACATTCTCTACATCCCTACGCATATGCGGCCAATAAAAGTGTTCATGCAGCAAGTTCAATGTCTTATGTACACCAAAGTGACCCATCAAACCTCCCGCATGCGATTCTAACACAAGTAGTTCACGCATAGAACAAATAGGAATGCACAACTTAGACTCCTTAAACAAAAACCCATCATGCACATAATATCCATCAATAGCTCTAGATTTCGACACACATGAGGCATATATGGGGCTGAAATAGGCGTCCTCAACATATAGAGACTTAATGGACTCGAAACCAAGCATTTTAGCATGCATTAAGTTCAGAAGTGCGTACCTTCGAGATAACGCGTCCGCGACGACGTTCTCTTCACCTTTCTTGTACTTGATCACATATGGGAAGGACTCGATGAATTCCACCCATCTTGCATGTCTCTTGTTCAGATTTTGCTGTCCTTTGAGGTGCTTTAAGCTCCCGTGGTCCGTGTGAATCACGAACTCCTTGGGCCAAAGATAGTGCTGCCATGTATCCAATGCACGCTTTAAAGCATAAAGCTCTTTGTCATACATCGAATACCTCAAACTGGCGCCACTAAGCTTCTCACTGAAGTAGGCGACGGGCCTGCGATCCTGCATCAAAACTGCACCAATACCTATGCCCGAAGCATCACACTCGATCTCAAAAGTCTTAGTAAAATCAGGTAAATGAAGAACAGGAGCAGAACATAACAAAGACTTCAAAGTAGTAAAAGCATGTTCTTGTTGTTTACCCCACTCAAATTTCCGATCCTTCTTACTTAGCTCAGTAAGAGGGGCGGCTATACTAGAGAAATCACGCACAAAACGTCGGTAAAAACCGGCAAGTCCATGAAAGGACCGAACTTCCGAGGTATTTTTCGGGGTTGGCCATTCCTCAATCGCCTTGATTTTGGAACGATCTACCTCAATACCACGAAAACTGACGACAAAGCCTAGAAAAACGACTTCATCTTTGCAAAAGGAACACTTAGACAAATTTCCATACAACTTTGCATCTCGCAAAACAACCACAAATTTACCAATCACATCACGCAAAACATGGTTCATTAACCTCATAAACGTGCTCGGTGCATTAGTGAGACCAAATGGCATAACTAACCACTCATATAGACCATGCTTTGTTTTAAACGCAGTTTTCCATTCATCCCCTTCATGCATTCTAACTTGAAAATAACCAGATCTTAAATCTATCTTAGAAAACACATTAGAACCACTTAATTCATCTAGCATATCATCAAGTCTAGGGATAGGAAATCTGTACTTAATCGTTATTTTGTTGATGGTGCGGCAATCCATGCACATCCTCCATTCGTTGTTCTTCTTTGGCACTAGGATGACTGGAACTGCACAAGGGCTCATCGACTCACGGATTTGCTTCTTCTCCAACAACTCCTTCACTTGGCGGTCGATCTCCTTCGTCTCTTCGGGAGACGTGCGGTACGCCGGTCTGTTGGGCAAGACTGCGCCGGGTACGAAGTCGATCTGGTGCTCGATCCCACGAACTGGAGGTAATCCACTTGGAATCTCTTCCGAGAAAACGTCCGCGAACTCCTCCATAAGGGGCTGCACATCACAAGGCAAAGAAACACTATTAGTAGCACTGTCCTTATAAGATAAAAGAACGAAAGGTAAACCTGCTTTTAGTGCTTTCTCTACGCCTTTAACTGAGATGAACAAAGACCGATTTTGTTCAACTTTAGGGGCTGATCCGGATGATTTGCCACGAACTAAGGCATCATTAGAAGCCTTCGAAGGGGCTGCATTGTTTGAACTTGAAGAAGAATTCGGCTGAGGTGTTTCGGCTGAATCCCGACCGGTCACAGCGGCGGTTCGGGCGGCGGCTGTGGCTTGCTTTGCCCGTTCTTGCTTAAATCTCTCTTGCATCCTCTCTTGATCCTCTGCAACAGCTTTAGGAGCAAGTGGCTTGAGTACAGTAGTTCGGCCATCCATGGTGATCGAATAGGTGTTGGCCAAACCATCGTGAACTGCTTTTCTGTCGAATTGCCACGGTCTTCCTAAAAGAATGTGGGCTGCCTCCATAGGAATAACATCACAAAGAACAGTGTCAGAATAACGACCTTTAGTAAATGAAACGTGTACCTGACCTGTAACTCTAATGGAACCACGATCAGTGAGCCATTGCAGCTTGTATGGCTTTGGATGCTTTGTTGTGGTAAGGGCGAGTTTATCAACGGCGTATTGACTAATTCCGTTGATTACATTCCCACTGTCTATGATCATCGTACAAGTCTGATCCTTGATCGCAACGCGCGTGTAGAATATGTTCTCACGCTGTGATTGCTCTTCGTCTTCATGATTGATGTTCAGACTGCGAATAGACACTAAACTGACATGAGGCAATTCGGCCTCCTCATCCTCATCGTCGACTTTGGGTGGTTCGACGACATCATGGGTGATGTCCTGGGGCTCCTCGTCGTCTTCACTGGCTGATTCAAGCCCGTTTTGTTCATTGAGAAACAAAACACGACGGTTGGGCACTGATTCTGAAAATGGCCCCAACCTTGGCATTTATGACACTGGATGTCACGGGCTCGATTAGGGGCTGCATTCGGCGTCGTATTGGGCTGATTGGGCCATTGGAATGGGGGCCTTGGGGTCGACGTTGGTGTAGACTCGGGTCTACGACTGGACTGCGGTGTAGAACGGTCGAAACGCCGTTCAGGTGGTCCGGGCTGATCTCGGGGTCGTGTGGACTCAGAAGAAGGTGTAGAAGGTGATGTGGAATGTGTACCTTTGTTCCAGGAAGGTCTGGGAGCGGCGGCATTATGGTGAGAACGGCGCCGGCTTTCTCTCAACTGCTTTTCCACGATCGATGCGTACTGCACCATCCTTTCTACACTGGTGAAGTCCTTCAACTCGACTTCACAAGCAATGTCGGGATTCATGCCTTCAATGTACCTAATGATGGTAGCATTTAAGGTCTCCTCCTTCCCGACTCGGTTCAAGGCTGTCTCCAACTCTTTATGATACTCTTCAATCGAACGGGTGCCTTGTTTGATCCGGTTGAGCTTCTTTTCGAGCTCTCTCTCATAATGGACTGGAATGAAGTGTCCTTGCATCAATCCCTTCATTTCTTCCCATGTATCAATTGGTGGATTTCGATTTCTGCGTCTTCTTTCTTGCTGCATCTCCCACCAAGTGGCTGCGTAGCCTCTGAACTCCAAACAGGCTAACTGCACCTTTTTGACTTCTGTGAAGTCGTAGCAGTCAAAGATCTTCTCTACTTTACGTTCCCAATCAAGATAGATATCAGGATCGTGAAGGCCTTCAAACTCCGGGATGCTCGTCTTGATGTTATTGAGCATGCGATCTTCACCATAGCCATCACGGCTGCGGTCTCGACCATGGCGGCGTGCTCTGTCGAGTTCTTCAGTATTTTCATCAAAGTACTCATCCTCGGGCTCGTTCTGTCGCTGGTGCTGTCGAGCTGGTCCTCGAACTGCCTGAGTAATGGTCGGTGTGATCTTAGTGCGTTCAATAGCATGCACTAAGCTATCAAGTTTGTCAGACAGGGCCTGGTGCTGTCTCTGGAAGTGTTTTGAGAGTGCCTCAAAATGATACTTAGGATCCCATTGTGTGGGTGGATCCGAAGTAGACTCCATGGGTGCTTTGGACGGTTCTCCGGATTGGTCCAAAGATGGAGTGTCGACTGGTGGAGTCAAAGATGACTCGGGACGGGTACCTTTCTTCATGAAACCTACAAATCTATGTGACACAATCTAAATACCTTAATTAGCCTAGACTCTAGAAGGAAAGAATCCAAAAATAAAATCAGATATCTAAGGTAGTTACCAAAATCAAAACAAACTAAGAAGGAAATTTCCTAAAAGAAAGGGAATCTAAAAGGAAATAACCAACTATGGATTTGTACCTAAAAGGAAGGTACCAAAATAAAATAGAACACAAAAGGAAACAATGGATATACTCTTTTTTTTTTTGAATTTCGGAATTTTTTTTGATCCGATTTTTTTTTTGATCGTTCTTTTCTCTTTTTTGTTTTGTACGATCTGTTTTTTTTTAACTATGAACAATACGGAAAATAAAGTACAACTCGATAAAACTCAAAACCAAAATAAACGGGACAAATAAACGAGTATGGAACCACGAACGATATAAACCGACGTGGCTCTTGATACCAATTTATGATGTGACCCGGGACAATATGACACAACGAGACACAAAAGACGCGGAAGCTAGGAAAGAAACTACGTCGGTACGAAAGGATTCTATACTCGAAAACTAGACGACTAAGACTCAAATAAAATACCTAGACAATGTCACACAAAATAACACAAATCCAAACAATGGTAGGGCTGTTTTAGGACGAACAAGATGAAGGTATGGATGAAGGTGTTTGATGATTTGGAATAGGTTTAGAAGGGCTAGAGTAGATAAGGTATGATAGAGTTGTAACGGACTTACGGATGAAACGATCGATGATGGAACTTGGCTCGAACTATGGCTGGACTTGAAACGGTCGTGGCTGGCTTGTGGCTGATGTCGAACGGCGTGGATGATGGTGTGATGTCGATGTGAATTACAACCCGAAAGTTGCCTTGAATCTCGAACGTACACAAGGCCAAATTCTTTAAGTTGTTATTCGATAGCGAGTCTCCGACGATCCCTCGAACGTGGACGGTGAATTCCCTTTGTAAAACTTAGAGATGCTAAATCTAAGAGTATGAATTTACAAGATCTAAACTCACAAATATATAAAATGGGGTTGAGACAATATTGAAGCAAAGCTTTAATTATCAAATATGGTCTAAATAACAATGAAATATGGATCCACTATTTATAATAGTTGGATCGAATTCGTAAGGCCTAATGGACGAAAATAAGGAGTCCAATTTGAACTAGAATTGGACTTCAACAACTTCCTAAACTAGAATTCTAATTAAGGTAGATTTTGTAGATCTTGCCTTATCTAAAAAATCTAGTCAAAACTCTATCTAAAATAACCGAAAAATATCAACTAAAAATCTGCCAAAAATCGTCCAAACTATAGAATAAATTAAATAAATAAAATACTATAGTCTAATAAATCAATCCCCTTAATTGGATCATTAAGGGCCGATTATTTTGGGCTTTTCCACCATGCATGCTTAACTTGGGCTGAATAGCAAGTATACACATCAAGCCCAACAAAAGCACACTTGCACGCCTCCTTCATGTATTGCACTCCACATCTTGATTTCTATCTTCCATCTTCAACAATGTCATCATCTTCAAGCTTCCTTGTACTTCGTCTTCAACTTCGAACTTCTTGCGAATTACAGCTTGCAAATATTCTTGCAACTTCTTAGCTCGTAGTCTTGTGATGGGGCCTTTGAATTGCAGCTCTTCATTGACTTCCTCATTGCTATGGATGTCCTCATCAATTAGTCAACCCAAACGGCATTACTAAGAACTCATAGTGGCCATAACGTGTTCGAAATGCTGTCTTAGGCACATCTTCTTTTCTTATCTTCAATTGGTGATAACTTGAACGTAAATCAATCGTTGAAAAGACTTTAGCACCTCTTAATTGGTCAAACAAGTCATCTATCCTTGGCAAGGGATATTTATTCTTAATTGTCACCTTATTCAACTCCCTATAGTCAATGCACATTCGCAATGTACCATCTTTCTTTTTAACAAAGAGAATGGGCGCTCCCCAAGGTGAGACACTAGGTTGAATGAAACCCAAGTCCAACAGCTCTTGTAGTTGTACTTTCAGTTCTTGAAGTTCATTAGGGGCCATTCTATATGGTGCTTTAGATATCGGGGCTGCTCCTGGTTCCAAGTCAATGGTGAATTCAGTTTGCCTATCAGGCAGTATCCCTGGTAGGTCTTGTAGGAAAACATCTTTATATTCCCGAACAATAGGGACTTGATCTATCGTTACTTCATCCTTTTCTTTTCCTACTAGGTTAACCAGAAAAGCATGGCAACCTTCTTTTCTCATTAGCTTTACAGCTTTGTGGGCTGAAATAACTGGTATCTTCAAACCCGTCCTTGCTCTAAAGAAAATTACCTCTGGTTCTCCTGGCTTCTGGAATACGACTTCTCTCCCATGACAACGTATAGTCGCATACGTTGCAGTTAGCTAATCCATTCCCAAAATTATATCAAAATCCTTCATGTCAATTACATATAAATTCGTGATGAAAATCTTTTTGTTAATCTTGAGTTCCACATTCAAGCACATTCTATTGGCTAAAACAGTTTTTCCAGAAGGGATGCTAACTTCTAAAGCATTAGTAGCATCTACTTGTCTCAATTTTAATCTTTCACTGGCCTTTTTTGAAATGAAAGAGTGTGTAGCTCCAGTATCAAATAAAGCGAGCACAGGTATATTAAACATGTTAATCATACCTGTCAAATTTTCTGGAGCTTGCTCTGCCTGCTGTTGCTGAAGTGCATAAGTCCTGGCTGGCTGTGGGGCGCGTTGTCCTTGATTTGACTTAAAGTTTCCCCTCTGATTTTGCCTTAAGTTCCCACCCTGATTAGGCCTAGGATTGCTTCCTTGGTTAGGCCTCTGATTTATATTTCCACCTTGTGCTGGTCTAGGAGGAATACCTATATTTCCTTTACTCCAAGGACAATCTCGAGCAAAATGTCCAGGTTGATGATAAAAGAAACAACTATCTGTATTCCTCATACACTTTCCTGAGTGAAACTTCTGGCAAATAGGGCAGGGAGTCCTATTTCCTTGTTGATTTTGTTGCCCATAATTGGTACTTCCCTTGGCCCACTATTGCTTATTTCCCACTGCGTTTCTATCCTCCCATTTCCACTTTCCCTTCCGATCCTGGAAGGATTGTTGTGGCTGAATTTTCTCAGCTGGCATAACAGACTCTATATTCAAAGCCCGACGCAGAGTTTGTGCATATGTCATTTCATCATGCCCCATAAGAGTCATACTGATTTCTGGCTTAAGGCCCTTCCTAAACTTCTTAGCCTTCTTGTAGTCCGAGTCTACCAAATGTGGAGCATAACGAGAGAGTTGATTAAAGGCACGGTCATACTCAGTAACAGTAGAACTTCCCTGTTGGAGGTTCCAGAATTCCGACTCTTTCTTTTCTCGATAGCAATCAGGGATGTATTTCTGATAAACTTCTTCCTTGAATTCTTCCCAGGTAAATTCCTGCCATTGCTCATAAGTCATAGTTCTTTTTATAGACTCCCACCAATAGTCTGCATCATCAGTCAGTTGAAATTGAGCACATGCAAGCTTTTCTTCATTCGTGCAAGACATATAATCAAATATTCGGTCCAGAGATCGAATCCATTTTTCTGCATCAATTGGGTCACCTAGCCCGTTGAAAGTAGGTGGGTGATGTTTACGGAAAGCTTCTTCCGCTCTTGATACCGGTATAGGGATTGGAATTGGTGCAGGTTGTCCAAGGTTTCCCTGATTCTGTGTTCTTTTCTTAGGCGGCATTCTGGAAAAATTTAGACTTCAGAATTAACTCATATAAAATCCACTTTGTGCTAACTTAATACAAAGGTGAGATATCTTCTAAACTAAATGCTCAACAACATTTCTCATGCAATTCTAATTGGTCTACTTATTTACAAAGGAAAGCACTTAGTCAGTCTACGTTCCACATGAATCTTAAGAGAGGTACTTGAAATCCAATCTATGTGTATAAATCATAGCTAACTATGTTCATCTACATTCTCAATTAAATCATTCTATGTTCACATTCCATGTACATAAGAATTATGGGTTTCCATCACTTTAACATCATCACATTTCCAATCACTTACACATTATAACATTCATAATCATAGGGCATTGATTGCTATCATCACACTTTCTTTAAAAACATATCACAAACATAATGGACATATTGTCCCATTCAAAATAATCATTCAATACCATCTGGCACAAAGTCCTAAAATTTTACCATCATCCTTTAGAAACTATCATTAGGGAGACTTTTTCATAAATACCATCAATGTGGAAAATTATCCTTATCCATATTTATTTTTGAAATCAGTAAATATCATTGAATCTCAAAAGAATTTTAACTCACGTACCTTTCATTTTGAAGCAGATGAGTGTGGTGGAGGCGACGTGCTAAGGCTATCAGACAATCAATTAAGAGATTACACTGAGAACTAGACTCATTCAATAATATAACAGGCCTGCAGAGTTGCAGCCTTGCTCTGATACCACTCTGTAACGCCCTGATCCCGGAAGAAGGAAAATGGACCGATGCGCTACTTGGGAAAGGAGAAAGGGGTAGTTACATAAAGATAATTATAGAGATGGGGTTAGTGCCTCAATCATTTAGGCAACATAACCTCTACAACTGTAATAGAATCACGCACCAGAGCGTTCATAAGGAATTTGAATAAATTATCAGTCATCAAAGGGAACTTATCCCGCCAGATAATTATAAAGGAACATCATAGCGTAAATACTGAAATCATAACATGCTTCAAACAATTGAGGACAAACTGTATCAGAGTAAGCGGAAAAGAACGTAGTGTATTTATTCAAACTCCAAAAAGTAACATGTTCTCAGTTAGACACCGTACATAAAGAAACATATATATACAGCAAAAGATAGCCCCTCAGCCTTAGCACAGCCATCCACCATCCCGCAGCTCATCTTGAAAATATTTGAAAAGATTTTGGGCGTGAGTACTAATGCACTCAGTGGGTATTTTTGAGAAAAACCTTCACAACCATTTTATAAAACAGAATATCCAATCATATTCTAAGCATATCATGGAAAGCTTTTAAAATAGAAAATTTGTGAATTCCATGTATACTAAATCATTTTAGTTCCATCATTGCGCGCCACTCTCCCCTATAACGCTTACGGTGAGTCGGTTCGTGTACACAACCCGGCTGCTTAAGGTTGGACACTGCCCTGTTTGCTTGGGGCTCGATATCGTGAACCATTGTAGTTTCGTCACCAAAAATAGTAGTAAGACTAACATGAGTCGGGAGAGCACATTAAATACAGTCATGAGTTGGATATTCTATCACATTCTTTTTATAAATATCAGGGCTTAATAACCCGAAATACATTTTTTAGATAATAAAAACCCACCTGGACAAATGATTTGTCTCACAAAAACGCTTTTAAACTCTGGGTTGGTTGTGCTCGGATTTTGCTACTTCCTCTGGCCCTACAACAATCAACCTTAACTTAGTTGAGCTAGAAGGATCCTATATCTAAAACTTAACACATAATTCCTTTATAATTTTCTCAAATTTAGATAACTAATCATTCCATCACTAATTAATTATGTATTTTCCTATTAATTTGACATCATTTTTGGCTTAGAGAATAGAAACAGAATATACGTAGTGTATTTACACAATTATTAATATTTCATAACAGATGGAGTAACCTAATTACTAGAGGTGCTAACATCTAACTGATAAATATTTGCATTTCAACACTAAGCACTAATCACGTAATTCTTTTGCTATATCATCTATTAACTATTTAATTATTCAGCTATCTCTTATTTTGAGAACTACCAAAACATCATGCAATGATAATATTATAAATTAAACTCAAATTACGACTACCCTGTATAATGAATATCACTAGTAGTTAACCATTTATTGAGAAGTGTTAACTTATCAAATTGAAATTAGCTTATCATATGATTTTGCTAAATCAGTCACTTTCACTTGGCTAATAAATTACTAATCTCTACAATAAGTAAAATTTTATAGAACATAAATCAATTTATTATTAGAGCTAATTAATCACGTGGGAGTACAATTTAATTTTAATTATAAATTTCAATACAGATTATTGATACATACGATCATAAATATTTATAAGATACTATGTCTAGTCATAAACAAGGGAATTTGGATACAAAATTAACTATTAATTAAAAAGAATTATAGAAACTCTTACCTTCCTAATTTCTAATTTCGCACATGTATGCCTCCAATTAGGTTATCTAGATGTATTTTGTTTGTGTGTCTAAATATATATATATATATATACTCAATTGGATCAACCCTTAAGTATTAGTCATCATTCTACTAATCTTCTTCTTCCAACACGTCATCTAGCTAAATTGATTAGTCACCATCTATCAATCTAACTATATAATATTCATTTCACTTGATTTTAAATTTAGTAGATATCAACTACACATAGTTCTATAGGATACAAGTATACATATATTATATAAATATACATATATACGTTTATATATATATATACAACTTGATGGTACATTTTTTTATTATATATTGCATTAGTTGTAACTTTTTTTAAAATTTTTTAATTATAAATCCTACCCATTATTAATATTATAATATCTAGCATTGCCATTCCAATATATATATATATATACGTATACCATATATATATATATAGTTAGAACCTTATTTTACACTTCAAGGCCACGTTTAGATATATCTAGAATTAATTTTTTTATTGTTATTTTAATAAATAAATACTATTTGCATATATATGCTTATTTGCGTGAACTATAAATATACTAAATGTATTTACACTCAATAACTCAAATAAATTAATCAAATTAACTTCGAATCTAGAATTTTAAATAAAAAAAAATACGAGAATGTCCCGGGTATTACTAACCCACCAACGACACCTTTTTCCTAAAAATAAAATTTTTAAGAGTCTATTTTCTTTCCTAACTTATCCTTAAGGTAATCTTAGGCAATTATTTTAATGCTACAAAGTTTGGGATATTACACCACTTCTGACACTTCGATCTTCTCATCCTCCCCAAATTTCCTCTTCTTAGAAGCAAGTTCTTTGAAGAACTTGACATAGGCCGGCACATTCCGAATAACATCAAGGAGTGGAAGGTTGACATTCACCTTTGATAAAAGCTTGTAGAACTCTTGAAATTGGGTGTCTTGCTTCTCATTCCTCAACTGGTTTGGGAATGGAATTGGAGGATTGTAGGGATTGGTCGCCTTGTGGAGTGTGGGCTTCTTCACTTCTTCACTTTTCGTTTCGAGCTCCGTTTGTTGTTGTTGCGGAGCCTCCTCTTCTTTTTCAACTTCTTTGGTTGGGCTTGACTCTCCAACCTTGTCATCGATCACCTTGCCTCCTCTAAGCAGGGTAATGGCTTAAGCTTGCTCCGGTTGGCTTGGCAACTTGCCCGGCTTAGCTTGCTTGGCCAACTCTCCAACGGTCCTGACTATTTGGCCCACTTGAGTCTCAATCCTCTTCACGGAAGCCTCAACGGATTTGAACCTTTGTTGGGTGGCTTGAATAAAGGATTGCAAGGTGTCTTGCAATGTCGGCCTAGGCGGTTGGTTTGGTTGGGCCGGATATTGTTGCGGCCTCGGGTAAGGTGGAGCTTGGCCACCTCTGGCTTGTTGAGGTGGAGGTGGTTGTTGTGGTGGTTGAGGTGGTTGTTGAGGTTGTTTCCAAGAGAAATTCGGATGATTTCTCCACCCCGGATTGTATGATTGAGAGTATGGGTTGTAAGGTTGGTGTGGTTGGAATCCTTGAAGGGCATGAACTTGCTCTTGAAGAGCATGGAAATGAGTCTCTTCACTTAACTCCGGCTCGATCGACCTTTGGCACAAGTTGGCCCCATGGCCATACTCTCCACAAATCCCACAAGTCTCAACATTCATCGCTCGTTGGGGTGGTCTCTCGGAGGTTGGAAGCATCTCTACTTGCCTTGTCAACTCGGCAAGTTGTTTTGCCACATCATAACTAGGGTTGGCTTCATTGACGGAAGCTCTCTTTCCCCTAGCACTCTTTTGTTGAGGAGTAGTGGCCATGGTCTCATAGATGTTTGAGACCTCTTCAGCGGTCCATCCTCCAATGTCTCCTCCCGATGCATTGTCCACCATATATTAGAAATTTTGAGAAAGCCCGTCGTAGAAGAATTGGTTGAGCAACTCGGGTGCGAGATGGTGGTGAGGGCATTGTTGTTGGAGACCTCGAAATCGATCCCAAGCTTCATGAAATGCTTCACCCGGAGATTGGGTAAAGGTAATAATTTGAGCTCTCAAGTCTTGGGTCTTTTGATTGGAATAGTACTTGGCCATGAACTTCTCATAGACGACATTCCAATTGGCCAATGAGTTGGCCGGTAGGGACATGAACCACGTCTTGGCTCGATCTTTTAAGGTGTAAGGGAAACACCTCATCTGATGTGACCCGGGACCTATGGGACACGATCAACACAAACATACGCGGAAGCTAGAATCGAAACAACGTCGGATAAGTAAGGGTTCAACAAAACTCAAAGGACTCGATTAAATTACCTAGACTATGACACGACACCAAATAAAACACAACTAAATAGGTCGAAAAGGGCTGTTTTGGTTCGAATCGAAAAGGTATGGCTATGGACGTGTAGTATGATGTTATGTGGTGAAGAAGGGCTGTAGTAGATAGGTTAGGACACGAAAATAAAGAACTTACAATATAGATGCTTATCTTGGCGAGTTGAACACGTATGAACGAACTGGACTCGATCAGCTTGTATACTTGAACAACTTGACTTGAACTTGATGGATGATAGTGTAATGGACGAAATTGGATGGATGGATGATGTTGAAGATGATTGGCAGTGGTGTTGGAAGAATTTGAGTCGAAAACACAGCTGCAAACCCCGTGAAGATCACCTCACGAAACGTACAACAATCGGTCGTCTCCTCGATAGCAATCTAACCCTATTCCCACAAGTGAAATAGAACGAGATTTAAGAATAAAACTTGGAAGTTGCTAGGCTTTCAAGAGTGTATATTTTCGGCTGAAAATAAACAAAAAGAGGATCTTGGGTGAGACAATATTGAAAGGTAAATTCTGCAATTTATCATAAATAATTCGTGGCCCATGTCATGTATTATTCTTGCCACCTTTGCATGAAAAACAGCAACTTGTCGGATTCCCATGCAAACGCGTAGAACTCTTCATGCACACGTCCAAATGGCGTCGTTCTTCTTCTCACGTCTTCATGCTTCATTCTTCATCATTAATTGATAGCATGTTGACCAATCTCAGGCTGAATATTTGATCTTCATGGGCTGCCCAAAATATCTGAATATTTTCATGCACTTGTGTTCTTCAAATCTTGATCTCCAATATGGGACACGATCAACACAAACATACGCGGAAGCTAGAATCGAAACAACGTCGGATAAGTAAGGGTTCAACAAAACTCAAAGGACTCGATTAAATTACCTAGACTATGACACGACACCAAATAAAACACAACTAAATAGGTCGAAAAGGGCTGTTTTGGTTCGAATCGAAAAGGTATGGCTATGGACGTGTAGTATGATGTTATGTGGTGAAGAAGGGCTGTAGTAGATAGGTTAGGACACGAAAATAAAGAACTTACAATATAGATGCTTATCTTGGCGAGTTGAACACGTATGAACGAACTGGACTCGATCAGCTTGTATACTTGAACAACTTGACTTGAACTTGATGGATGATAGTGTAATGGACGAAATTGGATGGATGGATGATGTTGAAGATGATTGGCAGTGGTGTTGGAAGAATTTGAGTCGAAAACACAGCTGCAAACCCCGTGAAGATCACCTCACGAAACGTACAACAATCGGTCGTCTCCTCGATAGCAATCTAACCCTATTCCCACAAGTGAAATAGAACGAGATTTAAGAATAAAACTTGGAAGTTGCTAGGCTTTCAAGAGTGTATATTTTCGGCTGAAAATAAACAAAAAGAGGATCTTGGGTGAGACAATATTGAAAGGTAAATTCTTCTTAATCAAATATGGTCTAAATATCAATGTAACAATGATCCCCTATTTATAGTAGAGGGATGGACGAAAATTTAAGTAAAAATCCTAAAGGAATCAAAAATAAAAAGCTATCCTAATCTAACTAGGATTAAATCAAAAGATACCAAAAATAAGATAACAAAAATCTAACTAGATAAGGATAAATCCCAATGGACTTGGGCTTGCAAATCCACGCCTATTGGACCTTCAAATAACACGACATGGGCTGAAATAATTGAGAATAATTTCGTGGCCCATGTGTGAATTAATTTCACCACCTTTGCATGAAAAACAGCAACTTGTCGGATTCCCATGCAAACGCGTAGAACTCTTCATGCACACGTCAAAATGGCGTCGTTCTTCTTCTCACGTCTTCATGCTTCCTACTTCATCATTAATTGATAGCATGTTGACCAATCTCGGGCTGAATATTTGATCTTCATGGGCTGCCCAAAATATCTGAATACTTTCATGCACTTGTGTTCTTCAAATCTTGATCTCCAATCTTTAATCTTGAACAACATGATTATCTTTGAAGCTCTCAATGGTAGTCTTGGATTTGATTCTTTTATGCTTTTCGGGTTCGTATCATCATCTTCAATTGATCTTCGTTCAAACCTTGTAAAGGAAAGGTTTGAAGAACTCCCGGATGAAGTTCAAAGCATCTTCAGCCGGCATCCCGTAGAAAGAAGGAAGTTGGCTAAAATGGATGTTCTTCAACTCGTAGTTCCTTGCGGCTTCACCAAGAACTATGCAAGAAGTCAACGCCCTAATCACGGGACGAGCAAAGTCTCTCATGTTCCTAGCCGCATTGGCATTTTCGGGATTGTTGAGGGGGTTAGCTTCCATCTCTCTTTCCCACTCCAACACGTCGAATCTCCTCGGTCGATGGATGTTGTCAAACACGGGGGCTAGTATTCGATTGAGGCTTCACCTCCCTAGCATACACTATCACAAACAAAACGGAGATCACACGTACCTTGCGGAAAGAGATACGAAAGCTAAATAAAAGAAAATACACACAAGAGCAAATTTAACAAACAACACAAACATAAAAACTTAAACAAGAAATATTTCATGATCACAAAATACAGACAAGCAATTATAGCACCATAAAGACAATAATTTCACGCCTTCCCCGGCAACGGAGCCAAAATTTGTTAGGTCCACAAATTTAATATTTATAATTCCGATTTTGACTCAACACAACAACTAATTTGGACCACACCCGCAATTGGACGGGGTCAATTATAGACGTGATGAGCTAACCCGAGTCGATCTCTCAAGGAAGGCCTAGTGTGAGCTATTATCTTAAGGGCTATGCATGCAACGTGCTAAAACAACGAAAATAAACCTAAACATTCTAAGCATGTGATTGATGGTGATTTAAGCTAAGAATTGAGATTAGGAAGGAAACAAGATAATGCAAACGATAACAATAAAATCAAGGTTGAGGAAAATAAGATAATAGAGGTATTAGGGTGTAGATTCTCTCAATAGTTCATCACTATGCTTTGTTCAAGTTGGTAATGCTAATCTCACTCATATAATAGACCCTCTCAATCGGTTTAACTTCAATTACTGTCACCGTCTATCCATTAAACCTCTTTTACCTATATCATACAAGCAAAATTAACATATTAGGCTTAGCAACCCCATCCACCTAACTTCGAAGGAACCAATTTCGAGATTTAGAATCACAATCAAGACTCTTCTAAATCCTAACAATGCTCAAGTAGTGATCAAGTACTCTCACATGAAAAGGCACGATTCCAACAACAACAACCAACAAGAATAAGCATAGATCAAAAACCAAATCGATCCTCTACTCCCTAATAGAGATATTAGCCACTAAACATGCTCAAAACAACACAAATATCATAGAAGAAAGTCATCTCATAAATCAAATGCAAATAACATAAACTTCTACAATATTCAATATCCTTCAAGAAGCTTTGGGCAAATCCCCACAAACCATCCAAGGAATAAAAAAAGAAAATAACAAGAGTAAACCTCCTCATGAGCTTAACTTCCGCAGATGGCTCGTAATGGTGGTAAGGTGAGAGAAAAGGTGATGGGAATTCTTTGATGAGAGGCATTAAATGAGAATGATTTGAGGGGATTTGTTTGGAGCAAAAGTCCACAAAGTGAACTTAGGAAAAATTGATCCCTATGATCTATTACTTAGATTAGGGGAGTAAAAAAGTCTAATTTCCCACATGTCAATAGAAGGAGGGAGAAGGATATGCTCCTTGGTGCAGAATGGTGAAGAAGAGGAGAGAGTCGAGCACAAGCCTGGCCAAATCGGCGAAACAGGGCATGCAGCGCACCCGCAGAACAGTGCACGCCCGCGGGGTGTCTCCGCCGAGAGCAGTGTCGCGCGGTCGCGGGGCTCTGCGCGGCCGCGGAGTGATGTTGCGCGGCCGCTCGGCTTGCGCAGCCGCGTGGTCCATGGTGTTTCCTCCGGGTTCATCTTCTTTGCTCCTCGCCACCTTATTACCTAAAAATTAAGATTTTGCGTACAAAAACTCAAGTTTTCCAAAACTTGGCTTATTCCACCATAAGAGCAACAAGTGAAGGAAATCACACGAAACCTAGAGATGAACTAGATCAAAATACTAGGAAATACGAATGAAACATACAAAATCATGCAACAAAACACCACAAATAAACACCAAACAGAAGCCGTGAGACGAGCTTATGTGGATGAATATCTAGAGAAAATGATAGATAGATTTCAGATAGGTTTGCACGTGAAAATCCAAGAAAGAATGGCAGTGCATCACTACGAGGAGTTGGAAGACATGGTGCATTACGCCATACAGGTGGAGAAACGACTTCTTAGGGAAAGCGCTAAGACACCAACAAAACTCTTTGCACGGGATGTTTATTTGAGTGCCTTTACACAAACATTGGAGTTGATCCAAAGGAAGAAGGAGAATGAGCAACAATGTGATCCTACACTAATTCCAGAGGTACCCGTTTTGATTGATGCACATATTGATGAGTTGGAAGTTGTTGCCACAAGTGAATACATTGGAGAAGATGAGAGGACAGTGGGGGAGTCTAATCTTGAGGGGCTTATTTTGGAAGATTGCAATCCGGAGATGACGGTTTTGGATGAGCCACAGTTTGTAAGTTTAGAGATCAAGAGTGTAGACAAGGGTGCCGACATGGGTAAAAATTTGAGGGAAATACAACCATGTTCTGAAAAAGGAGAATGACATCAGTTGGGAAGTGATTGTGGTTCAAACAGAGCTCGTTCAAATGAATTTGGTGGATGTGCCGAGTTCTAACATTACTTGTCAACCGTATTCTTATGATGTTTTCATTTTACAGGTTGAAGAAGATGTACCACCAGACATAGAAGTGCCACCAGACTTAATCTTAAATTATATGACTGAGCGTTCTATAGAGTTGAGGTGGCAACCGTTTGACACCGGCTGGACATTCATGTGTTTGGAGAGGTACCTTGTGCAAGTTGTGCCGAAGGCATTTGATGATCGGATCGTGTTCGTCTTTGATCCAGGATGAGGTCTGGATTTGAGGACAAATCATTTTCAAGAGAAGGGGATTGATACGATCCTAAGGGGCACCGATGATCGAGTTCGATTGTTCAGGAAGACAAGCGCGAGTCCAGACGCGAGCAAATTAGTCGCGCTAAATGGTGTGAGTGACAGTGCGACTTGAGGCGCGAGCAGACTGCACTGCACTGCGGAGTGTTTCACTTTGGGCTGGGCACGAGCTACAGTGCGACTTGAGGCACGAGTGGCCCGTGTTGCACCCAATTGGACAGTTGCGGATTTATCCAAATTTTAATTATTTATTTCTTTTTTAGATTAGGTTTTGAATTAGGATTTTGATTTATTTTGTCCATCTATATAATGGCTTGTTCTGAACTTATTAAATGGTTATTTTTTATTATTATTGAATTGAAATTTCTCTGTGGAGAATTTATCTGAATTATGCATGAATTCTTTTATCGATTTATCAAACAGATTTTTCATCCCTATTTGTGGTGTCTACATTTTTATCCGTAGTTCGAGTTTTCAGTCACCGTAGGGTCGGGATTGCTTGTGATCTTTGGTTCGTCCATGTTGTGATGCTTGGGTTGGGGATTTCCATCCTATCCCGTTGAAACTAGATACAGTCCTGGGTCGAGATCGCATCATTTGGTATCACAACAAAAACACCAATAATGTTCCCGCCAAAAAGCTCTATTTTTTTAATCAGCCGATTTTCTCTCTCTTTTTATAACAATAAATGAGAAAATAAAATACAGAAATTAAAGGAATAAATTGAAATCTGATACAAAGCCGAAGCTTGATACCATATGACGAAGAATCGAAAATCAGCAAACACAAGTAAAACCCTAGTACAAAAAACCTAGTCTAAAAAGGAAATAAATAAATGCAGGCCAGTTCCAGTTTTGAGGCGGAGCTCCGGTCCCTCCTCCAGGGGCTCCTCCTCCTCCCACAGACGGCTTCCCATGTTTGGATCGAGCTAGACACAGCAGCTGTGGTCACAGTCATCACATCCGGTGCTCGAGGTTCGGGCCAGCTTAGGGAAGTCTTCTCCAGACTTCGACTCATACTCCGTGATCGTCATGTTCGGGTCACTCATATCCACAGAGAGGGCAATCGCCCTGCTGATTTCCTTTCCAGACTCGGACATGCGGTTGACGGTCTTCACACTTTTGACGTCCAGAGGGCCCCGAGGCCACTTGCTTCCTTGGTCAGGATGGACCAGCTTGGCTATCCTAACTTTAGGTTCCGACGTTGACTCTATTTTTTATTCCATGCTTTTGTTTATTTGATTTTGTACTTGTTTCTTTTTCATCTTTTATATCCCTCCCTAGGAGTGTTTAGATTATATTTATTGATGAGGACATCCATAACAATGATGAAGTCAATGAAGAGCTGCAATTCAAAGGACCCGTCACAAGACTACGAGCTAAGAAGTTGCAAGAATATTTGCAAGCTGTAATTCGCAAGAAGTTCGAAGTTGAAGACGGAGTGCAAGGAAGCTTGAAGATGATGACATTGTTGAAGATGGAAGATGGAGATCAAGATGTGAAGTGCAATACATGAAGAAGGAGGCGTATGTGTGCTTTTGTTGGGCTAGATATGTATACTTGTTATTCAGCCCAAGTTAAGCATACATGGTGGAAAAGCCCAAAATAATTCGGCCCTTGATGATCCAATTAAGGGGATTGATTTATTAGACTATAGTATTTTATTTATTATATTATGGATGAAATTTTGCAGATTTTTAGTTAGGATTTTTCGGTTATTTTAGATAGAATTTTGACCAGATTTTTAGATAAGGCAAGATCTACAAAATCTACCTTAAATAGAATTCTAGTTTAGGAAGTAGTCAAAGTCCAATTCTAGTCTAATTAGGACTATTATTTTCGTCCCTTAGCCTTAGGAATTCGATCCAACTATTATAAATAGTGGATCCATATTTCATTGTTATTCAGACCATATTTGATAATTTTAAGCTTTGCTTTCAATATTGTCTCAACCCCATTTTATATCTTTTAAATTCATACTCTTAGATTTAGCACCTCTAAGTTTTACAAAGGGAATTCGCCGTCCACGTTCGAGGGATTGTCGGAAACTCGCTATCCGAAGAGCAACTTAAAGAATTTGGCCTTGCGTACGTTCGAGATTCAAGACAACTTTCAGGTTGTAATTCACATCAACAACGCATCATTCGTCCAGCCATAAACGACGTCGTCCATCATCATCAACGCACGTGATCGACTTCAGCCTTGTTCGTGTCCAAGTTCGCCTTCATTCAGATCCATCCGTAAGTCCGTTTTATCTCTATCATACCCTATCTACTCAAGCCATTCTAAACCTATTCACTATCATCGAAATACCTTCCCCAATTCCGTTTCCCTACTCGTCCAAAGCAGCCCTTATCTTTTTGGATTTGTGTTTATTTGTGTGTCATTTATCTAGGTATTTTAGTTGAGTCTCAGTCGTCTAGTTTTCGAGTATAGAATCCTTTCGTACCAACGTAGTTTCTTTTCTAGCTTCCGCATCTTTTGTGTCTCGTTGGTCATTGAGTCCCGGGTCACATCATTTATTCCTTAGCCATTTTTCTCCCTGTGATAGGTCTCCTTTACAGGTTTATATGTATGTTTATATCTTTCGAGGGGAGTCACTTTTGGGCTCCCCCAGACGATGTAGCAGTTCCATTTTGTTGATATGTACAGGTTGGGGATCTGCCTAAATTCCCCACCCTCTCGGGTGCTTTCCTTTAAAAAAAAAAAGAAAATAAATGAATAAAAATTGGATGAATCCACAATACTCCAACTGGGCGCGACATAGGCCCACTCACGTCCCGGGTCGCGCTAACACTCGCGCCCAGCCCAAAGTGAAACACCCCACAGCGTAGTACGATTCACTCGCGCCTTCACTCATGTTGTTGCTCACTCCAAGACCAGTCCACTCGCGCCCGGGCTCGCGCTGCGACTCGCGCCTCTCTACCTGAACACTCAAACTTGGTCATCGGCATCCCTTCTAGGATTGTATCATCAGCACGTCCTCGACATGGTTTGTATCACCGCTGCAGGTGAACGTGTGCTGACTGGAGGAACCGCTATCATTGCACGATGTTGAAGAATGTGTGAAGCTCATAGTGGGAAGCGATTATCTCAACACCACTGTAGCTTTGGAGAGTTAAAAGTGGTTTCTCAATGCCACATCACATGTGTTCATGGGCAACTGCTGGAGCAAGATAGGAATATTTAAGGTCTTCTTAGATCTTGAAATCATTTGTGCAAGCATGATTATCATCGTGGTTTGTGAGAAGTTCTAAAACTTGCATTTAGATGTCGTCTCGAAGATCCAAGATATTATACTCAACATCTGCCTAGCGTCCTAATGAACTAAAGTCTAGATTCAGTTGTGTGTGTAGGTTAGATAGTTAAATCTGAGAGTCTTTGGATTTTAATTGGTGTGTTGTTTCTATCTTGGTATTACAGTATGCAATGTTGTCAACTGATTGAACCGAGACAACACTTGTATTGTGATCCACGTCAATACACAAGCCAGTGTATTAGAATAATCAGTTAATCAAGATAAATTAACTATCGGATTATTCTACGGTGTACCAATGGTGGGTTCATGACCATCTAAGCCGTGAGCCTTTTAATACATTACAAGAAATCCGATGATATGATTTTTACCGTGTGTTCACCCACACTATATTATCTACAATGCAAATATATGGAATAGACAGATAAATATAACAATAAAGAAATGCACACAATTACTACAATAAATATTCAGTCTATATCATAAAAAAATTATAGAATGTATACAAAGATAAGTTTTCCAGTATACAAAACTCACAGAAGGGACCCAAAAATAATATATGTACCATGGATGATTGAGGGGTTAAGTATTTAAAAAAATATATACATAATTTTTAATGTAAAAATGAGGTGATGAGTGATGTATCAAAAATTGAGTACACCATTGATGATGCTCTTATAACATGAAGCTTGAAGGCGTGGCAGGCAGCATGATTGTTGAAGTACACAAACTATATATACATATTTCCTCAAAAAAATAAAAATAAAAAAAAACGAACTTTTTCAATACTTCTATGATACACATTCAGGAAATGTTTGGATTAATGGTAGCCTCTACAGTCTATATACCAATTTTCACAATTGCTCAGCATCACTATGATATTCGAATCACTACCAATACACACCAATTAAAAAAAAGGAAAACGATTGTACGTGCAAATAATTCCTATATATTAACAAGAAAACATGAAGACATATTGCAGCTATATTATAAATCCTACACACACACACATATATTTCAAAGACTACAAAAAAGCTATATTACTTAAAGTCATTAAGTTATGCAAGAGCCAAACTAAATCTATACCACTTAAAACGGATTGAGAATTTTCTCGAACTATCTCAAAAACTTCAAGCAACTTAATATATATATATATATATATATATATATATATATATATATTAGAGGAGGGGTAGAGAGCGATGGTAGATCATTTTCAAAACCTGGCCCTCTTGTTGGAACAATTTTTTATCAAAGGCGGGGAACTCTTGCTGTAGATATCGATGAGCGATCCAAACCTATGAAAGATTCGTGGCAAGGGCTCTTCGTCCAACATCAATTTATCTTGATTATTTACGGAGCTGCTGCTGCTCGATATCGAAGATGCGATTCCCTTTCCACCGCCATCTTTATATTTTCTTATGGCGAAATCCACCCACAACACACGGAGATCGTCGTCGGAGCAGCCGCTGAGTTGAATCAGCTGCAAAACTGCGTCCATTTCTAGCTTTGTGAGGCTGTAGGAGGAGGATGATTCCATAGCAGTTACAATTGATTTTTTTTTCTTTTTAGGGGGAGGGGGGTTCGTTTTCTTGCGTAAAGTTTTCGTCTACATACATATATATGTTTGGAAAGCGTGGATGCTTAATAAACCAGGAATTTATTCCTCTATTTTATTTTCCAATTTTAATTACAGTATTGCCCTTGTGAATCCTTCTTTATTTTGGTCAAACAAGCTGTTTAGAGGGTAAAATGGGTAATTAAATTTGACGTGTACGCATATAGTGCAGTATATTTTGCTGCAAAAAAACCTCGGTTTAGTGTAATATCATCACCTTAGGAGCATTTTCAATGCTAAACACTTATTTGGTACAGATTCTATTTTAAATAGATGCAATTTCAGCATTAAATTATTTACAACTCAAATATTCTACAACAAATTTTGCATTAAATATGAATATTCTCTTAAATATTCTATTGTGTTTTATAATTGAAATATAAATATACTTAATATCAATTTAGTATTTTTCTAAAAATGATAATTATCCAAAACTAATAACTTTTAACTATATACTATTTAAAAAATATATACTATTACAAATTATAATATATAATGTGCTTGGGATAATAAAAGTATCTTAAATGATTATCAAACGCTTACAATTAGTGAAAATATTATAAGACTACGACACTTATGAAAATACATATATTTTGGCCTCAATATTCATAATTAGTATATTTTTGCCACATATGTTCTACTAGTGCATTTCGAAGCGCAATGTGAGCAAATGTCGTAACTTATTCGGTTGAATGATGAATTGATCGCAACATTGAAGGAATGAAATGTTGTTGCGAACTTGAGGGGAGAAAATATGAATTTATTAAAAAATTTGGATTCTATCTCCGATCTCACTACACGTGAACATTCATGGTGAACAAATTAGAATTATATAAAAAATAAACTAAGCTCGTGAATTTCAGTTGACTCCTCAACAATGAGAATCTTCACAATTCAATCAATCTCGAGATGAATGACATGCGTTTGATGATTCTTCAAACGATTTCAGTCAAGATTATAATTATGTTAGAGGATCTAGAAATGATTTGTAATCAATGTGTTTTTTCAAGTAGTTTGACCCCGTTTGGTTGGCACGGAATCTGACTGGGGAAAGTATTCAAAATTCTTTATTTTAACATCATCGTGTTTGTTTGGTTCACTTTTTTATCTAATATGAAAAGGAATCAGATTCCTCAAAACAAGGAAAATTGTGCAAGTTTTCTGGAATGTAAATACCTACTCTCTTATTCTTTGTTTTTGGGAATTTTATGTTAAATGGTTTCATTGTTCGATTTCTTCATTTATTATTATTAAATTTTATAAATTATTATTAAGTTTGGATTCATATTTTTTAACCCAAAATTTAAAAATTAATTTTTTTTTAAATTGAAAAAAATAAAATTTATTATCATCTTTTTTTATCAATACTATATTTGAATTAAAATATTTCAATAAAAATTGAGTAAAATAGAAAAAAATGGAAAAATAGAAAATTTTATAAATAAGAAAAAGAAATTCAAAAAATGTGATACTTTTTTATTGACGAAATTCCCATCAAAATTCGATTATTCTATCCATCTTTTTTTGTCATTTCTATGAAAATTCCAATAATATCATTTTTAGGCAACGTTCCGGATCAAACGATGATCATACATCGATACTATTGTCAATATAGATAATTTTACAAAATGCCTTAATTGATCATAAAGATATTAACTCAAAATTATTAAATAATTTCTTGATTATTTTTTAGTCATATCATTTTTTTAAATTGAAATATATATATAGTAGTGTTACAAATTAAAGAATTATAAACTATTCATAATTTAAAATTATAAACTATTGGTAATATGAAATAATATGTAATTCTCTACTATTGTTTAAATTTAATCCAATAATAAAATAAGACCTAACAATTTCCTTGTTATGTTCCAAACACAGACTATTGATTCTGTTAATAATCATTTTCCTCACAGTCACATTCTTAGAAATCATACTACCAAAACACTTTACTTTCCTACCAACCAAACAAGCCTTTAGTTATCTCTAGTGTGTTTTTAAGTTAATTTGTAATATGTCCGACTTTATTCTATCAATTATGTTTAATTAATTATGCTTTTATTGAAATTATTTATTTATTTAGATGATGTTAGTGCATCGTTAAGCACTAATCATGTTTAGATTGTCAAGATCTTCATGGCAAATCAAAGAACACAAAAGTTTTGGTTTTTTATGTTTTGAAGACAATTATCTTGATATTATGATATGAACATTCTGCTGCCAATCTGATTGAAGATCGAAAAATGTGCTTGAATATATTTGCAACATGGTTGTCTAGGGAGTTTCCAAGAGACATGCCAAGCTAATTTCAAGGAGTTGAAGTTTCCTATCAAGATGGAAGAAGGTGAGTTCTATTCAAGGAAGGACTCTAGCAAGAGAAGTCCGAATCAAACTAGGAAAGTTTTCTTATTAGAGTTTGATTCAAATTAGGACATATCTGATTACTTTGTTTAAGCTATAACTTGTTCTTATAAATAGCATATGAATCAGATTAGTTTTGTGTCGAGGTTTTACGTATGACAATGGCTAGAGAGTCTAAAAACACTTCAAGTTTGAAGCATATCGTATATGGATAGACTAAGTTTGATCCTTTTGATCATTGTGTGTCTAGTCTGTGTTTGAAGTTCTTTCATATACACTTAGAGGAGTCTCAGAAGAGATTTCTAGTGGGATAGAGGGAGCCTAGCTTGTCAGGTGATGCGATCCTCGGAACCCCAAGACTTGTATCAGATTACCAGAGACGGAATCCTCGACCCGAACTTCTCAACACGGATGAACTATAGGTATATGAAATCTATAACCCAGCTATGATTGGAAATAAGAACCTTGGATGAAAATCGAAGACGCCACAAACAGTTGTGAATTACTGTTTGATAAGTCGGATGAACACGACACACGGTTCAATAAAAATCTCCAGAGAGAATTCTCAAGTTTAATATATCCAAAATCTATCTAATGAATTATAATGCAAGCCCTTATATAGGTGGGTACAAATAAAACAACCCTAAAAGTCAAATCCTAATCTAAAAAGGAAATAAATAAATAGAAATCGGATAAATCCGCAACAGTCCAAATAGGCGCGACTCGGGCCCACTCGCGCCCCGAGTCGCGCTGTAGCTCGCGCCAGGCCCAGATCAGGACACGTTGCGGGCGCGACCGGCTTACTCGCGCCACCACTCGCGCTGTAACTCGCGCTCAGTCCAAAGCCAAACACGTCTTTGGCGCGACTGGTTCACTCGCGCCAGCACTCGCGCTGCCACTCGCGTCAGCTTCTCCGAATGCTCGAACTCGACCATTGGCACCCCGGCTAGGATCGTATCATTCCCCTTCTCTTGAAAGGGATTTGTCCTCAAATCCGGTTCTTCATCAACACGAGCTCGCCATCTCACCTTTCTCGACCATACATCCGCCATCGGTATCCTTGTTTGTTTTGAGAGTTCCAGCAATTCCTTTGGTGAAAATTGAAAGATAACTCCTTTGTCAACCTGTAAGGACACAATATTACAGAAAACAGGACGTGTAAGATTATTATGCAGCTCGGTCTCTTGATTCCCTTGGAATCGGCTTGGTCGGGCAAAACATGAATGGTGTAATGAAATCTCATCCACTCCTTTCTCCCTTCGATTGTTCCCCTTTTGTCTTCATTTGGTCCCCCTCTTTTTGCAGTGCTACTTGATCCTCAAATACTTGAGATGGTGTCAAAGGAACAAGTGTCATTGTCCGCTGCTTGTGCACAAAGGAATATTTGTTTGAGAAACCATCATGCTCCACACGTCTATCATACTGCCACAGACGTCCCAACAATAAATGCCCCGCCTACATTGGTACCACATCACATAATACCTCATCTTCATATTTTCCAATCCGGAATGGCACCCTCACTTGCTTGTTCACCTTGGTTTCCCCACTGTCATTCAACCACTGTAACTTATATGGTTTCGGATGCTTTAGGATAGGTAATCCTAACTTCATTACCAAAACCACACTAGCCACATTAGTACAACTTCCACCATCTATTACCACACTACATACCTTATCATGGATGTGGCATCTAGTATGAAACAGATTCTCCCGCTGCTCTTCTTCCACACATTTGGTGTGCAGATTCAGTGACTTCCTTGTGACCAACGTGAGTGCTGGTGGTGCTACATACTCTTCGCCACTTTCTTCCTCCAACGCCGGCATCTCAGGATCAACTTCTTCCTCATCAGTCACAATTTCTCCATTATCCCGCAGCAACATCACCCTTCGATTCGGACACTGATTGGCTATGTGTCATCTTCCTTGACACTTGAAGCACTTGATATCCCTATTTCTGGAACTGGATCATTGGTGGGTGCTTCAAGTACCAGTGTTTGGATTTGATTTCCAGGTAGAGAAATTTGAACGGTTGTAGCCGCCCCTTCTCTTAAGTTGGTCTTCTACCTTGATGGCCATGTGTACCATATCTTCCAACTCAACATAATGTTGCAGCTCCACTATCTCCCGAATCTCCCTATGCAGACTCGCTAAGAATCTTGCCATAGTAGCTTCCGGATCCTCCTCCATATTAGCTCGGATCATTGATATCTCCATCTCTTTAAAATACTCATCAACACTGCTTGCACCTTGCCTTAAGCTTTGCAACCTGTTGTACAACTCTCGGTAGTAGTAGTAGCTAGGCACAAAACGTCGCCTCATAATTGCCTTCATATTTGCCCAATACTCTATTGGCCGCTCTCCATTACGCCGCCTAGTGGCTCTCAACTGATCCCACCACATGATAGCGTAATCAGAGAACTCAACAGCTGCTAACTGGACCTTCTTCAACTCGGAATATTCATGGCAGTCGAATATCATCTCAACTCTATGCTCCCACTCCAAGTATATGGCTGGATCATTCTTCCCCTGAAAAGAAGGAATGTTCATCTTGATATTCCCAAGACGATCATCCGCCCGATTCTGCCTTCTCCTATTTCTCCATCCCCCACTAGCTGAGTATCGATCGTCTTCATCATAGTCTTCAGACTCAATTTCATAGTACTTCCTTCTCTCCCTCTCTTACATGCGGGTAACGTCTAGCCTCCATTTGAGCTCCTCGACCTCCTCCTCCTCCTCCTCTATCACCATGGTCAGTCTGCTCTTGTATTGAGGCTTCCATGTTGTCAAGTCTTTTTGTCAATGCAGCCATCTCAGTCTTAAATAACTTCCCCAGTTGTTGTTGTATGGCCTCCATCATGTTTTTAGGATCTAGATCCTTGTCTACATCACCTCTCGTTCCTGCAGTTTTGGACCTTTTTTTTTTCGTCCCTTTTTTTTTAACCACTACCACCAACAATGCTCAATATACTCCAAACACCAAAATATAGCTTCCCAAACAAAGTATATCAACACCACAAAATTGCCCAAAATTCACTATCAAAAATTCGAAAATTTTTGAAATTTCGCGAAAATTTTTCGACTTTTCTACGGATGATATATAAGCTCTCGAGAACCCAAATAAAACGTAACAAAAACACAGAAAATTTTCCCGCCTTTTTTTTCATCCCTTTTTTTTTTAAATCAGCGACTTTTCTCTTTTTGTTTTTTTATATGCTGATATCGTTTCTCTGTTTTTTTTTTAACTATAGGCGAGAATTTAAATTACAGAAATTAAATGATAAATGGAACCTGATACAACCTGGCTCTGATACCACTTGATGCGATCCTTGGAACCCCAGGACTTGTATCAGATTGCCAGAGACGGAATCCTCGACCCGAACTTCTCAACATGGATAAACTATAGGTATATGAAACCTATAACCCAGCTATGATTGGAAATAAGAACCTTGGATGAAAATCGAAGACGCCACAAACAGTTGTGAATTACTGTTTGATAAGTCGGATGAACACGACACACGGTTTAATAAAAATCTCCAAAGAGAATTCTCAAGTTTAATATATCCAAAATCTGTCTAATGAATTATAATGCAAGCCCTTATATAGGTGGGCACAAATAAAACAACCCTAAAAGTCAAATCCTAATCTAAAAAAGAAATAAATAAATAGAAATCGGATAAATCCGCAACAGTCCAAATAGGCGCGACTCAGGCCCACTTGTGCCCTGAGTCACCCTGTAGCTCGCGCCAGGCCCAGATCAGGACACGTCGCGGGCGCGACCGGCTTACTCACGCCACCACTCGCGCTGTAACTCGCGCTCAGTCCAAAGCCAAACACGTCTCTGGCGCGACTGGTTCACTCACGCCAGCACTCGCGCTGCCACTCGCGTCAGCTTCTCCGAATGCTCGAACTCGACCATTGGCACCCCGGCTAGGATCGTATCATCAGGGGATCTCACAATTCAATCCATCGAAAGAGGTTATAGAGTATTGGAAAGGGGTTAAGTGGAGGAAGGTCATTGTGTAATAGCCATTGTAATCTTGCAATAGAGTAGTTGATTATTTCTCACAGACTTGTGAAGTCCCCCTGACGTAGGTCAGTTGATCGAACATGATTACCAACTTCGTGCCATTTACTTGCTTTTTATTTAGAATTCTAACCTTACATGTTATCACTAATGTACATGAACATGATTGCGAACATGATCATATCTGCACGGTTTATATAACTTCAATTGCTACCAGAGCGGGTCGTCTTTGGTTAAAAGCAAAATGAGTCCTAAAAAGTACATAATTGCGTAAAGATTTTGGTTGATTTCATGTTATGAGGTCAATCAAGGAAGGAGGATCCATGGTCAGACCACGACTTCTTGAAGGCAACAACTATCATTGCTAGAAAGCAAAGACGAGGGCGTTTCTGAAACCAATAGATGAGCTTGTATAGAAAAGCATCACTGAAGGATGGGAGAAGCCAATAGTTGCCAAAGAATGAAAGCATGTGGAGATTAAAGAAGGAGAATGGATTGTGCCACAGAAAAATTGTGCAATGTCAAGTCTAAAACTCTCAATGCTATATTCTGGAAACTACATTCGAAGGGACCTGTTCAGTAGGATTGTCTCAGCTTCAAAATCTTACTTCTAAGTTTGAAAATCTTAGAATGGAAAAAATTGAGTCTATAGGTGAGTTCAATGCCAGACTAAAAAACATATCAAATGAGAGTTTTGCTCTCTGTGAGTCGATGAATAATGAGAAGCTTGTAAGAAACGTACTCAGATCTCTTCCAAAGAAATTTTCCTACAAAGTTGCTGCCATTTAAGAACCTAAGAATATCAAAAGTATGAGGCTTGATGAGCTGGTGGGGTCCTTAAGGACGTTCGAGATAAATCTAGAAGATGAAGACAACAGCTTAATAAAGAGAGGTATTGCTCTTAAAACTGAAGTTACAAAAGATGTACCTGAAAAAGTACAGAACAAAAGACGTGTACTTGATTCAAATACAATGAACTTGATGGTCTTGATTACCAAGAACTTCAGTCGAATGCTAAAGAGATGATGAGTCCACAACAAGCCTTGAAGAACCAGACTCGGAGCTGCAATTATGAGATCTAATTGCACGACTTCGAGTGAAATAATTGCAAGGATATTTCCAAACATTTGTTCGTAAGAAGTTTCAAGATGAAAAAGGAGTTGAGAGCAGCCCCAAGATTATTACTTTATTAAAAATTAAAGATTAGAAACCAAGGTTTGAAGAACAGATGTGCATGGATTTATTCGAGCATGTTGGCAGCCCATGAAGATCGAAATAATTCGGCCCATGTTTGTTGATTTGAAATCCAATTAGAAGGCGCAAAAGTGTTGGGTTTAATTATCCATTAGTTTAGATTTTTATTATTTGATTTTTGGTATTTATTTATTTATTTTCATTTTTCTAATATAGGGGATTTTCTAGAAGGTCTCATTAGTTAGGTAATTAGAGTTTTAATCATGGAAACTTCTTTCCTAGTTAGAATTCTAGTTTAGGTGGTTTTTTTATGTCTAATTTTCGTCCATCCCTATGGTTATACATAGGGATCACTTGTAACATTATTATTCATACATTATTGAAGTATTTTGCTATATTGCAGCCAATTGTGTCTCACCAATTTAGGCACGGGCTGCACGCCTGTAAGGCTGACGTGGTCGGTCACGTCTTTGAAATGGCTCGAACTCTACCTTTGATTCCTCTGCAAAGTCACCATAATCTTCTTCAGCATCACGATCATAGGAAATGTTAAACTGCACTTGAGGTTGGCATCGCTGAGCTTGATGTGCTCTAGCATTCGCTCCGGCTGGCTCAGCTACAGGTACTTCTAGTTGACGAGCTGCTGCTGGCTATCGAGCTACTCCTTCTAACTGGACAGGTTGGCCTTGAACTGGTGGTCGAGCAGTAAGAAGCTCGAGTTGTGCCATCATTTTGGCTAACGAATCCTCTAACTTGTTCTCCAGTACTTAATAGTGATACTGGGTATCCCACGGATGTGGCATCGATGAAGCCGCGTCTGTAGGAGTATTAGGCGATTCGGGTGCCTTGTCATGTGACTTATAACCATCTCTGGACTCCATTTGTACCTGAAAAACAAATAAAACAAAGAAAAAAAAAGAAAAAGGACCTCACTTTTTTTTTACTCTCGTGTATATCACTTAATTTCTGGACCAGTCTCTATGCTTCAAATTCTCGGTGGAACTGATGCTAGCTCGTCCAAGTTTAGTCAAGAGCTCGAACTTAACTTCCAAAGTACCATGGGGTATTAAAGACACCACGAGGTAGGCTGCAATGTGGTTAGTTTAGACTGTATAGGTGGAAAAGAAAAAAAATTTGAAGAAACGGAAAAACCAGAAAATATTCACTAGGCGGTTTCACCTTGAAGATGATGGAATTTGGCCAAAAGTACACGTAGGTCATAGTAAAGCGGTCAGTTTTGTGCGGCACGTCGGTCCGCTTCCAGATTGGTATTATGGAGCAAAATCGCAGTTCGGGAACAAAATTGGTAGGGAAAAGATTAAAACCGGAATACCGGGTGTTTTAGCTGAAACTAGGAAGAAAACTAGGTGGTGGAATCGGCTATAGGCCGTGTATATGGTGGATTGATTTGGTGCGGATAATGTCGTTGGAAAATTTGTGATGGAAGTTGTACCACAATTTGAGCACTAATCCAACAAGGAAATAAAACATAAACCAACTAGGAAACAAAACCAAACCCAAACCCAACTAGGAAATAAAAAAATCAACACTTATAATTAAATACCCAATTTTCGACTCCCCCATATATTGCTACAACAATATGGATGAAATATATGACCCACAAACGAGATTATACCAGCTGCAAAGTGACGTCCCAATCACTATTCAACGAAGACGACAATTCGCGACACAACACAAAGAACAAGACTACTAGTTTCCCAACTTAACAAAGCCGATCAAAAACAAATCAAGACTGATCAAGAACTATCAAGAAACAAAGCAAGATTAACTAGTAACACAATATGGCTCGATCAATTCATATTTTTTTCTTTTTTATCGAATTTTTTATTTTTTTTGTACAAACTTTTTTTTAAACAAGGATCGAATCTCCTTTTACCCTTACTATGTCATACAAATTTAGATTGAACCACGACCAACCGAAGTTGAAGTGGCTCTGATACCAAAATTATGATCGACCAACACTACACAGAAGCAAAGATCGAAACAACGTCAACTATATTAAAGGATTCAACCCAAAATATACTATAGAAACACTTAAATATGACCAGATAAACTGACCTAAACCCACAAATTAAGTAGAAAACGAATTGAACCCAAAACAACACAAATTATCCCGAAAAAACCCAATTAAAGACGTGACTGAAACCCTAAGCAACCAAAGTCAGATTAAGCTCAAATTTTAACACAAAGTAAAATTTGAAGTGATGCAAAACATATCCCAAATCCAGCCAATTTGCATGAGTGGTTTGGATTTTGGCTCGATGGTCAATTTTCGGCCCTAAACTAGGATTTTTGAATTAAAATCGGCTATTTAGGATATGAACTGAATTGAGACGACTTTGTGGGTGTTAGTGATGATAATAGAAAGGGTATGGACGTGGATGGGTGCTGTGGAGGTGGAGGAATGATCGATGGTGATGGAAAATAAAAGATAAAAGTGAATCTTACCCGAAACGAACCCCGAATTGACTTGAACTCGGAACGCGCCTATGGAGCAATCTTCAATGGCTATCTTACCCGGATACTACTAGATATCACGAATGAGTCAAAATATTTCAAGTTTGAATCTGCCAACTTCAAACTCTACCGAAATGATTTGTTGTGTGAGACAAGAGAATAGTGTAGAAGCTGTTTTCATTCATTCAAGTCTGAGAAAATACAGCGTTTGGAATATCTTAAATAATAACATAAGGGAAACAAAATCAACAAGTAAATGGGCTTGATAATTTCAAACTATACTAGAAAATAAATAAAAGCATTGGCCCAAAACACCTAATAATAATTTGGGCTTCTACTTAAATAAAAAAATATTAGGTCCAATTAAAATGAAACAACTTAATAAAATAAACAAAGATACATGGCCAGAACTAAATAAATTAATTCATCCATGGGCGCAGCTTTACTCCTGGATGCTCAATATAGTCACCAACTTGTACTGTCTGGAACCAGCTCCATCATCTTCCAACTTCTTTCCAACATAGCACTGTAGATATCCTTGCGGCTTCTTGGCACGTAAGCGCGTCACTGGAGGCTACATCTCCGGGTTTAGTTCATCATTGCTCATCTCGGTCTCATCAAATGTATACAAAGTGACTGAAACAAGACTCTTCAATCTCACAACAAGAGTCTTATGGAGGAAAATGAGAAGCCGATTAAATCTGATTCAGATTAGAAAATTATCATACAACAGCAATAGAAAGAGATTTGTAGAATTATCTTCTTAGATCAAATCCATCAAGAAGAATGTCTCTATGCTAAACAGTGGAATAAAAAATCTAGATAAGATACTTACTGGTCAAGGACATTCAGGAAATAGTCATCCAGGTCTTGGATATAATGGAGGACAATCAAAGACATCATTTGTCAAAGAAAGTACAAGTTAGTCAGCACATGCATATAAGAATGTTCAACACAGTAAGAAGAACATTACAGACAAAATTGTGGAGGACAATTAAAGATAGTATTTGCCATTATTGTGAAGAGAAAGGCCACATTCGACCACATTGTGAGAAGTATCTCAATGATCTTAGAAGGATGAAAAGAAGATTTGTGGTTCAACATTTTTCCAACAAGGACAGAAGGACAACTGTGCAGAAGAAGAATAAATATGCTTAGAAAAAGCAATAGGTTGTTAAACAAAATGCTCACAACATTTTGATTGCTCATACATTTCTACGAGTGGAGGACAAGTGCAACTGGTACTTTGACGGTGGCTGCTCAAGGCATATGATTGAAGATTGTTTAATTGTGCAGAATTTAAAGGCCTATTCCTCTGACTCTGTTACTTTCGGAGATGGCAAGAAAGGCAAAGTCATGGGAAAAGGAGAGCTCGTTGTTGAAGGGATGCCCAAGCTGAAGAAGGTAATGTTGGTTGATGGACTTAAAGCCAATCTTATCAGCATCAGTCAGCTTTGTGATAATGACATGACAGTGATATTCACCAAGAAGAGCTGCAGGGTGATGAAAAGAATAATGACTTTGTCATGGAATGAAAAATAATCAAATGATGATTGTTATCAGCGCCATGTACCTGCAGAAAGTATAGTAACATGTCAAAGAACATTATTGAAAGAAAAAAAATCTGGCATCAGAAACTTGGACACATTCACCTCAGAAATCTCCAGAAGATCATCAACAAGGAGATGGTTAGAGGAATCCCTCAGATCAAAGTCGAACGTGATAAAAGATGTGGTCCTTGTTAAATTGGAAAGCAGACTAGGTCTTAGTACACAAAAGTTAAGAATAGAACTTCACAAAGAGTTTTAGATCTCTTACATATGAATCTAATGGGACCAATGACTATTGAAAGCTATGGAGGAAAGATGTATGTCTTTGTCTGCATTGATGATTTCTCAAGATTCACTTGGTAGATTTTCTTAGAGACAAGATTGAGGCTATCATGGCATTCAAGAAACTAGTCTGCAAGATCACTGTGGAGAAGAATTTGTAAATTATTAGGATTCAAAGTGATCATGGTAATGAATTTGAGAATCAATCATTTGATGATTTATGCAATGAGAATGAGATTAGCCATCAGTATTCTACTCCAAAGACTCCACAATAGAATGAAGTGGTTGAAAGGAAGAGCAGAACCCTACAGGAGATGGCTAGAACAATGATTGTTGCGAAAGGAGTTGCTTCAATATTTTGGGCAGAAGCTATCAACACTGTATGTCATATCAGCAATCATGTTCATCCCAGGTCAGGTACCTATACTACCCCATATGAAATTTGGCATGAGAAGAAACCAACTATGAAGCACTTTCATGTTTTTAGTTTACCTGCTATATTTTGAATGATAGAGAGTATTTCAGCAAGATGAATAATCAAAGAGTAAAAGGTATGTTTTTGGGATATTCTAGAAATAGTAAATCATACATGATTTACAACAAGGAAACTAAGGCATTCGTTGAGTCTGTAAATGTAAGATTTGATGATCAGTATGACTCTGCTAGCTCCATAGGAGATGATGTACATACAAATGTATTCGGACATTTTGATGTACAAGATAACACATAAAGTGAAGGAGAAGATCGGGGAGTAAAACAAAGGAAGCCTTCATAAAAGATTATCAAAAATCATCCAAATATTGAAGTTATTGGTGATGTTCATGAAGGAAGAATCACTAGAAGGAGAATCAGAAAGAGATTACATGAAAATATATCTAATGTCTATTTCACATCAAAGATAGAGCCTAAGAAATATTCAAGAAGCTCTAAAGTAATAAGTTCCTAGGATGGGTGCCGAAGATCAAGTTCAAAGGTCCAAGAGGTTTGTGTGAAGGAGGTTTGATCGTGCAGATGATCGACTATTTATTTCAATTATAAAATTACGGCAAGTGAACGGTGCAATTATAGCTAGTAAAAGTGAGCAAGGATATCGTATTCACATGGATTAGATAATAATATTCTGAGTACTATAACATAATTAATATCTACTATCTAGACGATCCAATTAAAGAGATTGTGGTTTTTAAGACTAATAATTAAAATGCAAACTTAAATTGAAATCTAAACAATTGAAATAACAAATGGAAAAGGTTTCAGAATTAAAGAAGAATTCTAAGGTTTCGATTTCATTAACTTTCCCACACAATCAAATCACAACTTAAATGTTCATCACGACTAAAGTTCGATTAGGATAATCACTAGAATAAATTAAGCCTTCTCTCGAAGTGAATAATTCATGGATTACAATCTATAATTAACGTCTCCATTCAATTACTAAATTGTAACTCCTAAAAGCTCTATAGATTTAATGTCCTCACTCTTAATCTCAATTCTCTCGAACTTATTAATTAAGAATGTTAATTACTCCTTAAGCATGCATAGAAACTCATCTCTCGAATTATGAATCTAAGAACATATATCATCCAATTAATGGCCAGTCAATCAGAAGTATTAAACATAAGAGTAATTAAAATAAAACAGGGTCTGAACATTAAAGAAGCAAATCAATTGTGCATGAAAGTTAACTACTCTCTAACCCTAGAATCCGAATGTTTTAGCTACTCATCATCAAATAAATAACTAAACATGTTTCGGAGAAAAACATAGTTCAATGAAAATAAAATCTGAAATAAAACTCGTGGGCCTCATTTGGTTGGCACGAAATCTGACTTGGGAAAGTAATCTGATTCCTTATTTTAAACATTACTGTGTTTGGTTCATTTTATATGTAATATGGAAAGTAATCACATTCCTCAAAACAAAGAAAATTGTGCAACTTTCCTGGATTCTGAATACCTACTCCAAGTAGGTATTCTTTTTCCTTATTTTTGGGAATCTGGTGTTAAATGATTTCATTGTTCGATTTCTTCATTTATTATTATTTATTTTTTTATAAATTATTATTATGTTTTGATTCATAATTTTTAACTAAAAAATAAAAAAATAATTTTTTTAAAATTGAAAAAATAAGATTTATTATTATATTTTTTATTATTAATACTAAGTTTGGATTAAAAGATTTCAATAAAAAATGAGTAAAATGAATAAAATAGAAAAAAATAGAAAATTTTTTAAATGAAAAAAAGAAATTCAAAAATGTGATACTTTATTTATTGAAGAAATTACGACCAAAATTCGACTAGTTTATCGATCTTTTTTTTTTGGCATTTCTATCAAAATTTCAATAATATCAGTTTTGAGAGAACATTGCAGACTAAACGAGGACCGTACCATTGTCAATATAGATAATTTTGACTTCCAATTCAATAAAAAAATATTTATATAGATAATTTTGATTTTCAATTCAATAAAAAAATATTTGGATCACCAATATAATATTTACCTTAATTGATTATTTTTTAGTCATATCATTTTATTTAAATTGAAATAATATGTTGCATTTAATATTTATATTACTAATGTAAATTGAAGATTACACATTATATGATTCGTAATTTAAAATTATAAATATTGGTAGTATGAAATAAGATAAAATATATATTTTAAATATTTAATTATCTATTCTTGTTTAAATTTAATTTGATAATAAAAAGAGAATCATTACAATTTTCTTGTTGTGTTCCAAACACAGAATAAAGATTCTGTTAGTAATTATTTTCCTTAGAATCACATTCCCAGAAATCATATTCCCAAAAAATTTTACTTTCCTACCAACTAAACGAGCCCGTAGAGAAATTTCATCTTCAATCTTCAATGAATTAGTGTCTCCGTTCTTTGTCTTCTTTGCTCTTGTTCCAATTGCTCTCTCTCTTTCTTAGGGTAAAAACTTGTGCAAAATTCATCCAACCTCGAGCCTAAAATAGCTGAGAAGAATCCTAACTTGAATAGGAAATACAGCGGACGGAACAAGGTAAGTTTTAGGCTGTCTGCACTGAGACGCAGCCGCGCCTACACGGATCACTAAGGCACGGCCGTGCCACCTTCTACACTGCTGAACCAAGCCTTAACCACGCATGGGCGTGCCAACATTAGTCACCAAGGCACGGCCCATGCTGAATTCTCTAGACGGCATTGAGTATTTAAAGCATGGTTTGGCACGACCGTGCCTCTCTCAGCCAACATGACACGGTCGTGCAGTCTCCCTAGAAGCCTCCTTTGGTCCGTTTCTTGACCCGTTGATCTTCTACTTCACTCTTAAGCTTCCAACACCACAAAAACATCAAAAACTCAACAAACTCAAGGAGAAGGACATTAGTTACAACTCAATAACTAAACACCCTAATTTACATGATTTACCACTAATAACGCATCAATACATGATCGTAAATCCATGCAAAATATGAGTTCATCAACCCCCTAAACTTAACCTATTGTTCGTCCTCGAACAAAGAACAAGAAAGACAACAAACACATGTTTTCATGACAATCATCGTTGCTTCAGGATAATAAATCACACAACTTAAACAACGAAACAAACATGGATCAAATGCATCACAATTCATTCAATGAAAACTTTGCATTTCTAAACCTCACCATTTAGATCAATCATTCTCTCTCAAGTGTATAAATATGGATGTATATGCTCTCAAGCTAGAAATAAATGATGAACTTACCATATGCTTGCCCGTAGTCTAAGATCTCCTCTACTTTAGTAGGATACAAACTAAGAATCGGAAAGGACTTTTACTTGGTTGTAATGTGGGCTTTTTGGTCGAGGTAGGGAAATATAGGCTAAGTGATTTTTTTGAATCAATCTAGTTTAACACAATACAATTCTAAGTAAAATAAGACTTTGTCTTGTTTTCTTCCTTCTCTCCCAAAAATCTCAATCTTTTTTTCATTCTTTTCCAAGTAAACACATATTAACAATTTTTTTTCTTTTTTTCACCCTTTTTCTTTTTCTCTCTCTTTTTTTTTCTTTTCAATCCCACGTCCTTCCTTTTCATTTATAACCACCAAAATATCCAATCCACTTCAATTGTTCTCTTTTTCACTCATCCTCCAAGCAAAGAGAACTTAATATTCAACACAACTTAGATATTTATGGAGCTACTAAATAAAATGTTAAAGGCTCAAAGATAGTTGACTATGGATTATAATAATATAAAGTCAAAGAAAAGGGAGAAATAGGTTCACAAAAATGGCCTAACTTCATTTTCTAAGCTCATATCCTAATGTATATTCGATAAGACATGTGGCAAGTTCTAGAAGTTCAAGCATTCATCTAGCAAATCCCACAAGAAAGAAAATAATCAAATTTTTCAAGGCTTAAATCTCACAGGCTACCTAATGGTTCAAAGCTATCACGAATTTTATCATAATGGACCAATCATGCTTATTCATGCTCAAATTATTCTTTTTCCTATCACATGCACATCAATAGCAACTATGTCAATCAAAGCATGCTTCAAGACACAACATCATCAAAGACTCGAATTCAACGACTCCACAGTCTAACAACACTGACATGAAACAAACTAAAAACAAATAAAAACTAAAAAACACTGCAAAAATATGATAGAACAAAATAAGTTTGATCAATAACATAAACAAGTAAAGCAGGTAAAATAAAATATAGGTCTAGACACTACAAGCATACATCACCCCAAACTTATTCAAATCCACGGGATGGAATAAGTTTGTAAGAATGCATGATGGTGTCATCAACCACTTACAACGACCATATGAATGTTCGTTTGGGTTTACTTTCCTCCCCCCAAACTTGTCGAAGGACAAGTTGATTAAATTGATATCCCCCAAATTATAGCATCCATCCGTTCTTTACCTGCATAACTCAGAAAAAATAAATGAAAAAATATATAAAAAAACTAAACAAAAGAAAATGATATGAGCACGAAAAGCCTTGAGGAATCTAATCTGAAGCTGTAAATACGTAGTCCATTTACATGACTTCGAGCAATACAATTGCAAGGATTTTTCCAAGCATTTGTATGTAAGAAGTTCGAAGATGACAAAGGAATTGAGAGCATCCCAAAGATTGCTACTTTGTTAATAATCAAAGATTGGAGATCAAGATTTGAAGAGCAATGCATGAAGATAGAACTCATCAAATTGTGCATGCATGGCAGATTCGCGTTGCAGGGAATTTTCGTCCCTTAGTTATTTAATTAAGGGGTTGAATTTTATTTAGACTATAGTTTTTATTTAATTATGTTAGTCTATAGTTTAGTTCAGATTTTTATTTAATTTAATGTAATTTTCGTCCATATTATAGTCAAGGTTGACTAGAATTGTATTTAAGGCAATTTCCTACCTTGAATAGAATTCTAGTTTAGGGAACTTCCTTGTATAGTTAGAGATCCCTTTTGGATCAATTTTGGAGCCTTTTTTTATGTTTATTTTCGTTCCCCATAGTCCTATAAATAGGGGAACCATGTCACATTGTTACTTTAGACTGTATTTGATTAATTAAGCTTTGCTTTCAATATCGTCTCAACCCCGTTTAATCTTTGTGAGTTTAGATTTTAAATTCATACTCTTAGAATTAGCATCTCTAAGTTTTATAAAGGGAATTCGCCGTCCACATTCGAGGGATCGTCGGAGACTCGCTACTTGAAAATCAACTTAAAGAATTTGGCCTTGTGTATGTTCGAGATTCAAGGCAACTTTCGGGTTGTGATTCACATCAACAATCACCAACCATCAACCATCATCGACGTCTTCCATACTTCATCAACGCATGCTTCAATTCAGCCCCCAAGATCGTGATCGTGTTCTACGACAATCCATCCATACCGTAAGTTCGTTTATCTCTATCATATCCTATCTTCACCAAGCCATTCTTCACTTAGCCGCACACACGAATTTCCTACAAATTCCAGCCCTAAAACCATTCCTTTGCAGCCTCTATCCTTTTGGATTTGTGTTATATATTGTGTGTCATTTTTCTAGGTATTTTAGTTGTCTAGTTTTCGTCTTTTCGTTTGTTTATCAAGTCGGATTGGAACCCTTCAATTAGTTGACGTGTTTCGCATCCTAAGTCTTCCGCTACGTCTTTTATTCGTCCTAGATTAATTGTCCAGGTCGTATCATATTTTGGCATCAGAGCCACGTCAGCTCTGCTGGTCGTGGTTCAATCCGATGTGTCATTTATCCTACGTGTCGTCTACGTGTCTTTTATTTTATTACGTGTCATCGTGTTGTAATAGCATAGCTATTATTTAAAAAAAAGGCTCCAAAATTGATCAAAAGGGATCTCTAACTATACTAGGAAGCTCCCTAAACTAGAATTCTATTCAAGGTAGGAAATTACCTTAAATACAATTCTAGTCAACCTTGACTATAATATGGACGAAAATTACATTAAATTAAATAAAAATCTGAACTAAACTATAGACTAACATAATTAAATAAATACTATAGTCTAAATAAAATTCAACCCCTTAATTAAATAACTAAGGGACGAAAATTCCCTGCAACGCGAATCTGCCATGTATGCACAATTTGATGAGTTCTATCTTCATGCATTGCTGATGTGACCCGGGACTAAATGACACCACGAGACACAAAAGACGCGGAAGCTAGGAAAGAAACTACGTCGATTACGAAAAGATTCTATACTCGAATAACTAGACGACTAAGACTCAATTAAAATACCTAGACAATGATACACAAATAACACAAAATCCAAACGAATATAGGGCTGTTTTGGAATGAACAAGATGAAGGTATGGATGAAGGTATTCGATGGATTGGAATAGGTTTAGAATGGCTAGAGTAGATAGGGTATGATAGAGATGAAACGGACTTACGGATTAAACGAGACGAACACGAACTTGAACACGATAGTGGCTGGACTTGAGACGAACGTGAATGGCTTGTGATTGAGGTCGAACGGCGTGGATGATGGTGTAAAGTCGATGTGAATTACAACCCGAAAGTTGCCTTGAATCTCGAACGTACACAAGGCCAAATTCTTTAAGTTGCTCTTCGATAGCGAGTCTCCGACGATCCCTCGAACGTGGACGGCGAATTCCCTTTGTAAAACTTAGAGATGCTAAATCTAAAAGTATGAATTTAAAAGATCTAAACTCACAAAGATATAAAATGGGGTTGAGACAATATTGAAGCAAAGCTTTAATTATCAAATATGGTCTAAGGTAACAATGAAATATGGATCCACTATTTATAATAGTTGGATTGAATTCCTAAGGCTAAGGGACGAAAATAATAGTCCTAATTAGACTAGAATTGGACTTTGACTACTTCCTAAACTAGAATTCTATTTAAGGTAGATTTTGTAGATCTTGCCTTATCTAAAAATCTAGTCAAACTCTATCTAAAATAACCGAAAATATTAACTAAAAATCTGCCAAAATTTCATCCAAAATATAATAAATAAAATACTATAGTCTAATAAATCAATCCCCTTAATTGGATTATCAAGGGCCGATTATTTTGGGCTTTTCCACCATGCATGCTTAACTTGGGCTGAATAGCAAGTATACATATCAAGCCCAACAAAAGCACACTTGCACGCCTCCTTCATGTATTGCACTCCACATCTTGATCTCCATCTTCCATCTTCAATAAGGTCATCATCTTCAAGCTTCCTTGTACACCGTCTTCAACTTCGAACCTCTTGCGAATTATAGCTTGCAAATATCCTTGCAACTTCTTAGCTCGTAGTCTTGTGACGGGTCCTTTGAATTGCAGCTCTTCATTGACTTCCTCATTGCTATGGATGTCCTCATCAATTGCTCTTCAAATCTTGATCTCCAATCTTTGATTATTAACAAAGTAGCAATCTTTGGGATGCTCTCAATTCCTTTGTCATCTTCGAACTTCTTACATACAAATGCTTGGAAAAATCCTTGCAATTGTATTGCTCGAAGTCGTGTAAATGGACCACGTATTTGCAGCTTCGGATTAGATTCCTCAAGGCTTTTCATACTCATATCAGAAAATGAAAGAAATAAAAACACATTAGGTTACATCCTAACAAGCGCTGTATTTAGCGTCGATAGCCAGACAAATTTGGGAACTCAAGTTCCCACAAGCAGGGGAACTGGTATCCCCCATTCTCTTCCTCGATCTAACATCTCCGTGCCTCCACCATCAGTACTGTAACCAACTTCATGAGTGTTGATGATGTTACACTCCACAGTTGTCTTGTGCTCCACGACATCGAACAAGAACCGAATTTGCTCATCTTCAAATCGGAGAGTGAGAATCCCCGTGTCTAGATCCATGTTGGCTTGTCCGGTGCGCAAAAATGGTCGTCCCAAAATGAGAAAAATGCTCTTGTCCTCTTTCATATCAAGCACCACAAAGTCCACCGAAAAAATAAAATCTTTCACTTTGATGAACACATCTTACAAAATTCCCTCGGGATACACCACAGATTGGTCGGCCATCTGCAAACACATGGTTGTGGCTTGAGTTTCCCATTGTTCAGCTTCTTGAAAAATGAAAGCGGCATCAGATTAATGCTCGCCCCCAAATCACATAGTGCCTGACCACCTAGCCTGTCTCCAATAATGATGGGAAGTGTAAAACTCCTCGGATCCTTAATCTCAGCTGAGAGCTTCCTTTGGATGATGGAGCTACAATTTTCTAGGAGATGTACTGTCTCATAGTTCCCCATCTTCTCTTCTTGGATACCACATCTTTGAGGAACCTCGCATAATTGGGCATCTGCTGCAGCGCCTCCACCAAAGGTATGTTGATATGCACCTTTCGAAACATCTCAAGGAACTTGGAGAACTGAGGAATTCCATGCAATCTAACAACATGCACAAAGAACAAGTTGGAAATATGCACAACATCATCGGTTTTTCTACATGCAATGAAATGAGCCATTTTAGAGAACCGATCAACTACAACAAACACCGAATCTTTACCCGACCTAGACCTAGGTAATCCCAAGATAAAATCCATGGAAATATCAATCCAAGGGGCTGTAGGGGCGGGTAATGGCGTGTAAAGGTCGAATGGGTGATGTGACCCGGGACTCAATGACCAACGAGACACAAAAGACACAGAAGCTAGGAAAGAAACTACGTCCATTATGAAAGGATTCTATACTCGAATAACTAGACGACTAAGACTCAATTAAAATACCTAGACTTATGACACACAAAATAACACAAAATCCAAATAGAATAGGGCTGTTTTGGACGAGCTTATGGACGATGATGGTGAAGGTATTTTGATGGTGAGGAGTAGGTTTAGAATGGCTAGAGTAGATAGGGTATGATAGAGTTGTAATGGACTTACGGATTGAACGAGATGAATACGAACTCGAACACGATGGTGGCTGGTCTTGAAACGGACGTTGATGGCTTGTGATTGAAGTCGAACGGCGGCGATGTAGATGAATTGTCGATGTGAATTACAACCCGAAAGTTGTCTTGAATCTCGAACGTACACAAGGCCAAATTCTTTAAGTTGCTCTTCGATAGCGAGTCTCCGACGATCCCTCGAACGTGGACGGTGAATTCCCTTTGTAAAACTTAGAGATGCTAAATCTAAGAGTATGAATTTAAAAGATCTAAACTTACAAAGATATAAAATGGGGTTGAGACAATATTGAAAGCAAAGCTTAAATTATCAAATAAGGTCTGAAGAATGAATGTCACATGGATCCTCTATTTATAATAGAGGTGGTCAAATCCTACTAGGATAAGGACCGAAAAATACTACTCAAAATTAAACTAGAACTGGACTAGGAAACTTCCTAAACTAGAATTCTATTCAAGGTAGAATTGTGCCTTAAATAAAACCTAATCAAACTAGAAATCCTATTTGACCGAAAATTACTAATAAATAAATAAAAATTTGACTTTGACTATAGTCCAAATTAAATAAATAAAATACTATAGTCTAATAAACCAATCTCCTTAATTAAATCATCAAGGGCCGAAACTGCGCGGTATGGGCATACCGACGGATACTCTCATATTCCAAAACTTCACTTTTGGCCGTTGTAGTACCCCAAAATTTTATTATCTAAATTTAGTTAGGAATATGTATATATATAAATATCTGATAGTTAGAATAAGTTTAATATCCAATCTTCTTGGTATTAAAAAAATAAAAAATAAAAAAACAATTATATAAATAGCATATGCTAATCATAAGGATAATCTAGGGAGGAAAAACGGATCCTTCTAGGTCACATTTTTAGGTGATGTGTGTCCATTGAGTGTATTAGAAATACCCTTAGAATATTCTCGTATTTAATTTAGAACCCTAGATATGCACTTAATTTGATTAAATAGAATTTATTTACTTAGCGTAATAGATTTATTGTGACAAATATATATATATATATATAAAAAATGAATACATATATATATTTTGTATGTATGTATACCATTTATATATTTATATATAATAATAATAATAAAATATATATATTATAATGAATTGGTTGTAGATTAGTATATTTGTTCCTTTACGGAAATGTTAGGTTAGAGACACTTTGATACATTCTTGTATTTTTATAACAAATCCCGATGCCAATTATTTTTCCTTTAAACTTAAAAGGTATTTGTTATTATCACTTCGGGTATTAAGAGATGTGTTTAGGATATAACCATATCCAAGTCCTAATACTTACCTAAATAAATATAATTTTATTTAAATATTATCCTATGATATATTATTATATAATTTATCCTATTTATTAGATGGTAGCAAAATTTGTCACCAAGTATATTACCGTGTAATAATGTGGTTATTGTGTGGCATTAAAAGTAATTAGATGCAAGGAGATGTCCACTACAATAGGTTAATAATAATAATAATAATAATAATAATAATAATAATAATAATAATAATAATAATAATAATAATAATAATAATAATAATAATAATAATAATAATAATAATAATAATAATAATAATAGGATAAATGACTAAGCTAACATATGGATTGAATTAATAATAGATAGCCACGTAGCTTTATACCTTAGAATTGTGATGCCGATCACTAAAATGTATTAAGGCGGCGACATATTCATGTATATATACATACCATAAGCTAATAAGCAAAGAAACAACCTAAAAATTCAAACGAAAAAAAATCAAAGAAGAACAGGTTAGTAGTATTTTTATTGTGAATAATTTCAAATATTAGAACTAAAGTAATTCTTATAATTTGCTTGTTATAATTAGGAATACAATAATTATTGATTTGGTAGCAATTGTTTAAGTGAGATTTCAGCTACAAATAGCAAAGAAAAAAAAAGAAGAAATTAATGTAATCTGTATATATATATACACTAGAATTAAGTAAATTATATCCAAGCTCAAGGTAATCTTTTATTATTCAATTAGTTGTATTTCATGAAATCTAGAGTATGGATTACGAATTAAAATCTCCAGTTTGTAGTTAAATTATAGCTTCTAAAATTTATAACATGTCTCTCGCCAACTAGTTCCTGTACTTGGCTATCCTAGAATTCCCAGTAGTTAATATATCATTAAGGTGAGTTCTCTTAATTATCTATTTGGTAAGAAAAAACAATTAGCTATGTATCATGTTTTCTTTTTACAATTAAAAAGAATAATATATATTATAACTTTAGTTCTAATTTGAGATTCCCCAAAGCTCGGTTTTAACTTAAATTAAAATATTGAATTCATTTACTTAATTAACTAATTATCAAGCATGAGTAAGACAAATCAAGTATAAAATTTTTAGAATATTAAGCTTATAATAACATTTGAGTAGAATTTTGTAAATTAAATTTGCTATGCATATTCCTCAGCAAAACATCTAGTGTTGTAAGCATGAATTCAAATAGCTTAACATAAAGATTTAGAACTGGGGTCTAATGTTTGTGATGAAAATTCAAATATAGTCTGGTTACGGGAATTACATACATATATATAAATATGTATTTACATTTTAAAAGAATCCAGTTAAGTTTGAAATCCTAGAGCTACTGAATAAATACCAAAGTTTAAATAAGACTAAAAGAAAAATTAGGGGCTAAGTTCTGATAGCATCCTTTAGCAAAGCTAAGCCAAGACTTGTTATTGTAGGCTCAGAAGAAGTAGCAGAACCTGTGCTAGACCAACCCAGGATTTGAAAGTTTATATATTATCCAGGTGGGTTATTATATTTTTACAAATTGTACCTTTCGAGTTATTAAGCTCTACTTTGTTAAAATTGCATATGTGACTATCTGTGTTAAATATTTACGTGCTACTGTATGTTGTCGGAGTCTCATAAACCAGCGCTGTGTCAATGTGAGTAGCTACAGTATGCATGCTTTATTTGTCCTGCCCTACTCCTTGTCGGTGAGACAAAAATGAAACACTTATGGGTTATACTCATTGGGTATACTTGGCCATACTCAACTTTACGCGTGGTGATGTAGTACGGGTTGCGGGCAGTGACTGGTTACCCTCTTAAGCGCTTCACGATAAAATGTTTTGGTGAACTTAGGTTGCTTTAAATTTGAAACCTCCTAAGCTTCACTACCTGCATGAACACAGATAGATTACTTTAACAAAATGATTTGCATAACTTGTATTGTAAAAACTTGCCCACTGAGTGCACTAGTACTCAGCCCAAATATTTTCAAATATTTTTCAGGTCAGTAGGCTGGCGCGTGGAGATGACGATGCTGAGAGATGGGCTTTTGTTAATTACTTATTTTCCCATTGTCTCTTTTTGTTAAATATTCTGTTGATAATGAGATCTCCGTGCTTGTAATATCCTTTTGTTAAACACTAAGAGCTATGATCTTGGTGTTATGATTATGTATATATTATTATACAGCATGTTTGATTATTCTGAGTCTTCTGTTGAGATTTTATTAATCAGGTTACCCCCTTTCTTTCCTACTTCTTAATTTCAACCCCCGTGGCGTCCATTTCCACGGTCTTTCGGGACCGGGGCGCTACAGAGTGGTATCAGAGCAGGTCTTGCAACTCTGCAAACCTGTTGGGTCAACTTATTTTATTTCTCTTTTTCATTAAATTCCCGTGTGATATTATATAAGCCCTCAGCTCGTCACTCACGCAACAGCCAAAAGGTACGCATGTTTTTATGTTGTTTTTAGATTTTAAAAGTTTACATTAATTGGTGAAATGTTAAGTTTGTTTGGAAATGAAAGATTGTGATTTGCTATGTTGGCGGGAATGCCTTGAAAGATTGAATCTTACACTGATTACTTACTGGTTTTGAGAATGAAATATGCCTGTGGGTGTACAGGATTTTGTGTTAAACCATGCTGATTCTATTGTATATATATGAGGAATTTGTCTATCTATGCTTTGGGCATACTTATGAATGATTGGCATATGTTGATTGCACACATTGATAGTTGATTTGTGTTTAATGTTTGTGCTCTAGATGAGTGCTTTGACTTGGAATTTGAGAATTTAGGATGAAGTTAGCCTGTAAGTTGTTGAACTTAGGCTAAACTTGTAAGAATTTATTAAAATGGTTGAATAGGCTGGAAATCAATCTGGTGCTCGATCCCACGAACTGGAGGTAATCCACTTGGAATCTCTTCCAGGAACACGTCCGCGAACTCCTCCAAGAGTGGCTGCACAACACTAGGCAAAGAAACATCATTAATAGCACTGCTCTTATAAGATAAAAGAACAAACGGTAAACCTGCTTTTAATGCTTTCTCTACGCCTTTAACAGATATGAATAAGCTGCGATTTTGATCCTTTTTTGAGGCTGATCCAGATGAATCTCCACGCACTAAGGAATCATTATGGGGCTGTTTAGGAGCTGATTTGGAAGAAGAGGAGGCGGCGGTCTGTTTTGAAGGTGTGGCCGATTTGTTATCGTCGGCGGCGGCTCGGGCTGCGGTTTCGGCCTCATTTGCTCTCGCTGCTTTAAATCTCTCTTGCATAAGTCATTGATCCTCAGAAACGGCTTTAGGGGACAGCGGCTTCAATGTTGTAGGTCGCCCGTTACGCGTCACGGTGTAGGTGTTTGTGAAACCATCGTGTACCGCGTGTCTGTCAAACTGCTATGGTCTACCTAATAGTATATGCGCTGCATCCATAGGAATAACATCGCAAATAACAGTGTCAGAAAATCGACCAATGGAAAATTCAACACTTACCTGGCATGCGACGCGAATCTCGCCTCGGTCTGTAAGCCACTGCAACTTATATGGCTTCGGATGCTTCATTGGAACTAGACCAAGCTTGTCCACCGCATACTGACTGATGGCATTAATAGCGCTCCCACTGTCGATGATCATGGAGCAAATCTCACCTTGGATAGCAACTCTTGTGTAGAAGATGTTCTCACGTTGATTCGGTTGTTCTTCATCTCGACTGATATTCAAACTTCGAATTGAAACAAGACTCACAAGAGGGAACTCAGGTTCGGCCTCTTCATGATCAGCTAGGGACGGCTACTCCATGGTTCTGGCGACGTCCGTAGGCTGCTCGGACTCGTCCTCACTGGCGGACTCGATTTCATTTTGTTCGGTGATGAACAAAACACGCCGGTTTGGACACTGGTTCTGAAAATGACCCCAACCTTGACATTTATGGCATTGTATGTCTCGAGCTCGGTTTGGGGCTGTATTTGGTGTCGGTGTGGGCTGATTGGGCCGTGTGTAGGCTGGCCTTGAAGGTGGCGCAGGTGTAGACTCGGGTCTACGGTTGGATTGCAGTGTAGAACGGTCGAAACGTCGTTCGGGTGGTCCGGATTGACCTCGGGGTCGTGTGGACTCAGTAGAAGGTGTAGAAGGTGATGTGGAAGGTGTACCTTTGTTCCAGGAAGGCCGTGTAGGGGCTGCACTGTGGTGTGATCGATGGCGACCTTCTCTCAGCTGCTTTTCCACAATCGATGCGTACTGCACCATCCTTTCTACACTGGTGAAGTCTTTGAGCTCGACTTCACATGCAATATCGGGATTCATACCTTCAATGTACCGAATGATGGTAGCATTTAAGGTCTCCTCCTTCCCGATTCGATTCAAGGCAGTCTCCAACTCTTTGTGATACTCTTCAATCGAACAGGTGCCTTGATTGATCCGGTTGAGCTTCTTCTCAAGCTCTCTCTCATAGTGGACTGGAATAAAGCATCCTCGCATCAATCCTTTCATCTCTTCCCAAGTATTGACAGGTGGATGTCGATTTCAGCGTTTCCTCTCCTGCTGCATCTCCCACCATGAGGCTGCGTAGCCTCTAAACTCCAAACATGCTAATTGCACCTTTTTGACCTCTGAAAAGTCATAGCATGCAAAAATCTTCTCTACCTTACGTTCCCAATCTAAGTATGCATCGGGATCGTGAAGGCCTTCAAACTCCGGAATGCTCGTTTTGATGTTATTGAGCAATCGGTCTTCTCCGTAATCATCGGCGCGGGCTGCACGCCTGTGAGGTGCTCGGGGCTGACCTCGGCCTCGTTCAGGGGCCTCATACTCGGCATCTGTGTTCTCATCATAGTACTCCTCGTCTGACTCGTCTCGACGCTCATTGCGTCTAGCTGGTCCTCGAACCGCTTGAGTAATGGTCGGTGTAGTCTTAGTGCGTTCAAAGGCATGCACTAAATTATCAATCTTGTCTGAGAGGGTCTGGTGCTGTGATGTGACCCGGGACTCAATGACCAACGAGACACGAAAGACGCGGAAGCTAGGAAAGAAACTACGTCGATTACGAAAGGATTCTATACTCGATTAGCTAGACGACTAAGACTCAATTAAAATACCTAGAACTTTGACACAAATTAAATAACACAAACCAAGGGTTCAAGGGGCTGAATTGGATGGTTTTATAGGGCTGGAAATTGGAAGAATTTCACGTGTGAAGGTTGGTGAAGAAGGGCTTGGAGAAGATAGGATATTGTTAGTGTTTGAACGGACTTACAGATATAACGAACGGATGTAGAATTCGGACTTGAAGGGGGCTGCCGTGATATGGACGTTGATGGCTGATTTGGAGGTCGTCGAAGATGATGATGGACGTGTGGTGTTGATGAAGTGATTCACAACCCGATAGCCTCCTTGAATCTCGAACGTATCCAAGGTTGAAATCTCCAAGTTGATCTTCGGATAGCGAATACCGGTTAATCCCTAAAGTGGATTAAGCAATACCCTTGAGTAAGACTTAAAGTTGCTAGCTCCAAGAATATGAATTTGTTAATCAAAACTCACAAAGATTAAAAGGGGTTGAGACAATATTGAAAGCAAAGCTTAATAATTCAAATAAAGTCTAAAGTATCAATGTTACACGGATCCCTTATTTATAGGTAAGGGAGGACGAAATTTAAGTGTAAAAAGTCATAAAAAACTGATCCAAAAGGGATCTCTAACTATACTAGGAAGATACCTAAACTAGAATTCTATTCAAGGTAGGAAATTGCCTTAAATACAATTCTAGTCAACCTTGACTTTAATATGGACGAAAATTACATTAAATTAAATAAAAATCTGAACTAAACTATAGTCTAACATAATTAAATAAATACTATAGTCTAAATAAAATTCAATCCCTAATTAAATCAACTAAGGGACGAAAATTCCATGCAACGCGAATCTGTCATGCATGCACAATTTGATGAGTTCTATCTTCATGCATTGCTCTTCAAATCTTGATCTCCAATCTTTAATTGTTAACAAAGTAACAATCTTGGGGCTGCATTTAACTTCTTCTAATTCTTCAAATTTCTTGCGAATAATTGCTTGGAAACAACCTTGCAATTTCTTGGCTCGAAATCGTGTAATTGAACCTCTAAATGGCAGCTCCGGATTTAGTTCTTCAAGGCCTTGCATGGCTTCATCATTCCCCTCCTCTTGAAAAGAATTCGTCCTCGAATTCAAGTCTCCGGGATAAAAAATGAACACGAACTGACCTTTGAACTCTTTTTGTACAAACTGCATAAAACACATCTTCATGAACGTACACATCAACTTAGTGTCAAATGGCCGAAACTCTAGCTCCAAAGAATGCATTGACATGGCATCCACGATCAAATCTGGTGGTACATCAACTTCCAATGGAATTTCTTTGACAATCTGTAAAATAAATGCATCACAAGAAAACGGTTGACAAAAAATGTTAGAATTCAGCAGCTCTTTCGGGGTCGTTTGCTCAAGTTCTTTGTCAATCAATGCTCTATTGATGCGAATCTCTTTTTCTTCAAAATACGGCTGTATCTCCTCCAACTTTTCAATTACTTCAACTTCCTCAACTGCAACATTGATCTCCATTTCTTTTTCTTCTTCACTTAAAGGTTGATCCGACTCTTCTAGATCAAGCACTTCAACAACCTTCTCTTCTTCTTCAACATTCTCACAAGTTGCAACATCGATCAGTTCTTCAATAGATGCATCAACTGAAATTGTTACCTTAAAAGTAGAATCTTCTTTGATGGCAACGATCTCAGATGGTAACTCAACGTGGATCTCCTCTTGAATGTTGCTGGCTTGGCTTGACACATCCATGACTGGCTGAACTGGTGATGCAGGTCGTGTAGGTGGTACATAGGTACGTAGAAACTCCTCGAATGACTCAAGTTGGTAACTCATGGTCGACTCTACTTGAACCTCTTCCTTTGACTTCATCTCTAGTTCTTCTAGCCATTGTTCTATCCGGATGGCGTATTCCACCATGTCTTCCAACTCGTCAAAGCAGTACAATGCTACTCTTTCATGAATTGCCCTTCGTAGACCAGCTAGAAATCTATCCATGGTATCTTCTGGATATTCTTCTACATCAGCTCGTCTCATGGCTTCAATCATTTCGTTGTAGTAGTCATTTACACTTCGATCTCTTTGTCTAAGCTTGTATAGCTTTTCCTCCAACTCCCAATGGTAGTGGTTTGGAATGAAGCGTTTCCGCATCAAATCTTTCAACTCACGCCATGTGTTGATAGGTGGAAGATGATCTCTGTGGCACCGGTTCTGCTGTAATTCCCACCATGTTGCTGCGTAGCCTGTAAATGCCAAGGAAACTAATTGCACCTTCTTTGGCTCGGGGAAGTAGTAGCGCTGAAAGATTTTGTCGACTCTTTGTTCCCAATCAAGGTAAGCATCGGGATCATATAGACCTTCAAATTCGGGAATGATTGTCTTGTTGTAGCTGTGGAGATGGTGATAATTTGGTGTATATGGTATACGGCCCATGGGGAGCATGGTGCATGGGTGTATGTGACTAAGGCTGAAATTTTCGAACTCTATAGGGTATAGGGGACGAAATTTAATGGGTATGGGGGAGTATATGGAAGGTTTGAAAGGATTAGAATGGAAGAAATCAAGATAAGGAAAGAATTAGATGTATTTTTGAAGTCCTAAATAGTGTAGGAATCCAAAAATAAATCCAAAAGGAAAGAAGGAAAGAAGTAGGAAAGAAAAGGAATGAAGGATTAGGTATTTTGGAAAGTGTTACACAATTGTGACACAATTCTAAATATCCTAATTGAACTAGACTCTAAAAGGAAAGAACCAAAAATAAATTACAACTCAAAAGGAAATAGCTAAAATAAAATAAAACTTGGAAGGAAGGTTCCAAAAATAAAATTAGACTCTAAAGGAAGTTACCAACTAAAGAACTATACTAGAAGGAAATTACCAAAGAAGAAAAGACTCACAAGGTAATTACCAACTATAGAGAAGTACTAAAAGGAAAGTACCAAAATTAAAATAAGACTCAAAAGGAAACACAATGAATATACCTCTTTTTTTTTTTTTGAATTTTCGGATTTTTCCTTTTTCTTTTATCCGATTTCTTTTTTTTTTTTAATTTTCGGATTTTTTTTTTATTTTTATCCGAACAATTTTTTTTTTATCGCTCTTTTTCTCTTTTTTTTTATACGATCTGAATTTTTTTTTAAACAAAGAACAATACGGAAATTAAAGTACAACTCGATAAAACGCAAACAAAATAAACGGGACAAATAAACGAGTATGGAACCACGAACGATATAAACCGACGTGGCTCTTGATACCAAAATATGATGTGACCCGGGACTCAATGACTAACGAGACACGAAAGACGCGGAAGCTAGGAAAGAAACTACGTCGATTACGAAAGGATTCTATACTCGATTAGCTAGACGACTAAGACTCAATTAAAATACCTAGAACTTTGACACAAATTAAATAACACAAACCAAGGGTTCAAGGGGCTGAATTGGATGGTTTTATAGGGCTGGAAATTGGAAGAATTTCACGTGTGAAGGTTGGTGAAGAAGGGCTTGGAGAAGATAGGATATTGTTAGTGTTTGAACGGACTTACAGATATAACGAACGGATGTAGAATTCGGACTTGAAGGGGGCTGCCGTGATATGGACGTTGATGGCTGATTTGGAGGTCGTCGAAGATGATGATGGACGTGTGGTGTTGATGAAGTGATTCACAACCCGATAGCCTCCTTGAATCTCGAACGTATCCAAGGTTGAAATCTCCAAGTTGATCTTCGGATAGCGAATACCGGTTAATCCCTAAAGTGGATTAAGCAATACCCTTGAGTAAGACTTAAAGTTGCTAGCTCCAAGAATATGAATTTGTTAATCAAAACTCACAAAGATTAAAAGGGGTTGAGACAATATTGAAAGCAAAGCTTAATAATTCAAATAAAGTCTAAAGTATCAATGTTACACGGATCCCTTATTTATAGGTAAGGGAGGACGAAATTTAAGTGTAAAAAGTCATAAAAAACTGATCCAAAAGGGATCTCTAACTATACTAGGAAGATACCTAAACTAGAATTCTATTCAAGGTAGGAAATTGCCTTAAATACAATTCTAGTCAACCTTGACTTTAATATGGACGAAAATTACATTAAATTAAATAAAAATCTGAACTAAACTATAGTCTAACATAATTAAATAAATACTATAGTCTAAATAAAATTCAATCCCTAATTAAATCAACTAAGGGACGAAAATTCCATGCAACGCGAATCTGTCATGCATGCACAATTTGATGAGTTCTATCTTCATGCATTGCTCTTCAAATCTTGATCTCCAATCTTTAATTGTTAACAAAGTAACAATCTTGGGGCTGCATTTAACTTCTTCTAATTCTTCAAATTTCTTGCGAATAATTGCTTGGAAACAACCTTGCAATTTCTTGGCTCGAAATCGTGTAATTGAACCTCTAAATGGCAGCTCCGGATTTAGTTCTTCAAGGCCTTGCATGGCTTCATCATTCCCCTCCTCTTGAAAAGAATTCGTCCTCGAATTCAAGTCTCCGGGATAAAAAACGAACACGAACTGACCTTTGAACTCTTTTTGTACAAACTGCATAAAACACATCTTCATGAACGTACACATCAACTTAGTGTCAAATGGCCGAAACTCTAGCTCCAAAGAATGCATTGACATGGCATCCACGATCAAATCTGGTGGTACATCAACTTCCAATGGAATTTCTTTGACAATCTGTAAAATAAATGCATCACAAGAAAACGGTTGACAAAAAATGTTAGAATTCAGCAGCTCTTTCGGGGTCGTTTGCTCAAGTTCTTTGTCAATCAATGCTCTATTGATGCGAATCTCTTTTTCTTCAAAATACGGCTGTATCTCCTCCAACTTTTCAATTACTTCAACTTCCTCAACTGCAACATTGATCTCCATTTCTTTTTCTTCTTCACTTAAAGGTTGATCCGACTCTTCTAGATCAAGCACTTCAACAACCTTCTCTTCTTCTTCAACATTCTCACAAGTTGCAACATCGATCAGTTCTTCAATAGATGCATCAACTGAAATTGTTACCTTAAAAGTAGAATCTTCTTTGATGGCAACGATCTCAGATGGTAACTCAACGTGGATCTCCTCTTGAATGTTGCTGGCTTGGCTTGACACATCCATGACTGGCTGAACTGGTGATGCAGGTCGTGTAGGTGGTACATAGGTACGTAGAAACTCCTCGAATGACTCAAGTTGGTAACTCATGGTCGACTCTACTTGAACCTCTTCCTTTGACTTCATCTCTAGTTCTTCTAGCCATTGTTCTATCCGGATGGCGTATTCCACCATGTCTTCCAACTCGTCAAAGCAGTACAATGCTACTCTTTCATGAATTGCCCTTCGTAGACCAGCTAGAAATCTATCCATGGTATCTTCTGGATATTCTTCTACATCAGCTCGTCTCATGGCTTCAATCATTTCGTTGTAGTAGTCATTTACACTTCGATCTCTTTGTCTAAGCTTGTATAGCTTTTCCTCCAACTCCCAATGGTAGTGGTTTGGAATGAAGCGTTTCCGCATCAAATCTTTCAACTCACGCCATGTGTTGATAGGTGGAAGATGATCTCTGTGGCACCGGTTCTGCTGTAATTCCCACCATGTTGCTGCGTAGCCTGTAAATGCCAAGGAAACTAATTGCACCTTCTTTGGCTCGGGGAAGTAGTAGCGCTGAAAGATTTTGTCGACTCTTTGTTCCCAATCAAGGTAAGCATCGGGATCATATAGACCTTCAAATTCGGGAATGATTGTCTTGTTGTAGCTGTGGAGATGGTGATAATTTGGTGTATATGGTATACGGCCCATGGGGAGCATGGTGCATGGGTGTATGTGACTAAGGCTGAAATTTTCGAACTCTATAGGGTATAGGGGACGAAATTTAATGGGTATGGGGGAGTATATGGAAGGTTTGAAAGGATTAGAATGGAAGAAATCAAGATAAGGAAAGAATTAGATGTATTTTTGAAGTCCTAAATAGTGTAGGAATCCAAAAATAAATCCAAAAGGAAAGAAGGAAAGAAGTAGGAAAGAAAAGGAATGAAGGATTAGGTATTTTGGAAAGTGTTACACAATTGTGACACAATTCTAAATATCCTAATTGAACTAGACTCTAAAAGGAAAGAACCAAAAATAAATTACAACTCAAAAGGAAATAGCTAAAATAAAATAAAACTTGGAAGGAAGGTTCCAAAAATAAAATTAGACTCTAAAGGAAGTTACCAACTAAAGAACTATACTAGAAGGAAATTACCAAAGAAGAAAAGACTCACAAGGTAATTACCAACTATAGAGAAGTACTAAAAGGAAAGTACCAAAATTAAAATAAGACTCAAAAGGAAACACAATGAATATACCTCTTTTTTTTTTTTTGAATTTTCGGATTTTTCCTTTTTCTTTTATCCGATTTCTTTTTTTTTTTTAATTTTCGGATTTTTTTTTTATTTTTATCCGAACAATTTTTTTTTTATCGCTCTTTTTCTCTTTTTTTTTATACGATCTGAATTTTTTTTTAAACAAAGAACAATACGGAAATTAAAGTACAACTCGATAAAACGCAAACAAAATAAACGGGACAAATAAACGAGTATGGAACCACGAACGATATAAACCGACGTGGCTCTTGATACCAAAATATGATGTGACCCGGGACTCAATGACTAACGAGACACGAAAGACGCGGAAGCTAGGAAAGAAACTACGTCGATTACGAAAGGATTCTATACTCGATTAGCTAGACGACTAAGACTCAATTAAAATACCTAGAACTTTGACACAAATTAAATAACACAAACCAAGGGTTCAAGGGGCTGAATTGGATGGTTTTATAGGGCTGGAAATTGGAAGAATTTCACGTGTGAAGGTTGGTGAAGAAGGGCTTGGAGAAGATAGGATATTGTTAGTGTTTGAACGGACTTACAGATATAACGAACGGATGTAGAATTCGGACTTGAAGGGGGCTGCCGTGATATGGACGTTGATGGCTGATTTGGAGGTCGTCGAAGATGATGATGGACGTGTGGTGTTGATGAAGTGATTCACAACCCGATAGCCTCCTTGAATCTCGAACGTATCCAAGGTTGAAATCTCCAAGTTGATCTTCGGATAGCGAATACCGGTTAATCCCTAAAGTGGATTAAGCAATACCCTTGAGTAAGACTTAAAGTTGCTAGCTCCAAGAATATGAATTTGTTAATCAAAACTCACAAAGATTAAAAGGGGTTGAGACAATATTGAAAGCAAAGCTTAATAATTCAAATAAAGTCTAAAGTATCAATGTTACACGGATCCCTTATTTATAGGTAAGGGAGGACGAAATTTAAGTGTAAAAAGTCATAAAAAACTGATCCAAAAGGGATCTCTAACTATACTAGGAAGATACCTAAACTAGAATTCTATTCAAGGTAGGAAATTGCCTTAAATACAATTCTAGTCAACCTTGACTTTAATATGGACGAAAATTACATTAAATTAAATAAAAATCTGAACTAAACTATAGTCTAACATAATTAAATAAATACTATAGTCTAAATAAAATTCAATCCCTAATTAAATCAACTAAGGGACGAAAATTCCATGCAACGCGAATCTGTCATGCATGCACAATTTGATGAGTTCTATCTTCATGCATTGCTCTTCAAATCTTGATCTCCAATCTTTAATTGTTAACAAAGTAACAATCTTGGGGCTGCATTTAACTTCTTCTAATTCTTCAAATTTCTTGCGAATAATTGCTTGGAAACAACCTTGCAATTTCTTGGCTCGAAATCGTGTAATTGAACCTCTAAATGGCAGCTCCGGATTTAGTTCTTCAAGGCCTTGCATGGCTTCATCATTCCCCTCCTCTTGAAAAGAATTCGTCCTCGAATTCAAGTCTCCGGGATAAAAAACGAACACGAACTGACCTTTGAACTCTTTTTGTACAAACTGCATAAAACACATCTTCATGAACGTACACATCAACTTAGTGTCAAATGGCCGAAACTCTAGCTCCAAAGAATGCATTGACATGGCATCCACGATCAAATCTGGTGGTACATCAACTTCCAATGGAATTTCTTTGACAATCTGTAAAATAAATGCATCACAAGAAAACGGTTGACAAAAAATGTTAGAATTCAGCAGCTCTTTCGGGGTCGTTTGCTCAAGTTCTTTGTCAATCAATGCTCTATTGATGCGAATCTCTTTTTCTTCAAAATACGGCTGTATCTCCTCCAACTTTTCAATTACTTCAACTTCCTCAACTGCAACATTGATCTCCATTTCTTTTTCTTCTTCACTTAAAGGTTGATCCGACTCTTCTAGATCAAGCACTTCAACAACCTTCTCTTCTTCTTCAACATTCTCACAAGTTGCAACATCGATCAGTTCTTCAATAGATGCATCAACTGAAATTGTTACCTTAAAAGTAGAATCTTCTTTGATGGCAACGATCTCAGATGGTAACTCAACGTGGATCTCCTCTTGAATGTTGCTGGCTTGGCTTGACACATCCATGACTGGCTGAACTGGTGATGCAGGTCGTGTAGGTGGTACATAGGTACGTAGAAACTCCTCGAATGACTCAAGTTGGTAACTCATGGTCGACTCTACTTGAACCTCTTCCTTTGACTTCATCTCTAGTTCTTCTAGCCATTGTTCTATCCGGATGGCGTATTCCACCATGTCTTCCAACTCGTCAAAGCAGTACAATGCTACTCTTTCATGAATTGCCCTTCGTAGACCAGCTAGAAATCTATCCATGGTATCTTCTGGATATTCTTCTACATCAGCTCGTCTCATGGCTTCAATCATTTCGTTGTAGTAGTCATTTACACTTCGATCTCTTTGTCTAAGCTTGTATAGCTTTTCCTCCAACTCCCAATGGTAGTGGTTTGGAATGAAGCGTTTCCGCATCAAATCTTTCAACTCACGCCATGTGTTGATAGGTGGAAGATGATCTCTGTGGCACCGGTTCTGCTGTAATTCCCACCATGTTGCTGCGTAGCCTGTAAATGCCAAGGAAACTAATTGCACCTTCTTTGGCTCGGGGAAGTAGTAGCGCTGAAAGATTTTGTCGACTCTTTGTTCCCAATCAAGGTAAGCATCGGGATCATATAGACCTTCAAATTCGGGAATGATTGTCTTGTTGTAGCTGTGGAGATGGTGATAATTTGGTGTATATGGTATACGGCCCATGGGGAGCATGGTGCATGGGTGTATGTGACTAAGGCTGAAATTTTCGAACTCTATAGGGTATAGGGGACGAAATTTAATGGGTATGGGGGAGTATATGGAAGGTTTGAAAGGATTAGAATGGAAGAAATCAAGATAAGGAAAGAATTAGATGTATTTTTGAAGTCCTAAATAGTGTAGGAATCCAAAAATAAATCCAAAAGGAAAGAAGGAAAGAAGTAGGAAAGAAAAGGAATGAAGGATTAGGTATTTTGGAAAGTGTTACACAATTGTGACACAATTCTAAATATCCTAATTGAACTAGACTCTAAAAGGAAAGAACCAAAAATAAATTACAACTCAAAAGGAAATAGCTAAAATAAAATAAAACTTGGAAGGAAGGTTCCAAAAATAAAATTAGACTCTAAAGGAAGTTACCAACTAAAGAACTATACTAGAAGGAAATTACCAAAGAAGAAAAGACTCACAAGGTAATTACCAACTATAGAGAAGTACTAAAAGGAAAGTACCAAAATTAAAATAAGACTCAAAAGGAAACACAATGAATATACCTCTTTTTTTTTTTTTTTGAATTTTCGGATTTTTCCGTTTTCTTTTATCCGATTTCTTTTTTTTTTTTAATTTTCGGATTTTTTTTTTATTTTTATCCGAACAATTTTTTTTTTATCGCTCTTTTTCTCTTTTTTTTTATACGATCTGAATTTTTTTTTAAACAAAGAACAATACGGAAATTAAAGTACAACTCGATAAAACGCAAACAAAATAAACGGGACAAATAAACGAGTATGGAACCACGAACGATATAAACCGACGTGGCTCTTGATACCAAAATATGATGTGACCCGGGACTCAATGACTAACGAGACACGAAAGACGCGGAAGCTAGGAAAGAAACTACGTCGATTACGAAAGGATTCTATACTCGATTAGCTAGACGACTAAGACTCAATTAAAATACCTAGAACTTTGACACAAATTAAATAACACAAACCAAGGGTTCAAGGGGCTGAATTGGATGGTTTTATAGGGCTGGAAATTGGAAGAATTTCACGTGTGAAGGTTGGTGAAGAAGGGCTTGGAGAAGATAGGATATTGTTAGTGTTTGAACGGACTTACAGATATAACGAACGGATGTAGAATTCGGACTTGAAGGGGGCTGCCGTGATATGGACGTTGATGGCTGATTTGGAGGTCGTCGAAGATGATGATGGACGTGTGGTGTTGATGAAGTGATTCACAACCCGATAACCTCCTTGAATCTCGAACGTATCCAAGGTTGAAATCTCCAAGTTGATCTTCGGATAGCGAATACCGGTTAATCCCTAAAGTGGATTAAGCAATACCCTTGAGTAAGACTTAAAGTTGCTAGCTCTAAGAATATGAATTTGTTAATCAAAACTCACAAAGATTAAAAGGGGTTGAGACAATATTGAAAGCAAAGCTTAATAATTCAAATAAAGTCTAAAGTATCAATGTTACACGGATCCCTTATTTATAGGTAAGGGAGGACGAAATTTAAGTGTAAAAAGTCATAAAAAACTGATCCAAAAGGGATCTCTAACTATACTAGGAAGATACCTAAACTAGAATTCTATTCAAGGTAGGAAATTGCCTTAAATACAATTCTAGTCAACCTTGACTTTAATATGGACGAAAATTACATTAAATTAAATAAAAATCTGAACTAAACTATAGTCTAACATAATTAAATAAATACTATAGTCTAAATAAAATTCAATCCCTAATTAAATCAACTAAGGGACGAAAATTCCATGCAACGCGAATCTGTCATGCATGCACAATTTGATGAGTTCTATCTTCATGCATTGCTCTTCAAATCTTGATCTCCAATCTTTAATTGTTAACAAAGTAACAATCTTGGGGCTGCATTTAACTTCTTCTAATTCTTCAAATTTCTTGCGAATAATTGCTTGGAAACAACCTTGCAATTTCTTGGCTCGAAATCGTGTAATTGAACCTCTAAATGGCAGCTCCGGATTTAGTTCTTCAAGGCCTTGCATGGCTTCATCATTCCCCTCCTCTTGAAAAGAATTCGTCCTCGAATTCAAGTCTCCGGGATAAAAAACGAACACGAACTGACCTTTGAACTCTTTTTGTACAAACTGCATAAAACACATCTTCATGAACGTACACATCAACTTAGTGTCAAATGGCCGAAACTCTAGCTCCAAAGAATGCATTGACATGGCATCCACGATCAAATCTGGTGGTACATCAACTTCCAATGGAATTTCTTTGACAATCTGTAAAATAAATGCATCACAAGAAAACGGTTGACAAAAAATGTTAGAATTCAGCAGCTCTTTCGGGGTCGTTTGCTCAAGTTCTTTGTCAATCAATGCTCTATTGATGCGAATCTCTTTTTCTTCAAAATACGGCTGTATCTCCTCCAACTTTTCAATTACTTCAACTTCCTCAACTGCAACATTGATCTCCATTTCTTTTTCTTCTTCACTTAAAGGTTGATCCGACTCTTCTAGATCAAGCACTTCAACAACCTTCTCTTCTTCTTCAACATTCTCACAAGTTGCAACATCGATCAGTTCTTCAATAGATGCATCAACTGAAATTGTTACCTTAAAAGTAGAATCTTCTTTGATGGCAACGATCTCAGATGGTAACTCAACGTGGATCTCCTCTTGAATGTTGCTGGCTTGGCTTGACACATCCATGACTGGCTGAACTGGTGATGCAGGTCGTGTAGGTGGTACATAGGTACGTAGAAACTCCTCGAATGACTCAAGTTGGTAACTCATGGTCGACTCTACTTGAACCTCTTCCTTTGACTTCATCTCTAGTTCTTCTAGCCATTGTTCTATCCGGATGGCGTATTCCACCATGTCTTCCAACTCGTCAAAGCAGTACAATGCTACTCTTTCATGAATTGCCCTTCGTAGACCAGCTAGAAATCTATCCATGGTATCTTCTGGATATTCTTCTACATCAGCTCGTCTCATGGCTTCAATCATTTCGTTGTAGTAGTCATTTACACTTCGATCTCTTTGTCTAAGCTTGTATAGCTTTTCCTCCAACTCCCAATGGTAGTGGTTTGGAATGAAGCGTTTCCGCATCAAATCTTTCAACTCACGCCATGTGTTGATAGGTGGAAGATGATCTCTGTGGCACCGGTTCTGCTGTAATTCCCACCATGTTGCTGCGTAGCCTGTAAATGCCAAGGAAACTAATTGCACCTTCTTTGGCTCGGGGAAGTAGTAGCGCTGAAAGATTTTGTCGACTCTTTGTTCCCAATCAAGGTAAGCATCGGGATCATATAGACCTTCAAATTCGGGAATGATTGTCTTGTTGTAGCTGTGGAGATGGTGATAATTTGGTGTATATGGTATACGGCCCATGGGGAGCATGGTGCATGGGTGTATGTGACTAAGGCTGAAATTTTCGAACTCTATAGGGTATAGGGGACGAAATTTAATGGGTATGGGGGAGTATATGGAAGGTTTGAAAGGATTAGAATGGAAGAAATCAAGATAAGGAAAGAATTAGATGTATTTTTGAAGTCCTAAATAGTGTAGGAATCCAAAAATAAATCCAAAAGGAAAGAAGGAAAGAAGTAGGAAAGAAAAGGAATGAAGGATTAGGTATTTTGGAAAGTGTTACACAATTGTGACACAATTCTAAATATCCTAATTGAACTAGACTCTAAAAGGAAAGAACCAAAAATAAATTACAACTCAAAAGGAAATAGCTAAAATAAAATAAAACTTGGAAGGAAGGTTCCAAAAATAAAATTAGACTCTAAAGGAAGTTACCAACTAAAGAACTATACTAGAAGGAAATTACCAAAGAAGAAAAGACTCACAAGGTAATTACCAACTATAGAGAAGTACTAAAAGGAAAGTACCAAAATTAAAATAAGACTCAAAAGGAAACACAATGAATATACCTCTTTTTTTTTTTTTTTGAATTTTCGGATTTTTCCGTTTTCTTTTATCCGATTTCTTTTTTTTTTTTAATTTTCGGATTTTTTTTTTATTTTTATCCGAACAATTTTTTTTTTATCGCTCTTTTTCTCTTTTTTTTTATACGATCTGAATTTTTTTTTAAACAAAGAACAATACGGAAATTAAAGTACAACTCGATAAAACGCAAACAAAATAAACGGGACAAATAAACGAGTATGGAACCACGAACGATATAAACCGACGTGACTCTTGATACCAAAATATGATGTGACCCGGGACTCAATGACTAACGAGACACGAAAGACGCGGAAGCTAGGAAAGAAACTACGTCGATTACGAAAGGATTCTATACTCGATTAGCTAGACGACTAAGACTCAATTAAAATACCTAGAACTTTGACACAAATTAAATAACACAAACCAAGGGTTCAAGGGGCTGAATTGGATGGTTTTATAGGGCTGGAAATTGGAAGAATTTCACGTGTGAAGGTTGGTGAAGAAGGGCTTGGAGAAGATAGGATATTGTTAGTGTTTGAACGGACTTACAGATATAACGAACGGATGTAGAATTCGGACTTGAAGGGGGCTGCCGTGATATGGACGTTGATGGCTGATTTGGAGGTCGTCGAAGATGATGATGGACGTGTGGTGTTGATGAAGTGATTCACAACCCGATAGCCTCCTTGAATCTCGAACGTATCCAAGGTTGAAATCTCCAAGTTGATCTTCGGATAGCGAATACCGGTTAATCCCTAAAGTGGATTAAGCAATACCCTTGAGTAAGACTTAAAGTTGCTAGCTCTAAGAATATGAATTTGTTAATCAAAACTCACAAAGATTAAAAGGGGTTGAGACAATATTGAAAGCAAAGCTTAATAATTCAAATAAAGTCTAAAGTATCAATGTTACACGGATCCCTTATTTATAGGTAAGGGAGGACGAAATTTAAGTGTAAAAAGTCATAAAAAACTGATCCAAAAGGGATCTCTAACTATACTAGGAAGATACCTAAACTAGAATTCTATTCAAGGTAGGAAATTGCCTTAAATACAATTCTAGTCAACCTTGACTTTAATATGGACGAAAATTACATTAAATTAAATAAAAATCTGAACTAAACTATAGTCTAACATAATTAAATAAATACTATAGTCTAAATAAAATTCAATCCCTAATTAAATCAACTAAGGGACGAAAATTCCATGCAACGCGAATCTGTCATGCATGCACAATTTGATGAGTTCTATCTTCATGCATTGCTCTTCAAATCTTGATCTCCAATCTTTAATTGTTAACAAAGTAACAATCTTGGGGCTGCATTTAACTTCTTCTAATTCTTCAAATTTCTTGCGAATAATTGCTTGGAAACAACCTTGCAATTTCTTGGCTCGAAATCGTGTAATTGAACCTCTAAATGGCAGCTCCGGATTTAGTTCTTCAAGGCCTTGCATGGCTTCATCATTCCCCTCCTCTTGAAAAGAATTCGTCCTCGAATTCAAGTCTCCGGGATAAAAAACGAACACGAACTGACCTTTGAACTCTTTTTGTACAAACTGCATAAAACACATCTTCATGAACGTACACATCAACTTAGTGTCAAATGGCCGAAACTCTAGCTCCAAAGAATGCATTGACATGGCATCCACGATCAAATCTGGTGGTACATCAACTTCCAATGGAATTTCTTTGACAATCTGTAAAATAAATGCATCACAAGAAAACGGTTGACAAAAAATGTTAGAATTCAGCAGCTCTTTCGGGGTCGTTTGCTCAAGTTCTTTGTCAATCAATGCTCTATTGATGCGAATCTCTTTTTCTTCAAAATACGGCTGTATCTCCTCCAACTTTTCAATTACTTCAACTTCCTCAACTGCAACATTGATCTCCATTTCTTTTTCTTCTTCACTTAAAGGTTGATCCGACTCTTCTAGATCAAGCACTTCAACAACCTTCTCTTCTTCTTCAACATTCTCACAAGTTGCAACATCGATCAGTTCTTCAATAGATGCATCAACTGAAATTGTTACCTTAAAAGTAGAATCTTCTTTGATGGCAACGATCTCAGATGGTAACTCAACGTGGATCTCCTCTTGAATGTTGCTGGCTTGGCTTGACACATCCATGACTGGCTGAACTGGTGATGCAGGTCGTGTAGGTGGTACATAGGTACGTAGAAACTCCTCGAATGACTCAAGTTGGTAACTCATGGTCGACTCTACTTGAACCTCTTCCTTTGACTTCATCTCTAGTTCTTCTAGCCATTGTTCTATCCGGATGGCGTATTCCACCATGTCTTCCAACTCGTCAAAGCAGTACAATGCTACTCTTTCATGAATTGCCCTTCGTAGACCAGCTAGAAATCTATCCATGGTATCTTCTGGATATTCTTCTACATCAGCTCGTCTCATGGCTTCAATCATTTCGTTGTAGTAGTCATTTACACTTCGATCTCTTTGTCTAAGCTTGTATAGCTTTTCCTCCAACTCCCAATGGTAGTGGTTTGGAATGAAGCGTTTCCGCATCAAATCTTTCAACTCACGCCATGTGTTGATAGGTGGAAGATGATCTCTGTGGCACCGGTTCTGCTGTAATTCCCACCATGTTGCTGCGTAGCCTGTAAATGCCAAGGAAACTAATTGCACCTTCTTTGGCTCGGGGAAGTAGTAGCGCTGAAAGATTTTGTCGACTCTTTGTTCCCAATCAAGGTAAGCATCGGGATCATATAGACCTTCAAATTCGGGAATGATTGTCTTGTTGTAGCTGTGGAGATGGTGATAATTTGGTGTATATGGTATACGGCCCATGGGGAGCATGGTGCATGGGTGTATGTGACTAAGGCTGAAATTTTCGAACTCTATAGGGTATAGGGGACGAAATTTAATGGGTATGGGGGAGTATATGGAAGGTTTGAAAGGATTAGAATGGAAGAAATCAAGATAAGGAAAGAATTAGATGTATTTTTGAAGTCCTAAATAGTGTAGGAATCCAAAAATAAATCCAAAAGGAAAGAAGGAAAGAAGTAGGAAAGAAAAGAAATGAAGGATTAGGTATTTTGGAAAGTGTTACACAATTGTGACACAATTCTAAATATCCTAATTGAACTAGACTCTAAAAGGAAAGAACCAAAAATAAATTACAACTCAAAAGGAAATAGCTAAAATAAAATAAAACTTGGAAGGAAGGTTCCAAAAATAAAATTAGACTCTAAAGGAAGTTACCAACTAAAGAACTATACTAGAAGGAAATTACCAAAGAAGAAAAGACTCACAAGGTAATTACCAACTATAGAGAAGTACTAAAAGGAAAGTACCAAAATTAAAATAAGACTCAAAAGGAAACACAATGAATATACCTCTTTTTTTTTTTTTTTGAATTTTCGGATTTTTCCGTTTTCTTTTATCCGATTTCTTTTTTTTTTTTAATTTTCGGATTTTTTTTTTATTTTTATCCGAACAATTTTTTTTTTATCGCTCTTTTTCTCTTTTTTTTTATACGATCTGAATTTTTTTTTAAACAAAGAACAATACGGAAATTAAAGTACAACTCGATAAAACGCAAACAAAATAAACGGGACAAATAAACGAGTATGGAACCACGAACGATATAAACCGACGTGGCTCTTGATACCAAAATATGATGTGACCCGGGACTCAATGACTAACGAGACACGAAAGACGCGGAAGCTAGGAAAGAAACTACGTCGATTACGAAAGGATTCTATACTCGATTAGCTAGACGACTAAGACTCAATTAAAATACCTAGAACTTTGACACAAATTAAATAACACAAACCAAGGGTTCAAGGGGCTGAATTGGATGGTTTTATAGGGCTGGAAATTGGAAGAATTTCACGTGTGAAGGTTGGTGAAGAAGGGCTTGGAGAAGATAGGATATTGTTAGTGTTTGAACGGACTTACAGATATAACGAACGGATGTAGAATTCGGACTTGAAGGGGGCTGCCGTGATATGGACGTTGATGGCTGATTTGGAGGTCGTCGAAGATGATGATGGACGTGTGGTGTTGATGAAGTGATTCACAACCCGATAGCCTCCTTGAATCTCGAACGTATCCAAGGTTGAAATCTCCAAGTTGATCTTCGGATAGCGAATACCGGTTAATCCCTAAAGTGGATTAAGCAATACCCTTGAGTAAGACTTAAAGTTGCTAGCTCTAAGAATATGAATTTGTTAATCAAAACTCACAAAGATTAAAAGGGGTTGAGACAATATTGAAAGCAAAGCTTAATAATTCAAATAAAGTCTAAAGTATCAATGTTACACGGATCCCTTATTTATAGGTAAGGGAGGACGAAATTTAAGTGTAAAAAGTCATAAAAAACTGATCCAAAAGGGATCTCTAACTATACTAGGAAGATACCTAAACTAGAATTCTATTCAAGGTAGGAAATTGCCTTAAATACAATTCTAGTCAACCTTGACTTTAATATGGACGAAAATTACATTAAATTAAATAAAAATCTGAACTAAACTATAGTCTAACATAATTAAATAAATACTATAGTCTAAATAAAATTCAATCCCTAATTAAATCAACTAAGGGACGAAAATTCCATGCAACGCGAATCTGTCATGCATGCACAATTTGATGAGTTCTATCTTCATGCATTGCTCTTCAAATCTTGATCTCCAATCTTTAATTGTTAACAAAGTAACAATCTTGGGGCTGCATTTAACTTCTTCTAATTCTTCAAATTTCTTGCGAATAATTGCTTGGAAACAACCTTGCAATTTCTTGGCTCGAAATCGTGTAATTGAACCTCTAAATGGCAGCTCCGGATTTAGTTCTTCAAGGCCTTGCATGGCTTCATCATTCCCCTCCTCTTGAAAAGAATTCGTCCTCGAATTCAAGTCTCCGGGATAAAAAACGAACACGAACTGACCTTTGAACTCTTTTTGTACAAACTGCATAAAACACATCTTCATGAACGTACACATCAACTTAGTGTCAAATGGCCGAAACTCTAGCTCCAAAGAATGCATTGACATGGCATCCACGATCAAATCTGGTGGTACATCAACTTCCAATGGAATTTCTTTGACAATCTGTAAAATAAATGCATCACAAGAAAACGGTTGACAAAAAATGTTAGAATTCAGCAGCTCTTTCGGGGTCGTTTGCTCAAGTTCTTTGTCAATCAATGCTCTATTGATGCGAATCTCTTTTTCTTCAAAATACGGCTGTATCTCCTCCAACTTTTCAATTACTTCAACTTCCTCAACTGCAACATTGATCTCCATTTCTTTTTCTTCTTCACTTAAAGGTTGATCCGACTCTTCTAGATCAAGCACTTCAACAACCTTCTCTTCTTCTTCAACATTCTCACAAGTTGCAACATCGATCAGTTCTTCAATAGATGCATCAACTGAAATTGTTACCTTAAAAGTAGAATCTTCTTTGATGGCAACGATCTCAGATGGTAACTCAACGTGGATCTCCTCTTGAATGTTGCTGGCTTGGCTTGACACATCCATGACTGGCTGAACTGGTGATGCAGGTCGTGTAGGTGGTACATAGGTACGTAGAAACTCCTCGAATGACTCAAGTTGGTAACTCATGGTCGACTCTACTTGAACCTCTTCCTTTGACTTCATCTCTAGTTCTTCTAGCCATTGTTCTATCCGGATGGCGTATTCCACCATGTCTTCCAACTCGTCAAAGCAGTACAATGCTACTCTTTCATGAATTGCCCTTCGTAGACCAGCTAGAAATCTATCCATGGTATCTTCTGGATATTCTTCTACATCAGCTCGTCTCATGGCTTCAATCATTTCGTTGTAGTAGTCATTTACACTTCGATCTCTTTGTCTAAGCTTGTATAGCTTTTCCTCCAACTCCCAATGGTAGTGGTTTGGAATGAAGCGTTTCCGCATCAAATCTTTCAACTCACGCCATGTGTTGATAGGTGGAAGATGATCTCTGTGGCACCGGTTCTGCTGTAATTCCCACCATGTTGCTGCGTAGCCTGTAAATGCCAAGGAAACTAATTGCACCTTCTTTGGCTCGGGGAAGTAGTAGCGCTGAAAGATTTTGTCGACTCTTTGTTCCCAATCAAGGTAAGCATCGGGATCATATAGACCTTCAAATTCGGGAATGATTGTCTTGTTGTAGCTGTGGAGATGGTGATAATTTGGTGTATATGGTATACGGCCCATGGGGAGCATGGTGCATGGGTGTATGTGACTAAGGCTGAAATTTTCGAACTCTATAGGGTATAGGGGACGAAATTTAATGGGTATGGGGGAGTATATGGAAGGTTTGAAAGGATTAGAATGGAAGAAATCAAGATAAGGAAAGAATTAGATGTATTTTTGAAGTCCTAAATAGTGTAGGAATCCAAAAATAAATCCAAAAGGAAAGAAGGAAAGAAGTAGGAAAGAAAAGGAATGAAGGATTAGGTATTTTGGAAAGTGTTACACAATTGTGACACAATTCTAAATATCCTAATTGAACTAGACTCTAAAAGGAAAGAACCAAAAATAAATTACAACTCAAAAGGAAATAGCTAAAATAAAATAAAACTTGGAAGGAAGGTTCCAAAAATAAAATTAGACTCTAAAGGAAGTTACCAACTAAAGAACTATACTAGAAGGAAATTACCAAAGAAGAAAAGACTCACAAGGTAATTACCAACTATAGAGAAGTACTAAAAGGAAAGTACCAAAATTAAAATAAGACTCAAAAGGAAACACAATGAATATACCTCTTTTTTTTTTTTTGAATTTTCGGATTTTTCCTTTTTCTTTTATCCGATTTCTTTTTTTTTTTAATTTTCGGATTTTTTTTTATTTTTATCCGAACAATTTTTTTTTTATCGCTCTTTTTCTCTTTTTTTTTATACGATCTGAATTTTTTTTTAAACAAAGAACAATACGGAAATTAAAGTACAACTCGATAAAACGCAAACAAAATAAACGGGACAAATAAACGAGTATGGAACCACGAACGATATAAACCGACGTGGCTCTTGATACCAAAATATGATGTGACCCGGGACTCAATGACTAACGAGACACGAAAGACGCGGAAGCTAGGAAAGAAACTACGTCGATTACGAAAGGATTCTATACTCGATTAGCTAGACGACTAAGACTCAATTAAAATACCTAGAACTTTGACACAAATTAAATAACACAAACCAAGGGTTCAAGGGGCTGAATTGGATGGTTTTATAGGGCTGGAAATTGGATGAATTTCATGTGTGAAGGTTGGTGAAGAAGGGCTTGGAGAAGATAGGATATTGTTAGTGTTTGAACGGACTTACAGATATAACGAACGGATGTAGAATTCGGACTTGAAGGGGGCTGCCGTAATATGGACGTTGATGGCTGATTTGGAGGTCGTCGAAGATGATGATGGACGTGTGGTGTTGATGAAGTGATTCACAACCCGATAGCCTCCTTGAATCTCGAACGTATCCAAGGTTGAAATCTCCAAGTTGATCTTCGGATAGCGAATACCGGTTAATCCCTAAAGTGGATTAAGCAATACCCTTGAGTAAGACTTAAAGTTGCTAGCTCCAAGAATATGAATTTGTTAATCAAAACTCACAAAGATTAAAAGGGGTTGAGACAATATTGAAAGCAAAGCTTAATAATTCAAATAAAGTCTAAAGTATCAATGTTACACGGATCCCTTATTTATAGGTAAGGGAGGACGAAATTTAAGTGTAAAAAGTCATAAAAAACTGATCCAAAAGGGATCTCTAACTATACTAGGAAGATACCTAAACTAGAATTCTATTCAAGGTAGGAAATTGCCTTAAATACAATTCTAGTCAACCTTGACTTTAATATGGACGAAAATTACATTAAATTAAATAAAAATCTGAACTAAACTATAGTCTAACATAATTAAATAAATACTATAGTCTAAATAAAATTCAATCCCTAATTAAATCAACTAAGGGACGAAAATTCCATGCAACGCGAATCTGTCATGCATGCACAATTTGATGAGTTCTATCTTCATGCATTGCTCTTCAAATCTTGATCTCCAATCTTTAATTGTTAACAAAGTAACAATCTTGGGGCTGCATTTAACTTCTTCTAATTCTTCAAATTTCTTGCGAATAATTGCTTGGAAACAACCTTGCAATTTCTTGGCTCGAAATCGTGTAATTGAACCTCTAAATGGCAGCTCCGGATTTAGTTCTTCAAGGCCTTGCATGGCTTCATCATTCCCCTCCTCTTGAAAAGAATTCGTCCTCGAATTCAAGTCTCCGGGATAAAAAACGAACACGAACTGACCTTTGAACTCTTTTTGTACAAACTGCATAAAACACATCTTCATGAACGTACACATCAACTTAGTGTCAAATGGCCGAAACTCTAGCTCCAAAGAATGCATTGACATGGCATCCACGATCAAATCTGGTGGTACATCAACTTCCAATGGAATTTCTTTGACAATCTGTAAAATAAATGCATCACAAGAAAACGGTTGACAAAAAATGTTAGAATTCAGCAGCTCTTTCGGGGTCGTTTGCTCAAGTTCTTTGTCAATCAATGCTCTATTGATGCGAATCTCTTTTTCTTCAAAATACGGCTGTATCTCCTCCAACTTTTCAATTACTTCAACTTCCTCAACTGCAACATTGATCTCCATTTCTTTTTCTTCTTCACTTAAAGGTTGATCCGACTCTTCTAGATCAAGCACTTCAACAACCTTCTCTTCTTCTTCAACATTCTCACAAGTTGCAACATCGATCAGTTCTTCAATAGATGCATCAACTGAAATTGTTACCTTAAAAGTAGAATCTTCTTTGATGGCAACGATCTCAGATGGTAACTCAACGTGGATCTCCTCTTGAATGTTGCTGGCTTGGCTTGACACATCCATGACTGGCTGAACTGGTGATGCAGGTCGTGTAGGTGGTACATAGGTACGTAGAAACTCCTCGAATGACTCAAGTTGGTAACTCATGGTCGACTCTACTTGAACCTCTTCCTTTGACTTCATCTCTAGTTCTTCTAGCCATTGTTCTATCCGGATGGCGTATTCCACCATGTCTTCCAACTCGTCAAAGCAGTACAATGCTACTCTTTCATGAATTGCCCTTCGTAGACCAGCTAGAAATCTATCCATGGTATCTTCTGGATATTCTTCTACATCAGCTCGTCTCATGGCTTCAATCATTTCGTTGTAGTAGTCATTTACACTTCGATCTCTTTGTCTAAGCTTGTATAGCTTTTCCTCCAACTCCCAATGGTAGTGGTTTGGAATGAAGCGTTTCCGCATCAAATCTTTCAACTCACGCCATGTGTTGATAGGTGGAAGATGATCTCTGTGGCACCGGTTCTGCTGTAATTCCCACCATGTTGCTGCGTAGCCTGTAAATGCCAAGGAAACTAATTGCACCTTCTTTGGCTCGGGGAAGTAGTAGCGCTGAAAGATTTTGTCGACTCTTTGTTCCCAATCAAGGTAAGCATCGGGATCATATAGACCTTCAAATTCGGGAATGATTGTCTTGTTGTAGCTGTGGAGATGGTGATAATTTGGTGTATATGGTATACGGCCCATGGGGAGCATGGTGCATGGGTGTATGTGACTAAGGCTGAAATTTTCGAACTCTATAGGGTATAGGGGACGAAATTTAATGGGTATGGGGGAGTATATGGAAGGTTTGAAAGGATTAGAATGGAAGAAATCAAGATAAGGAAAGAATTAGATGTATTTTTGAAGTCCTAAATAGTGTAGGAATCCAAAAATAAATCCAAAAGGAAAGAAGGAAAGAAGTAGGAAAGAAAAGGAATGAAGGATTAGGTATTTTGGAAAGTGTTACACAATTGTGACACAATTCTAAATATCCTAATTGAACTAGACTCTAAAAGGAAAGAACCAAAAATAAATTACAACTCAAAAGGAAATAGCTAAAATAAAATAAAACTTGGAAGGAAGGTTCCAAAAATAAAATTAGACTCTAAAGGAAGTTACCAACTAAAGAACTATACTAGAAGGAAATTACCAAAGAAGAAAAGACTCACAAGGTAATTACCAACTATAGAGAAGTACTAAAAGGAAAGTACCAAAATTAAAATAAGACTCAAAAGGAAACACAATGAATATACCTCTTTTTTTTTTTTTGAATTTTCGGATTTTTCCTTTTTCTTTTATCCGATTTCTTTTTTTTTTTAATTTTCGGATTTTTTTTTATTTTTATCCGAACAATTTTTTTTTTATCGCTCTTTTTCTCTTTTTTTTTATACGATCTGAATTTTTTTTTAAACAAAGAACAATACGGAAATTAAAGTACAACTCGATAAAACGCAAACAAAATAAACGGGACAAATAAACGAGTATGGAACCACGAACGATATAAACCGACGTGGCTCTTGATACCAAAATATGATGTGACCCGGGACTCAATGACTAACGAGACACGAAAGACGCGGAAGCTAGGAAAGAAACTACGTCGATTACGAAAGGATTCTATACTCGATTAGCTAGACGACTAAGACTCAATTAAAATACCTAGAACTTTGACACAAATTAAATAACACAAACCAAGGGTTCAAGGGGCTGAATTGGATGGTTTTATAGGGCTGGAAATTGGATGAATTTCATGTGTGAAGGTTGGTGAAGAAGGGCTTGGAGAAGATAGGATATTGTTAGTGTTTGAACGGACTTACAGATATAACGAACGGATGTAGAATTCGGACTTGAAGGGGGCTGCCGTAATATGGACGTTGATGGCTGATTTGGAGGTCGTCGAAGATGATGATGGACGTGTGGTGTTGATGAAGTGATTCACAACCCGATAGCCTCCTTGAATCTCGAACGTATCCAAGGTTGAAATCTCCAAGTTGATCTTCGGATAGCGAATACCGGTTAATCCCTAAAGTGGATTAAGCAATACCCTTGAGTAAGACTTAAAGTTGCTAGCTCCAAGAATATGAATTTGTTAATCAAAACTCACAAAGATTAAAAGGGGTTGAGACAATATTGAAAGCAAAGCTTAATAATTCAAATAAAGTCTAAAGTATCAATGTTACACGGATCCCTTATTTATAGGTAAGGGAGGACGAAATTTAAGTGTAAAAAGTCATAAAAAACTGATCCAAAAGGGATCTCTAACTATACTAGGAAGATACCTAAACTAGAATTCTATTCAAGGTAGGAAATTGCCTTAAATACAATTCTAGTCAACCTTGACTTTAATATGGACGAAAATTACATTAAATTAAATAAAAATCTGAACTAAACTATAGTCTAACATAATTAAATAAATACTATAGTCTAAATAAAATTCAATCCCTAATTAAATCAACTAAGGGACGAAAATTCCATGCAACGCGAATCTGTCATGCATGCACAATTTGATGAGTTCTATCTTCATGTATTGCTCTTCAAATCTTGATCTCCAATCTTTAATTGTTAACAAAGTAACAATCTTGGGGCTGCATTTAACTTATTCTAATTCTTCAAATTTCTTGCGAATAATTGCTTGGAAACAACCTTGCAATTTCTTGGCTCGAAATCGTGTAATTGAACCTCTAAATGGCAGCTCCGGATTTAGTTCTTCAAGGCCTTGCATGACTTCATCATGCTGTCTCTGGAAGTGCTTTGAAAGCGCTTCAAAGTGGTACTTAGGATCCCACTCGTTTGTTTTCTCTTTTGAATTTACCACTCGTGTATCACTCAATATATGGGTGCACAGTGTGTGATAATATCGTGTATATGGTAGCTCTAACTAGCTAAGAGAAATCAGCTCACTTGTACTTGGAATGGACGGGTATGCTACTGTCGGAACAAGAGTGAATTTGGTGTGTAAATGAGATGATGGTCGAGTATGGATGTGTAAGGGCTGTTGAATTTTAGGTGTGGAAGAAAGGTGGTGGTCGAGTAAGTGGGGTACGAAAGGAAAGGATTAGATGAATTAATGAAGTTCCAATTAGATTAGGAAATCCAAAAATAAATCTAGATAGAAAAAGGAAAGAAGAATTCAGGAAGGCAATTAGCTGATTTGGATATGTATCAATCTATGTGACACAATCTAAATACCTTAATTAGCCTAGACTCTAGAAAGAAGGAACCAAAATAAAATATGACTCCTAAGGAAATTACCAAAAAGAATTTAGACTTGGAAGGAAATTTCCAAAAAGAAAATAAGATCCAAAAGGAAATATCTAACTATTGATTTGTACCCAATAGGAAGATACCAAAATAAAATAGAATACAAAAGGAAACAATGGATATACCTCTTCTTTTTCTTTTTTTTTTGAATTTTCGGATTTTTTTTTATCCGATTTTTTTTTTTGATCGTTGGCTTTTTTTTTTTTTATATACGATCTTGCCTCTTTTTTTTTTTAACTATGAATGGGACGGAAAATAAATTACAACTCGATAAGACTCAAAACAAATAGACGAACAATTGGACGTATTGAACCACGAACGATATGAACCGACGTGGCTCTTGATACCAATTTATGATGTGACCCGCGCCTATGGGACACGACAAAGATAAACGATGCGGAAGCTAAGGAACAAAATGATACGACCCAGACAAATGAACCTAGGACGAATCTAGAGACGTAGCGGAAGACTTAGGATACGAAACACGTCAACTAATTGAAGGGCTTCAATCCGACTCGATAAACGACGAAAAGACGAACTCTAGACAACTAAAATACCTAGAACAATGACACAAAATATATAACACAAACCAAGCCTTATAGAGCTGTATAGAGACGATTTATAGGGTGGAATTAAGGGTAGAAAATCGTGTATGAAGGTTGGTGAAGAAGGGTTTGGAGAAGATAGGATATGATAGTGTTTTGAACGGACTTACGGATAAAACGAACGGGTGTAGAACTTGAACTCGAACATGGGGCTGAATCGAGGCGTGCGTTGATGGAGTATGGATGGCGTCGATTATGGTTGATGGATGATGATTCGTTGATGTGAATCACAACCCGATAGTTGCCTTGCGATCTAAAACGTACCACGAGGCCAAAATCTCTAAGTTGCTCCTCGATAGCGAATACCGGTTAATCCCTCAAGTGGATTAAGCAATACCCTTGAATAAGACTTAAAGATGCTATCCTCTAAGAATGATGATTTATGACTAAATCAACAAAAGTGTTTGTTTGATCAACCTAAGGATCGTGAGACAATTGAGAAAATAACTCTTTATTTCATGCAACGTCTAAAATAATAATGTACAATGGTTCCCCTATTTATAGGGCTAAAAGGCACGAAAATAATAAGGTTAAAAGGCCTAAAAATTGATCCAAAAGGGATCTCTAACTATACTAGGAAGATACCTAAACTAGAATTCTATTCAAGGTAGGAAATTGCCTTAAATACAATTCTAGTCAAACCTATTTAATTATGGACGAAAATTACATCAATAATTAAAAATCTGAACTAAACTATAGTCTAACATAATTAAATAAATACTATAGTCTAAATAAAATTCAATCTCTAATCAAATCAACTAAGGGGGACAAAAACTCCATGCAACTTGTCTATGCAATGTGAATCTGCCATGCATGCACAACTTCATGAGTTCTATCTTCATGCATTGCTCTTCAAATCTTGATCTCCAATCTTTGATTATTAAAGAAGTAACAATCTTGGGATCCTTTAATGGCAGCTTTGGATGGACTGATTTGATGATTGTCATGGTGATGTGACCCGGGGCCTATGGGACACGACAAAGATAAACGATGCGGAAGCTAAGGAACGAAACTACGCCGGTGACAAAAGGGATCAATACGTATCTAACTAGACGACAAAGAACCAACTAAAATACCTAGACTACGACACACAAAATTAACACAAAATCCAAATATATGGACTGTCTTGGAAGGCTAAAGGAACGTCAATGGTGAAGGAAAATCGATGGTGAGGTATAGGTGAAGAATGGCTTGAGTAGATAGGGTATGATAGAGATATAACGAACTTACGGATTAATGGAACGACTTGAGAACTTGAAGGAAAGAACTCGAACTGAATTGGGATGTCTTGATCTTGATATGGACGAATTATGTAAGATGGAGGACGTCAATATGGAGGCGTCGATGTTGTTGTAGAATGAATCGAACTCGGAGCGTCCACCTAGTGAAGATTACTTCACCAAACGAATCACCACTTGAATCCTCTTCGTAGCAATCCAACCCTAGCACCACACGAGCACAAGAACGAGACTTGAAATAAAACCTAAAGTTTGCTAAGCTTTAAGAGTGTAATTTTCGAACCAAATCACAAAGGTTTTGAAGGGGGTGAGACTATATTGAAAGCACAAAGCTAAATTTATCAAATAGAGTCTAAAATAATAATGTTACATGGTTCCCCTATTTATAGGGTTAAAAGCCACGAAAATAATAAGGTTAAAAGGCCTAAAAATTGATCCAAAAGAGATCTCTAACTATACTAGGAAGATACCTAAGCTAGAATTCTATTCAAGGTAGGAAATTGCCTTAAATACAATTCTAGTCAAACCTATTCTCATTATGGACGAAAATTACTCAAATAATTAAATAAAAATCTGATCTAAACTATAGTCTAAATTAATTAAATAAATACTATAGTCTAAATAAAATCAACCCCATAATTAATTACTATGGGACCGATTTCTTCACTAGAAACCGCACACACATGCACGACAAATTTCACGCACATGCACACATGCTCTTGAACTCTTCATCTTCATCTCTTCAAGATTAATACTCCATGGTGTGTTCTTGATCTTCAATAGTTAATAAATTAACTATCTTGGAATTGCTTCTCTTGACTTCTTCATCTCCAATCTCGAGCCTTCTTCGAATCAACACTTGCAAGTAAGCTTGCAACTTCTTAGCTCTTGATCTTGTGATTGGTCTTCTAAATTACAACTCCGGTTCTTCATCATCTTTGTTGTCCATGGCTTCATCACATGGTCTCATCATTCCCCTCCTCTTGAAAAGAATTCGTCCTCGAATTCGAACGGCCTGGATCGAAAACCAACACGAACTGATCATCAATCTCTTTTAGCTCAATCGTCAACTTCATGGACATAGGAACCACGAATAAGTCTGGTGGAACATCAATAACACGTGGCACATCTTTGGCAACCTGTAAGATTAAAACATTAAAAGTACAAGGTTGACAAAAAATGTTAGAAATCAATGGATCCGCCATGTGTTTTTGCAAAGGCTCCACTTGTGCGACATCCATTTCCAAAATGATGTCATCCTCCATTTGTGAATATGGTTGTAACTCTATCATCTTTTCATCTTCTTCAACTACAGTAATGATCTCCATTTCTTCTTCTTCTTCACTCAAAGATTGATTCGACTCTTCTAGATCAAGCTCTTCAATAACCTTCTCTTCTTCTTCAACATTCTCACAAGTTGCAACATTGATCAGTTCTTTAATAGATGCATCAACGAAAATTGTTACCTCGAAAGTAGAATCTTCTTTGATGGCAACGATCTCAGATGGTAACTCAACGTGGATCTCATCTTGAATGTTGCTAGCTTGGCTTGGCACATGCATGACCGGTTGAACTGGTGATGCAGGCCGTGTAGGTGGTACATAGGTAGGTACGTAGAAACTCCTCGAATGACTCAGGTTCACTCCTAGTGAACGCATATCTCGTGATCGAACGGGCTGTTTGGCGTTGAGCTCTAAGTGGTGGAGGCGATGCTCTTTGCGTGTTGAGACTCTCAAGCTGCTTCGTTAACTTGGCTAGTGGATTAATCAGCTCATCTCTCATTATGATGCGACCCAGACTATTAATCTAAGACGAATCTGGAGAACGTAGCGGAAGACTTAGGATACGAAACACATCAGCGAAAGAAGGGTTTCAATCCGACTCAAATAGACGACTAAAACAAACAAATCTAGACAAATAAAATACCTAGAAAAATGACACGAACTATATAACACAAATTCAAGGAATGAGGGTTGTATAAGGACGGTTTTATGGCTGTAATGAGGGTGTTGGAATTGTGTGTTTAGGGTGAAGAATGGCTTGGAGTAGATAGGATATGATAGAGATGAAACGAACTTACGGTATGAGCGAAACGGCGTAGAGCTTGAACTCGAACACGGAGCTGAATTGAGGCGTGCGTTGATGGAGTATGGACGGCGTCGATTATGGTTGATGGATGATGATTCGTTGATGTGAATCACAACCCGATAGCCTCCTTGAATCTCGAACGTATCCAAGGTTGAAATCTCTAAGTTGATCTTCGGATAGCGAATACCGGTTAATCCCTCAAGTGGATTAAGCAATACCCTTGAATAAGACTTAAAGTTGCTAGCTCCAAGAATATGAATTTTAAATCAAAACTCACAAAGATTTAAAAGGGGTTGAGACAATATTGAAAGCAAAGCTTAATAATTCAAATAAAGTCTAAAGTAACAATGTGACATGGTTCCCCTATTTATAATACTATGGGGGAACGAAATTAAACATAAAATAGGGCTCAAAAATTGATCCAAAAGGGATCTCTAACTATACTAGGAAGTTCCCTAAACTAGAATTCTATTCAAGGTAGGAAATTGCCTTAAATACAATTCTAGTCAACCTTGACTATAATATGGACGAAAATTACATTAAATTAAATAAAAATCTGAACTAAACTATAGTCTAACATAATTAAATAAATACTATAGTCTAAATAAAATTCAATCCCTAATTAAATCAAATAAGGGATGAAAATTCCATGCAACGCGAATCTGCCATGTATGCACAATTTGATGAGTTCTATCTTCATGCATTGCTCTTCAAATCTTGATCTCCAATCTTTGATTATTAAAGAAGTAACAATCTTGGGATCCTTTAATGGCAGCTTTGGATGGACCGATTTGATGATTGCCATGGTCTCATCATTCCCCTCCTCTTGAAAAGAATTCGTCCTCGAATTCGAACGGTCTGGATCGAAAATGCACACGAACTGATCATCAATCTCTTTTAGCTCAACCTTCAACTTCATGGGATGCACGGACATAGGAACCGCGAATAAGTCTGGTGGAACATCAATAACATGTGGCACATCTTTGGCAACCTGTAAGATTAAAACATTAAAAGTACAAGGTTGACAAAAAATGTTAGAAATCAATGGATCCGCCATGTGTTTTTGCAAAGGCTCCACTTGTGCAACATCCATTTCCAAAATGATGTCATCCTCTGTTTGTGAACATGGTTGTAACTCCATCATCTTTTCATCTTCTTCGATCTTATCAACTGCAACAATGCTCTCCAAATTCACAATTTGTAGTTCATCTACCATACAATCTTTAGGACTTGTCATCTCCATGGACAAAACTTCCAAACTGCAATTTTCTAACTCCTCCAAAATTGGCATCTCTTCATTCGTTGTTTCTATCATGTCTACTTTCGGCTTAGCTTCTTCAACTATCTCATCTTCTAAACACATAGAAACAGATGGTAATGAGATAAAAGGTACTTCAACGAAGTCTAGAATTTGTACCTTGGAAATAGAATCATCATGGGTGGCAACGCTCAACTCTACTTGAACCGCTTCCTTTGACTTCATCTCTAATTCTTCTAGACATTTTTCTATCCGAATGGCGTAATCCACCATGTCTCCCAACTCATCGAAGCGATACAATGCTACTCTTTCACGAATTGCCCTTCGTAGACCAGCTAGAAATCTATCCATGGTATCTTCTGGATATTCTTCTATATTAGCTCGTCTCATGGCTTCAATCATTTTGTTGTAGTAGACATTTACACTTTGATCTCTTTGCCTAAGCTTGTATAGTTTCTCCTCCAACTCCCATTGGTAGTGGTCTGGAATGAAGCGTTTTCGCATCAAATCTTTCAACTCACGCCATGTGTCGATAGGTGGAAGGTGATCTCGATGGCATCGGTTCTGCTGTAATTCCCACCATGTCGATGCGTAACCTTTAAACTTTGACGAAACTAGCTGCACTTTCTTTTTCTCGGGGAAGTCATAGCACTCAAAAAGTTTGTCTACTTTGCGTTCCCAATCCAAATAGATGTCGGGATACTATAGACCTTCAAACTCAGGTATGATCATGTTATTGTTACAGTAGAGATGGCGAGAATTTGGTGTGTAGGGAGTATGAGTGTATGGTGTATGAGTAGTGTATGGTGTATGGACCAGATGGTACATGGGTGCATATGTGTATGGTCCAGATGGTGTATATGAGTGTGAACAGATGGTGTATGTGGACTAGGATGAATTTTCGATCCCCTTGATGATGGTGGACGAAAATTTGAAGGAAGGAGTGTATATGGAAGGTTTGGAAGGATTTGGATGAAAGAAAGCTAGAAAAGGAAAGAATTAGATGTATTTTTGAAGTTCCCAAATAGAATAGGAATCCAAAAATAAATCCCAAAGGTAGAAGGAAAGAAATAGGAAAGAAGAAGGAAAGAAAGATTAGGTAATTTGGAAAGTGTTACACAATTGTGACACAATCTAAATATCCTAATTGAACTAGACTCTAAAAGGAAAGAACTAAAAATAAATTACAACTCAAAAGGAAATTACCAAAATAAAAATAAAACTTGGAAGGAAAGTTCCAAAAATAAAATATGACTCTAAAGAAAGTTACCAACTATAGAACTTGACTAAAAGGAAAGTACCAAAATTAAAACAAGACTCAATAGGTAACACAATGAATATGCCTCTTTTCTCTTTTTTTTTCTTTTTTTTTTAATTTTCGGATTTTTTTTTTATTTTTTTTTTATCCGAATTTTTTTTTTCTTTTTTTTTCTTTGTACTCTAGCTATTACAACTCAAAAGACAAGTAAGAAAATAAAAGACATGTAGGATAAAATGACACGTCGGATTGAACCACGACCAGCAGAGCTGACGTGGCTCTGATGCCAAAATATGATGCGACCCAGACTATTAATCTAAGACGAATCTGGAGAACGTAGCGGAAGACTTAGGATACGAAACACATCAGCGAAAGAAGGGTTTCAATCCGACTCAAATAGACGACTAAAACAAACAAATCTAGACAAATAAAATACCTAGAAAAATGACACGAACTATATAACACAAATCCAAGGAATGAGGGTTGTATAAGGACGGTTTTATGGCTGTAATGAGGGTGTTGGAATTGTGTGTTTAGGGTGAAGAATGGCTTGGAGTAGATAGGATATGATAGAGATGAAACGAACTTACGGTATGAGCGAAACGGCGTAGAGCTTGAACTCGAACACGGAGCTGAATTGAGGCGTGCGTTGATGGAGTATGGACGGCGTCGATTATGGTTGATGGATGATGATTCGTTGATGTGAATCACAACCCGATAGCCTCCTTGAATCTCGAACGTATCCAAGGTTGAAATCTCTAAGTTGATCTTCGGATAGCGAATACCGGTTAATCCCTCAAGTGGATTAAGCAATACCCTTGAATAAGACTTAAAGTTGCTAGCTCCAAGAATATGAATTTTAAATCAAAACTCACAAAGATTTAAAAGGGGTTGAGACAATATTGAAAGCAAAGCTTAATAATTCAAATAAAGTCTAAAGTAACAATGTGACATGGTTCCCCTATTTATAATACTATGGGGGAACGAAATTAAACATAAAATAGGGCTCAAAAATTGATCCAAAAGGGATCTCTAACTATACTAGGAAGTTCCCTAAACTAGAATTCTATTCAAGGTAGGAAATTGCCTTAAATACAATTCTAGTCAACCTTGACTATAATATGGACGAAAATTACATTAAATTAAATAAAAATCTGAACTAAACTATAGTCTAACATAATTAAATAAATACTATAGTCTAAATAAAATTCAATCCCTAATTAAATCAAATAAGGGATGAAAATTCCATGCAACGCGAATCTGCCATGTATGCACAATTTGATGAGTTCTATCTTCATGCATTGCTCTTCAAATCTTGATCTCCAATCTTTGATTATTAAAGAAGTAACAATCTTGGGATCCTTTAATGGCAGCTTTGGATGGACCGATTTGATGATTGCCATGGTCTCATCACATTACTTGTAGATTTGCTTCCATGCTCTTAATCATTGCATCAAAATGGTACTTTGTGTCCCATGCAAGGAACTGACTGGATAACTTGGGTGCATCGTATGGATTCATATTAACTTGGATGGAGTATGGTTCAGATGGTGTATGAGTGGTGTATGGTGTAGAATGTGGTGTAGGCAGATTTTTCGAATCCTTATATTGTAAGGAACGAAAATTATAGGGTATGGAGAGTATATGGAAGGTTTGAAACGATTGGAATGGAAGAAATCAAGATAAGGAAAGAATTAGATGTATTTTTGAAGCTCCCAAATAGAATAGGAATCCAAAAATAAATCCAAAAGTATGGAAGGTAAGAATTAGGAAGGAAAAGGCAAAAGGGATTAGGTATTTTGGAAAGTGTTACACAATTGTGACACAATCTAAATATCCTAATTGAACTAGACTCTAAAAGAAAAGACCTAAAAATAAATTACAACTCAAAAGGAAATTACCAAAATAAAAATAAAACTTGGAAGGAAGGTTCCTAAAATAAAATAAGACTCTAATGGAAATTACCAAATAGAATTAGAACTTGGAAGGAAAGTTCCAAAAATAAAATAAAACTCTAAAGGAAGTTACCAACTAAAGAACTATATTAGAAGGAAATTACCAAATAAGAAAAGACTCACAAGGTAATTACCAACTATAGAAAAGTACTAAAAGGAAAGTACCAAAATTAAAACAAGACTCAATAGGTAACACAATGAATATTCCTCTTTTCTCTTTTTTTTTTCTTTTTTTTTTAATTTTCGGATTTTTTTTATTTTTTTTATCCGAACAATTTTTTTTTTATCTCCCTTTTTTTTTATCGGCCTTTTTTTTTCAAATGATAGCTATGCTATTACAACTCGATGAGACGTAATAAAATAAAAGACACGTAGGACGACACGTATGATAAAATGACACGTCGGATTGAACCACGACCAGCAGAGCTAACCTCGCTCTGATACCAAAATATGATACGACCCAGACAAATGAACCTAGGACGAATCTAGAGACGTAGCGGAAGACTTAGGATACGAAACACGTCAACTAATTGAAGGGCTTCAATCCGACTCGATAAACGACGAAAAGAAGAACTCTAGACAACTAAAATACCTAGAACAATGACACAAAATATATAACACAAACCAAGGCTTATAGAGCTGTATAGAGACGGTTTATAGGCTGGAATTAAGGGTAGAAAATCGTGTATGAAGGTTGGTGAAGAAGGATTTGGAGAAGATAGGATATGATAGTGTTTTGAACGGACTTACGGATAAAACGAACGGGTGTAGAACTTGAACTCGAACATGGGGCTGAATCGAGGCGTGCGTTGATGGAGTATGGATGGCGTCGATTATGGTTGATGGATGATGATTCGTTGATGTGAATCACAACCCGATAGTTGCCTTGCGATCTAAAACGTACCACGAGGCCAAAATCTCTAAGTTGCTCCTCGATAGCGAATACCGGTTAATCCCTCAAGTGGATTAAGCAATACCCTTGAATAAGACTTAAAGATGCTATCCTCTAAGAATGATGATTTATGACTAAATCAACAAAAGTGTTTGTTTGATCAACCTAAGGATCGTGAGACAATTGAGAAAATAACTCTTTATTTCATGCAACGTCTAAAATAATAATGTACAATGGTTCCCCTATTTATAGGGCTAAAAGGCACGAAAATAATAAGGTTAAAAGGCCTAAAAATTGATCCAAAAGGGATCTCTAACTATACTAGGAAGATACCTAAACTAGAATTCTATTCAAGGTAGGAAATTGCCTTAAATACAATTCTAGTCAAACCTATTTAATTATGGACGAAAATTACATCAATAATTAAAAATCTGAACTAAACTATAGTCTAACATAATTAAATAAATACTATAGTCTAAATAAAATTCAATCTCTAATCAAATCAACTAAGGGGGACAAAAACTCCATGCAACTTGTCTATGCAATGTGAATCTGCCATGCATGCACAACTTCATGAGTTCTATCTTCATGCATTGCTCTTCAAATCTTGATCTCCAATCTTTGATTATTAAAGAAGTAACAATCTTGGGATCCTTTAATGGCAGCTTTGGATGGACTGATTTGATGATTGTCATGGTGATGTGACCCGGGGCCTATGGGACACGACAAAGATAAACGATGCGGAAGCTAAGGAACGAAACTACGCCGGTGACAAAAGGGATCAATACGTATCTAACTAGACGACAAAGAACCAACTAAAATACCTAGACTACGACACACAAAATTAACACAAAATCCAAATATATGGACTGTCTTGGAAGGCTAAAGGAACGTCAATGGTGAAGGAAAATCGATGGTGAGGTATAGGTGAAGAATGGCTTGAGTAGATAGGGTATGATAGAGATATAACGACACGGACGAAAGGATGCGGAAGCAAAGGAACGGAACAACGTCGGCAAGTAAGGGATCAATACGCTTCTAAAGAAAATACGAAAAATTCGACTAGAAACAAACAAGACTCGAATGAATAAAGGACTTACTAGAATACGAAGACTCGACTATGACTCGATGGAACACCCTTGGATGGCTTCAGTTGTGGCTGGAACGACGGCGGACGGCGGCGTGAACGGCGGAGGGCGACGTGATGGTGGATTTGACGGAGGTGACGGATAGAATGAATCGGCTATACGGCGAACCCGTGTTGAATCAACCCGAACGCACTCGTCTAGCTTCTCCGGATAGCAATTCTCCCAAGTACTTGAACGTACCCTGAAGAACTTGATTAAGGCTATTGGATTGCTAATTCAATAGAATTGTTTGGATATTTTCAATCAACCTTAGGATCTTGGAGACAAAAGAGAAATAATTCTTGTATTCATGCAATTGTCTGAATTATGAATGTCACATGGTGCTCCTATTTATAGGAGTGTATATTGACGAAAATTAGAGTCCTAAAACTAAGAGAATTCGAAAATATACTAATCCTAATCAAACTAGGATAAAATCAAAAGATACCAAAAATAAGATAACAAAAATCTATCTAAATCTAACTAGATAAGGATAAATCCCAAACTGATTTTGGGCCTTCAAAATTCGCCTCTTATTGGACTTGGGCTCTTCAATAACGTGTTGGACTATTATTGGATGAATCCACACGTTAATTTCAACGTCAACCCAGTCAGTATGCCCATACCGACTGTCTTCATGCCTTCCTTCTTCATCATTAATTGATAGCATGTTGACCAATCTCGGGCTGAATATTTGATCTTCATGTATTGTTCCTCAAATCTTGATTTCCAATCTTTGATGGCCCTCACTCTAACAATCTTCGGACCTTTGAATGATAGCTCCGAATTTAATTCTTCAAGGCTTTTCAGGATCATATCAGAAACCCCACAAAGAGTCAAAAGGGTTCGAATTCTCGGATGCCTCTGGCAGATAAGGCATGGTCACGCCTTATTCGCCATAACCTCCTGGATTGGCATCAATTTGAAATCTTCCAATTTTCGGCCAAGTATGCTTCAATTCATCAAAGTATGATCCTCATCTTCAATTGAAAGCATAGTAATGATCTTGGGTCGGCTCCGAACATCCACTTCTTCCTCGAGCTTCTTTCAAACATAGCCTTGCAAATAACCTTGAAGTTGCTGATGTGATCCGGGACCTATGGGACACGACACGGAGGAAAAGACGCGGAAGCAAGGAACGGAACAACGTCGGATGCGTAAGGGATCAATACGAACAAAGAGAAAACAAGAAAAGACTCGACTAGAAACGAACAAGACTCGAACAGATAAAGAACTTACTAGAATACGATGACACGACTAGGACTCGATGAACACTTGAACGGCTGGAAGGGGCTGGAATCTCGGTGGTGAACGGCGGTGAAGGCGGCGGTGGTCGTCGGAATGATGGATTGAGTGGCGGCGACGTGTAGATGTGGAATCGGCTAGATTCGGCGAACCCGTGTTGAAAACCCGAACGCGCACGTCTAGCTTCTCCGGATAGCAATTCTCCCAAGTACTTAATTATACCCTGAAGAACTTAAATAAGACTATTGAAGTGCTAAAACAATAGAATTGTAGATAAAAGTTTGATCAACCGAAGGATCGTGAGACAGATTGAGAATAACTCTTTATTTCTTGCAATTGTCTGATTATGAATGTCACAGGGTGCTCCTATTTATAGGAGAGCATAGCCACGAAAATATAACCCTAAATAACTAGATAAACATTGAAAAATACTAATCCTAATCAATCTAGGATAGAATCAAAAGATACCAAAAATAAGATAACAAAAATCTATCTAAATCTAACTAGATAAGGATAAATCCCAAAGTGGATTTGGGCTGGATATTTCCACACCATCTTGGACCTTAGAACTCGATCATGGGCTGAATTATCATGAATAATTTCGTGGCCCATGGTACAATCAATATTACCACCTTTGCATGAAAAACAGCAACTTGTCGGATTCCCATGCAAACGCGTATAACTCTTCATGCACACGTCCAAATGGCGTCATTCTTCTTCTCACGTCTTCATGCTTCCTTCTTCATCATCTATGGATAGCATGGTGATCAATCTCGAGCTGCCCTTGACTTCATTTTCACCAAGTTCGAATTTGCGACGAATAGAAGCTTGTAAATAAGCTTGCAACTTCTTAGCTCGCAAACGCGTCATTGGACCTTTAAACTGCAGCTCCGGATCATCTTCTTCATTGCCTTGCACAACCTCATCATTCCCCCCCTGCTGAAAAGAATTCGTCCTCGAATTCGGGGACTCATCAACTTCGAACTCATCATCTGCAGAAAAGGGAGATAAGTCAGCAACATTAAATGTAGATGAACACTTATATTCACCGGGTAAATCAATGCGATATGCATTATCATTGACTCGACTCAGCACGGTGAACGGTCCATCTCCTCTTGGCATCAATTTCGATTTTCTCAAGTTAGGAAACCGTCCAGGACTCAGATGAATCCAAACGCGATCTCCAGGCTGGAAAATCACTTGCTTGCGCCGTTTATTCTTTTGAACAGCATTACGTGCGCCAACGGCTTCAATACGCGCACGTACTTTCTCATGTATCTCCTTAACTTGTTCCGCTTTTCTCGTACCTTTAACACTCGTTAGATGCTCAACAGGTAAAGGCAACAGATCATTAGGCGTTAGCGGATTAAAACCATAAACAACTTCAAATGGAGACATATTGGTAGATGAATGCACAACGCGATTATAAGCGAATTCAGCATATGGCAAACAATCTTCCCATGATTTCAAGTTGTTTTTAACTAAAGAACGCAGCAAAGTACCTAAAGTGCGATTAACTACTTCAGTTTGTCCATCAGTTTGTGGATGACATGCAGTAGAAAATAACAGTTTGGTACCTAGCTTACCCCATAGTACACGCCAAAAATGTGCAAGAAACTTAGAATCCCTATCACTAACAATAGTTCTAGGTATTCCATGTAAACGCACAACATGTATAAAGAACAGATTGGCAATGTGTACAGCATCATCGGTTTTCCTACATGCAATGAAATGCGACATCTTGGAAAACCTATCAACCACAACAAATATAGAATCTCGACCAGACCTAGACCGTGGTAAACCTAATATGAAATCCATAGATAAATCAATCCACGGGGAAGACGGGGCTGGTAGAGGAGTGTATAAACCAAAAGGATGTGAAGTAGATTTCGATCTCCTACATGTAATGCATCTACTACACACATTCTCAACATCATGCTTCATACGTGGCCAAAAGAAATGTTCATGCAGCAAGTTTAACGTTTTAGACACACCAAAGTGACCCATTAAACCTCCCGCATGCGATTCAAGAACTAACAACTCACGCATAGAAGACTTAGGAATACACAACTGTGAACCCTTGAACAAGAAACCCTCATGCACGAAATAACCATCAAAAGATCGAGATTTTGAGCAACAAGTCGTGTAAATCGGCGCAAAGAACTCATCACATGCATACAACTCCTTAATTGTATCAAATCCTAACATCTTAGCATGCATCAGCACAACACTCAACAACACAATCAACTATCCAACGTGTAACATATAATGGATCTAACGTGGTATAATAAACAATTATGCAATTTCCAGCATGTTCAACACTATGAATAGCTTTCGGATGAGCAATGGCAAAACACAATCTAATCAAATTCAAGTACCATTCTTGCATCTTACACTTGGTTGGAACAAACAATGACTCTCTACTATCCAACCTTTTCATGCAATTCAAGTCAAATCCAAATGTTAAATTAATTCTAAAAAGAAACATGGATTCAACTATACACATCAAATACCTATCAACGCTAGAATAGGATAGATGGTACTTACATCTCTCGATTTCATGTAACACGTCCTTAAGATAAATAATGTGGGTGTTGGACGACTTATCTTGATGAGTATGGGGTGAGCTTTGGCAAGCTAAATCCAGAGTTGCAGCTGCGTGGTCCAGTGACGCGACTTAGAGCCAAGAAGCTGCAAGACTACTTTCAGTGTTTCGTTGGAAAGAAGCTCGAGGAAGAGTTGATGGTTCGAAGTAGCCCCAAGCTGATTATTATGCTTTCGATACAAGATGAGGATGAAGAGGCCTAGATGGAATTAGTGCAGATTTTATTTAATTTAATAAGACTATTTTCAGTTGTGGATTTTATTTAGTTTGAAGCCCAAATTAATGTTAGGTGAATTGGGCCTTTATCTTGTTTTCTTTTATTTTTCGAAAATTATTAAGCCCATTAACTTAATAATTTCATTTTTCCCTTAGGTTAGTATTTATGCACTTTTCAAACCCTGGAAAAAGACAGATTGGATTTGATAACAAACGCTTTGTCGTTCATCCCGTCTCCAAAACACGCATATCGATAGTTCTTGGTAGGGTTTGTGAATTGGCACCTACAAACTCGAAATCAGAAGATTCGTTCGTGCATCCAGTAGTGTACGGGTTGATCTGCCACGAAGTTCTACTCCATACTCGCGTTTCGGATTCTCGTAGATCCGGGGTTCGTTTCGGGTAAGCTTCTTCTATCCATTTCGTTTCCTTTCGCCTCCACATCGTGTACCATCACCACCACGCCTCCATACACATCCCACACCATCCACCACGTTGTTACCATCGCCCATATTCAATCACAGGTCCAGATTCCACATATACCATCCAATCGAGTCGTAAATCGTCTAAAAATCCCCACCGAGCCATCTCCCAATTTATACGTGCGTTTTTCCTGATTTTTGGATATGTTGTTTCTGCTATACATTTATGTAATGTCCTAAAATTTGAGCGTAATCTGACTTCATTTGCTAGGTCAATTGATTAGGTCAAGAATTAGGGTTCTTCGGGTCGAAATTGGGGATTTTGGGATATCTTGGTGTTTAGTCTTGAAACTTGATTTGAGATCAGTTTATTTGGGTTATTTATTTGTTAGTGTTCAGTTTGTTTTTGGGTTGGATCATCTGTCAAGTTGACGCGTGTTCGATTCGATAAGCTTCCGCATCGTATTGGTTACATCATATCTAGAACAAGCTGATCTCTAAGTTGAACATCATCATGCTCCAACTTCAGCTCTTCGTTGATCTCTTCTTGAGAGTTAGAAACTTCTTCCGAGCTGCCATCAGGGTTGGATGTAGCTATTCCAGGCTGCTCAATCTCGAACTCTCTTTTCTCGATCTGCGCATCACTAGAAAAACAATCATTAGTAGCACTGTTCTCAGAAATTAACAGATTATCCGACTTACCCGAATCAAGTGTTGGATCAATGCATATGGGTTGGGACGGAATTGTAGCTTCACTTATCATGTCTGAATTTAACTGGTGATCTGTGTTGGAGGGATTAGACGACACGTCTTGGTGTGAACAAGACTCCAATGGTGTCGAAGTAGTGCTAGGGACGGTGGCGATTGATTCGCTCTGGGTAGCTGCGGCCTTCTTTTCCCTTTCGGTTTTAAACTTTTCTTGCATCCACTTCTGATCCTTAATGACGTCCTCAGGTGCCAAAGACATCAGTCTGATGGGTAGTCCATTCCAAGCAAAGGAATAAGTGTTGGCGTGACAATCGTGCACTGCTCCTCGATCGAATTGCCACGGTTGACCTAGAAGAATGTGTGTTGCCTCCATAGGGATGACATCACATAAAACAATGTCAGCATATCGACCAATCGTAAATTCGACACTTACCTGATTTGTGACTGTAAACCGCTGCAACTTATAGGGCTTGGGATGCATCTGTGGTACTAGGCCGAGCTTGTCGACTGCATATTGACTAATGGCGTTAAAAACACTTCCACTGTCAATGATCATGGAACAAGTGTGGTCTTGGATGGAACAACGGGTGTAGAAAAAATCTTCCCGTTGGTCCATTTATCCTGCAAAACGAACAAACGTGAAGAAAAAGTAAAATAGGACCTCACAATTCCTCACAAACGCTCGTGTATGTCACTCTTGATTTTTTTTTTCCACTCGTGTTTAACTCTCAAAGATGTGGTGCACGTGTGGAGTGATTTTAGGGGTGGGTGGATCGAAACAGTCTTCTTCTTGATTAGCTCCTCTGGGTCTTCTTCAAGCTCCAACGGATAAAATCAAGCTGGAAGGTTGCTAAGAGTAGAAGTAGGCGTGTGGAATGAGTATTCAATGGGTTGGTGTATGCGGACCACGGGTGTATGGGTGTATGGGTGTACGGGTGTATGGGTGTATGGACTGTGTGGTGTATAAGGTGAACCGGGTGTATATGGAAAAGAGATGGAAATTTCGAATCCTAGAGGTGTAGGAATCGAATTCTATGATGGATAAGGGTGGAGGATTTGATTAGATATGGATGAGGATGGAAGGATTTTGAATAGATGTAGATTAAGATGAAATCTATCTAAACAAGGTAAGAAATCTAATGGATAAAGGAATAAGGATTTTGGATGTGTGAACACAATCTAGAAATCCCTAAAAAGATGGAAACAAATCTAAAAACAAGGAATTGAGATCAAAAACACAATAAATAAACTGAATTTTCGTTTTTTTTTTTTTTTTTTTTGCTATAGGGATTTCGATCCCTTTGCTCTTTTTCTTCTTCTTTTTTTTTTTTTTAATGAACAATTCACGTATTACAACTCGAAAGACTCAAAACGAGAAAACGAATAGAAATTGACGTATTGAACCACGAACGATAGAAACCGACGTGGCTCTTGATACCAATTTATGATGTGATCCGGGACCTATGGGACACGACACGGAGGAAAAGACGCGGAAGCAAGGAACGGAACAACGTCGGATGCGTAAGGGATCAATACGAACAAAGAGAAAACAAGAAAAGACTCGACTAGAAACGAACAAGACTCGAACAGATAAAGAACTTACTAGAATACGATGACACGACTAGGACTCGATGAACACTTGAACGGCTGGAAGGGGCTGGAATCTCGGTGGTGAACGGCGGTGAAGGCGGCGGTGGTCGTCGGAATGGTGGATTGAGTGGCGGCGACGTGTAGATGTGGAATCGGCTAGATTCGGCGAACCCGTGTTGAAAACCCGAACGCGCACGTCTAGCTTCTCCGGATAGCAATTCTCCCAAGTACTTAATTATACCCTGAAGAACTTAAATAAGACTATTGAAGTGCTAAAACAATAGAATTGTAGATAAAAGTTTGATCAACCGAAGGATCGTGAGACAGATTGAGAATAACTCTTTATTTCTTGCAATTGTCTGATTATGAATGTCACAGGGTGCTCCTATTTATAGGAGAGCATAGCCACGAAAATATAACCCTAAATAACTAGATAAACATTGAAAAATACTAATCCTAATCAATCTAGGATAGAATCAAAAGATACCAAAAATAAGATAACAAAAATCTATCTAAATCTAACTAGATAAGGATAAATCCCAAAGTGGATTTGGGCTGGATATTTCCACACCATCTTGGACCTTAGAACTCGATCATAGGCTGAATTATCATGAATAATTTCGTGGCCCATGGTACAATCAATATTACCACCTTTGCATGAAAAACAGCAACTTGTCGGATTCCCATGCAAACGCGTATAACTCTTCATGCACACGTCCAAATGGCGTCATTCTTCTTCTCACGTCTTCATGCTTCCTTCTTCATCATCTATGGATAGCATGGTGATCAATCTCGAGCTGCCCTTGACTTCATTTTCACCAAGTTCGAATTTGCGACGAATAGAAGCTTGTAAATAAGCTTGCAACTTCTTAGCTCGCAAACGCGTCATTGGACCTTTAAACTGCAGCTCCGGATCATCTTCTTCATTGCCTTGCACAACCACATCAGTTGCTTAGCTCGTAACCTAGTAACTGGACCTCTAATTTGCAACTCCGGGTTTGAATCTTCATTGCTATGCACGATCTCATCATTCCCCCCCTGCTGAAAAGAATTTGTCCTCGAATTTGGCACATCCTCTTGGTCGAATCCTTCTGCATCAAAAGGAGATAAATCAGCAACGTTAAAAGTGGAGGAACACTTATACTCACCAAGAAGATCAATGCGATACGCATTGTCATTGACGCGGCTCAAGATGGTGAATGGACCATCTCCTCTAGGTGAAAGTTTCGATTTTCTCAGATTTGGAAAACGGCCGGGACTCAGATGAATCCAAACACGATCACCGGGTTGGAAGACAACACGTTTGCGGCGTGTGTTTCAGGCGGCGGCGGTTTGAGTTCCCTTGTACTCGATCCGGGCTCGAACTTTCTCATGCATCTCCTTGATAAGATCAGCTCTCTTCAATCCTTTAACACTCGTTAGATGCTCAACGGGTAAAGGAACCAAATCATTAGGCGTTAGTGGATTAAATCCATAAACAACCTCAAATGGAGACATGTTAGTAGAAGAATGAATAACACGATTATAAGCAAACTCGGCATAAGATAAATATTCTTCCCATGATCTCACATTGTTCTTAATTAAAGATCTAAGCAATGTACCTAAAGTTCGATTCACAACCTCAGTTTGACCATCGGTTTGTGGATGACATGCAGTAGAAAACAAGAGCTTAGTCCCTAATTTTCCCCATAGAACTCGCCAAAAATGTCCTAAAAACTTAGAATCCCTATCACTAACAATAGTACGAGGAATCCCATGCAACTTAACAACATGAATAAAGAACAAATTGGCTATGTGAACAGCATCATCAGTTTTCCTACATGCAATGAAATGTGCCATTTTGGAAAACCTATCAACTACAACAAACACAGAATCTTTACCCGATCTAGACCTAGGCAATCCCAAAATAAAATCCATAGATAAATCAATCCAAGGACTAGATGGAGCAGGTAAAGGCGTGTATAACCCAAATGGATGTGAAGTAGACTTAGACTTATGGCAAGTAACACATCTACTACACATGCGTTCAACATCACGTTTCATATGCGGCCAAAAGAAATGCTCATGCAACAAGGATAATGTCTTATGTACACTAAAATGTCTCATTAATCCTCCCGCATGCGATTCTAAAACAAGTAGCTCACGCATAGAATAAGTAGGAATGCACAACTTAGACTCTCTAAACAAGAATCCATCATGCACATAGAAACCATCAAAAGACTTAGATAAAGTCGAACACTTAGCATAGATAGGACCAAAATAATCGTCCACTTCATACAAGGCTTTCAATGATTCAAATCAAAGCATGTTAGCATGCATTAGGTTAAGCAACGTGTACCTTCGAGAGAGGGCGTCGGCGACGACGTTGTCTTCTCCCTTCTTGTACTTGATGACGTATGGAAACGACTCGATGAACTCGACCCATCTCGCATGACGCTTGTTCAAGTTGCTTTGACCGTTCAAATGCTTCAAGCTCTCATGATCTGTGTCAATGACGAACTCTTTGGGCCACAAATAGTGCTGCCACGTATCCAATGCACGCTTCAAAGCGTATAGCTCCTTATCGTACGTCGAATACCTCAAGGCGGCGCCATTGAGCTTCTCACTGAATGATGTGACTCGGGACAGTATGACACAACGAGACACAAAAGACGCGGAAGCTAGGAAATAAACTACGTCGGTACGAAATGATTCTAAACTCGATAAACTAGACAACTTGGACTCAATTAAAATACCTAGATAAATGACACAACAATAAACACAAATCCAAATAACAAGGTTGTGTTGGGACGGCTTTATGGATGGTTAGAATGATAATGATCGAAGGTAGTGAATGGGCTTAGAAGGGCTGGGGTAGATAGGGTATGAAAGAGATGTAACGAACTTACAGATTAAACGGACGAAGACGAACTTGAACACATGAATGGCTGGACTTGAGGCGGACGTACGGCGGAGATGGAAGGCGTCGAACGGCGGCGATGTTGATGTTTTGTCGATGTGAATTACAACCCGAAAGTTGCCTTGAATCTCGAACGTACACAAGGCCAAATTCTTTAAGTTGTTCTTCGATAGCGAGTTTCCGACGATCCCTCGAACGTGGACGGCGAATTCCCTTTGTAAAACTTAGAGATGCTAAATCTAAGAGTATGAATTTAAAAGATCTAAACTCACAAAGATATAAACTGGGGTTGAGACAATATTGAAAGCAAAGCTTAAAATTATCAAATATGGTTTAAAATAACAATGAAATATGGATCCACTATTTATAATAGTTGGATCGAAAATCTAAACCTATAGGACCGAAAATTATAGTCCAAAGTAGACTAGGATTGGACTTTGACTACTTTCTAAACTAGAATTCTATTTAAGGTAGATTTTGTAGATCTTGCCTTATCTAAAAATCTAGTCAAATCTTCAACTAAATAACCAAAAATCTTTGACTAAAAATCTAATAAAAATTCATCCAAAACTATAATAAATAAAATACTATAATCTAATAAATCAATCCCCTTAATTGGATCATTAAGGGCTGAGTATTTTGGGCTTTTCCACCATGCATGCTTAACTTGGGCTGAATAGCAAGTATACACATCAAGCCCAACAAAAGTACTCCTTGCACGCCTCCTTCATGTATTTCACTCCACATCTTGATCTCCATCTTCCATCTTCAACAATGTCATCGTCTTCAAGCTTCCTTGTACTCCGTCTTCAACTTCGAACTTCTTGCGAATTACAGCTTGCAAATATTCTTGCAACTTCTTAGCTCGTAGTCTTGTGACGGGTCCTTTGAATTGCAGCTCTTCATTGACTTCATCATTGCTATGGATGTCCTCATCATTCCCCCCCTGCTGAAGAGAATTCGTCCTCGAATTTGAAGTGTCATCATGATCGAATTCATCTGCAGAAAAAGGAGATAAATCAGCAACATTAAACGTAGAAGAACACTTGTACTCACCAGGGAGATCAATGCGGTATGCATTATCATTAACACGGCTCAAAACAGTGAATGGGCTATCTCCACGGGGCGACAACTTCGACTTCCTCAAGTTAGGCAATCGGCCTGGACTAAGATGAATCCAAACTCGATCTCCGGGCTGGAAAACAACTCGTTTGCGCCTCGTGTTGCGTGCGGCGGCGGTTTGAGCTCCTTTGTGCTCGATCCGAGCACGAACCTTCTCATGCATCTCTCGAATAAAATCAGCTCTCTTCATACCTTTAACACTCGTTAGATGCTCAACAGGTAAAGGAATCAAATCAGTAGGAGTTAACGGATTAAATCCATAAACTACCTCAAATGGAGACATGTTAGTAGAAGAATGAATAACACGATTGATTGTAAGCAAATTCAGCATATGGTAAACACTCTTCCCATGACTTCAAATTGTTCTTAATTAGAGACCTAAGTAAAGCTCCTAATGTACGATTCACAACCTCAGTTTGACCATCGGTTTGTGGATGACATGCAGTAGAAAACAATAACTTAGTACCTAATTTTCCCCACAAAACACGCCAGAAATGTCCTAAAAACTTAGAATCCCTATCACTAACAATAGTACGAGGAATTCCATGCAATCTAACAACATGCACAAAGAACAGGTTGGCAATATGAACAGCATCATCGGTTTTTCTACATGCAATGAAATGAGCCATTTTAGAGAACCGATCAACTACAACAAACACCGAATCTTTTCCCGACCTAGACCTAGGCAATCCTAAGATGAAATCCATAGATATGTCGATCCAAGGGACTGTGGGGGCGGGTAACGGCCTGTACAATCCAAACGGGTGTGAAGTGGACTTGGCTTGACGACAAGTAATGCAACGACTACACACATTCTCTACATGATGAAGCCATGGACAACAAAGATGATGAAGAACCGGAGTTGCAATTTAGAGGACCAATCACAAGATCAAGAGCTAAGAAGTTGCAAGCTTACTTGCAAGTGTTGATTCGAAGAAAGCTCGAGATTGGAGATGAAGAAGTCAAGAGAAGCAATTCCAAGATAGTTAATTTATTAACTATTGAAGATCAAGAACACACCATGGAGTATTAATCCTGAAGAGATGAAGATGAAGAGTTCAAGAGCATGTGTGCATGTGCATGAAATTTATCGTGCATGTGTGTGCGGTTTCTAGTGAAGAAATCGGTCCCATAGTAATTAATTATGGGGTTGATTTTATTTTAGACTATAGTATTTATTTTATTTAATTAAGACTATAGTTGGATCAGATTTATTTAATTATTTAGTAGTAATTTTCGTCCATATTGAGGTCAAGTTTGACTAGAATTGTATTTAAGGCAATTTCCTACCTTGAATAGAATTCTACCTTAGGGAACTTCCTAGTATAGTTAGAGATCCCTTTTGGATCAATCTTTAGGCCTTTTTTATGCTAATTTTCGTCCCCCTTAGTGCTTATAAATAGGGGAACCATGTCTCATTGATACTTTAGACATTGTTGAATTAAATTGCTTTTGCATTCAATTTGTGTCTCAAATCTATTTGTCTTTTGAATACTTTTCACACGAAAATATTCATTCTTGGAGCTAGCAACTACAAGTCTTATTCAAGGGTATTGCTCAATTCACTTGAGGGATTGACCGGTATTCGCTAACGAGGAACAACTTGGAGATTTCAACCTTGAAGACGTTCGAGATTCAAGGAGGCTATCGGGTTGTGAATCACTTCATCAACACCACACGTCCATCACCATCATCGACGACCTCCAAATCAGCCATCAACGTCCAAATCACGGCAGCCCCCTTCAAGTCCGAATTCTACATCCGTTCGTTATATCCGTAAGTCCGTTCAAACACTAACATATCCTATCTTCTCCAAGCCCTTCTTCACCACGTTTCACACACGAAATTCTTCCAATTCCCAGCCCTATAAAACCGTCCAATTCAGCCCCTTGAACCCTTGGTTTGTGTTATTTAATTTGTGTCAAAGTTCTAGGTATTTTAGTTGAGTCTTGGTCGCCTAGTTATTCGAGTATAGAATCCTTTCGTACCGACGTAGTTTCTTTCCTTTGCTTCCGCGTCTTTTGTGTCTCGTTGGTCATTTAGTCCCGGGTCACATCATATTTTGGTATCAAGAGCCACGTCGGTTTATATCGTTCGTGGTTCCATACTCGTTTATTTGTTCCGTTTATTTTGTTTGCGTTTTATCGAGTTGTAATTTAATTTCCATATTGTTCCTTGTTTAAAAAAAAAAGAAAAAGAAAATCAGATCGTAAAAAAAAAAAAAAAAAAAAAAAGAGAAAAAGAGCGATAAAAAAAAAGAAAAAAAAATCGGATAAAAGAAGAGAAAAAAAAATCCGAAAATTCAAAAAAAAAAAAAAAAGAGGTATATTCATTGTGTTTCCATTTGAGTCTTGATTTATTTTGGTAATTTCCTTTTAGTATTTCATCTTATTTGGTAGTTACCTTGTGAGTCTATTTTATTTTTGGAACTTTCCTTCTCAGTTCTATTTTAATTTTGGTAGTTTCCTTCTAGGATAATTCCTTAGTTGGTAACTTCCTTTAGAGTCTTGTTTTATTTTTGGAACTTTCCTTCCAAGTTTTAATTCTTTTTGGTAGTTTCCTTTTGAGTTGTATTTAAATTTTGGTTCATTCCTTTTAGAGTCTAGTCCAATTAGGATATTTAGAATTGTGTCACAATTGTGTAACACTTTCCAAATAACCTATTCTTTCTTTCCTTTTCCTTCCTACATCTTTCCTTCTACACTTGGGGATCCATCTAATCCTATTACACCCTACACTACTCGACCCCACCTACCACACGCCACCTAGTCCTACACGTCCCCATCCTTTGCCACATAAGCCACACGCCTCCTACACATCATCATACCATCTCATCCATTGATCCTAGATAGTGATACTCGTCTACACCGTTGTGCAATTCATCCGTACCCTCGACATTCGACAAGAGTTCTACTCCTCCATTCTATTATACACGACACACACACTTTACTAAACACTGTGAGTGCAAACACGAGTGGTAAAATCAAGAGTGAAAACAAACGAGTGAACGTGAGGTTGTGAGGTTCTACCTTGTTTTCCTTTACGTTTGTTCATCTTGTAGGTATCATGAAGAAAGGTACACGATCTGAGTCATCCCAGAATCCCCCAGCCGATACTCCACCTCTGGACCCATCCCGAGATCCGTCCAAAGCCCCCATGGAGTCCACTTCGGATCCACCCGCACCATGGGATCCTAAGTATCATTTTGAGGCACTCTCAAAACACTTCCAGAGACAGCACCAGGCCCTGTCTGACAAACTTGATAGCTTAGTGCATGCTATTGAACGCACTAAGATCACACCGACCATTACTCAGGCAGTTCGAGGACCCGCTAAACGCAATGAGCGTCAAAACGAGCCTGAAGAGGAGTACTTTGATGAGAATACTGAAGAGTTCGACCAAGGCCGTCGCCAGAGACGTGGAAATTGTCGTGATGACTATAATGAATACCGAATGCTCAACAACATCAAAACGAGCATTCCGGAGTTTGAAGGCCTTCACAATCCCGATATCTATCTTGATTGGGAACGTAAGGTAGAGAAGATTTTTGACTGCTACGACTTCACAGAGGTCAAAAAGGTGCAGTTAGCCTGTTTGGAGTTCAGAGGCTACGCAGCCACTTGGTGGGAGATGCAGCAGGAAAGAAGGCGCAGAAACCGCAATCCGCCAATTGACACATGGGAAGAAATGAAGGGATTAATGCGTGGACGTTTCATTCCAGTCCACTATGAAAGAGAGCTTGAAAAGAAGCTCAATCGGATCAAGCAAGGAACCCGTTCGATTGAAGAGTACCATAAGGAGCTCGAGACAGCCTTGAATCGAGTTGGGAAAGAAGAGACCTTGAATGCTACCATCATTCGGTACATTGAAGGTATGAATCCCGATATTGCATGTGAAGTGGAACTCAAAGAATTCACAAGCATAGAGAGAATGGTGCAGTACGCATCAATTGTGGAAAAGCAGTTGCGAGAAAGCCGCCGTCGATCCAGTCAGACTTCAGCCCCTACTCGCCAATCTTGGAGTAAAGGTACACCTTCCACATCACCTTCTACTCCTTCTGTTGATTCTACACGACCCCGTGGTCAATCCGGACCTCCGGATCGCCGTTTCGATCGTTCTACACCGCAAGCCAACCGTAGACCCGAGTCTACACCAAGGCCACCATTCCAACAGCCCAATAAGCCCAGTCCGGCGCCAACTTCAGCCCCTAGTCGAGCCCGAGATGTTCAATGCCATAAATGCCAAGGTTGGGGCCATTTTCAGAATCAGTGCCCAAACCGACGCGTTCTTTTCATCACGGATCAGAATGAGCTCGAATCAGCCAGTGAAGATGATGAACCACCCAAGGCCGACCCTTCACCTGAAGAAGACGCCCAAGATGAGTTTGAAGAAGAAGAACCCGAGAATCTTCATGTCAGTTTGGTTTCTATCCGCAGTCTGAACATAAACCGAGAAGAAGAGCAACAATCGCAGCGAGAGAACATCTTCTACACGAAAGTTGCTGTTCAAGGCAAGACTTGCGCGATGATCGTTGATAGTGGGAGTGTTATCAATGCAGTAAGCCAGTACGCAGTCGACAAACTTGGACTTTCCACTGTGAAGCATCCAAATCCATATCGCTTACAATGGCTTACCGAAAGAGGCACAGTTCGTGTAACCGGTCAGGTACATGTATCCTTTTCCATTGGTCGTTATTCTGACACTGTATTATGCGATGTTATTCCTATGCATGCAGCACATATATTTTTAGGGAGACCGTGGCAATTCGATAGACAAGCTGTACACGACGGACTCACGAACACCTACACAGTGAAGAAAGACGGCCGAACCACCATCTTGAAGCCGTTGACACCCAAAGCTGTTCAAGAGGAGCAAGAAATAATGCGAGCAAGGTTCAAAGAGGAGCGTGAGAAGACCACCGCAGCCGCCGTCCGAGCCATCGCCGCGGACAGCCCCCTCACGGCCGAATCCTCTTCACCGCCGCCCCCTACTTCTTCCACAACCATTGCAGCCCCTTCCACACCTTATTCCAGCTCCATTACATATGGAAAAGGCGTGAGTTCAGCCCCTAAGTCACAAGAGAAGAATCGAGCCCTGTTTTGCACAATTAAAGGCGTTGAGAAAGCTATTAAAGCAGGTTTGCCTTTAGTTCTTTTAACTTGTAAGAACAGGGCTACTAACGATGTTTCTTTGCCTAGTGATGTGCAGCCACTCATGAAGGAGTTCGAGGACGTATTTCCGGATGAGATTCCAAATGGATTACCTCCAGTTCGTGGGATCGAGCACCAGATTGATTTCGTGCCCGGAGCCGTCTTGCCGAATCGCCCAGCTTACCGCACGTCGCCTGAAGAGACTAAGGAGATAGACCGTCAAGTTAAGGAGCTGTTGGAGAAGAAGCAAATCAGAGAGTCGATGAGCCCATGTGCAGTTCCAGTGATTCTAGTGCCCAAGAAGAACAATGAATGGAGAATGTGCATGGATTGTAGAGCCATCAACAAGATAACAGTTAAGTATCGTTTTCCCATTCCTAGGCTTGATGATATGCTAGATGAACTTAGTGGATCTAAGATATTTTCTAAGATTGATTTGAGGTCTGGTTATTTTCAAGTTCGCATGCATGAAGGAGATGAATGGAAAACAGCTTTTAAGACTAAGCATGGTTTATATGAATGGTTGGTTATGCCTTTTGGTCTCACAAATGCACCGAGCACATTTATGAGATTGATGAATCATGTTTTGCGTGATGTTATTGGGAAATATGTTGTTGTTTACTTTGATGATATCCTGATATACAGTCACAGTGCACAGGCGCACCTAGATCACCTTAGGCGCGTATTTTTGCTTTTGAGAAATGCTCGATTGTATGGCAACATGTCTAAGTGTTCTTTTTGCTTGAATGAAGTAGTATTCTTAGGCTTTGTTGTGAGTTGTAGAGGTATTGAGGTTGACCATTCCAAAATCAAGGCGATTGAGGAATGGCCAACGCCCAAAACCGCGTCTGAAGTCCGATCCTTTCACGGCCTTGCCGGATTTTATCGTCGCTTTGTGCGCGATTTCTCTAGCATTTCCGCGTCTCTTACTGAGCTAAGTAAGAAGGATCGCAAGTTTGAATGGGGTAAGCAACAAGAGCATGCGTTTAATACTTTGAAATCTTTGTTATGTTCTGCTCCTGTTTTGTGTTTACCTGATTTTTCCAAAACTTTTGAGATCGAGTGTGATGCCTTCGGGATAGGTATTGGTGCTGTTTTGATGCAGGAAAAACGTCCCGTAGCTTACTTCACTAAGAAACTCAATGGCGCCAGTTTGCGTTATTCGACGTACGATAAGGAGCTATACGCTTTGAAGCGTGCATTGGATACATGGCAGCACTATTTGTGGCCCAAGGAGTTCGTCATTCACACGGATCATGAGAGCTTGAAGCACTTGAAAGGTCAAAGCAACTTGAACAAGCGTCATGCGAGATGGGTCGAATTCATCGAGTCGTTTCCATACGTCATCAAGTACAAGAAAGGAGAAGACAACGTCGTCGCCGACGCCCTCTCTCGAAGGTACACGTTGCTTAACCTAATGCATGCTAAGATGCTGGGTTTTGAGTCCATTAAATCATTGTATGCCATGGACGATTATTTCAGTCCCATTTATGCTAAGTGTTCGAATTCTACTAGATCTTTTGAAGGATTTTATGTGCATGATGGGTTTTTGTTTAGAGAATCTAAGTTGTGCATTCCTACTTGTTCTATGCGTGAGCTACTTGTTTTAGAATCGCATGCGGGAGGATTAATGGGACATTTTGGTGTGCATAAGACATTATCCTTGTTGCATGAGCATTTCTTTTGGCCGCATATGAAACGTGATGTTGAACGCATGTGTAGTAGATGTATTACTTGTCATAAGTCTAAATCTACTTCGCATCCTTTTGGTTTGTACACGCCTTTACCTGCTCCATCTAGTCCTTGGATTGATTTATCTATGGATTTCATTTTGGGATTGCCTAGGTCTAGATCGGGTAAAGATTCTGTGTTTATTGTAGTTGATAGGTTTTCCAAAATGGCGCATTTCATTGCATGTAGGAAAACTGATGATGCTGTTCACATAGCCAATTTGTTCTTTATTCATGTTGTTAGATTGCATGGAATTCCTCGTACTATTGTTAGTGATAGGGATTCTAAATTTTTGGGACATTTTTGGCGCGTTCTTTGGGGAAAGCTAGGTACTAAGTTATTGTTTTCTACTGCATGTCATCCACAAACCGATGGTCAAACTGAGGTTGTGAATCGTACTTTAGGAACATTGCTTAGGTCGTTGATTAAGAATAATGTGAAGTCATGGGAAGAATGTTTACCTTATGCTGAGTTTGCTTACAATCGTGTTATTCATTCTTCTACTAACATGTCTCCATTTGAGGTTGTTTATGGTTTTAATCCACTAACGCCTAATGATTTGATTCCTTTACCTGTTGAGCATCTAACAAGTGTTAAAGGATTGAAGAGAGCTGATCTTATCAAGGAGATGCATGAGAAAGTAAGAGCCCGGATCGAGCACAAAGGTACCCAAACCGCCGCCGCCCGTAACACACGTCGCAAACGTGTTGTATTTCAGCCCGGTGATCGTGTTTGGATTCATTTGAGTCCCGGACGGTTTCCTAATCTAAGGAAATCAAAGTTGTCACCAAGAGGAGATGGTCCTTTCACCGTCTTAAGCCATGTCAATGACAATGCATACCGCATTGATCTACCTGGTGAGTATAAATGTTCTTCAACGTTTAATGTAGCTGATTTATCTCCCTTTGATGCAGATGAATTCGATCAGAATGATGATCCAAATTCGAGGACGAATTCTTTTCAGTAGGGGGGGAATGATGAAGCCATGGACAACAAAGATGATGAAGAACTGGAGTTGCAATTTAGAGGACCAATCACAAGATCAAGAGCTAAGAAGTTGCAAGCTTACTTGCAAGTGTTGATTCGAAGAAAGCTCGAGATTGGAGATGAAGAAGTCAAGAGAAGCAATTCCAAGATAGTTAATTTATTAACTATTGAAGATCAAGAACACACCATGGAGTATTAATCTTGAAGAGATGAAGATGAAGAGTTCAAGAGCATGTGTGCATGTGCATGAAATTTATCGTGCATGTGTGTGCGGTTTCTAGTGAAGAAATCGGTCCCATAGTAATTAATTATGGGGTTGATTTTATTTTAGACTATAGTATTTATTTTATTTAATTAAGACTATAGTTGGATCAGATTTATTTAATTATTTAGTAGTAATTTTCGTCCATATTGAGGTCAAGTTTGACTAGAATTGTATTTAAGGCAATTTCCTACCTTGAATAGAATTCTAGCTTAGGGAACTTCCTAGTATAGTTAGAGATCCCTTTTGGATCAATCTTTAGGTTTTTTTTTATGCTAATTTTCGTCCCCCTTAGTGCTTATAAATAGGGGAACCATGTCTCATTGATACTTTAGACATTGTTGAATTAAATTGCTTTTGCATTCAATTTGTGTCTCAAATCTATTTGTCTTTTGAATACTTTTCACACGAAAATATTCATTCTTGGAGCTAGCAACTACAAGTCTTATTCAAGGGTATTGCTCAATTCACTTGAGGGATTGACCGGTATTCGCTAACGAGGAACAACTTGGAGATTTCAACCTTGAAGACGTTCGAGATTCAAGGAGGCTATCGGGTTGTGAATCACTTCACCACCACCATCGTCCAACTCCATCATCGACATCAAGCCACCCTCCATCGTCGTCCATCATCACGGCAGCCACCATCAAATTCGAAGTCCTACGCCGTTCGTTGTATCCGTAAGTCCGTTCAAACACTAACATATCCTATCTTCTCCAAGCCCTTCTTCACCAACCTTCACACACAAATCCCTACCCAATTCCAGCCCTCATAATCGTTCCTTTTCAGCCCATATACCTTTGGTTTTGTGTTACATAATTCGTGTCATTTTCCTAGGTATTTTATTTGTCTAGATTTGTTTGTTTTAGTCGTCTATTTGAGTCGGATTGAAGCCCTTCATTAAGTTGACGTGTTTCGTTCCTAAGTCTTCCGCTACGTCTCTAGATTCATCCTAGCTTAATTGTCCGGGTCGTATCACAAGATGATGATCCAAATTCGAGGACGAATTCTTTTCAGCAGGGGGGGAATGATGAAGCCATGGACAACAAAGATGATGAAGAACCGGAGTTGCAATTTAGAGGACCAATCACAAGATCAAGAGCTAAGAAGTTGCAAGCTTACTTGCAAGTGTTGATTCGAAGAAAGCTCGAGATTGGAGATGAAGAAGTCAAGAGAAGCAATTCCAAGATAGTTAATTTATTAACTATTGAAGATCAAGAACACACCATGGAGTATTAATCTTGAAGAGATGAAGATGAAGAGTTCAAGAGCATGTGTGCATGTGCATGAAATTTATCGTGCATGTGTGTGCGGTTTCTAGTGAAGAAATCGGTCCCATAGTAATTAATTATGGGGTTGATTTTATTTTAGACTATAGTATTTATTTTATTTAATTAAGACTATAGTTGGGATCAGATTTATTTAATTATTTAGTAGTAATTTTCGTCCATATTGAGGTCAAGTTTGACTAGAATTGTATTTAAGGCAATTTCCTACCTTGAATAGAATTCTAGCTTAGGGAACTTCCTAGTATAGTTAGAGATCCCTTTTGGATCAATCTTTAGGCCTTTTTTATGCTAATTTTCGTCCCCCTTAGTGCTTATAAATAGGGGAACCATGTCTCATTGATACTTTAGACATTGTTGAATTAAATTGCTTTTGCATTCAATTTGTGTCTCAAATCTATTTGTCTTTTGAATACTTTTCACACGAAAATATTCATTCTTGGAGCTAGCAACTACAAGTCTTATTCAAGGGTATTGCTCAATTCACTTGAGGGATTGACCGGTATTCGCTAACGAGGAACAACTTGGAGATTTCAACCTTGAAGACGTTCGAGATTCAAGGAGGCTATCGGGTTGTGAATCACTTCATCAACACCACACGTCCATCACCATCATCGACGACCTCCAAATCAGCCATCAACATCCAAATCACGGCAGCCCCCTTCAAGTCCGAATTCTACATCCGTTCGTTATATCCGTAAGTCCGTTCAAACACTAACATATCCTATCTTCTCCAAGCCCTTCTTCACCAACCTTCACACATGAAATTCTTCCAATTCCCAGCCCTATAAAACCGTCCAATTCAGCCCCTTGAACCCTTGGTTTGTGTTATTTAATTTGTGTCAAAGTTCTAGGTATTTTAGTTGAGTCTTGGTCGCCTAGTTATTCGAGTATAGAATCCTTTCGTACCGACGTAGTTTCTTTCCTTTGCTTCCGCGTCTTTTGTGTCTCGTTGGTCATTTAGTCCCGGGTCACATCACTACATCCCTACGCATATGCGACCAATAAAAGTGTTCATGCAGCAAGTTCAATGTCTTATGTACACCAAAGTGACCCATTAAACCTCCCGCATGCGATTCTAACACAAGTAGCTCACGCATAGAACAAATAGGAATGCATAACTTAGACTCCTTAAACAAAAACCCATCATGCATTAAGTTCTCAACATATAACGACTTAATGGCTCTAGATTTCGACACACATGAAGCATATATGGGGCTGAAATAGGCGTCCTCAGCATATAACGACTTAATGGACTCGAAACCAAGCATCTTAGCATGCATTAAGTTCAGAAGTGCGTACCTTCGAGATAACGCGTCCGCGACGACGTTTTCCTCACCTTTCTTGTACTTGATCACGTATGGGAAGGACTCGATGAATTCCACCCATCTTGCATGTCTCTTGTTCAGATTTTGCTGTCCTTTGAGGTGCTTTAAACTCTCGTGGTCCTTGTGAATCACGAACTCCTTGGGCCAAAGATAGTGCTGCCATGTATCCAATGCACGCTTTAAAGCATAAAGCTCTTTGTCGTACGTAGAATACCTCAAACTGGCGCCACTAAGCTTCTCACTGAAGTAGGCGACGGGCCTGCGATCCTGCATCAAAACTGCACCAATACCTATGCCCGAAGCATCACACTCGATCTCAAAAGTCTTAGTAAAATCAGGTAAACGAAGAACAGGAGCAGAACATAACAAAGATTTCAAAGTAGTAAATGCATGCTCTTGTTGTTTACCCCACTCAAATTTCCGATCCTTCCTACTTAGCTCAGTAAGAGGGGCGGCTATACTAGAAAAATCACGCACAAAACGTCGGTAAAAACCGGCGAGTCCATGAAAGGACCGAACTTCCGAGGCGTTTTTCGGGGCTGGCCATTCTCAATCGCCTTGATTTTGGAACGGTCTACCTCAATACCACGAAAACTGACGACAAAGCCTAGAAAAATGACTTCATTTATGCAAAAGGAACACTTAGACAAATTTCCATACAATTTTGCATCACGCAAAAGCATAAACACACGCCTAAGGTGTTCTAGGTGCGCCTGTGCACTGTGACTGTAAATCAAGATATCATCAAAGTAAACAACCACGAATTTACCAATCACATCACGCAAAACATGATTCATTAACCTCATAAACGTGCTCGGTGCATTAGTGAGATCAAATGGCATAACTAACCACTCATATAGTGATATGATCCTGAAAAGCATAAAAGAATCAAATCCAAGAATACCATTGAGAACTTCAAAGATAATCATGTTGTTCAAGATTAAAGATTGGAGATCAAGATTTGAAGAACACAAGTGCATAAAAATATTCAGATATTTTGGGCAGCCCATGAAGATCAAATATTCAGCCCGAGATTGGTCAACATGCTATCAATTAATGATGAAGAAGGAAGCATGAAGACATGAGAAGAAGAATTGCGCCATTTGGACGTGCGCATGAAGAGTTCTACGCGTTTGCATGGGAATCCGACAAGTTGCTGTTTTTCATGCAAAGGTGGCAAGAATAATACATGACATGGGCCACGAATTATTTATGATAAATTGCAGCCCATAGTGTGTTAATTGAAGGTCCAATAGGCGAGATTTGAAAGGCCCAAAGTAGTTAGGATTTATCCTTATCTAGTTAGATTTTTGTTATCTTATTTTTGGTATATTTTGATTTTATCCTAGATTGATTAGGATTAGTATATTTTCGATTTCTTTAGCTTTTAGAACTCTAATTTTCGTTCATATATCACTCATATAAATAGGAGTACCTTGTGACATTATTATTCAGACGTTGCATGAAATAAAAGATTAATTTCTCAATTGTCTCACCGATCCTTTGGTTGATCGACCCTTTTATCAAGTTCTTTAGACCTAGCAAATCTAAAGTCCTATTTCAAACTCTTTTCTATTCCATCAAGTCTAGGGGGGAGTGCTATCCAACTTGGAGTTTACGAGATATCGCGTTTCGTCTTCACCGCAAGACGGGATTCGAGTAAGTAATCTTCTTCTACCTTGTTTATTCATCTCCGTCGTTCATCTACCTTCATCCCTACATTACGCACGTATCATCATCATCCATAGTCCACAAAACAGCCCAAATCCACTCCATAATTCGATTATCACCTATACGTGCTTATTTCGCCCTGATTAACACGTATAACAAATATGTCCCAATTCGCCTATCTATCTATTTATTTGTGTGTGTTTTATTTAGTTGAGTCTTGATCTAGGTTGTTTATGTGTCTATTTGTTTGATCTAATTCAGCACGTTAATCGAGTATATTGTTCATATATTTGAGTTGTATTTTCATTCTTTTGTTTGAGTCGTATTGATCCCTTACGCATCCGACGTAGTTCCGATTCTAGCTTCCGTGTATTTTGTCTTGGTCGTGTCCCATAGGTCCCGGGTCACATCATAAATTGGTATCAAGAGCCACGTCGGTTTCTATCGTTCGTGGTTTAATATGTTGTTTTTGTTTGTTTTTATTGTCTTTTGAGTCTTTCGAGTTGTAATATCTGAATATTCAAAAAAAAAAAAAAAAGAAGAAAGGAGCAAAGGGTCGAAGCCCTACAGCAAAAAAAAAAAAATCGTCAAAAAAAAAAAACGAAAATTCAGATTTATTCTCTTGTTTATTTTGATTTTGTGTCTCTCCTAGTCTAGATAGATTTGTTTCCACAAATTTAGGGATTTTTAGATTTGTTCACATTGGTCAAACACATCCAAATAGATACTACCTTATCTATATCTTTTCTTTCCTTATACATTCTTATTTCATCCTTATCTTTCCCTATCTATTCTTTTTATTTTTCTTGCTTTAATTTTCGTCCATATCCTTCCTTGTGGATCGAAAATTACCCCATACACCACTGTGTCCACCATACACCACCCGTACACCATCCGGACCATACACCCATGCACCCATGCACCCCACGGTCTATACACCATACACCACTCATACTCCATACACCCATATACCATATACACCAAATTCTCGCCATCTCTACATCCCCGAGTTTGAAGGTCTACACGATCCCAATGCATACCTTGATTGGGAACGAAAAGTAGACAAGGTTTTTGAGTACTACTACTTCCCCGAGCCAAAGAAGGTGCAATTAGTTTCTTTGGAGTTTAAAGGTTACGCAGCAACATGGTGGGAATTACAGCAGAACCGATGCCATCGAGATCATCTTCCACCTATCGACACATGGCGTGAGTTGCAAGATTTGTTGCGAAAACGCTTCATTCCAGACCACTACCAATGGGAGTTGGAGGAGAAGCTATACAAGCTTAGACAAAGAGATCGAAGTGTAAATGACTACTACAACAAAATGATTGAAGCCATGAGACGAGCTGATGTAGAGGAATATCCAGAAGATACCATGTATAGATTTCTAGCTGGTCTACGAAGGACAATCTGAGAAAAGGTAGTATTGTATCACTTCGACAAGTTGAAAGACATGGTGCAATACGCCATTGAGATAGAGAAGTGGTTGGAGAGTCTAGAGATGAGGCAAAATGAAGTGGTTCAAGTAGAGTCAAATGTAGAGTTGTCACCTAGAGCTCATCGCCAAACAGCCCCGTTTCGTTGGAGTGAACCTGAGTCATTCGAGGAGTTTCTACATACCTATGTACCACCTATACGGCCTGCATCACCAGTTCAGCCGGCTATTGTTCCGTCAAGTCTAGCATGTGACGAACAATGCCCTATCTATCCAGTCCGTGAAGAAGAGTTAAAGCAGCCTCCGATTGACGCCAAATCCGAGGAAGAACCAGCAGAAGTCGAGAAAGAAGAAATGGGGGCCAATGATACAGTTGAGGAAGTTGAAGTAGTTGAGAAATTGATGGACATGCAGCCTTGTTTTGAAAAGGAAAATGACATTAGTGAGGAAATGATTGTGGAACACAAAGGACTTGATCAAGCAAACATGGAGGAGCTGCCGAGTTCTAACATTATTTATCAACCATTTTCTTGTGATATCTTTATTTTACAGGTTGATGAAGATGTTCCATTAAATATTGTTGTTCTACCAGATTTATTCATGGACGCCGTGTCAAGGTTTTGCATGCTTGATCCAAGAAAAATTGGTGTTCCTTCCATGTTCGTATTTGATCCCGGAGATTTGAATTCGAGGACGAATTCTTTTCAAGAGGAGGGGAATGATATGATCCTGAAAAGCATAAAAGAATCAAATCCAAGAATACCATTGAGAACTTCAAAGATAATCATGTTGTTCAAGATTAAAGATTGGAGATCAAGATTTGAAGAACACAAGTGCATAAAAATATTCACATATTTTGGGCAGCCCATGAAGATCAAATATTCAGCCCGAGATTGGTCAACATGCTATCAATTAATGATGAAGAAGGAAGCATGAAGACATGAGAAGAAGAATCGCGCCATTTGGACGTGCGCATGAAGAGTTCTACGCGTTTGCATGGGAATTCGACAAGTTGCTGTTTTTCATGCAAAGGTGGCAAGAATAATACATGACATGGGCCATGAATTATTTATGATAAATTGCAGCCCATAGTGTGTTAATTGAAGGTCCAATAGGCGAGATTTGAAAGGCCCAAAGTAGTTAGGATTTATCCTTATCTAGTTAGATTTTTGTTATCTTATTTTTGGTATATTTTGATTTTATCCTAGATTGATTAGGATTAGTATATTTTCGATTTCTTTAGCTTTTAGAACTCTAATTTTCGTTCATATATCACTCCTATAAATAGGAGTACCTTGTGACATTATTATTCAGACGTTGCATGAAATAAAAGATTAATTTCTCAATTGTCTCACCGATCCTTTGGTTGATCGACCCTTTTATCAAGTTCTTTAAACCTAGCAAATCTAAAGTCCTATTTCAAACTCTTTTCTATTCCATCAAGTCTAGGGGGGAGTGCTATCCAACTTGGAGTTTACGAGATATCGCGTTTCGTCTTCACCGCAAGACGGGATTCGAGTAAGTAATCTTCTTCTACCTTGTTTATTCATCTCCGTCGTTCATCTACCTTCATCCCTACATTACGCACGTATCATCATCATCCATAGTCCACAAAACAGCCCAAATCCACTCCATAATTCGATTATCACCTATACGTGCTTATTTCGCCCTGATTAACACGTATAACAAATATGTCCCAATTCGCCTATCTATCTATTTATTTGTGTGTGTTTTATTTAGTTGAGTCTTGATCTAGGTTGTTTATGTGTCTATTTGTTTGATCTAATTCAGCACGTTAATCGAGTATATTGTTCATATATTTGAGTTGTATTTTCATTCTTTTGTTTGAGTCGTATTGATCCCTTACGCATCCGACGTAGTTCCGATTCTAGCTTCCGTGTATTTTGTCTTAGTCGTGTCCCATAGGTCCCGGGTGACATCATATAGACCATGCTTTGTTTTAAACGCAGTTTTCCATTCATCCCCTTCATGCATTCTAACTTGAAAATAACCAGATCTTAAATCTATCTTAGAAAACACATTAGAATCACTTAATTCATCTAGCATATCATCAAGTCTAGGGATAGGAAATCTGTACTTAACCGTTATTTTGTTGATGGCGCGGCAATCCATGCACATCCTCCATTCGTTGTTCTTCTTTGGCACTAGGATGACTGGAACTGCACAAGGGCTCATCGACTCACGGATTTGCTTCTTCTCTAGCAACTCCTTCACTTGACGGTCGATCTCCTTCGTCTCCTCGGGGGATGTGCGGTACGCCGGTCTGTTGGGCAAGACTGCGCCGGGTACGAAGTCGATCTGGTGCTCGATCCCACGAACTGGAGGTAATCCACTTGGAATCTCTTCCGGGAACACGTCCGCGAACTCCTCCATAAGGGGCTGCACATCACAAGGCAAAGAAACACTATTAGTACCACTGTCCTTATAAGATAAAAGAACGAAAGGTAAACCTGCTTTAAGTGCTTTCTCTACGCCTTTAACTGAGATGAACAAAGACCGATTTTGTTCAACTTTGGGGGCTGATCCGGATGATTTGCCACGAACTAAGGATTCATTAGATGTCTTTAAAGGGGCTGCATTGGCCGAACTTGAAGAAGGGATCGGCTGTTGTGTCTCGGCCGTTCACGGCGGCGGTCCGGGCGGCGGCTGCGGCTTGCTTTGCCCGTTCTTGCTTAAATCTCTCTTGCATCCTTTCTTGATCCTCTGCAACAGCTTTAGGAGCGAGTGGCTTGAGCACTGTTCGACCATCCATGGTGATCGAATAGGTGTTGGCCTGATGTGACCCGGGACTAAATGACCAACGAGACACAAAAGACGCGGAAGCAAAGGAAAGAAACTACGTCGGTATGAAAGGATTCTATACTCGAATAACTAGGCAACCAAGACTCAACTAAAATACCTAGAACTTTGACACAAATTAAATAACACAAACCAAGGGTTCAAGGGGCTGAATTGGACGGTTTTATAGGGCTGGGAATTGGAAGAATTTCGTGTGTGAAGGTTGGTGAAGAAGGGCTTGGAGAAGATAGGATATGTTAGTGTTTGAACGGACTTACGGATATAACGAACGGATGTAGAATTCGGACTTGAAGGGGGCTGCCATGATTTGGACGTTGATGGCTGATTTGGAGGTCGTCGATGATGGTGATGGACGTGTGGTGTTGATGAAGTGATTCACAACCCGATAGCCTCCTTGAATCTCGAACGTCTTCAAGGTTGAAATCTCCAAGTTGTTCCTCGTTAGCGAATACCGGTCAATCCCTCAAGTGAATTGAGCAATACCCTTGAATAAGACTTGTAGTTGCTAGCTCCAAGAATGAATATTTTCGTGTGAAAAGTATTCAAAAGACAAATAGATTTGAGACACAAATTGAATGCAAAAGCAATTTAATTCAACAATGTCTAAAGTATCAATGAGACATGGTTCCCCTATTTATAAGCACTAAGGGGGACGAAAATTAGCATAAAAAAGGCCTAAAGATTGATCCAAAAGGGATCTCTAACTATACTAGGAAGTTCCCTAAGCTAGAATTCTATTCAAGGTAGGAAATTGCCTTAAATACAATTCTAGTCAAACTTGACCTCAATATGGACGAAAATTACTACTAAATAATTAAATAAATCTGATCCAACTATAGTCTTAATTAAATAAAATAAATACTATAGTCTAATAAAATCAACCCCATAATTAATTACTATGGGACCGATTTCTTCACTAGAAACCGCACACACATGCACGATAAATTTCATGCACATGCACACATGCTCTTGAACTCTTCATCTTCATCTCTTCAAGATTAATACTCCATGGTGTGTTCTTGATCTTCAATAGTTAATAAATTAACTATCTTGGAATTGCTTCTCTTGACTTCTTCATCTCCAATCTCGAGCTTTCTTCGAATCAACACTTGCAAGTAAGCTTGCAACTTCTTAGCTCTTGATCTTGTGATTGGTCCTCTAAATTGCAACTCCGGTTCTTCATCATCGTTGTTGTCCATGGCTTCATCATTCCCCCCCTGCTGAAAAGAATTCGTCCTCGAATTTGGATCATCATCTTGATCGAATTCATCTGCATCAAAGGGAGATAAATCAGCTACATTAAACGTTGAAGAACATTTATACTCACCAGGTAGATCAATGCGGTATGCATTGTCATTGACACGGCTTAAGACGGTGAAAGGACCATCTCCTCTTGGTGACAACTTTGATTTCCTTAGATTAGGAAACCGTCCCGGACTCAAATGAATCCAAACACGATCACCGGGCTGAAATACAACACGTTTGCGACGTGTGTTACGGGCGGCGGCGGTTTGGGTACCTTTGTGCTCGATTCGGGCTCTTACTTTCTCATGCATCTCCTTGATAAGATCAGCTCTCTTCAATCCTTTAACACTTGTTAGATGCTCAACAGGTAAAGGAATCAAATCATTAGGCGTTAGTGGATTAAAACCATAAACAACCTCAAATGGAGACATGTTAGTAGAAGAATGAATAACACGATTGTAAGCAAACTCAGCATAAGGTAAACATTCTTCCCATGACTTCACATTATTCTTAATCAACGACCTAAGCAATGTTTCTAAAGTACGATTCACAACCTCAGTTTGACCATCGGTTTGTGGATGACATGCAGTAGAAAACAATAACTTAGTACCTAGCTTTCCCCAAAGAACGCGCCAAAAATGTCCCAAAAATTTAGAATCCCTATCACTAACAATAGTACGAGGAATTCCATGCAATCTAACAACATGAATAAAGAACAAATTGGCTATGTGAACAGCATCATCAGTTTTCCTACATGCAATGAAATGCGCCATTTTGGAAAACCTATCAACTACAACAAACACAGAATCTTTACCCGATCTAGACCTAGGTAATCCCAAAATGAAATCCATAGATAAATCAATCCAAGGACTAGATGGAGCAGGTAAAGGCGTGTACAAACCAAAAGGATGCGAAGTAGATTTAGACTTATGACAAGTAATACATCTACTACACATGCGTTCAACATCACGTTTCATATGCGGCCAAAAGAAATGCTCATGCAACAAGGATAATGTCTTATGCACACCAAAATGTCCCATTAATCCTCCCGCATGCGATTCTAAAACAAGTAGCTCACGCATAGAACAAGTAGGAATGCACAACTTAGATTCTCTAAACAAAAACCCATCATGCACATAAAATCCATCAAAAGATCTAGTAGAATTCGAACACTTAGCATAAATGGGGCTGAAATAATCGTCCATGGCATACAATGATTTAATGGACTCAAAACCAAGCATCTTAGCATGCATTAGGTTAAGCAACGTGTACCTTCGAGAGAGGGCGTCGGCGACGACGTTGTCTTCTCCTTTCTTGTACTTGATGACGTATGGAAACGACTCGATGAATTCGACCCATCTCGCATGACGCTTGTTCAAGTTGCTTTGACCTTTCAAGTGCTTCAAGCTCTCATGATCCGTGTGAATGACGAACTCCTTGGGCCACAAATAGTGCTGCCATGTATCCAATGCACGCTTCAAAGCGTATAGCTCTTTATCGTACGTCGAATAACGCAAACTGGCGCCATTGAGTTTCTCACTGAAGTAAGCTACGGGACGTTTTTCCTGCATCAAAACAGCACCAATACCTATCCCGGAGGCATCACACTCGATCTCAAAAGTTTTGGAAAAATCAGGTAAACACAAAACAGGAGCAGAACATAACAAAGATTTCAAAGTATTAAACGCATGCTCTTGTTGCTTACCCCATTCAAACTTGCGATCCTTCTTACTTAGCTCAGTAAGAGGCGCGGCAATGCTAGAGAAATCGCGCACAAAGCGACGATAAAATCCGGCAAGGCCGTGAAAGGATCGGACTTCAGACGCGGTTTTGGGCGTTGGCCATTCCTCAATCGCCTTGATTTTGGAACGGTCAACCTCAATACCTCTACAACTCACAACAAAGCCTAAGAATACTACTTCATTCAAGCAAAAAGAACACTTAGACATGTTGCCATACAATCGAGCATCTCTCAAAAGCAAAAATACGCGCCTAAGGTGATCTAGGTGCACCTGTGCACTGTGACTGTATATCAGGATATCATCAAAGTAAACAACGACATATTTCCCAATAACATCACGCAAAACATGATTCATCAATCTCATAAATGTGCTCGGTGCATTTGTGAGACCAAAAGGCATAACCAACCATTCATATAAACCATGCTTAGTCTTAAAAGCTGTTTTCCATTCATCTCCTTCATGCATGCGAACTTGAAAATAACCAGACCTCAAATCAATCTTAGAAAATATCTTAGATCCACTAAGTTCATCTAGCATATCATAAAGCCTAGGAATGGGAAAACGATACTTAACTGTTATCTTGTTGATGGCTCTGCAATCCATGCACATTCTCCATTCATTGTTCTTCTTGGGCACTAGAATCACTGGAACTGCACATGGGCTCATCGACTCTCTGATTTGCTTCTTCTCCAACAGCTCCTTAACTTGACGGTCTATCTCCTTAGTCTCTTCAGGCGACGTACGGTAAGCTGGGCGATTCAGCAAGACGGCTCCGGGCACGAAATCAATCTGGTGCTCGATCCCACGAACTGGAGGTAATCCACTTGGAATCTCATCCGGAAATACGTCCTCGAACTCCTTCATGAGTGGCTGCACATCACTAGGCAAAGAAACATCGTTAGTAGCACTGTTCTTACAAGTTAAAAGAACTAAAGGTAAACCTGCTTTAATAGCTTTCTCAACGCCTTTAATTGTGCAAAACAGGGCTCGATTCTTCTCTTGTGACTTAGGGGCTGAACTCACGCCTTTTCCATATGTAATGGAGCTGGAATGAGGTGTGGAAGGGGCTGCAATGGTTGTGGAAGAAGTAGGGGGCGGCGGTGAAGAGGATTCAGCCGTGAGGGGGCTGTCCGCGGCGATGGCTCGGACGGCGGCTGCGGTGGTCTTCTCATGCTTCTCTTTGAACCTTGCTCGCATTATTTCATGCTCCTCTTGAACAGCTTTGGGTGTCAACGGCTTCAAGATGGTGGTTCAGCCGTCTTTCTTCACTGTGTAGGTGTTCGTGAGTCCGTCGTGTACAGCTTGTCTATCGAATTGCCACGGTCTCCCTAAAAGTATATGTGCTGCATCCATAGGAATAACATCGCATAATACAGTGTCAGAATAACGACCAATGGAAAAGGATACATGTACCTGACCGGTTACACGAACTGTGCCTCTTTCGGTAAGCCATTGCAAGCGGTATGGATTTGGATGCTTCAAAGTGGAAAGTCCAAGTTTGTCGACTGCGTACTGGCTTACTGCATTGATAACACTCCCACTATCAATGATCATCACGCAAGTCTTTCCTTGAACAGCAACTTTCGTGTAGAAGATGTTCTCTCGCTGCGATTGTTGCTCTTCTTCTCGGTTTATGTTCAGACTGCGGATAGAAACCAAACTGACATGAAGATTCTCGGGTTCTTCTTCTTCAAACTCATCTTGGGCGTCTTCTTCAGGTGAAGGGTCGGCCTTGGGCGGTTCATCATCTTCACTGGCTGATTCGAGCTCATTCTGATCCGTGATGAAAAGAACGCGTCGGTTTGGGCACTGATTCTGAAAATGGCCCCAACCTTGGCATTTATGGCATTGAACATCTCGGGCTCGACTAGGGGCTGAAGTTGGCGCCGGACTGGGCTGATTGGGCCGTTGGAATGGTGGCCTTGGTGTAGACTCGGGTCTACGGTTGGCTTGCGGTGTAGAACGATCGAAACGGCGATCCGGAGGTCCGGATTGACCACGGGGTCGTGTAGAATCAACAGAAGGAGTAGAAGGTGATGTGGAAGGTGTACCTTTACTCCAAGATTGGCGAGTAGGGGCTGAAGTCTGACTGGATCGACGGCGGCCTTCTCGCAACTGCTTTTCCACAATTGATGCGTACTGCACCATTCTCTCTATGCTTGTGAATTCTTTGAGTTCCACTTCACATGCAATATCGGGATTCATACCTTCAATGTACCGAATGATGGTAGCATTCAAGGTTTCTTCTTTCCCAACTCGATTCAAGGCTGTCTCGAGCTCCTTATGGTACTCTTCAATCGAACGGGTTTCTTGCTTGATCCGGTTGAGCTTCTTTTCAAGCTCTCTTTCATAGTGGACTGGAATGAAACGTCCACGCATTAATCCCTTCATTTCTTCCCATGTGTCAATTGGCGGATTGCGGTTTCTGCGCCTTCGTTCCTGCTGCATCTCCCACCAAGTGGCTGCGTAGCCTCTGAACTCCAAACAGGCTAACTGCACCTTTTTGACCTCTGTGAAGTCGTAGCAGTCAAAAATCTTCTCTACCTTACGTTCCCAATCAAGATAGATATCGGGATCGTGAAGGCCTTCAAACTCCGGAATGCTCGTTTTGATGTTGTTGAGCATTCGGTCTTCATTATAGTCATCACGACAATTTCCACGTCTCTGGCGACGGCCTTGGTCGAACTCTTCAGTATTCTCATCAAAGTACTCCTCTTCAGGCTCGTTTTGACGCTCATTGCGTCTAGCGGGTCCTCGAACTGCCTGAGTAATGGTCGGTGTGATCTTAGTGCGTTCAATAGCATGCACTAAGCTATCAAGTTTGTCAGACAGGGCCTGGTGCTGTCTCTGGAAGTGTTTTGAGAGTGCCTCAAAATGATACTTAGGATCCCACGGTGCGGGTGGATCCGAAGTGGACTCCATGGGGGCTTTGGACGGATCTCGGGATGGGTCCAAAGGTGGAGTATCGGCTGGGGGAGTCTGGGATGACTCAGATCGTGTACCTTTCTTCATGATACCTACAAGATGAACAAACGTAAAGGAAAACAAGGTAGAACCTCACAACCTCACGTTCACTCGTTTGTTTTCACTCTTGATTTTACCACTCGTGTTTGCACTCACAGTGTTTAGTGAAGTGTGTGTGTCGTGTATAATAGAATGGAGGAGTAGAACTCTTGTCGAATGTCGAGGGTACGGATGAATTGCACGACGGTGTAGACGAGTATCACTATCTAGGATCAATGGATGAGATGGTATGATGATGTGTAGGAGGCATGTGGCTTATGTGGCAAAGGGTGGGGACGTGTAGGACTAGGTGGCGTGTGGTAGGTGGGGTCGAGTAGGGTAGGGTGTAATAGGATTAGATGGATCCCCAAGTGTAGAAGGAAAGATGTAGGAAGGAAAAGGAAAGAAAGAATAGGTTATTTGGAAAGTGTTACACAATTGTGACACAATTCTAAATATCCTAATTGGACTAGACTCTAAAAGGAATGAACCAAAATTAAAATACAACTCAAAAGGAAACTACCAAAAAGAATTAAAACTTGGAAGGAAAGTTCCAAAAATAAAACAAGACTCTAAAGGAAGTTACCAACTAAGGAATTATCCTAGAAGGAAACTACCAAAATTAAAATAGAACTGAGAAGGAAAGTTCCAAAAATAAAATAGACTCACAAGGTAACTACCAAATAAGATGAAATACTAAAAGGAAATTACCAAAATAAATCAAGACTCAAATGGAAACACAATGAATATATCTCTTTTTTTTTTTTTTTTTGAATTTTCGGATTTTTTTTTTCTCTTCTTTTATCCGATTTTTTTTTTTTTTGATCGCTCTTTTTCTCTTTTTTTTTTTTTTTTTTTTACGATCTGATTTTCTTTTTCTTTTTTTTTTAAACAAGGAACAATATGGAAATTAAATTACAACTCGATAAAACGCAAACAAAATAAACGGAACAAATAAACGAGTATGGAACCACGAACGATATAAACCGACGTGGCTCTTGATACCAAAATATGATGTGACCCGGGACTAAATGACCAACGAGACACAAAAGACGCGGAAGCAAAGGAAAGAAACTACGTCGGTACGAAAGGATTCTATACTCGAATAACTAGGCGACCAAGACTCAACTAAAATACCTAGAACTTTGACACAAATTAAATAACACAAACCAAGGGTTCAAGGGGCTGAATTGGACGGTTTTATAGGGCTGGGAATTGGAAGAATTTCGTGTGTGAAGGTTGGTGAAGAAGGGCTTGGAGAAGATAGGATATGTTAGTGTTTGAACGGATTTACGGATATAACGAACGGATGTAGAATTCGGACTTGAAGGGGGCTGCCATGATTTGGACGTTGATGGCTGATTTGGAGGTCGTCGATGATGGTGATGGACGTGTGGTGTTGATGAAGTGATTCACAACCCGATAGCCTCCTTGAATCTCGAACGTCTTCAAGGTTGAAATCTCCAAGTTGTTCCTCGTTAGCGAATACCGGTCAATCCCTCAAGTGAATTGAGCAATACCCTTGAATAAGACTTGTAGTTGCTAGCTCCAAGAATGAATATTTTCGTGTGAAAAGTATTCAAAAGACAAATAGATTTGAGACACAAATTGAATGCAAAAGCAATTTAATTCAACAATGTCTAAAGTATCAATGAGACATGGTTCCCCTATTTATAAGCACTAAGGGGGACGAAAATTAGCATAAAAAAGGCCTAAAGATTGATCCAAAAGGGATCTCTAACTATACTAGGAAGTTCCCTAAGCTAGAATTCTATTCAAGGTAGGAAATTGCCTTAAATACAATTCTAGTCAAACTTGACCTCAATATGGACGAAAATTACTACTAAATAATTAAATAAATCTGATCCAACTATAGTCTTAATTAAATAAAATAAATACTATAGTCTAATAAAATCAACCCCATAATTAATTACTATGGGACCGATTTCTTCACTAGAAACCGCACACACATGCACGATAAATTTCATGCACATGCACACATGCTCTTGAACTCTTCATCTTCATCTCTTCAAGATTAATACTCCATGGTGTGTTCTTGATCTTCAATAGTTAATAAATTAACTATCTTGGAATTGCTTCTCTTGACTTCTCCATCTCCAATCTCGAGCTTTCTTCGAATCAACACTTGCAAGTAAGCTTGCAACTTCTTAGCTCTTGATCTTGTGATTGGTCCTCTAAATTGCAACTCCGGTTCTTCATCATCGTTGTTGTCCATGGCTTCATCATTCCCCCCCTGCTGAAAAGAATTCGTCCTCGAATTTGGATCATCATCTTGATCGAATTCATCTGCATCAAAGGGAGATAAATCAGCTACATTAAACGTTGAAGAACATTTATACTCACCAGGTAGATCAATGCGGTATGCATTGTCACTAGCGGACTCGATCTCATTTTGTTCGGTGATGAACAAAACACGCCGGTTTGGACACTGGTTCTGAAAATGACCCCAACCTTGACATTTATGGCATTGTATGTCTCGAGCTCGGTTTGGGGCTGTATTTGGTGTCGGTGTGGGTTGATTGGGCCGTGTGTAGGCTGGCCTTGAAGGTGGCGTAGGTGTAGACTCGGGTCTATGGTTGGATTGCGGTGTAGAACGGTCGAAACGTCGTTCGGGTGGTCCGGATTGACCTCGGGGTCGTGTGGACTCAGTAGAAGGTGTAGAAGGTGATGTGGAAGGTGTACCTTTGTTCCAGGAAGGCCGTGTAGGGGCTGCACTGTGGTGTGATCGACGGCGACCTTCTCTCAGCTGCTTTTCCACAATCTATGCGTACTGCACCATTCTTTCTACACTGGTGAAGTCTTTGAGCTCGACTTCACATGCAATATCGGGATTCATACCTTCAATGTAACGAATGATGGTAGCATTTAAGGTCTCCTCCTTCCCGATTCGATTCAAGGCAGTCTCCAACTCTTTGTGATACTCTTCAATCGAACGGGTGCCTTGCTTGATCCGGTTGAGCTTCTTCTCAAGCTCTCTCTCATAGTGGACTGGAATAAAGCGTCCTCGCATCAATCCTTTCATCTCTTCCCAAGTATCGACAGGTGGATGTCGATTTCGGCGTTTCCTCTCCTGCTGCAACTCCCACCATGAGGTTGCGTAGCCTCTAAACTCCAAACATGCTAATTGCACCTTTTTGACCTCTGAAAAGTCATAGCATGCAAAAATCTTCTCTACCTTACGTTCCCAATCTAAGTATGCATCGGGATCGTGAAAGCCTTCAAACTCCGGAATGCTCATTTTGATGTTATTGAGCATTCGATCTTCTCCGTAATCATCGGCGCGGGCTGCACGCCTGTGAGGTGCTCGGGGCTGACCTCGGCCTCGTTCAGGGGCCTCATACTCGGCATCTGTGTTCTCATCATAGTACTCCTCGTCTGACTCGTCTCGACGCTCATTGCGTCTAGCTGGTCCTCGAACCGCTTGAGTAATTGCGTTCACTAAATTGTCAATCTTGTCTGAGAGGGTCTGGTGCTGTCTCTAGAAGTGCTTTGAAAGCGCTTCAAAGTGGTACTTAGGATCCCACTGTGGTGCTGGCTCAGAATAAGATTCCATCGGTACTTTGGACGGGTCCAAAGACGGAATGGTCGACTGAGGGTCGACGTGTGGAACGAAGGACGACCCTGGATGGTCTCTGGAAGTGCTTTAAAAACGCTTCAAAGTGGTACTTTTTGATCGCCCTTTTTTTTATCGGCCTTTTTTTATCAAATGATAGCTATGCTATTACAACTCGATGAGACGTAATAAAATAAAAGACACGTAGGACGACACGTAGGATAAAATGACACGTCGGATTGAACCACGACCAGCAGAGCTAACCTCGCTCTGATACCAAAATATGATACGACCCAGACAAATGAACCTAGGACGAATCTAGAGACGTAGCGGAAGACTTAGGATACGAAACACGTCAACTAATTGAAGGGCTTCAATCCGACTCGATAAACGACGAAAAGACGAACTCTAGACAACTAAAATACCTAGAACAATGACACAAAATATATAACACAAACCAAGGCTTATAGAGCTGTATAGAGACGGTTTATAGGTTGGAATTAAGGGTAGAAAATCGTGTATGAAGGTTGGTGAAGAAGGGTTTGGAGAAGATAGGATATGATAGTGTTTTCAACGGACTTACGGATAAAACGAACGGGTGTAGAACTTGAACTCGAACATGGGGCTGAATCGAGGCGTGCGTTGATGGAGTATGGATGGCGTCGATTATGGTTGATGGATAATGATTCGTTGATGTGAATCACAACCCGATAGTTGCCTTGCGATCTCGAACGTACCACGAGGCCAAAATCTCTAAGTTGCTCCTCGATAGCGAATACCGGTTAATCCCTCAAGTGGATTAAGCAATACTCTTGAATAAGACTTAAAGATGCTATCCTCTAAGAATGATGATTTATGACTAAATCAACAAAAGTGTTTGTTTGATCAACCTAAGGATTGTGAGACAATTGAGAAAATAACTCTTTATTTCATGCAACGTCTAAAATAATAATGTACAATGGTTCCCCTATTTATAGGGCTAAAAGGCACGAAAATAATAAGTTTAAAAGGCCTAAAAATTGATCCAAAAAGGATCTCTAACTATACTAGGAAGATACCTAAACTAGAATTCTATTCAAGGTAGGAAATTGCCTTAAATACAATTCTAGTCAAACCTATTTAATTATGGACGAAAATTACATCAATAATTAAAAATCTGAACTAAACTATAGTCTAACATAATTAAATAAATACTATAGTCTAAATAAAATTCAATCTCTAATTAAATCAACTAAGGGGGACGAAAACTCCATGCAACTTGTCTATGCAATGTGAATCCGCCATGCATGCACAACTTCATGAGTTCTATGTTCATGCATTGCTCTTCAAATCTTGATCTCCAATCTTTGATTATTAAAGAAGTAACAATCTTGGGATCCTTTAATGGCGGCTTTGGATGGACTGACTTGATGATTGCCATGGTCTCATAATTCCCCTCCTCTTGAAAAGAATTCGTCCTCGAATTCGAACGGCCTGGATCAAAAACGAACACGAACTGATCATCAATCTCTTTTAGCTCAATCATCAACTTCATGGGGTGCATGGACATAGGAACCACGAATAAGTCTGGTGGAACATCAATAACACGAGGCACATCTTTGGCAACCTGTAAGATTAAAACATTAAAAGTACAAGGTTGACAAAAAATGTTAGAAATCAATGGATCCGCCATGTGTTTTTGCAAAGGCTCCACTTGTGCGACATCCATTTCCAAAATGATGTCATCCTCCATTTGTGAATATGGTTATAACTCTATCATCTTTTCATCTTCTTCAACTGCAGTAATGATCTCCATTTCTTCTTCTTCTTCACTCAAAGATTGATTCGACTCTTCTAGATCAAGCTCTTCAATAACCTTCTCTTCTTCTTCAACATTCTCACAAGTTGCAACATCGATCAGTTCTTTAATAGATGCATCAACGAAAATTGTTACCTCGAAAGTAGAATCTTCTTTGATGGCAACGATCTCAGATGGTAACTCAACGTGGATCTCATCTTGAATGTTGCTAGCTTGGCTTGGCACATGCATGACCGGTTGAACTGGTGATGCAGGCCGTGTAGGTGGTACATAGGTACGTAGAAACTCCTCGAATGACTCAGGTTCACTCCTAGTGAACGCATATCTCGTGATCGAACGGGCTGTTTGGCGTTGAGCTCTAAGTGGTGGAGGCGATGCTCTTTGCGTGTTGAGACTCTCAAGCTGCTTCATTAACTTGGCTAGTGGATTAATCAGCTCATCTCTCATTACTTGTAGATTTGCTTCCATGCTCTTAATCGTTGCATCAAAATGGTACTTTGTGTCCCATGCAAGGAACTGACTGGATGACTTGGGTGCATCGTATGGATTCATATTAACTTGGATGGAGTATGGTTCAGATGGTGTATGAGTGGTGTATGGTGTAGAATGTGGTGTAGGCAGATTTTTCAAACCCTTATATTGTAAGGAACGAAAATTATAGGGTATGGAGAGTATATGGAAGGTTTGAAAGGATTGGAATGGAAGAAATCAAGATAAGGAAAGAATTAGATGTATTTTTGAAGTTCCCAAATAGAATAGGAATCCAAAAATAAATCCAAAAGTATGGAAGGTAAGAATTAGGAAGGAAAAGGAAAAAGGGATTAGGTATTTTGGAAAGTGTTACACAATTGTGACACAATCTAAATATCCTAATTGAACTAGACTCTAAAAGGAAAGACCTAAAAATAAATTACAACTCAAAAGGAAATTACCAAAATAAAAATAAAACTTGGAAGGAAGGTTCCTAAAATAAAATAAGACTCTAATGGAAATTACCAAATAGACTTAGAACTTGGAAGGAAAGTTCCAAAAATAAAATAAGACTCTAAAGGAAGTTACCAACTAAAGAACTATATTAGAAGGAAATTACCAAATAAGAAAAGACTCACAAGGTAATTACCAACTATAGAACAGTACTAAAAGGAAAGTACCAAAATTAAAACAAGACTCAATAGGTAACACAATGAATATTCCTCTTTTCTCTTTTTTTTTCTTTTTTTTTTAATTTTCGGATTTTTTTTTAATTTTTTTATCCGAACAATTTTTTTTTTGATCGCCCTTTTTTTTTATCGGCCTTTTTTTTTCAAATGATAGCTATGCTATTACAACTCGATGAGACGTAATAAAATAAAAGACACGTAGGATAAAATGACACGTCGGATTGAACCACAACCAGCAGAGCTAACCTCGCTCTGATACCAAAATATGATACGACCCAGACAAATGAACCTAGGACGAATCTAGAGACGTAGCGGAAGACTTAGGATACGAAACACGTCAACTAATTGAAGGGCTTCAATCCGACTCGATAAACGACGAAAAGACGAACTCTAGACAACTAAAATACCTAGAACAATGACACAAAATATATAACACAAACCAAGGCTTATAGAGCTGTATAGAGACGGTTTATAGGCTGGAATTACGGGTAGAAAATCGTGTATGGAGGTTGGTGAAGAAGGGTTTGGAGAAGATAGGATATGATAGTGTTTTGAACGGACTTACGGATAAAATGAACGGGTGTAGAACTTGAACTCGAACATGGGGCTGAATCGAGGTGTGCGTTGATGGAGTATGGATGGCATCGATTATGGTTGATGGATGATGATTCGTTGATGTGAATCACAACCCGATAGTTGCCTTGCGATCTCGAACGTACCACGAGGCCAAAATCTCTAAGTTGCTCCTCGATAGCGAATACCGGTTAATCCCTCAAGTGGATTAAGCAATACCCTTGAATAAGACTTAAAGATGCTATCCTCTAAGAATGATGATTTATGACTAAATCAACAAAAGTGTTTGTTTGATCAACCTAAGGATCGTGAGACAATTGAGAAAATAACTCTTTATTTCATGCAACGTCTAAAATAATAATGTACAATGGTTCCCCTATTTATAGGGCTAGAAGGCACGAAAATAATAAGGTTAAAAGGCCTAAAAATTGATCCAAAAAGGATCTCTAACTATACTAGGAAGATACCTAAACTAGCATTCTATTCAATGTAGGAAATTGCCTTAAATACAATTCTAGTCAAACCTATTTAATTATGGACGAAAATTACATCAATAATTAAAAATCTGAACTAAACTATAGTCTAACATAATTAAATAAATACTATAGTCTAAATAAAATTCAATCTCTAATTAAATCAACTAAGGGGGACGAAAACTCCATGCAACTTGTCTATGCAATGTGAATCTGCCATGCATGCACAACTTCATGAGTTCTATCTTCATGCATTGCTCTTCAAATCTTGATCTCCAATCTTTGATTATTAAAGAAGTAACAATCTTGGGATCCTTTAATGGCAGCTTTGGATGCACTGATTTGATGATTGCCATGGTCTCATCACGAAACTACGCCGGTGACGTAAGGGATCAATACGTATCTAACTAGACGACTAAGAACCAACTAAAATACCTAGACTACGACACACAAATAAACACAAAATCCAAATAAATGGGCTGTTTTGGGAAGGCTAAGGAACGACAACGACGAAGGTTTCACGTGTGTGAGGTAGAGGTGAAGAACGGCTTGGGTAGATAGGGTATGATAAAGATATAATGAACTTACGGTTTGATTGGAATGACGTTGAACTTGAACTCGAACGGAGTTGGCTTGATATTGATATGGACGAATTGTGTAAGATGGAGGACGTCGATATGGAGGCGTCGATGTTGTTGAAGAAAGAATCGAACTCGGAGCGTCCACCTAGTGAAGATTACTCCACCAAACGAATCACCACTTGAATCCTCTTCGTAGCAATCCAACCCTAGCACCACACGAGCACTAGAACGAGACTTGAAATAAAACCTAAAGTTTGCTAAGCTTTAAGAGTGTAATTTTCGAACCAAATCACAAAGGTTTTGAAGGGGGTGAGACTATATTGAAAGCACAAAGCTAAATTTATCAAATAGAGTCTAAAATATAATGTTCACAATGATTCTCTATTTATAATAGAGGGGAGCACGAAATTTCTAGCTAAAAAGAAGTAAAAGACTTGTCCAAATTGGACTAGAAAACTTCCTAAACTAAAATTCTATTTAAGGTAGATTTTGTAGATCTTACCTTATCTAAAAATCCTAGTCAATCTTTGACTCAATCATAACCGAAAATTACTTAATAAAATAACTAAAAACTGGACTCAAATAATTAATTACTATAGTCTAAAATAATTAATTAAAATAACTAAGATAATTCGAAACCCCACAAAGAGTCAAAAGGGTTCGAATTGTCGGATGCCTCTGGCAGATAAGGTATGGTCACGCCTTATTCGCCATAACCTCCTGGATTGGCATCAATTTGAAATCTTCCAATTTTCGGCCAAGTATGCTTCAATTCATCAAAGTATGATCCTCGTCTTCAATTGAAAGCATAGTAATGATCTTGGGTCGGCTCCGAACATCCACTTCTTCCTCGAGCTTCTTTCGAACATAGCCTTGCAAATAACCTTGAAGTTGCTTAGCTCGTAACCTTGTAACTGGACCTCTAATTTGCAACTCCGGGTTTGAATCTTCATTGCTATGCACGATCTCATCAGAAAGTCTATTTCTCGAGATTCTTCACGTATGTGCTACGGACTTGGGCAGATAGATGATGTGTGGCTCCACAATTACCCATAGTGGAGGAGGATATGGATATGTTTAGAGTACCATTTACATCGGTCTTACCAGAGGAGAGGACGATCGAGATGGATCGTTCAGCACCACCAGTACCAAAGTCGCCGCTTATCACGATAGCATCGCATGATGATGAGGCTGGTCCATCCGGGACCCAGTTAGATCCCATTGCAGAGGAGGACCCGGAGGAGGATCCCGATGAGGAGCCAATGGAAGTAACTGATGGAAGTACGACGCTCCACTTTCGACGTGATTTCAATGCGGAGGGGCGTCCTGGGCACTGGTATATTCCGTCGTCTCCATAGATAGATGTATAGTTATAGTAGTTTGAGTAGTTTAGTATATACTGACGCTGACATTTTTTTGTATCATTAGCTCAGTAGCTTTTGTTAGTCGGAAACGTTGTCGTTGTTATAAGACCGTTCCGATATGAGGCATTCAGTAAGTTAGCCTCTTTTTGACTTAGTGGACTAGACGGTATATTATATTTTTGATGTATAGATAATGTATGTGTAGTACTCCACTCTTTTATACAAAAAAAAATATATTTCAGGATATCTTTTAGATTTATATATATATTGTGTATATATTTTTGAAAGGCTTTGCATATATACATTTCATTTTCTTTACGAGATGTGTGGTTATTATTTTTATTTTTATTTTCTTTTCGAATCTTTACGCAAGTGTTGATCGATTGAAGATTTGACTAGTTGCAGAATGCCAAGAGGAAAACTGATGTGACCCGGGACCTATGGGACACGACACGGACGAAATATGCGGAAGCTTAGGAACGGAACAACGTCGGATACGTAAGGGATCAATACGAACAAAGAGAAAATAAGAAAGACTCGACTAGAAAAGATAAGACTCGAACGGGAATAGAACTTACTAGAATATGGTGACACGAACTATTACTCGATGAACACACTTGATACGTCGAAGGGAGGCTGGAATCTAATGGTGAACGACGACGGACGGCGGTGGAGTGTTGGTGAGGACGGCGGTGGTTTGGTAGAAGGATAGGACAGATCGGTGAACCCGTGTTGAATCAACCCGAACGCACTCGTCTAACTTCTCCGGATAGCAATTCTTCCAAGTACTTGAATGCACCCTGAAGAACTTGAATAGGACTATTGATTTGCTAAAACAATAGAACTTTGAAGATAAAATTTCGATCAACAAAAGATCTGGAGACAGATTGAGAATAACTTGTTTATTTCTTGCAATTGTCTGCTTTATGAATGTCACAGGGTGCTCCTATTTATAGGAGACATTATGGACGAAATTATAACCCTAAACAACTAGATAAACATTGAAAAATACTAATCCTAATCAATCTAGGATAAAATCAAAAGATACCAAAAATAAGATAACAAAAATCTATCTAAATCTAACTAGATAAGGATAAATCCTAACTAACTTTGGGCCTCTTATTTTCGCCACTTTTGGACCTTTAATAACACAATATGGGCTGCAATATATCATAAATAATTCATGGCCCATATGTATTATTGTTTCCACCTTTGCATGAAAAACAGCATCTCCCGATTTCCCATGCAAACGCGTATAACTTTTAATGCACACGTCCAAATGGCGTCATTCTTCTTCTCACGTCGTCATGCTTCCTTCTTCTTCATCTATGGATAGCATGGTGATCAATCTCGAGCTGCCCTTGACTTCCTTTTCACCAAGTTCGAATTTGCGACGAATAGAAACTTGTAAATAAGCTTGCAACTTCTTAGCTCGGAAACGCGTCATTGGACCTTTAAACTGCAGCTCCGGATCATCTTTTTCATTGCCTTGCACGACCTCATCATTCCCCTCCTGCTGAAAAGAATTCGTCCTCGAATTCGGGGACTCATCATCTTCGAACTCATCATCTGTAGAAAAGGGAGATAAGTCAGCAACATTAAATGTAGATGAACACTTATACTCACCGGGTAAATCAATGCGATATGCATTATTATCATTGACTCGACTCAACACGGTGAACGGCCCATCTCATCGAGGCATCAATTTCGATTTTCTCAAGTTGGGAAACCAGCCAGGACTCAGATGAATCCAAACACGATCTCCGGGCTGGAAAATCACTTGCTTGCGCTGTTTATTCTTTTGAACAGCATTACGTGCGCCAACGGCTTCAATACGCGCACGTACTTTCTCATGCATCTCCTTAACTTGTTCCGCTTTTCTCGTACCTTTAACACTTGTTAGATGCTCAATAGGTAAAGGCAACAGATCATTAGGCGTTAGCGGATTAAAACCATAAACAACTTCAAATGGAGACATATTGGTAGATGAATGCACAACGCGATTATAAGCGAATTCAGCATATGGCAAACAATCTTCCCATGATTTCAAGTTGTTTTTAACTAAAGAACGCAGCAAAGTACCTAAAGTACGATTAACTACTTCAGTTTGTCCATCAGTTTGTGGATGACATGCTGATGTGACCCGGACAATGTATCCAAGACACGAAGAATACGCAGACTTGACTTTAAGGACTCGAACAACGTCAGCTAAAGAAGGATTCAAACCGACTCGATTTAAACGGTAAAACTTACTAGAAATTCGAACAACGAAAAGAACGACGATGAGGACACTTGGAACACTTGAAGATGGCTGGAATTATGGTGATGCTGGCGGCGGAAGGCCTTGGTATAGATGGACTTGGCGGCGGCGATGGTAGTGTTGTGGATTGGATAGATTCGGCAAACCCGTGTTGATAACCCGAACGCACACGTCTAGCTTCTCCGAATAGCAATTCTCCCAAGTACTTAATTATACCTTGAAGAACTTAAATAAGACTATTGAAGTGCTAAAACAATAGAATTGTAGATAAAAGTTTGATCAACCGAAGGATCGTGAGACAGATTGAGAATAACTCTTTATTTCTGGCAATTGTCTGAATTATGAATGTCACAGGGTGGCCCTATTTATAGGACACATAGGGGACGAAATTTTAACCCTAAATAACTAGATAAACATTGAAAAATACTAATCCTAATCAATCTAGGATAGAATCAAAAGATACCAAAAATAAGATAATAAAAATCTATCTAAATCTAACTAGATAAGGATAAATCCCAATGGACTTGGGCTTGCAAATCCACGCCTATTGGACCTTCAAATAACACGACATGGGCTGAAATAATTGAGAATAATTTCGTGGCCCATGTGTGAATCAATTTCGCCACCTTTGCATGAAAAACAGCAACTTGTCGGATTCCCATGCAAACGCGTAGAACTCTTCATGCACATGTCCAAATGGCGCGATTCTTCTTCTCATGTCTTCATGCTTCCTTTCTTCATCATCTATGGATAGCATGGTGATCAATCTCGAGCTGCCCTTGACTTCATTTTCACCAAGTTCGAATTTGCGACGAATAGAAGCTTGTAAATAAGCTTGCAACTTCTTAGCTCGCAAACGCGTCATTGGACCTTTAAACTGCAGCTCCGGATCTTCTTCTTCTTTGCCTATCTCATTCTCATCATTCCCCCCCTGCTGAAAAGAATTCGTCTTCGAATTCACAGGCTCATCATCATCGAACTCATCATCTGCAGAAAAGGGAGATAAGTCAGCAACATTGAATGTAGATGAACACTTGTACTCACCAGGTAAATCAATGCGATATGCATTGTCATTGACTCGACTCAACACAGTGAATGGTCCATCTCCTCTAGGCATCAATTTCGACTTTCTTAAGTTAGGAAACCGTCCGGGACTCAAATGAATCCAAATGCGATCTCCGGGTTGAAAGATCATCGGTTTGCGCCGTTTGTTCTTTTGGACTGCATTGCGTGCGCCAACGGCCTCAATACGCGCACGTATTTTCTCATGCATCTCCTTCACTTGATCCGCTCTTCTTGTACCTTTAACACTTGTTAGATGTTCAACAGGTAAAGGCAAAAGATCAGTAGGCGTTAGCGGACTAAAACCATAAACAACCTCGAATGGGGACATATTAGTAGATGAATGCACAACTCGATTGTAAGCAAATTCAGCATATGGCAAACAATCTTCCCACGATTTCAAGTTGTTTTTAACTAAAGCACGTAGCAAAGTACCTAAAGTGCGATTAACTACTTCAGTTTGTCCATCAGTTTGTGGATGACATGCAGTAGAAAACAACAATTTGGTACCTAATTTTCCCCATAAAACTCGCCAGAAATGTGCAAGAAACTTAGAATCCCTATCACTAACAATAGTTCTAGGTATTCCATGCAAACGTACAACATGCACAAAAAACAAGTTGGCGATATGAACAGCATCATCGGTTTTCCTACAAGCTATGAAATGTGCCATCTTGGAAAACCTATCAACAACTACAAAAATACTATCTCGACCAGATCTAGACCGTGGCAAACCTAAAATAAAATCCATAGATAAATCAATCCACGGGGAAGAAGGGGCTGGAAGAGGAGTATATAAACCAAAAGGATGTGAAGTAGACTTAGATTTTCGACAAACAATGCATCTACTACACACATTCTCAACATCATGTCTCATATGCGGCCAATAAAAGTGTTCATGTAGCAAGTCTAATGTTTTCGACACACCAAAGTGACCCATTAAACCTCCCGCATGCGACTCTAAAATCAACAGCTCACGCATAGAAGACTTAGGAATACACAACTGTGAACCCTTGAACAAGAAACCCCCATGCACGAAATAACCATCAAAAGATCGAGATTTTGAGCAACAAGTCGTGTAAATCGGCGCAAAGAACTCATCACATGCATACAACTCCTTAATTGCATCAAATCCTAACATCTTAGCATGCATAAGGTTCAAGAGAACGTACCTTCGAGACAAGGCATCAGCAACGACATTTTCAGCTCCTTTCTTGTACTTGATGACGTACGGGAAAGACTCGATAAACTCTACCCATCGTGCATGTCGCTTGTTCAGATTTTGTTGGCCTTTCAAATGCTTTAAACTCTCGTGATCCGTGTGAATCACAAACTCCTTAGGCCACAAATAGTGCTGCCACGTTTCTAAAGCTCTCTTGAGTGCGTACAGCTCCTTGTCATAGGTAGAATAACGAAGGGCTGCATCATGGAGCTTCTCACTAAAATAGGCGACTGGACACCGTTCCTGCATCAAAACAGCACCAATCCCTTTGCCCGAGGCATCACATTCGATTTCAAAAGTCTTATTAAAGTCCGGAAGAGCAAGAACAGGCGCATTACATAAACAAGATTTTAAAGTGTTAAACGCATGCTCTTGAACAGGACCCCATTCAAACTTGCGATCTTTCTTTCTTAACTCAGTAAGCGGCGCGGCTATGCTGGAAAAATCACGCACAAAACAACGATAAAAATCGACAAGGCCGTGGAAAGACCTCACATCACTCGCAGACTTAGGAGTGGGCCATTCCTCAATCGCTTTGATTTTGGAACGGTCTACTTCTATACCACGTAAACTCACAACGAAGCCTAGAAACACGACTTCATTTATGCAAAAAGAACACTTAGACAGATTACCATACAATTTCGACTCCCTAAGAAGCTCAAAAACGTGTCTAAGGTGCTGCATATGTGTATGTGTCGTGTCACTGTAAATCAAAATGTCATCAAAATACACAACAACATACTTTCCAATCACTTCACGTAAAACATGATTCATCAGACGCATAAATGTGCTTGGTGCATTAGTGAGACCAAAAGGCATAACAAGCCATTCATACAAACCATGCTTAGTTTTAAATGCAGTTTTCCATTCATCACCTTCTTGCATACGTACTTGAAAATAACCAGAACGCAAATCAATCTTAGAAAAGACACGCGAACCAGATAACTCATCAAGCATATCATCTAATCTAGGGATGGGAAAATGATACTTTACCGTGATTTTGTTGATTGCACGGCAATCCATGCACATACGCCATTCGTTGTTCTTCTTTGGCACTAGAATCACTGGAACTGCGCACGGTCTCAAACTCTCTCGAATTTGCTTCTTCTCCAACAGCTCTTTGACTTGCCTATCTATCTCCTTAGTCTCGTCGGGAGACGTCCTATAGGCTGGTCGGTTGGGAAGCACGGCTCCGGGGACAAAATCGATCTGATGCTCGATTCCTCGCATTGGTGGAAGTCCTCCGGGTATCTCCTCAGAAAAAACGTCCTTGAACTCATCAAGTAAGGGCTGCACATCACTAGGCAAACAATCATTAGTAGCACTGCTCTTAAATGTAAGTAGAACAAGGGGCATACCTGCTTTAACGGCTTTCTGAACTCCTTTTGCTGAAATAAACAAGCTCTGAGTGTGAGGCTTGTTTGTACTCGACTTGGACGACTTTCCTACAGCTTTGGGGTCGTCATTGGGCTGTGTTGGAGGTGAAGGGGTGGCGGCATTGGGCTGAGTACCGGTCAGTATGCCCATACCGACTGTCTTGGGCATACCGTCGATTGGGGTCTTCGGAGTCCGTTTTGCGGCTGCTTGCTTCTCCTTCTCCTCTTTAAACATCTCTTGCATGCGTTGCTGATCCATAGCAACGGCTTTGGGCGACAACGGCTTCAAGGTGCTGCGTTGGCCATCAATTTCGACAGTGTAGGTATTGGCTCGTCCGTCGTGGACTACACGTCGATCAAACTGCCAAGGTCTTCCCCACAACAAATGTGCAGCATCCATAGGGATGACGTCACACAAAACAGAGTCAGAAAACTTATGGATTGAGAACGAGACACTTACCTGGTGAACCACGCGGATCTCGCCTCGGTTTGTAAGCCACTGAAGTCTGTATGGGCTCGGATGTTGCTTCACTGGGAGACCAAGCTTCTCAACTGCATATTGACTAATGGCGTTGATAACACTGCCACTGTCAATGATCATAGAGCACGTGTGACCTTGAATCACAGCACGAGTGTAGAAAATATTTTCCCGTTGATGCTCTTGATCTTCTTCTCGAATGATGCTCAAACTCCGGATGGTGACTAAACTGACTTGTTGAACTTCCGGATCAATTTCAGCAGATTTGGCATCATCTTGACTCGACTTCTCATGGGATGTGTCGACCTCTGGCTCATCTTCATCCTCACTGGCTGACTCGACTTCGTTTGACTCCGTCAAGTATAGAACACGCCTGTTTGGACACTGAGCTTGAAAGTGGCCCCAACCTTGACATTTGTGACATTGAACGTCACGAGCTCGTGTAGGGGCTGTGGGGGTCGAACTCCCTTGATTTGTCCGTGTGGGGGCCGGTCTCGGTGGTGTAGACTCGGGCCTACGACTGGGCTGCGGTGCAGTGCGATCAAAACGTCGAACGGGCTATTCTGGAGTACCCTTGGACCGTGTAGGGTCGGATGGGGCTGTAGGAGGCGTACCTCGTGACCAAGATTGGTGTGGAGGGGCTGAACTACTCGCGGTCTTCCTCCGGCCATCTTTGAGCTGCCGTTCAACTTTTGATGCGTAGTGTACCATCTCTTCGATGGTGGAGAAATCATGCAACTCGACCTCGCAAGCTATGTCTGGATGCATTCCTTCGATGTACCGGATGATGGTAGCATCTATGGACTCCTCTTTTCCAATGCGAATCATAGTCGTCTCGAGTTCTTTGTGATACTCTTCAATGGTGCGATTTCCTTGCCGAATTGCATTCAACTTTTTCTCCAAGTCTCGTTCATAATGAACGGGAACAAATCGGCCTCGCATCACATCTTTCATCTCTTGCCAAGTGTCGATCAAAGGCCATCTATCACGGCGGCGACATTTTTGTTGATGATCGAACCACGTCGCTGCGTAGCCTCTGAACTCCATTGCAGCGAGCTGCAGCTTTTTGACTTCGGGGAAGTCATAGCACTCGAATATTTTGTCTACCTTATGTTCCCAATCAAGGTAAAGATCAGGATCATGAAGGCCTTCGAATTCCGGGATGCTCGTCTTAATGTTATTCAGCAATGTTTCGGCATCTCCGTATCTGGGTCGTTCATTCCGAACTGCACGATGCTGGGGACCACAGAGTCGGTGTGCATCTCTTCTTGGAGGCACAAATCCAGCTTCCTCTTCAAGTTTAGGGTCGAACTCGAACTCGTCAAACTCAGGTGGATCTAGCTGAATTCCGGGAGCTGGATGCGCATTAGGGGCTGCGTTTCTCCGTTGTACATTCGGATGTACGGCTCCGGTGTTGGCTCCTTGAACTGCGCCATTTGCTGCAGTGGTTGCAGTAGTGGCGGCGTTTCCTTGCACTATGGGAGCTGCAGTTGACTGAGTTTTGAGGGACTCAATCTGCTCCGTGACTTTGGCCAAGGCATCGGCCATACGGTTCTCAGATTCGCGCTGCATGCGCATCATATGCTGAGACAGTGCATCAAAATGGTATTTGGAGTCTTTGGCGTCCCACTGATTTTCAGCGGTGTAGGACGTCTCTTCCATTGCATGGGACGATTTGGGATCGTCCAAGGGGGGTGTTTGCTGACCTCCTTTAGTATTCGATGGTTTGGTGTTCTTCGGATTCATTGTACCTGCACAGACGAACAAACGTGAAGAAATAAAGGTTGTACCTCACAATCCTCACAAACGCTCGTGTTTAAGCACTCTTGATTTTTCCACTCGTGTATATCTCTCAAATGATGTGGTGCACGTGTGGAGTGAAAATTTGGGGGTGGGTTGATCAAAAAATTCAGCAGCTTCTCTTGACTAGCTCCTCTGGGTCTTCTTCAAGCTCCAACGGATAAAATCAAGCCGGAAGGTTGCTAAGAGTAGAAGTAGGCGTGTGGAATGAGTAATTCACGTAGATGGTGTATATGGACTACGGGTGTACGGGTGTACGGGTGTATGGACTTAAATAAGACTATTGAAATGCTAAAACAATAGAATTGTAGATAAAAGTTTGATCAACCGAAGGATCGTGAGACAGATTGAGAATAACTCTTTATTTCTTGCAATTGTCTGAATTATGAATGTCACAGGGTGGCCCTATTTATAGGACACATAGGGGACGAAATTTTAACCCTAAATAACTAGATAAACATTGAAAAATACTAATCCTAATCAATCTAGGATAGAATCAAAAGATACCAAAAATAAGATAATAAAAATCTATCTAAATCTAACTAGATAAGGATAAATCCCAATGGACTTGGGCTTGCAAATCCACGCCTATTGGACCTTCAAATAACACGACATGGGCTGAAATAATTGAGAATAATTTCGTGGCCCATGTGTGAATCAATTTCGCCACCTTTGCATGAAAAACAGCAACTTGTCGGATTCCCATGAAAACGCGTAGAACTCTTCATGCACACGTCCAAATGGCGCGATTCTTCTTCTCAAGTCTTCATGCTTCCTTCTTTATCATCTATGGATAGCATGGTGATCAATCTCGAGCTGCCCTTGACTTCATTTTCACCAAGTTTGAATTTGCGACGAATAGAAGCTTGTAAATAAGCTTGCAACTTCTTAGCTCGCAAACGCGTCATTGGACCTTTAAACTGCAGCTCCGGATCTTCTTCTTCTTTGCCTATCTCATTCTCATCACATGCAGTAGAAAATAACAACTTGGTACCTAGCTTACCCCATAGTACACGCCAAAAATGTGCAAGAAACTTAGAATCCCTATCACTAACAATAGTTCTAGGTATTCCATGTAAACGCACAACATGTATAAAGAACAAATTGGCAATGTGTACAGCATCATCGGTTTTCCTACATGCAATGAAATGAGACATCTTGGAAAACCTATCAACTACAACAAAGATAGAATCTCGACCAGACCTAGACTGTGGTAAACCTAATATGAAATCCATAGATAAATCAATCCACGGGGAAGACGGGGCTGGTAGACGAGTGTATAAACCAAAAGGATGTGAAGTAGATTTCGATCTCCTACATGTAATGCATCTACTACACACATTCTCAACATCATGCTTCATACGTGGCCAAAAGAAATGTTCATGCAGCAAGTTTAACGTTTTAGACACACCAAAGTGACTCATTAAACCTCCCGCATGCGATTCAAGAACTAACAACTCACGCATAGAAGACTTAGGAATACACAACTGTGAACCCTTGAACAAGAAACCCTCATGCATGAAATAACCATCATAAGCACGAGATTTTGAGCAACATTCAGCATATATGGGTGCGAAAAATTCATCATATGCATATAACTCCTTAATTGCATCAAATCCCAACATCTTAGCATGCATAAGGTTCAAGAGAACGTACCTTCTCGACAATGCATCAGCTACAACGTTTACGGCACCTTTCTTGTACTTGATGACGTACGGGAAAGACTCGATAAACTCTACCCATCGTGCATGTCGCTTGTTCAGATTTTGTTGGCCTTTCAAATGCTTTAAACTCTCGTGATCCGTGTGAATCACAAACTCCTTAGGCCACAAATAGTGCTGCCACGTCTCTAAAGCTCTCTTGAGTGCGTACAGCTCCTTGTCATAGGTAGAATATCGAAGGGCTGCATCGTGGAGCTTTTCACTGAAATAGGCGACTGGAATGTTCCTGCATCAAAACAGCACCAATCCATTTGCCCGAGGCATCACATTCGATTTCAAAAGTCTTATTAAAGTCCGGAAGAGCAAGAACAGGCGCATTACATAAACAAGACTTTAAAGTTTTAAACGCATGCTCTTGAACAGGACCCCATTCAAACTTGCGATCTTTCTTGCTTAACTCAGTAAGCGGCGCGGCTATGCTAGAGAAATCGCGCACAAAACGACGATAAAAACTAGCAAGGCCGTGGAAAGACCTCACATCACTCGCAGACTTAGGAGTGGGCCATTCCTCAATCGCTTTGATTTTGGAACGGTCTACTTCTATACCACGTAAACTCACAACGAAGCCTAGAAACACGACTTCATTCATGCAAAAAGAACACTTAGACAGATTACCATACAATTTCGACTCCCTAAGAAGCTCAAAAACGTGTCTAAGGTGCTGCATATGTGTATGTGTCGTGTCACTGTAAATCAAAATGTCATCAAAATACACAACAACATACTTTCCAATCACTTCACGTAACATATGATTCATCAGACGCATAAATGTGCTTGGTGCATTAGTGAGACCAAAAGGCATAACAAGCCATTCCGTTTATTTTGTTTGCGTTTTATCGAGTTGTAATTTAATTTCCATATTGTTCCTTGTTTAAAAAAAAAGAAAAAGAAAATCAGATCCGAAAATTCAAAAAAAAAAAAAAAAAAAAGAGGTATATTCATTGTGTTTCCATTTGAGTCTTGATTTATTTTGGTAATTTTCTTTTAGTATTTCATCTTATTTGGTAGTTACCTTGTGAGTCTATTTTATTTTTGGAACTTTCCTTCTCAGTTCTATTTTAATTTTGGTAGTTTCCTTCTAGGATAATTCCTTAGTTGGTAACTTCCTTTAGAGTCTTGTTTTATTTTTGGAACTTTCCTTCCAAGTTTTAATTCTTTTTGGTAGTTTCCTTTTGAGTTGTATTTTAATTTTGGTTCATTCCTTTTAGAGTCTAGTCCAATTAGGATATTTAGAATTGTGTCACAATTGTGTAACACTTTCCAAATAACCTATTCTTTCTTTCCTTTTCCTTCCTACATCTTTCCTTCTACACTTGGGGATCCATCTAATCCTATTACACCCTACCCTACTCGACCCCACCTACCACACGCCACCTAGTCCTACACGTCCCCACCCTTTGCCACATACCACACGCCTCCTACACATCATCATACCATCTCATCCATTGATCCTAGATAGTGATACTCGTCTACACCTTCGTGCAATTCATCCGTACCCTCGACATTCGACAAGAGTTCTACTCCTCCATTCCATTATACACGACACACACACTTCACTAAACACTTTGAGTGCAAACACGAGTGGTAAAATCAAGAGTGAAAACAAACGAGTGAACGTGAGGTTGTGAGGTTCTACCTTGTTTTCCTTTACGTTTGTTCATCTTGTAGGTATCATGAAGAAAGGTACACGATCTGAGTCATCCCAGACTCCCCCAGCCGATACTCCACCTTTGGACCCATCCCGAGATCCGTCCAAAGCCCCCATGGAGTCCACTTCGGATCCACCCGCACCGTGGGATCCTAAGTATCATTTTGAGGCACTCTCAAAACACTTCCAGAGACAGCACCAGGCCCTGTCTGACAAACTTGATAGCTTAGTGATGTGACCCGGGACTAAATGACCAACGAGACACAAAAGACGCGGAAGCAAAGGAAAGAAACTACGTCGGTACGAAAGGATTCTATACTCGAATAACTAGGCGACCAAGACTCAACTAAAATACCTAGAACTATGACACAACTAAATAACACAAACCAAGGGTTATAGGGGCTGTATGGGACGATTATGAGGGCTGGAATTGGGTAGGAATTTGTGTGTGAAGGTTGGTGAAGAAGGGCTTGGAGAAGATAGGATATGTTAGTGTTTGAACGGACTTACGGATACAACGAACGGCGTAGGACTTCGAATTTGATGGTGGCTGCCGTGGTGATGGACGACGATGGAGGGTGGCTTGAAGTCGATGATGGAGTTGGACGATGGTGGTGGTGAAGTGATTCACAACCCGATAGCCTCCTTGAATCTCGAACGTCTTCAAGGTTGAAATCTCCAAGTTGTTCCTCGTTAGCGAATACCGGTCAATCCCTCAAGTGAATTGAGCAATACCCTTGAATAAGACTTGTAGTTGCTAGCTCCAAGAATGAATATTTTCGTGTGAAAAGTATTCAAAAGACAAATAGATTTGAGACACAAATTGAATGCAAAAGCAATTTAATTTAACAATGTCTAAAGTATCAATGAGACATGGTTCCCCTATTTATAAGCACTAAGGGGGACGAAAATTAGCATAAAAAAGGGCCTAAAGATTGATCCTAAAGGGATCTCTAACTATACTAGGAAGTTCCCTAAACTAGAACTCTATTCAAGGTAGGAAATTGCCTTAAATACAATTCTAGTCAAACTTGGACTCTTGGACTCTTAATGACCGAAATTAATCAACTAAAATATGATCTACTATAGTCCAAAATTAAACAAAAATAATACTATAGTCTTGATAATTAATTCTCGAACAGGCGCCTCTGGTAGATAAGACATGGTCACGCCTTATTCGCCATGACCTCCTGGAATTGCATCAAATTGAAATCTTCATATTTTCGACCAAGTAAGCTTCAATCCTCCAAGGTTTGGTCTTCATCTTCAATTGAGAGCATTGTAATCACCTTGGGGTTGCCTTGATCATTCATCTCTTCAAGATTAATACTCCATGGTGTGTTCTTGATCTTCAATAGTTAATAAATTAACTATCTTGGAATTGCTTCTCTTGACTTCTTCATCTCCAATCTCGAGCTTTCTTCGAATCAACACTTGCAAGTAAGCTTGCAACTTCTTAGCTCTTGATCTTGTGATTGGTCCTCTAAATTGCAACTCCGGTTCTTCATCATCTTTGTTGTCCATGGCTTCATCATTTACAAAGGGAATTCGCCGTCCACGTTCGAGGGATCGTCGGAAACTCGCTATCGAAGAGCAACTTAAAGAATTTGGCCTTGTGTACGTTCGAGATTCAAGGCAACTTTCGGGTTGTAATTCACATCAACTTTACATCGTCCACCACCGCCGACCGACGTCTTCCAACCACCATCAACGTCCGTCTCAAGTTCAGCCATCCACGCGTTCAAGTTCTTGTTCATCCCGTTTAATCCGTAAGTCCGTTTCATCTCTATCATACCCTATCTACTCTAGCCCTTCTAAACCATTCATCATCATCGAAATACCTACTTCAATACCGTCCTTATACTCGTCCCAAAATAGCCCTTTTATATTGGATTTGTGTTTGATTTGTGTGTCATTTATCTAGGTATTTTAATTGAGTCTTAGTCGTCTAGTTTTCGAGTATAGAATCCTTTCGTACCGACGTAGTTTCTTTCCTAGCTTCCGCGTCTTTTGTGTCTCGTGGTGTCATTTAGTCCCGGGTCACATCATAAATTGGTATCAAGAGCCACGTCGGTTTATATCGTTCGTGGTTCCATACTCGTTTATTTGTCCCGTTTAGTTTGTTTTGAGTTTTATCGAGTTGTACTTTATTTTCCGTATTGTTCATAGTTAAAAAAAAAGGACAGATCGTACAAAAAAAAAGAGAAAAGCACGATCAAAAAAAAAATCGGATAAAAAAAAAAAAAAAAGTAAATTCATTGTTTCCTTTTTGTGTCTATTTTATTTTGGTACCTTACTTTTGGGTACAAATCCATAGTTGGTTATTTCCTTTTAGATTTCCTTTTTTTTAAGATATTTCATTCTTAGTTTGTTTTGATTTTGGTAACTACTTTAGATCTCTATTTTTATTTTTGGATTCTTTCCTTCTAGAGTCTAGGCTAATTAAGGTCACATAGATTGTGTCACATAGATTGATACATATCCAAATCCCCTATTACCTTATCTCTTTCTTCTTTCCTTATCTATCCTATTTCTTTCCATATCTTTTCTAGATTGATTTTTGGATTTCCCAATCTTTTTGGAACTTCATTAATTGATCTATCTCTTTCCTTTTCCTACCCTATTCATTCGACCACCACCTATACTCCAACCATACACATTCGGCAGCCCCTCCCATACACATACTCAACCCGTATCTCATTCATACACACTCCAAATTCATCCGTGTTCCGAACATAGCATTCCCGTCCTTTGCTCTACACAAGAACGCCGAATTACCTACTCCATCTACACGATTTTCACACACTGTGCACCCATATATTGAGTGATACACGAGTGGTAAAATCAAGAGTGAAAACAGACGAGTGACGTGAGATTGTGAGGTCCTTCCTTGTTTTCTTTTACGTTTGTTCGTTTTGTAGGTTTCATGAAGAAAGGTACCCGTTCCGAGTCATCTTTGACTCCCCCAGCCGACCCTCCACCTTTGGACCCATCCCGAGATCCGTCCAAAGCCCCCATGGAGTCTACTTTGGATCCACCCGCACAATGGGATCCTAAGTATCATTTTGAGGCACTCTCAAAACACTTCCAGAGACAGCATCAGGCCCTGTCTGACAAACTTGATGATTTAGTGCATGCCCTTGAACGCACTAAAACTACTCCGACCATTACACAGCCCGTTCGTGGTCAAGCTCGACAGCACCAACGACAAAATGAGCACGAGGAGGAGTATTTCGATGAGAATACAGCTGATACTGCTCATGGCCGCCGTCAGAGGCGTGATGACTATGGTGAAGACCGCATGCTCAATAACATCAAGACGAGCATCCCGGAGTTTGAAGGCCTTCACGATCCCGATATCTATCTTGATTGGGAACGTAAGGTAGAGAAGATTTTTGACTGCTACGACTTCACAGAAGTCAAAAAGGTGCAGTTAGCCTGTTTGGAGTTCAGAGGCTACGCAGCCACTTGGTGGGAGATGCAACAAGAAAGAAGGCGCAGAAATCGCAATCCGCCAATTGATACATGGGAATAAATGAAGGGATTGATGCGAGGACGCTTCATTCCAGTCCATTATGAGAGAGAGCTCGAAAAGAAGCTCAACCGGATCAAGCAAGGCACCCGTTCGATTGAAGAGTATCACAAAGAGTTGGAGACCGCCTTGAACCGAGTCGGGAAGGAGGAGACCTTAAATGCTACCATCATTAGGTACATTGAAGGTATGAATCCCGACATTGCTTGTGAAGTCGAGTTGAAGGACTTCACCAGTGTAGAAAGGATGGTGCAGTACGTATCGATCGTGGAAAAGCAGTTGAGAGAAGGCCGGCGCCGTTCTCTCCATAATGCCGCCGCCCCCAGACCTTCTTGGAACAAAGGTACACATTCCACATCACCTTCTACACCTTCTTCTGAGTCCACACGACCCCGAGGTCAGCCCGGACCACCTGAACGGCGTTTCGACCGTTCTACACCGCAGTCCAGTCGTAGACCCGAGTCTACACCGACGTCGACCCCAACGCCCCCATTCCAACGGCCCAATTAGCCCAATACGACGCCGAATGCAGCCCCTAATCGAACCCGTGACATCCAATGTCATAAATGCCAAGGTTGGGGCCATATTCAGAATCAGTGCCCGAACCGTCATGTTTTGTTTCTCAATGAACAAAATGGGCTTGAATCAGCCAGTGAAGATGAAGAAGAGCCCCAGGACGTCGCCCCTAGTGCCGTCGAAGTTCCTGAAGCCGACGAGGAAGATGAAGAGGCCGAATTGCCTCATGTCAGTTTAGTGTCTATTCGCAGTCTGAACATCAATCGTGAAGACGAGGAGCAATCACAGCGTGAGAACATATTCTACACGCGCGTTGCCATCAAGGATCAGACCTGTGCGATGATCATAGACAGTGGGAGTGTAATCAACGTAATCAGTCAATACGTCGTTGATAAACTCGCCCTTACCACAACAAAGCATCCAAAGTCATACAAGCTGCAATGGCTCACTGATCGTGGTTCCATCAGAGTTATAGGTCAGGTACACGTTTCATTTACTAAAGGTCGTTATTCTGACACTGTTCTTTGTGATGTTATTCCTATGGAAGCAGCCACATTCTTTTAGGAAGACCGTGGCAATTCGACAGAAAAGCAGTTCACGATGGTTTGACCAACACCTATTCGATCACCATGGATGGTCGAACCACTGTGCTCAAGCCACTCGCCCCTAAAGCTGTTGCAGAGGATCAAGAAAGGATGCAAGAGAGATTTAAGCAAGAACGGGCGAAGCAAGCCGCAACCGCCGCCCAGACCGCCGCCGTGAACGGTCGGGATTCGGCCGAAACACCTCAGCCGAATTCTTCTTCACACTCGGCCAATGTAGCCCCTTTGAAGGCTTTTAATGATGCCTTAGTTCGTGGCAAATCATCCGGATCAGCTCCTAAAGTTGAACAAAATCGGTCTTTGTTCATCTCAGTTAAAGGCGTAGAGAAAGCACTAAAAGCAGGTTTACCTTTCGTTCTTTTATCTTATACGGACAGTGCTACTAATAGTGTTTCTTTGCCTTGTGATGTGCAGCCCCTTATAGAGGAGTTCGCGGACGTGTTCCCGGAAGAGATTCAAAGTGGATTACCTCCAGTTCGTGGGATCGAGCACCAGATCGACTTCGTACCCGGCGCAGTCTTACCCAATAGACCGGCGTACCGCACTTCCCCCGAGGAGACGAAGGAGATCGACCATCAAGTGAAGGAGTTGCTGGAGAAGAAGCAAATCCGTGAGTCGATGAGCCCTTGTGCAGTTCCAGTCATCCTAGTGCCAAAGAAGAACAACGAATGGAGGATGTGCATGGATTGCCGCGCCATCAACAAAATAACGGTTAAGTACAGATTTCCTATCCCTAGACTTGATGATATGCTAGATGAATTAAGTGGTTCTAATGTATTCTCTAAGATAGATTTAAGATCTGGGTATTTTCAAGTTAGAATGCATGAAGGGGATGAATGGAAAACTGCGTTTAAAACAAAGCATGGTCTATATGAGTGGTTAGTTATGCCATTTGGTCTCACTAATGCAACGAGCACGTTTATGAGGTTAATGAACCATGTTTTGCGTGATGTGATTGGTAAATTTGTGGTTGTTTACTTTGATGATATCTTGATTTACAGTCACAGTGCACAGGCGCACCTAGAGCACCTTAGGCGTGTTTTTATGCTCTTGCGTGATGCAAAGTTGTATGGAAATTTGTCTAAGTGTTCCTTTTGCATAGATGAAGTCGTTTTTCTAGGCTTTGTCGTCAGTTCTCGAGGTATTGAGGTAGACCGTTCCAAAATCAAAGCGATTGAGGAATGGCCAACCCTGAAAAACGCCTCAGAAGTTCGGTCCTTTCATGGACTCGCCGGTTTTTACCGACGTTTTGTGCGTGATTTCTCTAGTATAGCCGCCCCTCTTACTGAGTTAAGTAAGAAGGACCGGAAATTTGAGTGGGGTAAACAACAAGAGCATGCATTTATTACTTTGAAATCTTTGTTATGTTCTGCTCCTGTTCTTCGTTTACCTGATTTTACTGAGACTTTTGAGATCGAGTGTGATGCTTCGGGCATAGGTATTGGTGCAGTTTTGATGCAGGATCGCAGGCCCGTCACCTACTTCAGTGAGAAGCTTAGTGGCGCCAGTTTGAAGTATTCCACGTACGATAAGGAGCTTTATGCTTTGAAGCGTGCATTGGATACATGGCAGCACTATCTTTGTGATGTGACCCGAGACAATATGACACCACGAGACACAAAAGACGCGGAAGCTAGGAAAGAAACTACGTCGGTACGAAAGGATTCTATACTCGAATAACTAGACGACTTGGACTCAATTAAAATACCTAGATAAATGACACACAAATAAACACAAATCCAAACGAATATAGGGCTGTTTTGGAACGAACAAGATGAGGGTATGGATGAAGATGTTCGATGGATTGGAATAGGTTTAGAATGGCTAGAGTAGATAGGGTATGATAGAGTTGTAATGGACTTACGGATTGAATCGGAACGAGATGATGTTGAACTCGAACAAGGGCTAGAATGGGACGAACGTTGATGATGTTTGGATGATGTCGAACGGCGATGATGGACGATGTAAAGTCGATGTGAATTACAACCCGAAAGTTGCCTTGAATCTCGAACGTACACAAGGCCAAATTCTTTAAGTTGCTCTTCGATAGCGAGTTTCCGACGATCCCTCGAACGTGGACGGCGAATTCCCTTTGTAAAACTTAGAGTTGCTAAATCTAAGAGTATGAATTTAAATGATCTAAACTCACAAAGATTAAATTGGGGTTGAGACAATATTGAAAGCAAAGCTTTAATTATCAAATATGGTCTGAATAACAATGAAATATGGATCCACTATTTATAATAGTTGGATCGAATTCCTAAGGCCTAATGGACGAAAATAATGATCCTAATTAGACTAGAATTGGACTTTGACTACTTCCTAAACTAGAATTCTATTTAAGGTAGATTTTGTAGATCTTGCCTTATCTAAAAATCTAGTCAAATCTTCAACGAAATAACCGAAAAATCCTAACTAAAAATCTGATAAAATCATCCAAACCATAGTATAAATTAAATAAATAAAATACTATAGTCTAATAAATCAATTCCCTTAATTGGATCATCAAGGGCCGAAACTTTTGGGCTTTTCCACCATGCATGCTTAACTTGGGTTGAATAGCAAGTATACACATCAAGCCCAACAAAAGCACACTTGCACGCCTCCTTCATGTATTGCACTCCACATCTTGATCTACATCTTCCATCTTTAACAATGTCATCATCTTCAAGCTTCCTTGTGATCCGTCTTCAACTTCGAACCTCTTGCGAATTATAGCTTGCAAATATTTTTGCAACTTCTTAGCTCGTAGTCTTGTGACGGGTCCTTTGAATCGCATCTCTTCATTGACTTCATCATTGCTATGGATGTCCTCATCACTTTGGCCCAAGGAGTTCGTGATGAGGTCGTGCAAGGCAATGAAGAAGATGTGATGAAGCCATGCAAGGCCTTGAAGAACTAAATCCGGAGCTGCCATTTAGAGGTTCAATTACATGATTTCGAGCCAAGAAATTGCAAGGTTGTTTCCAAGCAATTATTCGCAAGAAATTTGAAGAATTAGAAGAAGTTAAATGCAACCCCAAGATTGTAAAGATTGGAGATCAAGATTTGAAGAGCAATGCATGAAGATAGAAGAACTCATCAAATTGTGCATGCATGACAGATTCGCATTGCATGGAATTTTCATCCCTTAGTTGATTTAATTAGAGATTGAATTTTATTTAGACTATAGTATTTATTTAATTATGTTAGACTATAGTTTAGTTCAGATTTTTAATTATTTATTATGTAATTTTCGTCCATAATATAGTCATGGTTGACTAGAATTGTATTTAAGTCAATTTCCTACCTTGAATAGAATTCTAGCTTATGTATCTTCCTAGTATAGTTAGATATCCCTTTTGGATCAATCTTTTAGCCTTTTTTATGTTAATTTCGTTCCCTATGTATTATAAATAGGGGAACCATTGTACATTATTATTTTAGACAATTGCAAGAAATAAAGAGTTATTCTCAATCTGTCTCACGATCCTTTGGTTGATCAAACTGTTACCTACAATTCTATTGTTCTAGCAATACAATAGTCTTATTCAAGTTCTTCAGGGTATATTAAGTACTTGGGATAATTGCTATCCGGAGAATTAGTTGTGCGCGTTCGAGTTGATACAACACGGGTTCGCCGATCCTGATTTATCCTTCTACCTTCCATCGCCGCCGAGATCCTTTCCACCACCGTCGTTCGCCGTGATTGCAGCCATCACCGACGAGTTTCCAGCCATCCAAGGGTGTCATTCGTGTCAACAATCGAGTCCTAGTTCGTGTCTTCGTTTCCTAGTAAGTTTCTTATTCGTTCAAGTCTTGTTCATTTCTAGCCGTGTCTTTTCGTTTATTCTCTTATTCGTATTGATCCCTTACGCATCCAACGTTGTTCCGTTCCTTGCTTCCGCATCCTTTCGTCCGTGTCGTGTCCCATAGGTCCCGGGTCACATCAGTTCGTGATTCACACGGACCACGAGAGTTTAAAGCACCTCAAAGGACAGCAAAATTTGAACAAGAGGCATGCAAGATGGGTGGAATTCATCGAGTCCTTCCCATACGTGATCAAGTACAAGAAAGGCGAAGAGAACGTCGTCGCTGACGCGTTGTCTCGAAGGTACGCACTTCTGAACTTATGTTTCGAATCCATTAAGTCTCTTTATGTTGAGGACGCCTATTTCAGCCCCATATATGCTTCATGTGTGTCGAAATCTAGAGCTATTGATGGTTATTATGTGCAAGATGGGTTTTTGTTCAAGGAGTCTAAGTTATGCATTCCTATTTGTTCTATGCGTGAGCTACTTGTGTTAGACTCGCATGCGGGAGGTTTGATAGGTCACTTTGGTGTACATAAGACATTGAACTTACTGCATGAACACTTCTTTTGGCCGCATATGCGTAGGGATGTAGAAAATGTGTGTAGTCGTTGCATTACTTGTCGTCAAGACAAATCCACTTCACACCCATTCGGCCTTTACACGCCATTACATGCCCCTACAGCTCTTTGGACTGATATTTCTATGGATTTCATCTTGGGATTACCTAGGTCTAGGTCGGGTAAAGATTCAGTGTTTGTTGTAGTTGATCGGTTCTCTAAAATGGCTCATTTCATTGCATGTAGAAAAACCGATGATGCTGTTCATATTGCCAACTTGTTCTTTGTGCATGTTGTTAGATTGCATGGAATTCCTCGTACTATTGTTAGTGATAGGGATTCTAAGTTTTTAGGACATTTCTGGCGTGTTTTGTGGGGAAAATTAGGTACTAAGTTATTGTTTTCTACTGCATGTCATCCACAAACCGATGGTCAAACTGAGGTTGTGAATCGTACATTAGGAGTTTACTTAGGTCTCTAATTAAGAACAATTTGAAGTCATGGGAAGAGTGTTTACCATATGCTGAATTTGCTTACAATCGTGTTATTCATTCTTCTACTAACATGTCTCTATTTGAGGTAGTTTATGGATTCAATCCACTAACTCCTACTGATTTGATTCCTTTACCCGTTGAGCATCTAACGAGTGTTAAAGGTATGAAGAGAGCTGATTTTATTCGAGAGATGCATGAGAAGGTTCATGCCCGGATCGAGCACAAAGGCGCTCAAACCCCCGCCGCACGCAACACGAGGTGCAAGTACATTGTTTTCCAGCCCGGAGATCGTGTTTGGATCCATTTGAGTCCAGGCCGATTCCCTAACTTGAGGAAATCGAAGTTGTCGCCCCGTGGAGATGGCCCATTCACTGTTTTAAGCCGTGTTAATGATAATGCATACCGCATTGATCTCTCCGGTGAGTACAAGTGTTCTTCTACATTTAATGTTGCTGATTTGTCTCCTTTTTCTGCAGATGAATTCAACCATGATGACACTTCAAATTCGAGGACGAATTCTCTTCAGCAGGGGGGGAATGATGAGGACATCCATAGCAATGATGAAGTCAATGAAGAGCTGCAATTCAAAGGACCCGTCACAAGACTACGAGTTAAGAAGTTGCAAGAATATTTGCAAGCTGTAATTCGCAAGAAGTTCGAAGTTGAAGACGGAGTGCAAGGAAGCTTGAAGATGATGACATTGTTGACATTTAAAGAGGGGATCAAGATGTGAACATGTGTGCATGAAGAAGAAGGCGTGTGTGTGCTTTTGTTGGGTTAAATGTGTATACTTGCTATTCAGCCCAAGTTAAGCATGCATGGTGGAAAAGCCCAAAGTAATCGGCCCTTGATGATCCAATTAAGGGGATTGATTTATTAGACTATAGTATTTTATTTATTATATTTTGGACGAAATTTTGCAGATTTTTAGTTAATATTTTCGGTTATTTTAGATAGAGTTTTGACTAGATTTTTAGATAAGGCAAGATCTACAAAATCTACCTTAAATAGAATTCTAGTTTAGGAAGTAGTCAAAGTCCAATTCTAGTCTAATTAGGACTATTATTTTCGTCCCTTAGCCTTAGGAATTCGATCCAACTATTATAAATAGTGGATCCATATTTCATTGTTATTTAAACCATATTCAAAAATTAAAGCTTTGCTTCAATATTGTCTCAATCCCATTTTATATCTTTGTGAGTTTACATCTTTTAAATTCATACTCTTAGATTTAGCATCTCTAAGTTTTACAAAGGGAAATCGCCGTCCACGTTCGAGGGATCGTCGGAAACTCGCTATCGAAGAACAACTTAAAGAATTTGGCCTTGTGTACGTTCGAGATTCAAGGCAACTTTCGGGTTGTGATTCACATCAACATCACACCAACATCTACGCCGTTCGACCTCAATCCCAAGCCATCCACGTCCGTCTCAAGTCCAGCCATCCACGTGTTCAAGTTCGTGTTCATCCCGTTTAATCCGTAAGTTTGTTACAACTCTATCATACCCTATCTACTCTAGCTTTTCTAAACATACACACATCCATCGTTCATAATCACCTAAACCATCCTTAATATCGTCCCATAACAGGCCTTGTTCCTTGGATTTGTGTTTATTTGTGTGTCATAAGTCTAGGTATTTTAGTTGAGTCATAGTCGTCTAGATATTCGAGTATAGAATCCTTACTTCACCAACGTAGTTTCTGATGTGACCCGGGACTAAATGACACAACGAGACACAAAAGACGCGGAAGCTAGGAAAGAAACTACGTCGGTACGAAAGGATTCTATACTCGAAAACTAGACGACTAAGACTCAATTAAAATACCTAGACAATATCACACAAAGTAACACAAATCCAAACAATGGTAGGGCTGTTTTGGGACGAACAAGATGAAGGTATGGATGAAGGTGTTCGATGATTTGGAATAGGTTTAGAAGGGCTAGAGTAGATAGGGTATGATAGAGTTGTAACGGACTTACGGATGAAACGATCGATGATGGAACTTGGCTCGAACTATGGCTGGACTTGAAACGGACGTTGATGGTGGTTGGAAGACGTCGATCGGCGGCAATGGATGATGTATTGTCGATGTGAATTACAACTCGAAAGTTGCCTTGAATCTCGAACGTACACAAGGCCAAATTCTTTAAGTTGTTCTTCGATAGCGAGTTTCCGACGATCCCTCGAACGTGGACGGCGAATTCCCTTTGTAAAACTTAGAGATGCTAAATCTAAGAGTATGAATTTAAAAGATCTAAACTCACAAAGATATAAAATGGGGTTGAGACAATATTGAAAGCAAAGCTTAAAATTATCAAATATGGTCTAAATAAAAATGAAATATGGATCCACTATTTATAATAGTTGGATCGAATTCCTAAGGCTTAAGGGACGAAAATAATAGTCCTAATTAGACTAGAATTGGACTTTGACTACTTCCTAAACTAGAATTCTATTTAAGGTAGATTTTGTAGATCTTGCCTTATCTAAAAATCTAGTCAAAACTCTATCTAAAATAACCAAAAATATTAACTAAAAATCTGCCAAAATTTCGTCCCAAATATAATAAATAAAATACTATAGTCTAATAAATCAATCCCCTTAATTGGATCATCAAGGGCCGAATTATTTTGGGCTTTTCCACTATGCATGCTTAACTTGGGCTGAATAGCAAGTATACACATCAAGCCCAACAAAAGCACACTTGGAATCTCGATCATTGTCGTCCCTTAGCCTTCCCAAAACAGCCCATTTATTTGGATTTTGTGTTTATTTGTGTGTCGTAGTCTAAGTATTTTAGTTGGTTCTTAGTCATCTAGTTAGATACGTATTGATCCCTTTCGTCACCGGCGTAGTTTCGTTCCTTAGCTTCCGCATCGTTTATCAATTTATGATGTGACCCGGGGCCTATGGGACACGACAAAGATAAACGATGCGGAAGCTAAGGAACGAAACTACGCCGGTGACGAAAGGGATCAATACGTATCTAACTAGACGACTAAGAACCAACTAAAATACCTAGACTACGACACACAAAATTAACACAAAATCCAAATATATGGGCTGTCTTGGAAGGCTAAAGGAACGTCAATGGTGAAGGAAAATCGATGGTGAGGTATAGGTGAAGAATGGCTTGAGTAGATAGGGTATGATAGAGATATAACGAACTTACAGATTAATGGAACGACTTGAGAACTTGAAGGAAAGAACTCGAACTGAATTGGGATGTCTTGATCTTGATATGGACGAATTATGTAAGATGGAGGACGTCGATATGGAGGTGTCGATGTTGTTGTAGAATGAATCGAACTCGGAGCGTCCACCTAGTGAAGATTACTCCACCAAACGAATCACCACTTGAATCCTCTTCGTAGCAATCCAACCCTAGCACCACACGAGCACTAGAACGAGACTTGAAATAAAACCCAAAGTTTGCTAAGCTTTAAGAGTGTAATTTTCGAACCAAATCACAAAGGTTTTGAAGGGGGTGAGACTATATTGAAAGCACAAAGCTAAATTTATCAAATAGAGTCTAAAATAATAATGTTACATGGTTCCCCTATTTATAGGGTTAAAAGCCACGAAAATAATAAGGTTAAAAGGCCTAAAAATTGATCCAAAAGAGATCTCTAACTATACTAGGAAGATACCTAAGCTAGAATTCTATTCAAGGTAGGAAATTGCCTTCAATATAATTCTAGTCAAACCTATTCTCATTATGGACGAAAATTACTCAAATAATTAAATAAAAATCTGATCTAAACTATAGTCTAAATTAATTAAATAAATACTATAGTCTAAATAAAATCAACCCCATAATTAATTACTATGGGACCGATTTCTTCACTAGAAACCGCACACACATGCACGACAAATTTCATGCACATGCACACATGCTCTTGAACTCTTCATCTTCATCTCTTCAAGATTAATACTCCATGGTGTGTTCTTGATCTTCAATAGTTAATAAATTAACTATCTTGGAATTGCTTCTCTTGACTTCTTCATCTCCAATCTCGAGCTTTCTTCGAATCAACACTTGCAAGTAAGCTTGCAGCTTCTTAGCTCTTGATCTTGTGATTGGTCCTCTAAATTGCAACTCCGATTCTTCATCATCTTTGTTGTCCATGGCTTCATCATTCCCCCCCTGCTGAAAAGAATTTGTCCTCGAATTTGGATCATCATCTTGATCGAATTCACCTGCATCAAAGGGAGATAAATCAGCAACATTAAACATTGAAGAACATTTATACTCACCAGGTAGATCAATGCGGTATGCATTGTCATTGACACGGCTTAAGACGGTGAAAGGACCATCTCCTCGTGGTGACAACTTTGATTTCCTTAAGTTTGGAAAGCGGCCGGGACTCAGATAAATCCAAACACGATCACCGGGCTGAAAGACAACACGTTTGCGACGTGTGTTACGGGCGGCGGCGGTTTGAGTTCCTTTATGCTCGATCCGGGCTCTAACTTTCTCATGCATCTCCTTGATAAGATCAACTCTCTTTAATCCTTTAACACTTGTTAGATGCTCAACAGGTAAAGGAATCAAATCATTAGGTGTTAGTGGATTCAAAACATAAACAACCTCAAATGGAGACAGTTAGTAGAAGAATGAATAACACGATTGTAAGCAAACTCAGCATAAGGTAAACATTCTTCCCATGACTTCACATTATTCTTAATCAATGATCTAAGCAATGTTCCTAAAGTACGATTCACAACCTCAGTTTGACCATCGGTTTGTAGATGACATGCAGTAGAAAACAATAACTTAGTACCTAGCTTTCCCCAAAGAACGCGCCAAAAATGTCCCAAAAATTTAGAATCCCTATCACTAACAATAGTACGAGGAATTCCATGCAATATAACAACATGAATAAAGAACAAATTGGCTATGTGAACAGCATCATCAGTTTTCCTACATGCAATGACATGTGCCATTTTGGAAAACCGATCAACTACAACAAACACAGAATCTTTACCCGATCTAGGCCTAGGCAATCCCAAAATAAAATCCATAGATAAATCAATCCAAGGACTAGATGGAGCAGGTAAAGGCGTGTACAAACCAAATGGATGCGAAGTAGATTTAGACTTATGACAAGTAACACATCTACTACACATGCGTTCAACATCACGTTTCATATGCGGCCAAAAGAAATGCTCATGCAACAAGGATAATGTCTTATGCACACCAAAATGTCCCATTAATCCTCCCGCATGCGATTCTAAAACAAGTAGCTCACGCATAGAACAAGTAGGAATGCACAACTTAGATTCTCTAAACAAAAATCCATCATGCACATAGAAACCATCAAAAGACTTAGATAAAGTCGAACACTTAGCATAGATAGGACCAAAATAATCGTCCACTTCATACAAGGCTTTCAATGATTCAAATCCAAGCATCTTAGCATGCATTAGGTTAAGCAACGTGTACCTTCGAGAGAGGGCGTCGGCGACGACGTTATCTTCTCCTTTCTTGTACTTGATGACGTACGGAAAGGACTCGATGAACTCGACCCATCTCGCATGACGCTTGTTCAAGTTGCTTTGACCCTTCAAGTGCTTCAAGCTCTCATGATCCGTGTGAATGACGAACTCCTTGGGCCACAAGTAGTGCTGCCATGTATCCAATGCACGCTTTAAAGCGTATAGCTCCTTATCGTACGTCGAATACCTCAATGCGGCGCCATTGAGCTTCTCACTGAAGTATGCCACGGGCCATTTTTCCTGCATCAAAACAGCACCAATACCTATTCCGGAGGCATCACACTCGATCTCAAAAGTTTTGGAAAAATCCGGTAAACATAAAACAGGAGCAGAACACAATAAAGACTTCAAAGTATTAAACGCATGCTCTTGTTGTTTACCCCATTCAAACTTGCGATCCTTCTTACTTAGCTCAGTAAGAGGCGCGGCAATGCTAGAGAAATCGTGCACAAAGTGACGATAAAATCCGGCAAGGCCGTGAAAGGATCGGACTTCAGACGCGGTTTTGGGCGTTGGCCATTCCTCAATCGCCTTGATTTTGGAACGGTCAACCTCAATACCTCTACAACTCACAACAAAGCCTAAGAATACTACTTCATTTAAGCAAAAAGAACACTTAGACATGTTTCCATACAAATGAGCATCTCTCAAAAGCATAAATACGCGCCTAAGGTGATCTAGGTGCGCCTGTGCACTGTGACTGTATATCAGGATATCATCAAAATAAACAACAACATATTTCCCAATAACATCACGTAAGACATGGTTCATCAATCTCATAAATGTGCTCGGTGCATTTGTGAGACCAAAAGGCATAACCAACCACTCATATAAACCATGCTTAGTCTTAAAAGTTGTTTTCCATTCATCACCCTCATGCATGCGAACTTGAAAATAACCAGACCTCAAATCAATCTTAGAAAAAATCTTAGATCCACTAAGTTCATCTAGCATATCATCAAGTCTAGGAATGGGAAAACGATACTTAACTGTTATCTTGTTGATGGCTCTGCAATCCATGCACATTCTCCATTCATTATTCTTCTTGGGCACTAGAATCACTGGAACTGCACATGGGCTCATCGACTCTCGAATCTGCTTCTTCTCCAACAGCTCTTTAACTTGTCTATCGATCTCCTTGGTCTCCTCAGGGGACGTCCGGTACGCTGGGCGGTTTGGTAAGATGGTGCCGGGCTGGAAATCAATCTGGTGCTCGATCCCACGAACTGGAGGCAATCCACTTGGAATCTCTTCCGAGAACACATCCGTGAACTCCTCCAAAAGGGGCTGCACAACACTAGGCAAAGAAACATCATTAATAGCACTGCTCTTATAAGATAAAAGAACAAACGGTAAACCTGCTTTTAATGCTTTCTCTACGCCTTTAACAGATATGAATAAGCTACGATTTTGATCCTTCTTTGAGGCTGATCCAGATGAATCTCCACGCACTAAGGAATCATTATGGGGCTGTTTAGGAGCTGATTTGGAAGGAGAGGAGGCGGCAGCCTGTTTTGAAGGTGCGGCCGATTTATTATCGTCGGCGGCGGCTCGGGCTGCGGTTTCAGCCTCCTTTGCTCTCGCTGCTTTAAATCTCTCTTGCATAAGTCGTTGATCCTCAGAAACGGCTTTAGGAGACAGCGGCTTCAATGTTGTAGGTCGCCCGTTACGCGTCACGGTGTAGGTGTTTGTGAAACCATCGTGTACCGCGTGTCTGTCAAACTGCCATGGTCTACCTAATAGTATATGCGCTGCATCCATAGGAATAACATCGCAAATAACAGTGTCAGAAAATCGACCAATGGAAAATTCAACACTTACCTGGCATGCGACGCGAATCTCGCCTCGGTCTGTAAGCCACTGCAATTTATATGGCTTCGGATGCTAGTTCCAAGCTTGTCCACCGCATACTGACTGATGGCATTAATAACGCTCCCACTGTCGATGATCATGGAGCAAATCTCGCCTTGGATAGCAACTCTCGTGTAGAAGATGTTCTCACGTTGATCCGGTTGCTCTTCATCTCGACTGATATTCAAACTTCGAATTGAAACAAGACTCACAAGAGGGAACTCAGGTTCGGCCTCTTCATGATCAGCTAGGGACGGCTCCTCCATGGTCCTGGCGATGTCCGTAGGCTGCTCGGACTCGTCCTCACTAGCGGACTCGATCTCATTTTGTTCGGTGATGAACAAAACACGCCGGTTTGGACACTGGTTCTGAAAATGACCCCAACCTTGACATTTATGGCATTGTATGTCTCGGGCTCGGTTTGGGGCTGTATTTGGTGTCGGTGTGGGCTGATTGGGCCGTGTGTAGGCTGGCCTTGAAGGTGGCGCCGATGTAGACTCGAAGCGCCGTTCGGGTGGTCCGGATTGACCTCGGGGTCGTGTGGACTCAGTAGAAGGTGTAGAAGGTGATGTGGAAGGTGTACCTTTGTTCCAGGAAGGCCGTGTAGGGGCTGCACTGTGGTGTGATCGTCGGCGACCTTCTCTTAGCTGCTTTTCCACAATCGATGCGTACTGCACCATCCTTTCTACACTGGTGAAGTCTTTGAGCTCGACTTCACATGTAATATCGGGATTCATACCTTCAATGTACCGAATGATGGTAGCATTTAAGGTCTCCTCCTTCCCGACTCGATTCAAGGCAGTCTCCAACTCTTTGTGATACTTTTCAATCGAACGGGTGCCTTGCTTGATCCGGTTGAGCTTCTTCTCAAGCTCTCTCTCATAGTGGACTGGAATAAAACGTCCTCGCATCAATCCTTTCATCTCTTCCCAAGTATCGACAGGTGGATGTCGATTTCGGCGTTTTCTCTCCTGCTGCATCTCCCACCATGAGGCTGCGTAGCCTCTAAACTCCAAACATGCTAATTGCACCTTTTTGACCTCGGAAAAGTCATAGCATGCAAAAATCTTCTCTACCTTACGTTCCCAATCTAAGTATGCATCGGGATCGTGAAGGCCTTCAAACTCCGGAATGCTCGTTTTGATGTTATTGAGCATTCGGTCTTCTCCGTAGTCATCGGCGCGGGCTGCACGACAATTTATGATGTGACCCTTTCGTCACCGGCGTAGTTTCGTTCCTTCAAGTGTTGATTCGAAAAAAGCTCGAGATTGGAGATGAAGAAGTCAAGAGAAGCAATTCCAAGATAGTTAATTTATTAACTATTGAAGATCAAGAACACACCATGGAGTATTAATCTTGAAGAGATGAAGATGAAGAGTTCAAGAGCATGTGTGCATGTGCATGAAATTTGTCGTGCATGTGTGTGCGGTTTCTAGTGAAGAAATCGGTCCCATAGTAATTAATTATGGGGTTGATTTTATTTAGACTATAGTATTTATTTAATTAATTTAGACTATAGTTTAGATCAGATTTTTATTTAATTATTTGAGTAATTTTCGTCCATAATGAGAATAGGTTTGACTAGAATTGTATTTAAGGCAATTTCCTACCTTGAATAGAATTCTAGCTTAGGTAACTTCCTAGTATAGTTAGAGATCCCTTTTGGATCAGTTTTTAGGCCTTTTTTTTCTTATTAATTTCGTGCCTTTTAACCCTATAAATAGGGGAACCATGTAACATTATTATTTTAGACTCTATTTGATAAATTTAGCTTTGTGCTTTCAATATAGTCTCACCCCCTTCAAAACCTTTGTGATTTGGTTCGAAAATTACACTCTTAAAGCTTAGCAAACTTTAGGTTTTATTTCAAGTCTCGTTCTAGTGCTCGTGTGGTGCTAGGGTTGGATTGCTACGAAGAGGATTCAAGTGGTGATTCGTTTGGTGGAGTAATCTTCACTAGGTGGACGCTCCGAGTTCGATTCATTCTACAACAACATCGACGCCTCCATATCGACGTCCTCCATCTTACATAATTCGTCCATATCAAGATCAAGACATCCCAAATCAGTTCGAGTTCCTTCCATCAAGTTCTCAAGTCGTTCCACTAATCCGTAAGTTCACTATATCTTTATCATATCCTATCTACCCAAGCCGTTCTTCACCTCTACCTCACACACGTGAAACCTTCGTCATTGTCGTCCCTTAGCCTTCCCAAAACAGCCCATTTATTTAGATTTTGTGTTTATTTGTGTGTCGTAGTCTAAGTATTTTAGTTGGTTCTTAGTCATCTAGTTAGATACGTATTGATCCCTTTCGTCACCGGCGTAGTTTCGTTCCTTAGCTTCCGCATCGTTTATCTTTGTCGTGTCCCATAGGCCCCGGGTCACATCAGAGTGTGAAGAAGAACTCGGCGGTGAACATTCGGCCGAAACTTGGTCGTTCACGGCGGTGGTCGGGGTGGCGGCTGCGGCTTGCTTTGCCCGTTCTTGCTTAAATCTCTCTTGCATCCTCTCTTGATCCTCTGCAACAGCTTTAGGAGCGAGTGGCTTGAGTACAGTAGTTCGGCCATCCATGGTGATCGAATAGGTGTTGGCCAAACCATCGTGAACTGCTTTTCTGTCGAATTGCCACGGTCTTCCTAAAAGAATCAACGTAATCAAGTGAAGAGCTGCAATTCAAAGGACCCGTCACAAGACTACGAGTTAAGAAGTTGCAAGAATATTTGCAAGCTGTAATTCGCAAGAAGTTCGAAGTTGAAGACGGAGTGCAAGGAAGCTTGAAGATGATGACATTGTTGACATTTGAAGATGGGGATCAAGATGTGAACATGTGTGCATGAAGAAGAAGGCGTGTGTGTGCTTTTGTTGGGTTAGATGTGTATACTTGCTATTCAGCCCAAGTTAAGCATGCATGGTGGAAAAGCCCAAAGTAATCGGCCCTTGATGATCCAATTAAGGGGATTGATTTATTAGACTATAGTATTTTATTTATTATATTTTGGACGAAATTTTGCAGAGTTTTAGTTAATATTTTCGGTTATTTTAGATAGAGTTTTAACTAGATTTTTAGATAAGGCAAGATCTACAAAATCTACCTTAAATAGAATTCTAGTTTAGGAAGTAGTCGATGTGAATTACAACCCGAAAGTTGCCTTGAATCTCGAACGTACACAAGGCCAAATTCTTTAAGTTGTTCTTCGATAGCGAGTTTCCGACGATCCCTCGAACGTGGACGGCGAATTCCCTTTGTAAAACTTAGAGATGCTAAATCTAAGAGTATGAATTTAAAAGATCTAAACTCACAAAGATATAAAATGGGGTTGAGACAATATTGAAAGCAAAGCTTAAAATTATCAAATATGGTCTAAATAACAATGAAATATGGATCCACTATTTATAATAGTTGGATCGAATTCCTAAGGCTTAAGGGACGAAAATAATAGTCCTAATTAGACTAGAATTGGACTTTGACTACTTCCTAAACTAGAATTCTATTTAAGGTAGATTTTGTAGATATTGCCTTATCTAAAAATCTAGTCAAAACTCTATCTAAAATAACCGAAAATATTAACTAAAAATCTGCCAAAATTTCGTCCAAAATATAATAAATAAAATACTATAGTCTAATAAATCAATCCCCTTAATTGGATCATCAAGGGCCGAATTATTTTGGGCTTTTCCACCATGCATGCTTAACTTGGGCTGAATAGTGATGTGACCCGGGACCTATGGGACACGACACGAACGACTTATGCGGAAGCTAGGAACGGAACAACGTCGGATGCATAAGGGATCAATACGACTCTAGAGAAAAGATGACAAACTCGACTAGAAAAGGACTCGAAATGTGTAGAACTTACTAGGATACGTAGACACGAACAAGGACTCGATTGTTGACACGAAAAGACACCCTTGAATGGCTGGAACTCGGCGGTGGTGGCTGGAATCACGGCGAACGACAATGGTGGAAGGAATCTCGGCGGCGATGGAAGGTAGAAGGATAAATCAGGATCGGCGAACCCGTGTTGTATCAACTCGAACACGCACAACTAATTCTCCGGATAGCAATTCTCCCAAGTACTTAATATACCCTGAAGAACTTGAATAAGACTATTGTATTGCTAGAACAATAGAATTGTAGGTAACAGTTTGATCAACCAAAGGATCGTGAGACAGATTGAGAATAACTCTTTATTTCTTGCAATTGTCTGAATAATAATGTCACAAGGTACTCCTATTTATAGGAGTGATATATGGACGAAAATTAGAGTTCTAAAAGCTAAAGAAATCGAAAATATACTAATCCTAATCAATCTAGGATAAAATCAAAAGATACCAAAAATAAGATAACAAAAATCTAACTAGATAAGGATAAATCCTAACTACTTTGGGCCTTTCAAATCTCGCCTATTGGACCTTCAATTAACACACTATGGGCTGCAATTTATCATAAATAATTCGTGGCCCATGTCATGTATTATTCTTGCCACCTTTGCATGAAAAATAGCAACTTGTCGGATTCCCATGCAAACGCGTAGAACTCTTCATGCACACGTCCAAATGGCGTCGTTCTTCTTCTCACGTCTTCATGCTTCATTCTTCATCATTAATTGATAGCATGTTGACCAATCTCGGGCTGAATATTTGATCTTCATGGGCTGCCCAAAATATCTGAATATTTTCATGCACTTGTGTTCTTCAAATCTTGATCTCCAATCTTTAATCTTGAACAACATGATTATCTTTGAAGCTCTCAATGGTATTCTTGGATTTGATTCTTTTATGCTTTTCAGGATCATATCATTCCCCTCCTCTTGAAAAGAATTCGTCCTCGAATTCAAATCTCCGGGATCAAATACGAACATGGAAGGAACACCAATTTTTCTTGGATCAAGCATGCAAAACCTTGACACGGCGTCCATGAATAAATCTGGTAGAACAACAACATTTAATGGAACATCTTCATCAACCTGTAAAATAAAGATATCACAAGAAAATGGTTGATAAATAATGTTAGAACTCGGCAGCTCCTCCATGTTTGCTTGATCAAGTCCTTTGTGTTCCACAATCATTTCCTCACTAATGTCATTTTCCTTTTCAAAATAAGGCTGCATGTCTATCAATTTCTCAACTACTTCAACTTCCTCAACTGTATCATTGGCCCCCATTTCTTCTTTCTCGACTTCTGCTGGTTCTTCCTCGGATTTGGCGTCAATCGGAGGCTGCTTTAACTCTTCTTCACGGACTGGATAGATAGGGCATTGTTCGTCACATGCTAGACTTGACGGAACAATAGCCGGCTGAACTGGTGATGCAGGCCGTATAGGTGGTACATAGGTACGTAGAAACTCCTCGAATGACTCAGGTTCACTCCAACGAAACGGGGTTGTTTGGCGATGAGCTCTAGGTGACAACTCTACATTTGACTCTACTTGAACCACTTCATTTTGCCTCATCTCTAGACTCTCCAACCACTTCTCTATCTCAATGGCGTATTGCACCATGTCTTTCAACTTGTCGAAGTGATACAATACTACCTTTTCTCGGATTGTCCTTCGTAGACCAGCTAGAAATCTATCCATGGTATCTTCTGGATATTCTTCTACATCAGCTCGTCTCATGGCTTCAATCATTTTGTTGTAGTAGTCATTTACACTTCGATCTCTTTGTCTAAGCTTGTATAGCTTCTCCTCCAACTCCCATTGGTAGTGGTCTGGAATGAAGCGTTTTCGCAACAAATCTTTCAACTCACGCCATGTGTCGATAGGTGGAAGATGATCTCGATGGCATCGGTTCTGCTGTAATTCCCACCATGTTGCTGCGTAACCTTTAAACTCCAAAGAAACTAATTGCACCTTCTTTGGCTCGGGGAAGTAGTAGTACTCAAAAACCTTGTCTACTTTTCATTCCCAATCAAGGTATGCATTGGGATCGTGTAGACCTTCAAACTCGGGGATGTAGAGATGGCGAGAATTTGGTGTATATGGTGTATGGGTGTATGGAGTATGAGTGGTGTATGGTGTATAGACCGTGGGGTGCATGGGTGCATGGGTGTATGGTCCGGATGGTGTACGGGTGGTGTATGGTGCACACAGTGGTGTATGGGGTAATTTTCAATCCACAAGGAAGGATATGGACGAAAATTAAAGCAAGAAAAATAAAAAGAATAGATAGGGAAAGATAAGGATGAAATAAGAATGTATAAGGAAAGAAAAGATATAGATAAGGTAGTATCTATTTGGATGTGTTTGACCAATGTGAACAAATCTAAAAATCCCTAAATTTGTGGAAACAAATCTATCTAGACTAGGAAAGACACAAAATCAAAATAAACAAGAGAATAAATCTGAATTTTCGTTTTTTTTTTTTGACGATTTTTTTTTTTGCTGTAGGGCTTCGACCCTTTGCTCCTTTCTTCTTTTCTTTTTTTTTTGAATATTCAGATATTACAACTCGAAAGACTCAAAAGACAATAAAAACGAACAAAAACAACATATTAAACCACGAACGATAGAAACCGACGTGGCTCTTGATACCAATTTATGATGTGACCCGGGACCTATGGGACACGACACGAACGACTTATGCGGAAGCTAGGAACGGAACAACGTCGGATGCGTAAGGGATCAATACGACTCTAGAGAAAAGACGACAAACTCGACTAGAAAAGAACTCGAAATGTGTAGAACTTACTAGGATACGTAGATACGAACAAGGACTCGATTGTTGACACGAAAAGACACCCTTGAATGGCTGGAACTCGGCGGTGGTGGCTGGAATCACGGCGAACGACAATGGTGGAAGGAATCTCGGCGGCGATGGAAGGTAGAAGGATAAATCAGGATCGGCGAACCCGTATTGTATCAACTCGAACGCGCACGACTAATTCTCCGGATAGCAATTCTCCCAAGTACTTAATATACCCTGAAGAACGTGAATAAGACTATTGTATTGCTAGAACAATAGAATTGTAGGTAACAGTTTGATCAACCAAAGGATCGTGAGACAGATTGAGAATAACTCTTTATTTCTTGCAATTGTCTGAATAATAATGTCACAAGGTACTCCTATTTATAGGAGTGATATATGGACGAAAATTAGAGTTCTAAAAGCTAAAGAAATCGAAAATATACTAATCCTAATCAATCTAGGATAAAATCAAAAGATACCAAAAATAAGATAACAAAAATCTAACTAGATAAGGATAAATCCTAACTACTTTGGGCCTTTCAAATCTCGCCTATTGGACCTTCAATTAACACACTATGGGCTGCAATTTATCATAAATAATTCGTGGCCCATGTCATGTATTATTCTTGCCACATTTGCATGAAAAACAGCAACTTGTCGGATTCCCATGCAAACGTGATGAGACCATGGCAATCATCAAATCGGTCCATCCAAAGCTGCCATTAAAGGATCCCAAGATTGTTACTTCTTTAATAATCAAAGATTGGAGATCAAGATTTGAAGAGCAATGCATGAAGATAGAAGTCATGAAGTTGTGCATGCATGGCAGATTCACATTGCATAGACAAGTTGCATGGAGTTTTCGTCCCCCTTAGTTGATTTAATTAGAGATTGAATTTTATTTAGACTATAGTATTTATTTAATTATGTTAGACTATAGTTTAGTTCAGATTTTTAATTATTTATTATGTAATTTTCGTCCATAATATAGTCATGGTTGACTAGAATTGTATTTAAGACAATTTCCTACCTTGAATAGAATTCTAGCTTAGGTATCTTCCTAGTATAGTTAGAGATCCCTTTTGGATCAATCTTTTGGCCTTCTTTTATGTTAATTTCGTTCCCTTAGGTATTATAAATAGGGGAACCATTGTACATTATTATTTTAGACGTTGCATGAAATAAAGAGTTATTTTCTCAATTGTCTCACGATCCTTAGGTTGATCAAACAAACACTTTTGTTGATTTAGTCATAAATCATCATTCTTAGAGGATAGCATCTTTAAGTCTTATTCAAGGGTATTGCTTAATCCACTTGAGGGATTAACCGGTATTCGCTATCGAGGAGCAACTTAGAGATTTTGGCCTCGTGGTACGTTCGAGATCGCAAAGCAACTATCGGGTTGTGATTCACATCAACGAATCATCATCCATCAACCATAATCGACGCCATCCATACTCCATCAACGCACGCCTCGATTCAGCCCCATGTTCGAGTTCAAGTTCTACACCCGTTCGTTTTATCCGTAAGTCCGTTCAAAACACTATCATATCCTATCTTCTCCAAACCCTTCTTCACCAACCTTCATACACGATTTTCTACCCTTAATTCCAGCCTATAAACCATCTCTATACAGCTCTATAAGCCTTGGTTTGTGTTATATATTTTGTGTCATTGTTCTAGGTATTTTAGTTGTCTAGAGTTCGTCTTTTCGTCGTTTATCGAGTCGGATTGAAGCCCTTCAATTAGTTGACGTGTTTCGTATCCTAAGTCTTCCGCTACGTCTCTAGATTCGTCCTAGGTTCATTTGTCTAGGTCGTATCATATTTTGGCATCAGAGCCAGGTCAGCTCTGCTGGTCGTGGTTCAATCCGACGTGTCATTTTATCCTACGTGTTTTTTATTTTCTTACGTGTCTTTTGAGTTGTAATAGCTAGAGTACATTGAAAAAAAAAGAAAAAAAATTCGGATAAAAAAAAATAAAAAAAATCCGAAAATTAAAAAAAAGAGAGAAAAAAAAAGAAAAGAGGCATATTTATTGTGTTACCTATTGAGTCTTGTTTTAAATTTGTTACTTTCCTTTTAGTAATTCTCTATAGTTGGTAATTACCTTGTGAGTCTTTTCTTATTTGGTAACTTCCTTTAGAGTCATTTTATTTTTGGAACTTTCCTTCCAAGTTTTATTTTTATTTTGGTAATTTCCTTTTGAGTTGTAATTTATTTTTAGTCTTTCCTTTTAGAGTTTAGTTCAATTAGGATATTTAGAATTGTGTCACAATTGTGTAACACTTTCCAAAATACCTAATCCTTCATTCCTTTTCTTTCCTACTTCTTTCCTTCTTTCCTTTTGGATTTATTTTTGGATTCCTACACTATATAGGACTTCAAAAATACATCTAATTCTTTCCTTATCTTTATTTCTTCCATTCCAATCCTTTCAAACCTTCCATATACTCCCCCATACCCATTAAATTTCGTCCCCTATACCCTATAGAGTTCGAAAATTTCAGCCTTAGTCACATACACCCATGCACCATGCTCCCCATGGGCCGTATACCATATACACCAAATTATCACCATCTCCACAGCTACAACAAGACAATCATTCCCGAATTTGAAGGTCTATATGATCCCGATGCTTACCTTGATTGGGAACAAAGAGTCGACAAAATCTTTCAGCGCTACTACTTCCCCGAGCCAAAGAAGGTGCAATTAGTTTCCTTGGCATTTACAGGCTACGCAGCAACATGGTGGGAATTACAGCAGAACCGGTGCCACAGAGATCATCTTCCACCTATCAACACATGGCGTGAGTTGAAAGATTTGATGCGGAAACGCTTCATTCCAGACCACTACCAATGGGAGTTGGAAGAAAAGCTATACAAGCTTAGACAAAGAGATCGAAGTGTAAATGACTACTACAACAAAATGATTGAAGCCATGAGACGAGCTGATATAGAAGAATATCTAGAGGATACCATGGATAGATTTCTAGCTGGTCTACGAAGGGCAATTCATGAAAGAGTAGCATTGTACCGCTTCGACGAGTTGGAGGACATGGTGGATTACGCCATTCGGATAGAAAAATGGCTAGAAGAATTAGAGATGAAGTCAAAGGAAGAGGTTCAAGTAGAGTTGAGCGTTGCCACCCATGATGATTCTATTTCCAAGGTACAAATTCTAGACTTCGTTGAAGTACCTTTTATCTCATTACCATCTGTTTCTATGTGTTTAGAAGATGAGATAGTTGAAGAAGCTAAGCCGGAAGTAGACATGATAGAAACAACGAATGAAGAGATGCCAATTTTGGAGGAGTTAGAAAATTGCAGTTTGGAAGTTTTGTCCATGGAGATGACAAGTCCTAAAGATTGTATGGTAGATGAACTACAAATTGTGAATTTGAGAGCAATATTGCAGTCGAGAAGATCGAAGAAGATGAAAAGATGATGGAGTTACAACCATTTTCACAAACGGAGGATGACGTCATTTTGGAAATGGATGTCGCACAAGTGGAGCCTTTGCAAAAACACATGGTGGATCCATTGATTTCTAACATTTTTTGTCAATCTTGTACTTTTAATGTTTTAATCTTACAGGTTGCCAAAGATGTGCCACGTGTTATTGATGTTCCACCAGACTTATTCGTGGTTCCTATGTCCATGCACCCCATGAAGTTGACGATTGAGCTAAAAGAGATTGATGATCAGTTCGTGTTCATTTTCGATCCAGGCCGTTCGAATTCGAGGACGAATTCTTTTCAAGAGGAGGGGAATGATGAGACCATGGCAATCATCAAATCGGTCCATCCAAAGCTGCCATTAAAGGATCCCAAGATTGTTACTTCTTTAATAATCAAAGATTGGAGATCAAGATTTGAAGAGCAATGCATGAAGATAGAACTCATGAAGTTGTGCATGCATGGCAGATTCACATTGCATAGACAAGTTGCATGGAGTTTTCGTCCCCCTTAGTTGATTTAATTAGAGATTGAATTTTATTTAGACTATAGTATTTATTTAATTATGTTAGACTATAGTTTAGTTCAGATTTTTAATTATTTATTATGTAATTTTCGTCCATAATATAGTCATGGTTGACTAGAATTGTATTTAAGGTAATTTCCTACCTTGAATAGAATTCTAGCTTAGGTATCTTCCTAGTATAGTTAGAGATCCCTTTTGGATCAATCTTTTGGCCTTCTTTTATGTTAATTTCGTTCCCTTAGGTATTATAAATAGGGGAACCATTGTACATTATTATTTTAGACGTTGCATGAAATAAAGAGTTATTTTCTCAATTGTCTCACGATCCTTAGGTTGATCAAACAAACACTTTTGTTGATTTGGTCATAAATCATCATTCTTAGAGGATAGCATCTTTAAGTCTTATTCAAGGGTATTGCTTAATCCACTTGAGGGATTAACCGGTATTCGCTATCGAGGAGCAACTTAGAGATTTTGGCCTCGTAGTACGTTCGAGATCGCAAAGCAACTATCGGGTTGTGATTCACATCAACGAATCATCATCCATCAACCATAATCGACGCCATCCATGTTCGAGTTCAAGTTCTACACCCGTTCGTTTTATCCGTAAGTCCGTTCAAAACACTATCATATCCTATCTTCTCCAAACCCTTCTTCACCAACCTTCATACACGATTTTCTACCCTTAATTCCAGCCTATAAACCGTCTCTATACAGCTCTATAAGCCTTGGTTTGTGTTATATATTTTGTGTCATTGTTCTAGGTATTTTAGTTGTCTAGAGTTCGTCTTTTCGTCATTTATCGAGTCGGATTGAAGCCCTCAATTAGTTGACGTGTTTCGTATCCTAAGTCTTCCGCTACGTCTCTAGATTCGTCCTAGGTTCATTTGTCTGGGTCGTATCATATTTTGAAACGCGTAGAACTCTTCATGCACACGTCCAAATGGCGTCGTTCTTCTTCTCACGTCTTCATGCTTCATTCTTAATCATTAATTGATAGCATGTTGACCAATCTCGGGCTGAATATTTGATCTTCATGGGCTGCCCAAAATATCTGAATATTTTCATGCACTTGTGTTCTTCAAATCTTGATCTCCAATCTTTAATCTTGAACAACATGATTATCTTTAAAGCTCTCAATGGTATTCTTGGATTTGATTCTTTTATGCTTTTCAGGATCATATCAAATAGCAAGTATACACATCAAGCCCAACAAAAGCACACTTGCATGCCTCCTTCATGTATTGCACTCCACATCTTGATCTACATCTTCCATCTTCAACAATGTCATCATCTTCAAGCTTCCTTGTGCTCCGTCTTCAGCTTCGAACCTCTTGCGAATTATAGCTTGCAAATATTCTTGCAACTTCTTAGCTCGTAGTCTTGTGACGGGTCCTTTGAATTGCAGCTCTTCATTGACTTCATCATTGCTATGGATGTCCTCATCAGTTTCTTTCCTTTGCTTCCGCGTCTTTTATGTCTCGTTGGTCATTGAGTCCCGGGTCACATCAGGAACTTTCCTTCCAGGTTTTATTTTTATTTTGGTAATTTCCTTTTGAGTTGTAATTTATTTTTAGTTCTTTCCTTTTAGAGTCTAGTTCAATTAGGATATTTAGATTGTGTCACAATTGTGTAACACTTTCCAAATTACCTAATCCCTTTTTCCTTTTCCTTTCTAATTCTTACCTTCCATACTTTTGGATTTATTTTTAGATTCCTATTCTATTTGGGAACTTCAAAAATACATCTAATTCTTTCCTTTTCTAGCTTTCTTCCATTGAAATCCTTTCAAACCTTTCCTTATACTCTCCCATACCCATTAATTTTCGTCCTCTATACCCTAAAGGGTTCGAAAATCTGCCCTAGTTCACATACACCACCCGTACACCATCCGGACCATACCCCCGTACACCTATATGATCCATACACCATGCACCCATACACTACTCATACACCATACACTCGTACTCCATATACACCATATTCTCACCATCTCCGCAGCAACAACAAAACAATCATCCCCGAGTTTGAAGGTCTATACAATCCCGATGCATACCTTGAGTAGATAAACTTTTTGAGTGCTATGACTTCCCCGAGAAAAAGAAAGTGCAGCTAGTTTCATCAAAGTTTAAAGGTTACGTAACAACATGGTGGGGATTCCAGCAGAACCGGTGCCACGGAGATCACCTTCCACCTATCGACACATGGCGTAAGTTGAAAAATTTGATGCGGAAACGGTTCATTCCAGACCACTACCAATGGGAGTTGGAGGAAAAGCTATATAAACTTAGACAAGGAGGCCATAGTGTAGATGATTACAACCAAATGATTGAAGCCATGTGATGAGACCATGGCAATCATCAAATCGGTCCATCCAAAGCTGCCATTAAAGGATCCCAAGATTGTTACTCCTTTAATAATTAAAGATTGGAGATCAAGATTTGAAGAGCAATGCATGAAGATAGAACTCATCAAATTGTGCATGCATGGCAGATTCGCGTTGCATGGAATTTTCATCCCTTATTTGATTTAATTAGGGATTGAATTTTATTTAGACTATAGTATTTATTTAATTATGTTAAACTATAGTTTAGTTCAGATTTTTATTTAATTATTGATGTAATTTTCGTCCATAATTAAATAGGTTTGACTAGAATTGTATTTAAGGCAATTTCCTACCTTGAATAGAATTCTAGTTTAGGTATCTTCCTAGTATAGTTAGAGATCCCTTTTGGATCAATTTTTAGGCCTTTTAACCTTATTATTTTTGTGCCTTTTAGCCCTATAAATAGGGGAACCATTGTACATTATTATTTTAGACGCTGCATGAAATAAAGAGTTATTTTCTCAATTGTCTCAAGATCCTTAAGTTGATCAAACAAACACCTTTGTTGATTTAGTCATAAATCATCATTCTTAGAGGATAGCATCTTTAAGTCTTATTCAAGGGTATTGCTTAATCCACTTGAGGGATTAACCGGTATTCGCTATCGAGGAGCAACTTAGAGATTTTGGCCTCGTGGTACGTTCGAGATCGCAAGGCAACTATCGGGTTGTGATTCACATCAACGAATCATCATCCATCAACCATAATCGACGCCATCCATACTTCATCAACGCACGCTTCAATTCAGCCCCCAAGATCGTGATCGTGTTCTACACCGGATCGTTCATACCGTAAGTTCAATCGTACTCTATCATATCCTACCTTCTCCAGCCATTCTTCACAAGCCATCACACACGAAAACCTCCATAATTCTAGCCCCTATACACGTTCCTTTTCAGCCCATATACCTTTGGATTTGTGTTATATATTTGTGTCATCGTTCTAGGTATTTTAGTTGTCTAGATTTTCATAATTTTCATTGTTTATCGAGTCGGATTGGAACCCTTCATTTAGTTGACGTGTTTCGATTCTTAAGTCTTCCGCTACGTTATTATTATCGTCCTAGATTAATTGTCCGGGTCGTATCATATTTTGGTATCAGAGCCAGGTTTAGAGTATCTAGAGGATACAATGGAGAGATTTCTAGTTGGTCTACGAAGGTCAATCCGAGAAGAGGTCGCAGTATATCACTACGAGGAGATAGAAGACATGGTGCACTATGCTAAACAAGTTGAGAGACGTTTGGGACGTGTTGCACCACAGTCCAGCTGTTGGCCTAAGCCTACAACACCCGTATATGCTCGGCCTACACCAATTGTTCGGCCACCTATTGCTACACCACCTACATGGCCTACACCATCAATGCAGCCCCCAATCGATGCCAAACCCGAGGAAAAGCCAGTTGAAGTCAAGAAAGAAGAAGTGGAAATCAATGTTGAGTTACCATCTGAGTTCATTGCCATCAATGATGATTCTACTTCCAAGGTACCAATTCTAGACTTTGTTGAAGTACCTTTTATCTCATCGCCACCTGTTTCTATGTGTTTAGAGGATGAGATAGTTGAAGAAGCTACGCCGGAAGTAGACATGATAGAAACAACCAATGATGAGATGCCAGTTTTGGAGGAGTTAGTTCAAGACGATTGTAATCAAGAGGAGTCAATTTCCATTCATGTCGATGAAGAGATACCCATTCTCGAAATTACTAATCCAGAGAAGACAAGTATAGAAGATTGCAGTTTGAAAGTTTTGTCCATGGAGATGACAAGTCCTAAAGATTGTATGGAGGACAAACTACAAATTGTGCACTTGGAGAGCGAGAAGATCTACAAACAGAGGATGAAATCATTTTGGAAATGGATGTCGCACAAGTGGAGCCTTTGCAAAAACACATGGCAGATCCATTGATTTCTAACATTTTTTTGTCAACCTTGTACTTTTAATGTTTTAATCTTACAAGTTGTCAAAGATGTGCCACATGTTATTGATGTTTCACCAGACTTATTCGTGGTTCCTATGTCCATGCATCCCATGAAGTTGAAGCTTGAGCTAAAAGAGATTGATGATCAATTCGTGTTCGTTTTCGATCCAGGCCGTTTGAATTCGAGGATGAGTTCTTTTCAAGATGAGGGGAATGATGAGACCATGGCAAGCATCAAATCGGTCCAAGATTGTTACTCCTTTAATAATCAAAGATTGGAGATCAAGATTTGAAGAGCAATGCATGAAGATAGAACTCATCAAGTTGTGCATGCATGACAGATTCACATTGCATAGACAAGCTGCATGGAGTTTTTGTCCCCCTTAGTTATTTAATTAAGGGATTGATTTATTTAGACTATAGTATTTAATTAGACTATGGTATATAATTAATTAGATCAGATTTTATCTATTTTATATTGTAATTTTCGTGCATTATTAGGTTTGACTAGAATTGGATTTAATGCAATTTCCTACCTTGAATAGAATTCTAGTTTAGGGAACTTCCTAGTATAGTTAGAGATCCCTTTTGGATCAGTTTTTTAGCCTTTTTTATGCATAATTTCATTCCCCGTAGTCTTATAAATAGGGGAACCATGTAACATTGATATTTTAGACATTATTGAAGAATTTTGCTATTTGCATACAATTGTGTCTCAACCTATCTTTTATTCGTTTGTTGTTTTAGATACAAAATAATATTCTTAGAGCCTAGCAACTTTAAGTCTTATTCAAGGGTATTGCTTAATCCACTTGAGGGATTAACCGGTATTCGCTGCACGAAGATCAACTTAGAGATTTCAACCTTGGAAACATTCGAGATTCAAGGCAGCCCTATCGGGTTGTGATTCACATCGACGTCATCAACCATCAACCATAATCGACGACAACCATCTTCATCAACGTTCGCCATCAAGTCAGCCCCAAGTTCGAATTCAATTTCAGTTCCAATTCATCCGTAAGTTCATTCGATCCTTAATATATCCTACCTTCTCCAAGCCCTTCTTCACAAGCCTTCACACACGATACCTACCTTATTCCAGCCCCCATACGTCTATTTCAGTCCTATAATCCTTAGTTTTGTGTTACATAGTTCGTGTCATTTTCTACCTATTCTAATTATCTAGATTGTCGTAATTTTCACTGTTTATCGAGTCGGATTGAAGCCCTTCAATTAGTTGACGTGTTTCGAGTCCTAAGTCTTCCGCAGCGTTTTCTCTAGATTCGTCTCATCCTTGTCCGGGTCGTATCACATTATTTCTTTAGACATTGTTTGATGATTAAAGCATTTTTGTAATTCACTTTGGTTCGAAATAACAAACTCTTTAAGGTTAGCAACTTAAAGTTTTATCAAGAGCTTCGTTCTAGTTCCTCAGTTCTATGGTGGACTCGCTATCGAGACGTAGCTTTGAGGTACGCATTTCATAGTATTGAAACTACGAAGTTCGTATCGGGTTGCAGCTCAAATTCGACTATCATCATCCGCCGTTCATTAACACCAACATTCATACATCACCGACGTCCGTATCATCAACACTCCACACATTTAGATTGTGTTCAACAAGAGTTCAAGATCATTCCATCATGATTCCATCATACGTGCTCAACTCGCCGAGTTCTACACACCTAAACCGTAAGTCATCTAGTCCTAACATACCCTACCTTCTCCAGTCATTCTTCACCCATTCACATCATTCCTCACGTCCAAAACATCATCCTTAAATAGCCAACCCATTCCAGTCTCTATCGATTTGGTTTTGTGTGTTATTTCGTGTGTCATAGTTTATATAGCTTAGTTAGGCCTAGATAAGCATTCTATTTGTTTGAGTCGTATAATCGAGTCCTTTAGTTATTTCATTCTGCATCTTTGTTCTTAGTCGAGTATATCTTAGTTAGTTTGATCTTGATTATCCTCAAATCAAGATTGTGCTGTGTTCCTCCGGGTCATATCAGAACTCTAATGCAAATGTAATAAACCCTTATGGGAAGGTAATAAATCTTAAGAACAATGAAGCCTAATGAGAATGTGACATCAAGTTTAACATGTTATATCCCTCACTTTAGCCTGATAATTTTCTAGTTTTAACTTGATTTGATAAACAAAAATGGGGGGATTCAATAAACCAAGATGGGAATATATTTAGCGCCATACTTCTCTGATTTTAGCATCATATTCTAAACAGTAATTGAGATTGATAAACCTTAGTATTAATGTAATAACCACAAAGGGAATGTCATAAACTCTGTGAGAAAAATCATATATTCTTAAAATAAAACAAAATAAGCCCTAAAAATAAATATTTATATTTTTCTTCATATTTCTTCGGATAAACAAAGCCATGTGAGATCTTTGAATGAAATAGTATGAAAAAAATATAATTTGATATATTATATGAAAAAAACATTACGTTTATGAATTTTTTGCATTACTCTCATATTAGCTATATAAGATATTTTAGCATGACGTTACATATCAGTATTACGTTTATATGTGGATGAATTTATTGTTGTTTAATTAAAGACTTTCAGTTTATTGTGAAATTTATCCAACATGTAGCTCATATCAGCAGCATTTATCACACATATCAAAAATAAATTTGAATGATATTATCAATATCAGCATAAGTCATGTCATTTTATGATGAATCCACGACAAGCCTTAAAGAGCCAAGCCCGGAGCTGCAAATACATGGCTCAATTACACGACTTCGAGCAATACAATTGCAAGGATATTTCCAAACATTTGTATGTAAGAAGTTCGAAGATGACAAAGGAGTTGAGAGGAGCCCCAAGATTGTTACCTTGTTAACAATCAAAGATTGGAGATCAAGGTTTGAAGAATAATGCATGAAGAGAAGTTAAAGATAGAGTGACAATCGCCCATATTGAAGTAATTGAAGATCAAGTCTTAGATGTTGGTACAGAAGGCAATTTCAAGTTAGGCGTGATCACGCCTAAGCAATTATCCTCACTTAATTTAAAAATCGGTTCCCTTAATTTAATTATGGTGCATGATTTTTAACCTATAATTTTTATTTAATTAGAGACATTATTAGATCAGATTTTATTTATTTTATATTGTAATTTGCGTTCATTATTTAATTAGGTTTGACTAGAATTGTATTTAAGGCAATTTCCTACCTTGAATAGAATTCTAGTTAGGGAACTTCCTAGTATAGTTAGAGATCCCTTTTGGATCAGATTTTTAGGACTTTTTAGCTTAAAATTTCGTTCCCCTTAGTCTTATAAATAGGGGAACCATGTCACATTGTTATTTTAGACATTATTGAAGAATTTTGCTTTTGCATCCAATTGTGTCTCAAACCTTTATATTCTTTTGATTGTTTTCCATCAAGAAAATTATCATTCTTAGAATTAGCACATCTAAGTCTTATTCAAGGGTATTGCTTAATCCACTTGAGGGATTGACCGGTATTCGCTATCGAGGAGCAACTTAGAGATTCCAACCTTGGATACGTTCGAGATTCAAGGAGGCTATCGGGTTGTGATTCACTTCAACGAATCATCATCCATCAACCATCCACGACGTCCTTCATCCCCATCGACGCACGCCTCAATCCAGCCCGTGTTCGAGTTCGAGTCTACCCCGTTCGTTTTATTCGTAAGTTCGTTACGACTCTATCATATCCTATCTTCTCCAAGCCATTCTTTACAACCTTTCACACACGAAATCCATCCTCATTCCAGCCCTTATTCTCGTTCCTATACAGCCCTATAAACATTAGTTTGTGTTATATATTTTGTGTCATAGTTCTAGGTATTTTAGTTGTCTAGAGTTCGTATTTCTATCGTTTATTGAGTCGGATTGTTCCCTTCATTTAAGTTGACGTGTTTCGATTCTTAAGTCTTCCGCTACGTCTCTAGATTCGTCCTAGATTAATAGTCCGGGTTGTATCATTTATGAACCATTCCAGCATGATGTATGTGTCATTTTAGCATGAACTCTAATAATAACATAATCATTGACAAAAAAATGAAAATAAATACCTAAATCGGAATTGGACGAGATAATTAAAAAAAGATGAATACGTGAATCAACTACATCATATGAAAAAGATGAAACAAGGTAAAAAATTTAATTGGGATAATTTAGACAAAAAATAGCATTTAATCCAAAAAGAATAAGAGCGTTTACAAACAAATTAAGAAATCCTAAAAATTTAAAATTACAGCATGATGTATGTGTCATTTTAGCATGAACTCTAATAATAACATAATCATTGACAAAAAAATGAAAATAAATACCTAAATCGGAATTGGACGAGATAATTAAAAAAAGATGAATACGTGAATCAACTACATTATATGAAAAAGATGAAACAAGGTAAAAAATTTAATTGGGATAATTTAGACAAAAAATAGCATTTAATCCAAAAAGAATAATAGCGTTTACAAACAAATTAAGAAATCCTAAAAATTTAAAATGTGCATGTGAACGTTAAAAAATACAATCATCAAGAATTCAAAATCGTGTCTGAACCGGCAACATCAATTTCGATTTTTTGCATAAAAAATCATCTTAACCATATATATATTTAAAGGTATAATATTTTATTATTTTATTAAATTATTAAATTATCATAATTTTTCAATTTATATTTAGTAAATGATTTACAAAAACAAATAGAGAGGGGGAGAGGAAATAGGTGAAAAATAGAGAGAGGAGAAAGAGTGGGAAGAGAGAGAAAAGTGCACAAAGAAAAAAATCGTAAGTGTTAGAGAGATAAATGGAGAGGTGAGATAATTATGTTTCAAAATATAAAAATTATTGAATCATGGAGGAAGGGTTCTCTCTCTCTCTCTCTCTCTCTCTCTCTATATATATATATATATATATATAGATAAAGTTGTGTAATAAGTATCAAATGTCAAAATACACTTACCCAAAAATTGGGTATGGAGACCAAATGTATCTTACGAATATTTGAGACATTTATAATCCAAATTGCCTACAAAACTCCAGTTGCTTTCTTTACCCAATCACTATTTACTTTAACCCATTCTTATCTTTACACTTAAAATATATCACCATTATCATAAATTCATTCTGGTCACATCCTTGTTTAATTATTAATTTGATGAAATAGATTCGAACGACTTTAGATTGGATGCGAAATTTGAAATTGCAATTGATCATTAAAGCTCACATTAGGCAACACTTAGGTGACATTCTGTAGCATACACAAATTTATTATTCTAAATCAAAACAACCACAAGCACAGACAGTCTGTTGACAGAAACTCTAACGCCGAAAATGAACATCTAAAAATTCCATACATCTAACCTTCAAGTCAAAGTTCCGTAGATGAAGCAACAGAGGAATTTGACAACACTACCTGGATCCTAAGCACAGCACCTGATTATAAAGAACCTAGCATCCTAATAACGCACAACTCGAGGTGGAAATGCAAACATAAAATGTAAGCTCCAAAAATTTTTGCAAAGGAGATACCTACTCATCTTTCTTGTCCTCAAGTGGACTACTGTTACCTGTTTCTGTTTCTACTTTCTCAGCTTCATCGACCCTTCGACCATTATCATCAATACCCAGCACATCATCCATCATATAATCCTCTGCAACATTTATATCTTCCACATCATCTTCATCTTCGTTGTTACTTTGGCCAGGTATTTTTCTAGTCTTGGGACCATGCTCAAGCTGATGGGTCTCTAGCTCTTTGTCCATTGTCTCCTGTAAGTTTGCCATAGTGTTATTTGCTCTCCTACCTTTCCTCCCATTTTGCCACCTTTCCAGATCCTTGTCTACATTTGCAATATATTGTTCTGCAATCTGCTTCTGATATTGTGACAGTTCCTCTCTCCTAGAAGCTTTCCATTCTTGAAACATCTGAGACAAAATATGGTAGTTCAAATTCAGATTACTTTTTCATAAACTTGGCGTTAACATCCGCCAATAAGGAGAAAAGGATGAAACAGGGATTTTATATACATATAAGTAATAGGTGTTTGAGTGAGCTTATATGCTTTTAAAACAACTTATAAGCAAGTAATAGTGCTCATACGTGCCTTCAAAGTTTAGCAACCATTTTATTAGAAAAAAATAAAAAGGTCTTATGTTCTCACAAAATAAAATTTTAGGAGTTTATAAGCTCTTTTAGAAAGAAAAGAGTGGGGGGGCAACTTTCTCTCCTTGCTTAAAAAAAATATATTATAGAAGACATGTTATATTTTAGTCATTGTATTAGAACTTTGTCTTTATAAACATCATATAATCTTTTATTATCCAAACATTCAAATAACTTACTTTTAAAAAATAAAATGTAAGCTCTAAAAACACCTTATAAGATGTAGGAGTCATCCAAACACTCGAACGACTTATCTGAAAATAAAATATAAGCTCTAAAAACATCTTATAAGATGTAGGATCTATACAAGCTCGTTAAAATAAGCTTAGCTAAACACCTCTAAATATTTTTTTGAAGAGTAACAGGAAGCCAGCTGAGTTTTCAATTACACACGACTATAGCTAGCCTCATGCTGCAATGTGACAAGAAACTTACCTGTTCTTTCTGCATCTCAGTAGAAGTTGCTTCTTGATCCAGAGGTTTGGCAAACAAGTAATATATCGGAGGCTCAGCCTTGGTCCTGAAATATGAAAAAGCAAAAGGAATAAAGAAATGTAAGGAACATATTAAAAAGAAATTCATGGGATGAACCAAAATCCAAAATAGAAACTGTGGGTCATTTAAGCTTCTTCCATTTTCTGCACATAAACGAACACTTATCTTGAAGTCAATAAAATTGTGAATATGGACACTTTTGGACCAAAAATAGAAATAACCTGCACCAAAATGATAATAGAGCAATTAAGGGTTTATAATACTCAAAGCACATTAAGCAATATAGATTCAGTCAAAAAAAATATACCTTATAAAATTTCCAAGTTTTTTGTGGTGCTCACTCCACCGAAGAAACAGCAATTCCATTTTCTTTTCCTCTGCCTTTGCAGCTATACGAGCTCTGAGGGTCTGATAGAACCGGGGAAAGGATAAAATAACAATTACCAAATGCAGCAGTGCAGCAGACAACATAAATCCTCAGAGCACGGGACAGTTAAACAGTGGCTGCACAAATGGCCTAAACAATTTATTAGAGAAACATACCATATCTCTCTTCCGCTTTTCTGCAATCTGTTCACGTTCTTGAAGCCTTAGTTTTTCACTTTCTTCACGTGCCCGTTGCTCAGCCTACAAAAAAACATGTGAATGCCTAGTTAAATTCATGCACATGAACATCTGAAAACTAAATTATGTTTGGTATCCAAGTACAAGCAGCTATCCGCACCTTATGTTGAAGTAGCATGCAATTCCCCACAAAAAGTAATGTCCAATTAAATATTTTCAGTTTCTAATTATGACAAGGAGTATCCGCATCTTATGTTGAAGTTGCATGCAATTCATGCACAAGAACTACAGTTAAATTATATTAGGTTTCCAATTACAAGCAAGTATCTGCATCTGATGTTGTGAAGTTGCATTCAATTCCCCACAAGAAGAATGAGCGAAGGGAAGACAAAAAGAACACTCCTTAATTTAGCATAATCAAATCATTTTGGTAGTTGTAGAGATGAAAATGATGTTAATGACATTCTTCAACCACAAGGTTAACACACAAAAAACAATCTATTGTAAAAACAAAGTAGGTTTGCACAGTTAATAATCCTTTACTACTTCTGTGTACAAGCATTCCCAGAGATTTGTTTGAAGGTGTCCTCAGCAAAATAGTTAACATCAAGTCTGAAAGGACAAGACACTATTTGTGCTTATAATTTAAAGGATCACTAGTGTCTAAAAACTATGATAGTCTAATGAGAGCTATTTACAATATCCACCGCACTGCTGGCAATCTTACAATTATTTGCAAGAAGCTGGAAATAAATTAGAAGGCAAAGGTGACATTAATCTCACCCTTTTCAACGAATCAGATCTTCTCATGTATGCCTCTGTGCCTGATAGTTTCATGTCCTCTTTCCTGAACCTCTGAATGTGCATCAAACAATAGAATATCAGAGAAATTAAGCATTAGTTAAGCTAGCAGACTAAGTTTAATTTTAGAGCCAATGTTTAAGTGATAGGTGCGCACGCTTGTTCCAATAACTTGACTCTCTCACGAGTAAAAAATACTACAGCAATCAGACAGATAAGAGGTCATTCCATTTTTATTTGCGTCGGTGGGGACAGTGGAGAGAATTAGAGAACTGATATACCGTCCTTCTCTAAGATGCTCTTTTAACTATTGTGCTATTTAATGACCGGTGGAAAACACAGCAATCCACCAGCCCCTAATTCACTAATACACCAACATTGTTCCTGCATACTAGACAAACTTCGGGGGTAAGAAGATCAAAAGCTTTGTTCTCCATCTTTTAACTGCAGTTTTTTACCAGCTTTTAGTTAAGATAGGTCAAATTGACATCACTTACAATATTTTACCCCATGACTATGCCATGCCACCTAATCGGATTTCAAGTATTAAAAGAACTATCAAAATCATAAAAAAGAATGTCGAATGGATACTCTCAACTAAAGATATCCCAAAAGCAGCAGCATTAGAAGGCGCCTCTCAATCAGAGACTCTAGAACCTTATTAACAATCTTGATAAGGGTAAGAAAGTAGAAGTTCATTTTACAGAAGATTTCCTCATAACAATGGTAGTACGGCATCAAGTAGCCAACAAGGCAACTCAACTCTTCTCAGTGCTAAAAGACAGCAATAGTATTTTTATTTTTATTTTATTTTTGAGAAGACAGCAAATAGTATTCTAAGCAACCAACAGGCCTAGTTTAATACTTCTCTGAAGACATTACCTCAGAATATAGAATAATAGAATATAAACAAAACCACCAAATATAATCATGCAATGACGGGAGAAATTGCCTGATTTGTCTCAAGACTATTTGGTGGATCCAACCCAAATAAAAAACTCTCGACTATATCAAATATCCAGACCAATATACTCAGAAAAGAGCGGATATTATGAGCCCTTCAAAGATAAAAGACTAGAGCACGTGCAACTCTTCAAGAATATGAAAAATGGAAGTGTTACAGAAAGTAAGAAATGGACATATCATACCTCTAATGTGCCCAAAAGCTGTCCAAGCATCCTCTTATTCCTGCTGACCAAACTCGGGTCCTCATTTTTAGGCAACACCCTTGGCACATGTTCTGCGGGAGGGATTTCAAAGTCCTAAACATCCAAACACAATAAGTGATCAGCTTGGAAATTAACTCGAGAGAAGACAATTATTCCACAAATTCAAACAAAAAGCAAATATACTTTACCATTTTAGACGACCTCTGATTACCATCCCTTTGAGACCAATTGGACCGCTTTCTCTCAACCTGGCTTGCATCGGCATTTTCAACCTCTCCTGTTTCAAATGATAAATCTTTATTTTCCACATCAGTGGCAGCTTCAGGACCTTCCTCGGCTATCTCCCCATCGTCAACCTTCCATTCAAAAATGAAATATGCAACTTAAGCAGTTAAGCCAGAAATACACTCTAGAGCCATAATATCGTGTGCAATAGCTAGGAATTACGAAAACCATGTTCCAATTTCACCCAATTTTCGTTAATTTCAATTCACAGACTTCAATAACACTACGATTATTTTTAAAACACCAAAACCACTACAAATGGAAATTTAGAGGTTTTTCACCTTCACAACAGCTGAAGAGAGTCGCCTTTTCGCTGGAGGCTGGTCGTCCGCGTCATTCCTCTCCGCCTAAACATAGAACAAATTAACTGATAACAAAACAGGTAGCGAAGTGTATATATATATATAGAGAGAGAGAGATAGAGAGAGAGAGATTTACAGGTCGAAAAAAGCCACGTTGACGGGCGCCATTGACGGAGAAATTGCGAGGTCCGGCACCCGATAAACCACCGCGGCGAATACCCCTGGGATCGCGTAGGCGCTCCGTAATCTGTCGCACAAAGGGAAAAATTAGGTGTTTGCAGAAAGATTGAGCAAGCAGAAGCTGTAAGGTTTAGACGAGCAAGATTGATGTACCTCCCGCTGTTGGCGGTGAAGTTCATCGATCTCTTTGCGAAGCTCTTCCTCTGTCTTTTCGGCCACCATCGTGCTGGCCATTATGAGAAAGACAGAGAGAGAGAGAGAGAGAGAGAGAGAGAGAGAGTATTGTGCGCTGCTGCAAAACCCTCGCAAACGAGCGCCGTGTAATCTCCACACTTCTTTTCTTTTTCTATTTATTTTATTTTATTTTCTTGCTACTGCGTCAGCTATTTATTTTGGGTGCGTCTTTTTTACACGCCATTTTTTATTTTTACTTTGTACATCAATATTTTGTTCTTCTTCCCACTTTTTCTTTACAAAACACATTAAAAGTCTATTTTATCCCTACAAAGTTTAAAATACAATTTTAAAGATAAAAATTTATATGAGACCTCTAACGAGACTTTTGCATTAAACGGGTCAAATAAGATCCAAACTCGCCTAAAAAATATATCCAACCCCGCAAAAACAATCAGATTCACGCGTCCTCCCGTGCACGCTCACGCGCGTATCACTATGTATGAAGTAAAGTATCACTAATTATATATCGAAATATCATTTAATACGAATTGACGTATCATCAACTATAAAGTATTTTCACATGTTAAGAATAAAATAAATGAATTATTTTTTACATAAATCATAATGTGGGGTTTTAATTTAGTTGATTCATGTATCTTTTTTTTTTGAATATGTTTGAAGTAAAGTATCGCTATGTATGAAGTAACGTATCACTAATTATATATCACTTAATATTAATTTATGTATCATCAAGTATGCAATGTTTTTTATTTTGCTATTTATTTTTTAGATCATGACAAATATACTTTAATTGGTATCTCTACCAAGTCTTGCTCTTTAAAGACACTAATATTCCGCTCGTACGATACACAGAGTATCATATTTTTCAAATTTTTTTAATAATGAGTAATTCAATAAACACGTTTGTATAAAATATTATGATAAAGACATATCTTTTTGTAAAATTAAAATATGTTAAAATAAAGCAGATGAATATTGCACATATGGGTGTTTGAACGCTAAATACGGTCGCTTTTTAGGTTGAAATGAACTCGTTTTTCACAAATGATCCAAGTAACATTAGAAATATCTTATGTTCACAATTTCATTCCATGATTTATACAATGATTAGTTAATATAAATCAAATAAATTTGAGATGGACTTGGATGGCCCATCAAATGGGCTTTGATCCCTTCCAAAATGTAAACCTTAAAATTGAATCTCGTCAGCTCGCGCAGTGTACTTACACAGCTCTAACGCGTGACCTTGTCACCGCGCTCATTACCCATACTAAAGCCTATATTATTATTTTTTCCGAAATAAATATAAATCCTAAAATGAAATTGGTGAATCTTAAAATTAAAGTGAACAATGCGTTGGTTCATGCACTGCGCTCGACAATTAATTGAGATGTAATAAGTTCTAATGGAAATTAATAATCTTAATTGTGATTAATAAATTGTAATCGGGATGAAATCATATAAGCAAAGTAGTAAGAATGATACTTTGAGATAATGGGTGATACTTGTAAGGTTACGATTAATTTATATTTTTTATTGGGATTTTTTTTTCTTTTTTTTTTTTTACAGTAGGTCAGGCGAGGCGGCCCACCAGATAGTTAGACGATCTGATCAAAGTATTTATCAATAAATTTTAAATTATTCTAATTAATATGTAGTAAAAGAAATATGAATTCATTGAAAAAAGAGCCCACAACTAAGAGAAAGTATTTTTTTTTTGTTTAGTTACGAATTTATTTAATTTTTCCAATTTGTTGGTTATAACCGATAGGTTTAACATTACATTTGAAATAATTAGTAAAACTATTTAATTTTTAAAGTATGCTCATAAGAAATTTTATGACACTTTTTGATGTGTTTATAAAGGGACTTCCTCTACAGAGCAAGGGGCACAACACTACTTGTTGTGTAATTTTTTAAAATAAAATTGTCTTGCTTTGATGTCTTTTAAACAATTTTTTTCATTATTTTTTTATTACTTGAAATATTAAACCTAATAAATATCAAATTCAATTATAAATGATCCTAATTTTTATAATCAACTAAATAAATAAAAGTAACTATATATCATAATCATGTAAAGAGTAATCAACCATAAATAAAAAAATATAATAAATAAAAACTCTTTAAAATATTAAACCCTAATCATGAAAAAATAAATCATAGCTAAAAATTAAAAATAAGGAAATTTAAAAATTATAATTAAGAAATAATCAACTCAAATTAATAAATATAAACTAAAAACTAATAACTTTACAAAACCCACCAATTTTGGATAATCAAACTTAATTTTAAATTATAAACTAAAATATAAAAAGAAAATTATATACGTTATTTATGAACAATCAACACTAATTAATAATTAAAAAAATATGTATAATCCTATTTATGAAATAATGAATCGTAATTAGGAGCAAAATTAATAGCAAGTAAATGATTCTAAAACCTTAATAATACTTTAATTCAAAATTTACAAAACAGAAAATTAAAATTAAAATATCTAACACAAAAAAGGATAAAAAGTACACTGCACGACCTGGAGTGTGAGGGACACAACATGTGATCCTCTTCCATTGATAAACTGAAATTATAATCCCAAATTTTAATTTTCGATTATTAATGTATATATAGCTAGATATTTATAATAAATCATGTTAACAATAAAAAAAATCAATTAGTTGAACAAAAAAAAAGGGGCTTAACATGTATTTACACGGGGTAGACGCTGCAACCTCTAAAAATTACCGAAACATCACTAAAAAATGAAATAGTACAAAAAATTTACAAAACGAATACAATAACAAATAATACATATAGAAAAAGCACATGGAAAGTGCATATTTCAAGTCTTCGATGTAAAATTTGTATGGATATCATAGTCTAAATAAATTAGTCTAACCTCTCGATCATAAAAAAATGCTCGTAAAAAGATGAAGCTTCAAAGTCAAATGATGTTGAGAGGGTTTCCTATCATTGACCATAACAAAAAACAAACATATATATATATATAAGCAACTGACAAAGAGAAAAAAATATAATTATTGACAAATAAAAATAACTATGTACAGAGGAATGAAAACAACCTCCGTATAAAGGTCTTTTTTTATTGCAAATGGTATGCTGAACTGGAGCTATAAAAATGTCAATCAAAAGGGTTACAAAATTATAGTTTGATTGTAATATAGACAATCTTTTATATGTAGCCATAATTCAATCTAATAAAAGATTAAATTTTTTAATAAAAACCAATCATTTAATTAAGGTACAATATATACAATTTCAATCAATAAAATACGCTAACTATTTAGCGACATATCTATACATATATAAATGTATGTTATATAATTATAGAAACTTAGATATTTTTAAATTGAAAATGACCATATTTTCAATTATCGTAAATATCAACCAAAATTTTGGGTGAGAATTAATAATATGATTTTATAAATTAATATATAACAGAAACAAGAAATCTACAAAAGCAATAATCATTATAATGGATGTTATTCTCATTACTAGGGAATATGTGTCAAAGTAGTCAAGACTTTCTTCCTATCTGTAACCTTTAATTACAAGTTTAGCCTTGTATTTATCAACAATTCCATCAGTTTCCCTTTTTTCTTTTGAAAATCTGCTTATAGCCATTAGGTTTACTTCCTAAAGGAAGACCCACTAGCTCCCAAGTGTGATTTTGCAAAATGGAATCAATTTTGCTTTGAATTGCCTCTTTCCATAGAGGACCATCTGAAGAATTCACTGCTTCAGAAAAGCTTTGAGGTTCACTTTTAACCATGTAGGTTAAAAAGTCTGGACCATATAACTTTTCAATCCTAACTATTTTGCTTCTTCGTGGTTCTACCACCTCTTCGTCATGTCGTTCTTCTTCCACTGTTTCCATAGTCCATTTAATGGAAGTAGATTTCATTTCAGTCTTTCGTGAAAACACGTATTCGAAAAATGAAGCATTTCTCGATTCAATTATCGTGTTTTTGTGTATGTCTTCAATTTTAGACTATGCACAAGAAACCAATAAGCACTACCGTTATGTGCATAATCAATAAATATGCAATTAACAGTTTTTATCCAATTTTCACCTTTTTTGGGGTAGTTACTGCTACCGTGGCAAGACACCCCACACTTGTAAGTATTTATACAATGGTGTTCTTCCATGCCATAATTTTATATGGACTTTTGTCTAACTTCTTGTGGGGCACCTTATTTACAAGGTAGTTAGCTGTCAAGACAACTTCCCCCCACATGTTCTAATGTGATCCGGAACTTAATAGCCACGTATTCATTATTTCTTTCAACGTTCTATTTTTCCATTCTACAGTGTCACTTTGTTGCGGCGAATAAGGCGCAGTGGTCTCGTGCCTTATTTCATTTTCAGCACATAAATTAGCAAAAGATAGTCACTCATGTTCACCTTATCTGTCAATTCTTAACATTTTAATCTTTTTGCTTAGTTGATTCTCAATTCCAGTTTTATAGAGAACAAATTTCTCTATTACTTCATCTTTACTTATGAAAAGATCATAATTTAGTGTATGAAATACTTATTTCCACCTCGTGTGGGCACTACTTTTATATCATACACATCTGTGTGAATTAAGTCAAGTGGTTCACTATTTCTTTTGATAGTTTGGAAGGACAACTGAGTTAGCTTCAATACAAGTTTCACACGTATTTGTTGAGTGAATATGGAGGATATGTATGTTTTTCATACTCATTAACCTGTCCCAGTCTGCCATGCCACATTATGGAAGACTAAGCATATAAACGAAAGGATTCACTTTATTGATCATAGTTGACTTAACAATCGTTACATTGAGCTTAAAAACCCGTTACATTTATAACACTTTGACAAACACTTCATTCTTAGTCAAAATGACCTTATCGAACTCAAAGACAATGCGAAAGTCATGCTTGCTTAACAGTGAACCAGACACAAGATACTTAAGAATCTATAGCACATACAACACATTGTTGAGAGTCAACTCCTTCCCTGAAATTATCTTCAGAACCACCTTTCCAAGATCTTTCACGTGAATGTAGCAGAGTTTCCTATGAAGAGCTTCTTGTCATCCACTTGTTTATTAAGGGCACTGAATAATTTCTTATTTGAACACACATGCCGGGTAGCACCCATATCAACCCACCATTCCCGTGGGTTTGAACCAACAAGATTCACCTCGGAGATCATTTCAACCACAAGCATCTCTTCAACATCAATGGAGAGGTTTTCTACCATGTGTGCCTCTTGGCTCTTCTTCGACTTTGTACAGTCAAAAGTCATATGACCATGCTTGTCACAGTTGAAGCATTTTCCATTGAACTTCTTCTTGAAGCTTTCCTTCTTCGGTCCTAACGTCTTTTTCCTTGCAAAATGTTTTTTTTGTTAGAATTCCACATTGAGCTCTCGACATGCTCAACAACATTTGTCTTAACCACATTTGAAACTATAAGTGATATGGAATAATAAACTTGATCCTCGACCATATTAATCTACCTATATACAAAAGATACAATTTACCCATGTAAGAAAACATAATTGTTAACAGTTCAGGAAAATAAGGAACAACCAACCTTAACAGCTCATTTGGTTGGCAGGAAAATAAAATTATCTATAAATATGATTTCTAGGAATGCGATTCTAAGAAAAATAGATACTAACATATTATTTATCCAGTGTTTGAAACATAACAAGAAAATTGGAATATAATTGAGAAATATCCATGATTTTCTCATTATGGTGAGAGACCGGGATTCAATTATTTTCAATTTTTTAATTTTTGCCTTGAAAAATTGCATCCAAATTAAATAATAATTCATAAAAACAAAAGATAATGGATGGCGAAATCATATAATGAAATAATTTGGCACGAGATTTCTAGAGACAAGTAATCCGAATGCTTAATCCAGAATTACCCACAATCCTAAAAAATTAAACCAACCACATGAACCGTCCCTGGCAAAATTCATTGCCAACCTAACGAGCCCTAAAAGGAAAATTAAAGATCAACATATCAAAATATACAAAATGAATATCTTAAAAAGGGATAGGAAAAAAGGGTGAGATAGTAACTATGTAGTCAGTAAATTCTTGTTTTTCTTTCCATTTCTGATCGACAAAAGAAAACATCAACTGTTTGTTTGAAGGATCCCTATTCATGGAAAAATAAAAAAGGAACCAAAACTGTCAAGACCCAGACTTTGCAAGAAGTCTCGGAGGAACTTGATTTTAAAAAAATAAATCTATTTCTATTCTCTCTCTCTCTCTCTCTCTATACTCAAATTTCTGAACTTAAGAAGAGTTCAGAAGAGAAGCCACAGGTCATTCAAAGTGATCGTAAGGAAAACCATTGGTTATTCCTCCTATCGATCTCCACGAAACAGCAAAACTGCCAAGAGTCATCTACTTGGCTGCTAGCAAGCAATAAGGAACTCGGCAAAAGTAGCACATTCAGTAGTAAATCAAGGTTCGAGCTTATCATCGTCTGATGAACTCAATCCTGAAGAAAGTTCATCAATACCCTCAAGTTGCGAGTCAAAAGGTGTCAAGAATTTTAGCTGTACAAGCTGCAGTATCCGAGGGGACGGTTTTGAATTGATCATCTGCAGAAGACACAAGGAAAAAACTTAATTTTAGTAAAATCTAAAACAGTACAAGAACAACATTTAACAGACTATAAGAATCTACTCCAATATTACCTTAGTTAAATCCCTGAAGAAAGCACTGATTTCTTCTTGAGTAAGACCCCCTTCATCATAATTTTCCTCCCAGCCCATAGAACGAAGCAAAACAGCCTCTTCCCCCACAGGAATGATAGGATCAAAGTTAGGATGTTTCTTCCCATTGCTAACACACTTTTGTGCATCATATGTATCACCATTGCAGGTTGAGCCAGCTTTCTCCTCAGACAAACGGTCTATATTCAGGCTTACACTTAATGGCACTTCCACAGGCTGAGTTGTATCAGGCATGACCTCCATTTCAGCATGTTTATCAGAAATGGATGGTGATGTAGCAGAGCCAGTGTTCAAGAAAGATGAGGCGTTTGCAGTAGCTGAATCAGCAGAAGCAGGGTTACCCATAGATTTCTTTCTCACAAGATTAAAAAAATCATTTCGACTTCGAGCTTGAGAGGTAGGCCGCTTTTCCAGCAAAGTTAATACAGGCTTACGGTCAGGGATTGCACTGTTAGGGGGGACCTTGGTAGTTGCAGACCCAGAAACAAATGGAGAAGCAGCAAAAGAGCTACCACTTGTTGGACTCGAGCTGTCCTTCGCAACAGGGCTGACACCATTCTTTTCTCGCACGGGCTTAAGAACATGAAGCTTTCCCACATTAGATGCCTTTGAAACATCACCCTTCACAGGTCCACCACGAGGAGAGTGATTTACAGGAAGTGATGAAGAGATAGAATGCTGCTGGCTACCCACTTTGCTTTTCTGTTTATCTGAAGAATTCAATGCCTAAAGCCACAGCCACATTAAAAAAAATGAATATCATATTAGAAATGAATGGGCAGGTGAATGGTACCCAAGGTTTTAAAAGGCGGAAACGGGTACTGAGGTGTTTTCCCAAGGTACCGCGAGGCGTAAGCCTCGAGGCGAACCGAGCAGTAAGCCTCGACAATAAGAAGAAAATATATTAAAAAAATCATAAAATTAAAAAATTCATACCACAAAACACATAATTTCTTAACAAAACACACAAATCCATAACAAACACATGATCCAAGTCCAACAAATACAATAACCAAATCCAACAAACACAAGATGCAAGTTCAACAACAACAAACACAAAATCTAGTCCAACAAACACATAAAAGTTTTCAAGTCCTAAATCATAAACCCAAATTAGTTTCAAGTTTCAACTTCCAGGTTTAAAATTAAAGGTTCTCCAGGTTGCTACAAGTCGCCCACAGTCACAGAGTCATAGTTGAGGAGAGTTGAGGAGAGATCGGCGCTAGCGAAGTAGCGATGAGTTCATTCTTTTCCAGATATTCAGTAATTTGGGGTTTTAAACTATGGGCTTTTTAAATTTCATGTTGGGCTAGTGGGTCAAAAGCCCATAAAACCAAAAAAATAGTTAATTTTTAAAAATAAATTAGATCAATTGAGGCGCAGCGCCTCACAGCGCCTCGCGAAACTCCGCCTCAAGGCGTGCGCCTCAACGCCTCACACCCATCCGAGGCGTGGGTTTCAATCAATTTACCTGAGACGGCGCCTCAGAGGCTTTTTTTTCGCGCCTCGCCTCAAGGCGCACCTCGAGGCGTACGCCTCGTGCGTTTTTTTAATCCATGATGGTACCAAACAAGATTAATCACCGAGTCATTGAGGACTACTAAAAGCCTAAATCTATTCATCTTATTTAAAGATGAACCACATATTACAGGCAATTAAGCACCAAACAAATCCCTATTCTCTTACGATCAATGTGATACGTGAACCACACCGAGATTATGTACACAAAGTACAGAAATCTGAAATTTGCATGTGGTAATCTTTGAATCAACCAACCAGCAAAATTTCTCTCAAATGTACTGTCAGGGCTTATCAGTGACCCTCAACTTACATTTTATACAAAAAATCATTTATCTTATCCACTTGAGACTGTTTGGAAGTAAGCAGAAATCAAGTACATGAGATCTTTCATATTCATAGGATACTCTGTTCCACCCCCAAGTAACATAATCCAAGGCCCCTTTTACATCTGTTTCCCTCAACATCCACAACGTAGTTAAAGAAATTTCAAAAGTTGTCCATGTGAAGCTGAAAACAATGATAATCCTACAGGTGACAAGATAAATGTTTTCTACTTAAGAGGCAACAGTAATTAGTTTATCATCATGTACTCCAAAATAAATGTTACAATAAAATGGGGAAACAAAGTAGGGCACTTTTTCGAGATCAAGAATGAGTTAACAAGGGCCCAAATTCTACCCTAGAAATATTTGTTAAAGGCACACCTGGCCCAAGGTGCAAGCAGCAGCACATTAGAGTCTTTGAGGCACAACACTTCTACAATTTGTGAGCCTATGGTCTAAACAGGGCCTTAGAAGAGGAGCAAGGAGAAAATGGCATCCCTCCGGAAATTTATCTTATGAATATTTCTTTTGCTTAATTAATTGGGCTAATAAATCAAAGTTGTCTCGTGAATACTAGTCTTATTAGTTGAATAAAAACAAAGACGAGTTTATACGAGTGAAAAGGAATGGTGAAAAAAAGAAAAGAGGATAAAACAATAACAGTACGTAACCATTAGGAAATTGAGGAACTAAATAAAGAAAAGGATGAGTATGAACATATTTGACTATGTTAAGCTTAATGGTGATGGGAAGTTTTCTATGGTGCTTTAGGAAATATAATTCAAGTAGGACAAGTCTATAGTGATTGGTTTAGGTCCCTTCAACAAGTTCCTTTTTACTTCCATTATTATGGGTTTAGAAATATAGTAAGTTTATGTATGTGATTTGTGGGTGCATTGTCTTAAATCTAACCTAAAACTGAATTCTATATTTTCAGCATGCTTTGTGATATTCTTATTGATGAAATCCTCTACTTCCCCATCATTTTTATTTTCCAGACCCTCCATATACGTTCAACAACTATCCAGAAATTTATGCAGTATTTTTGCATCAAATCGGTGTCAAAGCACCACCTTTGGTCATCCATTAACCAAAAGTAACTAATCTCAGCAACCCCCACCCCCAAACATGAAATAAAAATAAATAATTAAATAAACAAAAAAATAAAATGAAAAAATCAGAAAACATTTTTTTGCTAATAAGATTTTCTTAAGGTGGCACAGAACTGTTCCAAAAGAAGCAATAACAAGAGACTGCATTATGGTAACCTGTTCAATACAAACCGAATGGTAGATGAACCTCAAAAGTTGTGGTGTGAAAACATTTTAGAAGATAGTAGAAAGTGAGTTGTAACTTCAAAATTGGCCCATAGATAGCCTTTTGCCAATGATTAACACACCTTGTGACTTGTGTGTCTCCACAATCCATATATCTATTTATTCTCACAAAGATTATGATTACTAGGTTATAAATAACAAATCCGGTGTTAAGGTTGTCCTATAAGAACGGAGAAATATAAAGGGACTTTGGATGATGCATGTTTTGGCAACCAATGGACATGTGCATATAAATGGTTATAGACATTATTACCAAATAAAGGAGGAAGAATAAGAAGACCTTCAACAAAAGACTACCAAGAAAGGCCGGGAAGCTCCTAAAAAAAAGGACAAGTAAAGCTTTCTGTAGTACAATAATTTCATTTATTATTAATTCTTTCAACTTCACAGAATCTAAAACTAACTCTGCATTAAAAAAACATCCATACAAAAATTTAAATACATTCACAGTCATTTCTTTACAAGAACTAAAGAGAAAATGAATGATAAGAAAAGAAACAGAATTCTTCAATTCTTTGTGATATTAAGTTGCTAACTACCATGGATCTAAAAAGTGCACCAAGGAAACGTATGGCCAGAAATCATCCCAGAGGCACCGCCTCACTGTCTTCTGCTGAGGGTTAAGCCTCAGAGGCGCACGCCACATCTGAAATGTGTATTTATTTTATTTTATTTTTGGGCATTCTCATAATGGGCTTTTATTTATTTGACTAAGAACATAAAAACACTAAGTTTCAAGTCATGCCCATCTCTCTTGCTGCTCGTCTCTACTCTCTACCTCACCTCACCATCGTAATTCACGACGGAGAAGCAATATATATATATATATATATATATATATGCTCAGCTCTCTTCATCTGCAACAGCTTGTCTCCCTCCTCTCCTCTCCACCCTTCTCCTCCAGGTCAGCTGAAGACAGCTAGACACTGCTCTGTTTTCTTTTTTCTTTTTTTATATGCTTCTCAAGCAGCAGACAGCTTCAATATGGCATTTATAAAAAGTTGTTTATAAGTGCTAGTTTTTTTAGGTATATTATACTTAGTTTTAATAATTATAAATTATTCACAGTTACATGCTTAACTGTAGGAAAAGGGAAAAAGGTCCAAGGACTTCTGGATGAGGACTTTGATGAGGAAGAGGAATTTGAAGGAGGGGAGAGTGAGAGTGAAGACGGAGATTGCACTCATTGATTTGACTATTTGCATTTAATTTGTAATTTCAAGACTATAAACTAGTACTTTCATGAATTTCATAACTTTTTCATGGAATGTATGTTGTCTGTTATGCTTTATACGAGTTTATGTGCAAGGTTATGAGCTAAGAATTATATTTATCTTTACTGTTGTGAGGGTTACACCTCGCGGTACTATGGGAAAACACCTAGAGGTTAAAAATATTTTTTAGAACCTTGCCAACTACATATATAGAAGCTTTTATTTTCCCAATTGATAATTATGTCAAATACTATATGTTATGCTTAGATCTTTACAATTCGTGTCATCGACTTCTATCATTTAAATTAATGAAGACCTTCGAGCGTGATTTTTTACTTTTTTCCTTTTTGATAAGATAGTAAAGAAGATTAAGGCCATGAAACCTTTTTTTTAGACAAAGACCATAAAACTATTAGTATTTCACTAACTGCCAAGACATGTGCTATAAGCTAAATAATATTTTTCTAAATTCTTTTCATTAACCAAAAAGGTAATAATAATATGCCCATGTCATTTTCTTTTTTTGATTACACAACAAAGAAGAAATACCATGACACTTATAGTTTTTCACTAACTGCCAGGACGTCTGCTAGAAGTAAACTAATATTTCACTAATTTCTCATCAGAAACCTAAAGGTAAAATACACGTGCGTTATAGCTATCTCGGGGCATAAAATAGCGTGAACTACATGAAAGCCATCGCCATACGTCATATTATGCATGGATGTTGGCATAACTAACTGTATAAGTTATGTTTCATGAATAAAATTTTCCATGTCTATCCCCTTACATGTGAAGTGTGAACTGTGGATTCATCTAATATTATGGTTCCATTGGCAAGTTATAAATTGCTTCCCATGTGCTCAGTTTCAAATTTTCCACACATTGCTAGGTGACAGTCATACGATTGAATCACAGCCCTTGTTATTGTTTTACTCCTCAACACGAACTTTAAGTATTTCTAGGTACATATAAATGACCAATCCCAACTTGATAGCTTGTTTCCGTATGAAAATGAGAACCCATAAGCAATTGAAGAATGGTGCTATCACCCTTCCTTAGTATTCTCAGTCACACCTAAGCCCGACTCCATGTGTCTCCCAGTTCTTGTGGAATGCTAAAACCCAGAAATATACTCCTTAATCATAGCATCCATAAATAAATTCAACAATGTCAGTACTAGCATATTGTGAGACAGTGAGACCACAGCTCAAAAATCACATTAGCATCAGCAACCCAGAGAAGATATCAAGTGGAACCCAGATATAATTGCTCTGACATGCATGGTACTCCTGCATACCTCACAAATCATTTCTTGAATATTGTTTAATCACCAAGCTCCCTAGGGAGTTATCATGATGCTGCTATTAGCACGGATGGTTTTCCTATACGTTATCAAATCCTTCAACGAGTAACTATCTTCACATGCCACAATACTTTCAAAAAAAAAAACAATTACAAATCAACTGAGTAGGAGAATCTATGTTGTATTTCCTACCCACCACATGACTAATGGCATGAATCACCAGAAAAATCTTCAAAACTTAAGTAATAAGTAAATACAGGCAAATGCTGCAAGGAGAAACAACAAAAAAGGGGGAAAATCACAAATTACAGAGGGTGCAGTAGCAATCTCACCATAGTTTTTTGCATTGTTGGTGTCACAGGAATTAATTGCCTAGATTGTTTAATTGCCAACTCTTCAAGTCTCTGCACTCCAACAGATAACTGAAACACGAACATAGTGCATAAGCACACTCGCTAAAGGATATTCCAAAAAATAAAGGATAATAGGACCTACCTGTGGGATAGCCTGGACACGACTAGGACCCTGAGCCACAGCTTCTGCCATATTGAGACTGGTGGTTGAGCCCAATGCCGCTGATGCAGAACTTGATGAAGTGGCTTGGAGCATAGACAATGACGCAGTTCCATTGCTTCCAACTAACATAGGAACCTCCGCCAAAGCTGATGTCCATTTTTCACCACCTAAAGAAGCCGAAGTACCAATAGGTAAGTTCTGAATAGCAGTACTTACACCAGGAGATGGTACTCTTCCAATCTCGGAAATGACTGCTCTTTCATCTACTCCCAATGATGGAAAATCTGTCTCAAAAGTAGCTTTGCTTGCCCCGGAAACAGGACTGCCCTTGGTAAGCAAACCGTTCGAAGTCTTTAAAATGGCACTGCCCGAGTCAACAGCAACTTTTTTAGGCCATGCATCCCCACGTTTCCCAGAAATCATGGACTGAGAACGCCTTAAACCATCCCTCTCAAATTTACCTAATGAAGTGTCTCCCAGTGGGTCTGAAAAATTCCGATGCCGCCTCCCCCCCGAAAGTGAATTATCTTGATCATGAGAATCATATGCATCCTTCTCCCGGTCCCTGTCACGTTGGCTCCTCCCAAAACTAGTGTAAGATCTAAAATTACCAGAGCTGTTACTACTAGAACTCCGTCGGAAATATGAAGAAGTAGTTCTTTCAGAACTAGAAGATCGTCCAAAATCATGACCATTACTATTCACAGACTTATTCCGAGCAGCCCTTGACGCCGGGTGATCATCTAAAACCGGAAAACCAAAGAATAAGAAAACAGCTACAGACAAATGAACATGTGTCATCATCTCATTTTTAAAACAAAAACTACCTGAATGAGATGCAGAGCTGCCAACAGGCGAGCTTCCAGCATTTTTCAACCATTCTGGTACTAATGTGGGCTCACTTCGTTCCATAACTAGCACTAAACATTATCATATAAATAAAACCAATGACCACAAATCCACTTACACGTGCCAATTCCCACTAATCTCCGTGGCTTTACACCGAACAAAAAATTAATGCAGCTTTATTGGAAAAGTTAAACTAATTTCGTGACCAAATCCACACACTAGCCCCGCCTTTTACTAACACCACCACCCTAATTTGTTTGCTGCAGAACTCGTAATCCTGGAAGCGAATTCCAAAATCACCCGAATTAGTTCTCCAAGAAACACAGTGGAATCACACAAAAGACTATGAAGGTAGCCAGGGTTTTATGTTCTCTTCCACTCTGTACAACTAATTTATATATGTGCTTCGTCAAGTCAATTAAGAGTACCTCCACTCACATAATCCAAAATCCAAATTTCAGTAAGCAATTCTCTCTTCTGAAAGAAGCATTAGCCGTAGCTTCTCAAGGTCTCACTTTTCAAGAAGAACAACCCAAGAGCAACATCAGACATCCATAACAAGCAAATCAAAATCACCCTACTCCGCCGAAACAGAGCAATTCTTCAAACAGGAATCCATAGGGAAATCTCAGAACAAAATCAAACACCGCACCCAAAAATCCATCCAACAATAACAACAAAAAATATAAATCCCTAGGGTTTCACCAGTCTACTAACAAGCAAAACATATTCCCCACAACAATTAAAAAGAAAAAAAGAAAAAAAAAAGTCCGTACGTATCAATGACTAAATTAAATAGAGTGAACCCAAATTTCTAGATTGAAATTACCGATGACGAATACCCTCAAAACTCCTACATGCGGGGTAAAAACCCTACTCCTCAGCACTCGCCGCCTTGAGTGATGCTATTATTTCAGGCTACGAATTCCGCCTTCGAATTTTCTAGAGAGAGGCACCAAGTGTTGTGCGGTTTTACACAATTTCTGGGCTGTGTGTGTGTGTTCTGTATTGCTGCGAGTAAGGAGATTTTATCTGTGTGCGTGCGTGTGTGTGTTGAGAGAGGGGAGATTAGAGATATAGAATTTGTATGTATACGCGCCTGTAATTTCAGGGAGTTTTGTATGCGTCTGCGTGATGTGTGCTTCAATGTGGTGTGTGAGAGAGTCTGCTTTATAGCCCTATTTCGCTTTTTTTAGTCGGGGAAAGGAGATAGCTTCGATCTCAAACCCGGACGTTTCTTTTTGCGCATGAGTCTCGATAATTTGAGCGTGTCAAGTATGGATATAAGAGCATCCACGGCAGTGTACCAAATATTTGGTACATAACTCCTCCATATCAAAAGTTATATACATACTTTTTTAAATACCTATTCTCCTTCAAAACATCTTATATCACATATGGTACATACATAACTTTGAGGGTCCATCAATACATCATTCATTTTTATATATATACATATATATTACTTCTATACAGAATTAAGTAATTAATTTTAAATATTAATTTTAAGTATTAATTCAAAGTCATCATTAAATTTTTTTATTTAATTTTTTTAAATTAAAATGAATCACTTTTTTTACCAAATAAAAAAACCAACAATTTTATTCATACAAGAACAATGAGAACAACATTGAGAAATAAAACACAAAGATTACATAAAATAAAATATTGAAATAAATAAAAACTTCTTAAACAAACTAATTATTAATATTATTATTGCCGTATTTTGCCCAAATATGCACAATCAAGTCGGCTCGAAGCTTGTGATGTTGTTTCTTATCTCGTAGCTCTGCCTCTATATTTACTCGAGTAGCAAAATCAGATGGAGCTCCCGATGTAGCAAGATTGGTCTCGTTATTGGTGGATTCTTCTGTCTCCGACCACTTAATTGATGCACTTCCTTCATCTTCAATTATCATATTGCCCACCGAGCTTGAAGTACACCAAATGCCCACTCGACATCCTTCCTTGCAGACTCTTGTATTTACTTGAACAATATTTTCTTGGGGTCATACGAAGAATGAAAGCTTTTGACAAAAGCTGCCCACTCCGGATAGATCCCGTCTGTAAGATAGTATCCTCTTGTATAATGTCTACCCATTCACTGTAAAATTAATTTTCGGCGCTTTCCCCACTATCACTTCGTTGAACAATGGTGATTGGTAAAGAACATTTACATCATTATTTGAACCTGCAACTCCAAAAAATGCATGCTATATCCACAGATCTGCAGATGCAACTGCTTCAAGCATAAGTGTTGGACTTCCATGATCACCACGGGTAAATTGACCATTCCAAGCGACTGGACAATTCTTCCATTCCCGGTGCATACAATCAAGGCTACCTAGCATCCCAGGAAAACCGTGTCTCCGTTCATGCATGTGGATCAAGCGTTGACAGTCATCGGCATTCGGTCTTCTGAGGTACCTTTCACCAAATATATCAATTACACATCGACAAAAATTAAACAAGCAATTTACCGCAGTTGTTTCGGCAACACGAAGATACTTGTCATAATGGTCGGCTGGACCTCCATATGCCAATTGGCGGATTGCAACAGTGCATTTTTGAAGTGGTGACAAACCTACTCGACCTGATGCATCCTCTCTCAAACGAAAATATTCATCGTGACTCTCCAGGGCATTGACTATACGGACAAATAAGTCTCTCCTCATTCGGAAACAACGCCGAAACACATCACTTGGCCATCTTGGATTTTCAGAGAAATAATCCTCAAAGAGACGAGCGTTGGTTGCTTCATGATCCCGATTAATAACCCTTCTTTTGTTGGGTATGGTGGAAGAGCTTGCTACGCTTTGAAGCAGCTTGTGTTGTTGTTCGAGTATCTCGAGAAATATTTTATCATCTTCTGTTTCTTCAGCTAAAAAATTATTAAGAAAAGCCAAATGAGTATTGAGGTTTGGTTCACCAGACATTGTAGGGGCAAAAAAAAAAAAAGAACGGAGAAAACAAAAATGTGAATTAGAAAGAAAAGATAATTGAGAAGAGATGTGATGATTTGTTGAGAAGTTTTAGTTGTGAGAGATGTGAATAATGAACCACTCATATATATAGATAAAACTTAGTGGATGATAGTTGTCTTAAATAATGAACTTTGTAGAGGATAGTTGGCATTTAGTTGTCAAGGATAGCTGGCAATTAGTTGGCATTGAACAAGTTGGCATGCAGCTTTTGCTTTAACATCATTTAATTTTTTAGATAGTTAACACATGAAAAAAAAAGTAAATAATAATACATAAATTATAAAAATACATAAATTAAACAACACATACATAAATTTAACAAACCACGATACATGAAAAATAAAAAACACGCACTGCATAAACTCACACTACATGAAAAATAAAAAACACACACTACGTAAACTCAAATAAACACACTGCATAAATGAAAGATTGAATTACTGCATCCCCCATTTTTTCTTAATCTCTTCAACCATGATGTTGTGTGCTAAAAGAGCATTAGAGTCCATCCCGCAAGTATCTTTAGTGAGTATAAAGTACTCACTCATTTTGTTCTGGTATTTGAGTTGCTCATTTCTTCCCTCCTGAATATGGATATACTTATCCATATTTGACTCGATCATTGATTGAACATCGTGCAAAGAGGAAGCATCACCAGTTTTTGTCTTGCCTTTTCCCTTTTCTTTCTTCTTCGTCGCCTTTTGACCTATGGGACGAACACTCTCTTCAACGACATCATCGTTATTGGATGATGATGTGTATGCCCGTGACATGGAAGTTTTCATCTTCTTTTTACCGCGGTGATCATGATCTCCTGGGTTGTTCCACTTCGGACAATCCTTAAGAATTTGCCACATTCCTAAAAGTTTGAAAGATTGTCCGTTGTGATTATGCTCCCACTTCTTAAGTGCCTCCATGAGTATATCCTGGTCATTGTGACCACTTCCCCAACCTTGCTTCACAGAAATGTATTCAGCATTAAACGCACTGACACTTCTTTGAGCCGTATATAAATGTGTTTTCATTGCTTCCCAAAGTCTCAATGGAGTGTTGGGAGGGCGATTTTTATTGTACTCCGTTGCTACCGTTTTCCAAAATTGTTCTAATCTCTGATCAGTTCCGACCACCGAATCTTCGCTTATACTCACCCAACAATGTGCAAGAATATCATTCTCTTTAGGGGTCCATCTTACCCTTCTTTGTGTTGTAATATTTTGTTCAGCTTCAGCTTCAGCATTAAAATATAGTTCGAGATTAATGCTCTCGATCCTTGGTGGCGATGAACCATGCCCCGAACTCAGAGTGCTCCCTCCATCTTTGCTAACCATTCTCGTTGAAGGAATTTGAGGTGGACTTCCATAGGAAAATCCATGAAGAGATGGCATGAAAGGAGGATAAGAGGGATATTGATAACAATCAGCTGTTGGATACATCATATACGGATTAGCTCCAGAAGCAGCCATTGGATTCATTTGAGAGTTTGGGTTAAAATAAAAATTTGGGGGACGAAAATTGAGATTTTGCTGGGGAATGTTGGAATTTGGTGGGGGAGGGTTTAGATTTTGTGGTGGAAAGTTGAAATTTTCTTCTGGATTGAAAGAATTGAAAAAAATTCTTTATAAGATTTCGATCCATATTGAAATTTGGAAAATTTTAGAGATGACAATCTACAAAGGATAGCTAGATAATTTTCGTTAGATGTGTATAAATCAACAGGCAAATGATTCTACTTATAGATTTATTTTTCCTTAACATTTCACTTGATAATAATTGAGATGATCACCCACTATGACAATTCAACTAGTAAAGTTGATGTATACAGTTGAAAAAATTGATAGATGCTTGTAGACTAATCACATTGGAAATTGATGTGTCTGCAAAGTTGATATGTCATATGACTGTCTAATTGAGATGCATGCATGACTGCAAAAGGTGGTAAATGCATCCAAAAATAAATTCAATTGAAATAAACAATTAAATAAAATTTTTTATTTCATTTACTGGTATAAAATTCATCAAATGATGAAGCCATGGACAATAAAGATGATGAAGAACCGGAGTTGCAATTTAGAGGACCAATCACAAGATCAAGAGCTAAGAAGTTGCAAGCTTACTTGCAAGTGTTGATTCGAAGAAAGCTCGAGATTGGAGATGAAGAAGTCAAGAGAAGCAATTCCAAGATAGTTAATTTATTAACTATTGAAGATCAAGAACACACCATGGAGTATTAATCTTGAAGAGATGAAGATGAAGAGTTCAAGAGCATGTGTGTATGTGCATGAAATTTGTCGTGCATGTGTGTGCGGTTTCTAGTGAAGAAATCGGTCCCATAGTAATTAATTATGGGGTTGATTTTATTTAGACTATAGTATTTATTTAATTAATTTAGACTATAGTTTAGATCAGATTTTTATTTAATTATTTGAGTAATTTTCGTCCATAATGAGAATAGGTTTGACTAGAATTGTATTTAAGGCAATTTCCTACCTTGAATAGAATTCTAGCTTAGGTATCTTCCTAGTATAGTTAGAGATCTCTTTTGGATCAATTTTTAGGCCTTTTAACCTTATTATTTTCGTGGCTTTTAACCCTATAAATAGGGGGACCATGTAACATTATTATTTTTAGACTCTATTTGATAAATTTAGCTTTGTGCTTTCAATATTGTCTCACCCCCTTTACAACCTTGTTGTTTGGTTCGAAAACTTCACTCTTAAAGCTTAGCAAACTTTAGGTTTTATTTCAAGTCTCGTTCTAGTGCTCGTGTGGTGCTAGGGTTGGATTGCTACGAAGAGGATTCAAGTGGTGATTCGTTTGGTGGAGTAATCTTCACTAGGTGGACGCTCCGAGTTCGATTCTTTCTACAACAACATCGACGCCTCCATATCGACGCCCTCCATCTTACATAGTTCGTCCATATCAAGATCAAGACATCCCCAATTCAGTTCGAGTTCCTTCCATCAAGTTCTCAAATCGTTCCATTAATCCGTAAGTTCGTCATATCTCTATCATACCCTATCTACTCAAGCCATTCTTCACCTATACCTCACCATCGATTTCCCTTCACCATTGCCGTTCCTTTAGCCTTCCAAGACAGCCCATATATTTGGATTTTGTGTTAATTTTGTGTGTCGTAGTCTAAGTATTTTAGTTGGTTTTTAGTCATCTAGTTAGATACGTATTGATCCCTTTCGTCACCGGCGTAGTTTCGTTCCTTAGCTTCCGCATTGTTGATCTTTGTCGTGTCCCATATGCCCGGGTCACATCATCAAATTTGAAATGTTAAAATAAATTAACGTACATCGTAAAAGTCGAGGGCGTTGCCCCCGAACCCCTGGACCAGCGAGACCCCCGTCGGTGTCTGGGTAATTCAAGAAACCCTTACAATAGTGATTTTTGGAAAACTATTCAATTGATTTTTGGAAAAATGTTAGTGATTTTGGAAAAAATAAAATTGTTCATTTGATTTTTTTTACTACATTTAAGTTATTAAACTATAACATAAGAAATCACATAATAAGAGAACAAATAAAAATCGACAATGAAATATAAAACAACACACACATTACAAAGAGTACAAGAATTTTGATCAAAATAAATAATCAAATTTAAAAGATAATTAAATAGAAAAAATAAAACTAATTTAAATATAATATATTATATTAAATTACATAAATAAAAGTAATATGTGTAAAGATAAATTACAATTCTAGAAAAACTAAAAAAAATAAAAATTATAATAAATAAAAAACCAATAATATCAATAAGAACTCTTATTAAAAATAGAAAGAATAAAAAGTATATATAAATGTGAAAATTAATACATCACATAAAAATTATGTTATAAAAATAATTATCGAAAACAGCAAATTAAATAAAATGAATTGAAGATAGAAAATAATTAAAAAAGATAAAATGAATTAAGTAAAATCATTTAAAATACGTTAATCTATCAAGTGTTGGGAGGACGATTGGGGAGAAAAAAAGAAAATTAAAATAAGTTAATCTATCAAGTTAAATGATTTGAAAAATTAAAAGAATTCATGATACAGAAAAAAAAAAAGAAAAAAAAAAGCGGAAAGGGGGTGGGCCCAGGGGTTCTGTTTTTTTGCAGGAGCTCCACTCTTTCTTTTTTTTGCGAATGCATGTCACGTTGCAGCTCCTGTGAGCGGTGACTCACACGCACTGTTGAATGCGTTTTCCTTCCATTTTACAAAAGTGGTACATGCAGTTGAAATTGTTTTTAAGTTTGTACCAATATATTTTTCTTCCACTATAGTATGTACCATAAAATGGTACATACAAATTTATTTGTACCAAAAAAGTTGAGCTATAGTGGGTGCTCTAAATGAGTTAATCTACCCACCACATATTCGAATAATGGTTCGAAAAAAATTCGTTCGAAATTGATCCATTTGTTAAATGAGTTGAGTTCGAGACATGTAAATGAGCTACTATTTTTTCTAGCTAAGCTAGGGCTAGGATCGTCGAGCTCGCGAGCTGTCTCACGAGCCAGACTCACGAGTTCTTAAACGAGTCGAACTCGTGATATCACGCCCCAATTTTCATAAACTAAAAGAATAAAAATAATAAAGAAGGGACGTCACTTTTATTAAAATATAAAATATTTGATATTAATACAGCGGAAGCTAAATAATAAAAGCTCTTTAATGGACCATCATCACACGTCACCACGCACATCGCCCGAGTAAATCATCAACCTGAAAAATATAATAATTTTGGGGTGAGTGTTATTAACTCAATAGTGGCCGCATTTATTCAAGTTATACAATTATAACAAATCATAAAATGGGTAGACCACGCTAATAATATATCGGGACATATGCAGCTCGTCAGCCAATAATAATTCTTGTAACCCGTAGGTTAATAATTGTGAACATGCATAAGAGTATAACAAGGATAAATAATAATGTGCGTCACATCGTATTTCCTACCTTAACCTTGACTTGAATTTGGACTTTTGACTTTTGAAAAATATGAAATAAGTTATGTACACGCGCCGCCTTCAATAATAAATAAAATATAACTATCTCTCTCTTTATTGGAAAAATATATATATAATTATTTCTCTCACCAACCCTCTTTTAGAACAACCAACCCTAACAATTTAGAATAAAAATCAAAATGCCCGCTCACACTCTCTCCCTTACAACATATAATATTATGCATGAAAAAATGCTTGAAAACAATTGATGTTTGGTGTGTTTTTACAATGAAACAAATGCCTCCATTTATAGTAAAACTTGAAGCAATGAAATGTCTCAAATTAAAGAGCAAATTTAATTTTATTTGAGAAAATGAAAGATGTAAATTAATGCAATAGATATTTTATAATTTTTCAATTCACAATTTGTAAATTCACATGAAAAAGAAAACTAAAAGGTCACATTTTCTATCAAAATAATTAATGAGCTCTTAAAAAAATATGTTTGAGTTTTAAAATATACTAAAATAATTGAACTAATTGTTGGATTGTGAGGGAGGACTAAAATAATTGTTAAACTCTTTTAAAAATATAAAACCCATGATGCAATCCTCGCGGGCATACGACAAAGGCAGCAGATGTTTTATCCAGGATTGTAGCAGATTCCTCGGATTGGATGGATGGATCCAAACCCTAGCCTCTCAAAGATGTCAAACCTCGAACACGATGTAGTCGAGACCCTCGATCAATTGGAAACACGAACTTGGATTGGATAATGATGCCACAAACGGGGGTGCGAATCCGTTTGATAAGTCGATTGAATCTCACGTTGTGTTGTGAAACTCGACTAACTCTCTCAGAGAGAAAAGTGAATAACTCACGTTAAATTTAATGAAATCAAAGTTGTTCTAAAAAAATAAGAGATTACAAGCCTTATATAGTTGGTCTAAAATAAACTAAAACCTAATTAATTATTCCACTTGAATTAGGAAATAAAACATAAGAATCCGCGCAATTCCGGACACGCCCAGATGGGCGTGACACGGGGTCAATCGCGCCTCCACTCGCGCTGTAGGTCGCGCCGGTCTCATTCTGTGATGTGACCCGGGACCTATGGGACACGATCAACACAAACATACGCGGAAGCTAGAATCGAAACAACGTCGGATAAGTAAGGGTTCAACAAAACTCAAAGGACTCGATTAAATTACCTAGACTATGACACGACACCAAATAAAACACAACTAAATAGGTCGAAAAGGGCTGTTTTGGTTCGAAATCGAAAAGGTATGGCTATGGACGTGTAGTATGATGTTATGTGGTGAAGAAGGGCTGTAGTAGATAGGTTAGGACACGAAAATAAAGAACTTACAATATAGATGCTTATCTTGGCGAGTTGAACACGTATGAACGAACTGGACTCGATCAGCTTGTATACTTGAACAACTTGACTTGAACTTGATGGATGATAGTGTAATGGACGAAATTGGATGGATGGATGATGTTGAAGATGATTGGCAGTGGTGTTGGAAGAATTTGAGTCGAAAACACAGCTGCAAACCCCGTGAAGATCACCTCACGAAACGTACAACAATCGGTCGTCTCCTCGATAGCAATCTAACCCTATTCCCACAAGTGAAATAGAACGAGATTTAAGAATAAAACTTGGAAGTTGCTAGGCTTTCAAGAGTGTATATTTTCGGCTGAAAATAAACAAAAAGAGGATCTTGGGTGAGACAATATTGAAAGGTAAATTCTTCTTAATCAAATATGGTCCAAATATGAAAGTAACAATGATCCCCTTTATATAGAAGAGGGATGGACGAAAATTTAAAGTAAAATCCTAAAAGAAATCGAAAATAAAAAGATATCCTAATCTAACTAGGATTCCTACCTTAATTAGAACTCTATTTAAGGCAAATCCAAAAAGACCAAAAATAAAATAATAAAAATCTATCTAATGGATAAATAAAACCCAACACTTTTGGGCCTTCATAATTGGACTCTAATATTTCGAATTGGGCTGAATTAATTTGAACTCCATGGCTGCCCAAATATCCGAAATAATTCATGCATGAGTTCGACGTGCACGAGCCATGCAACACGTCAAAATCCTTCTTCCCTCTTTAAGTACTCGTCTCCAACTTCATGCCTTCATCTTCATCTTGAATGGACAACATGGTAATCCATCTAGGGCTGCAGTGCATGATCTCTTGTTCGTCTAACTTGCGTCGCACATAGGCTTGGAAATAGCCTTGCAATTTCTTTGCGGTCTTGTGATCGGTCCAATCATTTGCAGCTCCGGATTATCTTCTTCAATCCTAGGCATGGCTTCATCATTCTGTGTAGCGTCTGTGGCGCGACCGGCTTCACTCGTGCCTCAAGTCGCGCTGTAGAACGCGCCAGTCTCATCACCCGAAGCATTGGTAGCGCGACCGGGTCCACTCGCGTGCTCACCCGCGCTGTAGCTCGCGTCAAGCGGCGCGACCGGGTGCTCGCGTCTGGACTTGTGCTGTAGTCCGTGCCCGTAGCTCGAGATCACTATCTTCCACTTGGGCTCGGGTTCTTCTCCTTCTACGGGTCGTTTAGCCAACTCTTGGTTCCAGATCTCTCGCATGAATCCATTGAGGCTTTCCTTGAACCTCTGGGCTCTTGCTCGGGTTACCGGTCCTTCTGGCACTTTGATTGGATCGGACATCTCCTCAGCTCGGGTCTTATCATCCCCCTCCTCTTGAAAAGGATTTGTCCTCAAATCCAGCTCGTCACCTACATCAAAAGGACTTAAGTCAGCAACATTAAATGAAGAACTCACTTTGTACTCACCTGGCAAGTCCAACTTGTATGCATTGTCACTGATGCGCTCCACAACTTGGAATGGTCCATCGCCTCTAGGAAGCAACTTAGAACGCCTTTGAACTGGGAACCGCTCTTTACGCATATGTAGCCAAACCCATTCACCGGGCTCAAATACAACCTTCCGTCGCCCCTTGTTGGCCTTATTGGCATACTGCTCGGTTCGCCTCTCTATGTTTGCTCTAGCCTTCTCATGTATCTGTGTCACAAAGTCAACTCTCTTTTCCCCTTCAAGGTTAGTATGTTCATGAACAGGTAAAGGAATCAAATCCAACGGAGTTAAAGGATTAAATCCATATGCAACTTCAAATGGAGAAAACTGAGATGCAGAATGCACAGACCGATTATATGCAAATTCAACATGTGGCAAACATTCCTCCCAAGTTTTGACAACGTAGATAAAGTCCTATTTACTACTTCCATTTGACCATCAGTCTGTGGGTGACAAGTAGTAGAGAACAAAAACTTCGTACCTAACTTACACCACAAAGTCTTCCAGAAATAACTCAAGAACTTAACATCTCTATCAGAAATAATGGTCTTGGGCATGCCATGTAAATTCTTCTTTAAAGAACAAGTCAGCAATGTAGGATGCATCATTTGTTTTAGAGCATGCTATGCCATCTTGGAGAATCTATCCACAACCACAAAAATAGAATCATGACCACGTTTACTCCTAGGCAATCCTAACACAAAATCCATAGATATATCTATCAAAGGTGATGTAGGAATAGGCAAAGGCATGTATAAACCATGTGGTTGGACTCGAGATTTGGCTTGTCTACATGTAACACACTTAGCACACACACGTTCCACATCACGTTTCATATGAGGCCAAAAGAAATGCTCCCTCAATGCAGCTAGAGTCTTGGCTACCCCAAAATGCCCCATCAAACCACCACCATGTGACTCCAACAATAAAAGCTCACGCATGGAACAATTAGGCACACACAACCTATTTTCTCTAAACAAATATCCAGCATGCCTATAAAATTTCCCATCTCCAGATTCTTCACATGCAACATTATTTTCATGGCTTTCATCCTTATAAATAGGAGAACCATGTAACATTGATATTTTAGACATTATTGAAGAATTTTGTTTTTGCATACAATTGTGTAAGGCTGTCAAAATGGACCCAGCCCAATGGGTTAGCCCAACCCATCCACAGTTGGGCTGGATTGGGCTTAAAAATGACAGACCCAAAAAATTGGGCAAAAAATGGGTTGGCCCAGTGGGTTGTGGGCCATTTGGGTTTCTAGCTTAACTAGCTTAATTAAATCTACATATCATCAAAACCTATATTCAAGTTATGTTCTTAAAAAAAATATGGAAGTTTCATATTGAAAAACTAGAAAAATAATAAAATAAATGCTGACATTTATCAATAAAAAAAATATTAATATTATTAATATTTGTTTAGATAATATTTCTTAATAATAATAATAATAATAATAATAATAATAATAATAATAATACCAATGTAACAAATTTGAAGAAATGAGACGAATGTGATATTAAAATCAAATTACAAGCTCTCTATATATATTTATTTATATTTATATATAAATATATAATAGAAAAGGCCGTACCACATGGGGGTGGGTTCAAATTTGAACGTGCCATCCATACAAATGTTTACTGATTGAATAATAATTAAAAAAAACAAGTCTAATTTAATTTAATTGGTCCCCAAAATAAAGTCTTTTAATTTTTATTATTATTTTTTAAAACCAAATTCTAACTAATTTGTTGTATGAAAGAAGTGGGCGGCCACATTATGTGTGGCTTCATCTGCTAATATCATTTGTTTAAATGTATTTTTCAAAAAATAAAATATACAAAAAATAATAAAAGTTTGAATCATGTACCTACTAACAGAAAAATGACGATATATATGATAGTTCGGTTATTTCTTTTTCCATTTTCACACAAATTACGTACATGCATGTGACGATAATTTAAAAATATGACACTATATATTTTTCCTTGTGCAATAAAATTTAGTTTGGCTAGGCTTTGAAGTAATATTGATTAAATTGATAAATATCCTACTTGGAGTATCGACATTAAATTTATTTATTTTATATAAGAATATTTAATTAATAATATACTCGATGGATTAATGGTATGCAGCATCTTAAAGCATTGGCATTGTCTACTAATTCACTTAAATCAAACGTGTTATGTGTGTGTATAATCAAAGAAAGTTATAGAAAAGATAAAGGAAAAAAAAAGTCAAAATCTTTGTGCAAGCTTACAATTTTAGGAGTAATTTAGCCATGATTTTAACGAATTGAGTGCAAATTTAATTAATTTATCGTTCCAATCGATATTAAGTGAAATTAACACTGCATAAACGGTAAAGATAAAATTAAGTGAATTGGATATATTTTATTGATTAAGATAGATTATATAATTATTGAAAATTTATAAACCACTTAATTGCGACCATATTGATAAATTAATCAGAATCACAACCAATTAATGAAAACGTGACTAAATTGATAACTTGTAAAAAATAATAAATATATATATATATATATATTGATTAAGTGGTGCAAAATACTAAAAAAAACTGTTTGGCTATTATTTAGTTATAATATTTCGAGGGAGCCGTTTTTATTTTGCCAAACAAAAACTGGCTTCATGGGCTGCCTATGGGCTAGAAATTCAGCCCACTCATTTTTGGGTTGGGTTGGGTTGGGTCAGATTGTGGTTATGACCCATTGGGTTTAGGCTGGGTTGGGTTGGGCTTTCATTTTGACACCTCTACAATTGTGTCTCAACCTATCTTTTATTCGTTTGTTGTTTTAGATACAAAATAATATTCTTAGAGCCTAGCAACTTTAAGTCTTATTTAAGGGTATTGCTTAATCCACTTGAGGAATTAACCGGTATTCGCTATCCGAAGATCAACTTGGAGATTTCATCCTTGGGTACGTTCGGGATTCAAGGAGGTTATCGGGTTGTGATTCACATCGACATGATCATCCTCCATCAACCATAATCGACGACGACCATCTTCATCAACGTTCGCTATCAAATCAGCCACAAGTTCGAGCCAAGTTCTACGTCCGTTCGTTTTATCCGTAAGTTCGTTTCATCCCTAACATATCCTACCTTCTCCAAGCCTTCTTCACAAGACTTCACACACGAATTCCATCCAAATTCCAGCCATAAAATTGTCCCTTTGCAGCCCTTATCCCTTGGATTTTGTGTTACATAGTCGTGTCATAGTTTAGGTATTTTTTAATTGTCTAGATTAGTTAGTGTTATTCATTTATTTGAGTCGGATTGAAACCCTTCATTCACTGACGTGTTTCGTATCCTAAAGTCTTCTGCTATGTTCTCTAGATTCTTCATAGATTAATAGTCCGGGTCGTATCATATTTTGGTATCAGAGCCAGGTTAGCTTTGCTGGTCGTGGTTCAATCCGACTTGTCAATTTATCCTACGTGTCATCGTACGTGTCGTTTATTTTCTGATGTGACCCGGGACCTATGGGACACGATCAACACAAACATACGCGGAAGCTAGAATCGAAACAACGTCGGATAAGTAAGGGTTCAACAAAACTCAAAGGACTCGATTAAATTACCTAGACTATGACACGACACCAAATAAAACACAACTAAATAGGTCGAAAAGGGCTGTTTTGGTTCGAAATCGAAAAGGTATGGCTATGGACGTGTAGTATGATGTTATGTGGTGAAGAAGGGCTGTAGTAGATAGGTTAGGACACGAAAATAAAGAACTTACAATATAGATGCTTATCTTGGCGAGTTGAACACGTATGAACGAACTGCACTCGAACAGCTTGTAAACTTGTACAACTTGACTCGAACTTGATGTATGATGGTGTAATGGACGAAATATGATAGATGGATGATGTTGATGATGATCGGCGTTGATGTGTTGAGTAGAATGAGTCGATAACACAGCTGCAAACCCCGTGAAGATCACCTCACGAAACGTACAACAATCGGTTGTCTTCTCGATAGCAATCTAACCCTATTCCCACAAGTGAAATAGAATGAGATCTTAAATAAAACTTGGAAGTTGCTAGGCTTTCAAGAGTTCAATTTTCGGCTGAAAATTAAGAAAAGAGAATCTTGGGTGAGACAATATTGAAAGGTAAATTCTTCTTAATCAAATATGGTCTAAATATGAAAGTAACAATGATCCCCTTTATATAGAAGAGGGATGGACGAAAATTTAAAGTAAAATCCTAAAAGAAATCGAAAATAAAAAGATATCCTAATCTAAGTAGGATTCCTACCTTAATTAGAACTCTATTTAAGGCAAATCCAAAAAGACCAAAAATAAAATAATAAAAATCTATCTAATGGATAAATAAAACCCAACACTTTTGGGCCTTCATAATTGGACTCTAATATTTCGAATTGGGCTGAATTAATTTGAACTCCATGGCTGCCCAAATATCCGAAATAATTCATGCATGAGTTCGACATGCACGAGCCATGCAACACGTCAAAATCCTTCTTCCCTCTTTAAGTACTCGTCTCCAACTTCATGCCTTCATCTTCATCTTGAATGGACAACATGGTAATCCATTTAGGGCTGCAGTGCATGATCTCTTGTTCGTCTAACTTGCGTCGCACATAGGCTTGGAAATAGCCTTGCAATTTCTTTGCGGTCTTGTGATCGGTCCAATCATTTGCAGCTCCGGATTATCTTCTTCAATCCTAGGCATGGCTTCATCATTCCCCCCCTCTTGAAAAGAATTCGACCTCGAATTCAAGGTGCCTTCTTGGTCGAATGAATCTGCAGGAAAAGGAGATAAGTCAGCTACATTAAATGTGGAAGAGCACTTATACTCACCGGGTAAATCAATGCGGTACGCATTGTCGTTCACGCGGCTGATCACGGTGAACGGGCCATCTCCTCGTGGATTAAGCTTAGACTTTCTCAAGTTTGGGAACCGACCGGGACTCAGATGAATCCAAACACGATCACCGGGCTTGAAAATGATTTGCTTCCGATGTTGGTTCCTTGCGGCGGCGGTATTCACGCCCTTTTGCTCAATTCGAGCTCTTACCTTTTCATGCATCTCTTTGATGAAATCAGCTCGCTTCAGACCTTTTACACTTGATAAATGCTCAACAGGTAAAGGTATAAGACCCGAAGGAGTTAAAGGGTTAAATCCATACACAACTTCAAATGGAGACATATTGGTAGATGAATGCACAACACGATTATATGCAAATTCAGCATGTGGCAAACAATCTTCCTAATTTTTCAAGTTGTTTTTAATTAAAGCACGCAATAATGTACCTAACGTCCGATTTACTACTTCAGTTTGTCCGTCAGTTTGAGGATGACATGCAGTAGAAAACAAAAGTTTGGTACCTATTTTTCCCCAAAGAACACGCCAGAAATGGCCTAGAAATTTCGAATCTCTGTCACTAACAATAGTCCTAGGTAAACCATGTAAACGCACAACTTCACGAAAGAATAAGTTAGCAACATTCACAGCATCATCAGTTTTCTTACATGCAATAAAATGAGCCATTTTAGAAAACCGATCAACTACTACAAAAACAGAATCCTTACCCGTCTTAGACCTAGGTAACCCCAAAATAAAGTCCATAGACACATCAATCCAAGGGGATGAAGGTGCGGGTAGTGGCGTGTACAGTCCAAATGGGTGTGAAGTCGACTTAGCTCTACGACATGTAATACAACGACTACACACATTCTCAACATCCTTTCTCATATGCGGCCAATAAAAGTGTTCATGCAGCATGTTTAATGTCTTAGCAACACCAAAATGTCCCATTAAACCTCCCGCATGCGATTCCAAAACCAATAGTTCACGCATAGATGAAACAGGAATGCATAATTGAGACTCTTTGAACAAGTAACCTTCACTAACATAAAATCCATCAATGGCACGTGACTTGACCGAACATGCATCATATATGGGTGAGAAAAACGGATCAGATTTATACAAGCTCTTAATCGATTCAAAACCCAACAATTTAGCATGCATTAAGGTTAGAAACGTGTACCGTCGAGATAAGGCGTCGGCTACTATGTTCTCTTCACCTTTCTTGTATTTGATGACGTACGGGAAGGACTCGATGAACTCGACCCACCTCGCATGTCTTTTGTTCAGATTATTTTGGCCCTTTAAATGCTTTAAGCTCTCGTGATCGGTGTGAATCACAAACTCCTTTGGCCACAAATAATGCTGCCACGTCTCCAAAGCTCTTTTTAGTGCGTACAGCTCCTTGTCGTATGTAGAATACTTGAGAGCTGCATTATTGAGCTTTTCACTAAAATAGGCGACGGGCTTCCTCTCCTGCATAAGAACAGCACCAATACCCTTGCCCGAGGCATCACATTCAATTTCAAAAGTTTTAGAAAAATCGGGCAAACATAAAATAGGTGCATGACACAGGAGGTATTTTAGGCGTGTAAACGCCTCCTCTTGCAACTTACCCCACTCGAATGGTCGATCCTTCTTACTTAACTCAGTAAGAGGGGCGGCTATTGTGGAGAAATCGCGCACAAAGCGACGATAAAATCCAGCTAAGCCGTGGAATGATCGAACTTCTGACGCCGATTTAGGAGTTGGCCATTCTTCGATCGCAGTGATCTTAGAACGGTCTACTTCTATACCGCGTTCACTAATAACGAAGCCTAAGAAAATGACTTCATTCATGCAAAAAGAACACTTAGCCAAATTTCCATACAACTTAGCATCACGTAAGAGCATAAAAACACGGCGTAGGTGCTCAAGGTGTGCGTGTGTGCTGCGGCTATAAATCAATATGTCATCAAAATAAACAACCACAAACTTTCCAATCACATCACGCAAGACATGGTTCATTAATCTCATGAATGTACTAGGCGCATTAGTAAGTCCAAAGGGCATAACTAACCATTCATATAAACCATGTTTAGTTTTAAAGGCTGTTTTCCATTCATCTCCCTCTTTCATTCTAACTTGAAAATATCCAGATCTTAAGTCAATTTTAGAGAAAACTTTCGAGCCAGATAACTCATCCAACATGTCATCTAACCTAGGGATAGGAAAACGATACTTTACCGTAATCTTGTTGATGGCGCGACAATCCATGCACATTCTCCACTCGTTGTTCTTCTTTGGCACTAGAATGACCGGAACGACGCACGGACTCAGCGATTCACGGATTTGCTTCTTCTCCAACAGCTCCTTTACTTGACGATCGATCTCTTTCGTCTCTTCGGGGCTGGTACGGTAAGCTGGACGGTTGGGAAGAACGACACCGGGCTGGAAATCGATCTGGTGCTCGATCCCTCGAACTGGAGGTAAACCACTTGGAATCTCCTCCGGGAACACGTCCGCAAACTCGTCCATCAAGGGCTGCACAACACTAGGCAAACAAGACTCGTTAGTAGCACTGCTCCTACAAGTCAAAAGAACTAAAGGCAAACCTGCTTTAATTGCTTTTTCCACGCCTTTTACAGAAATAAAAAGGCTGCGATTCTTGGTTATGTTGGACGAATTTCCAGCTGCATTGGGGCCTTTAGGGGTCTGCCTTGAAGTGTTGTTAGAAGGAGATGGAAGAACGGCGGCCGTTGAGGTGGAATCGGCCGAAACTTCACCGGTGGTGGCGGCGGATCTACGGGCTGCTGCGGCTGCCCTTTCACGTTCTTCTTTGAGCTTCTCTTGCATACTTTGTTGATCTTCGGCTACAGCTTTAGGGGACAAAGGCTTTAAAATGGTGACTCGACCGTTTCGCGTAACAGTGTAAGTGTTCGCGACGCCGTTGTGAACTGCTTGGCGGTCGAATTGCCAAGGTCTCCCTAAGAGTATATGGGCTGCATCCATAGGAATAACATCGCAGATAACAGTGTCAGAATATCTACCAATTGAAAAATCGACACTTACCTGGCCACCTACGCGAATCTCGCCTCGATCAGTAAGCCATTGCAGCTTATATGGCTTGGGATGCTTCATCACAGTCAGCGCTAGTTTATCTACAGCATACTGACTAATGGCATTGATCACGCTCCCACTATCAACTATCATTGAGCATGTCTTGTCTTTGATCACGACTCGGGTATAGAAAATATTTTCTCGCTGATTTTGTTGGTCCTCGTCGCGAGTGATGCTCAAACTGCGAATAGAGACAAGGCTAACTCGAGGAGTCTCGGGCTCCTCTTCTTCAGGCTCAACTATGGACGTCTCCTCAGCCTTAGGGACGCCTACGGGCTGCTCTTGTTCATCCTCACTGGCTGACTCGATCTCATTTTGATCTGTGATGATCAAAACGCGTCTGTTTGGGCACTGATTCTGAAAATGGCCCCAACCTTGACATTTGTGGCATTGGATGTCTCGAGCACGGTTAGGGGCTGAATTTGGAGGTTGTGAGGGCTGATTTGGCCGTTGAAACGGTGGCCTCACGGGTGCGGGTGCAGTAGAAGCGGGTCTACTGTTGTTTGGCGGTGCAGAGTGATCAAAACGGCGATCGGGCTGTCCGGGCTGACCTCGGGGTCGTGTGGGATCAGATGGAGGAGTAGAAGATGTACCTTTATTCCATGAAGGTCTAGGGGTGGCGGCACTATGATGGCTGCGCCGCCGTCCTTCTCGCAACTGTCTTTCTACTATAGTGGCGTAGTGCACCATTTCTTCAATGCTGTGAAAGTCCTTTAATTCAACTTCACAGGCTATATCCGGATTCATCCCTTCAATGTACCGGATGATGGTGGCATTTAGTGACTCCTCTTTGCCCACTCGATTGAGCATGGTTTCAAGCTCTTTATGATACTCTTCAATCGATCGAGTACCTTGCTTGATCCGGTTCAGCTTCTTTTCTAATTCTCGTTCATAATGAACTGGAATGAATCGCCCTCGCATGATATCCTTCATCTCGCGCCATGTATCGATAGGCGGATATCGATCACGACGCCTTCTCTGCTGCTGATTTTCCCACCAAGTAGCGGCGTATCCTTTGAATTCTAAGGAAGCGAGCTGCACCTTCTTCAGTTCTGGAAACGCATAACATTCGAAGATCTTGTCGACCTTCCTTTCCCAATCGAGATATACATCAGGATCGTGCAATCCCATGAACTCTGGAATGGTGGTTTTGATGTTGTTCACCATTGAGTTGTCTTCCTCGAATCTGGGTCTATCGACGCGGAATGCACGTCTATATGGGGCTCGGGGACGATCTCGGCGGTTTCCCCTTTGTGGAGGTTCGAAATTATCTTTGAACTCCTCATGATAGTCGGACTCGGGTCCGAAATCATCATCCTCTGGCTCAGGTGGCGGCTGGGGGCGTCGGTTGGCAGCTCTGGGCGGTGCTGCGGCTCCTTGAGGCTCAACTTGCCTCTCTACTGCGCCTGGGGGTTCATTGGGCCTCTCAGGAGGTCCTTGAACTGTCTGAGCTTCAGTTGACTGGGTTTTGAGGTTCCCAATCTGCTCAGCTAACTTGGCTAGTTGTTCACCAAGTCTATTTTCCATCTCACGATTTTGACGGTTGACGTAGGAGGTCAGTGCGTCAAAATGGTACTTGGCATCCCATGTTGGTGTATTGGAAAAAGATGCCTCTTCTCCTGGTGTGAGGGGCGACTTCGGGTCGTCCTCACTGATCTTGGGCAACTCATTCCTATTGCCCTTCTTCATGGACCCTGCAAAACGAACAAACGTGAAGAATAAAGAGATCCTCACCAACTCACAAATCACTCGATTTTGACACTCTTGTTTTACCACTCGTGTATCACTCAATATGGGTGGTGCACGTGTGTAATAGTGTAAAAAGAAAGTGCCGAAACTGGAGATGAAAGCTGCTCCTTTGCAAGTCTTCTTCTTGATCACGAACTAGTTGCACCGTGTGTGTAGGATGGATGCTCTCGATAAATTGAGCGGATGGTGTATGTCGTGGGCTTTGGGTGCACGGGTGTAGGGTGTATGGTGTATGGTGTATGGTGTTTGGTGTAGGTGTATGGTGTATGGTGTAGGTGCGTGGTGTATGCACCAGATTGGGTGTATATACGGGTGTATCAAAGGGTGTAGATGGAGCAAGGTCAGAAAATTTCGTTCCCTTTAGGTGGGAGGACGAAAATTAGGGTGTGGGGGTGGTTTATGAGGTGTAGGAATGGTATATGGAAGGTAGGAAGAGATTAGGATGGAAACAAGCTAGTATGGAAAGAATAGGATCTAGATAAGGTTAAAAGATTTAGTTGTGATCTACTTAATGTGGACACAATCTAAATAACTTAATCTAGATGGTGGAAGTCTATCCTAACTAGGAAAGAACAAAAATTCAAAAATAACAAACTGTTTTTTTTTTTTTTTTCGGATTTTTTTTTTTTTTTGGATTTTTTTTTTTGAATAATCAGATTACAATTCTAAAGATTCATAAACAAAGAAAAAAAATAGACGTATTGAACCACGAACGATAAGAACCGACGTGGCTCTTGATACCAATTTATGATGTGACCCGGGACCTATGGGACACGATCAACACAAACATACGCGGAAGCTAGAATCGAAACAACGTCGGATAAGTAAGGGTTCAACAAAACTCAAAGGACTCGATTAAATTACCTAGACTATGACACGACACCAAATAAAACACAACTAAATAGGTCGAAAAGGGCTGTTTTGGTTCGAAATCGAAAAGGTATGGCTATGGACGTGTAGTATGATGTTATGTGGTGAAGAAGGGCTGTAGTAGATAGGTTAGGACACGAAAATAAAGAACTTACAATATAGATGCTTATCTTGGCGAGTTGAACACGTATGAACGAACTGCACTCGAACAGCTTGTAAACTTGTACAACTTGACTCGAACTTGATGTATGATGGTGTAATGGACGAAATATGATAGATGGATGATGTTGATGATGATCGGCGTTGATGTGTTGAGTAGAATGAGTCGATAACACAGCTGCAAACCCCGTGAAGATCACCTCACGAAACGTACAACAATCGGTTGTCTTCTCGATAGCAATCTAACCCTATTCCCACAAGTGAAATAGAATGAGATCTTAAATAAAACTTGGAAGTTGCTAGGCTTTCAAGAGTTCAATTTTCGGCTGAAAATTAAGAAAAGAGAATCTTGGGTGAGACAATATTGAAAGGTAAATTCTTCTTAATCAAATATGGTCTAAATATGAAAGTAACAATGATCCCCTTTATATAGAAGAGGGATGGACGAAAATTTAAAGTAAAATCCTAAAAGAAATCGAAAATAAAAAGATATCCTAATCTAAGTAGGATTCCTACCTTAATTAGAACTCTATTTAAGGCAAATCCAAAAAGACCAAAAATAAAATAATAAAAATCTATCTAATGGATAAATAAAACCCAACACTTTTGGGCCTTCATAATTGGACTCTAATATTTCGAATTGGGCTGAATTAATTTGAACTCCATGGCTGCCCAAATATCCGAAATAATTCATGCATGAGTTCGACATGCACGAGCCATGCAACACGTCAAAATCCTTCTTCCCTCTTTAAGTACTCGTCTCCAACTTCATGCCTTCATCTTCATCTTGAATGGACAACATGGTAATCCATTTAGGGCTGCAGTGCATGATCTCTTGTTCGTCTAACTTGCGTCGCACATAGGCTTGGAAATAGCCTTGCAATTTCTTTGCTCTTAGTCTTGTGATCGGTCCAATCATTTGCAGCTCCGGATTATCTTCTTCAATCCTAGGCATGGCTTCATCATTTTCTTACGTGTCTTTTGAGTTGTAATAGCTAGAGTACATTGAAAAAAAAAACAAAAAAAAAATCGGTTAAAAAAAAAAAGGAAAATCGAAAAAAAATTGTTCGGATAAAAAATAAATAAATAAAAAATCCGAAAATTAAAAAAAAAAGAAGAAAAAAAAAAGAAAAGAGGCATATTCATTGTGTTACCTATTGGGTCTTGTCTTAATTTTGGTACTTTCCTTTTAGTACTTTTCTATAGTTGATATTTTCCTTCTAGTCAAGTTCTATAGTTGGTACCTTCCATTAGAGATTTATTTTATTTTAGGAATTTTCCTTTCAAGTTCTAATTCTATTTGGTAATTTCCATTAGAGTTATATTTTATTTTTAGAACTTTCCTTCCAAATTTTATTTTATTTTGGTAATTTCCTTTTGAGTTGTAATTTATTTTTAGTTCTTTCCTTTTAGAGTCTAGTTCAATTAGGATATTTAGATTGTGTCACAGTTATGTAACACTTTCCAAATTACCTAATATTTCTTTCCTTTTTCTTTCCTATTTCTTTCCTTCTACCTTTGGGATTTATTTTTTGATCTCCTACACTATTTAGGACTTCAAAAATACATCTAATTCTTTCCTTATCTTGGTTTCTTCCATTCCAATCCTTTCAAACCTTCCATATACTTCCCCATACCCATTAATTTTCGTTCCCTATCGCTATAGAGTTCGAGAATTTCAGCCTTAGTCATAACACCCATGCACCATGCTCCCCATGGGCCCATACTCCATATACACCAAATTCTCGCCATCTCCACAGCTACAACAAGACAATCATTCCCGAATTTGAAGGTCTATATGATCCCGATGCTTACCTTGATTAGGAACAAAGAGTCGACAAAATCTTTCAGCGCTACTACTTCCCCGAGCCAAAGAAGGTGCAATTAGTTTCCTTGGCATTTACAGGCTACGCAGCAGCATGGTGGGAATTACAGCAGAACTGATGTGATCCGGGACCTATGGGACACGACACGGAGGAAAAGACGCGGAAGCAAGGAACGGAACAACGTCGGATGTGTAAGGGATCAATACGAACAAAGAGAAAACAAGAAAAGACTCGACTAGAAACGAACAAGACTCGAACAGATAAAGAACTTACTAGAATGCGATGACACGACTAGGACTCGATGAACACTTGAACGGCTGGAAGGGGCTGGAATCTCGGTGGTGATCGGCGGTGAAGGCGGCGGTGGTCGTCGGAATGGTGGATTGAGTGGCGACGACGTGTAGATGTGGAATCGGCTAGATTCGGCGAACCCGTGTTGAAAACCCGAACGCGCACGTCTAACTTCTCCGGATAGCAATTCTCCCAAGTACTTAATATACCCTGAAGAACTTGAATAAGACTATTGTATTGCTAGAACAATAGAATTGTAGGTAACAGTTTGATCAACCAAAGGATCGTGAGACAGATTGAGAATAACTCTTTATTTCTTGCAATTGTCTGAATAATAATGTCACAAGGTACTCCTATTTATAGGAGTGATATATGGACGAAAATTAGAGTCCTAAAAGCTAAAGAAATCAAAAATATACTAATCCTAATCAATCTAGGATAAAATCAAAAGATACCAAAAATAAGATAACAAAAATCTAACTAGATAAGGATAAATCCCAAACTGATTTTGGGCCTTCAAAATTCGCCTATTTGGACTTCAATCTACATGACATGGGCTGCCAAATAATCAATTAATTCGTGGCCCATGTGATGTTTAATTCTTGCCACCTTTGCATGAAAAACAGCAACTTGTCGGATTCCTATGCAAACGCGTAGAACTCTTCATGCACACGTCCAAATGGCGTGATTCTTCTTCTCACGTCTTCATGCTTCCTTCTTCTTCATTAATGGAAAGCATGGTGATCAATCTCGAGCTGCCCTTGTCTTCATCTTCACCAAGTTCGAATTTACGACGAATAGAAGCTTGTAAATAAGCTTGCAACTTCTTAGCTCACAAACGCGTCATTGGACCTTTAAACTGCAGCTCCGGATCATCTTGATCATTACCTTGCTCGATCTCGTCATTCTGATCTTCTTCATCTTCTATGGACAACATAGCAATCCACTTGGGGCTGCCATGGTGCATTTCTTCTTCTTTTGTTCGCATGATCTGATTCTCATCATTCTCCCCCTCTTGAAAAGAATTCGTCCTCGAATTCAGATCCTCTGTATGCTCGAAGTCACCTGCAGAAATGGACAAAAAATCAGTATAATGAACCATGGAATGAAGACGTTCCATACCTTGGAGGTTAATGCCATTAGGGTTGTCGTAGATACGGACGACGTCCCTTTGTCTTTGAAGTTCAATGACTTGGTTATGCTTAGCACAACACTCAACAAGAGATATTAGATTAAACCAAATGTATACCGAATACCAACTAAGAGCATACGTTGATACACAACGACAACGGTGATAATGCCGGATAGGACACTGAAACCTCAATTGACAAGTCCAAAGTAATTGATTCATCACTATCAATGGTGTGCATGACTCAATCTGAACAAAACCATCAACTATCCAACGTGTAACATATAATGGATCGAACATGGTATAACAAACAATTATGCAATTTCCAGCATGTTCAACACTATGAATAGCTTTCAAATGAGCAATGGATAAACACAAACTAATCGAATTCAAATACCATGCACGCATCTTACACTTGGTTGGAACAAACAATGGATCTCTACTATCTAGCCTTTTCATGCAATTCAAGTCGAATCCAAATGTTAAATTAATTCTTAAAAGGAACATGGATTCAACTATACACATCAAATACCTATCAATGCTAGAATAGGATAGACGGTACTTACCTCTCTCGATTTCAAGTAACACGTCCTTAAGATAAACAACGTGGGTATCGGATGACTTATCTAGAACGAGCTGATCTCTAAGTCGAACATCATCATGCTCCAACTTCAGCTCTTCGTTGATCTCCTCTTGAGAGTTGGAAACTTCTTCCGAGCTGCCATCAGGGTTGGATGTAGCTATTCCAGGCTGCTCAATCTTGAACTCTCTCTTCTCGATCTGCACATCACTAGAAAAACAATCATTAGTAGCACTGTTCTGAGAAATTAACAGATTATCCGACTTACCTGAATCAAGTGTTGGATCAATGCATATGGGTTGGGACGGAATTGTAGCTTCACTTATCATGTCTGAATTTAACTGGTGATCTGTGTTGGAGGGATTAGACGACACGTCTTGGTGTGAACAAGACTCCAACGGTGTCGAAGTAGTGCTAGGGACGGTGGCGATTGATTCGCTCTGGGTAGCTGCGGCCTTCTTTTCCCTTTCGGTTTTAAACTTTTCTTGCATCCACTTCTGATCCTTAATGACGTCCTCAGGCGCCAAAGGCATCAGTCTGATGGGTCGTCCATTCCAAGCAAAGGAATAAGTGTTGGCGTGACAATCGTGCACTGCTCCTCGATCGAATTGCCACGGTTGACCTAGAAGAATGTGTGTTGCCTCCATAGGAATGACATCACATAAAACAGTGTCAGTATATCGACCAATAGTAAATGCGATACTAACCTGACTTGTGATTGTAAGCCGCTGCAACTTATAGGGCTTGGGATGCTCCTGTGGTACTAGGCCGAGCTTGTCCACTGCATATTGACTAATGGCGTTAAATACACTACCACTGTCAATAATCATGGAACAAATTTTGTCTTGGATGGAGCAACGGGTGTAGAAAATATCTTCCCGTTGGTCCATGTATCCTGCAAAACGAACAAACGTGAAGAAAAAGTAAAGTAGGACCTCACAATTCCTCACAAACGCTCGTGTATGTCACTCTTGATTTTTTTTTTCCACTCGTGTTTAACTCTCAAAGATGTGGTGCACGTGTGGAGTGATTTTGGGGGTGGGTGGATCGAAACAGTCTTCTTCTTGATTAGCTCCTCTGGGTCTTCTTCAAGCTCCAACGGATAAAATCAAGCTGGAAGGTTGCTAAGAGTAGAAGTAGGCGTGTGGAATGAGTAATTCAGCTGGTGGTGTATGTGGACCACGGGTGTACGGGTGTATGGGTGTATGGGTGTACGGGTGTACGGGTGTATGGACTATGTGGTGTATAAGGTGAACCGGGTGTATATGGAAAAGATGAGAAATTTCGAATCCCTTTATTGATTAGGATCGAAAATATGAGTGGATAAGGGTGGAAGATTTGATTAGATATGGATTAGGATGGAAAGATCTTGAATAGATATAGATTAGGATGAAATCTATCTAAACAAGGTAAGAAATCTAACGGATAAGGAAATAAGGATTTTGGATGTGTGAACACAATCTAAGAATCCCTAAATATATGGAACAAATCTAAAAAACAAGGAATTAAACTTGAAATCAAATAAACAATCTGATTTTCGTTTTTTTTTTTTTTTTTTTTTCGGATTTTTTTTTTACTTTTTTTTTTTGCTATAGGGATTTCGAACCCTTTGCTCTTTTTTCTCTTTTTTTTTCAATGAACAATTCACGTATTACAACTCGAAAGACTCAAAAACAATAAAACAAACACAATTGACGTATTGAACCACGAACGATATAAACCGACGTGGCTCTGAAACCAATTTATGATGTGATCCGGGACCTATGGGACACGACACGGAGGAAAAGACGCGGAAGCAAGGAACGGAACAACGTCGGATGTGTAAGGGATCAATACGAACAAAGAGAAAACAAGAAAAGACTTGACTAGAAACGAACAAGACTCGAACAGATAAAGAACTTACTAGAATGCGATGACACGACTAGGACTCGATGAACACTTGAACGGCTGGAAGGGGCTGGAATCTCGGTGGTGATCGGCGGTGAAGGCGGCGGTGGTCGTCGGAATGGTGGATTGAGTGGCGGTGACGTGTAGATGTGGAATCGGCTAGATTCGGCAAACCCGTGTTGAAAACCCGAACGCGCACGTCTAACTTCTCCGGATAGCAATTCTCCCAAGTACTTAATATACCCTGAAGAACTTGAATAAGACTATTGTATTGCTAGAACAATAGAATTGTAGGTAACAGTTTGATCAACCAAAGGATCGTGAGACAGATTGAGAATAACTCTTTATTTCTTGCAATTGTCTGAATAATAATGTCACAAGGTACTCCTATTTATAGGAGTGATATATGGACGAAAATTAGAGTCCTAAAAGCTAAAGAAATCAAAAATATACTAATCCTAATCAATCTAGGATAAAATCAAAAGATACCAAAAATAAGATAACAAAAATCTAACTAGATAAGGATAAATCCCAAACTGATTTTGGGCCTTCAAAATTCGCCTATTTGGACTTCAATCTACATGACATGGGCTGCCAAATAATCAATTAATTCGTGGCCCATGTGATGTTTAATTCTTGCCACCTTTGCATGAAAAACAGCAACTTGTCGGATTCCCATGCAAACGCGTAGAACTCTTCATGCACACGTCCAAATGGCGTGATTCTTCTTCTCACGTCTTCATGCTTCCTTCTTCTTCATTAATGGAAAGCATGGTGATCAATCTCGAGCTGCCCTTGTCTTCATCTTCACCAAGTTCGAATTTACGACGAATAGAAGCTTGTAAATAAGCTTGCAACTTCTTAGCTCACAAACGCGTCATTGGACCTTTAAACTGCAGCTCCGGATCATCTTGATCATTACCTTGCTCGATCTTGTCATTCTGATCTTCTTCATCTTCTATGGACAACATAGCAATCCACTTGGGGCTGCCATGGTGCATTTCTTCTTCTTTTGTTGGCATGATCTGATTCTCATCAAGAACCGGTGCCACAGAGATCACCTTCCACCATCGACACATGGCGTGAGTTGAAAGATTTAATGCGGAAACGCTTCATTCCAGACCACTACCAATGGGAGTTGGAGGAAAAGCTATACAAGCTTAGACAAAGAGATCGAAGTGTAAATGACTACTACAACAAAATGATTGAAGCCAGACGAGCTGATGTAGAAGAATATCCAGAAGATACCATGGATAGATTTCTAGCTAGTCTACGAAGGGCAATTCGTGAAAGAGTAGCATTGTACCGCTTCGACGAGTTGGAGGACATGGTGGATTATGCCATCCGGATAGAAAAATGGCTAGAGGAACTAGAGATGAAGTCAAAAGAGGAGGTTCAAGTCGAGTTGAGCGTTGCCACCCATGACGATTCTACTTCCAAGGTGCCAATTCTAGACTTCGTTGAAGTACCTTTTATCTCATTACCATCTGTTTCTATGTGCTTAGAAGATGAGATAGTTGAAGAATCTAAGCCAGAGTTGGACATGATAGAAACAACCAATTAGGAGATGCCAGTTTTGGAGGAGTTAGTTCAAGATGATTGTAATCAAGAGGAGTCAGTTTCCATTCATGTCGATGAAGAGGTGCCCATTCTCGAAATTACTAATCCGGAGAAGACAAATATAAAAGATTGTAGTTTAGATGTTTTGTCCATGGAGATGACAAGTCCTAAAGATTGTATGGAGGATAAACTACAAATTGTGAATTTGGAGATCCATGAAGCAGTTGAGGAAGCCGAAGAAGTTGAAGAGTTGTTGGAGATACAACCATGTTTTGAAAAGGAGAATGATATCCGTGAGGCAATGGTTGAAGATCATGAAGAGCTTGAACAAGCTAGCATGGCGGATCCATGGAGTTCTAACATTTTTTCTCAATCGTTTTCTTGTGATGTCTTTATTTTACAGGTTGTCAAAGAAATTCCATTGGAAGTTGATGTACCACCAGATTTGATCGTGGATGCCATGTCAATGCATTCTTTGGAGCTAGAGTTTCGGCCAATTGACACCAAGTTGATGTGTACGTTCATGAAGATGTGTTTTATGCAGTTTGTGCAAAAAGAGTTCAATGGTCAGTTCATGTTCGTTTTTTATCCCGGAGACTTGAATTCGAGGACGAATTCTTTTCAAGAGGAGGAGAATGATGAAGCCATGCAAGGCCTTGAAGAACTAAATCCGGAGCTGCCTTTTAGAGGTTCAATTACACGATTTCTAGCCAAGAAATTGCAAGGTTGTTTCCAAGCAATTATTCGCAAGAAATTTGAAGAATTAGAAGAAGTTAAATGTAGCCCCAAGATTGTTACTTTGTTAACAATTAAAGATTGGAGATCAAGATTTGAAGAGCAATGCATGAAGATAGAAGAACTCATCAAATTGTGCATGCATGACAGATTCGCATTGCATGGAATTTTCGTCCCTTATTTGATTTAATTAGGGATTGAATTTTATTTAGACTATAGTATTTATTTAATTATGTTAGACTATAGTTTAGTTCAGATTTTTATTTAATTATTGATGTAATTTTCGTCCATAATTAAATAGGTTTGACTAGAATTGTATTTAAGGCAATTTCCTACCTTGAATAGAATTCTAGTTTAGGTATCTTCCTAGTATAGTTAGATATCCCTTTTGGATCAATTTTTAGGCCTTTTAGCTTATTATTTTCGTGGCTTTCATCCTTATAAATAGGAGAACCATGTAACATTGATATTTTAGACATTATTGAAGAATTTTGTTTTTGCATACAATTGTGTCTCAACCTTTCTTTTATTCGTTTGTTGTTTTAGATACAACACAATATTCTTAGAGCCTAGCAACTTTAAGTCTTATTCAAGGGTATTGCTTAATTCACTTGAGGGATTAACCGGTATTCGCTATCCGAAGATCAACTTGGAGAATTCATCCTTGGGTACGTTCGAGATTCAAGGAGGCTATCGGGATGTGATTCACATCGACGTGATCGTCCTCCATCAACCATAATCGACGACGACCATCTTCATCAACGTTTGCCATCAAATCAGCCACAAGTTCGACCCAAGTTCTACGTCCGTTCATTTTATCCGTAAGTTCGTTTCATCCCTAACATATCCTACCTTCTCCAAGCCCTTCTTCACAAGACTTCACACACGAATTCCATCCAAATTCCAGCCATAAAATTGTCCCTTTGCAGCCCTTATCCCTTGGATTTTGTGTTACATAGTCGTGTCATAGTTTAGGTACTTTTTAATTGTCTTGATGAAGCCATGCAAGGCCTTGAAGAACTAAACCCGGAGATGCCATTCAAAAAGGTCCAATTACGCGTATGAGAGCCAAATAATTTCAAGGTTATGTTCACATGTTAATGTGAAGAACGATTGAAGTTGGAGAAGAAGAAATTGGACGCAGCCCCAAATGGATTTTAACATTATCAATTGAAGATGAAGATCAAGATCACACCATGGAAAATATAAAGAGAAGAAGTGAACATGCGCATGTGCATGAAGAGTTGAAGTGCGTGAACCCGTCAGTATGCCCAAACCGACTAAGTTTCGGTCGGTATGCCCATACCGAGTAGTTCCAGTCTTGTTAGTTTTTATTTAGACTATAGTGTTATTTTTATTTAATTTAGACTATAGTTTAGATCAGATTTTTATTAATTATTAGTCAATTTTCGTCCATTAGTTGATAGGGTTTGACTAGAATTGTATTTAAGGCAATTTCCTACCTTGAATAGAATTCTAGTTTATGTATTTTCCTAGTATAGTTAGAGATCCCTTTTGGATCAGTTTTTTATGACTTTTTACACTTAAATTTCGTCCTCCCTTACCTATAAATAAGGGATCCATGTTACATTATTATTTGAGACCATATTTGATAATTTTAAGCTTTGCTTTTCAATATTGTCTCAACCCCAATTTTAATCTTTGTGAGTTTAGATCATTTAAATTCATACTCTTAGATTTAGCACCTCTAAGTTTTACAAAGGAAATTCGCCGTCCACGTTCGAGGGATCGTCGGAAACTCGCTATCGAAGAGCAACTTAAAGAATTTGGCCTTGTGTACGTTCGAGATTCAAGGCAACTTTCGGGTTGTAATTCACATCGACTTTACATCGTCCATCATCGCCGTTCGACGTCATCCAAGCATCATCAACGTTCGTCCCATTCCAGCCCTTGTTCGAGTTCAACATCATCTCGTTCCGATTCAATCCGTAAGTCCGTTTCATCTCTATCATATCCTATCTACTCTAGCCATTCTAAACCTATTCATCACCATCGAATTACCTTCATCCAAGCCACCCATATTCTCGTCCAAAACAGCCCTTCTTTGTTTGGATTTGTGTTATTTTGTGTGTCATTGTCTAGGTATTTTAGTTGAATCTTAGTCGTCTAGATAATCGAGTATAGATCCCTTACTGTACCGACGTAGTTTCTTTCCTAGCTTCCGCGTCTTTTGTGTCTCGTTGGTCATTGAGTCCCGGGTCACATCATGTCTAGATTAGTTAGTGTTATTCATTTATTTGAGTTGGATTGAAACTCCTCATTCACTGACGTGTTTCGTATCCTAAAAGTCTTCTGCTACGTTCTCTAGATTCGTCCTAGATTAATAGTCCGGGTCGTATCAAAAATTAAAATGGTCGGGACCAAAAAGGGAATACCCCATGACCTATGGGACCAAAATCGAAATTCTCTCTCTTTCAAGCTGGCTCTTGTTCTCATCAGTCTATCTTGGCTTTCTGCTAAGACTGATGATTATTCATCTATGGATGTGATGAGATCGTGCCAAGCATTGAAGAAGAAGTTAAAATGCAGCCCCAAAGATTGTCAATTTGTTGACAATTGAAGATCAAGCCCAAGAATACCAAGCATGAAGTTGGCGTGTGGATTCAGTCCAATAATAGTCCTATGTGTTAATTTAAAGGCCAAATCTAATTGGATTTATTTTATCCATAGTTAGATTTTATTATTTGATTTTTGGTATTTATTTTGTTTATTTTCATTTTTTAATTAGGGAATTTCTAGAAGGTCTTTTTTGTTAGGTAATTAAAGTTTTAAACATGGAAACTTCTTTCCTTGTTAGAATTCTAGTTTAGGTAGTTTCCGAATCTAGTTTTAATTATTTTTAGTATTATTTTTGTCGATCCCTTATATATAGATAAATGGATCATTTGTGAACTTTATTTCTTAGACGTTGCATGAAATAAAAGATTGATTTCTCAATTGTCTCACGATCCTTTGATTGATCACCCATTTATCAAGTTCTTTTGATCTAGCAAATCATAAGTCCTATTTCAAGCTCTTTTCTATTCCATCGAGTTTAGGGGGGAGTGCCATCCAACTTGGAGTATTCGAGAAATCGCGTTTCGTCTTCACCGCAAGACAGGGTTCGAGTAAGTCTACTTCTTCTACCTTTCAATTACATCTCCATCGTTCATCTACCTTCATCCCTACATTACGCACGTAGCATCATCATCCATATTCCACAAAACAGCCCAAATCCATCCCATAATTTGTTCATCATCTATACATGCTCAATCTGCCCTAAATAACACATATCCTAAATCTGCCCAATTTCGTACCTTTAAGTGTTTATTTGATTTTTTTTTTATCTTAGTTGAGTCATATTTCTAAGTGTCTTAGGTGTCTAGCCTATAATCGATTCTTATTTTCCTTGTTCGTCATTTATTTGTGTCTTATTATTTGTCGGATTGAATCCTTCATTCGTTTGCCGTGTTTCGATTCTATAAGTGTTCCGCGCATTTTCTCTTGGTGTTGATCATCATCCTGGGATCATATCGTTATCATTAAATGGTATCAGAGCCAAGTTAGCATTGCTGGTCGTGGTTCAATCTGACGTGTTTCGATTCTATAAGTCTTCCGCGTGTTTTCTCTTGGTGTTGACCAAGCATGAAGTTGGCGTGAATGATAGATCGTCCGGTGTTTTCGACGATCTGGGATCTTCTAATGATGGATCAGACATCTCTCCTTTAATACCCTTCTTCATAGTACCTACAAAACGAACAAATGTGAAAGGAAACAAGGAATGGACCTCTGATGAGGACATCCATAGCAGTGAGGAAGCCAATGAAGAGCTGCAATTCAAAGGACCCGTCACGAGACTACGAGCTAAGAAGTTGCAAGATTATTTGCAAGCCACAATTCGCAAGAAGCTCGAAGATGAAGACGGCGTGCAAGGAAGCTTGAAGATCACATTGTTGAAGATGGAAGATGGAGATCAAGACTTCGAGTGCATTACATGAAGACATGTGTACGTGTGTGCATGTGTGCGTTGGATGATGATACACGGCCAAGTTGAAGAAGCCCAAAATAATCGGCCCTTAATGATCCAATTAAGAGGATTGATTTATTAGACTATATGATGTGACCCGGGACAATATGACACAACGAGACACAAAAGACGCGGAAGATAGGAAAGAAACTACATCGGTACGAAATGATTCTATACTCGATAAACTAGACGACTTGGACTCAATTAAAATACCTAGATAAATGACACACAAATCAAACACAAATCCAATATAAAAGGGCTGTTTTGGGACGAGTATAAGGACGGTATTGAAGTAGGTATTTCGATGATGATGAATAGGTTAAGAAGGGCTAGAGTAGATATGGTATGATAGAGATAAACGGACTTACGGATGGATCTGACTGAAGGCGAATTTGGATACGAACAAGGCTGAAGTCGATCACGAGCGTTGATGATGATGGACGATGTCGTTTATGGCTGGACGAATGATGAGTTGTTGATGTGAATTACAACCCGAAAGTTGCCTTGAATCTCGAACGTACACAAGGCTAAATTCTTTAAGTTGTTCTTCGATAGCGAGTTTCCGACGATCCCTCGAACGTGGACGGCGAATTCCGTTTGTAAAACTTAGAGGTGCTAAATCTAAGAGTATGAATTTAAAAGATCTAAACTCACAAAGATATAAAATGGGGTTGAGACAATATTGAAAGCAAAGCTTAAAATTATCAAATATGGTCTAAAGTAACAATGAAACATGGATTCCCTATTTATAATAGGTGGATCGAAAATCCTAAGGCTAAGGGACGAAAATAAAGAGTCCAATTTGAACTAGAATTGGACTTCAACAACTTCCTAAACTAGAATTCTAATTAAGATAGATTTTGTAGATCTTACCTTATCTAAAAATCTAGTCAAATCTCTATCTAAAATAACCGAAAATCCTAACTTAAAAATCTGCAAAAATTCGTCCAAAATAAAATAAATAAAGTACTATAGTCTAATAAATCAATCCCCTTAATTGGATCATTAAGGGCCGAGTATTTTGGGGTTTTCCACCATGCATGCTTAACTTGGGCTGAATAGCAAGTATACACATCAAGCCCAACAAAAGCACACTTGAACGCCTCCTTCATGTATTACACTCCATATCTTGATCTCCATCTTCCATCTTCAACAATGTCATCATCTTCAAGCTTCCTTGCACTCCGTCTTCAACTTCGAACTTCTTGCGAATTACAGCTTGCAAATATTCTTGCAACTTCTTAGCTCGTAGTCGTGTGACGGGTCCTTTGAATTGCAGCTCTTCATTGACTTCATCATTGCTATGGATGTCCTCATCATTCCCCCCCTGCTGAAGAGAATTCGTCCTCGAATTTGATGTGTCATCATGGTCGAATTCATCTGCAGAAAAAGGAGACAAATCAGCAACATTAAACAGAGAAGAACACTTGTACTCACCAGGGAGATCAATGCGCTATGCATTATCATTAACACGGCTCAAAACAGTGAATGGGCTATCTCCACGGGGTGACAACTTCGACTTCCTCAAGTTAGGGAATCGGCCTGGACTCAAATGGATCCAAACACGATCTCCGGGCTGGAATATCACACGTTTGCGCCTCGTGTTGCGTGCGGCGGCGGTTTGAGCGCCTTTGTGCTCGATCCGGGCACGAACCTTCTCATGCATCTCTCGAATAAAATCAGCTCTCTTCATACCTTTAACACTCGTTAGATGCTCAACGGGTAAAGGAATCAAATGGAGACATGTTAGTAGAAGAATGAATAACACGATTATAAGCAAATTCAGCATATGGTAAACACTCTTCCCATGACTTCAAATTGTTCTTAATTAGAGACCTAAGTAAAGCTCCTAATGTACGATTCACAACCTCAGTTTGACCATCGGTTTGTGGATGACATGCAGTAGAAAACAATAACTTAGTACCTAATTTTCCCCACAATACACGCCAGAAATGTCCTAAAAACTTAGAATCCCTATCACTAACAATAGTACGAGGAATTCCATTGATGTGACCCGGGACTAAATGACCAACGAGACACAAAAGACGCGGAAGCAAAGGAAAGAAACTACGTCGGTACGAAAGGATTCTATACTCGAATAACTAGGCGACCAAGACTCAACTAAAATACCTAGAACTATGACACAACTAAATAACACAAACCAAGGGTTATAGGGGCTGTATGGGACGATTATGAGGGCTGGAATTGGGTAGGAATTTGTGTGTGAAGGTTGGTGAAGAAGGGCTTGGAGAAGATAGGATATGTTAGTGTTTGAACGGACTTACGGATACAACGAACGGCGTAGGACTTCGAATTTGATGGTGGCTGCCGTGGTGATGGACGACGATGGAGGGTGGCTTGAAGTCGATGATGGAGTTGGACGATGGTGGTGGTGAAGTGATTCACAACCCGATAGCCTCCTTGAATCTCGAACGTCTTCAAGGTTGAAATCTCCAAGTTGTTCCTCGTTAGCGAATACCGGTCAATCCCTCAAGTGAATTGAGCAATACCCTTGAATAAGACTTGTAGTTGCTAGCTCCAAGAATGAATATTTTCGTGTGAAAAGTATTCAAAAGACAAATAGATTTGAGACACAAATTGAATGCAAAAGCAATTTAATTCAACAATGTCTAAAGTATCAATGAGACATGGTTCCCCTATTTATAAGCACTAAGGGGGACGAAAATTAGCATAAAAAAGGGCCTAAAGATTGATCCTAAAGGGATCTCTAACTATACTAGGAAGTTCCCTAAACTAGAACTCTATTCAAGGTAGGAAATTGCCTTAAATACAATTCTAGTCAAACTTGGACTCTTGGACTCTTAATGACCGAAATTAATCAACTAAAATATGATCTACTATAGTCCAAAATTAAACAAAAATAATACTATAGTCTTGATAATTAATTCTCGAACAGGCGCCTCTGGTAGATAAGACATGGTCACGCCTTATTCGCCATGACCTCCTGGAATTGCATCAAATTGAAATCTTCATATTTTCGACCAAGTAAGCTTCAATCCTCCAAGGTTTGGTCTTCATCTTCAATTGAGAGCATTGTAATCACCTTGGGGTTGCCTTGATCATTCATCTCTTCAAGATTAATACTCCATGGTGTGTTCTTGATCTTCAATAGTTAATAAATTAACTATCTTGGAATTGCTTCTCTTGACTTCTTCATCTCCAATCTCGAGCTTTCTTCGAATCAACACTTGCAAGTAAGCTTGCAACTTCTTAGCTCTTGATCTTGTGATTGGTCCTCTAAATTGCAACTCCGGTTCTTCATCATCTTTGTTGTCCATGGCTTCATCATTCCCCCCCTGCTGAAAAGAATTCGTCCTCGAATTTGGATCATCATCTTGATCGAATTCATCTGCATCAAAGGGAGATAAATCAGCTACATTAAACGTTGAAGAACATTTATACTCACCAGGTAGATCAATGCGGTATGCATTGTCATTGACACGGCTTAAGACGGTGAAAGGACCATCTCCTCTTGGTGACAACTTTGATTTCCTTAGATTAGGAAACCGTCCGGGACTCAAATGAATCCAAACACGATCACCGGGCTGAAATACAACACGTTTGCGACGTGTGTTACGGGCGGCGGCGGTTTGGGTACCTTTGTGCTCGATCCGGGCTCTTACTTTCTCATGCATCTCCTTGATAAGATCAGCTCTCTTCAATCCTTTAACACTTGTTAGATGCTCAACAGGTAAAGGAATCAAATCATTAGGCGTTAGTGGATTAAAACCATAAACAACCTCAAATGGAGACATGTTAGTAGAAGAATGAATAACACGATTGTAAGCAAACTCAGCATAAGGTAAACATTCTTCCCATGACTTCACATTATTCTTAATCAACGACCTAAGCAATGTTCCTAAAGTACGATTCACAACCTCAGTTTGACCATCGGTTTGTGGATGACATGCAGTAGAAAACAATAACTTAGTACCTAGCTTTCCCCAAAGAACGCGCCAAAAATGTCCCAAAAATTTAGAATCCCTATCACTAACAATAGTACGAGGAATTCCATGCAATCTAACAACATGAATAAAGAACAAATTGGCTATGTGAGCAGCATCATCAGTTTTCCTACATGCAATGAAATGTGCCATTTTGGAAAACCTATCAACTACAACAAACACAGAATCTTTACCCGACCTAGATCTAGGCAATCCTAAGATGAAATCCATAGAAATATCAATCCAAGAAGCTGAAGGAACGGGTAGGGGCGTGTACAATCCGAATGGGTGTGAAGTGGATTTAGCTTGACGACAAGTAATGCAACGACTACACACTTTCTCTACATCCTTACGCATATGCGGCCAAAAGAAGTGTTCATGCAGCAAGTTCAATGTCTTATGCACACCAAAGTGACCCATTAAACCTCCCGCATGCGATTCTAACACTAATAGCTCACGCATAGAACAAACAGGGATGCATAACTTCGACTCTTTGAACAGGAAACCATCATGCATATAATAACCATCAAAAGACCTAGGTTTCGAACTACATGAGGCATAAATGGGGCGGAAGTAGGCGTCCTCAACATATAATGATTTAATGGACTCGAAACCAAGCATCTTAGCATGCATTAAGTTCAAAAGAGCGTACCTTCTTGATAATGCATCAGCACAACACTCAACAAAATAATCAACTATCCAACGTGTAACATATAATGGATCTAACGTGGTATAATAAACAATTATGCGAATCCTAGCATGTTCAACAACACTATGAATAGCTTTCAAATGATCAAAGGAAAAACACAAACTAATCGAATTCAAGTACCATGCACGCATCTTACACTTGGTTGGAACAAACAAGGGCTTTCTACTATCCAACCTTTTCATGCAATTCAAGTAAAATCCAAATGTTAAATTAATTCTAAAAAGGAACATGGATTCAACTACACACATCAAGTACCTATCAATGCTAGAATAGGTTAGACGGTACTTACCTCTCTCGATTTCAAGTAACACATCCTTAAGATAAACAATGGGAGTATTGGATGACTTATCTAGAACAAGCTGATCTCTAAGTCGAACATCATCGTGCTCCAACTTCAGCTCTTCGTTGATCTCCTCTTGAGAGTTGGAAACTTCTTCCGAGCTGTAGCTATTCCAGGCTGCTCAATCTCGAACTCTCTCTTCTCGATCTGCATATCACTAGAAAACACAAGATCATGAGTAGCACTGTTCTGAGAAATTAACAAATTATCCGACTTACCTGGATTAAGTGTTGGATCAATGCATATAGGCTGGGACGGGATTGTAGCTTCACTTATCATGTCTGAGTTTAACTGGTGATCTGTGTTGGATGAACTATACGACATGTCTTGATGTGAACAAGACTCCAATGGTGACGACATAGGGTTAAGGACGGTGGCGATTGATTCGCACTCGGTAGCTGCGGCTTTCTTTTCCCTTTCGGCTTTAAACTTTTCTTGCATCCGCTTCTGATCCTCAATGACATCCACAGGCGCCAAAGGCTTCAGTCTGGTGGTTCGTCCATTCCAGGCAAAGGAATAAGTGTTGGCGCGACAATCGTGCACTACTCTTCGATCGAATTGCCACGGTCGACCTAGAAGAATGTGTGTTGCCTCCATAGGGACGACATCACATAAAACAGTGTCAGTATATCGACCAATAGTAAATCCGACACTTACCTGACTGGTGACTCTGAATTCGTCACTATCTGTAAGCCACTGCAACTTATAGGGCTTGGGATGCTTCTGTGGTGCGAGGCCGAGCTTGTCCACTGCATATTGACTAACGGCGTTTACTGATGTGACCCGGACAATGTATCCAAGACACGAGATTTATGCACGCGGAAGACTTCAAGAACGAACTACGTCAGCTAGAAAACAATGGAATCAATCCGACTCAAAATACGATAAAACTTACTAGAATTACGTAGACACGAACTAGGACTCGATTGGAACACTTGGATGGTGGCTGGAACTCGGCGGTGGTGATGGTCACGGCGGCGGATGACGGCGGTATTGATGGTGTTGGTGGCGGCGGTGTGGTCGAAGGATAGGTTAGATTCGGCGAACCCGTGTTGAATAACCCGAACGCGCACGTCTAGCTTCTCCGGATAGCAATTCTCCCAAGTACTTGAACGCACCCTGAAGAACTTGAATAGGACTATTGAGTTGCTAAAACAATAGAACTTTGAAGATAAAATTTCGATCAACAAAAGATCTTGAGACAGATTGAGAAATAACTCTTGAATTCTTGCAATTGTCTGAATTATGAATGTCACAGGGTGCTCCTATTTATAGGAGAGATTATGAACGAAAATTAACCCTAATTAACTAGATAAACATAAAAAAATACTAATCCTAATCAATCTAGGATAAAATCAAAAGATACCAAAAATAAGATAACAAAAATCTATCTAAATCTAACTAGATAAGAATAAATCCCACAATGGATTTGGGCCTGTATTTCCACACCATCTTGGACCTTAGAACTCGATCATGGGCTAAATTAACATGAATAATTTCGTGGCCCATGGTACAATTAATATTACCACCTTTGCATGAAAAACAGCATCTCCCGATTTCCCATGCAAACGCGTATAACTTTTCATGCACACGTCCAAATGGCGTGATTCTTCTTCTCACGTCTTCATGATACCTTCTTCATCATCAATAGATAGCATGGTGATCCATCTTGGGCTGCCCTTGACTTCATCTTCATGCATTTCGAATTTGCGACGAATAGAAGCTTGTAAATAAGCTTGTAACTTCTTAGCTCGCAAACGCGTCATTGGACCTTTAAACTGCAGCTCCGGATCATTTTCTTCATTGCCTTGTATGACCTCACCTCATCATTCCCCCCCTGCTGAAAAGAATTCGTCCTCGAATTCACAGGCTCATCATCATCGAACTCATCATCTGCAGAAAAGGGAGATAAGTCAGCAACATTAAATGTAGATGAACACTTATACTCACCGGGTAAATCAATGCGATATGCATTGTCATTGACTCGACTCAGCACGGTGAACGGTCCATCTCCTCTTGGCATCAATTTCGACTTTCTCAAGTTAGGAAACCGTCCAGGACTCAGATGAATCCAAACGCGATCTCCAGGCTGGAAAATCACTTGCTTGCGCCGTTTGTTCTTTTGAACAGCATTACGTGCGCCAACGGCTTCAATACGCGCACGTACTTTCTCATGCATCTCCTTAACTTGTTCCGCTTTTCTTGTACCTTTAACACTTGTTAGATGCTCAACAGGTAAAGGCAACAGATCATTAGGCGTTAGCGGATTAAAACCATAAACAACTTCAAACGGAGACATATTGGTAGATGAATGCACAACTCTATTATAAGCAAATTCAGCATATGGCAAACAATCTTCCCATGATTTCAAGTTGTTTTTAACCAAAGAACGCAGCAAAGTACCTAAGGTGCGATTAACTACCTCAGTTTGACCATCCGTTTGGGGATGACATGCAGTAGAAAACAACAACTTGGTACCTAATTTTCCCCATAGTACACGCCAAAAATGTGCTAGAAACTTAGAATCCCTATCACTAACAATAGTTCTAGGTATTCCATGTAAACGCACAACATGTATAAAGAACAGATTGGCTATGTGTACTGCATCATCGGTTTTCCTACATGCAATGAAATGAGACATCTTGGAAAACCTATCAACTACAACAAATATAGAATCTCGACCAGACCTAGACCGTGGTAAACCTAATATGAAATCCATAGATAAATCAATCCACGGGGAAGACGGGGCTGGTAGAGGCGTGTATAAACCAGAAGGATGTGAAGTAGATTTTGATCTCCTACATGTAATGCATCTACTACACACATTCTCAACATCATGCTTCATACGTGGCCAAAAGAAATGCTCATGCAGCAAGTTTAACGTTTTAGACACACCAAAGTGACCCATTAAACCTCTCGCATGCGATTCAAGAACTAATAACTCACGCATAGAAGACTTAGGAATGCATAACTGTGAACCCTTGAACAAGAAACCCTCATGCACAAAACATGCAGCATAACACTCAACAAAACAATCAACTATCCAACATGTAACATATAATGGATTGAACATGGCATAACAAACAATTATGCAATTTCCAGCATGTTCAACACTATGAATAGCTTTCAAATGAGCAATGGAAAAACACAAACTAATTGATTTCAAATACCATGCTCGCATCTTACACTTGGTTGGAACAAACAATGACTCTCTACTATCCAACCTTTTCATGCAATTCAAGTTAAATCCAAATGTCAAATTAATTCTAAAAAGAAACATGGATTCAACTATACACATCAAATACCTATCAATACTAGAATAGTATAGACGGTTCTTACCTCTCTCGATTTCATGTAACACGTCCTTAAGATAAACAATGTGGGTGTTGGACGACTTATCTAGAACAAGCTGATCTCTAAGTCGAACATCATCATGCTCCAACTTCAGCTCTTCGTGGATCTCCTCTTGAGAGTTGGAAACTTCTTTCGAGCTGCCTTCAGGGTTGGATGTAGCTATTCCAGGCTGCTCCGTCTCGAACTCTCTCTTCTCGATCTGCACATCACTAGAAAAACAATCATTAGTAGCACTGTTCTGAGAAATTAATAGATTATCCGACTTACCCGAATCCAGTGTTGGATCAATGCATATGGGCTGCGGCGGAATTGTAGCTTCACTTATCATGTCTGAATTTAACTGGTGATCTGCGTTGGATGAACTAGACGACATGTCTTGATGTGAACAAGACTCCAACGGTGTCGTAGTAGGGCTAGGGACGGTGGCGATTGATTCGCTCTCGATAGTTGCGGCCTTCCTTTCTCTTTCGGCTTTAAACTTTTCTTGCATCCACTTCTGATCCTTAATGACGTCCTCAGGTGCCAAAGGCATCAATTTGATGGGTCGTCCATTCCAAGCAAAGGAATAAGTGTTGGCGTGACAATCGTGTACTGCTCTTCGATCGAATTGCCACGGTTGACCTAGAAGAATGTGCGTTGCCTCCATAGGAATGACATCACATAAAACAGTGTCAGTATATCGACCAATAGTAAATGCGACACTTACCTGACTTGTGATTGTAAGTCGCTGCAACTTATAGGGCTTAGGATGCTTCTGTGGTACTAGGCCGAGCTTGTCCACTGCATATTGACTAATGGCGTTAAATACACTACCACTATCAATAATCATGGAACCAATTTTGTCTTGGATGGAGCAACGGGTGTAGAAAATATCTTCCTGTTGGTCCATTTATCCTGCAAAACGAACAAACGTGAAGAAAAAGTAAAGTAGAACCTCACAATTCCTCACAAACGCTCGTGTATGTCACTCTTGATTTTTCCACTCGTGTTTAACTCTCAAGTATGTGTAGTGCACGTGTGGAGTGAAATATGGGGGTGGGTGGATCGAAACAGTCTTCTTGTTGATTAGCTCCTCTGGGTCTTCTTCAAGCTCCAACGGATAAAATCAAGCCGGAAGGTTGCTAAGAGTAGAAGTAGGCGTGTGGAATGAGTAATTCAGCTGGTGGTGTATGTGGACCACGGGTGTACGGGTGTATGGGTGTATGGGTGTACGGGTGTATGGACTATGTGGTGTATAAGGTGAACCGGGTGTATATGGATGTGGACTGAAATTTTCGAACACTATAGGAGTAGAATTCGAAAATTATAGGTGGATAATGATGGAAGATCTTGATTAGATATGGATGAGTATGGGAGATATCTAAACAAGGTAGGAAATCTAGTAGATAAGGTAGAATACTTTGGATAAGTTTGACCAAGTGTGAACACAATCTAACAAATCCTAAAATATCTATCAAATATGGAAACAATCTAAAAACAAGAATTAAAATTCGAAAATAACAAGAATTAAATCAGATTTTCGTTTTTTTTTTTTTTTCGATTTTTTTTTTTTTTTTCGGATTTTTTTTTTTTTTTTTCGATTTTTTTTTTTTTTTGCTGTAGGGATTTCGATCCCTTTGCTCTTTTACCTTTTTTTTTTTTCAAAGAATAGAAATCAGATTACAAGACTCGAAACAAAACGAAATTTAAATGACACGTAGATGACACGTCGGATTGAACCACGACCAGCAGAGCTGACGTGGCTCTGATGCCAAATTTATGATGTGACCCGGACAATGTATCCAAGACACGAGATTTATGCACGCGGAAGACTTCAAGAACGAACTACGTCAGCTAGAAAACAATGGAATCAATCCGACTCAAAATACGATAAAACTTACTAGAATTACGTAGACACGAACTAGGACTCGATTGGAACACTTGGATGGTGGCTGGAACTCGGCGGTGGTGATGGTCACGGCGGCGGATGACGGCGGTATTGATGGTGTTGGTGGCGGCGGTGTGGTCGAAGGATAGGTTAGATTCGGCGAACCCGTGTTGAATAACCCGAACGCGCACGTCTAGCTTCTCCGGATAGCAATTCTCCCAAGTACTTGAACGCACCCTGAAGAACTTGAATAGGACTATTGAGTTGCTAAAACAATAGAACTTTGAAGATAAAATTTCGATCAACAAAAGATCTTGAGACAGATTGAGAAATAACTCTTGAATTCTTGCAATTGTCTGAATTATGAATGTCACAGGGTGCTCCTATTTATAGGAGAGATTATGAACGAAAATTAACCCTAATTAACTAGATAAACATAAAAAAATACTAATCCTAATCAATCTAGGATAAAATCAAAAGATACCAAAAATAAGATAACAAAAATCTATCTAAATCTAACTAGATAAGAATAAATCCCACAATGGATTTGGGCCTGTATTTCCACACCATCTTGGACCTTAGAACTCGATCATGGGCTAAATTAACATGAATAATTTCGTGGCCCATGGTACAATTAATATTACCACCTTTGCATGAAAAACAGCATCTCCCGATTTCCCATGCAAACGCGTATAACTTTTCATGCACACGTCCAAATGGCGTGATTCTTCTTCTCACGTCTTCATGATACCTTCTTCATCATCAATAGATAGCATGGTGATCCATCTTGGGCTGCCCTTGACTTCATCTTCATGCATTTCGAATTTGCGACGAATAGAAGCTTGTAAATAAGCTTGTAACTTCTTAGCTCGCAAACGCGTCATTGGACCTTTAAACTGCAGCTCCGGATCATTTTCTTCATTGCCTTGTATGACCTCACCTCATCATTTACTACACTTCCACTGTCAATAATCATGGAACAAATTTTGTCTTGGATGGAACAACGGGTGTGGAAAATATTTCCCCGTTGATCTAGCTGTGGTGGCTGAGCTATAGCCATTTGTCCTGCAAAACGAACAAACGTAAAGAAACAAGGTAGGACCTCACAATCTCACTTCCTCTCGTTTGTTTTCACTCTTGATTTTACCACTCGTGTTTGCACTCAAAGTGTATGGTGATGTGTGTGTGTCGTGTATAATGGAATGGAGGAGTAGAACTCTTGTCGAATGTCGAGGGTACAGATGAATTGCACGAAGGTGTAGACGAGTATCACTGTCTAGGATCAATGGATGAGATGGTATGATGATGTGTAGGAGGCGTGTGGCTTATGTGGCAAAGGGTGGGGACGTGTAGGACTAGGTGGCGTGTGGTAGGTGGGGTCGAGTAGGGTAGGGTGTAATAGGATTAGATGGATCCCCAAGTGTAGAAGGAAAGATGTAGGAAGGAAAAGGAAAGAAAGAATAGGTTATTTGGAAAGTGTTACACAATTGTGACACAATTCTAAATATCCTAATTGGACTAGACTCTAAAAGGAATGAACCAAAATTAAAATACAACTCAAAAGGAAACTACCAAAAAGAATTAAAACTTGGAAGGAAAGTTCCAAAAATAAAACAAGACTCTAAAGGAAGTTACCAACTAAGGAATTATCCTAGAAGGAAACTACCAAAATTAAAATAGAACTGAGAAGGAAAGTTCCAAAAATAAAATAGACTCACAAGGTAACTACCAAATAAGATGAAATACTAAAAGGAAATTACCAAAATAAATCAAGACTCAAATGGAAACACAATGAATATACCTCTTTTTTTTTTTTTTTTTTGAATTTTCGGATTTTTTTTTTCTCTTCTTTTATCCGATTTTTTTTTTTTTTTGATCGCTCTTTTTCTCTTTTTTTTTTTTTTTTTTTTTTTACGATCTGATTTTCTTTTTCTTTTTTTTTTTTTTAAACAAGGAACAATATGGAAATTAAATTACAACTCGATAAAACGCAAACAAAATAAACGGAACAAATAAACGAGTATGGAACCACGAACGATATAAACCGACGTGGCTCTTGATACCAAAATATGATGTGACCCGGGACTAAATGACCAACGAGACACAAAAGACGCGGAAGCAAAGGAAAGAAACTACGTCGGTACGAAAGGATTCTATACTCGAATAACTAGGCGACCAAGACTCAACTAAAATACCTAGAACTATGACACAACTAAATAACACAAACCAAGGGTTATAGGGGCTGTATGGGACGATTATGAGGGCTGGAATTGGGTAGGAATTTGTGTGTGAAGGTTGGTGAAGAAGGGCTTGGAGAAGATAGGATATGTTAGTGTTTGAACGGACTTACGGATACAACGAACGGCGTAGGACTTCGAATTTGATGGTGGCTGCCGTGGTGATGGACGACGATGGAGGGTGGCTTGAAGTCGATGATGGAGTTGGACGATGGTGGTGGTGAAGTGATTCACAACCCGATAGCCTCCTTGAATCTCGAACGTCTTCAAGGTTGAAATCTCCAAGTTGTTCCTCGTTAGCGAATACCGGTCAATCCCTCAAGTGAATTGAGCAATACCCTTGAATAAGACTTGTAGTTGCTAGCTCCAAGAATGAATATTTTCGTGTGAAAAGTATTCAAAAGACAAATAGATTTGAGACACAAATTGAATGCAAAAGCAATTTAATTCAACAATGTCTAAAGTATCAATGAGACATGGTTCCCCTATTTATAAGCACTAAGGGGGACGAAAATTAGCATAAAAAAGGGCCTAAAGATTGATCCTAAAGGGATCTCTAACTATACTAGGAAGTTCCCTAAACTAGAACTCTATTCAAGGTAGGAAATTGCCTTAAATACAATTCTAGTCAAACTTGGACTCTTGGACTCTTAATGACCGAAATTAATCAACTAAAATATGATCTACTATAGTCCAAAATTAAACAAAAATAATACTATAGTCTTGATAATTAATTCTCGAACAGGCGCCTCTGGTAGATAAGACATGGTCACGCCTTATTCGCCATGACCTCCTGGAATTGCATCAAATTGAAATCTTCATATTTTCGACCAAGTAAGCTTCAATCCTCCAAGGTTTGGTCTTCATCTTCAATTGAGAGCATTGTAATCACCTTGGGGTTGCCTTGATCATTCATCTCTTCAAGATTAATACTCCATGGTGTGTTCTTGATCTTCAATAGTTAATAAATTAACTATCTTGGAATTGCTTCTCTTGACTTCTTCATCTCCAATCTCGAGCTTTCTTCGAATCAACACTTGCAAGTAAGCTTGCAACTTCTTAGCTCTTGATCTTGTGATTGGTCCTCTAAATTGCAACTCCGGTTCTTCATCATCTTTGTTGTCCATGGCTTCATCATCCATGCAATCTAACAACATGCACAAAGAACAAGTTGGCAATATGAACAGCATCATCGGTTTTTCCACATGCAATTAAATGAGCCATTTTAGAGAACCGATCAACTACAACAAACACCGAATCTTTACCTGACCTAGACCTAGGTAATCCCAAGATAAAATCCATAGAAATATCAATCCAAGGGGCTGTAGGGGTGGGTAAGGGCGTGTAAAGGCCGAATGGGTGTGAAGTGGATTTGGCTTGACGGTAAGTAATGCAACGATTACACACATTCTCTACATCCCTACGCATATGCGGCCAATAAAAGTGTTCATGCAGCAAGTTCAATGTCTTATGTACACCAAAGTGACCCATTAAACCTCCCGCATGCGATTCTAACACAAGTAGCTCACGCATAGAACAAATAGGAATGCATAACTTAGACTCCTTAAACAAAAACCCATCATGCACATAATAACCATCATTAGCTCTAGATTTCGACACACATAAAGCATATATGGGGCTGAAATAGGCGTCCTCAACATATAACGACTTAATGGACTCGAAACCAAGCATCTTAGCATGCATTAAGTTCAGAAGTGCGTACCTTCGAGATAACGCGTCCGCGACGACGTTTTCCTCACCTTTCTTGTACTTGATCACGTATGGGAAGGACTCGATGAATTCCACCCATCTTGCATGTCTCTTGTTCAGATTTTGCTGTCCTTTGAGGTGCTTTAAACTCTCGTGGTCCGTGTGAATCACGAACTCCTTGGGCTAAAGATAGTGCTGCCATGTATCCAATGCACGCTTTAAAGCATAATGTTCTTTGTCGTACGTAGAATACCTCAAACTGGCGCCACTAAGCTTCTCACTGAAGTAGGCGACGGGCCTGCGATCCTGCATCAAAACTGCACCAATACCTATGCCCGAAGCATCACACTCGATCTCAAAAGTCTTAGTAAAATCAGGTAAACGAAGAACAGGAGCAGAACATAACAAAGATTTCAAAGTAGTAAATGCATGCTCTTGTTGTTTACCCCACTCAAATTTCCGATCCTTCTTACTTAGCTCAGTAAGAGGGGCAGCTATACTAGAAAAATCACGCACAAAACGTCGGTAAAAACCGGCGAGTCCATGAAAGGACCGAACTTTCGAAGCATTTTTCGGGGTTGGCCATTCCTCAATCGCCTTGATTTTGGAACGGTCTACCTCAATACCACGAAAACTGACGACAAAGCCTAGAAAAACGACTTCATCTATGCAAAAGGAACACTTAGACAAATTTCCATACAACTTTGCATCACGCAAGAAGCATAAAAACACGCCTAAGGTGATCTAGGTGCGCCTGTGCACTGTGACTGAAAATCAAGATATCATCAAAGTAAACAACCACAAATTTACCAATCACATCACGCAAAACATGGTTCATTAACCTCATAAACGTGCTCGGTGCATTAGTGAGACCAAATGGCATAACTAACCACTCATATAGACCATGCTTTGTTTTAAACGCAGTTTTCCATTCATCCCCTTCATGCATTCTAACTTGAAAATACCCAGATCTTAAATCTATCTTAGAGAACACATTAGAACCACTTAATTCATCTAGCATATCATCAAGTCTAGGGATAGGAAATCTGTACTTAACCGTTATTTTTTTGATGGCGCGGCAATCCATGCACATCCTCCATTCGTTGTTCTTCTTTGGCACTAGGATGACTGGAACTGCACAAGGGCTCATCGACTCACGGATTTGCTTCTTCTCCAGCAACTCCTTCACTTGGCGGTCGATCTCCTTCGTCTCCTCGGGGGACGTGCGGTACGCCGGTCTGTTGGGTAAGACTGCGCCAGGTACGAAGTCGATCTGGTGCTCGATCCCACGAACTAGAGGTAATCCACTTGGAATCTCTTCCGGGAACACGTCCGCGAACTCCTCCATACGCACATCACAAGGCAAAGAAACACTATTAGTAGCACTGTCCTTATAAGATAAAAGAACGAAAGGTAAACCTGCTTTAAGTGCTTTCTCTACGCCTTTGACCGAGATGAACAAAGACCGATTTTGTTCAACTTTGGGGGCTGATCCGGATGATTTGCCACGAATTAAGGTTTCATTAGAAACCTTCGAAGGGGCTGTATTGGCCGATTTTGGGGAAGACTCCGGCTGGGAAGTCTCGGCCGAGTCTTGGCCGTTCACGGCGGCGGTCCGGGCGGCGGCTGCGGCTTGCTTTGCCCGTTCTTGCTTAAATCTCTCGTGTATCCTCTCTTGATCCTCTGCAACAGCTTTAGGAGCGAGTGGCTTGAGTACAGTAGTTCGGCCATCCATGGTGATCGAATAGGTTTTGGCCAAACCATCGTGAGCTGCTTTTCTGTCGAATTGCCACGGTCTTCCTAAAAGAATATGGGCTGCCTCCATAGGAATAACATCACAAAGAACAGTGTCAGAATAACGACCTTTAATAAATGAAACGTGTACCTGACCTGTAACTCTGATGGAACCTCGATCAGTAAGCCATTGCAGCTTGTATGGCTTTGGATGCTTTGTTGTGGTGAGGGCGAGTTTATTAACGGCATACTGGTTGATGGCGTTGATTACACTCCCACTGTCTATGATCATCGCACAAGTCTGATCCTTGATTGCAACGCGCGTGTAGAATATGTTCTCACGCTGTGATTGCTCTTCGTCTTCACAATTGATGTTCAGACTGCGAATAGACACTAAACTGACATGAGGCAATTCGGCCTCTTTATCTTCCTCGTCGGCTTCCGGGACTTCGACGGCACTAGGGGCGGCGGCCTGGGGCTTCTCTTCGTCTTCACTGGCTGATTCAAGCCCGTTTTGTTCATTGAGAAACAAAACACGACGGTTCGGGCACTGATTCTGAAAATGGCCCCAACCTTGGCATTTATGACACTGGATGTCATGGGCTCCGCATTCGGTCTCGTATTGGGCTGATTGGGCCGTTGGAATGGGGGCCTTGGGGTCGACGTCGGTGTAGACTCGGGTCTACGACTGGACTGCGGTGTAGAACGGTCGAAACGCCGTTCGGGTGGTCCGGGCTGACCTCGGGGTCGTGTGGACTCAGAAGAAAGTGTAGAAGGTGATGTGGAATGTGTACCTTTGTTCTAGGAGGGTCTGCTGGCGGCGGCACTGTGATGAGAACGGCGCCGGCCTTCTCTCAACTGCTTCTCCACAATCGATGCGTACTGCACCATCCTTTCTACACTGGTGAAGTCCTTCAACTCGACTTCACAAGCAATGTCGGGATTCATGCCCTCAATGTACCTAATGATGGTAGCATTTAAGGTCTTCTCCTTCCCGACTCGGTTCAAGGCTGTCTCCAAGTCTTTGTGATATTCTTCAATTGAACGGGTGCCTTGCTTGATCCGGTTGAGCTTCTTTTCGAGCTCTCTCTCATAATGGACTGGAATGAAGCGTCCTCGCATCAATCCCTTCATTTCTTCCCATGTATCAATTGGTGGATTTCGATTTCTGCGCCTTCTTTCTTGCTGCATCTCCCACCAAGTGGCTGCATAGCCTCTGAACTGACAGGCTAACTGCACCTTTTTGACTTCTGTGAAGTCGTAGCAGTCAAAAATCTTCTCTACCTTACGTTCCCAATCAAGATAGATATCGGGATCGTGAAGGCCTTCAAACTCCGGGATGCTCGTCTTGATGTTATTGAGCATGCGATCTTCACCATAGCCATCACGGCTGCGGTCTCGTCAATGGCGGCGTCCTCTGTCAAGTTCTTCAGTATTTTCATCAAAGTACTCATCCTCGGGCTCGTTCTGTCGCTGGTGCTGTCGAGCTGGACGTCGAACTGCCTGAGTAATGGTCGGTGTGATCTTAGTTTGTCAGACAGGGCCTGGTGCTGTCTCTGGAAGTGTTTTGAGAGTGCCTCAAAATGATACTTAGGATCCCATTGTGTGGGTGGATCCGAAGTAGACTCCATGGGGGCTTTGGACGGGTCTCCGGATTGGTCCAAAGATGGAGTGTCGACTGGGGGAGTCGAAGATGACTCGGGACAGGTACCTTTCTTCATGATACCTGCAAAACGAACAAACGTAAAAGAAAACAAGGTAGGACCTCACAATCTCACGTCACTCGTTTGTTTTCACTCTTGATTTTACCACTCGTGTATCACTCAATATATGGGTGCACAGTGTGTGAAAAATCGTGTAAATGGAGTAGAGAACTCGGCGGTCTTGTGTAGAGGAAAGGACGGGAATGCTATGTTCGGAACACGGAGGAATTTGGAGTGTGTATGAATGAGATACGGGTTGAGTATGTGTGGTAGGAGGGGCTGCCGATTTTGTATGGTGGTGTAGGGGTGGTGGCCGAAAGTTGTAGAGGAAGAAAAAGAAAGAAAATAGATCAATTAATGAAATCCCAAAGTGATTAGGAAATCCAAAAATAAATCTAGATAGGATAAGGAAAGAAATAGAATGGATAAGGAAAGAAAGAAAGAGATAAGGTATATAGGGGATTTGGATATGTATCAATCTATGTGACACAATCTAAATACCTTAATTAGCCTAGACTCTAGAAGGAAAGAATCCAAAAATAAAAATAGATATCTAAGATAGTTACCAAAATCAAAACAAACTAAGAAGGAAATTTCCTAAAAGAAAGAGAATCTAAAAGGAATTAACCAACTATGGGTTTGTACCTAAAAGGAAGGTACCAAAATAAAATAGAACACAAAAGGAAACAATGGATATACTTCTTTTTTTTTTTGAATTTCGGATTTTTTTTTATCCGATATTTTTTTTTATCGTTCTTTTCTCTTTTTTTTTGTACGATCTTTTTTTTTTAACAATGAACAATACGAAAAATAAAGTACAACTCGATAAAATTCAAAACCAAAATAAACGGGACAACTAAACGAGTATGGAACCACGAACGATTTAAACCGACGTGGCTCTTGATACCAATTTATGATGTGACCCGGGACAATATGACACAACGAGACACAAAAGACGCGGAAGCTAGGAAAGAAACTACGTCGGTACGAAAGGATTCTATACTCGATAAACTAGACGACTTGGACTCAATTAAAATACCTAGATAAATGACACACAAATCAAACACAAATCCAATATAAAAGGGCTGTTTTGGGACGAGTATAAGGACGGTATTGAAGTAGGTATTTCGATGATGATGAATAGGTTGAGAAGGACTAGAGTAGATATGGTATGATAGAGATAAACGGACTTACGGATGGATCTGACTGAAGGCGAATTTGGATACGAACAAGGCTGAAGTCGATCACGAGCGTTGATGATGATGGACGACGTCGTTTATGGCTGGACGGATGATGAGTTGTTGATGTGAATTACAACCCGAAAGTTGCCTTGAATCTCGAACGTACACAAGGCTAAATTCTTTAAGTTGTTCTTCGATAGCGAGTTTCCGACGATCCCTCGAACGTGGACGGCGAATTCCGTTTGTAAAACTTAGAGGTGCTAAATCTAAGAGTATGAATTTAAAAGATCTAAACTCACAAAGATATAAAATGGGGTTGAGACAATATTGAAAGCAAAGCTTAAAATTATCAAATATGGTCTAAAGTAACAATGAAACATGGATCCCCTATTTATAATAGGTGGATCGAAAATCCTAAGGCTAAGGGATGAAAATAAAGAGTCCAATTTGAACTAGAATTGGACTTCAACAACTTCCTAAACTAGAATTCTAATTAAGATAGATTTTGTAGATCTTGCCTTATCTAAAAATCTAGTCAAATCTCTATCTAAAATAACCGAAAATCCTAACTTAAAAATCTGCAAAAATTCGTCCAAAATAAAATAAATAAAGTACTATAGTCTAATAAATCAATCCCCTTAATTGGATCATTAAGGGCCGAGTATTTTGGGGTTTTCCACCATGCATGCTTAACTTGGGCTGAATAGCAAGTATACACATCAAGCCCAACAAAAGCACACTTGAACGCCTCCTTCATGTATTACACTCCATATCTTGATCTCCATCTTCCATCTTCAACAATGTCATCATCTTCAAGCTTCCTTGCACTCCGTCTTCAACTTCGAACTTCTTGCGAATTACAGCTTGCAAATATTCTTGCAACTTCTTAGCTCGTAGTCGTGTGACGGGTCCTTTGAATTGCAGCTCTTCATTGACTTCATCATTGCTATGGATGTCCTCATCACTATAGTATTTTATTTATTTAATTTAGTCTATAGTTTAGTTCAGTTTATTTAATTATTTTGGATATAATTTTTGGTTATTTGGAGTCATAGTTTGACTAGGATTTTAGATAAGGCAAGATTTACAAGTTCTACCTTAAATAGAATTCTAGTTTAGGAAGTTTTCTAGTTCTAATCTAGTTTGTTTTGGCCTTGAAATTTTCGGCCCTCTTGTTTTAATTTTCGGTCCTCTATAGTTATAAATAGAGGATCCATGTGACATTCATACTTTAGACTATATTTGAATTATTAAGCCTTTGCTTTCAATATCGTCTCAACCCTTTCGATCTTTGTGAGTTTAGATAATTAAATTCATACTCTTAGATTTAGCACCTCTAAGTTTTACAAAGGGAATTCACCGTCTACGTTCGAGGGATCGTCGGAGACTCGCTATCGAAGAACAACTTAAAGAATTTGGCCTTGTGTACGTTCGAGATTCAGGCAACTTTCGGGTTGTGATTCACCTCGTCAAAATCACCTCCGTTGCCGCCGTTCGACGCCAACCATCAACCACCAACGTCCATTCCAAGTCAGCCCCGTTCGAGTCAAGTTCGTGTTCGTCTCGTTCAATCCGTAAGTCCGTTTCATCTCTAACATATCCTATCTACTCTAGCCCTTCTAAACCTACACATCATCATCGAAAATACCTTCATCCATACCGTCCCTATACTCGTCCAAACAGCCCTATCTCTATTTGAATTTTTGTGTTATTTTTGTGTCATTGTCTAGGTATTTTAGTCTTAGTCGTCTAGATAATCGAGTATCGTTCCCCTACTTCACCGACGTAGTTTCTTTCCTAGCTTCCACGTATTGTGTCGTGTCGTGTCTCTATAAGCCCCGGGTCACATCATAAATTGGTATGAAGAGCCACGTCGGTTTATATCGTTCATGGTTTCCGTACTCGTTTATTCGTCCCGTTTATTTTGTTTGAGTATTATCGAGTTGTAATTTACATTCCGTATTATTCATAGTTAAAAAAAGAGAAAAAGGATCGTACACAAAAAAAAAGAAGAAAATGATAAAAAAAAGGAATCGGATAAAAAAAATATCCGAAATTAAAAAAAAAAAGAGAAAAAGGATCGTACACAAAAAAAAAGAAGAAAACGATAAAAAAAAAGAATCGGATAAAAAAAAATATCCGAAATTCAAAAAAAAAAAAAGAAGTAATCCATTGTTTCCTTTTTGTGTTCTATTTTATTTTGGTACCTTCCTTTTGGGTACAAATCCATAGTTGGTTATTTCCTTTTAGATTTTATTTCTTTTGGAAATTTCCTTCCTAGTTTGTTTTGATTTTGGTAACTTCCTTAGGTGTCTTATTTTATTTTTGGTTCATTCCTTCTAGAGTCTAGGCTAATTAAGGTATTTAGATTGTGTCACATAGATTGATACATATCCAAATCCCCTACTTACCCCTTATCTCTTTCTTCTTTCCTTATCCATTCTATTTCTTTCCTTATTCTATCTAGATTTATTTTTGGATCTCCTAATCAATTTGGGACTTCATTAATTGATCTATTTCCTTCCTTTTTCCTACCCTATCCATTGGACCAACACCTATACTCCACTACACAAAATCGGCAGCCCCCTCCCATACACATACTCAACCCGTATCTCATTTATACACACCGAATTCATCCGTGTTCCGAGAATAGCATTCCCGTCCTTCCTCCATACAAACACACGAGTCCCCTACCTCCATACACACGATTTTTCACACACTGTGCACCCATATATTAAGTGATACACGAGTGGTAAAATCAAGAGTGAAAACAAACGAGTGACGTGAGATTGTGAGGTCCTACCTTGTTTTCTTTTACGTTTGTTCGTTTTCTAGGTATTATGAAGAAAGGTACCCGTTCCGATTCATCCTTGACTCCCCCAGCCGATACTCCACCTTTGGACCCATCCCGAGATCCGTCCAAAGCCCCCACGGAGTCGACCTCGGATCCACCTGCACCGTGGGATCCTAAGTATCATTTTGAGGCACTCTCAAAACACTTCTAGAGACAGCACCAGGCCCCTGTCTGACAAACTTGATAGCTTAGTGCATGCTATTGAACGCACTAAGATCACACCGACCATTACTCAGGCAGTTCGAGGACCCGCTAGACGCAATGAGCGTCAAAACGAGCCTGAAGAGGAGTACTTTGATGAGAATACTGAAGAGTTCGACCAAGGCCGTCGCCAGAGACGTGGAAATTGTCGTAGAAATCGCAATCCGCCAATTGATACATGGGAATAAATGAAGGCATTGATGCGAGGACGCTTCATCCCAGTCCATTATGAAAGAGAGCTCAAAAAGAAGCTCAACCGGATCAAACAAGGCACCCGATCGATTGAAGAGTATCATAAAGAGTTGGAGACAGTCTTGAACCGAGTCGGGAAGGAGAAGACCGGAGTTGCAATTTAGAGGACCAATCACAAGATCAAGAGCTAAGAAGTTGCAAGCTTACATGCAAGTGTTGATTCGAAGAAAGCTCGAGATTGGAGATGAAGAAGTCAAGAGAAGTAATTCCAAGATAGTTAATTTATTAACTATTGAAGATCAAGAACACACCATGGAGTATTAATCTTGAAGAGATGAAGATGAAGAGTTCAAGAGCATGTGTGCATGTGCATGAAATTGTCGTACATGTGTGTGCGGTTTTTAGTGAAGAAATCGGTCCCATAGTAATTAATTATGGGGTTGATTTTATTTAGACTATAGTATTTATTTTATTTAATTAAGACTATAGTTGGATCAGATTTATTTAATTATTTAGGAGTAATTTTCGTCCATAATGAGGTCAAGTTTGACTAGAATTGTATTTAAGGCAATTTCCTACCTTGAATAGAATTCTAGTTTAGGTATCTTCCTAGTATAGAGTTAGAGATCTTTTTTGGATCAATTATTAGGCCTTTTTCTCTTATTATTTTCGTTCCCCCATAGTCCTATAAATAGGGGAACCATGTCATATTGTTACTTTAGACATTCTTGAATTAAATTGCTTTTGCATTCAAATTATGTCTCAAATCTATTTGTCTTTTGAATACTTTTCACACGAAAATATTCATTCTTGGAGCTAGCAACTACAAGTCTTATTCAAGGGTATTGCTCAATTAACTTGAGGGATTGACCGGTATTCGCTATCGAGGAATAACTTGGAGATTTCAACCTTGAAGACGTTCGAGATTCAAGGAGGCTATCGGGTTGTGAATCACTTCATCAACCACACGTCCATCATCATCATCATCAACGACCTCCAAATCAGCCATCAACGTCCATATCACGGCAGCCCCCTTCAAGTCCAAATTCTACATCCGTTCGTTATATCCGTAAGTTCGTTCAAACACTATCATATCCTACCTTCTCCAAGCCCTTCTTCACCAACCTTCACACACGAAATTCATCCAATTTCCAGCCCTATAAAACCGTCCAATTCAGCCCCTTGAACCCTTGGTTTGTGTTATTTAATTTGTGTCAAAGTTCTAGGTATTTTAGTTGAGTCTTAGTCGTCTAGATAATCGAGTATAGATCCCTTACTTCACCGACGTAGTTTCAATCCTTTGCTTCCGCATCTTTTGTGTCTCATTGGTCATTTAGTCCCGGGTCACATCAATTGCTCAATTCACTTGAGGGATTGACCGGTATTCGCTATCGAGGAACAACTTGGAGATTTCAATCTTGAAGACGTTCGAGATTCAAGGAGGCTATCGGGTTGTGAATCACTACACGAACAACACACGTCCAAGCCACATACTCGACGACATCCATCCAACGCCATCGTCCACCTCACGGCAGCCCCTTCAAGATCAAGTTCTACACCCATTCGTTTTATCCGTAAGTCCGTTCAAAACACTATCATATCCTATCTTCTCCAAATCCTTCTTCACCAACCTTCATACACGATTTTCTACCCTTAATTCCAGCCCATAAACTGTCCCTATTCAGCCATATAATACCTTTGGTTTGTGTTATATTTTGTGTCATAGTTCTAGGTATTTTAATCGTCTAGATTAGTCGTAATTTTGAGTCGGATTGTTCCCTTCATTTAAGTTGACGTGTTTTGATTCTTAAGTCTTCCGCTACGTCGTTATTATCGTCCTAGTTCGTGTCTGGGTCGTATCAGGTGGTGAGATTCAAGTTTGAATGTTTGAGAGGTTCGCGCAAAAGGGGTCCGAATGCATCAAAGGTCGCGAACGGAGCGTAGAAACCAAACCAATGATTCGTGAGACAAGTGGCACTCATGAATGGAGTCGCGAATCGGAGTGCCACATCAGCGCTACGTAGGTCGCAAGTGGTCCAGTCGCGAGAAAACTCACGAACGAATAGTTATTTTTGGATTTTTATTGTTATTTTCGAATTTTGGGCTTTTTATTTCCTTTTCAGTCTAGAACTTAAATTAGGGTTTTGATTGGTTTAGTCCCAACTATATGAGGGACACAGTGTTTTATTTTTAATACTTCTCTATGTGAGAATTATATTGAACCGTGTGTTCATTCCGACTTATCAAATAGTACATCACAACTATTTGTGGCGTACACGATTTTATTTTGAGGTTCTTATTTCCAATCTGTAACACCCCAAGATTTTATAATTGGCCCAAATCTATTTTTTTTAATTGTGATTTCATGGCCCAAATGAAAATTTAGGCATTTTATTATTTAGGCCCAATTCATGGGCTTTTTAGCCCATTTATATTTTTAATTATTTTCGAGACCTATAGTTATCGGAACGAGACGATCGAATATGGTAGATGATAGTGCTCGTCGATACGAATCCATAGAGACTAATTTCACCTAAGTGGGACTTCATTTGACCAAGTTATGATTTAATTAGGAATTTAATTAATTTTTTAGGTTAAAATGTGAAGGGATATAAATACCCCTTTCACTCCTTAGCTAGGTCATTTTGGAGGATTCATTTTTAGGTCAGACCCCATCCCTCTCTTCTCTCTCCCTCTCGCCTCCCTCTCGCCTCCTCTCCTCTCCGCCGCCGGCGCCGCCGTCATCGCCGCCGGAGCCGCCGGTCGGAAAAATTCCGGCAACCTTATTTTTTTTACATGCAATTACATTTTTGGATTCCTCTTCTTCTCCTCTTTCTTATTTTTCGATTATTTTTAAGAAATTTTGAGGTTTAGGCTTTCGATTTTCGGATCTAAAAATGGGTTAATCCCTAGCCTTTTAATACCTTATTTCTTTCTTTATATTTGAACTTTATTTTCGATTTTAGTGTATATATTGTGATTTAAGGGCTATTTTAGTTGGATGACTTTAATATATATTTTTAATTTTATCCATGTCGTTCTTGGTGTTCTTGAACTCTTTAGATGTTAATGATTGTTTAATGAAAAGAAAAGAAAAAGAAAAAAAAATATAAGATTGTGCATGTGTGCAATCTGCCGTGAATGTGTGTGTGTTTGAGCGTGTGTTTGTGAGTGTGTTTGAGTGTGTGTTTGTAGTTACATTTTATTTTATTTTATTATTTTTTTTATTTTTCTTTTAGATCTATGAAACTATTTAATAAAGAGTATAGGTTAATATTTCCATAAGATTGTGTAGCCCAATGGTTGATGTCAGATTTAATAATCAAAAGGTCTAAGGTTCAAACCTTCATACATGCATTTTTTTAAATCTCCTTTATTGTAATTAATGTCCTCTGTTTCAAATTTAATTAATTAAAATCAAGCCATATATTTCGAAAATTGAATCTAGCTTAATGGATAGGTTCAGATTTATTAATCAAAAGGTTAGGGTTCGACCTCTCTTAATGTAGTTTTATTTCATTTTAATTATTTTTAACTAAGATGATTTTAAACCTTATATAATTAATAACATCAATTAAATTTCGAAAATGACATATGGTTTAATGGTTAGTGTTTAGGTTAATGCCTAAGAGGTTAAGGGTTCTAATCCTACTGAAGTAATTTTATTCATTTTTAATCTTTTTATCATAAAAGCTTTCTGGACTAAATATATAATTAATTAAAGATGATTAGTTTTGAAAATATGGCTTAGCTTAATGGTTAAGTGCTCTGTTGGTGTTTAGGAGGTCCAGGGTTCAAAACCATTTGGTGCAGTTTTAATTCTTATTTTGTGTAATTAAATTCACTGCATTTATGAAGTTATTTAATTAAAACAGTTTGTTTTATATTGTATTAAATCATTTGGTATAGTGGTTAAGGTATCATTATTTTACATTTAAGGTCATGGGTTCAAGTCCTTTTGTCTACAATTTTATTTATGTATTTAATTATTTTATTTCCTTTTTCTATTTTTGTTTAATTTTGAAGTTAATTCAAATTAAGCATATTATATTATAAGTAATACTTTATTGGGGTTGTATTATCTTTCAAACCTTACTTTAAGTATTATGATATTAATCTATATATAATACTCGATCAAGGGCTCGGGTATAGCTTAAAGCTAGGATTACCCGTTTGATCTTTAGGCGTCGTCTTTTCGTGACTTTATTTTATAGATATATACCTTATACCCTTATTTACATTATAGAATATTGGTTAATTACCCTAATAAGTTTCTAAGACATAGCTCTTATGTGTAGGTCTTAACCCGAGGCAGCAGACTTAGCACGTGCAAGTTGAGATTAAAGCGTCAGCTACATTTAGCTAGAAGGTGGGCTTACTTACCAAAACTCTTTCGAAAATGTATTTAAACTTTCGTCCAATATGGAAAAATGAATTATGATTTATGTTTATGTTGCTCATTGTGGATTTGATACGACTCATATGAGGATATCCGAATATGTTATGAATATGCTATAGATGATATGTGATCATATTAGGGTCTGTCTCCACTATGTTTAATGAGCGTATGAATTGTGACGTCAAATGTGAAATCTTTATTATGATTATTGTTAATTCTTTTATGCAAATTATGGGACGAATGTATGAGTATGTCCACGGAGTGTTTTCTGGCACTCAGCCCCATTATTTAAAATGTTTTACAGGTAATTAATGATGGCGGGTGGCGGATGTGAACCAATGGGGACCTTTTGTTTTTAGTTGATCGTCTTTTGAATTTATTTGTTATGGTCAAAATATTATATGATTCATATGCTTCCGCTGTAAGCTTTGGTGATGGTCAACTGTATGATTCTTAATTTCTATGCTTCCGCTGAACTTTGACTTTTGCAACGTGTACGCCTATGAGCGTTTTGGTCACGTTATGTTTCACGAATTGACTATTATTATTTTGATGTAGTTGACCAGTCAGTTTTCTTAAGATCTATTTCTATTGGTTCTTGATTAAGTCAAATATATTGATTCTTGGTGTTTGACTAGTAAACGTAAGCTTTTTAATATAGCAAATCTCAATTTGATTACTCTAATTGGAAATTTTTTTTTATGGGATTTTCTCCTTCGCGTGTGTTTCCATTAGCACCTTGACCCCTCCGGGTTCGGGGCGCTACACAATCACATTACAATTATAGGTTTCATATACTTATAGTTCGTCTGCGTTGTGAAGTTCGGGTTGAAATTCCACCTTTTGTAACCTGATAAAGTCCTGGGGTCCTGGATCACATCAAGTGGTATCAAAACTTCGGCTTTGTATCAGGTTTCTTCTATATATCCTTTCAATTTATGTATTTAATTTTCATTTATTATAAAAAATAAAAAAATATGCAAAAAAATAGGGAAAGGAAAAAGAAATATCATCTTCAAACCCTAACGGGTATGGGCATCTAACTCTCTTGTTCTATTCTCAGTCCATTATAGTTATATTGGGCTACAATAAGGATCTAAAAGAATATTAAATTGGTCTACTATTTTTTTTTTCTAATTTCCATAACTATGATACAAATAAATTAATTAAATATTATTTTTATTCTACTAAACAAATAATATTGACCTACCAATTTACTACATATTTATGAATATGCCTCTTTTAGTTTAGTTATAATGTCCATTAATTAATTATCTAAGCTTCTGACAGCTATAATTAATTAATATCTTGTTCCGAGAGTAGTACCACACGATTTCCTTATCATGTAAGAATAAATTAATATTATGCCTGCAGGGCTTCCCGTGATCTTATGATTTTTGCTCAAAGGGACATCATCAACTTGGTGCACCCTACATAATAGCCATATATAATGCACGACTCATCATATATGTAATGTTTACCCAAAATATTGAGGTTCTTGATCCTATCAAAGAATCTCACTCACTGATAAATCAAAACAGTCTACATAACATATATATGTTCGTCAATATATATGAGTTAAGAACGCGAACTCTATTGATCTTCATTCTCTCACTTAAGTCAGAATAGAGAATAGTATCCTATTGTATCCTCTTCAACACACCAGTACACTAGAATAATTTGTTAGTGAGACCATCTAAGCCTCACACCTTTTAATATAATTAATGCAAGAAAACAATAATATGACCTGCATCGTATCATCTACAATGCAAGTATATGGAAACGTGCAATTAGATATAACAAAATTAAATACACACGGTGATTGCAATTATTATTCAATCTATATCATCCTAATATCATTATATATACAAAGACAAACTTTCCAATATATAAAATCAATAGACTTTTAGAATTTTTCATATTTACAACCTATCATCGCCACCTTTTTTTTCAAGGTGCAGGGGTGATTGGTTCCAAATGCACATATGGATCTTATTTTCATTTGAACCCTATTTGTGTGTGTGTAGACTATATGTACTTCAAAACAAGCACAGAATCAGTAGGCGTGGAAGCAGGAATATAATTGAATCAATCAGATTTCAAAAACTTTACAATAGAAGATACAAAATTTGCAGAAATCCCTCGTACCCTCATAGTGTGAGCCTGTATTTGCGGCTCTTTCACTCATCTCAATCTCATTGTTTTCTACCGCGTGGGAATTCACTTTGTAAATTCCCCATCTCTCTCTTCATTTTCACCTCTTTAGAGTCTAGAGAGAGAGAAAGGAAGATGGAGAAACCTAAAAGTGGGTAGTGGGGTCAAATATGTCGGACCACATGACTGAAAATGAATCAGACGCTAAGGCCGTCGAATCCACATTGCTTGTATATTAGTGATTGCTTTCTTGGACTAATAGCAATTGTGCAATCAACCGATACCTGCTCATTAATTATTAAAAAAAAACCAAATTAATACAAATTACGATTATATAAACTCAACATAAAAGATATAATGAATCCAATTACATCACGTTTATAACAAGAATCTGAACAAGAGTGAAGAGACCAAACAGAAAAAAAGAGTCAAACCACAACAACCTCAACATAATTTTTAAGAAACCAACAAAAAAAAAGTCAATAAAAGTTGGCTAAGAAAAAAGTATCCAGGACTTTGTGGTAAAATCATCAAATTAAGGAAAAAATGAATAGAATACAGAGCTACAATCTACATCCACTTTCCGGGCCACACCGCGTTCTAAATTATTTTAGAATATACATTTTATTATTTAATAAATAATAGAATATTCCTCTGAACAATATATTTGAACATACTCAAGATCTCATAACCCATAACATTTGAGTAGAACATGTAACGCTTCTTTTACTTCCATAAAAATGTCCCTATGTTATTAAAAAGTGTGCAACTTCATATTTTTTCCAAATTTTTGACCAAAATACTTTATTTACATTGTCTTGCACATATCAATTTTGCTTTGAAAATAAAGTATATTTGTAAAAAATAAATTAAAAAGGGAAGTTATAGTTTTAAAAGTACAAGGTAGTTCACTGCAGTTTAAAAAACACAAGGGATTTGATGCAAATTAACAATTAAACAAGGGAATTTGGTGTACTTTACCACTTTACAACACACAAATACATCGATATAGAGATAGAATGGATATTCAAAAAAGGTGGTAAGAGTAAATATAATTATTGAACATAAAATGATTTAATCATGAAAGGGACGTGTACTGTTTCTGTGTCCAATTGACAGCAGAGGTAACAACTTACCTAACCTCGACAATAATGGCATTAACCCTAGCTTGGACCATTCTCTTTGGATATGCCTTAAAATTAATTATTTCGTCTATATATAAATAGACGAATTGTATGTCATACATTATAAGAACCCCCCTTAAATATGCTTAAACTCGGATATTGTTGTCCTTAATTTTATTTTATCACTTTACAATTTTTACTATACAAATTTCTACATGTGCAACTTTAATTTTGTGAAACGTCAATAATTTGACTACACGAAACACAATAAATCTTAAAATCAATACCACCGAACGTAACATAACAAAAAAAAATAAACAAAAAAACAAACAAACAATTAACATAGAAAATGTCCGGATCAGATTCCTCTGTTACAATGCTTATTCCACTTGGAAATAGATGAACTCTAAGTAAAAAATTTAAATTAAATAAAATCATGATAAATTAAAAAAAAAATAAAAAAAAAAGCCTTGGAATAGGAAATTTGGAATAGGAAATGCAGTTTGTGATCTGGTCTGAAAAATGTCCCAGCGTTTTCTGCCATTTAATTAAAGTCCCCATCATTTCAAAAAGATGCATATCTTGTGAGACGGTCGCCAGCGCACCCACCATTTCTGTTTTTTTTTTCTATTTTTTTCTAAAAATACATACTTAAAATTGAATAACTGATGGCTAGGGCGAGCGCTCGGCCAGCATAACTTGATCGTAATTAATTTTTAAGTAAATTACACTTCAATACTTACATTTTGAGTTATTTTTAAAAAATAAACTACTTTTCAAAAGTAGTAAAATAATACTCAGTTTTCAAAAAATTATAAATCTAATATTTAATCAATTTTACGACCTGAAAATTCTACATAATTGATTGTAAAATATTTATAAATAGGATGAAATTTTTTGTGGCTGAAAAAATATAAATATTAAAAGACTATCCATTACACAGGTTTTCAGACTTCAAAATTGATAAAATGTTACATTTGTAAACTTATTGAAAAATAAATATTGTTTTGTTAATTTTTAAAAAGGAGGTTAGTCATTAGAAATATTTCAAACTATAAGTATGAAAGTATAATTCATTAATAATTTTTTTAAAATAAATATATAGTATAAAATAAATTAATGCACCTAAAATTAGAGTGAACTGATTTAATTTTTTTGATCTGGTGGCTCACACAGTGCAAGCCCTAACTCTAACGCGTAAACTCATATACTTTGCTTGATAATTAATTTATTTTGAATGAAATATAAATTTTAATTGAAATAAATAAATCATAATTGAGATAAAAAAATTGAAAAAATAAAAAATTGCTACACTGGCATTATTTTGGGCGGGTTTTCGATGGATTTGACTTGTATAATGATTTGTCACCCTTTAACCTCTGTAACACAAATTTTTATCTTTGAATAATATCTAATTTGATAACCTAACATTTCAACATTTTAATAAGAAGGTCGTGATATTTTCGACCATAGATAGAAATACCATGTAAAATCCAGAATCTGATTCCACATTAGGTTTTCTGTATCTATTTATTTTTTCGAGAAGAAATGAACTGGAAGCGTGTATTTCCACGACAAATTCTGAAAATATCACAATGGATAATTTTATTAAAAAATAAAAAAGTTAGACATCAAATTAATATTTATTCATATAATAGGATATTTTTGAAAAATCGCTCAAACATTCGAATAAGCGCATCTTGGCATATATACGTTGCAAGCTAAGCAGGCCTCGCAGGTAGAGAAGCCGACAAAAGAAAAGAAAAGAAAAGAAAAAAAGATTCTTAAAAAACACAAACCAAGACCGACTCTTTCACTCCAGCCCCAAATTCCGACAAAAGCGAAAATAGAAATCGTGGAAATAGCGAAAACAGTAACATGGCAATTTAGACATATTATCAAAAAAGAAATTAAATCAAGTGATCATAATGATGATGATGAGAAAGAGGGTATTGTATTACTATTACTATTAATGTATTAGTATTAACTAACCTGCACACCGGGTGAAGTGAAGCCGAGGATCCGGATCTTAGCCCCGACATCACCGACGACCCGCAATTCGACTCGGTCATTCAAGGAGGCGTCTCGGACCAAATCGGCGGCGTCGGCTTGGAGCAAGCTGACCCGGTCGACGACTATGACGGTCTCGATGCGGCGGATGGTGTGCGCCGCCTGGTAGAAGCCGGGGACAGCGCCGCGGCCAAGGGGTATACCGCGATACATGACGGTGAAGCGCGACTCGCCGTACTTGATCCCTACCTTGTTGTCATTGGCGGCGGTGAAGATCATGCGGATGTTCAGCGACACAGCAGCGGAGGAGGCGGTGGTGGGGCTGATGCCCATGTACTGCACGCTAACCTGCTGGAGGTCGAATTCCGGCTTCTTCGGCTTCACGGCGAGGACGACGACGAGGATCACGGCGAGGACGAGGAGGGCGAGGAAGGAGAAGAGGAGGAAGAGGCAGCAGCAGCAACCGCGGAAGGACGCAGACGAGGACGATGACGACGGCGGCGGGGGGTAGTACTGCCGGTGGTTGCCGGCGGAAGGGTTTGTTGCGGTGATGGGGTTGGAGGTCATTTTGCGATGAGTGTTTGCCTTTTGATGGGGAATTTGGGAAATAGTGAAAGGAAGCCCCACCACCACCCACGGCGGTGGCCACTTATTTTCCTACTTTTATTTTACCAATATGCTCCTCTCCTCTCTCTCTCTCCCTCTCTCTGTCTCTCTCTCTCTCTCTCTCTCGAAAAGCAAGCAACATAACATATAGAGATAGAAAGAGAAAGAGAGAGGTGTCTTTGCGTGGATTGGAAAAGATATAAGCATTAAAGCACATGAGTGATTCCGTGTAACATCTTATATTCGTTTTTTTTCCTTTAATATTTTTTTTAAAAGTGGAGTTATTTATTAATCTGACTACTTCAGTCAGTTATATTATCTAAAGCTCTTTTGCAGTTAATTCTTATTATCCAAAAATTATGTTAGCTATTTGAGGAAGTAATTAACCAGTTATGTTATGGTATTGATGAATAATTTTAAAGCAGCTATACTTTTCAATGTATTCTATGTATTTTATTTCGTATTTCACCATAAAATTTATAATTTTAATAATAATTATTATAAAATAAAAATTAACTCTAACATAAATAATCATTATCAACATTTATCAATAAAAAAAATAAATTAAAAAGTTATAAAAGTTAGTTTGAATTAATCAACCATAATAATGATTTATTAATTGAAAATTGAAAATTAAATACTAAAAAAAATTATAAAACTTAATTGGGTGGGGTGAATCCTAAAAATTAATCTTAAAATTAAACTAAATTATATATATATATATAATTGAAGAAAAAATATATAAAAAAGCACATAATTTAAAAGTGTGACATAGTGTAATAGGAAATCTCAAGTGAGCCACAATAACGACAAAAAAAATTATTTAAAATTGAAGAACATGCTCGGTACTTGTAAAAAATATAGTATACCCTAGTTATATATAAGGTTCCAAATTATTTTTTAAAGTTAATAACAATGTTTTTTTAGTGGATAATCTGCAGCCATTGTGAAATGGCACGACAGGCTTGAGACCGTGCTTAAGATACACTGCACAGAGTCCTCCGAAATATAGGGGCATATATATATATATATATATATATATATATATATATAAGCAAATTCAGCATATGGCAAACAATCTTCCCATGATTTCAAGTTGTTTTTCACTAAAGCACGCAACAAAGTACCTAAAGTGCGATTAACTACTTCAGTTTGTCCATCAGTTTGTGGGTGACATGCAGTAGAAAACAACAGTTTGGTACCTAGCTTACCCCATAGTACACGCCAAAAATGTGCTAGAAACTTAGAATCCTTATCACTAACAATAGTTCTAGGTATTCCATATAAACGCACAACATGTATAAAGAACAGATTGACAATGTGTACAGCATCATCGGTTTTCCTACATGCAACAAAATGAGACATCTTGGAAAACCTATCAACTACAACAAAGATAGAATCTCGACCAGACCTAGACCGTGGCAAACCAAGTATAAAATCCATAGATAAATCAATCCACGGTGAAGACGGGGCTGGTAGAGGCATGTATAAACCAAACGGATGTGTGGTAGATTTCGACCTCCTACATGTGATACATCTACTACACACATTCTCAACATCATGCTTCATACGTGGCCAAAAGAAATGTTCATGCAGCAAGTTTAACGTCTTAGACATACCAAAGTGACCCATTAAACCTCCCGCATACGATTTTAGAACTAACAACTCACGCATAGAAAACTTAGGAATGCATAACTGCAAACCCTTGAACAAGAACCCATCATGCACGAAATATCCATCATATGCACGCAATTTTGAACGATATTCAACATAGATAGGGGCGAAAAATTCATCACATGCATATAACTTCTTAATTGCATCAAATCCTAATATCTTAGCATGCATTAGGTTCAAGAGAACGTACCTTCTCGACAATGCATCAGCAACAACATTATCGGCACCTTTCTTGTACTTGATGACGTATGGGAAAGACTCGATAAACTCCACCCATCGTGCATGTCGCTTGTTCAGATTTTGTTGGCCCTTTAGATGCTTCAAACTCTCGTGATCCGTGTGAATCACGAACTCCTTAGGCCATAAATAGTGCTGCCAAGTTTCCAAAGCTCTCTTGAGTACGTACAGCTCCTTGTCATAGGTGGAATATCGAAGGGCTGCATCATGGAGCTTCTCACTGAAATAGGCGACTGGACGCCGTTCCTGCATCAAAACAGCACCAATCCCTTTGCCCGAGGCATCACATTCCATCTCAAAAGTTTTATTAAAGTCCGGAAGAGCAAGAACAGACGCATTACATAAACAAGACTTTAAAGTGTTAAACGCATGCTCTTGAACGGGACCCCATTCAAACTTTCGATCTTTCTTGCTTAACTCGGTAAGCGGCGCGGCTATGCTGGAAAAATCGCGCACAAAGCGACGATAAAAGCCAGCAAGACCGTGGAAAGATCGCACGTCACTCGCAGACTTAGGAGTGGGCCATTCCTCAATCGCCTTGATTTTGGAACGGTCTACTTCTATACCACGTATACTCATAACAAAGCCGAGAAATACGACTTCATTCATACCAAACGAACACTTAGACATATTACCATATAATTTTGACTCCCTAAGAAGCTCAAAAACGTGTCTAAGGTGCTGCATATGCGTGTGCATTGTGTTACTATAGATCAAGATGTCATCAAAATACACAACAACATATTTTCCAATCACTTCACGCAAAACATGATTCATCAAACGCATAAATGTGCTTGGTGCATTAGTGAGACCAAAAGGCATAACAAGCCATTCATACAATCCATGTTTTGTTTTAAATGCAGTTTTCCATTCATCACCTTCTTGTATACGTACTTGAAAATAACCAGAACGCAAATCAATTTTAGAAAAAACACGCGAACCAGATAACTCATCAAGCATATCATCTAATCTAGGGATGGGAAAATGATACTTTACCATGATTTTATTGATTGCTCTACAATCCATGCGCATACGCCATTCGTTGTTCTTCTTCGGCACTAAGATCACTGGAACGGCGCACGGGCTGAGGCTTTCACGGATTTGCTTTCTTCTCTAACAGCTCTTTGACTTGTCTATCTATCTTTTTAGTCTCGTCGAGAGACGTCCTATAGGCTGGTCGGTTGGGTAGCACAGCCCCGGGGACGAAATCGATCTGATGCTCGATTCCTCGCACTGGCGGAAGTCCTCCGGGTATCTCTTCAGGGAAAACGTCCTTGAACTCTTCAAGTAAGGGCTGCACATCACTAGATAAACAATCATTAGTAGACTGCTCTTAAATGTGAGTAAGACAAGGGGCATACCTGCTTTCACAGCTTTCTGAACTCCTTTCACTGAAATAAACAAGCTCTTTGTGTGTGGTTTGCTTGCACTCGATTCCTTCTTCTTTTCCACAGCTAAGGAGTCCGAATGAGGTTATTTGGAAGGGGAGGTGGCATCGCCAAGGGGCTGTCCGGGGGCTGCCAAATCGGCCGTGGCTTTCGGGGGCCGTTTTGTGGCTACTTGCTTCGCCTTTTCCTCTTTGAACCTTTCTTGCATGCGTTGCTGATCTATAGCAACGTCTTTAGATGCCAATGGCCTCAAGGTGCTGATTCGGCTATCTAAGTCGACCGTGTACGTGTTCAGTCGTCCGTCGTGGACTACACGTCGACCATACTGCCAAGGCCTGCCTAACAACAAGTGTGCTGCATCCATACGGATAACATCACACAAAATAGTGTCAGAAAACTTATGGATTGAGAAAGATACACGTACCTGGTGAACAACGCGTATCTCGCCTCTATCTGTAAGCCATTGCAATCTGTAAGCCTTTGCATGTTGTTTTACCGGTAGACCAAGCTTTTCCACTGCATATTGACTGATGGCATTTATGACACTGCCACTGTCAATTATCATGGAACACGTGTGACCTTGTATCACTGCACGGGTGTAGAAGATGTTCTCCCATTGGTGCTCTTGTTCCTCTTCTCGAATGATGCTCAAACTCCGGATTGTAACCAAACTGACTTGTTGAGCTTCCGGATCGACTTGCTCATGGGCTGCATCACTCTCGACTTTTCTCTCATGTGTGGTGGTCGTCCACTGGCTCTGTCTCATCCTCACTGGCTGATTCGACTTCATTTGATTCCGTCAAGTATAGAATGCGTCGGTTTGGACACTGAGCTTGAAAGTGGCCCCAACCTTGACATTTGTGACATTGAACGTCACGAGCTCGTGTAGGCGCTGTAGGGGTCGAACTCCCTTGATTTGGCCGTGTGGGGGCCAGCCTTGGTGGTGTAGACTCGGGTCTACGATTGGGCTGCGGTGCAGAGCGATCAAAGCGTCGAACGGGCTGTTCTGGGGCACCCTTGGACCGTGTAGGGTCGGATGGGGTTGTAGAAGGCATACCTTGTGGCCAAGATTGATGAGGACATCCATAGCAATGAGGAAGTCAATGAAGAGCTGCAATTCAAAGGACCCGTCACAAGACTGCGAGCTAAAAAGTTGCAAGAATATTTGCAAGCTGTAATTCGCAAGAGGTTCGAAGTTGAAGACGGTATGGAAGGAAGCTTGAAGATGATGACCTTATTGAAGATGGAAGAAGGAGATCAAGATGTGGAGTGCAATACATGAAAGAGGCGTGCAAATGTGCTTTTGTTGGGCTAGCTATGTATACTTGCTATTCAGCCCAAGTTAAGCATGCATGGTGGAAAAGCCCAAAATAATCGGCCCTTGATGATCCAATTAAGGGGATTGATTTATTAGACTATAGTATTTTATTTATTATAATTTTGGACGAAATTTTGGCAGATTTTTAGTTAATATTTTCGGTTATTTTAGATAGAGTTTTGACTAGATTTTTAGATAAGGCAAGATCTACAAAATCTACCTTAAATAGAATTCTAGTTTAGGAAGTAGTCAAAGTCCAATTCTAGTCTAATTAGGACTATTATTTTCGTCCCTTAGCCTTAGGAATTCGATCCAACTATTATAAATAGTGGATCCATATTTCATTGTTATTCAGACCATATTTGATAATTAAAGCTTTGCTTCAATATTGTCTCAACCCCATTTTATATCTTTGTGAGTTTAGATCTTTTAAATTCATACTCTTAGATTTAGCATCTCTAAGTTTTACAAAGGGAATTCACCGTCCACGTTCGAGGGATCGTCGGAAACTCGCTATCGAAGAGCAACTTAAAGAATTTGGCCTTGTGTACGTTCGAGATTCAAGGCAACTTTCAGGTTGTAATTCACATCGACTTTACACCATCATCTCCGCCGTTCGACGCCGATCATCATCACCATCCGTCCGTTCCAAGTCCAGCTCCATCGTGTTCGAGTTCGTCATCGTCCTTTAAATCCGTAAGTCCGTTTCATCTCTAACATACCCTATCTACTCTAGCCATTCTAAACCTATTCATCACCATCGATCATCATCATCCTAGTCGTCCATATTACCGTCCCAAAACAGCCTATTATATTTGGATTTGTGTTTTATTTTGTGTGATATTATCTAGGTATTTTAATTGAGTCATAGTCGTCTAGTTATTCGAGTATAGAATCCTTTCGTAATCGACGTAGTTTCTTTCCTAGCTTCCGCGTCTTTTGTGTCTCGTTGGTCATTGAGTCCCGGGTCACATCAAAGATTGGCGTGGAGGGGCTAAACTACTCGTGGTCTTCCTCCGGCCATCTTTGAGCTGCCGTTCAACTTTCGATGCGTAGTGTACCATTTAATTGAGTCTTAGTTGTCTAGTTATTCGAGTATAGAATCTTTTCGTAATCGACGTAGTTTCTTTCCTAGCTTCCGCGTCTTTTGTGTCTCGTTGTGTCATTTAGTTCCGGGTCACATCATAAATTGGTATCAAGAGCCACGTCGGTTTATATCGTTCATGGTTCCATACTCGTTTATTTGTCCCGTTTATTTTATTTTGAGTTTTATCGAGTTGTAATTTATTTTCCGTATTGTTTATTGTTATAAAAAAAAGAGATCGTACAAAAAAAGAAAAAGAAAAGAAACGATAAAAAAAATCAAATAAAAAAAATCCGAAATTCAAAAAAAAAAAAAAGAAATAATCCTTTGTTTCCTTTTGTGTTCTATTTTATTTTGGTACCTTCCTTTTAGGTACAAATCCATAGTTGGTTATTTCCTTTTATATTCTCTTTCTTTTAGGAAATTTCCTTCTTAGTTTGTTTTGATTTTGGTAACTACCTTAGATATCTAAGAGATTCCAAGTGGATTACCTCCAGTTTGTGGGATCGAGCACCAGATCGACTTCATACCCGGCGCAGTCTTACCCAATAGACCGGCGTACCGCACGTCCCCCGAGGAGACGAAGGAGATCGACCGCCAAGTGAAGGAGTTGTTGGAGAAGAAGCAAATCCGTGAGTCGATGAGCCCTTGTGCAGTTCCAGTCACCTAGTGCTAAAAAAGAACAACGAATGGAGGATGTGCATGGATTGTCATGCCATCAATAAAATCACGATTAAGTACATATTTCCTATCCCTAGACTTGATGATATGCTAGATGAATTAAGTGGTTCTAATGTGTTTTCTAAGATAGATTTAAGATCTGGGTATTTTCAAGTTAGAATGCATGAAGGGGATGAATGGAAAACTGCGTTTAAAACAAAGCATGGTTTATATGAGTAGTTAGTTATGCCTTTTGGTCTCACTAATGCACCGAGTACGTTTATGAGGTTAATGAACCATGTTTTGCGTGATGTGATTGGTAAATTTTTGGTTGTTTACTTTGATGATATCTTGATTTACAGTCACAGTGCACAGGCGCACCTAGAACACCTTAGGTGTGTTTTTATGCTCTTGCGTGATGCAAAGTTGTATGGAAATTTGTCTAAGTGTTCCTTTTGTATAGATGAAGTCGTTTTTCTAGGCTTTGTCATCAGTTCACGAGGTATTGAGGTAGACCGTTCCAAAATCAAAGCGATTGAAGAATGGCCAACCCCGAAAAACGCCTCCGAGGTTCGGTCTTTTCATGGACTAGCTGGATTTTACCGTCGTTTTGTACGGGATTTCTCCAGTATAGCCGCCCCTCTTACTGAGCTAAGTAAGAAGGACCGGAGATTTGAGTGGGGTAAACAACAAGAGCATGCATTTAATACTTTGAAATCTTTGTTGTGTTCTGCTCCTGTTCTTCGTTTACCTGATTTTACTAAGACTTTTGAGATCGAGTGTGATGCTTCGGGCATAGGTATTGGTGCAGTTTTGATGCAGGATCGCAGGCCCGTCGCCTACTTGAGCGAGAAGCTTAGTGGCGCCAGTTTGAGATATTCTACGTATGACAATGAGCTTTATGCTTTGAAGCGTGCATTGGATACATGGCATCACTATCTTTGGCCCAAGGAGTTTGTGATTCACACGGACCACGAGAGTTTAAAGCACCTCAAAGGACAGCAAAACTTGAACAAGAGACATGCAAGATGGGTGGAATTCATCGAGTCCTTCCCATACGTGATCAAGTACAAGAAAGGTGAAGAGAACGTCGTCGCGGATGCATTGTCTCGAAGGTACGCACTTCTGAACTTAATGCATGCTAAAATGTTTGGTTTCGAGTCCATTAAGTCTCTATATGTTGAGGACGCCTATTTCAGCCCCATTTATGCTTCATGTGTGTCGAAATCTAGAGCTATTGATGGATATTATGTGCATGATGGGTTTTTGTTTAAGGAGTCTAAGTTATGCATTCCTATTTGTTCTATGCGTGAGCTACTTGTATTAGAATCGCATGCGGGAGGGTTAATGGGTCACTTTGGTGTACATAAGACATTGAACTTGCTGCATGAACACTTTTATTGGCCGCATATGCGTAGGGATGTAGAGAATGAATGTGTGTAATCGTTGCATTACTTGTCGTCAAGCCAAATCCACTTCACACCCATTCGGTCTTTATACGCCATTACCCGCCCCTACAGCCCATTGGATTGATATTTCTATGGATTTCATCTTGGGATTGCCTAGGTCTAGGTCGGGTAAAGATTCGGTGTTTGTTGTAGTTGATCGGTTCTCTAAAATGGCTCATTTCATAGCATGTAGAAAAACCGATGATGCTGTTCATATTGCCAACTTGTTCTTTGTGCATGTTGTTAGATTGCATGAAATTCCTCATACTATTGTTAGTGATAGGGATTCTAAGTTTTTAGGACATTTTTGGCGTGTTTTGTGGGGAAAATTGGGTACTAAGTTATTGTTTTCTACTGCATGTCATCCACAAACTGATGGTCAAAATGAGGTTGTGAATCGTACATTAGGAGCTTTACTTAGGTCTCTAATTAAGAACAATTTGAAGTCATGGGAAGAGTGTTTACCATATGCTGAATTTGCTTATAATCGTGTTATTCATTCTTCTACTAACATGTCTCCATTTGAGGTAGTTTATGGTTTTAATCCATTAACTCCAACTGATTTGATTCCTTTACCCGTTGAGCATCTAACGAGTGTTAAAGATATGAAGAGAGCTGATTTTATTCGAGAGATGCACGAGAAGTTTCATGTCCGGATCAAGCACAAAGGTGCCCAAACCGCCGCAGCACGCAACACGAGGCGCAAGCGTGTGATATTCCAGCCCGGAGATCGTGTTTGGATCCATTTGAGTCCAGGCCGATTCCCCAACTTGAGGAAGTCGAAGTTGTCGCCCCGTGGGGATGGCCCATTCACTGTTTTGAGTACAAGTGTTCTTCTACATTTAATGTTGCTGATTTGTCTCCTTTTTCTGCAGATGAATTCGACCATGATGACACTTCAAATTCGAGGACGAATTCTCTTCAGCAGGGTGGGAATGATGAGGACATCCATAGCAATGATGAAGTCAATGAGGAGCTGCAATTCAAAGGACCCGTCACAAGACTACGAGCTAAGAAGTTGCAAGAATATTTGCAAGCTACAATTCGCAAGAAGTTCGAAGTTGAAGACGGTGTGCAAGGAAGCTTGAAGATGATGACCTTATTGAAGATGGAAGATGGAGATCAAGACTTGGAGTGCATTACATGAGGATGTGTACGTGTGCATGTTAATGTGCATGTGTGCGTGTGTTGATGTTCACGGCCCAAGTGAAAGAAGCCCAAAGTTTGATCGGCCCTTAATGATCCAATTAAGGGGATTGATTTATTAGACTATAGTATTTTATTTATTTATTTTATGCTATAGTTTTGGACCGATTTTTCGGTTATTATTAGATAGAATTTTGACTAGATTTTTAGATAAGGCAAGATCTACAAAATCTACCTTAAATAGAATTCTAGTTTAGGAAGTTGTTGAAGTCCAATTCTACTTCAATTTGGACTATAATTTTCGGTCCTTAGTCTAGGATTTTCAGTCCTACTATTATAAATAGTGGATCCATATTTCATTGTTACTTTAGACCATATTTGAAAATTAAAGCTTTGCTTCAATATTGTCTCAACCTCCATTTAATCTTTGTGAGTTTAGATCATTTAAATTCATACTCTTAGATTTAGCAATTCTAAGTTTTACAAAGAGAATTCGCCGTCCACGTTCGAGGGATCGTCGAAAACTCGCTATTGAAGAGCAACTTAAAGAATTTGGCTTTGTGTACGTTCGAGATTCAAGGTAACTTTCGGGTTCTGATGAGAATCAGATCATGCCAACAAAAGAAGAAGAAATGCACCATGGCAGCCCCAAGTGGATTGCTATGTTGTCCATAGAAGATGAAGAAGATCAGAATGACGAGATCGAGCAAGGTAATGATCAAGATGATCCGGAGCTGCAGTTTAAAGGTCCAATGACGCGTTTGCGAGCTAAGAAGTTGCAAGCTTATTTACAAGCTTCTATTCGTCGTAAATTCGAACTTGGTGAAGATGAAGACAAGGGCAGCTCGAGATTGATCACCATGCTTTCCATTAATGAAGAAGAAGGAAGCATGAAGACGTGAGAAGAAGAATCACGCCATTTGGACGTGTGCATGAAGAGTTCTACGCGTTTGCATGGGAATCCGACAAGTTGCTGTTTTTCATGCAAAGGTGGCAAGAATTAAACATCACATGGGCCACGAATTAATTGATTATTTGGCAGCCCATGTCATGTAGATTGAAGTCCAAATAGGCGAATTTTGAAGGCCCAAAATCAGTTTGGGATTTATCCTTATCTAGTTAGATTTTTATTATCTTATTTTTGGTATCTTTTGATTTTATCCTAGATTGATTAGGATTAGTATATTTTTGATTTCTTTAGCTTTTAGGACTCTAATTTTCGTCCATATACACTCCTATAAATAGGAGTACCTTGTGACATTATTATTCAGACGTTGCATGAAATAAAGAGTTAATTTCTCAATTGTCTCACGATCCTTTGGTTGATCACCCATTTATCATATATTCTATTGTTCTAGCAAATCAATAGTCTTATTTAAGTTCTTCAGGGTATTTATCAAGTACTTGGGGGAATTGCTATCCGGAGAAGTTAGACGAGTGCGTTCGGGTTGATTCAACACGGGTTCACCGATCTGTCCTATCCTTCTACCAAACCACCGCCGCCATCACCAACACTCCACCGCCATTCGCCGTCGTTCACCATCAGATTCCAGCCACCCTTAGACGTATCAAGTGTGTTCATCGAGTCATAGTTCGTATCTTCGATTTCTAGTAAGTTTTACTGTTTAATTCGAGTCGGTTTGAATCCTTCTTTAGCTGACGTTGTTCGAGTCCTAAAGTCTTCCGCTTGCGTATTCTTCGTGTCTTGGATTCATTGTCCGGGTCACATCATAAATTTTAATTCACATCAACTTATCACCATCATTGATAAGACCCGAGCTGAGGAGATGTCCGATCCAATCAAAGTGCCAGAAGGACCGATAACCCGAGCAATAGTCCAGAGGTTCAAGGAAAGCCTCAATGGATTCATGTGAGAGATCTGGAACCAAGAGTTGGCTAAACGACCCGTAGAAGGAGAAGAACCCGAGCCCAAGTGGAAGATAGTGATCTCGAGCTACGGGCACGGACTACAGCACGAGTCAGGACGCGAGCACCCGGTCGCGCCGCTTGACGCGAGCTACAGCGCGGGTGAGCACGCGAGTGGACCCGGTCGCGCTATCAATGCTTCGGACGATGAGACTGGCGCGTTCTACAACGCGACCTGAGGCACGAGTCAGGACGCGAGAACCCGGTCGCGCCGCTTGGCTCGACCTGAGGCGCGAGTGAAGCCGGTCGCGCCACAGACGCTGCACGGAATGAGACCGGCGCGACCTACAGCGCGAGTGGAGGCGCGATTGACCCTGTGTCGCGCCCATCTGGGCGTGTCCGGAATTGCGCGATTCTTATGTTTTATTTCCTAGTTTAATTAGGTTTCTGGACCAACTATATAAGGCTTGTAAGACCTTTATGTTACACAACTTTGATTTCATTAATTTTATTACGTGAGTTTTCACTTTTCTCTCTGAGAGAGTTATTCGAGTTTCACAACACAACGTGAGATTCAATCGACTTATCAAACGGATTCACATCCCCGTTTGTGGCGTCATCACCCAATCCAAGTTCGTGTTTCCAATTGATCGAGGGTCTCGACTACATCGTGTTCGAGGTTTGACATCTTTGAGAGGCTAGGGTTTGGATCCATCCATCCAATCCGAGGAATCTGCTACAATCCTGGATAAAACATCTGCTGTCTTTGTCGTATGCCGGCGAGGATTGCATCAATCATCACCGCCGATCGACGCCATCCACCGTTGCCAAACGTTCGTTCCAAGTCAGCCTGTTCGAGTTCAAGTTCGTGTTCATCTCGTTCAATCCGTAAGTTCGATTCTACTCTATCATACCCTATCTACTCAAGCCATTCTAAACCTATTCACCATCATCGAATCATCATCATCCTATCCATTGTTCTAACCGTCCAAAACAGCTCTATCTCTATTTGGATTTTGTGTTATTTTGTGTGTCATTGTCTAGGTATTTTAATTGAGTCTTAGTTGTCTAGTTATTCACGTATAGAATCCTTTCGTAATCAACGTAGTTTCTTTCCTAGCTTCCGCGTCTTTTGTGTCTCGTTGTGTCATTTAGTCCCGTGTCACATCAGCGTGCTTTAGTGAAAAACAACTTGAAATCATGGAAAGATTGTTTGCCATATGCTGAATTTGCTTATAATCGTGTTGTGCATTCATCTACCAACATGTCTCCGTTTGAAGTTATTTATGGTTTTAATCCGCTAACGCCTACTGATCTTTTGCCTTTACCTGTTGAGCATCTATCGAGTGTTAAAGGTACAAGAAAAGCGGATCAAGTGAAGGAGATGCATGAGAAAATACGTGCGCGTATTGAGGCCGTTGGCGCACGTAATGCTGCTCAAAAGAATAAACGGCGAAAGCAAGTCCTGGCCGTTTTCCTAATCTGAGAAAATCAAAATTGATGCCTAGATGGACCGTTCACCGTGTTGAGTCGAGTCAATGACAATGCATATCGCATTGATTTATCCGGTGAGTAAAGTGTTCATCTACATTCAATGTTGCTGACTTATCTCCCTTTTCTGCAGATGATGAGTTCGATGATGATGAGCTTGTGAATTCGAGCTAGGCAAAGAAGAGGATGATCCGGAGCTGCAATTTAGAGGTCCTATGACGCATTTGCGAGCGAAGAAGTTACAAGCTTATTTACAAGCTTCCATACGTCGCAAATTCGAAATGCATGAAGATGAAGTGAAGCGCAGCTCGAGATTGATCACCATGCTATCTATTGATGATGAAGAAGGAAGCATGAAGACATGAGAAGAAGAATCATGCCATTTGGACGTGTGCATGAAGGGTTTTACGTGTTTGCATGGGAATCCGATAAGTTGCTGTTTTTCATGCAAAGGTGGCAAGATTAATTATAACATGGGCCACGAATTTAATCACTTAATTCAGCCCATTGTTGTGATTAATTAGGTCCAATTAGGCGAGATTTTGAAGGCCCAAAATCAGTTTGGGATTTATCCTTATCTAGTTAGATTTAGATAGATTTTTGTTATCTTATTTTTGGTATTTTTTGATTTTATCCTAGTTTGATTAGGATTAGTTTTTGGATCGATTTTTATCACTTATTTAGGTTTAATTTTCGTCCCCTATGTCACCTATAAATAGGGGATCCATTTGTTACATTAAAAGTTAGACAATTGCAAGAAATAAAGAGTTATTCTCAATCTGTCTCACGATCCTTCGGTTGATCAAACTTTTATCTACAATTCTATTGTTCTAGCAAATCAATAGTCTTATTTAAGTTCTTCAGGGTATAATTAAGTACTTGGGAGAATTGCTATTCGGAGAAGCTAGACGTGCGCGTTCGAGTTATCAACACGGGTTCGCCGAATTTAGCCGATTCCACAACATACATCGCCGCCGCTCATCCAATCAATTCTGACGACCACCACCGCCAAGTCACCTCAAGTCATTCCATCGAGTCATAGTCGAGTCTACGTTATCTAGTAAGTTCTTTAATCGTTCGAGTCTTGATCGTTTCTAGTCGAGTCTTTTTGTGTTTTCTCTTTATTCGTATTGTTCCCTTACGTATCCGACGTTGTTTCGTTCCTAAGCTTCTGCATATTTCGTCCCTGTCGTGTCCCATAGGTCCCGGGTGATACGAGCACGACAAGCATCAAATCGGCTCTTCTAAAGCTACCATTAAAAGATCCCAAGATTGTTATGTTGTTCAAAATTAAAGATTGGAGATCAAAGTTTGAAGAATAATACATGAAATATTCGAGCATGATTGGCAACCCATGAAGTGTAATTAAATCAGCCCATGTTCGAGATCAAGAGCCCAAGTTTGAAGGCCCAAAGTTGTTGGGTTTATTTTATCCATAGTTAGATTTTTATTATTTGATTTTTGGTATTTATTTTATTATTTTCGTTTTTTATTATCAGGGTATTTTCTAGGTCTTTTTAGTTAGGTAATTAGAGTTTTAATTATGGGAACTTCTTTCCTAGTTGGAATTCTAATTAAGGTAGATTTCCTATTCTAATTAAGGTAGGAATCCTAGTTAGATTATGATAGCTTTATTTTTTCTAATTCCTTTAGGATTTTATCTTTAATTTTCGTCCATCCCTCTTCTATATAACGGGGATCATTGTTACATTGATATTTAGACAATATTTGATTAAGAAGAATTTACCTTTCAATATTGTCTCAACCTAAGAACCTCTTTTGTTTATTTTCAGCCGAAAATACACACTCTTAAGAAGCTTGCAACTTTTTAAGTTTTATTCAAGGTCTCGTTCTATTTCACTTGTGGGAATAGGGTTAGATTGCTATCGAGAAGACAACCAATTGTTATACGTTTCGTGAGGTTATCTTCACGGGGTTTGCAACTGTTTTATCGTCTCATTCTACCAATCAACAACGCCGTTCGCCTTCAACAGCACTCATCAATCATCTAACGTCCATATCAACATCATCTATCAAGTTTAGATTGAGTTCAACAAGTGTCCAAGCGTTCATAGAGTTTACCTATACGTGCTCAATTCAGCGAGTTAAGCACATAATTGAGTCATTCTTTATTTTTAATTCATTTTCTTTGTTTATTTTTATCGAGTCTAATTCAGCATATTAATCGAGTCACAATCTTTGTGTTTTTTTTAGTCATTTATATTGTCTAGTATAGTCGGATTGAATCCTTCATTCGCCTGACGTGTTTCGATTCTATAAGTCTTCCGCGCGTTTTTTTCTTTCGGTGTTGATGAACAAGAGCAGCCCGTAGGCGTCCCTAAGACTGAGGAGACGTCCACAGTTGAGCCTGAAGAAGAGGAGCCCGAGACTCCTCGCGTTAGCCTTGTCTCTATTCGCAGTTTGAGCATCACTCGCGACGAGGACCAGCAAAATCAGCGAGAAAATATTTTCTATACCCGAGTCATGATCAAAGACAAGACATGCTCAATGATAGTTGATAGTGGAAGCGTGATCAATGCCATTAGTCAGTATGCTGTAGATAAACTAGCGCTGACTATGATGAAGCATCCCAAGCCATATAAACTGCAATGGCTTACTGATGGCGAGATTCACGTAGGTGGCCAGGTAAGTGTCGATTTTTCAATTGGTAGATATTCTGACACTGTTATCTGCGATGTTATTCCTATGGATGCAACCCATATACTCTTAGGGAGACCTTGGGAATTCGACCGCCAAGCAGTTCACAACGGCGTCGCGAACACTTACACTGTTACGCGAAACGGTCGAGCCACCATTTTAAAGCCTTTGTCCCCTAAAGCTGTAGCCGATGATCAACAAAGTATACAAGAAAAGCTCAAAGAAGAACGTGAAAGGGCAGCCGCAGCAGCCCGTAGATCCACCGCCGCCACCGGTGAAGTTTCGGCCGATTCCACCTCAACGGCCGCCGTTCTTCCATCTCCTTCTAACAACACTTCAAGGCAGCCCCCTAAAGGCCCCAATGCAGCTGGAAATTCGTCCAACATAGCCAAGAATTGCAGCCTTTTTATTTCTGTAAAAGGCGTGGAAAAAGCAATTAAAGCAGGTTTGCCTTTAGTTCTTTTGACTTGTAAGAGCAGTGCTACTAACGAGTCTTGTTTGCCTAGTGTTGTGCAGCCGTTGATGGACGAGTTTGCGGACGTGTTCTTGGAGGAGATTCGAAATGGTTTACCTCCAGTTCGAGGGATCGAGCACCAGATCGATTTCTAGCTCGGTGCCGTTCTTCCCAATCGTCCAGCTTACCGTACCAGCCCCGAAGAGACGAAAGAGATCGATCGTCAAGTAAAGGAGTTGTTGGAGAAGAAGCAAATCCGTGAATCGTTGAGTCCGTACGCCGTTCCGGTCATTCTAGTGCCAAAGAAGAACAACGAGTGGAGAATGTGCATGGATTGTCGCGCCATCAACAAGATTACGGTAAAGTATCGTTTTTCTATCCCTAGGTTAGATGACATGTTGGATGAATTATTTGGTTTGAAAGTTTTCTCTAAAATTGACTTAAGATCTAGATATTTTCAAGTTAGAATGAAAGAGTGATGTGACCCGGGACTAAATGACCAACGAGACACAAAAGACGCGGAAGCAAAGGAAAGAAACTACGTCGGTACGAAAGGATTCTATACTCGAATAACTAGGCGACCAAGACTCAACTAAAATACCTAGAACTTTGACACAAATTAAATAACACAAACCAAGGGTTCAAGGGGCTGAATTGGACGGTTTTATAGGGCTGGGAATTGGAAGAATTTCATGTGTGAAGGTTGGTGAAGAAGGGCTTGGAGAAGATAGGATATGTTAGTGTTTGAACGGACTTACGGATATAACGAACGGATGTAGAATTCGGACTTGAAGGGGGCTGCCGTGATTTGGACGTTGATGGCTGATTTGGAGGTCATCGATGATGGTGATGGACGTGTGGTGTTGATGAAGTGATTCACAACCCGATAGCCTCCTTGAATCTCGAACGTCTTCAAGGTTGAAATCTCCAAGTTGTTCCTCGTTAGCGAATACCGGTCAATCCCTCAAGTGAATTGAGCAATACCCTTGAATAAGACTTGTAGTTGCTAGCTCCAAAAATGAATATTTTCATGTGAAAAGTATTCAAAAGACAAATAGATTTGAGACACAAATTGAATGCAAAAGCAATTTAATTCAACAATGTCTAAAGTATCAATGAGACATGGTTCCCCTATTTATAAGCACTAAGGGGGACGAAAATTAGCATAAAAAAGGCCTAAAGATTGATCCAAAAGGGATCTCTAACTATACTAGGAAGTTCCCTAAGCTAGAATTCTATTCAAGGTAGGAAATTGCCTTAAATACAATTCTAGTCAAACTTGACCTCAATATGGACGAAAATTACTACTAAATAATTAAATAAATCTGATCCAACTATAGTCTTAATTAAATAAAATAAATACTATAGTCTAAAATAAAATCAACCCCATAATTAATTACTATGGGACCGATTTCTTCACTAGAAACTGCACACACATGCACGATAAATTTCATGCACATGCACACAAGCTCTTGAACTCTTCATCTTCATCTCTTCAAGATTAATACTCCATGGTGTGTTCTTGATCTTCAATAGTTAATAAATTAACTATCTTGGAATTGCTTCTCTTGACTTCTTCATCTCCAATCTCGAGCTTTCTTCGAATCAACACTTGCAAGTAAGCTTGCAACTTCTTAGCTCTTGATCTTGTGATTGGTCCTCTAAATTGCAACTCCGGTTCTTCATCATCTTTGTTGTCCATGGCTTCATCATTCCCCCCCTGCCGAAAAGAATTCGTCCTCGAATTTGGATCATCATCTTGATCGAATTCATCTGCATCAAAGGGAGATAAATCAGCTACATTAAACGTTGAAGAACATTTATACTCACCAGGTAGATCAATGCGGTATGCATTGTCATTGACACGGCTTAAGACGGTGAAAAGACCATCTCCTCTTGGTGACAACTTTGATTTCCTTAGATTAGGAAACCGTCCGGGACTCAAATGAATCCAAACACGATCACCGGGCTAAAATACAACACGTTTGCGACGTGTGTTACGGGCGGCGGCGGTTTGGGTACCTTTGTGCTCGATCCGGGCTCTTACTTTCTCATGCATTTCCTTGATAAGATCAGCTCTCTTCAATCCTTTAACACTTGGTAGATGCTCAACAGGTAAAGGAATCAAATCATTAGGCGTTAGTGGATTAAAACCATAAACAACCTCAAATGGAGACATGTTAGTAGAAGAATGAATAACACGATTGTAAGCAAACTCAGCATAAGGTAAACATTCTTCCCATGACTTCACATTATTCTTAATCAACGACCTAAGCAATGTTCCTAAAGTACGATTCACAACCTCAGTTTGACCATCGGTTTGTGGATGACATGCAGTAGAAAACAATAACTTAATACCTAGCTTTCCCCAAAGAACGCGCCAAAAATGTCCCAAAAATTTAGAATCCCTATCACTAACAATAGTACGAGGAATTCCATGCAATCTAACAACATGAATAAAGAACAAATTGGCTATGTGAACAGCATCATCAGTTTTCCTACATGCAATGAAATGCGCCATTTTGGAAAACCTATCAACTACAACAAACACAGAATCTTTACCCGATCTAGACCTAGGCAATCCCAAAATGAAATCCATAGATAAATCAATCCAAGGACTAGATGGAGCAGGTAAAGGCGTGTACAAACAAAAAGGATGCGAAGTAGATTTAGACTTATGACAAGTAATACATCTACTACACATGCGTTCAACATCACGTTTCATATGCGGCCAAAAGAAATGCTCATGCAACAAGGATAATGTCTTATGCACACCAAAATGTCACATTAATCCTCCCGCATGCGATTCTAAAACAAGTAGCTCACGCATAGAACAAGTAGGAATGCACAACTTAGATTCTCTAAACAAAAACCCATCATGCACATAAAATCCATCAAAAGATCTAGTAGAATTCGAACACTTAGCATAAATGGGGCTGAAATAATCGTCCATGGCATACAATGATTTAATGGACTCAAAACCAAGCATCTTAGCATGCATTAGGTTAAGCAACGTGTACCTTCGAGAGAGGGCGTCGGCGACGACGTTGTCTTCGTCTTTCTTGTACTTGATGACGTATGGAAACGACTCGATGAATTCGACCCATCTCGCATGACGCTTGTTCAAGTTGCTTTGACCTTTCAAGTGCTTCAAGCTCTCATGATCCGTGTGAATGACGAACTCCTTGGGCCACAAATAGTGCTGCCATGTATCCAATGCACGCTTCAAAGCGTATAGCTCTTTATCGTACGTCGAATAACGCAAACTGGCGCCATTGAGTTTCTCACTGAAGTAAGCTACGGGACGTTTTTCCTGCATCAAAACAGCACCAATACCTATCCCGGAGGCATCACACTCGATCTCAAAAGTTTTGGAAAAATCAGGTAAACACAAAATAGGAGCAGAACATAACAAAGATTTCAAAGTATTAAACGCATGCTCTTATTGCTTACCCCATTCAAACTTGCGATCCTTCTTACTTAGCTCAGTAAGAGGCACGGCAATGCTAGAGAAATCGCGCACAAAGCGACGATAAAATCCGGCAAGGTCGTGAAAGGATCGGACTTCAGACGCGGTTTTGGGCGTTGGCCATTCCTCAATCGCCTTGATTTTGGAACGGTCAACCTCAATACCTCTACAACTCACAACAAAGCCTAAGAATACTACTTCATTCAAGCAAAAAGAACACTTAGACATGTTGCCATACAATCGAGCATCTCTCAAAAGCAAAAATACGCGCCTAAGGTGATCTAGGTGCGCCTGTGCACTGTGACTGTATATCAGGATATCATCAAAGTAAACAACAACATATTTCCCAATAACATCACACAAAACATGATTCATCAATCTCATAAATGTGCTCGGTGCATTTGTGAGACCAAAAGGCATAACCAACCATTCATATAAACCATGCTTAGTCTTAAAAGCTGTTTTCCATTCATCTCCTTCATGCATGCGAACTTGAAAATAACCAGACCTCAAATCAATCTTAGAAAATATCTTAGATCCACTAAGTTCATCTAGCATATCATCAAGCCTAGGAATGGGAAAACGATACTTAACTGTTATCTTGTTGATGGCTCTGCAATCCATGCACATTCTCCATTCATTGTTCTTCTTGGGCACTAGAATCACTGGAACTGCACATGGGCTCATCGACTCTCTGATTTGCTTCTTCTCCAACAGCTCCTTAACTTGACGGTCTATCTCCTTAGTCTCTTCAGGCGACGTGCGGTAAGCTGGGCGATTCGGCAAGAGGGCTCCGGGCACGAAATCAATCTGGTGCTCGATCCCACGAACTGGAGGTAATCCACTTGGAATCTCATCCGGAAATACGTCCTCGAACTCCTTCATGAGTGGCTGCACATCACTAGGCAAAGAAACATCGTTAGTAGCACTGTTCTTACAAGTTAAAAGAACTAAAGGCAAACCTGCTTTAATAGCTTTCTCAACGCCTTTAATTGTGCAAAACAGGGCTCGATTCTTCTCTTGTGACTTAGGGGCTGAACTCACGCCTTTTCCATATGTAATGGAGCTGGAATGAGGTGTGGAAGGGGCTGCAATGGTTGTGGAAGAAGTAGGGGGCGGCGGTGAAGAGGATTCGGCCGTGAGGGGGCTGTCCGCGGCGATGGCTCGGACGGCGGGTGCGGTGGTCTTCTCACGCTCCTCTTTGAACCTTGCTCGCATTATTTCTTGCTCCTCTTGAACAGCTTTGGGTGTCAACGGCTTCAAGATGGTGGTTCGGCCGTCTTTCTTCACTGTGTAGGTGTTCGTGAGTCTATCGTGTACAGCTTGTCTATCGAATTGCCACGGTCTCCCTAAAAGTATATGTGCTGCATCCATAGGAATAACATCGCATAATACAGTGTCAGAATAACGACCAATGGAAAAGGATACATGTACCTGACCGGTTACACGAACTGTGCCTCTTTCGGTAAGCCATTGCAAGCGGTATGGATTTGGATGCTTCATAGTGGAAAGTCCAAGTTTGTCGACTGCGTACTGGCTTACTGCATTGATAACACTCCCACTATCAACGATCATCGCGCAAGTCTTGCCTTGAACAGCAACTTTCGTGTAGAAGATGTTCTCTCGCTGCGATTGTTGCTCTTCTTCTCGGTTTATGTTCAGACTGCGGATAGAAACCAAACTGACATGAAGATTCTCGGGTTCTTCTTCTTCAAACTCATCTTGGGCGTCTTCTTCAGGTGAAGGGTCGGCCTTGGGCGGTTCATCATCTTCACTGGCTGATTCGAGCTCATTCTGATCCGTGATGAAAAGAACGCGTCGGTTTGGGCACTGATTCTGAAAATGACCCCAACCTTGGCATTTATGGCATTGAACATCTCGGGCTCGACTAGGGGCTGAAGTTGGCGCCGGACTAGGCTGATTGGGCCGTTGGAATGGTGGCCTTGGTGTAGACTCGGGTCTACGGTTGGCTTGCGGTGTAGAACGATCGAAACGGCAATCCGGAGGTCCGGATTGACCACGGGGTCGTGTAGAATCAACAGAAGGAGTAGAAGGTGATGTGGAAGGTGTACCTTTACTCCAAGATTGGCGAGTAGGGGCTGAAGTCTGACTGGATCGACGGCGGCCTTCTCGCAACTGCTTTTCCACAATTGATGCGTACTGCACCATTCTCTCTATGCTTGTGAATTCTTTGAGTTCCACTTCACATGCAATATCGGGATTCATACCTTCAATGTACCGAATGATGGTAGCATTCAAGGTCTCTTCTTTCCCAACTCGATTCAAGGCTGTCTTGAGCTTCTTATGGTACTCTTCAATCGAACGGGTTCCTTGCTTGATCCGGTTGAGCTTCTTTTCAAGCTCTCTTTCATAGTGGACTGGAATGAAACGTCCACGCATTAATCCCTTCATTTCTTCCCATGTGTCAATTGGCGGATTGCGGTTTCTGCGCCTTCTTTCCTGCTGCATCTCCCACCAAGTGGCTGCGTAGCCTCTGAACTCCAAACAGGCTAACTGCACCTTTTTGACCTCTGTGAAGTCGTAGCAGTCAAAAATCTTCTCTACCTTACGTTCCCAATCAAGATAGATATCGGGATCGTGAAGGCCTTCAAACTCCGGAATGCTCGTTTTGATGTTGTTGAGCATTCGGTCTTCATTATAGTCATCACGACAATTTCCACGTCTCTGGCGACGGCCTTGGTCGAACTCTTCAGTATTCTCATCAAAGTACTCCTCTTCAGGCTCGTTTTGAGGCTCATTGCGTCTAGCGGGTCCTCGAACTGCCTGAGTAATGGTCGGTGTGATCTTAGTGCGTTCAATAGCATGCACTAAGCTATCAAGTTTGTCAGACAGGGCCTGGTGCTGTCTCTGGAAGTGTTTTGAGAGTGCCTCAAAATGATACTTAGGATCCCACGGTGCGGGTGGATCCGAAGTGGACTCCATGGGGGCTTTGGACGGATCTCGGGATGGGTCCAAAGGTGGAGTATCGGCTGGGGGAGTCTGGGATGACTCAGATCGTGTACCTTTCTTCATGATACCTACAAGATGAACAAACGTAAAGGAAAACAAGGTAGAACCTCACAACCTGATGCGAACCCGAAAAGCATAAAAGAATCAAATCCAAGACTACCATTGAGAGCTTCAAAGATAATCATGTTGTTCAAGATTAAAGATTGGAGATCAAGATTTGAAGAACACAAGTGCATGAAAGTATTCAGATATTTTGGGCAACCCATGAAGGTCAAATATTCAGCCCGAGATTGGTCAATATGCTATCAATTTATGATGTGACCCGGGACCTATGGGACACGACACGGATGAAAGATGCGGAAGCTAAGGAACGGAACAACGTCGGATGCGTAAGGGATCAATACGAACAAAGAGAAAACAAGAAAGACTCTACTAGAAAAGGAATATAATCGAAAGGCGTAGAACTTACTAGAATACGTAGGCACGAACTAGGACTCGACTAATGATACGAAGGACACCTTGGATGGCTGGAACTCAATGGCGGACGGTGATGTTGTTGGTGGAGGACGTCGGGAAGGTGACTTTGGCGGCGATGAAAGGTAGAAGGATGAATCAGGATCGGCGAACCCGTGTTGAAACAACTCGAACGCGCACGACTAATTCTCCGGATAGCAATTCTCCCAAGTACTTAATTATACCCTGAAGAACTTAAATAAGACTATTGAAGTGCTAAAACAATAGAATTGTAGATAAAAGTTTGATCAACCGAAGGATCGTGAGACAGATTGAGAATAACTCTTTATTTCTTGCAATTGTCTACTTTAAATGTAACAAATAGATGTCCTATATATACTAATAGGCTATGGACGAAAATTAGAGTCCTAATAACTAAAGAAATCGAAAATATACTAATCCTAATCAATCTAGGATAAAATCAAAAGATACTAAAACTAAGATAACAAAAATCTAACTAAATCTAACTAGATAAGGATAAATCCCAAACTGATTTTGGGCTTCAATATTCTCGCCTAATTGGACCTAATTAATCACAACAATGGGCTGAATTAAGTGATTAAATTCTTGGCCCATGTTATAATTAATCTTGCCACATTTGCATGAAAAACAGCAACTTGTCGGATTCTCATGCAAACACGTACAACTCTTCATACACATGTCCAAATGGCGTCATTCTTCTTCTCACGTCTTCATGCTTCCTTCTCCATCATTAATTGATAGCATATTGACCAATCTCGGGCTGAATATTTGACCTTCATGGGTTGCCCAAAATATCTGAATACTTTCATGCACTTGTGTTCTTCAAATCTTGATCTCCAATCTTTAATCTTGAACAACATGATTATCTTTGAAGCTCTCAATGGTAGTCTTGGATTTGATTCTTTTATGCTTTTCGGGTTCGCATCAATAAAACAAGACTCTAAAGGAAGTTACCAACTAAGGAATTATCCTAGAAGGAAACTACCAAAATTAAAATAGAACTGAGAAGGAAAGTTCCAAAAATAAAATAGACTCACAAGGTAACTACCAAATAAGATGAAATACTAAAAGGAAATTACCAAAATAAATCAAGACTCAAATGGAAACACAATGAATATACCTCTTTTTTTTTTTTTTTTTTTTTTTTAATTTTCGGATTTTTTTTTCTCTTCTTTTATCCGATTTTTTTTTTATCGCTCTTTTTCTCTTTTTTTTTTTTTTTTTTTTTACGATCTGATTTTCTTTTTCTTTTTTTTTTAAACAAGGAACAATATGGAAATTAAATTACAACTCGATAAAACGCAAACAAAATAAACGGAATAAATAAACGAGTATGGAACCACGAACGATATAAACCGACGCGTGGCTCTTGATACCAAAATATGATGTGACCCGGGACTAAATGACCAACGAGACACAAAAGACGCGGAAGCAAAGGAAAGAAACTACGTCGGTACGAAAGGATTCTATACTCGAATAACTAGGCGACCAAGACTCAACTAAAATACCTAGAACTTTGACACAAATTAAATAACACAAACCAAGGGTTCAAGGGGCTGAATTGGACGGTTTTATAGGGCTGGGAATTGGAAGAATTTCGTGTGTGAAGGTTGGTGAAGAAGGGCTTGGAGAAGATAGGATATGTTAGTGTTTGAACGGACTTACGGATATAACGAACGGATGTAGAATTCGGACTTGAAGGGGGCTGCCGTGATTTGGACGTTGATGGCTGATTTGGAGGTCGTCGATGATGGTGATGGACGTGTGGTGTTGATGAAGTGATTCACAACCCGATAGCCTCCTTGAATCTCGAACGTCTTCAAGGTTGAAATCTCCAAGTTGTTCCTCGTTAGCGAATACCGGTCAATCCCTCAAGTGAATTGAGCAATACCCTTGAATAAGACTTGTAGTTGCTAGCTCCAAGAATGAATATTTTCGTGTGAAAAGTATTCAAAAGACAAATAGATTTGAGACACAAATTGAATGCAAAAGCAATTTAATTCAACAATGTCTAAAGTATCAATGAGACATGGTTCCCCTATTTATAAGCACTAAGGGGGACGAAAATTAGCATAAAAAAGGCCTAAAGATTGATCCAAAAGGGATCTCTAACTATACTAGGAAGTTCCCTAAGCTAGAATTCTATTCAAGGTAGGAAATTGCCTTAAATACAATTCTAGTCAAACTTGACCTCAATATGGACGAAAATTACTACTAAATAATTAAATAAATCTGATCCAACTATAGTCTTAATTAAATAAAATAAATACTATAGTCTAAAATAAAATCAACCCCATAATTAATTACTATGGGACCGATTTCTTCACTAGAAACTGCACACACATGCACGATAAATTTCATGCACATGCACACATGCTCTTGAACTCTTCATCTTCATCTCTTCAAGATTAATACTCCATGGTGTGTTCTTGATCTTCAATAGTTAATAAATTAACTATCTTGGAATTGCTTCTCTTGACTTCTTCATCTCCAATATCGAGCTTTCTTCGAATCAACACTTGCAAGTAAGCTTGCAACTTCTTAGCTCTTGATCTTGTGATTGGTCCTCTAAATTGCAACTCCGGTTCTTCATCATCTTTGTTGTCCATGGCTTCATCAAAGAGGGAGATGAATGGAAAACAGCCATTAAAACTAAACATGGTTTATATGAATGGTTAGTTATGCCCTTTGGACTTACTAATGCGCCTAGTACATTCATGAGATTAATGAACCATGTCTTGCGTGATGTGATTGGAAAGTTTGTGGTTGTTTATTTTGATGACATATTGATTTATAGCCGCAGCACACACGCACACCTTGAGCACCTACGCCGTGTTTTTATGCTCTTACGTGATTCTAAGTTGTATGGAAATTTGGCTAAGTGTTTTTTTTTGCATGAATGAAGTCATTTTCTTAGGCTTCGTTATTAGTGAACGCGGTATAGGAGATTCAAAGTGGTTTACCTCCTGTTCGAGGGATCGAGCACCAGATCGATTTCCAGCCCGGTGCCGTTCCTCCCAATCATCCAGCTTACCATACCAGCCCCGAAGAGACGAAAGAGATCAATCGTCAAGTAAAGGAGCTGTTGGAGAAGAAGCAAATCCGTGAATCGTTGAGTCCGTGCGCCGTTCCGGTCATTCTAGTGCCAAAGAAGAACAACGAGTGGAGAATGTGCATGGATTGTCGCGCCATCAACAAGATTACGGTAAATTATCGTTTTCCTATCCCTAGGTTAGATGACATGTTGGATGAGTTATCTGGTTTGAAAGTTTTCTCTAAAATTGACTTAAGATCTAGATATTTTCAAGTTAGAATGAAAGAGGGAGATGAATGGAAAACAGCCTTTAAAACTAAACATGGTTTATATGAATGGTTAGTTATGCCCTTTGGACTTACTAATGCGCCTAGTACATTCATGAGATTAATGAACCATGTCTTGCGTGATGTGATTGGAAAGTTTGTGGTTGTTTATTTTGATGACATATTGATTTATAGCCGCAGCACACACGCACACCTTGAGCACCTACGCCGTGTTTTTATGCTCTTACGTGATTCTAAGTTGTATGGAAATTTGGCTAAGTGTTTTTTTTGCATGAATGAAGTCATTTTCTTAGGCTTCGTTATTAGTGAATGCGGTATAGGAGATTCCAAGTGGTTTACCTCCTATTCGAGGGATCGAGCACCAGATCGATTTCCAGCCCGGTGCCATTCTTCCCAATCGTCCAACTTACCATACCAGCCCCGAAGAGACGAAAGAGATCAATCGTCAAGTAAAGGAGCTGTTGGAGAAGAAGCAAATCCGTGAATCATTGAGTCCGTGCGCCGTTCCGGTCATTCTAGTGCCAAAGAAGAACAACGAGTGGAGAATGTGCATGGATTGTCGCGCCATCAACAAGATTACGGTAAAGTATCGTTTTCCTATCCCTAGGTTAGATGACATGTTGGATGAGTTATCTGGTTCGAAAGTTTTCTCTAAAATTGACTTAAGATCTAGATATTTTCAAGTTAGAATGAAAGAGGGAGATGAATGGAAAACAGCCTTTAAAACTAAACATGGTTTATATGAATGGTTAGTTATGCCCTTTGGACTTACTAATGCGCCTAGTACATTCAAGAGATTAATGAACCATGTCTTGCGTGATGTGATTGGAAAGTTTGTGGTTGTTTATTTTGATGACATATTGATTTATAGCTGCAGCACACACGCACACCTTGAGCACCTACGCCGTGTTTTTATGCTCTTACGTGGTGCTAAGTTGTATGGAAATTTGGCTAAGTGTTCTTTTTGCATGAATGAAGTCATTTTCTTAGGCTTCGTTATTAGTGAACGCGGTATAGAAGTAGACCGTTCTAAGATCACTGCGATCGAAGAATGGCCAACTCCTAAATCGGCGTCAGAAGTTCGATCATTCCACGGCTTAGCTGGATTTTATCGTCGCTTTGTGCGCGATTTCTCCACCATAGCCGCCCCTCTTACTGAGTTAAGTAAGAAGGATCGACTATTCGAGTGGGGTAAGTTGCAAGAGGAGGCGTTTACACGCCTAAAGTACCTCCTGTGTCATGCACCTATTTTATGTTTGCCCGATTTTTCTAAAACTTTTGAAATTGAATGTGATGCCTCGGGCAAGGGTATTGGTGCTGTTCTTATGCAGGAGAGGAGACCCGTCGCCTATTTTAGTGAAAAGCTCAATAATGCAGCCCTCAAGTATTCTACATACGACAAGGAGTTGTACGCACTAAAAAGAGCTTTGGAGACGTGGCAACATTATTTGTGGCCAAAGGAGTTTGTGATTCACACCGATCACGAGAGCTTAAAGCATTTAAAGGGCCAAAATAATCTGAACAAAAGACATGCGAGGTGGGTCGAGTTCATCGAGTCCTTCCCGTACGTCATCAAATACAAGAAAGTTGAAGAGAACATGCTAAATTGACGGTACACGTTTCTAACCTTAATGCATGCTAAATTGTTGGGTTTTGAATCGATTAAAGAGCTTGTATAAATCTGATCCGTTTTTCTCACCCATATATGATGCATGTTCGGTCAAGTCACGTGCCACTGATGAATTTTATGTTAGTTAGGTTACTTGTTCAAAGAGTCTCAATTATGCATTCCTGTTTCGTCTATGCGTGAACTATTGTTTTGGAATCGCATGCGGGAGGTTTAATGGGACATTTTGGTGTTCCTAAGACATTAAACATGCTGCATGAATACTTTTATTGGCCGCATATGAGAAAGGATATTGAGAATGTGTGTAGTCGTTGTAATACATGTCGTAGAGCTAAGTCGACTTCACACCCATTTGGACTGTACACGCCACTACCCGCACCTTCATCCCCTTGGATTGATGTGTCTATGGACTTTATTTTGGGGTTACCTAGGTCTAAGACGGGTAAGGATTCTGTTTTTGTGGTAGTTGATCGGTTTTCTAAGATGGCTCATTTTATTGCATGTAAGAAAACTGATGATGTTGTGAATGTTGCTAACTTATTCTTTCGTGAAGTTGTGCGTTTACATGGTTTACCTAGGACTATTGTTAGTGACAGAGATTCGAAATTTCTAGGCCAATTTGGCGTGTTCTATGGGGAAAAATAGGTACCAAACTTTTGTTTTCTACTGCATGTCATCCTCAAACTGACGGACAAACTGAAGTAGTAAATCGGACGTTAGGTACATTATTGCGTGCTTTAATTAAAAACAACTTGAAAAATTAGGAAGATTGTTTGCCCCATGCTGAATTTGCATATAATCGTGTTGTGCATTCATCTACCAATATGTCTCCATTTGAAGTTGTGTATGGATTTAACCTTTAACTCCTTCGGATCTTATACCTTTACCCGTTGAGCATTTATCAAGTCTAAAAGGAAAACAATGATGGAACCTACAAAATGAACAAACGTAAAGGAAAACAAGGATGGAACCTCACAATCTCACGTTCACTCGTTTGTTTTCACTCTTGATTTTACCACTCGTGTTTGCACTCAAAGTGTATGGTGATGTGTGTGTCGTGTATAATGAAGGGTGGAAGATAGCACTCTTGTCAAATGTCGAGGGTACGGATTAATTGCACAAAGGTGTAGACGAGTATCACTAACTAGGATCAATGGATGATATGGAGTATGTTGAGTAGGTGGCGTGTGGCTTGTGTGGCAAAGGGGGTGGGGCCGTGGGTCTTGGTGGCGTGTGGGGTAGGTGGAGTCGAGTAGGGTAGGTTGGATTAGGGTTAGTGATGTGACCCGGGGCTAATGACACGACGAGACACAAAAATACGCGAAAGCAATGAAAGAAATTACGTCGGCGAAGTAAGGGTACGTGATGAGGTCGTGCAAGGCAAAGAAGAAGATGATCCGGAGCTGCAGTTTAAATGTCCAATGACGCGTTTGCGAGCCAAGAAGTTGCAAGCTTATTTACAAGCTTCTATTCGTCGCAAATTCGAACTTGGTGGAAATGAAGTCAAGGGCAGCTCGAGATTGATCACCATGTTATCCATAGATGATGAAGAAGGAAGCATGAAGACGTGAGAAGAAGAATGACGCCATTTGGACGTGTGCATTAAAAGTTATACGCGTTTGCATGGGAAATCGGGAGATGCTGTTTTTCATGCAAAGGTGGCAACAATAATACATATGGGCCACGAATTATTTGTGATATATTGCAGCCCATATTGTGTTATTAAAGGTCCAAAAGTGGCGAAAATAAGAGGCCCAAAGTAGTTAGGATTTATCATTATCTAGTTAGATTTATGTTATCTTATTTTTGGTATCTTTTGATTTTATCCTAGTTTGATTAGGACTCTTTAAATTTCGAATTTCCTTAGTTATTTAGGTCTGATTTTCGTCCCCTATAGTTTAGTATAAATAGGGCATCCATTTGTTACATTAAAATTAGACAATTGCATGAATACAAGAAGTTATTTCTCTTTTGTCTCATTGATCTTCTGTTGATCGAACATCCACCAAACAAATTCTATTGAATTAGCAATCCAATAGTCTTAATCAAGTTCTTCAGGGTGCATTCAAGTACTTGGGAGAATTGCTATCCGGAGAAGTTAGACGTGCGCGTTCGGGTTTTCAACACGGGTTCGCCGAATCTAGCCGATTCCACATCTACACGTCGCCGCCACTCAATCCACCATTCCGACGACCACCGCCGCCTTCACCGCCGTTCACCACCGAGATTCCAGCCCTTCCAGCCGTTCAAGTGTTCATCGAGTCCTAGTCGTGTCATCGCATTCTAGTAAGTTCTTTATCTGTTCGAGTCTTGTTCGTTTCTAGTCGAGTCTTTTCTTGTTTTCTCTTTGTTCGTATTGATCCCTTACGCATCCGACGTTGTTCCGTTCCTTGCTTCCGCGTCTTTTCATCCGTGTCGTGTCCCATAGGTCCCGGGTCACATCAGTACGATACTCGATTATCTAGACGACTAAGACTCAACTAAAATACCTAGACAATGACACACAAAACAACAAAAATCCAAATAAAGATAGGGCTGTTTTAGGACGAGAATATGGATGGCTTGGATGAAGGTAATTCGATGGTGATGAATAGGTTTAGAATGGCTAGAGTAGATAGGATATGTTAGAGTTGTAATGGACTTACGGATTGAACGAGACGAAGATGAACTTGAACACGAATGTGGCTGGACTTGAAACGGACGTTGATGGCTTGTGATTGAAGTCGAACGGCGGCGATGTAGATGACTTGTCGATGTGAATTACAACCCGAAAGTTGCCTTGAATCTCGAACGTACACAAGGCCAAATTCTTTAAGTTGCTCTTCGATAGCGAGTTTCCGACGATCCCTCGAACGTGGATGGCGAATTCCCTTTGTAAAACTTAGAGGTGCTAAATCTAAGAGTATGAATTTAAATGATCTAAACTCACAAAGATTAAATTGGGGTGAGACAATATTGAAAGCAAAGTTTAAATTATCAAATATGGTCTAAAGAATAATGTTCACAATGATCCCCTATTTATAATAGAGGGGAGCACGAAAATCCTAGCTAAAAATAACTAAAAGTCTTGTCCAAATTGGACTAGAAAATGACCTAGACTAGAATTCTAATTAAGGTAGGAAATTACCTTAAATAAAACCTAGTCAACTTAGCACTCAAATAAATTCGAAAATTACAATAATTAAATAACAAAAATTGGACTCCCATAATTAATTACTATAGTCTAAAATAATTAATTGAAATAACTAAGATAATTCGAAACCCCACAAAGTGTCAAAAGGGTTCGAATTCTCGGATGCCTCTGGCAGATAAGACATGGTCACGCCTTATTCGCCATAACCTCCTGGATTGGCATCAAATTGAAATCTTCCAATTTTCGGCCAAGTATACTTCAATCCATCAAAGTATGATCCTCATCTTCAATTGAAAGCATAGTGATGATCTTGGAGCGGCTTTGAACATTCACTTATTCCTCGAGCTTCTTCCGCACATAGCCTTGCAAATAACCTTGAAGTTGCTTAGCTCGTAACCTTGTAACTGGACCTCTAATTTGCAACTCCGGGTTTAAATCTTCATTACTATGGATGTCCTCATCATTCCCCCCCCTGCTGAAGAGAATTCGTCATCGAATTTGGCTCCTCGTCATGGTCGAATTCATCTGCAGAAAAAGGAGATAAATCAGCAACATTAAACGTAGAAGAACACTTATACTCACCTGGAAGATCAATGCGGTATGCATTATAATTAACACGGCTCAAAAGAGTGAATGGGCCATCTCCACGGGGCGACAACTTGGACTTCCGCAAGTTAGGGAATCGACCTGGACTTAAATGGATCCAAACACGATCTCCGGGTACGTTCCCAATCAAGATAGATATCGGGATCGTGAAGGCCTTCAAACTCCGGGATGCTCGTCTTGATGTTATTGAGCATGCGATCTTCACCATAGTCATCATGCCTCTGTCGGCGGCCATGAGAAGTATCAGCTGTATTCTCATCGAAATACTCCTCCTCGTGCTCATTTGGTCGCTGGTGCTGTCGAGCTTGACCACGAACAGGCTGTGTAATGGTTGGAGTAGTTTTAGTGCGTTCAAGGGCATGCACTAAATCATCAAGTTTGTCAGACAGGGCCTGATGCTGTCTCTGGAAGTGTTTTGAGAGTGCCTCAAAATGACACTTAGGATACCATTGTGCGGGTGGATCCGAAGTAGACTCCATGGGGGCTTTGGACGGATCTCGGGATGGGTCCAAAGGTGGAGTGTCGGCTGGGGGAGTCAAAGATGACTCGGGACGGGTCTTTCTTCATGATACCTGCAAAACGAACAAACGTAAAAGAAAACAAGGTAGGACCTCACAATCTCACGTCACTCGTTTGTTTTCACTCTTGATTTTACCACCCGTGTATCACTCAATATATGGGTGCATAGTGTGTGAAAATCGTGTAAATGGAAGTAGGGAACTCGGCGGTTTGGTGTGGAGGGAGGACGGGAATGCTATGTTCGGAACACGGATGAATTTGGAGTGGGTAGGAATGAGATACGGGTTGAGTATGTGTGGTGTAGGGGCTGTCGAAATTGATGTATGGAGTATAGGTGGTGGTCGAGTATGGTGGAGGGAGAAAAGGAAAGAGATAGATCAATTAATGAAGTTCCAAAAAGATTGGGGAAATCCAAAAATAAATCTAGAAAAGATATGGAAAGAAATAGGATAGATAAGGAAAGAAAGAAAGAGATAAGGTAATAGGGGATTTGGATGTGTATCAATCTATGTGACACAATCTAAATACCTTAATTAGCCTAGACTCTAGAAGGAAAGAATCCAAAAAATAAAATAGAGATCTAAAGTAGTTACTAAAATCAAAACAAACTAAGAAGGAAAGTTCCTAAAAGAAAGGAAATCTAAAAGGAAATAACCAACTATAGATTTGTACCCTAAAAGGAAGGTACCAAAATAAGGTAGACACAAAAAGGAAACAATGAATTTACTTCTTTTTTTTTTTTGTTTTTTTCGGATTTTTTTTTTATCTGATTTTTTTTTTATCGTTCTTTTCTCTTTTTTTTGTACGATCTGTTTTTTTTTAACTATGAACAATACGGAAAATAAAGTACAACTCGATAAAACTCAAAACAAAATAAACGGGACAAATAAATGAGTATGGAACCACGAACGATATAAACCGACATGGCTCTTGATACCAATTTATGATGTGACCCGGGACTAAATGACACCACGAGACACAAAAGATGCGGAAGCTAGGAAAGAAACTACGTCGGTACGAAAGGATTCTATACTCGAGAACTAGACGACTAAGACTCAATTAAAATACCTAGATAAATGACACACAAATAAACACAAATCCAAACGAATATAGGGCTGTTTTGGAACGAACAAGATGAAGGTATGGATGAAGATGTTCGATAGATTGGAATAGGTTTAGAATGGCTAGAGTAGATAGGGTATGATAGAGTTGTAATGGACTTACGGATTGAATCGGAACGAGATGATGTTGAACTCGAACAAGGGCTGGAATGGGACGAACGTTGATGAAGCTTGGATGACGTCGAACGGCGATGATGGACGATGTAAAGTTGATGTGAATTACAACCCGAAAGTTGCCTTGAATCTCGAACGTACACAAGACCAAATTCTTTAAGTTGCTCTTCGATAGCGAGTTTCCGACGATCCCTCAAACGTGGACGGCGAATTCCCTTTGTAAAACTTAGAGGTGCTAAATCTAAGAGTATGAATTTAATTATCTAAACTCACAAAGATCAAAAGGGTTGAGACGATATTGAAAGCAAAGGCTTAATTAATCAAATATAGTCTGAATAACAGTGAAATATGGATCCACTATTTATAATAGTTGGATCGAATTCCTAAGCCCTAAGGGATGAAAATAATACTCCTAATTAGACTAGAATTGGACTTTGACTACTTCCTAAACTAGAATTCTATTTAAGGTAGATTTTGTAGATCTTGCCTTATCTAAAAATCTAGTCAAATCCCTATCTAAAATAACCGAAAATCCTAACTTAAAAATCTGCAAAAATTCGTCCAAAATAAAATAAATAAAATACTATAGTCTAATAAATCAATCCCCTTAATTGGATCATCAAGAACCGAATTATTTTGGGCTTTTCCACCATGCATGCTTAACTTGGGCTGAATAGCAAGTATACACATCAAACCCAACAAAAGCACACACACGCCTCCTTCTTCATGTATTGCACTTCACATCTTGATCTCCATCTTCCAATGTCAACAATGTCATCATCTTCAAGCTTCCTTGCACTCCGTCTTCAACTTCGAACTTCTTGCGAATTACAGCTTGCAAATATTCTTGCAACTTCTTAGCTCGTAGTCTTGTGACGGGGCCTTTAAATTGCAGCTCTTCATTGACTTCATCATTGCTATGGATGTCCTCATCAATTCACAACCTCAGTTTGACCATCGGTTTGTGGATGACACGCAGTAGAAAACAATAACTTAGTACCTAATTTACCCCACAAAACACGCCAAAAATGTCCTAAAAACTTAGAATCCCTATCACTAACATAGTACGAGGAATTCCATGCAATCTAACAACATGCACAAAGAACAAGTTGGCAATATGAATAGCATCATCGGTTTTTCTACATGCAATGAAATGAGCCATTTTAGAGAACTGATCAACTACAACAAACACCATAGATATGTCGATCCAATGGGCTGTAGGGGCGGGTAACGGCGTGTACAATCCAAACGGGTGTGAAGTGGACTTGGCTTGACGACAAGTAATGCAACGACTACACACATTCTCTACATCCCTACGCATATGCGGCCAATAAAAGTGTTCATGCAGCAAGTTCAATGTCTTATGTACACCAAAGTGACCCATTAAACCTCCCGCATGCGATTCTAACACAAGTAGCTCACGCATAGAACAAATAGGAATGCATAACTTGGACTCCTTAAACAAAAACCCATCATGCACATAATATCCATCAATTGCTCTAGATTTCGACACACATGAGGCATATATGGGGCTGAAATAGGCGTCCTCTATATAAAGAGACTTAATGGACTCGAAACCAAGCATCTTAGCATGCATTAAGTTCAGAAGTGCGTACCTTCGAGACAACGCGTCCGCGACGATGTTCTCTTCGCCTTTCTTGTACTTGATCACATATGGGAAGGACTCGATGAATTCCACCCATCTTGCATGTCTCTTGTTCAGATTTTGTTGTCCTTTGAGGTGCTTTAAGCTCTCGTGGTACGTGTGAATCACAAACTTCTTGGGCCAAAATAGTGCTGCCATGTGGATATCCAATGCACGCTTCAAAGCATAAAGCTCCTTGTCGTATGTAGAATACCTCAAACTGGCGCTACTAAGCTTCTCACTGAAGTAGGCGACGGGCCTACGATCCTACATCAAAATTGGACCAATACCTATGCCCGAAGCATCACACTCGATCTCAAAAGTCTTAGTAAAATCAGGTAAACGAAGAACAGGAGCAGAACATAACAGAGTTTTCAAAGTAGTAAATGCATGCTCTTGTTGTTTACCCCACTCAAATTTCCGATCCTTCTTACTTAGCTCAGTAAGAGGGGCGGCTATACTGGAGAAATCCCGTACTAAACGATGGTAAAATTCAGCTAGTCCGTGAAAGGACCGAACCTCGGAGGCATTTTTCGGGGTTGGCCATTCCTTAATTACCTTGATTTTGGAACGATCTACCTCAATACCTCGTGAACTGATGACAAAGCCTAGAAAAATGACTTCATCTATGCAAAAGGAACACTTAGACAAATTTTCATACAACTTTGCATCACGCAAAAGCATAAAAACACGCCTAAGGTGCTCTAGGTGCGCCTGTGCACTGTGACTGTAAATCAAGATATCATCAAAGTAAACAACCACAAATTTACCAATCACATCCCGCAAAATATGGTTCATGAACCTCATAAACGTGCTCGGTGCATTAGTGAGACAAAAAGGCATAACTAACCACTTATATAAACCATGCTTTGTTTTAAACGCAGTTTTCCATTCATCCCCTTCATGCATTCTAACTTGAAAATAACCAGATTTTAAATCTATCTTAGAAAATACATTAGAACCACTCAATTCATCTAGCATATCATCAAGTCTAGGGATAGGAAATCTGTACTTAACCGTGATTTTGTTGATGGCGCGGCAATCCATACACATCCTCCATTCGTTGTTCTTCTTTGGCACTAGGATGACTGGAACTGCACAAGGGCTCATCGACTCTCGGATTTGCTTCTTTTCCAACAGCTCCTTCACTTGGCGGTCGATCTCCTTCGTCTCCTCGGGGGACGTGCGGTACGCCGGTCTATTGGGTAGGACTGCACCGGGTACGAAGTCGATCTAGTGCTCGATCCCACGAACTGGAGGTAATCTGCTTGGAATCTCTTCCGGGAACACATACGCGAACTCCTCCATAAGGGGCTGCACATCACAAGGCAAAGAAACACTATTAGTAGCACTGTCCTTATAAGATAAAAGAACGAAAGGTAAACCTGCTTTTAGTGCTTTCTCTACGCCTTTAACTGAGATGAACGAAGACCGATTTTGTTCAACTTTGGGGGCTGATCCGGATGATTTGCCACGAACTAAGGCTTCATTGGAAGCCTTCGAAGGGGCTGTATTGATCGTCCTTGAAGAAGACTCTGACTGAGAAGTGTCAGCCGAATCTCGGCCGTTCACGGCGGCGGTCCGGGCGGCGGTTGCGGCTTGCTTTGCCCGTTCTTTCTTGAATCTCTCTTGCATCCTTTCTTGATCCTCTGCAACAGCTTTAGGAGCGAGTGGCTTGAGCACAGTGGTTCGACCATCCATGGTGATCGAATAAGTGTTGGCCAAACCATCATGAACTGCTTTTCTGTCGAATTGCCACGGTCTTCCTAAAAGAATATGGGCTACCTCCATAGGAATAACATCACAAAGAACAGTGTCAGAATAACGACCTTTAGTAAATGAAACGTGTACCTGACCTGTAACTCTGATGGAACCTCGATCAGTGAGCCATTGCAGCTTGTATGGCTGTGGATGCTTTGTTGTGGTAAGGGCGAGTTTATCAACGGCGTACTGACTGATTGCGTTGATTACACTCCCACTGTCTATGATCATCGCACAGGTCTGATCCTTGATGGCAACTCGCGTGTAGAATATGTTCTCACGCTGTGATTGCTCTTCGTCTTCACGATTGATGTTCAGACTGCGAATAGACACTAAGCTGACATGAGGCAATTCGGCCTCCTCATCTTCATCGTCGACTTTGGGGGGTTCGACGACTTCATGGGCGATGTCTTGGGGCTCCTCTTCATCTTCACTGGCTGATTCAAGCCCGTTTTGTTCATTGAGAAACAAAACACGACGGTTCGGGCACTGATTCTGAAAATGGCCCCAACCTTGGCATTTATGACACTGGATGTCACGGTCTCGATTAGGGGCTACATTCGGCGTCGTATTGGGCTGATTGGACCGTCCGTTGGAATGGGGGCCTTCAGGTCGATGTCGGTGTAGACTCGGGTCTACGGCTGGACTGCGGTGTAGAACGGTCGAAACGCCGTTCAGGTGGTCCGGACTGACCTCGGGGTCGTGTGGACTCAGAAGAAGGTGTAGAAGGTGATGTGGAATGTGTACCTTTGTTCCAAGAAGGTCTGGTGGCGGCGGCACTATGGTGAGAACGGCGACGGCCTTCTCTCAACTGCTTTTCCACAATCGATGCATACTGCACCATCCTTTCAACACTGGTGAATTCCTTCAACTCGACTTCACATGCAATGTCGGGATTTATGCCTTCAATGTACCTAATGATGGTAGCATTTAAGGTCTCCTCCTTCCCGAATCGGTTCAAGGCTGTCTCCAACTCTTTGTGATATTCTTCAATCGAACGGGTGCCTTGTTTGATCCGGTTGAGCTTCTTTTTGAGCTCTCTCTCATAATGGACTGGAATGAAGCGGCATCGCATCAATCCCTTCATTTCTTCCCATGTGTCAATTGACGGATTGCGATTTCTGCGCCTTCTTTCTTGCTGCATCTCCCACCAAGTGAACTCCAAACAGGCTAACTGCACCTTTTTGACTTCTGTGAAGTCGTAGCAGTCAAAAATCTTCTCTACCTTACGTTCCCAATCAAGATAGATATCGGGATCGTGAAGGCCTTCAAACTCCGGGATGCTCGTCTTGATGTTATTGAGCATGCGATCTTCACCATAGCCATCACGGCTGCGGTCTCAACCATGGCGGCGTCCTCTGTCGAGTTCTTCAGTATTTTCATCAAAGTACTCATCCTCGGGCTCATTCTGTCGCTGGTGTTGTCGAGCTGGTCCTCGAACTGCCTGAGTAATGGTCGGTGTGATCTTAGTGCGTTCAATAGCGTTCACTAAGCTATCGAGTTTTTCAGACAGGGTGCTGTCTCTAGAAGTGTTTTGAGAGTGCCTCAAAATGATACTTAGGATACCATTGTGCGGGTGGATCCGAAGTAGACTCCATGGGGGCTTTGGACGGATCTCGGGATGGGTCCAAAGGTGGAGTGTCGGCTGGGGGAGTCAAAGATGACTCGGGACGGGTCTTTCTTCATGATACCTGCAAAACGAACAAACGTAAAAGAAAACAAGGTAGGACCTCACAATCTCACGTCACTCGTTTGTTTTCACTCTTGATTTTACCACTCATGTATCACTCAATATATGGGTGCATAGTGTGTGAAAATCGTGTAAATGGAAGTAGGGAACTCGGCGGTTTGGTGTGGAGGGAGGACGGGAATGCTATGTTCGGAACACGGATGAATTTGGAGTGGGTAGGAATGAGATACGGGTTGAGTATGTGTGGTGTAGGGGCTGTCGAAATTGATGTATGGAGAGGTGGTGGTCGAGTATGGTGGAGGGAGAAAAGGAAAGAGATAGATCAATTAATGAAGTTCCAAAAAGATTGGGGAAATCCAAAAATAAATCTAGAAAAGATATGGAAAGAAATAGGATAGATAAGGAAAGAAAGAAAGAGATAAGGTAATAGGGGATTTAGATGTGTATCAATCTATGTGACACAATCTAAATACCTTAATTAGCCTAGACTCTAGAAGGAAAGAATCCAAAAATAAAATAAGATATCTAAGGTAGTTACCAAAATCAAAACAAACTAAGAAGGAAATTTCCTAAAAGAAAGGGAATCTAAAAGGAAATAACCAACTATGGATTTGTACCTAAAAGGAAGGTACCAAAATAAAATAGAACACAAAAGGAAACAATATACCTCTTTTTTTTTTTTTAATTTTCGGATTTTTTTTATATCCGATTTTTTTTTATCGCTCTTTTTTCTCTTTTTTTTTGTACGATCTGATCTTCTTCTTTTTTATTTAAACAATGAACAATACGAAAATTAAATTACAACTCGATAAAACGCAAACAAAATAAACGGGACAAATAAACGAGTATGGAACCACGAACGATATAAACCGACGTGGCTCTCGATACCAATTTATGATGTGACCCGGGACTAAAAGACACAACGAGACATAAAAGACGCGGAAGCAAAGGAAAGAAACTACGTCGGTGAAGTAAGGATTCTATACTCGAATATCTAGACGACTATGACTCAACTAAAATACCTAGACAATATCACACGAAATAACACAAATCCAAAAAAACAAAGGGGCTGTTTTGGACGAGTTTATGGACGGCTTGGATGAAGGTAATTCAATGGTGATGAATGGGTTTAGAATGGCTAGAGTAGATAGGATATGATAGAGATGAAACGGACTTTCGGATTGAATCGGAACGAGATGATGTTGAACTCGAACAAAGGGCTGGAATGGGACGAACGTTGATGATGCTTGGATGACGTCGAATGGCGATGATGGACGATGTAAAGTCGATGTGAATTACAACCCGAAAGTTTCCTTGAATCTCGGACGTACACAAGGCCAAATTCTTTAAGTTGTTCTTCGATAGCGAGTCTCCGACGATCCCTCGAACGTGGACGGTGAATTCCCTTTGTAAAACTTAGAGATGCTAAATCTAAGAGTATGAATTTAAAAGATCTAAACTCACAAAGATATAATATGGGGTTGAGACAATATTGAAGCAAAGCTTTAATTATCAAATATGGTCTAAAGTAACAATGAAATATGGATCCACTATTTATAATAGTTGGATCGAAAATCTAAGCCTAAAGGACCGGAAATACTAGTCCAATTTGAAGTAGAATTGGACTTCAACAACTTCCTAAACTAGAATTCTATTTAAGGTAGATTTTGTAGATCTTGCCTTATCTAAAAATCTAGTCAAAACTCTATCTATAATAACCGAAAAATCATAATTAAAAATCTGCAAAAATTCGTCCATAACTATAACATAAAAAATACTATAGTCTATGATGTGATCCGGGACTAAATGACACCACGAGACACAAAAGACGCGGAAGCTAGGAAAGAAACTACGTCGATACGAAAGGATTCTATACTCGAAAACTAGACGACTAAGACTCAATTAAAATACATAGATAAATGACACACAAATAAAACACAAATCCAATATAAAAGGGCTGTGTTGGAACGGAAATATGGACGGCTAGGATGATGATGACCGATGGTAGTGAATAGGTTTAGAAGGCCTGGGGTAGATGATACGCTCCGAGCTAAGGAGGTGTCGGATCCAATCAAAGTGCCTGAAGGACCCGTGACGCGATCGCGAGCTAAGAGGTTCAAGGAAAACCTCGACGGGTTCATACGAGAGGTTTGGGAACAAGAGGCGTCAAGGAAAACCATGGAAGGAGCCAATGAGGGGGAACCAAGCTGGAAGGTGTTGATAGCGGCACAAGGTTATCAAGGGTTGGAGTTAGAGTGCATTGCATGAAGATGGAAATCAGTCGGTATGCCCATACCGCGCGACAGTCAGTATGCCCATACTGACTAGGAGTAATATCGGTCCTTAATATTTTAATTAAGGGGATTGGTTTATTAGACTATAGTATTTATTTAGTCAGATTTTTATTTATTAATTTTCAATTTTTAAAGAGTCATAGTTTGACTAGGATTTATTTAAGGTAGTTTCTTACTTTGAATAGGATTCTAGTTAGGCAGTTTTCCTAGTCTAGATAGAATTCTTTTTGGAGCAGATTTTTAAGTCCTTTTAGCATTATATTTTGTCCATCCCTACACTATAAATAGGGATCTATTGTGAACATTATTGAACACACCATTATTGAATTCAATTATAAACTTGTGAGTTTATTTTCTCTCTGGAGAACTTTTATTCGAATTTCATAATATTTGTGAGATTCAATTTCGACTTATCAAACGGGTTCATCATCCCCGCTTGTGGCGTCTACATCAAATCCAAGTTCGTGTTTCCAATTGATCGCGGGTTACGAATTCTACTAATTTGTGGTTCAACATCGTTGTGAGGCTAGGGTTTGGATCCACCCATCCAAATCGGCGAAACTGATACAAGTCCTGGGAAGTTCTATAGCTTTCTTTGACGTGTGCCGGCGAAGATCGCATCAGTAGATAGGGAATGATAGAGTAGAATCGGACTTACGGATTAAACGAATGATGATGGAACTTGGCTCGAACTATGGCTGGACTTGAAGCGGACGTTTGGCGACGGTGGATGGCGTCGAACGGCGGTGAAGATGGTGTTAAGTCGATGTGAATTACAACCCGAAAGTTGCCTTGAATCTCGAACGTACACAAGGCTAAATTCTTTAAGTTGCTCTTCGATAGCGAGTTTCCGACGATCCCTCGAACGTGGACGGCGAATTCCCTTTGTAAAACTTAGAGATGCTAAATCTAAGAGTATGAATTTAAAAGATCTAAACTCACAAAGATATAAAATGGGGTTGAGACAATATTGAAGCAAAGCTTTAATTATCAAATATGGTCTAGAGTAACAATGAAATATGGACCCTCTATTTATACTAATAGGACCGAAAATCTAACCGAAAATTGTAGTCCAAATTGAACTAGAATTGGACTTTGACTACTTCCTAAACTAGAATTCTATTTAAGGTAGATTTTGTAGATCTTCCCTTATCTAAAAATCTAGTCAAAACTCTATCTAAAATAACCGAAAATATTATTAACTAAAAATCCGCCAAAAATTCGTCCAAAACATAATAAATAAAATACTATAGTCTAATAAATCAATCCCCTTAATTGGATCATCAAGTGATGTGACCCGGGGCCTATGTGATGAAGCCATGGACAACAAAGATGATGAAGAACCGGAGTTGCAATTTAGAGGACCAATCACAAGATCAAGAGCTAAGAAGTTGCAAGCTTACTTGCAAGTGTTGATTCGAAGAAAGCTCGAGATTGGAGATGAAGAAGTCAAGAGAAGCAATTCCAAGATAGTTAATTTATTAACTATTGAAGATCAAGAACACACCATGGAGTATTAATCTTGAAGAGATGAAGATGAAGAGTTCAAGAGCATGTGTGCATGTGCATGAAATTTGTCGTGCATGTGTGTGCGGTTTCTAGTGAAGAAATCGGTCCCATAGTAATTAATTATGGAGTTGATTTTATTTAGACTATAGTATTTATTTAATTAATTTAGACTATAGTTTAGATCAGATTTTTATGGGGTTGATCTTGTGATTGGTCCTCTAAATTGCAACTCCGGTTCTTCATCATCTTTGTTGTCCATGGCTTCATCATCAAGGGCCGATTATTTTGGGCTTTTCCACCATGCATGCTTAACTTGGGCTGAATAGCAAGTATACACATCAAACCCAACAAAAGCACACGCACGCCTTCTTCTTTATGCACACACGTTCACATCTTGATCTCCATCTTCAAATGTCAACAATGTCATCATCTTCAAGCTTCCTTGCACTCCGTCTTCAACTTCGAACTTCTTGCGAATTGTAGCTTGCAAATATTCTTGCAACTTCTTAGCTCGTAGTCTTGTAACGGGTCCTTTGAATTGCAGCTCTTCATTGACTTCATCATTGCTATGGATGTCCTCATCAGTCTAATAAATCAATCCCCTTAATTAAATCATCAAGGGCCGATTATTTTGGGCTTTTCCACCATGCATGCTTAACTTGGGCTGAATAGCAAGTATACATATCTAACCCAACAAAAACACACACACGCCTTCTTCTTCATGCACACATGTTCACATCTTGATCTCCATCTTCAAATGTCAACAATGTCATCATCTTCAAGCTTCCTTGCACTCCGTCTTCAACTTCGAACTTCTTGCGAATTATGGCTTGTAAATATTCTTGCAACTTCTTAGCTCGTAGTTTTGTGACGGGTCCTTTGAATTGCAGCTCCTCATTGCTATGGATGTCCTCATCATCGTCGACGCTCTTGGTGTGCAGGCTAAGAGATTTGCGTGCAACCAAAATAAGAGCATTGGGCGCTGCGTACTCCTCCTCCCCACTCGACTCGGATAAACCCGGCATCTCCGGATCAACTTCTTCTTCATCCGTCACAATCTCACCATTGTTCTTTAGGATCATCACACGTCGATTTGGGCACTGATTGGCTATGTGTCCTCTACCTTGACATTTAAAGCACTTAATGTCTCGGTTTCGGTTGCCCATCGAATCTTGATTGCTTGATCCCGTCACTGTAGGTGTCTCAACCTTCGGCTTAGTGAACGGTTGCTTCTCGTCTTTCTTCCCTTGATTTGAAGCTTTCGATGAAGCTGTGTTGGGATTTGAGTTCGACTTCCATGTGGAAGAACTCACTTGGTTGGTGTTCCCCCTCCTCTTAAGTTGGTTCTCTACTTTGATAGCCATTTGTACCATGTCCTCCATCTCGACATAGTGCTGCAACTCCACCACTTGATATGATCCTGAAAACCCTTGAAGAATCAAATTCTGAGCTATCATTCAAAGGTCCGAAGATTGTTAGAGTGAGGGCCATCAAAGATTGGAAATCAAGATTTGAGGAACAATACATGAAGATCAAATATTCAGCCCGAGATTGGTCAACATGCTATCAATTAATGATGAAGAAGGAAGCATGAAGACGTGAGAAGAAGAACAACGCCATTTGGACGTGTGCATTAAAAGTTATACGCGTTTGCATGGGAAATCGGGATATGCTGTTTTTCATGCAAAGGTGGCAACAATAATACATATGGGCCACGAATTATTTATGATATATAGCAGCCCATATTGTGTTATTAAAGGTCCAAATGATGAGAATCAGATCATGCCAACAAAAGAAGAAGAAATGCACCATGGCAGCCCCAAGTGGATTGCTATGTTGTCCATAGAAGATGAAGAAGATCAGAATGACGAGATCGAGCAAGGTAATGATCAAGATGATCCGGAGCTGCAGTTTAAAGATCCAATGACGCGTTTGCGAGCTAAGAAGTTGCAAGCTTATTTACAAGCTTCTATTCGTCGTAAATTCGAACTTGGTGAAGATGAAGACAAGGGCAGCTCGAGATTGATCACCATGCTTTCCATTAATGAAGAAGAAGGAAGCATGAAGACGTGAGAAGAAGAATCACGCCATTTGGACGTGTGCATGAAGAGTTCTATGCGTTTGCATGGGAATCCGACAAGTTGCTGTTTTTCATGCAAAGGTGGCAAGAATTAAACATCACATGGGCCACGAATTAATTGATTATTTGGCAGCCCATGTCATGTAGATTGAAGTCCAAATAGGCGAATTTTGAAGGCCCAAAATCAGTTTGGGATTTATCCTTATCTAGTTAGATTTAGATAGATTTTTGTTATCTTATTTTTGGTATCTTTTGATTTTATCCTAGATTGATTAGGATTAGTATTTTTTTGATGTTTATCTAGTTAATTAGGGTTAATTTTCGTTCATAATCTCTCCTATAAATAGGAGTACCCTGTGACATTCATAAATCAGACAATTGCAAGAAATAAAGAGTTATTCTCAATCTGTCTCACGATCCTTCGGTTGATCAAACTTTTATCTACAATTCTATTGTTCTAGCAAATCAATAGTCTTATTTAAGTTCTTCAGGGTATAATTAAGTACTTGGGAGAATTGCTATCCGGAGAAGCTAGACGTGCGCGTTCGGGTTATTCAACACGGGTTCGCCGAATCTAACCTATCCTTCGACCACACCGCCGCCGCCAACACCATCAATACCGCCGTCATCCGCCGCCGTGACCATCACCACCGCCGAGTTCCAGCCACCATCCAAGTGTTCCAATCGAGTCCTAGTTCGTGTCTACGTAATTCTAGTAAGTTTTATCGTATTTTGAGTCGGATTGATTCCATTGTTTTCTAGCTGACGTAGTTCGTTCTTGAAGTCTTCCGCGTGCATAAATCTCGTGTCTTGGATACATTGTCCGGGTCACATCTTAAATTTGGCATCAGAGCCACGTCAGCTCTGCTGGTCGTGGTTCAATCCGACGTGTCATCTACGTGTTAGTTATTTTTCGTACGTGTCAGTTTTCTGTCTTACGTGTCATTTAACTTTCGTATTATTTCGAGTCTATTGTAATCTGATTTCTATTCATTGAAAAAAAAAAAAAAGGTAAAAGAGCAAAGGGATCGAAATCCCTACAGCAAAAAAAAAAAAAAAAAAAAAAATCGAAAAAAAAAAAAAAAAAATTCCGAAAAAAAAAAATCGAAAAAAAAAAAAAAAAAAACGAAAATCTGATTTAATTCTTGTTATTTTCGAATTTTAATTCTTGTTTTTAGATTGTTTCCATATTTGATAGATATTTTAGGATTTGTTAGATTGTGTTCACACTTGGTCAAACTTATCCAAAGTATTCTACCTTATCTACTAGATTTCCTACCTTGTTTAGATATCTCCCATACTCATCCATATCTAATCAAGATCTTCCATCATTATCCACCTATAATTTTCGAATTCTACTCCTATAGTGTTCGAAAATTTCAGTCCACATCCATATACACCCGGTTCACCTTATACACCACATAGTCCATACACCCGTACACCCATACACCCATACACCCGTACACCCGTGGTCCACATACACCACCAGCTGAATTACTCATTCCACACGCCTACTTCTACTCTTAGCAACCTTCCGGCTTGATTTTATCCGTTGGAGCTTGAAGAAGACCCAGAGGAGCTAATCAACAAGAAGACTGTTTCGATCCACCCACCCCCATATTTCACTCCACACGTGCACTACACATACTTGAGCGTTAAACACGAGTGGAAAAATCAAGAGTGACATACACGAGCGTTTGTGAGGAATTGTGAGGTTCTACTTTACTTTTTCTTCACGTTTGTTCGTTTTGCAGGATAAATGGACCAACAGGAAGATATTTTCTACACCCGTTGCTCCATCCAAGACAAAATTGGTTCCATGATTATTGACAGTGGTAGTGTATTTAACGCCATTAGTCAATATGCAGTGGACAAGCTCGGCCTAGTACCACAGGAGCATCCCAAGCCCTATAAGTTGCAGCGGCTTACAATCACAAGTCAGGTAAGTGTCGCATTTACTATTGGTCGATATACTGACACTGTTTTATGTGATGTCATTCCTATGGAGGCAACACACATTCTTCTAGGTCAACCGTGGCAATTCGATCGAGGAGCAGTGCACGATTGTCACGCCAACACTTATTCCTTTGCTTGGAATGGACGACCCATCAGACTGATGCCTTTGGCGCCTGAGGACGTCATTAAGGATCAGAAGTGGATGCAAGAAAAGTTTAAAACCGAAAGGGAAAAGAAGGCCGCAGCTACCCAGAGCGAATCAATCGCCACCGTCCCTAGCACTACTTCGACACCGTTGGAGTCTTGTTCACACCAAGACGTGTCGTCTAATCCCTCCAACACAGATCACCAGTTAAATTTAGACATGATAAGTGAAGCTACAATTCCGTCCCAACCCATATGCATTGATCCAACACTTGATTCGGGTAAGTCGGATAATCTGTTAATTTCTCAGAACAGTGCTACTAATGATTATTTTTCTAGTGATGTGCAGATCGAGAAGAGAGAGTTCAAGATTGAGCAGCCTGGAATAGCTACATCCAACCCTGATGGCAGCTCGGAAGAAGTTTCCAACTCTCAAGAGGAGATCAACGAAGAGCTGAAGTTGGAGCATGATGATGTTCGACTTAGAGATCAGCTCGTTCTAGATAAGTCATCCGATACCCACGTTGTTTATCTTAAGGACGTGTTACTTGAAATCGAGAGAGGTAAGTACCGTCTATCCTATTCTAGCATTGATAGGTATTTGATGTGTATAGTTGAATCCATGTTCCTTTTAAGAATTAATTTAACATTTGGATTTGACTTGAATTGCATGAAAAGGCTAGATAGTAGAGATCCATTGTTTGTTCCAACCAAGTGTAAGATGCGTGCATGGTATTTGAATTCGATTAGTTTGTGTTTATCCATTGCTCATTTGAAAGCTATTCATAGTGTTGAACATGCTGGAAATTGCATAATTGTTTGTTATACCATGTTCGATCCATTATATGTTACACGTTGGATAGTTGATGGTTTTGTTCAGATTGAGTCATGCACACCATTGATAGTGATGAATCAATTACTTTGGACTTGTCAATTGAGGTTTCAGTGTCCTATCCGGCATTATCACCGTTGTCGTTGTGTATCAACGTATGCTCTTAGTTGGTATTCGGTATACATTTGGTTTAATCTAATATCTCTTGTTGAGTGTTGTGCTAAGCATAACCAAGTCATTGAACTTCAAAGACAAAGGGACGTCGTCCGTATCTACGACAACCCTAATGGCATTAACCTCCAAGGTATGGAACGTCTTCATTCCATGGTTCATTATACTGATTTTTTGTCCATTTCTGCAGGTGACTTCGAGCATACAGAGGATCTGAATTCAAGGACGAATTCTTTTCAAGAGGGGGGGAATGATGAGAATCAGATCATGCCAACAAAAGAAGAAGAAATGCACCATGGCAGCCCCAAGTGGATTGCTATGTTGTCCATAGAAGATGAAGAAGATCAGAATGACGAGATCGAGCAAGGTAATGATCAAGATGATCCGGAGCTGCAGTTTAAAGATCCAATGACGCGTTTGCGAGCTAAGAAGTTGCAAGCTTATTTACAAGCTTCTATTCGTCGTAAATTCGAACTTGGTGAAGATGAAGACAAGGGCAGCTCGAGATTGATCACCATGCTTTCCATTAATGAAGAAGAAGGAAGCATGAAGACGTGAGAAGAAGAATCACGCCATTTGGACGTGTGCATGAAGAGTTCTATGCGTTTGCATGGGAATCCGACAAGTTGCTGTTTTTCATGCAAAGGTGGCAAGAATTAAACATCACATGGGCCACGAATTAATTGATTATTTGGCAGCCCATGTCATGTAGATTGAAGTCCAAATAGGCGAATTTTGAAGGCCCAAAATCAGTTTGGGATTTATCCTTATCTAGTTAGATTTAGATAGATTTTTGTTATCTTATTTTTGGTATCTTTTGATTTTATCCTAGATTGATTAGGATTAGTATTTTTTTGATGTTTATCTAGTTAATTAGGGTTAATTTTCGTTCATAATCTCTCCTATAAATAGGAGTACCCTGTGACATTCATAAATCAGACAATTGCAAGAAATAAAGAGTTATTCTCAATCTGTCTCACGATCCTTCGGTTGATCAAACTTTTATCTACAATTCTATTGTTCTAGCAAATCAATAGTCTTATTTAAGTTCTTCAGGGTATAATTAAGTACTTGGGAGAATTGCTATCCGGAGAAGCTAGACGTGCGCGTTCGGGTTATTCAACACGGGTTCGCCGAATCTAACCTATCCTTCGACCACACCGCCGCCGCCAACACCATCAATACCGCCGTCATCCGCCGCCGTGACCATCACCACCGCCGAGTTCCAGCCACCATCCAAGTGTTCCAATCGAGTCCTAGTTCGTGTCTACGTAATTCTAGTAAGTTTTATCGTATTTTGAGTCGGATTGATTCCATTGTTTTCTAGCTGACGTAGTTCGTTCTTGAAGTCTTCCGCGTGCATAAATCTCGTGTCTTGGATACATTGTCCGGGTCACATCTTAAATTTGGCATCAGAGCCACGTCAGCTCTGCTGGTCGTGGTTCAATCCGACGTGTCATCTACGTGTTAGTTATTTTTCGTACGTGTCAGTTTTCTGTCTTACGTGTCATTTAACTTTCGTATTATTTCGAGTCTATTGTAATCTGATTTCTATTCATTGAAAAAAAAAAAAAGGTAAAAGAGCAAAGGGATCGAAATCCCTACAGCAAAAAAAAAAAAAAAAAAAAAAATCGAAAAAAAAAAAAAAAAAATTCCGAAAAAAAAAAATCGAAAAAAAAAAAAAAAAAAACGAAAATCTGATTTAATTCTTGTTATTTTCGAATTTTAATTCTTGTTTTTAGATTGTTTCCATATTTGATAGATATTTTAGGATTTGTTAGATTGTGTTCACACTTGGTCAAACTTATCCAAAGTATTCTACCTTATCTACTAGATTTCCTACCTTGTTTAGATATCTCCCATACTCATCCATATCTAATCAAGATCTTCCATCATTATCCACCTATAATTTTCGAATTCTACTCCTATAGTGTTCGAAAATTTCAGTCCACATCCATATACACCCGGTTCACCTTATACACCACATAGTCCATACACCCGTACACCCATACACCCATACACCCGTACACCCGTGGTCCACATACACCACCAGCTGAATTACTCATTCCACACGCCTACTTCTACTCTTAGCAACCTTCCGGCTTGATTTTATCCGTTGGAGCTTGAAGAAGACCCAGAGGAGCTAATCAACAAGAAGACTGTTTCGATCCACCCACCCCCATATTTCACTCCACACGTGCACTACACATACTTGAGCGTTAAACACGAGTGGAAAAATCAAGAGTGACATACACGAGCGTTTGTGAGGAATTGTGAGGTTCTACTTTACTTTTTCTTCACGTTTGTTCGTTTTGCAGGATAAATGGACCAACAGGAAGATATTTTCTACACCCGTTGCTCCATCCAAGACAAAATTGGTTCCATGATTATTGACAGTGGTAGTGTATTTAACGCCATTAGTCAATATGCAGTGGACAAGCTCGGCCTAGTACCACAGGAGCATCCCAAGCCCTATAAGTTGCAGCGGCTTACAATCACAAGTCAGGTAAGTGTCGCATTTACTATTGGTCGATATACTGACACTGTTTTATGTGATGTCATTCCTATGGAGGCAACACACATTCTTCTAGGTCAACCGTGGCAATTCGATCGAGGAGCAGTGCACGATTGTCACGCCAACACTTATTCCTTTGCTTGGAATGGACGACCCATCAGACTGATGCCTTTGGCGCCTGAGGACGTCATTAAGGATCAGAAGTGGATGCAAGAAAAGTTTAAAACCGAAAGGGAAAAGAAGGCCGCAGCTACCCAGAGCGAATCAATCGCCACCGTCCCTAGCACTACTTCGACACCGTTGGAGTCTTGTTCACACCAAGACGTGTCGTCTAATCCCTCCAACACAGATCACCAGTTAAATTTAGACATGATAAGTGAAGCTACAATTCCGTCCCAACCCATATGCATTGATCCAACACTTGATTCGGGTAAGTCGGATAATCTGTTAATTTCTCAGAACAGTGCTACTAATGATTATTTTTCTAGTGATGTGCAGATCGAGAAGAGAGAGTTCAAGATTGAGCAGCCTGGAATAGCTACATCCAACCCTGATGGCAGCTCGGAAGAAGTTTCCAACTCTCAAGAGGAGATCAACGAAGAGCTGAAGTTGGAGCATGATGATGTTCGACTTAGAGATCAGCTCGTTCTAGATAAGTCATCCGATACCCACGTTGTTTATCTTAAGGACGTGTTACTTGAAATCGAGAGAGGTAAGTACCGTCTATCCTATTCTAGCATTGATAGGTATTTGATGTGTATAGTTGAATCCATGTTCCTTTTAAGAATTAATTTAACATTTGGATTTGACTTGAATTGCATGAAAAGGCTAGATAGTAGAGATCCATTGTTTGTTCCAACCAAGTGTAAGATGCGTGCATGGTATTTGAATTCGATTAGTTTGTGTTTATCCATTGCTCATTTGAAAGCTATTCATAGTGTTGAACATGCTGGAAATTGCATAATTGTTTGTTATACCATGTTCGATCCATTATATGTTACACGTTGGATAGTTGATGGTTTTGTTCAGATTGAGTCATGCACACCATTGATAGTGATGAATCAATTACTTTGGACTTGTCAATTGAGGTTTCAGTGTCCTATCCGGCATTATCACCGTTGTCGTTGTGTATCAACGTATGCTCTTAGTTGGTATTCGGTATACATTTGGTTTAATCTAATATCTCTTGTTGAGTGTTGTGCTAAGCATAACCAAGTCATTGAACTTCAAAGACAAAGGGACGTCGTCCGTATCTACGACAACCCTAATGGCATTAACCTCCAAGGTATGGAACGTCTTCATTCCATGGTTCATTATACTGATTTTTTGTCCATTTCTGCAGGTGACTTCGAGCATACAGAGGATCTGAATTCAAGGACGAATTCTTTTCAAGAGGGGGGGGAATGATGAGAATCAGATCATGCCAACAAAAGAAGAAGAAATGCACCATGGCAGCCCCAAGTGGATTGCTATGTTGTCCATAGAAGATGAAGAAGATCAGAATGACGAGATCGAGCAAGGTAATGATCAAGATGATCCGGAGCTGCAGTTTAAAGATCCAATGACGCGTTTGCGAGCTAAGAAGTTGCAAGCTTATTTACAAGCTTCTATTCGTCGTAAATTCGAACTTGGTGAAGATGAAGACAAGGGCAGCTCGAGATTGATCACCATGCTTTCCATTAATGAAGAAGAAGGAAGCATGAAGACGTGAGAAGAAGAATCACGCCATTTGGACGTGTGCATGAAGAGTTCTATGCGTTTGCATGGGAATCCGACAAGTTGCTGTTTTTCATGCAAAGGTGGCAAGAATTAAACATCACATGGGCCACGAATTAATTGATTATTTGGCAGCCCATGTCATGTAGATTGAAGTCCAAATAGGCGAATTTTGAAGGCCCAAAATCAGTTTGGGATTTATCCTTATCTAGTTAGATTTAGATAGATTTTTGTTATCTTATTTTTGGTATCTTTTGATTTTATCCTAGATTGATTAGGATTAGTATTTTTTTGATGTTTATCTAGTTAATTAGGGTTAATTTTCGTTCATAATCTCTCCTATAAATAGGAGTACCCTGTGACATTCATAAATCAGACAATTGCAAGAAATAAAGAGTTATTCTCAATCTGTCTCACGATCCTTCGGTTGATCAAACTTTTATCTACAATTCTATTGTTCTAGCAAATCAATAGTCTTATTTAAGTTCTTCAGGGTATAATTAAGTACTTGGGAGAATTGCTATCCGGAGAAGCTAGACGTGCGCGTTCGGGTTATTCAACACGGGTTCGCCGAATCTAACCTATCCTTCGACCACACCGCCGCCGCCAACACCATCAATACCGCCGTCATCCGCCGCCGTGACCATCACCACCGCCGAGTTCCAGCCACCATCCAAGTGTTCCAATCGAGTCCTAGTTCGTGTCTACGTAATTCTAGTAAGTTTTATCGTATTTTGAGTCGGATTGATTCCATTGTTTTCTAGCTGACGTAGTTCGTTCTTGAAGTCTTCCGCGTGCATAAATCTCGTGTCTTGGATACATTGTCCGGGTCACATCACCAAAAGTGGCGAAAATAAGAGGCCCAAAGTTAGTTAGGATTTATCCTTATCTAGTTAGATTTAGATAGATTTTTGTTATCTTATTTTTGGTATCTTTTGATTTTATCCTAGATTGATTAGGATTAGTATATTTTCGATTTCTTATAGTTTTAGGACTCTTAATTTTCGTGCATAATGCCTCCTATAAATAGGAGTACCTTGTGACATTATGATTCAGACAATTGGAAGAAATAAAGAGTTATTCTCAATCTGTCTCACGATCCTTTGGTTGATCAAACTGTTACCTACAATTCTATTGTTCTAGCAATACAATAGTCTTATTCACGTTCTTCAGGGTATATTAAGTACTTGGGAGAATTGCTATCCGGAGAATTAGTCGTGCGCGTTCGAGTTGATACAATACGGGTTCGCCGATCCTGATTTATCCTTCTACCTTCCATCACCACCGAGATTCCTTCCACCATTGTCGTTCGCCGTGATTCCAGCCACCACCGCCGAGTTCCAGCCATTCAAGGGTGTCTTTTCGTGTCAACAATCGAGTCCTTGTTCGTGTCTACGTATCTTAGTAAGTTCTACACATTTCGAGTTCTTTTCTAGTCGAGTTTGTCGTCTTTTCTCTAGAGTCGTATTGATCCCTTACGCATCCGACGTTGTTCCGTTCCTAGCTTCCGCATATTTCATCAGTGTCGTGTCCCATAGGTCCCGGGTCACATCTTTATGATGTGACCCAGGACCTATGGGACACGACCAAGACAAAATACGCGGAAGCTAGAATCGGAACTACGTCGGATGCGTAAGGGATCAATACGACTCAAACAAAAGAATGAAAATACAACTCAAATATATGAACAATATACTCGATTAACGTGCTGAATTAGACTCAAACAAATAGACACATAAACAACCTAGATCATGACTCAACTAAATAAAACACACACAAATAAATAGATAGATAGGCGAATTGGGACAGATTTGTTATACGTGTTAATCAGGGCGAAATAAGCACGTATAGGTGATAATCGAATTATGGAGTGGATTTGGGCTGTTTTGTGGACTATGGATGATGATGATACGTGCGTAATGTAGATGATGATACGTGCGTAATATTGATGGCTGATTTGGAGGTCGTCGATGATGGTGATGGACGTGTGGTGTTGATGAAGTGATTCACAACCCGATAGCCTCCTTGAATCTCGAACGTCTTCAAGGTTGAAATCTCCAAGTTGTTCCTCGTTAGCGAATACCGGTCAATCCCTCAAGTGAATTGAGCAATACCCTTGAATAAGACTTGTAGTTGCTAGCTCCAAGAATGAATATTTTCGTGTGAAAAGTATTCAAAAGACAAATAGATTTGAGACACAAATTGAATGCAAAAGCAATTTAATTCAACAATCTCTAAAGTATCAATGAGACATGGTTCCCCTATTTATAAGCACTAAGGGGGACGAAAATTAGCATAAAAAAGGCCTAAAGATTGATCCAAAAGGGATCTCTAACTATACTAGGAAGTTCCCTAAGCTAGAATTCTATTCAAGGTAGGAAATTGCCTTAAATACAATTCTAGTCAAAATTGACCTCAATATGGACGAAAATTACTACTAAATAATTAAATAAATCTGATCCAACTATAGTCTTAATTAAATAAAATAAATACTATAGTCTAAAATAAAATCAACCCCATAATTAATTACTATGGGACCGATTTCTTCACTAGAAACCGCACACACATGCACGATTGAGACACAAATTGAATGCAAAAGCAATTTTAATCAATAATGTCTAAAATAACAATATGACATGGTTCCCCTATTTATATGGTTAAAAGCCACGAAAATAATAAGGTTAAAAGGCCTAAAAAAGGGATCTCTAACTATACTAGGAAGATACCTAAACTAGAATTCTATTCAAGGTAGGAAATTGCCTTAAATACAATTCTAGTCAAACCCTATCAACTAATGGACGAAAATTGACTAATAATTAATAAAAATCTGATCTAAACTATAGTCTAAATTAAATAAAAATAGCACTATAGTCTAAATAAAAACTAACAAGACTGGAACTACTCGGTATGGGCATACCGACCGAAACTAGTCGGTTTGGGCATACCGACGGGTTCACACACTTCAACTCTTCATGCACATGCACATGTGCACTTCTTCTCTTTATATCTTCCATGGTGTGATCTTGATCTTCATCTTCAATTGATAATGCTAAAATCCATTTGGGGCTGCGTCCAATTTCTTCTTCTCCAACTTCAATCGTTCTTCGCATTAACATGTGAACATAACCTTGAAATTGTTTGGCTCTCATACGCGTAATTGGACCTTTGAATGGCATCTCCGGGTTTAGTTCTTCAAGGCCTTGCATGGCTTCATCATTCCCCCCCTGCTGAAAAGAATTCGTCCTCGAATTCAAGACTTCTTGATGAGACCATGGCAATCATCAAATCGGTCCATCCAAAGCTGCCATTAAAGGATCCCAAGATTGTTACCTTATTAACAATTAAAGATTGGAGATCAAGATTTGAAGAGCAATGCATGAAGATAGAACTCATCAAATTGTGCATGCATGGCAGATTCGCGTTGCATGGAATTTTCATCCCTTATTTGATTTAATTAGGGATTGAATTTTATTTAGACTATAGTATTTATTTAATTATGTTAGACTATAGTTTAGTTCAGATTTTTATTTAATTTAATGTAATTTTCGTCCATATTATAGTCAAGGTTGACTAGAATTGTATTTAAGGCAATTTCCTACCTTGAATAGAATTCTAGTTTAGGGAACTTCCTAGTATAGTTAGAGATCCCTTTTGGATCAATTTTTGAGCCCTATTTTATGTTTAATTTCGTTCCCCCATAGTATTATAAATAGGGGAACCATGTCACATTGTTACTTTAGACTTTATTTGAATTATTAAGCTTTGCTTTCAATATTGTCTCAACCCCCTTTTAAATCTTTGTGAGTTTTGATTTAAAATTCATATTCTTGGAGCTAGCAACTTTAAGTCTTATTCAAGGGTATTGCTTAATCCACTTGAGGGATTAACCGGTATTCGCTATCCGAAGATCAACTTGGAGATTTCAACCTTGGATACGTTCGAGATTCAAGGAGGCTATCGGGTTGTGATTCACATCAACGAATCATCATCCATCAATCATAATCGACGCCATCCATACTCCATCAACGCACGTCTCAATTCAGCCCCGTGTTCGAGTTCAAGCTCTACGCCGTTTCGCTCATACCGTAAGTTCGTTTCATCTCTATCATATCCTATCTACTCCAAGCCATTCTTCACCCTAAACACACAATTCCAACACCCTCATTACAGCCATAAAACCGTCCTTATACAACCCTCATTCCTTGGATTTGTGTTATATAGTTCGTGTCATTTTTCTAGGTATTTTATTTGTCTAGATTTGTTTGTTTTAGTCATCTATTTGAGTCGGATTGAAACCCTTCTTTCGCTGATGTGTTTCGTATCCTAAGTCTTCCGCTACGTTCTCTAGATTCGTCCTAGATTAATAGTCCGGGTCGTATCACTTCTGCATGCTCGAATTCACCTGCAGGAATGGACAATAAATCAGTATAATAAACCATGGAATGAAGACGTGCCATACCTTGGAGGTTAATGCCATAAGGATTGTCGTAGATACGGACGACGTCCCTCTGTCTTTGAAGTTTGATGGCTTGGTTATGCCTAGCACAACACTCAACAAAATAATCAACTATCCAACGTGTCACATACAGATCTAACGTGGTATAAGAAACAATTATGCAATTTCCAGCATGTTCAACACTATGAATAGCTTTCAAATGATCAATGGAAAAACACAAACTAATCAAATTCAAGTACCATGCATGCATCTTGCACTTGGTTGGAACAAACAATGGCTTCCTACTATCCAACCTTTTCATGAAATTCAAGTAAAATCCAAATGTTAAATTAATTCTAAAAAGGAACATGGATTCAACTACACACATCAAGTACCTATCAATGCTAGAATAGGTTAGACGGTACTTACCTCTCTCGATTTCAAGTAACACGTCCTTAAAATAAACAATGGGGGTATTGGATCACTTATCTAGAACAAGCTGATCTCTAAGTCGAACATCATCGTGCTCCAACTTCAGCTCTTCGTTGATTTCCTCTTGAGAGTTGGAAACTTCTTCCGAGCTGCCATCAGGGTTGGATGTAGCTATTCCAAGCTGCTCAATCTCGAACTCTCTCTTCTCGATCTGCACATCACTAGAAAACACAAGATCATGAGTAGCACTGTTCTGAGAAATTAACAGATTATCCGACTTACCAGAATCAAGTGTGGGATCAATGCATATGGGCTGGGACGGAATTGATAGCGGCACAAGGTTATCAAGGGTTGGAGTTAGAGTGCATTGCATGAAGATGGAAATCAGTCGGTATGCCCATACCGCGCGACAGTCAGTATGCCCATACTGACTAGGAGTAATATCGGTCCTTAATATTTTAATAAAGATTGGAAATCAAGATTTGAGGAACAATACATGAAGATCAAATATTCAGCCTGAGATTGGTCAACATGCTATCAATTAATGATGTGACTCGGGACCTATGGGACAAAACAAAGACAAAGGACGCGGAAGCTAGGAACGAAACTCCGTCGGATGCGTAAGGGATCAATACGACTCTAGAGAAAAGATGAAAGACTCGACTAGAAAAAACAAGACTCGAACGGAAATAGAACTTATTAGGATACGTAGACACGAACTAGGACTCGACTGTTGACACGAACGACACCCTTGGGTGGCTGGAACTCGGCGTTGGTGGTTGGAATCACGGCGAACGACGGTGGTGGAAGGAATCTCGGCGGCGATGAAAGGTAGAAGGATAAATCAGGATCGGCGAACCCGTGTTGTATCAACTCGAATGCGCACGACTAATTCTCCGGATAGCAATTCTCCCAAGTACTTAATATACCCTGAAGACCCACAGGTCCACGTTCACCGCACCACAATTTATGATGTGACCCGGGACCTATGGGACACAAAAAAGACAAAGGACGCGGAAGCTAGGAACGAAACTACGTCGGATGCGTAAGGGATCAATACGACTCTAGAGAAAAGATGAAAGACTCGACTAGAAAAAACAAGACTCGAACGGAAATAGAACTTACTAGGATACGTAGACACGAACTAGGACTCGACTGTTGACACGAACGACACCCTTGGGTGGCTGGAAGTCGGCATTGGTGGTTGGAATCACGGCGAACAATGGTGGTGGAAGGAATCTCGGCGGCGATGAAAGGTAGAAGGATAAATCAGGATCGGCGAACCCGTGTTGTATCAACTCGAATGCGCACGACTAATTCTCCGGATAGCAATTCTCCCAAGTACTTAATATACCCTGAAGAACTTGAATAAGACTATTGTATTGCTAGAACAATAGAATTGTAGGTAACAGTTTGATCAACCAAAGGATCGTGAGACAGATTGAGAATAACTCTTTATTTCTTGCAATTGTCTGAATAATAATGTCACAAGGTACTCCTATCTATAGGAGGCAATATGGACGAAAATTAGAGTCCTAAAACTAGAAGAATTTGATTCTAACACTAATCCTAATCAAACTAGGATAAAATCAAAAAATACCAAAAATAAGATAACAACAATCTAACTAAATCTAACTAGATAAGGATAAATCCCAAACTGATTTTGGGCTTCAATATTCGCCTCTTATTGGACTTGGCTTCAATATTCGCCTATTATTGGATGAATCCACACGTTAATTTCAATGTCAACCCAGTCAGTATGCCCATACCGACTGTCTTCATGCCTTCCTTCATCATTAATTGATAGCATGTTGACCAATCTCGGGCTGAATATTTGATCTTCATGTATTGTTCCTCAAATCTTGATTTCCAATCTTTGATGGCCCTCACTCTAACAATCTTCGGACCTTTGAATGATAGCTCCAAATTTAATTCTTCAAGGTTTTTCAGGATCATATCAGAAGGTGGCCACGGCGTACGGCTGGATGATGGTGGTGGTCGTCGTGAGGTATGGAATCGGCGCCGATGTTGGTAGGTGGTGGATTGGATAGATTCGGCGAACCCGTGTTGAATAACTTGAACGCGCACGTCTAACTTCTCCGGATAGCAATTCTACCAAGTCACGATTGAACCCTGAAGAACAATAGAAATGTAGGTAAATAGTTGATCAACCGAAGGATCGTGAGACAGATTGAGAATAACTCTTTATTTCTTGCAATTGTCTAACTTTAAATGTAACAAATAGATGTCTTATATATAGGGACATAGGGGAACGAAATTTAAACCTAATTAAGTGATAAAAATCGATCCTAAAGTAATCCTAATCAAACTAGGATAAAATTAAAAGATACCAAAAATAATTTAACAAAAATCTATCTAAATCTAACTAGATAAGGATAAATCCCAAACTGATTTTGGGCCTTCAAAATTCACCACTTATGGACTTGGGCTCTTCAATAACGTGTTGGACTATTGTTGGATGAATCCACACGTTATTTTCAATGTCAACCCAGTCAGTATGCCCATACCGACTGTCTTCATGCAGTCTGGTCAGTATGCCCATACCGACTGTCTCTTCGAACTTCCATCTTCAACTTCTTCAAGTATGATATCCCATGGTGTGATTTTGATCATCATGTATTGTTCTTCAAATCTTGATTTCCAATCTTTGATGGCCCTCATTCTAACAATCTTCGGACCTTTGAATGATAGCTCCGGATTTAATTCTTCAAGGCTTTTTAGGATCATATCATTCCCCTCCTCTTGAAAAGAATTCATCCTCGAATTCAGATCCTCTGTATGCTCGAATTCACCTGCATGAATGGACAATAAATCATTATAATAAATCATGGAATGAAGACGTTCTATACCTTGGAGGTTAATGCCATAAGGGTTGTCGTAGATACGGACGACATCCCTTTGTCTTTGAAGTTTGATGTCTTGGTTATGCCTAGCACAACACTCAACAAAACAATCAACTATCCAACGTGTAACACATAATGGATCGAACGTGATAAAATAAACAATTATGCAATTTCCAGCATGTTCAACACTATGAATAGCTTTCAAAATGAACAATGGGAAAACACAAACTAATCGAATTCAAGTACCATGCATGCATCTTACACTTGGTTCGAATAAACAATGGCTTTCTACTATCCAACCTTTTCATGCAATTCAAGTAAAATCCAAATGTTAAATTAATTCTAAAAAGAAACATGGATTCAACTACACACATCAAATACCTATCAATGCTAGAATAGGATAGACGACACTTACCTCTCTCGATTTCATGTAACACGTCCTTAAGATAAGCAACGTGGGTGTTCGACGACTTATCTATAACAAGCTGATCTCTAAGTCGAACAGCATCGTGCTCCAAGTTCAGCTCTTCATTGATCTCCTCTTGGTAGTTGGAAACTTCTTCCGAGCTGCCATCAGGGTTGAATGTAGCTATTCCAGGCTGCTCAATCTCGAACTCTCTCTTCTCGATCTGCACATCACTAGAAAACACAAGATCATTAGTAGCACTGTTCTGAGAAATTAACAGATTATCCGACTTACTCGAATCAAGTGTGGGATCAATGCATATGGGCTGGGACGGAATTGTAGCTCCACTTATCATGTCTGAATTCAACTAGTGATCTGCGTTGGATGAACTAGACGACATGTCTTGATGTGAACAAGACTCCAACGGTGTCGTAGTATGACTAGGGATGGTGACGATTGATTCGCACTTGGCAGTTGTGGCCTTCCTTTCCCTTTCGGCTTTAAACTTTTCTTGCATCCGCTTCTGATCCTCTATGACGTCCTTAGGCGCCAAAGGTCTCAGTATGGTGGTCCGTCCATTCCAAGCAAAAGAATAAGTGTTGGCGCGACAATCGTGCACTGCTCTTCGATTGAATTGCCATGGTCAACCTAGAAGAATGTGCGTTGCCTCCATAGGGATAACGTCGCACAAAACAGTGTCAGAAATCTTATTGATTGAGAATGAGACACTTACCTGGTGAACCACGTGTATCTCGTCTCTATCTGTAAGCCACTGCAACTTATAGGGCTTGGGATGCTTCTGTGGTACTAGGCCGAGCTTGTCCACTGCATATTGACTAATGGCGTTAACAACACTACCACTGTCAATAATCATGGAACAAATTTTGTCTTGGATGGAACAACGGGTGTAGAAAATATTTTCCCGTTGATCTAGTTGTGGTAGCTGAGCTATAGTCATTTATCCTGCAAAACGAACAAACGTGAAGAAAAAGTGGAAAAGAACCTCACAATTCCTCACAAACGCTCGTGTATAGCACTCTTAATTTTCCCCTCGTGTATGTCTCTCAAGTATGTGGTGCACGTGTGTAATGAGTATGGGAGTGGGCTGATCGAAAATAGCTGCTTCTGTTGATTAGCTCCTCTGGGTCTTCTTCAAACTCCAACGGATAAAATCAAGCCGGAAGGTTGCTAAGAGTAGAAGTAGGCGTGTGGAATGAGTATTTCGGGTAGATGGTGTATGTAGACCACGGGTGTATGGGTGTATGGGTGTACGGGTGTATGGACTATGTGATGTATAAGGTGAACCGGGTGTATATGGACAAGGACTGAAAATTTCAAACCTATAGATGGTGTAGGATCGAAAATAGAGTATGGAAGATATCTAAACAAGGAAACAAATCTAGTAGATAAGGTAGAATACTTTTGGATAAGTTTGACCAATGTAAACACAATCTAAGAATCCCTAAATATATGGAAACAAATCTAAAAACAAGGAATTAAGATCAAAAATATCGTAGGTCTGAAGCAAGGACTTCACACGCTGCAGAGTTCTTGTTGACTGGGAGTAGTCCAATCGGTGGGTCTAAGCATGGGAATGGGAAATCGTAACCCTTCCTAGTAAACATAAACAAACTGAATTTTCGTTTTTTTTTTATGATTTTTTTTTGTGCTGTAGGGATTCGATCCCTCTGCTCTTTTCTTCTTCTTTTTTCAATGAACAATTCACGAATTACAACTCGAAAGACTCAAAAACAATAAAACAAACACAATTGACGTATTGAACCACGAACGATAGAAACCGACGTGGCTCTTGATACCAATTTATGATGTGACCCGGGACCTATGGGACACGACACGGACAAAGTATGCGGAAGCTAAGGAACGGAACAACGTCGGATGCGTAAGGGAACAATACGACACGAACAATGAATTAAATTACAACTCAACTATACGAACAAATAGACTCGATAATATGCAATAACGAACTGAATTAATACGATACCTAAGACTCTAGATAATGACAATACCAAGCAAAATACAAAACCAAGAAGGATAGAAAAGGGACGAATTCGAATGGAAGAGAAAAGACTCGGATTAAACTAGAACTTACTAGGAAACGTAGAAACGAACAAGGACTTGATGACGAACACGAATAGGATTCGAAGGTGGCTGGATTCACGGTGTACGGCTGGATGATGGTGGTGGTCATCGTGAGGTATAGAATCGGCGGCGATGTTGGTAGCTGGTGGATTGGATAGATTCGGCGAACCCGTGTTGAATAACTCGAACGTGCACGTCTAACTTCTCCGGATAGCAATTCTCCCAAGTCACGATTGAACCCTGAAGAACTTGATTCAGACTATTGATTTGCTAGAACAATAGAATTGTAGGTAAATAGTTGATCAACCGAAGGATCGTGAGACAGATTGAGAATAACTCTTTATTTCTTGCAATTGTCTAACTTTAAATGTAACAGATAGATGTCTTATATATAGGGACATAGGGGAACGAAATTTAAACCTAATTAAGTGATAAAAATCGATCCTAAACTAATCCTAATCAAACTAGGATAAAATTAAAAGATGCCAAAAATAAGATAACAAAAATCTATCTAAATCTAACTAGATAAGGATAAATCCCAAACTGATTTTGGGCCTTCAAAATTCACCACTTATGGACTTGGGCTCTTCAATAACGTGTTAGACTATTGTTGGATGAATCCACACGTTATTTTCAATGTCAACCCAGTCAGGTGCCCATACCGACTGTCTTCATGCAATCTGGTCAGTATGCCCATACCGACTGTCTCTTCGAACTTCCATCTTCAACTTCTTCAAGTATGATATCCCATGGTGTGATTTTGATCATCATGTATTGTTCTTCAAATCTTGATTTCCAATCTTTGATGGCCCTCATTCTAACAATCTTCGGACCTTTGAATGATAGCTCCGGATTTAATTCTTCAAGGCTTTTCAGGATCATATCAGTTCTACACCCGTTTGTTTTATCCGTAAGTCCGTTCAAAACACGTCCAAGCCACATACTCGACAACATCCATCCAACACCATCGTCCACCTCACGGCAGCCCCTTCAAGATCAAGTTCTACACCCGTTCGTTTTATCCGTAAGTCCGTTCAAAACACTATCATATCCTATCTTCTCCAAACCCTTCTTCATCAACCTTCACACACTGATGAGGACATCCATAGCAATGATGAAGTCAATGAAGAGCTGCGATTCAAAGGACCCGTCACAAGACTACGAGCTAAGAAGTTGCAAGAATATTTGCAAGCTATAATTCGCAAGAGGTTCGAAGTTGAAGACGGATCACAAGGAAGCTTGAAGATGATGACATTGTTAAAGATGGAAGATGGAGATCAAGATGTGGAGTGCAATACATGAAGGAGGCGTGCAAGTGTGCTTTTGTTGGGCTTGATGTGTATACTTGCTATTCAGCCCAAGTTAAGCATGCATGGTGGTAAAGCCCAAAAGTTTCGGCCCTTGATGATCCAATTAAGGGGATTGATTTATTAGTCTATAGTATTTTATTTATTATATTATGGACGAAATTTTGCAGATTTTTAGTTAGGATTTTTCGGTTATTTTAGATAGAATTTTGACCAGATTTTTAGATAAGGCAAGATCTACAAAATCTACCTTAAATAGAATTCTAGTTTAGGAAGTAGTCAAAGTCCAATTCTAGTCTAATTAGGACTATTATTTTCGTCCATTAAGCCTTAGGAATTCGATCCAACTATTATAAATAGTGGATCCATATTTCATTGTTATTCAGACCATATTTGATAATTTAAGCTTTGCTTTCAATATTGTCTCAACCCCATTTAGATCATTTAGATCATTTAAATTCATACTCTTAGAATTAGCATCTCTAAGTTTTACAAAGGGAATTCGTCGTCCACGTTCGAGGGATCGTCGGAAACTCGCTATCGAAGAGCAACTTAAAGAATTTGGCCTTGTGTACGTTCGAGATTCAAGGCAACTTTCGGGTTGTAATTCACATCTACAAGTCATCGTCCATCCAACCATAATCGACGTCTTCCAACATCATCCACGTCCGTTTCAAGATCAGCCACCCAACGTGTTCAAGTTCGTGTTCAACTCGTTTAATCCGTAAGTCCATTACAACTCTATCATACCCTATCTACTCTAGCCATTCTAAACCTATTCACCATCATCGAACCATCATCATTCCATACATTGTTCTAACCGTCCAAAACAGCCCTATTCCTATTTGGATTTGTGTTATTTTGTGAGATATTGTCTAGGTATTTTAATTGAGTCTTAGTCGTTTAGTTATTCGAGTATAAAATCCTTTAGTACCGACGTAGTTTCTTTCCTAGCTTCCGCGTCTTTTGTGTCTCGTGGTGTCATTTAGTCCCGGGTCACATCACACACAAAATTCCTTCCTTAATCCAGCCTATTTTTCACCCATAAACAGCCCTTTAATCCTTGGTATTGTGTTATTTAAGTTGTGTCATTATTCTAGGTATTTTAGTTGTCTAGTTTTCGTCTTTTCTTTATTTATTAAGTCGGATTGGAACCGTTCATTTAGTTGACGTGTTTCGTATCCTAAAGTCTTCCGCTACGTTGTTAATATCGTCCTAGATTAATAGTCCGGGTCACATCAAAGACTCCGGCTGGGAACTCTCGGCCGTTCACGGCGGCGGTCCGGGTGGTGGCTGCGGCTTGCTTTGCCCGTTCTTGCTTAAATCTCTCTTGCATCCTCTCTTGATCCTCTGCAACAGCTTTAGGAGCGAGTGGTTTGAGCACAGTGGTTCGGCCATTCGAATAAGTGTTGGCCAAACCATCGTGAACCGCTTTTCTGTCGAATTGTCACGGTCTTCCTAAAAGAATGTGGGCTGCTGATGTGACCCGGGACTAAATGACCAACGAGACACAAAAGATGCGGAAGCTAAGGATTGAAACTACGTCGGTGAAGTAAGGATTCTATACTCGATTATCTAGACGACTAAGACACAACTAAGATACCTAGAACTTTGACACAAATTAAATAACACAAACCAAGGGTTCAAGGGGCTGAATTGGACGGTTTTATAGGGCTGGAAATTGGAAGAATTTCGTGTGTGAAGGTTGGTGAAGAAGGGCTTGGAGAAGATAGGATATGTTAGTGTTTGAACGGACTTACGGATATAACGAACGGATGTAGAATTCGGACTTGAAGGGGGCTGCCGTGATTTGGACGTTGATGGCTGATTTGGAGGTCGTCGATGATGGTGATGGACGTGTGGTGTTGATGAAGTGATTCACAACCCGATAGCCTCCTTGAATCTCGAACATCTTCAAGGTTGAAATCTCCAAGTTGTTCCTCGTTAGCGAATACCGGTCAATCCCTCAAGTGAATTGAGCAATACCCTTGAATAAGACTTGTAGTTGCTAGCTCCAAGAATGAATATTTTCGTGTGAAAAGTATTCAAAAGACAAATAGATTTGAGACACAAATTGAATGCAAAAGCAATTTAATTCAACAATGTCTAAAGTATCAATGAGACATGGTTCCCCTATTTATAAGCACTAAGGGGGACGAAAATTAGCATAAAAAAAGGCCTAAAGATTGATCCAAAAGGGATCTCTAACTATACTAGGAAGTTCCCTAAGCTAGAATTCTATTCAAGGTAGGAAATTGCCTTAAATACAATTCTAGTCAAACTTGACCTCAATATGGACGAAAATTACTACTAAATAATTAAATAAATCTGATCCAACTATAGTCTTAATTAAATAAAATAAATACTATAGTCTAAAATAAAATCAACCCCATAATTAATTACTATGGGACCGATTTCTTCGAATCAACACTTGCTAGTAAGCTTGCAACTTCTTAGCTCTTGATCTTGTGATTGGTCCTCTAAATTGCAACTCCGGTTCTTCATCATCTTTGTTGTCCATGGCTTCATCAGGTGTTCTTGATTACGCCGCCTGTTGGATGTCAACTGATCCCACCAAACTATGGCATAATCTGAAAACTCCACTGCTGCTAACTTCACTTTCTTCAGCTCAGAATAGTTGTGACAATCGAACATCATCTCAACCTTGCGCTCCCATTCAAGGTACAAAGCTGAGTCATTTTTACCTTGGAATGAAGGCACATTCATTTTGATGTTTCCGAGATCATCGTCTTCGCGATTTCTTGCTCTCCCATGTCTCCTTCCTCCAGCAGTTGAATATCTATCTTCCTCTTCTGAGTCTCTCATCTCGGTGTCATAGTAGTCATTCCGCTGTCTCTCTACATGTGGATAGCGTCTAGCCTCTATCCGAGCTCCGCGTCCGCCTCTTCCTCCTCTTCCGCCGTAGTTCTCTCGAGAAGCTTGTTGAGATTGCTCCTATATTGAATGTTCCACTTGATTAGTCTCTCATTCAACGACGCCATCTCAGTTTTGAACAGCTTCGTGAGATGTTGCTGAATGGCTTCTACTGTATTCTTAGGATCAAAAGTATTGTTCTCATCACTCGATCCTGCGGCTGCTCCTTTGGTACCTGCACTTTTGTTAGACATGTCGATTCTCTCTCTTTATTTGGATCTACTCTTTTTTTTTTCTTTTTTGAACGATTTTTTTTTCGTCCTTTTTTTAACAAAGAACAAAACAAATACTAAACTAGGAAAAGAAAACGAACTACTAATGTGACAGTGAAATGAAACAAACCTAACAAATATCTAGCTCTCAACCTCACGTGTATACTCTCGTGTATCACACAATCGGCTCTTTTCACTCTAATACTCACACACACTCTTGCCTTTTACCACTCGTATTCTCTCCAAATAGAATTAAACTAGAAACACAATCACAATAATGAAATCCCAAAAGACCAATCACAGATTCACAAAAATGTGCTGGAAAAAAATTTCGAAAATTCGAAAATTTCCGAAAAAAAAAAATTCGATTTCTCCCCAGGTAATATACGCGTCTCCAACAACCCAAATATCAAAATCAAATGTAACGAAAACACTAAAAATTTTCCCGCCTTTTTACTTTTTTTTTTAAATCAGCGATTTTTTTTAATAGGCGAGAATTTAAATTACAGAAATTAAATGATAAACGGAACCTGATACGACCTGGCTCTGGATACCACTTGATGCGATCCTCGCCGGCATACAACAAAGACATCATATGTTTTATCCAGGATTGTAGCAGATTCCTCGGATTGGATGGATGGATCCAAACCCTAGACTCTCAAAGATGTCAAACCTCGAACACGACGTAGTCGAGACCCTCGATCAATTGGAAACACGAACTTGGATTGGGTGATGACGCCACAAACGGGGATGTGAATCCGTTTTGATAAGTCGATCTCACGTTGTGTTGTGAAACTCGAATAACTCTCTCAAAGAGAAAAGTGAAAACTCACGTAATAAATTTAATGAAAACAAAGTTGTCCTAAAAAATAAGAGATTACAAAAGCCTTATATAGTTGGTCCAAAAATAAACTAAGACCTAATTAATATCCTACTTGAATTAGGAAAATAAAACATAAAATCGCGCAATTCCGGACACGCCCAGATAAGCGCGCACGGGGTCAATCGCGCCTCCACTCGCGCTGTAGGTCACGCCGGTCTCATTCTGTGTAGCGTCTGTGGCGCGACCGGCTTCACTCGCGCCTCAGGTCGCGCTGTAGAACGCGCCGGTCTCATCGCCCGAAGCGTTGGTGGCGCGACCGGGTACACTCGCGTGCTCACCCGCGCTGTAGCTCGCGTCAAGCGGCGCGACTGGGTGCTCGTGTCCTGGCTCGTGCTGTAGTCCGTGCCCGTAGCTCGAGATCACTATCTTTCACTTGGGATCAGGTTCTTCTCCTTCTACGGTTTGTTTAGCCAACTCTTGGTTCCAGATCTCTCGCATAAAAGCATTAAGGCTTTCCTTGAACCTCTTAGCTCTTGCTCGTGTCACCGGACCTTCTGTCACCTTGATTGGATCGGACATCTCCTCAGCTCGGGTCTTATCAACTTCACCAGTGTACAAAGGATGGTGCAGTACGCATAGATTGTGGAGAAACAGTTGAGAGAAGGCCGCCGTCGTTCTCATCACAATACCGCCGCCGCCAGACCCTGTTGGAACAAAGGTACACATTTCACATCACCTTCTACACCTTCTTCTGAGTCTACACGACCCCGAGGTCAGCCCGGACCACCTGATCGGCGTTTCGACCGTTCTACACCGCAGTCCAGCTGTAGACCCGAGTCTACACCGACGTCGACCCCGAGGCCCCCATTCCAACGGCCCAATCAGCCCAATACGACACCGAATGCAGCCCCTAATCGAGCCCCTGACACCCAGTGTCATAAATCCCGAGGTTGGGGCCATTTGATGTGACCCGGGACCTATGGGACACGACCAAGACAAAATACACGGAAGCTAGAATCGGAACTACGTCGGATGCGTAAGGGATCAATACGACTCAAACAAAAGAATGAAAATACAACTCAAATATATGAACAATATACTCGATTAACGTGCTGAATTAGACTCAAACAAATAGACACATAAACAACCTAGATCAAGACTCAACTAAATAAAACACACACAAATAAATAGATAGATAGGCGAATTGGGACATATTTGTTATACGTGTTAATCAGGGCGAAATAAGCACGTATAGGTGATAATCGAATTATGGAGTGGATTTGGGCTGTTTTGTGGACTATGGATGATGATGATACGTGCGTAATGTAGGGATGAAGGTAGATGAACGACGGAGATGAATAAACAAGGTAGAAGAAGATTACTTACTCGAATCCCGTCTTGCGGTGAAGACGAAACGCGATATCTCGTAAACTCCAAGTTGGATAGCACTCCCCCCTAGACTTGATGGAATAGAAAAGAGTTTGAAATAGGACTTTAGATTTGCTAGGTCTAAAGAACTTGATAAAAGGGTCGATCAACCAAAGGATCGGTGAGACAATTGAGAAATTAATCTTTTATTTCATGCAACGTCTGAATAATAATGTCACAAGGTACTCCTATTTATAGGAGTGATATATGGACGAAAATTAGAGTCCTAAAAGCTAAAGAAATCAAAAATATACTAATCCTAATCAATCTAGGATAAAATCAAAAGATACCAAAAATAAGATAACAAAAATCTAACTAGATAAGGATAAATCCCAAACTGATTTTTGGACTTGAAATTTCACCTATTGGACCTTTAATTAACACAACAATGGGCTGAATTCAATGGATAAATTCGTGGCCCATATTATGGTTAATTAATTCTTGCCACCTTTTGCATGAAAAACAGCAACTTGTCGGATTCCCATGCAAACGCGTAGAACTCTTCATGCACACGTCCAAATGGCGTCGTTCTTCTTCTCACGTCTTCATGCTTCATTCTTCATCATTAATTGATAGCATGTTGACCAATCTCGGGCTGAATATTTGATCTTCATGGGCTGCCCAAAATATCTGAATATTTTCATGCACTTGTGTTCTTCAAATCTTGATCTCCAATCTTTAATCTTGAACAACATGATTATCTTTGAAGCTCTCAATGGTAGTCTTGGATTTGATTCTTTTATGCTTTTCGGGTTCGTATCACCATTTTCAGAATCAGTGCCCGAACCGTCGTGTTTTGTTCCTCAATGAACAGAACGGGCTTGAATTAGCCAGTGAAGACAAAGAGGAGCCTCAGGCCGCCGCCCCTGATGTCGTCGAAGTCACTGAAGTCGACGAGGAAGATGAGGAGGCCGAACTACCTCATGTCAGTTTAGTGTATATTCGCAGTCTGAACATCAATCGTGAAGACGAAGAGCACTCGCAGCGTGAGAACATATTCTACACTCGAGTTGCAATCAAAGATCAGACTTGTGCGATGATCATAGACAGTGGGAGTGTAATCAATGCGATCAGCCAGTATGCCGTTGATAAACTCGCCCTTACCACAACAAAGCATCCAAAGCCATACAAGTTGCAATGTGTCACTGATCGAGGTTCCATCAGAGTTACAGGTCAGGTACACATTTCATTTACTAAAGGTCGTTATTCTGACACTGTTCTTTGTGATGTTATTCCTATGGAGGCAGCTGATGAAGACATGGACAATAAAGATGATGAAGAACCGGAGTTGCAATTTAGAGGACCAATCACAAGATCAAGAGCTAAGAAGTTGCAAGCTTACTTGCAAGTGTTGATTCGAAGAAAGCTCGAGATTGGAGATGAAGAAGTCAAGAGAAGCAATTCCAAGATAGTTAATTTATTAACTATTGAAGATCAAGAACACACCATGGAGTATTAATCTTGAAGAGATGAAGATGAAGAGTTCAAGAGCATATGTGCATGTGCATGAAATTTATCGTGCATGTGTGTGCGGTTTCTAGTGAAGAAATCGGTCCCATAGTAATTAATTATGGGGTTGATTTTATTTTAGACTATAGTATTTATTTTATTTAATTAAGACTATAGTTGGATCAGATTTATTTAATTATTTAGTAGTAATTTTCGTCCATATTGAGGTCAAGTTTGACTAGAATTGTATTTAAGGCAATTTCCTACCTTGAATAGAATTCTAGCTTAGGGAACTTCCTAGTATAGTTAGAGATCCCTTTTGGATCAATCTTTAGGCCTTTTTTTATGCTAATTTTCGTCCCCCTTAGTGCTTATAAATAGGGGAACCATGTCTCATTGATACTTTAGACATTGTTGAATTAAATTGCTTTTGCATTCAATTTGTGTCTCAAATCTATTTGTCTTTTGAATAATTTTCACACGAAAATATTCATTCTTGGAGCTAGCAACTACAAGTCTTATTCAAGGGTATTGCTCAATTCACTTGAGGGATTGACCGGTATTCGCTAACGAGGAACAACTTGGAGATTTCAACCTTGAAGATGTTCGAGATTCAAGGAGGCTATCGGGTTGTGAATCACTTCATCAACACCACACGTCCATCACCATCATCGACGACCTCCAAATCAGCCATCAACGTCCAAATCACGGCAGCCCCCTTCAAGTCCGAATTCTACATCCGTTCGTTATATCCGTAAGTCCGTTCAAACACTAACATATCCTATCTTCTCCAAGCCCTTCTTCACCAACCTTCACACACGAAATTCTTCCAATTTCCAGCCCTATAAAACCGTCCAATTCAGCCCCTTGAACCCTTGGTTTGTGTTATTTAATTTGTGTCAAAGTTCTAGGTATCTTAGTTGTGTCTTAGTCGTCTAGATAATCGAGTATAGAATCCTTACTTCACCGACGTAGTTTCAATCCTTAGCTTCCACATCTTTTGTGTCTCGTTGGTCATTTAGTCCCGGGTCACATCAGCAGCCCACATTCTTTTAGGAAGACCGTGACAATTCGACAGAAAAGCGGTTCACGATGGTTTGGCCAACACTTATTCGAATGGCCGAACCACTGTGCTCAAACCACTCGCTCCTAAAGCTGTTGCAGAGGATCAAGAGAGGATGCAAGAGAGATTTAAGCAAGAACGGGCAAAGCAAGCCGCAGCCACCACCCGGACCGCCGCCGTGAACGGCCGAGAGTTCCCAGCCGGAGTCTTTGATGTGACCCGGACTATTAATCTAGGACGATATTAACAACGTAGCGGAAGACTTTAGGATACGAAACACGTCAACTAAATGAACGGTTCCAATCCGACTTAATAAACAAAGAAAAGACGAAAACTAGACAACTAAAATACCTAGAATAATGACACAACTTAAATAACACAATACCAAGGATTAAAGGGCTGTTTATGGGTGAAAAATAGGCTGGATTAAGGAAGGAATTTTGTGTGTGATGTGACCCGGGACTAAATGACACCACGAGACACAAAAGACGCGGAAGCTAGGAAAGAAACTACGTCGGTACGAAAGGATTCTATACTCGAATAACTAAACGACTAAGACTCAATTAAAATACCTAGACAATATCTCACAAAATAACACAAATCCAAATAGGAATAGGGCTGTTTTGGACGGTTAGAACAATGTATGGGGAATGATGATGGTTCGATGATGGTGAATAGGTTTAGAATGGCTAGAGTAGATAGGGTATGATAGAGTTGTAATGGACTTACGGATTAAACGAGTTGAACACGAACTTGAACACGTTGGGTGGCTGATCTTGAAACGGATGTGGATGATGTTGGAAGACGTCGATTATGGTTGGATGGACGATGACTTGTAGATGTGAATTACAACCCGAAAGTTGCCTTGAATCTCGAACGTACACAAGGCCAAATTCTTTAAGTTGCTCTTCGATAGCGAGTTTCCGACGATCCCTCGAACGTGGACGGCGAATTCCCTTTGTAAAACTTAGAGATGCTAATTCTAAGAGTATGAATTTAAATGATCTAAATGATCTAAATGGGGTTGAGACAATATTGAAAGCAAAGCTTAAATTATCAAATATGGTCTGAATAACAATGAAATATGGATCCACTATTTATAATAGTTGGATCGAATTCCTAAGGCTTAATGGACGAAAATAATAGTCCTAATTAGACTAGAATTGGACTTTGACTACTTCCTAAACTAGAATTCTATTTAAGGTAGATTTTGTAGATCTTGCCTTATCTAAAAATCTGGTCAAAATTCTATCTAAAATAACCGAAAAATCCTAACTAAAAATCTGCAAAATTTCGTCCATAATATAATAAATAAAATACTATAGACTAATAAATCAATCCCCTTAATTGGATCATCAAGGGCCGAAACTTTTGGGCTTTACCACCATGCATGCTTAACTTGGGCTGAATAGCAAGTATACACATCAAGCCCAACAAAAGCACACTTGCACGCCTCCTTCATGTATTGCACTCCACATCTTGATCTCCATCTTCCATCTTTAACAATGTCATCATCTTCAAGCTTCCTTGTGATCCGTCTTTAACTTTGAACCTCTTGCGAATTATAGCTTGCAAATATTCTTGCAACTTCTTAGCTCGTAGTCTTGTGACGGGTCCTTTGAATCGCAGCTCTTCATTGACTTCATCATTGCTATGGATGTCCTCATCATTCCCCCCGTGCTGAAAAGAATTCGTCCTCGAATTTGAAGTGTCATCATGGTCGAATTCATCTGCAGAAAAAGGAGACAAATCAGCAACATTAAACGTAGAAGAACACTTGTACTCACCAGGGAGATCAATGCGGTATGCATTATCATTAACACGGCTCAAAACAGAAAAAGAAAATCAGATCGTAAAAAAAAAAAAAAAAAAAAAAAAGAGAGAAAAAGAGCGATCAAAAAAAAAAATCGGATAAAAGAAGAGAAAAAAAAATCCGAAAATTCAAAAAAAAAAAAAAAGAGAGGTATATTCATTGTGTTTCCATTTGAGTCTTGATTTATTTTGGTAATTTCCTTTTAGTATTTCATCTTATTTGGTAGTTACCTTGTGAGTCTATTTTATTTTTGGAACTTTCCTTCTCAGTTCTATTTTAATTTTGGTAGTTTCCTTCTAGGATAATTCCTTAGTTGGTAACTTCCTTTAGAGTCTTGTTTTATTTTTGGAACTTTCCTTCCAAGTTTTAATTCTTTTTGGTAGTTTCCTTTTGAGTTGTATTTTAATTTTGGTTCATTCCTTTTAGAGTCTAGTCCAATTAGGATATTTAGAATTGTGTCACAATTGTGTAACACTTTCCAAATAACCTATTCTTTCTTTCCTTTTCCTTTCTACATCTTTCCTTCTACACTTTGGGATCCATCTAATCCTATTACACCCTACCCTACTCGACCCCACCTACCACACGCCACCTAGTCCTACACGTCCCCACCATTTGCCACATAAGCCACACGCCTCCTACACGTCATCATACCATCTCATCCATTGATCCTAGATAGTGATACTCGTCTACACCTTCGTGCAATTCATCCGTACCCTCGACATTCGACAAGAGTTCTACTCCTCCATTCCATTATACACGACACACACACTTCACTAAACACTTTGAGTGCAAACACGAGTGGTAAAATCAAGAGTGAAAACAAACGAGTGAACGTGAGGTTGTGAGGTTCTACCTTGTTTTCCTTTACGTTTGTTCATCTTGTAGGTATCATGAAGAAAGGTACACGATCTGAGTCATCCCAGACTCCCCCAGCCGATAGACCTTTGGACCCATCCCGAGATCCGTCCAAAGCCCCCATGGAGTCCACTTCGGATCCACCCACACCGTGTGATGTGACCCGGGACTAAATGACCAACGAGACACAAAAGACGCGGAAGCAAAGGAAAGAAACTACGTCGGTACGAAAGGATTCTATACTCGAATAACTAGGCGACCAAGACTCAACTAAAATACCTAGAACTTTGACACAAATTAAATAACACAAACCAAGGGTTCAAGGGGCTGAATTGGACGGTTTTATACCTGCATGAAAGTATTCAGATATTTTGGGCAGCCCATGAAGATCAAATATTCAGCCCGAGATTGGTCAACATGCTATCAATTAATGATGAAGTAGGAAGCATGAAGACGTGAGAAGAAGAACGACGCCATTTGGACGTGTGCATGAAGAGTTCTACGCGTTTGCATGGGAATCCGACAAGTTGCTATTTTTCATGCAAAGGTGGTGAAATTAATTCACACATGGGCCACGAAATTATTCTCAATTATTTCAGCCCATGTCGTGTTATTTGAAGGTCCAATAGGCGTGGATTTGCAAGCCCAAGTCCATTGGGATTTATCCTTATCTAGTTAGATTTTTGTTATCTTATTTTTGGTATCTTTTGATTTAATCCTAGTTAGATTAGGATAGCTTTTTATTTTTGATTCCTTTAGGATTTTTACTTAAATTTTCGTCCATCCCTCTACTATAAATAGGGGATCATTGTTACATTGATATTTAGACCATATTTGATTAAGAAGAATTTACCTTTCAATATTGTCTCACCCAAGATCCTCTTTTTGTTTATTTTGAGCCGAAAATATACACTCTTGAAAGCCTAGCAACTTCCAAGTTTTATTCTTAAATCTCGTTCTATTTCACTTGTGGGAATAGGGTTAGATTGCTATCGAGGAGACGACCGATTGTTGTACGTTTCGTGAGGTGATCTTCACGGGATTTGCAGCTGTGTTATCGACTCATTCTACTCAACACATCAACGCCGATCATCATCAACATCATCCATCTATCATATTTCGTCCATTACACCATCATACATCAAGTTCGAGTCAAGTTGTACAAGTTTACAAGCTGTTCGAGTGCAGTTCGTTCATACGTGTTCAACTCGCCAAGATAAGCATCTATATTGTAAGTTCTTTATTTTCGTGTCCTAACCTATCCACTACAGCCCTTCTTCACCACATAACATCATACTACACGTCCATAGCCATACCTTTTCGATTTCGAACCAAAACAGCCCTTTTCGACCTATTTAGTTGTGTTTTATTTGGTGTCGTGTCATAGTCTAGGTAATTTAATCGAGTCCTTTGAGTTTTGTTGAACCCTTACTTATCCGACGTTGTTTCGATTCTAGCTTCCGCGTATGTTTGTGTTGATCGTGTCCCATAGGTCCCGGGTCACATCATAAATTGATAGCATGTTGACCAATCTCGGGCTGAATATTTGATCTTCATGGGCTGCCCAAAATATCTGAATACTTTCATGCACTTGTGTTCTTCAAATCTTGATCTCCAATCTTTAATCTTGAACAACATGATTATCTTTGAAGCTCTCAAGGTAGTCTTGGATTTGATTCTTTTATGCTTTTCGGGTTCCCATGCAAACGCGTAGAACTCTTCATGCACACGTCCAAATGGCGTCGTTCTTCTTCTCACGTCTTCATGCTTCCTACTTCATCATTAATTGATAGCATGTTGACCAATCTCGGGCTGAATATTTGATCTTCATGGGCTGCCCAAAATATCTGAATACTTTCATGCACTTGTGTTCTTCAAATCTTGATCTCCAATCTTTAATCTTGAACAACATGATTATCTTTGAAGCTCTCAATGGTAGTCTTGGATTTGATTCTTTTATGCTTTTCGGGTTCGTATCAGTTAGTGTTTGAACGGACTTACGGATATAACGAACGGATGTAGAATTCGGACTTGAAGGGGGCTGCCATGATTTGGACGTTGATGGCTGATTTGGAGGTCGTCGATGATGGTGATGGACGTGTGGTGTTGATGAAGTGATTCACAACCCGATAGCCTCCTTGAATCTCGAACGTCTTCAAGGTTGAAATCTCCAAGTTGTTCCTCGTTAGCGAATACCGGTCAATCCCTCAAGTGAATTAAGCAATACCCTTGAATAAGACTTGTAGTTGCTAGCTCCAAGAATGAATATTTTCGTGTGAAAAGTATTCAAAAGACAAATAGATTTGAGACACAAATTGAATGCAAAAGCAATTTAATTCAACAATCTCTAAAGTATCAATGAGACATGGTTCCCCTATTTATAAGCACTAAGGGGGACGAAAATTAGCATAAAAAAGGCCTAAAGATTGATCCAAAAGGGATCTCTAACTATACTAGGAAGTTCCCTAAGCTAGAATTCTATTCAAGGTAGGAAATTGCCTTAAATACAATTCTAGTCAAAATTGACCTCAATATGGACGAAAATTACTACTAAATAATTAAATAAATCTGATCCAACTATAGTCTTAATTAAATAAAATAAATACTATAGTCTAAAATAAAATCAACCCCATAATTAATTACTATGGGACCGATTTCTTCACTAGAAACCGCACACACATGCACGATAAATTTCATGCACATGCACACATGCTCTTGAACTCTTCATCTTCATCTCTTCAAGATTAATACTCCATGGTGTGTTCTTGATCTTCAATAGTTAATAAATTAACTATCTTGGAATTGCTTCTCTTGACTTCTTCATCTCCAATCTCGAGCTTTCTTCGAATCAACACTTGCAAGTAAGCTTGCAACTTCTTAGCTCTTGATCTTGTGATTGGTCCTCTAAATTGCAACTCCGGTTCTTCATCATCGTTGTTGTCCATGGCTTCATCATTCCCCCCCTGCTGAAAAGAATTCGTCCTCGAATTTGGATCATCATCTTGATCGAATTCATCTGCATCAAAGGGAGATAAATCAGCTACATTAAATGTTGAAGAACATTTATACTCACCAGGTAGATCAATGCGGTATGCATTGTCATTGACACGGCTTAAGACGGTGAAAGGACCATCTCCTCTTGGTGACAACTTTGATTTCCTTAGATTAGGAAACCGTCCGGGACTCAAATGAATCCAAACACGATCACCGGGCTGAAATACAACACGTTTGCGACGTGTGTTACGGGCGGCGGCGGTTTGGGTACCTTTGTGCTCGATTCGGGCTCTTACTTTCTCATGCATCTCCTTGATAAGATCAGCTCTCTTCAATCCTTTAACAGTTGTTAGATGCTCAACAGGTAAAGGAATCAAATCATTAGGCGTTAGTGGATTAAAACCATAAACAACCTCAAATGGAGACATGTTAGTAGAAGAATGAATAACACGATTGTAAGCAAACTCAGTATAAGGTAAACATTCTTCCCATGACTTCACATTATTCTTAATCAACGACCTAAGCAATGTTCCTAAAGTACGATTCACAACCTCAGTTTGACCATCGGTTTGTGGATGACATGCAGTAGAAAACAATAACTTAGTACCTAGCTTTCCCCAAAGAACGCGCCAAAAATGTCCCAAAAATTTAGAATCCCTATCACTAACAATAGTACGAGGAATTCAATGCAATCTAACAACATGAATAAAGAACAAATTGGCTATGTGAACAGCATCATCAATTTTCCTACATGCAATGAAATGCGCCATTTTGGAAAACCTATCAACTACAACAAACACAGAATCTTTACCCGATCTAGACCTAGGTAATCCCAAAATGAAATCCATAGATAAATCAATCCAAGGACTAGATGGAGCAGGTAAAGGCGTGTACAAACCAAAAGGATGCGAAGTAGATTTAGACTTATGACAAGTAATACATCTACTACACATGCGTTCAACATCACGTTTCATATGCGGCCAAAAGAAATGCTCATGCAACAAGGATAATGTCTTATGCACACCAAAATGTCCCATTAATCCTCCCGCATGCGATTCTAAAACAAGTAGCTCACGCATAGAACAAGTAGGAATGCACAACTTAGATTCTCTAAACAAAAACCCATCATGCACATAAAATCCATCAAAAGATCTAGTAGAATTCGAACACTTAGCATAAATGGGGCTGAAATAATCGTCCATGGCATACAATGATTTAATGGACTCAAAACCAAGCATCTTAGCATGCATTAGGTTAAGCAACGTGTACCTTCGAGAGAGGGCGTCGGCGACGACGTTGTCTTCTCCTTTCTTGTACTTGATGACGTATGGAAACGACTCGATGAATTCGACCCATCTCGCATGACGCTTGTTCAAGTTGCTTTGACCTTTCAAGTGCTTCAAGCTCTCATGATCCGTGTGAATGACGAACTCCTTGGGCCACAAATAGTGCTGCCATGTATCCAATGCACGCTTCAAAGCGTATAGCTCTTTATCGTACGTCGAATAACGCAAACTGGCGCCATTGAGTTTCTCACTGAAGTAAGCTACGGGGCGTTTTTCCTGCATCAAAACAGCACCAATACCTATCCCGGAGGCATCACACTCGATCTCAAAGGTTTTGGAAAAATCAGGTAAACACAAAACAGGAGCAGAACATAACAAAGATTTCAAAGTATTAAACGCATGCTCTTGTTGCTTACCCCATTCAAACTTGCGATCCTTCTTACTTAGCTCAGTAAGAGGCGCGGCAATGCTAGAGAAATCGCGCACAAAGCGACGATAAAATCCGGCAAGGCCGTGAAAGGATCGGACTTCAGACGCGGTTGTGGGCGTTGGCCATTCCTCAATCGCCTTGATTTTGGAACGGTCAACCTCAATACCTCTACAACTCACAACAAAGCCTAAGAATACTACTTCATTCAAGCAAAAAGAACACTTAGACATGTTGCCATACAATCGAGCATCTCTCAAAAGCAAAAATACGCGCCTAAGGTGATCTAGGTGCGCCTGTGCACTGTGACTGTATATCAGGATATCATCAAAGTAAACAACGACATATTTCCCAATAACATCACGCAAAACATGATTCATCAATCTCATAAATGTGCTCGGTGCATTTGTGAGACCAAAAGGCATAACCAACCATTCATATAAACCATGCTTAGTCTTAAAAGCTGTTTTCCATTCATCTCCTTCATGCATGCGAACTTGAAAATAACCAGACCTCAAATCAATCTTAGAAAATATCTTAGATCCACTGATGAGACCATGGCAATCATCAAATCGGTCCATCCAAAGCTGCCATTAAAGGATCCCAAGATTGTTACTTCTTTAATAATCAAAGATTGGAGATCAAGATTTGAAGAGCAATGCATGAAGATAGAACTCATCAAATTGTGCATACATGGCAGATTCGCGTTGCATGGAATTTTCGTCCCTTAATTAATTTAATTATGGGGTTAATTTTATTTAGACTATAGTATTTATTTAATTATGTTAGTCTATATTTTAGTTCAGATTTTTAATTATTTATTATGTAATTTTCGTCCATAATATAGTCATAGTTGACTAGAATTGTATTTAAGGCAATTTCCTACCTTGAATAGAATTCTAGTTTAGGTATCTTCCTAGTATAGTTAGAGATCCCTTTTGGATCAATTTTTAGGCCTTTTTTGATAATTATTTTCGTCCATTATATCCCTATAAATAAGGGATCCATGTAACATTCATACTTTAGACTTTATTTGAATTATTAAGCTTTGCTTTCAATATTGTCTCAACCCCTTTTAAATCTTTGTGAGTTTTGATTTAAAATTCATATTCTTGGAGCTAGCAACTTTAAGTCTTATTCAAGGGTATTGCTTAATCCACTTGAGGGATTAACCGGTATTCGCTATCCGAAGATCAACTTGGAGATTTCAACCTTGGATACGTTCGAGATTCAAGGAGGCTATCGGGTTGTGATTCACCACAACATTATCAACCATCAATGCCCACGACGACATCCATACTCCATCAACGCACGCCTCAATTCAGCTCCGTGTTCCAGTTCAAGCTCTACGCCGTTTCGCTCATACCGTAAGTTCGTTTCATCTCTATCATATCCTATCTACTCCAAGCCATTCTTCACCCTAAACACACAATTCCAACACCCTCATTACAGCCATAAAACCGTCCTTATACAACCCTCATTCCTTGGATTTGTGTTATATAGTTCGTGTCATTTTTCTAGGTATTTTATTTGTCTAGATTTGTTTGTTTTAGTCGTCTATTTGAGTCGGATTGAAACCCTTCTTTCGCTGATGTGTTTCGTATCCTAAGTCTTCCGCTACGTTCTCTAGATTCGTCCTAGATTAATAGTCCGGGTCGTATCATCCACTAAGTTCATCTAGCATATCATCAAGCCTAGGAATGGGAAAACGATACTTAACTGTTATCTTGTTGATGGCTCTGCAATCCATTGATGAGACCATGGCAATCATCAAATCAGTCCATCCAAAGCTGCCATTAAAGGATCCCAAGATTGTTACTCCTTTAATAATCAAAGATTGGAGATCAAGATTTGAAGAGCAATGCATGGAGATAGAACTCATCAAATTGTGCATGCATGGCAGATTTGCGTTGCATGGAATTTTCGTCCCTTAGTTGATTTAATTAGGGGTTGAATTTTATTTAGACTATAGTATTTATTTAATTATGTTAGTCTATAGTTTAGTTCAGATTTTTAATTAATTATTTGTTAATTTTCGTCCATTATCTAGTTAGGTTTGACTAGAATTGTATTTAAGGCAATTTCCTACCTTGAATAGAATTCTAGTTTAGGTATCTTCCTAGTATAGTTAGAGATCCCTTTTGGATCAATTTTTAAGCCTTTTATGATGCTAATTTCGTTCCCCTTAGTACTTATAAATAGGGGAACCATGTCTCATTGTTACTTTAGACATTGTTGAATTAAATTGCTTTTGCATTCAATTTGTGTCTCAAATCTATTTGTCTTTTGAATACTTTTCATACGAAAATATTCATTCTTGGAGCTAGCAACTACAAGTCTTATTCAAGGGTATTGCTTAATCCACTTGAGGGATTAACCGGTATTCGCTATCGAGGAACAACTTGGAGATTTCAACCTTGAAGACGTTCGAGATTCAAGGAGGCTATCGGGTTGTGAATCACTTCATCAACACCACACGTCCATCACCATCATCGACGACCTTCAAATCAGCCACAAAGTTCGAGTATTCCTCGTTCGTTCGCTTTATCCGTAAGTTCGTTTATTCCCTATCATATCCTATCTACTCGAGCCCTTCTTCACCTAACCTATACACATTCCTACCCTTAAATTCCAGCCCTCATTTATCCCTTTACAGCCCTCCTTTACGTTGGTTTTGTGTTACATAGTTCGTGTCGTTTTCTACGTGTTCTAGTTGTGTAGATTTATCGTAATTTTCATTTGTTTATCGAGTCGGATTGAAGCCCTTCATTAAGTTGACGTGTTTCATTCCTAAGTCTTCCGCTACGTTATTATTATCGTCCTAGATTAATTGTCCGGGTCGTATCATATTTTGGTATCATATTTTGGCATCAGAGCCACGTCAGCTCTGCTGGTCGTGTTTCAATCCGACATGTCATTTTATCCTACGTGTCGTCCTACGTGTCTTTATTTTCTTACGTGTCTCATCGAGTTGTAATAGTTAGTGTTCATTGAAAAAAAGAAAAAAAATCGGTTTAAAAAAAAAGGGAAAACCGAAAAAAAAAATTGTTCGGATAAAAAAAAATAAAAAAAAATCCGAAAATTAAAAAAAAAAGAGAAAAAAAAGAGGTATATTCATTGTTTTTCCTTTGAGTCTTGTTTTAATTTTGGTACTTTCCTTTTAGTACTACTCTATAGTTGGTAATAACCTTGTGAGTCTTTTCTTATTTGGTAATTTCCTTCTTGTATATTTCTTTAGTTGGTAACTTCCTTTAGAGTCATATTTTATTTTTGGAACTTTCCTTCCAAGTTTTAATTCTATTTGGTAATTTCCATTAGAGTCTTATTTTATTTTGGGATCTTTCCTTCCTAGTTTATTTCATAGTTGGTAGTTTCTATTTGAGTTATAGTTTCTTTTTGGTTATTTCCTTCTAGAGTCTAGTTCAATTAGGATATTTAGAATTGTGTCACAATTGTGTAACACTTTCCAAATTACCTAATCTTTCTTTCCTTCTACCTTTGGGATTTATTTTTGGATTCCTATTCTATTTGGGAACTTCAAAAATACATCTAATTCTTTCCTTTTCTAGCTTTCTTCCATCCAAATCCTTCCAAACCTTCCACATACACTTCCTTCCTTCAAATTTTCGTCCACCATCATCAAAGGGATCGAAAATTCAGCCTAGTCCAGATACATCATCTGTTCACACTCATATATACCATCCGGACCACACACATATGCACCCATGTACCATCTGGTCCATACACCATACACCAATCATACTCCGTATACCCATACACCCTATACACCAAATTCTCGCCATCTCTACCGCAACAACAATATGATCATCCCTGAATTTGAAGGTCTATATGATCCCGATGCTTACCTTGATTGGGAACAAAGAGTCGACAAAATCTTTCAGCACTACTACTTCCCCGAGCCAAAGAAGGTGCAATTAGTTTCCTTGGCGTTTACAGGCTACGCAGCAACATGGTGGGAATTACAGCAGAACCGGTGCCACAGAGATCACCTTCCACCTATCGACACATGGTGTGAGTTGAAAGATTTGATGCGGAAACGCTTCATTCCAGACCACTACCAATGGGAGTTAGAAGAAAAGCTATACAAGCTTAGACAAAGAGATCAAAGTGTAAATGACTACTACAACAAAATGATTGAAGCCATGAGACGAGCTGATGTAGAAGAATATCCAGAAGATACCATGGATAGATTTCTAGCTGGTCTACGAAGGACAATTCGTGAAAGAGTAGCATTGTATCGCTTCGACGAGTTGGAGGACATGGTGGAATATGCCATCCGGATAGAAAAATGGCTAGAGGAACTAGAGATGAAGTCAAAGAAAGAGGTTCAAGTAGAGTCGACCACGAGTTACCAACTTGAGTCATTCGAGGAGTTTCTACGTACCTATGTACCACCTACACAGCCTGCATCACCAGTTCAGCCGGTCATGGATGTGCCAAGCCAAGCCAGCAACCTTCAAGAGGAGATCCACGTTGAGTTACCATCTGAGATCGTTGCCATCAAAGAAGATTCTACTTTTGAGGTAACAATTTCAGTTGATGCATCTGTTGAAGAACTTGATCTAGAAGAGTCGAATCAATCTTTGAGTGAAGAAGAAGAAGAAGAAGAAATGGAGATCATTACTGCAGTTGAAGAAGATGAAAAGATGATGGAGTTACAACCATATTCACAAACGGAGGATAACATCATTTTGGAAATGGATGTCGCACAAGTGGAGCCTTTGCAAAGACACATGGCGGATCCATTGATTTCTAACATTTTTTGTCAACCTTGTACTTTTAATGTTTTAATCTTACAGGTTGCCAAAGATGTGCCACGTGTTATTGATGTTCCACCAGACTTATTCGTGGTTCCTATGTCCATGCACCCCACGAAGTTGACGATTGAGCTAAAAGAGATTGATGATCAGTTCGTGTTCATTTTCGATCCATGCCATTCGAATTTGAGGACGAATTCTTTTCAAGAGGAGGGGAATGATGAGACCATGGCAATCATCAAATCAGTCCATCCAAAGCTGCCATTAAAGGATCCCAAGATTGTTACTCTTTTAATAATCAAAGATTGGAGATCAAGATTTGAAGAGCAATGCATGGAGATAGAACTCATCAAATTGTGCATGCATGGCAGATTTGCGTTGCATGGAATTTTCGTCCCTTAGTTGATTTAATTAGGGGTTGAATTTTATTTAGACTATAGTATTTATTTAATTATGTTAGTCTATAGTTTAGTTCAGATTTTTAATTAATTATTTGTTAATTTTCGTCCATTATCTAGTTAGGTTTGACTAGAATTGTATTTAAGGCAATTTCCTACCTTGAATAGAATTCTAGTTTAGGTATCTTCCTAGTATAGTTAGAGATCCCTTTTGGATCAATTTTTAAGCCTTTTATGATGCTAATTTCGTTCCCCTTAGTACTTATAAATAGGGGAACCATGTCTCATTGTTACTTTAGACATTGTTGAATTAAATTGCTTTTGCATTCAATTTGTGTCTCAAATCTATTTGTCTTTTGAATACTTTTCATACGAAAATATTCATTCTTGGAGCTAGCAACTACAAGTCTTATTCAAGGGTATTGCTTAATCCACTTGAGGGATTAACCGGTATTCGCTATCGAGGAACAACTTGGAGATTTCAACCTTGAAGATATTCGAGATTCAAGGAGGCTATCGGGTTGTGAATCACTTCATCAACACCACACGTCCATCACCATCATCGACGACCTTCAAATCAGCCACAAAGTTCGAGTATTCCTCGTTCGTTCGCTTTATCCGTAAGTTCGTTTATTCCCTATCATATCCTATCTACTCGAGCCCTTCTTCACCTAACCTATACACATTCCTACCCTTAAATTCCAGCCCTCATTTATCCCTTTACAGCCCTCCTTTACGTTGGTTTTGTGTTACATAGTTCGTGTCGTTTTCTACGTGTTCTAGTTGTGTAGATTTATCGTAATTTTCATTTGTTTATCGAGTCGGATTGAAGCCCTTCATTAAGTTGACGTGTTTCGTTCCTAAGTCTTCCGCTACGTTATTATTATCGTCCTAGATTAATTGTCCGGGTCGTATCATATTTTGATGCACATTCTCCATTCATTGTTCTTCTTGGGCACTAGAATCACTGGAACTGCACATGGGCTCATCGACTCTCTGATTTGCTTCTTCTCCAACAGCTCCTTAACTTGACGGTCTATCTCCTTAGTCTCTTCAGGCGACGTACGGTAAGCTGGGCGATTCGGCAAGACGGCTCCGGGCACGAAATCAATCTGGTGCTCGATCCCACGAACTGGAGGTAATCCACTTGGAATCTCATCCGGAAATACGTCATCGAACTCCTTCATGAGTGGCTGCACATCACTAGGCAAAGAAATATCGTTAGTAGCACTGTTCTTACAAGTTAAAAGAACTAAAGGGAAACCTGCTTTAATAGCTTTCTCAACGCCTTTAATTGTGCAAAACAGGGCTCGATTCTTCTCTTGTGACTTAGGGGCTGAACTCACGCCTTTTCCATATGTAATGGAGCTGGAATGAGGTGTGGAAGGGGCTGCAATGGTTGTGGAAGAACTAGGGGGCGGCGGTGAAGAGGATTCGGCCGTGAGGGGGCTGTCCGCGGCGATGGCTCGGACGGCGGCTGCGGTGGTCTTCTCACGCTCCTCTTTGAACCTTGCTCGCATTATTTCTTGCTCCTCTTGAACAGCTTTGGGTGTCAACGGCTTCAAGATGGTGGTTCGGCCGTCTTTCTTCACTGTGTAGGTATTCGTGAGTCCGTCGTGTACAGCTTGTCTATCGAATTGCCACGGTCTCCCTAAAAGTATATGTGCTGCATCCATAGGAATAACATCGCATAATACAGTGTCAGAATAACGACCAATGGAAAAGGATACATGTACCTGACCGGTTACACGAACTGTGCCTCTTTCGGTAAGCCATTACAAGCGGTATGGATTTGGATGCTTCAAAGTGGAAAGTCCAAGTTTGTCGACTGCGTACTGGCTTACTGCATTGATAACACTCCCACTATCAACGATCATCGCGCAAGTCTTGCCTTGAACAGCAACTTTCGTGTAGAAGATGTTCTCTCGCTGCGATTGTTGCTCTTCTTCTCGGTTTATGTTCAGACTGCGGATAGAAACCAAACTGACATGAAGATTCTCGGGTTCTTCTTCTTCAAACTCATCTTGGGCGTCTTCTTCAGGTGAAGGGTCGGCCTTGGGCGGTTCATCATCTTCACTGGCTGATTCGAGCTCATTCTGATCCGTGATGAAAAGAACGCGTCGGTTTGGGCACTGATTCTGAAAATGGCCCCAACCTTGGCATTTATGGCATTGAACATCTCGGGCTCGACTAGGGGCTGAAGTTGGCGCCGGACTGGGCTGATTGGGCCGTTGGAATGGTGGCCTTGGTGTAGACTCGGGTCTACGGTTGGCTTGCGGTGTAGAATGATCGAAACGGCGATCCGGAGGTCCGGATTGACCACGGGGTCGTGTAGAATCAACAGAAGGAGTAGAAGGTGATGTGGAAGGTGTACCTTTACTCCAAGATTGGCGAGTAGGGGCTGAAGTCTGACTGGATCGACGGCGGCCTTCTCGCAACTGCTTTTCCACAATTGATGCGTACTGCACCATTCTCTCTATGCTTGTGAATTCTTTGAGTTCCACTTCACATGTAATATCGGGATTCATACCTTCAATGTACCGAATGATGGTAGCATTCAAGGTTTCTTCTTTCCCAACTCGATTCAAGGCTGTCTCAAGCTCCTTATGGTACTCTTCAATCGAACGGGTTCCTTGCTTGATCCGGTTGAGCTTCTTTTCAAGCTCTCTTTCATAGTGGACTGGAATGAAACGTCCACGCATTAATCCCTTCATTTCTTCCCATGTGTCAATTGGCGGATTGCGGTTTCTGCGCCTTCTTTCCTGCTGCATCTCCCACCAAGTGGCTGCGTAGCCTCTGAACTCCAAACAGGCTAACTGCACCTTTTTGACCTCTGTGAAGTCGTATCAGTCAAAAATCTTCTCTACCTTACGTTCCCAATCAAGATAGATATCGGGATCGTGAAGGCCTTCAAACTCCGGAATGCTCGTTTTGATGTTGTTGAGCATTCGGTCTTCATTATAGTCATCACGACAATTTCCACGTCTCTGGCGACGGCCTTGGTCGAACTCTTCAGTATTCTCATCAAAGTACTCCTCTTTAGGCTCGTTTTGACGCTCATTGCGTCTAGCGGGTCCTCGAACTGCCTGAGTAATGGTCGGTGTGATCTTAGTGCGTTCAATAGCATGCACTAAGCTATCAAGTTTGTCAGACAGGGCCTGGTGCTGTCTCTGGAAGTGTTTTGAGAGTGCCTCAAAATGATACTTAGGATCCCACGGTGCGGGTGGATCCGAAGTGGACTCCATGGGGGCTTTGGACGGATCTCGGGATGGGTCCAAAGGTGGAGTATCGGCTGGGGGAGTCTGGGATGACTCAGATCGTGTATCTTTCTTCATGATACCTACAAGATGAACAAACGTAAAGGAAAACAAGGTAGAACCTCACAACCTCACGTTCACTCGTTTGTTTTCACTCTTGATTTACCACTCGTGTTTGCACTCACAGTGTTTAGTGAAGTGTGTGTGTCGCGTATAATAGAATGGAGGAGTAGAACTCTTGTCGAATGTCGAGGGTACGGATGAATTGCACGACGGTGTAGACGAGTATCACTATCTAGGATCAATGGATGAGATGGTATGATGATGTGTAGGAGGCGTGTGGCTTATGTGGCAAAGGGTGGGGACGTGTAGGACTAGGTGGCGTGTGGTAGGTGGGGTCGAGTAGGGTAGGGTGTAATAGGATTAGATGGATCCCCAAGTGTAGAAGGAAAGATGTAGGAAGGAAAAGGAAAGAAAGAATAGGTTATTTGGAAAGTGTTACACAATTGTGACACAATTCTAAATATCCTAATTGGACTAGACTCTAAAAGGAATGAACCAAAATTAAAATACAACTCAAAAGGAAACTACCAAAAAGAATTAAAACTTGGAAGGAAAGTTCCAAAAATAAAACAAGACTCTAAAGGAAGTTACCAACTAAGGAATTATCCTAGAAGGAAACTACCAAAATTAAAATAGAACTGAGAAGGAAAGTTCCAAAAATAAAATAGACTCACAAGGTAACTACCAAATAAGATGAAATACTAAAAGGAAATTACCAAAATAAATCAAGACTCAAATGGAAACACAATGAATATACCTCTTTTTTTTTTTTTTTTTTTTGAATTTTCGGATTTTTTTTTTCTCTTCTTTTATCCGATTTTTTTTTTTTTTTTTTGATCGCTCTTTTTCTCTTTTTCTCTCTTTTTTTTTTTTTTTTTTTTTACGATCTGATTTTCTTTTTCTTTTTTTTTTTAAACAAGGAACAATATGGAAATTAAATTACAACTCGATAAAACGCAAACAAAATAAACGGAACAAATAAACGAGTATGGAACCACGAACGATATAAACCGACGTGGCTCTTGATACCAAAATATGATGTGACCCGGGACTAAATGACCAACGAGACACAAAAGACGCGGAAGCAAAGGAAAGAAACTACGTCGGTACGAAAGGATTCTATACTCGAATAACTAGGCGACCAAGACTCAACTAAAATACCTAGAACTTTGACACAAATTAAATAACACAAACCAAGGGTTCAAGGGGCTGAATTGGACGGTTTTATAGGGCTGGGAATTGGAAGAATTTCGTGTGTGAAGGTTGGTGAAGAAGGGCTTGGAGAAGATAGGATATGTTAGTGTTTGAACGGACTTACGGATATAACGAACGGATGTAGAATTCGGACTTGAAGGGGGCTGCCATGATTTGGACGTTGATGGCTGATTTGGAGGTCGTCGATGATGGTGATGGACGTGTGGTGTTGATGAAGTGATTCACAACCCGATAGCCTCCTTGAATCTCGAACGTCTTCAAGGTTGAAATCTCCAAGTTGTTCCTCGTTAGCGAATACCGGTCAATCCCTCAAGTGAATTGAGCAATACCCTTGAATAAGACTTGTAGTTGCTAGCTCCAAGAATGAATATTTTCGTGTGAAAAGTATTCAAAAGACAAATAGATTTGAGACACAAATTGAATGCAAAAGCAATTTAATTCAACAATGTCTAAAATATCAATGAGACATGGTTCCCCTATTTATAAGCACTAAGGGGGACGAAAATTAGCATAAAAAAGGCCTAAAGATTGATCCAAAAGGGATCTCTAACTATACTAGGAAGTTCCCTAAGCTAGAATTCTATTCAAGGTAGGAAATTGCCTTAAATACAATTCTAGTCAAACTTGACCTCAATATGGACGAAAATTACTACTAAATAATTAAATAAATCTGATCCAACTATAGTCTTAATTAAATAAAATAAATACTATAGTCTAAAATAAAATCAACCCCATAATTAATTACTATGGGACCGATTTCTTCACTAGAAACCGCACACACATGCACGATAAATTTCATGCACATGCACACATGCTCTTGAACTCTTCATCTTCATCTCTTCAAGATTAATACTCCATGGTGTGTTCTTGATCTTCAATAGTTAATAAATTAACTATCTTGGAATTGCTTCTCTTGACTTCTTCATCTCCAATCTCGAGCTTTCTTCGAATCAACACTTGCAAGTAAGCTTGCAACTTCTTAGCTCTTGATCTTGTGATTGGTCCTCTAAATTGCAACTCCGGTTCTTCATCATCGTTGTTGTCCATGGCTTCATCACCGTGGGATCCTAAGTATCATTTTGAGGCACTCTCAAAACACTTCCAGAGACAGCACCAGGCCCTGTCTGACAAACTTGATAGCTTAGTGCATGCTATTGAACGCACTAAGATCACACCGACCATTACTCAGGCAGTTCGAGGACCCGCTAGACGCAATGAGCGTCAAAACGAGCCTGAAGAGGAGTACTTTGATGAGAATACTGAAGAGTTCGACCAAGGCCGTCGCCAGAGACGTGGAAATTGTCGTGATGACTATAATGAAGACCGAATGCTCAACAACATCAAAACGAGCATTCCGGAGTTTGAAGGCCTTCACGATCCCGATATCTATCTTGATTAGGAACGTAAGGTAGAGAAGATTTTTGACTGATACGACTTCACAGAGGTCAAAAAGGTGCAGTTAGCCTGTTTGGAGTTCAGAGGCTACGCAGCCACTTGGTGGGAGATGCAGCAGGAAAGAAGGCGCAGAAACCGCAATCCGCCAATTGACACATGGGAAGAAATGAAGGGATTAATGCGTGGACGTTTCATTCCAGTCCACTATGAAAGAGAGCTTGAAAAGAAGCTCAACCGGATCAAGCAAGGAACCCGTTCGATTGAAGAGTACCATAAGGAGCTCGAGACAACCTTGAATCGAGTTGGGAAAGAAGAGACCTTGAATGCTACCATCATTCGGTACATTGAAGGTATGAATCCCGATATTGCATGTGAAGTGGAACTCAAAGAATTCACAAGTATAGAGAGAATGGTGCAGTACGCATCAATTGTGGAAAAGCAGTTGCGAGAAGGCCGCCGTCGATCCAGTCAGACTTCAGCCCCTACTCGCCAATCTTGGAGTAAAGGTACACCTTCCACATCACCTTCTACTCCTTCTGTTGATTCTACACGACCCCGTGGTCAATCCGGACCTCCGGATCGCCGTTTCGATCGTTCTACACCGCAAGCCAACCGTAGACCCGAGTCTACACCAAGGCCACCATTCCAACGGCCCAATCAGCCCAGTCCGGCGCCAACTTCAGCCCCTAGTCGAGCCCGAGATGTTCAATGCCATAAATGCCAAGGTTGGGGCCATTTTCAGAATCAGTGCCCAAACCGACGCGTTCTTTTCATCACGGATCAAAATGAGCTCGAATCAGCCAGTGAAGATGATGAACCGCCCAAGGCCGACCCTTCACCTGAAGAAGACGCCCAAGATGAGTTTGAAGAAGAAGAACCCGAGAATCTTCATGTCAGTTTGGTTTCAATCCGCAGTCTGAACATAAACCGAGAAGAAGAGCAACAATCGTAGCGAGAGAACATCTTCTACACGAAAGTTGCTGTTCAAGGCAAGACTTGCGCGATGATCGTTGATAGTGGGAGTGTTATCAATGCAGTAAGCCAGTACGCAGTCAACAAACTTGGACTTTGCACTGTGAAGCATCCAAATCCATACGCTTGCAATGGCTTACCGAAAGAGGCACAGTTCGTGTAACCAGTCAGGTACATGTATCCTTTTCCATTGGTCGTTATTTTGACACTGTATTATGCGATGTTATTCCTATGGATGCAGCACATATACTTTTAGGGAGACCGTGGCAATTCGATAGACAAGCTGTACATGACGGACTCACGAACACCTACACAGTGAAGAAAGACGACCGAACCACCATCTTGAAGCCATTGACACCCAAAGCTGTTCAAGAGGAGCAAGAAATAATGCGAGCAAGGTTCAAAGAGGAGCGTGAGAAGACCACCGCAGCCGCCGTCCGAGCCATCGCCGCGGACAGCCCCCTCACGGCCGAATCCTCTTCACCGCCGCCCCCTACTTCTTCCACAACCATTGCAGCCCCTTCCACACCTCATTCCAGCTCCATTACATATGGAAAAGGCGTGAGTTCAGCCCCTAAGTCATAAGAGAAGAATCGTGCCCTGTTTTGCACAATTAAAGGCGTTGAGAAAGCTATTAAAGCAGGGCCTTTAGTTCTTTTAACTTGTAAGAACAGTGCTACTAACGATGTTTCTTTGCCTAGTGATGTGCAGCCACTCATGAAGGAGTTCGAGGATGTATTTCCGGATGAGATTCCAAGTGGATTACCTCCAGTTCGTGGGATCGAGCACCAGATTGATTTCGTGCCCGGAGCCGTCTTGCCGAATCGCCCAGCTTACCGCACGTCGCCTGAAGAGACTAAGGAGATAGACCGTCAAGTTAAGGAGCTGTTGGAGAAGAAGCAAATCAGAGAGTCGATGAGCCCATGTGCAGTTCCAGTGATTCTAGTGCCCAAGAAGAACAATGAATGGAGAATGTGCATGGATTGCAGAGCCATCAACAAGATAACAGCGATTGAGGAATGGCTAACGCCCAAAACCGCGTCTGAAGTCCGATCCTTTCACGGCCTTGCCGAATTTTATCGTCGCTTTGTGCGCGATTTCTCTAGCATTGCCGCGCCTCTTACTGAGCTAAGTAAGAAGGATCGCAAGTTTGAATGGGGTAAGCAACAAGAGCATGCGTTTAATACTTTGAAATCTTTGTTATGTTCTGCTCCTGTTTTGTGTTTACCTGATTTTTCCAAAACCTTTGAGATCGAGTGTGATGCCTCCGGGATAGGTATTGGTGCTGTTTTGATGCAGGAAAAACGCCCCGTAGCTTACTTCAGTGAGAAACTCAATGGCGCCAGTTTGCGTTATTCGACGTACGATAAAGAGCTATACGCTTTGAAGCGTGCATTGGATACATGGCAGCACTATTTGTGGCCCAAGGAGTTCGTCATTCACACGGATCATGAGAGCTTGAAGCACTTGAAAGGTCAAAGCAACTTGAACAAGCGTCATGCGAGATGGGTCGAATTCATCGAGTCGTTTCCATACGTCATCAAGTACAAGAAAGGAGAAGACAACGTCGTCGCCGACGCCCTCTCTCGAAGGTACACATTGCTTAACCTAATGCATGCTAAGATGCTTGGTTTTGAGTCCATTAAATCATTGTATGCCATGGACGATTATTTCAGCCCCATTTATGCTAAGTGTTCGAATTCTACTAGATCTTTTGATGGATTTTATGTGCATGATGGGTTTTTGTTTAGAGAATCTAAGTTGTGCATTCCTACTTGTTCTATGCGTGAGCTACTTGTTTTAGAATCGCATGCGGGAGGATTAATGGGACATTTTGGTGTGCATAAGACATTATCCTTGTTGCATGAGCATTTCTTTTGGCCGCATATGAAACGTGATGTTGAACGCATGTGTAGTAGATGTATTACTTGTCATAAGTCTAAATCTACTTCGCATCCTTTTGGTTTGTACACGCCTTTACCTGCTCCATCTAGTCCTTGGATTGATTTATCTATGGATTTCATTTTGGGATTGCCTAGGTCTAGATCGGGTAAAGATTCTGTGTTTGTTGTAGTTGATAGGTTTTCCAAAATGGCGCATTTCATTGCATGTAGGAAAACTGATGATGCTGTTCACATAGCCAATTTGTTCTTTATTCATGTTGTTAGATTGCATGGAATTCCTCGTACTATTGTGAGTGATAGGGATTCTAAATTTTTGGGACATTTTTGGCGCGTTCTTTGGGGAAAGCTAGGTACTAAGTTATTGTTTTCTACTGCGTGTCATCCACAAACCGATGGTCAAACTGAGGTTGTTTATGGTTTTAATCCACTAACGCCTAATGATTTGATTCCTTTACCTGTTGAGCATCTAACAAGTGTTAAAGGATTGAAGAGAGCTGATCTTATCAAGGAGATGCATGAGAAAGTAAGAGCCCGGATCGAGCACAATGGTACCCAAACCGCCGCCGCCCGTAACACACGTCGCAAACGTGTTGTATTTCAGCCCGGTGATCGTGTTTGGATTCATTTGAGTCCCGGACGGTTTCCTAATCTAAGGAAATCAAAGTTGTCACCAAGAGGAGATGGTCCTTTCACCGTCTTAAGCCGTGTCAATGACAATGCATACCGCATTGATCTACCTGGTGAGTATAAATGTTCTTCAACGTTTAATGTAGCTGATTTATCTCCCTTTGATGCAGATGAATTCTTTCAAGATGATGATCCAAATTCGAGGACGAATTCTTTTCAGCAGGGGGGGAATGATGAAGCCATGGACAATAAAGATGATGAAGAACCGGAGTTGCAATTTAGAGGACCAATCACAAGATCAAGAGCTAAGAAGTTGCAAGCTTACTTGCAAGTGTTGATTCGAAGAAAGCTCGAGATTGGAGATGAAGAAGTCAAGAGAAGCAATTCCAAGATAGTTAATTTATTAACTATTGAAGATCAAGAACACACCATGGAGTATTAATCTTGAAGAGATGAAGATGAAGAGTTCAAGAGCATGTGTGCATGTGCATGAAATTTATCGTGCATGTGTGTGCGGTTTCTAGTGAAGAAATCGGTCCCATAGTAATTAATTATGGGGTTGATTTTATTTTAGACTATAGTATTTATTTTATTTAATTAAGACTATAGTTGGATCAGATTTATTTAATTATTTAGTAGTAATTTTCGTCCATATTGAGGTCAAGTTTGACTAGAATTGTATTTAAGGCAATTTCCTACCTTGAATAGAATTCTAGCTTAGGGAACTTCCTAGTATAGTTAGAGATCCCTTTTGGATCAATCTTTAGGCCTTTTTTTATGCTAATTTTCGTCCCCCTTAGTGCTTATAAATAGGGGAACCATGTCTCATTGATACTTTAGACATTGTTGAATTAAATTGCTTTTGCATTCAATTTGTGTCTCAAATCTATTTGTCTTTTGAATACTTTTCACACGAAAATATTCATTCTTGGAGCTAGCAACTACAAGTCTTATTCAAGGGTATTGCTCAATTCACTTGAGGGATTGACCGGTATTCGCTAACGAGGAACAACTTGGAGATTTCAACCTTGAAGATGTTCGAGATTCAAGGAGGCTATCGGGTTGTGAATCACTTCATCAACACCACACGTCCATCACCATCATCGACGACCTCCAAATCAGCCATCAACGTCCAAATCACGGCAGCCCCCTTCAAGTCCGAATTCTACATCCGTTCGTTATATCCGTAAGTCCGTTCAAACACTAACATATCCTATCTTCTCCAAGCCCTTCTTCACCAACCTTCACACACGAAATTCTTCCAATTTCCAGCCCTATAAAACCGTCCAATTCAGCCCCTTGAACCCTTGGTTTGTGTTATTTAATTTGTGTCAAAGTTCTAGGTATCTTAGTTGTGTCTTAGTCGTCTAGATAATCGAGTATAGAATCCTTACTTCACCGACGTAGTTTCAATCCTTAGCTTCCGCATCTTTTGTGTCTCGTTGGTCATTTAGTCCCGGGTCACATCAGCAGCCCACATTCTTTTAGGAAGACCGTGACAATTCGACAGAAAAGCGGTTCACGATGGTTTGGCCAACACTTATTCGAATGGCCGAACCACTGTGCTCAAACCACTCGCTCCTAAAGCTGTTGCAGAGGATCAAGAGAGGATGCAAGAGAGATTTAAGCAAGAACGGGCAAAGCAAGCCGCAGCCACCACCCGGACCGCCGCCGTGAACGGCCGAGAGTTCCCAGCCGGAGTCTTTGATGTGACCCGGACTATTAATCTAGGACGATATTAACAACGTAGCGGAAGACTTTAGGATACGAAACACGTCAACTAAATGAACGGTTCCAATCCGACTTAATAAATAAAGAAAAGACGAAAACTAGACAACTAAAATACCTAGAATAATGACACAACTTAAATAACACAATACCAAGGATTAAAGGGCTGTTTATGGGTGAAAAATAGGCTGGATTAAGGAAGGAATTTTGTGTGTGATGTGACCCGGGACTAAATGACACCACGAGACACAAAAGACGCGGAAGCTAGGAAAGAAACTACGTCGGTACTAAAGGATTTTATACTCGAATAACTAAACGACTAAGACTCAATTAAAATACCTAGACAATATCTCACAAAATAACACAAATCCAAATAGGAATAGGGCTGTTTTGGACGGTTAGAACAATGTATGGAATGATGATGGTTCGATGATGGTGAATAGGTTTAGAATGGCTAGAGTAGATAGGGTATGATAGAGTTGTAATGGACTTACGGATTAAACGAGTTGAACACGAACTTGAACACGTTGGGTGGCTGATCTTGAAACGGACGTGGATGATGTTGGAAGACGTCGATTATGGTTGGATGGACGATGACTTGTAGATGTGAATTACAACCCGAAAGTTGCCTTGAATCTCGAACGTACACAAGGCCAAATTCTTTAAGTTGCTCTTCGATAGCGAGTTTCCGACGATCCCTCGAACGTGGACGACGAATTCCCTTTGTAAAACTTAGAGATGCTAATTCTAAGAGTATGAATTTAAATGATCTAAATGATCTAAATGGGGTTGAGACAATATTGAAAGCAAAGCTTAAATTATCAAATATGGTCTGAATAACAATGAAATATGGATCCACTATTTATAATAGTTGGATCGAATTCCTAAGGCTTAATGGACGAAAATAATAGTCCTAATTAGACTAGAATTGGACTTTGACTACTTCCTAAACTAGAATTCTATTTAAGGTAGATTTTGTAGATCTTGCCTTATCTAAAAATCTGGTCAAAATTCTATCTAAAATAACCGAAAAATCCTAACTAAAAATCTGCAAAATTTCGTCCATAATATAATAAATAAAATACTATAGACTAATAAATCAATCCCCTTAATTGGATCATCAAGGGCCGAAACTTTTGGGCTTTACCACCATGCATGCTTAACTTGGGCTGAATAGCAAGTATACACATCAAGCCCAACAAAAGCACACTTGCACGCCTCCTTCATGTATTGCACTCCACATCTTGATCTCCATCTTCCATCTTTAACAATGTCATCATCTTCAAGCTTCCTTGTGATCCGTCTTCAACTTCGAACCTCTTGCGAATTATAGCTTGCAAATATTCTTGCAACTTCTTAGCTCGTAGTCTTGTGACGGGTCCTTTGAATCGCAGCTCTTCATTGACTTCATCATTGCTATGGATGTCCTCATCAGTGTGTGAAGGTTGATGAAGAAGGGTTTGGAGAAGATAGGATATGATAGTGTTTTGAACGGACTTACGGATAAAACGAACGGGTGTAGAACTTGATCTTGAAGGGGCTGCCGTGAGGTGGACGATGGTGTTGGATGGATGTCGTCGAGTATGTGGCTTGGACGTGTTTTGAAGGGACTTACGGATAAAACAAACGGGTGTAGAACTGATATGATCCTGAAAAGCCTTGAAGAATTAAATCCGGAGCTATCATTCAAAGGTCCGAAGATTGTTAGAATGAGGGCCATCAAAGATTGGAAATCAAGATTTGAAGAACAATACATGATGATCAAAATCACACCATGGGATATCATACTTGAAGAAGTTGAAGATGGAAGTTCGAAGAGACAGTCGGTATGGGCATACTGACCAGATTGCATGAAGACAGTCGGTATGGGCACCTGACTGGGTTGACATTGAAAATAACGTGTGGATTCATCCAACAATAGTCTAACACGTTATTGAAGAGCCCAAGTCCATAAGTGGTGAATTTTGAAGGCCCAAAATCAGTTTGGGATTTATCCTTATCTAGTTAGATTTAGATAGATTTTTGTTATCTTATTTTTGGCATCTTTTAATTTTATCCTAGTTTGATTAGGATTAGTTTAGGATCGATTTTTATCACTTAATTAGGTTTAAATTTCGTTCCCCTATGTCCCTATATATAAGACATCTATCTGTTACATTTAAAGTTAGACAATTGCAAGAAATAAAGAGTTATTCTCAATCTGTCTCACGATCCTTCGGTTGATCAACTATTTACCTACAATTCTATTGTTCTAGCAAATCAATAGTCTGAATCAAGTTCTTCAGGGTTCAATCGTGACTTGGGAGAATTGCTATCCGGAGAAGTTAGACGTGCACGTTCGAGTTATTCAACACGGGTTCGCCGAATCTATCCAATCCACCAGCTACCAACATCGCCGCCGATTCTATACCTCACGATGACCACCACCATCATCCAGCCGTACACCGTGAATCCAGCCACCTTCGAATCCTATTCGTGTTCGTCATCAAGTCCTTGTTCGTTTCTACGTTTCCTAGTAAGTTCTAGTTTAATCCGAGTCTTTTCTCTTCCATTCGAATTCGTCCCTTTTCTATCCTTCTTGGTTTTGTATTTTGCTTGGTATTGTCATTATCTAGAGTCTTAGGTATCGTATTAATTCAGTTCGTTATTGCATATTATCGAGTCTATTTGTTCGTATAGTTGAGTTGTAATTTAATTCATTGTTCGTGTCGTATTGTTCCCTTACGCATCCGACGTTGTTCCGTTCCTTAGCTTCCGCATACTTTGTCCGTGTCGTGTCCCATAGGTCCCGGGTCACATCATAAATTGGTATCAAGAGCCACGTCGGTTTCTATCGTTCGTGGTTCAATACGTCAATTGTGTTTGTTTTATTGTTTTTGAGTCTTTCGAGTTGTAATTCGTGAATTGTTCATTGAAAAAAGAAGAAGAAAAGAGCAGAGGGATCGAATCCCTACAGCACAAAAAAAAATCATAAAAAAAAAACGAAAATTCAGTTTGTTTATGTTTACTAGGAAGGGTTACGATTTCCCATTCCCATGCTTAGACCCACCGATTGGACTACTCCCAGTCAACAAGAACTCTGCAGCGTGTGAAGTCCTTGCTTCAGACCTACGATATTTTTGATCTTAATTCCTTGTTTTTAGATTTGTTTCCATATATTTAGGGATTCTTAGATTGTGTTTACATTGGTCAAACTTATCCAAAAGTATTCTACCTTATCTACTAGATTTGTTTCCTTGTTTAGATATCTTCCATACTCTATTTTCGATCCTACACCATCTATAGGTTTGAAATTTTCAGTCCTTGTCCATATACACCCGGTTCACCTTATACATCACATAGTCCATACACCCGTACACCCATACACCCATACACCCGTGGTCTACATACACCATCTACCCGAAATACTCATTCCACACGCCTACTTCTACTCTTAGCAACCTTCCGGCTTGATTTTATCCGTTGGAGTTTGAAGAAGACCCAGAGGAGCTAATCAACAGAAGCAGCTATTTTCGATCAGCCCACTCCCATACTCATTACACACGTGCACCACATACTTGAGAGACATACACGAGGGGAAAATTAAGAGTGCTATACACGAGCGTTTGTGAGGAATTGTGAGGTTCTTTTCCACTTTTTCTTCACGTTTGTTCGTTTTGCAGGATAAATGACTATAGCTCAGCTACCACAACTAGATCAACGGGAAAATATTTTCTACACCCGTTGTTCCATCCAAGACAAAATTTGTTCCATGATTATTGACAGTGGTAGTGTTGTTAACGCCATTAGTCAATATGCAGTGGACAAGCTCGGCCTAGTACCACAGAAGCATCCCAAGCCCTATAAGTTGCAGTGGCTTACAGATAGAGACGAGATACACGTGGTTCACCAGGTAAGTGTCTCATTCTCAATCAATAAGATTTCTGACACTGTTTTGTGCGACGTTATCCCTATGGAGGCAACGCACATTCTTCTAGGTTGACCATGGCAATTCAATCGAAGAGCAGTGCACGATTGTCGCGCCAACACTTATTCTTTTGCTTGGAATGGACGGACCACCATACTGAGACCTTTGGCGCCTAAGGACGTCATAGAGGATCAGAAGCGGATGCAAGAAAAGTTTAAAGCCGAAAGGGAAAGGAAGGCCACAACTGCCAAGTGCGAATCAATCGTCACCATCCCTAGTCATACTACGACACCGTTGGAGTCTTGTTCACATCAAGACATGTCGTCTAGTTCATCCAACGCAGATCACTAGTTGAATTCAGACATGATAAGTGGAGCTACAATTCCGTCCCAGCCCATATGCATTGATCCCACACTTGATTCGAGTAAGTCGGATAATCTGTTAATTTCTCAGAACAGTGCTACTAATGATCTTGTGTTTTCTAGTGATGTGCAGATCGAGAAGAGAGAGTTCGAGATTGAGCAGCCTGGAATAGCTACATTCAACCCTGATGGCAGCTCGGAAGAAGTTTCCAACTACCAAGAGGAGATCAATGAAGAGCTGAACTTGGAGCACGATGCTGTTCGACTTAGAGATCAGCTTGTTATAGATAAGTCGTCGAACACCCACGTTGCTTATCTTAAGGACGTGTTACATGAAATCGAGAGAGGTAAGTGTCGTCTATCCTATTCTAGCATTGATAGGTATTTGATGTGTGTAGTTGAATCCATGTTTCTTTTTAGAATTAATTTAACATTTGGATTTTACTTGAATTGCATGAAAAGGTTGGATAGTAGAAAGCCATTGTTTATTCGAACCAAGTGTAAGATGCATGCATGGTACTTGAATTCGATTAGTTTGTGTTTTCCCATTGTTCATTTTGAAAGCTATTCATAGTGTTGAACATGCTGGAAATTGCATAATTGTTTATTTTATCACGTTCGATCCATTATGTGTTACACGTTGGATAGTTGATTGTTTTGTTGAGTGTTGTGCTAGGCATAACCAAGACATCAAACTTCAAAGACAAAGGGATGTCGTCCGTATCTACGACAACCCTTATGGCATTAACCTCCAAGGTATAGAACGTCTTCATTCCATGATTTATTATAATGATTTATTGTCCATTCATGCAGGTGAATTCGAGCATACAGAGGATCTGAATTCGAGGATGAATTCTTTTCAAGAGGAGGGGAATGATATGATCCTAAAAAGCCTTGAAGAATTAAATCCGGAGCTATCATTCAAAGGTCCGAAGATTGTTAGAATGAGGGCCATCAAAGATTGGAAATCAAGATTTGAAGAACAATACATGATGATCAAAATCACACCATGGGATATCATACTTGAAGAAGTTGAAGATGGAAGTTCGAAGAGACAGTCGGTATGGGCATACTGACCAGACTGCATGAAGACAGTCGGTATGGGCATACTGACTGGGTTGACATTGAAAATAACGTGTGGATTCATCCAACAATAGTCCAACACGTTATTGAAGAGCCCAAGTCCATAAGTGGTGAATTTTGAAGGCCCAAAATCAGTTTGGGATTTATCCTTATCTAGTTAGATTTAGATAGATTTTTGTTAAATTATTTTTGGTATCTTTTAATTTTATCCTAGTTTGATTAGGATTACTTTAGGATCGATTTTTATCACTTAATTAGGTTTAAATTTCGTTCCCCTATGTCCCTATATATAAGACATCTATTTGTTACATTTAAAGTTAGACAATTGCAAGAAATAAAGAGTTATTCTCAATCTGTCTCACGATCCTTCGGTTGATCAACTATTTACCTACATTTCTATTGTTCTTCAGGGTTCAATCGTGACTTGGGAGAATTGCTATCCGGAGAAGTTAGACGTGCGCGTTCAAGTTATTCAACACGGGTTCGCCGAATCTATCCAATCCACCACCTACCAACATCGGCGCCGATTCCATACCTCACGACGACCACCACCATCATCCAGCCGTACGCCGTGGCCACCTTCTGATATGATCCTGAAAAACCTTGAAGAATTAAATTTGGAGCTATCATTCAAAGGTCCGAAGATTGTTAGAGTGAGGGCCATCAAAGATTGGAAATCAAGATTTGAGGAACAATACATGAAGATCAAATATTCAGCCCGAGATTGGTCAACATGCTATCAATTAATGATGAAGGAAGGCATGAAGACAGTCGGTATGGGCATACTGACTGGGTTGACATTGAAATTAACGTGTGGATTCATCCAATAATAGGCGAATATTGAAGCCAAGTCCAATAAGAGGCGAATATTGAAGCCCAAAATCAGTTTGGGATTTATCCTTATCTAGTTAGATTTAGTTAGATTGTTGTTATCTTATTTTTGGTATTTTTTGATTTTATCCTAGTTTGATTAGGATTAGTGTTAGAATCAAATTCTTCTAGTTTTAGGACTCTAATTTTCGTCCATATTGCCTCCTATAGATAGGAGTACCTTGTGACATTATTATTCAGACAATTGCAAGAAATAAAGAGTTATTCTCAATCTGTCTCACGATCCTTTGGTTGATCAAACTGTTACCTACAATTCTATTGTTCTAGCAATACAATAGTCTTATTCAAGTTCTTCAGGGTATATTAAGTACTTGGGAGAATTGCTATCCGGAGAATTAGTCGTGCGCATTCGAGTTGATACAACACGGGTTCGCCGATCCTGATTTATCCTTCTACCTTTCATCGCCGCCGAGATTCCTTCCACCACCATTGTTCGCCGTGATTCCAACCACCAATGCCGACTTCCAGCCACCCAAGGGTGTCGTTCGTGTCAACAGTCGAGTCCTAGTTCGTGTCTACGTATCCTAGTAAGTTCTATTTCCGTTCGAGTCTTGTTTTTTCTAGTCGAGTCTTTCATCTTTTCTCTAGAGTCGTATTGATCCCTTACGCATCCGACGTAGTTTCGTTCCTAGCTTCCGCGTCCTTTGTCTTTTTTGTGTCCCATAGGTCCCGGGTCACATCATAAATTGTGGTGCGGTGAACGTGGACCTGTGGGTCTTCAGGGTATATTAAGTACTTGGGAGAATTGCTATCCGGAGAATTAGTCGTGCGCATTCGAGTTGATACAACACGGGTTCGCCGATCCTGATTTATCCTTCTACCTTTCATCGCCGCCGAGATTCCTTCCACCACCGTCGTTCGCCGTGATTCCAACCACCAACGCCGAGTTCCAGCCACCCAAGGGTGTCGTTCGTGTCAACAGTCGAGTCCTAGTTCGTGTCTACGTATCCTAATAAGTTCTATTTCCGTTCGAGTCTTGTTTTTTCTAGTCGAGTCTTTCATCTTTTCTCTAGAGTCGTATTGATCCCTTACGCATCCGACGGAGTTTCGTTCCTAGCTTCCGCGTCCTTTGTCTTTGTTTTGTCCCATAGGTCCCGAGTCACATCATTAATTGATAGCATGTTGACCAATCTCAGGCTGAATATTTGATCTTCATGTATTGTTCCTCAAATCTTGATTTCCAATCTTTATTAAAATATTAAGGACCGATATTACTCCTAGTCAGTATGGGCATACTGACTGTCGCGCGGTATGGGCATACCGACTGATTTCCATCTTCATGCAATGCACTCTAACTCCAACCCTTGATAACCTTGTGCCGCTATCAATTCCGTCCCAGCCCATATGCATTGATCCCACACTTGATTCTGGTAAGTCGGATAATCTGTTAATTTCTCAGAACAGTGCTACTCATGATCTTGTGTTTTCTAGTGATGTGCAGATCGAGAAGAGAGAGTTCGAGATTGAGCAGCTTGGAATAGCTACATCCAACCCTGATGGCAGCTCGGAAGAAGTTTCCAACTCTCAAGAGGAAATCAACGAAGAGCTGAAGTTGGAGCACGATGATGTTCGACTTAGAGATCAGCTTGTTCTAGATAAGTGATCCAATACCCCCATTGTTTATTTTAAGGACGTGTTACTTGAAATCGAGAGAGGTAAGTACCGTCTAACCTATTCTAGCATTGATAGGTACTTGATGTGTGTAGTTGAATCCATGTTCCTTTTTAGAATTAATTTAACATTTGGATTTTACTTGAATTTCATGAAAAGGTTGGATAGTAGGAAGCCATTGTTTGTTCCAACCAAGTGCAAGATGCATGCATGGTACTTGAATTTGATTAGTTTGTGTTTTTCCATTGATCATTTGAAAGCTATTCATAGTGTTGAACATGCTGGAAATTGCATAATTGTTTCTTATACCACGTTAGATCTGTATGTGACACGTTGGATAGTTGATTATTTTGTTGAGTGTTGTGCTAGGCATAACCAAGCCATCAAACTTCAAAGACAGAGGGACGTCGTCCGTATCTACGACAATCCTTATGGCATTAACCTCCAAGGTATGGCACGTCTTCATTCCATGGTTTATTATACTGATTTATTGTCCATTCCTGCAGGTGAATTCGAGCATGCAGAAGTGATACGACCCGGACTATTAATCTAGGACGAATCTAGAGAACGTAGCGGAAGACTTAGGATACGAAACACATCAGCGAAAGAAGGGTTTCAATCCGACTCAAATAGATGACTAAAACAAACAAATCTAGACAAATAAAATACCTAGAAAAATGACACGAACTATATAACACAAATCCAAGGAATGAGGGTTGTATAAGGACGGTTTTATGGCTGTAATGAGGGTGTTGGAATTGTGTGTTTAGGGTGAAGAATGGCTTGGAGTAGATAGGATATGATAGAGATGAAACGAACTTACGGTATGAGCGAAACGGCGTAGAGCTTGAACTCGAACACGGGGCTGAATTGAGACGTGCGTTGATGGAGTATGGATGGCGTCGATTATGATTGATGGATGATGATTCGTTGATGTGAATCACAACCCGATAGCCTCCTTGAATCTCGAACGTATCCAAGGTTGAAATCTCCAAGTTGATCTTCGGATAGCGAATACCGGTTAATCCCTCAAGTGGATTAAGCAATACCCTTGAATAAGACTTAAAGTTGCTAGCTCCAAGAATATGAATTTTAAATCAAAACTCACAAAGATTTAAAAGGGGGTTGAGACAATATTGAAAGCAAAGCTTAATAATTCAAATAAAGTCTAAAGTAACAATGTGACATGGTTCCCCTATTTATAATACTATGGGGGAACGAAATTAAACATAAAATAGGGCTCAAAAATTGATCCAAAAGGGATCTCTAACTATACTAGGAAGTTCCCTAAACTAGAATTCTATTCAAGGTAGGAAATTGCCTTAAATACAATTCTAGTCAACCTTGACTATAATATGGACGAAAATTACATTAAATTAAATAAAAATCTGAACTAAACTATAGTCTAACATAATTAAATAAATACTATAGTCTAAATAAAATTCAATCCCTAATTAAATCAAATAAGGGATGAAAATTCCATGCAACGCGAATCTGCCATGCATGCACAATTTGATGAGTTCTATCTTCATGCATTGCTCTTCAAATCTTGATCTCCAATCTTTAATTGTTAATAAGGTAACAATCTTGGGATCCTTTAATGGCAGCTTTGGATGGACCGATTTGATGATTGCCATGGTCTCATCAAGAAGTCTTGAATTCGAGGACGAATTCTTTTCAGCAGGGGGGGAATGATGAAGCCATGCAAGGCCTTGAAGAACTAAACCCGGAGATGCCATTCAAAGGTCCAATTACGCGTATGAGAGCCAAACAATTTCAAGGTTATGTTCACATGTTAATGCGAAGAACGATTGAAGTTGGAGAAGAAGAAATTGGACGCAGCCCCAAATGGATTTTAGCATTATCAATTGAAGATGAAGATCAAGATCACACCATGGAAGATATAAAGAGAAGAAGTGCACATGTGCATGTGCATGAAGAGTTGAAGTGTGTGAACCCGTCGGTATGCCCAAACCGACTAGTTTCGGTCGGTATGCCCATACCGAGTAGTTCCAGTCTTGTTAGTTTTTATTTAGACTATAGTGCTATTTTTATTTAATTTAGACTATAGTTTAGATCAGATTTTTATTAATTATTAGTCAATTTTCGTCCATTAGTTGATAGGGTTTGACTAGAATTGTATTTAAGGCAATTTCCTACCTTGAATAGAATTCTAGTTTAGGTATCTTCCTAGTATAGTTAGAGATCCCTTTTTTAGGCCTTTTAACCTTATTATTTTCGTGGCTTTTAACCATATAAATAGGGGAACCATGTCATATTGTTATTTTAGACATTATTGATTAAAATTGCTTTTGCATTCAATTTGTGTCTCAATCGTTCAAAGCATTTGATTGTTTTCTGTCGAAAATACTCATTCTTGAAGCCTAGCAACTTTGAGTCTTACATCAAGGGAACGTTCTAATTCACACGAGGAATTAGGGTGAACTCGCTACCGAGGAGTAACTTTGAAATTCATTTTCGTCGTACAAGATACGCCGGGGATTAATCGGGTTGCAAATCACAACACCTCCATCGTCCAGCCACCATCTTCGACGTCCTACACCTTTCATCAACGTCCGTAACACTCCCAAGCCATCAAGACCTGATCGTGTGTCGATCATCAAGGGTTCGGTTCCATTCAGCATAAATTCATCGTGTTTTCAATCTATACCGTAAGTTCGTTACAACTCTATCATACCCTATCTACTCTAGCCTTTCTAAACCTACACACATCGATCGTTCATCATCACCTAAACCATCCTTAATATCGTCCCATAACAGCCCTTGTTCCTTGGATTTGTGTTTATTTGTGTGTCATAAGTCTAGGTATTTTAGTTGAGTCATAGTCGTCTAGATATTCGAGTATAGAATCTGATGAGGACATCCATAGCAATGATGAAGTCAATGAAGAGCTGCAATTCAAAGGACCCGTCACAAGACTACGAGCCAAGAGGTTGCAAGAATATTTGCAAGCTGTAATTCGCAAGAAGTTCGAAGTTGAAGACGGCGTACAAGGAAGCTTGAAGATGATGACATTGTTGAAGATGGAAGATGGAGATCAAGATGTGGAGTACAATACATGAAGGAGGCGTGCAAGTGTGCTTTTGTTGGGCTTGATGTGTATACGTGCTATTCAGCCTTAAGCATGCATGGTGTAAAAGCCCAAAATACTCTGCCCTTGATGATTTATTAGATTATAGTATTTTATTTATTTAATTTATCCTATAGTATTGGACGAATTTTGGCAGATTTTTAGTTATTATTTTCGGTTATTTTAGATAGAGTTTTGACTAGATTTTTAGATAAGGCAAGATCTACAAAATCTACCTTAAATAGAATTCTAGTTTAGGAAGTAGCCAAGTCCAATTCTAGTCTAATTAGGACTATTATTTTCGTCCATTAAGCCTTAGGAATTCGATCCAACTATTATAAATAGTGGATCCATATTTCATTGTTATTCAGACCATATTTGATAATTTTAAGCTTTGCTTTCAATATTGTCTCAACCCCAGTTTATATCTTTGTGAGTTTAGATCTTTTAAATTCATACTCTTAGATTTAGCATCTCTAAGTTTTACAAAGGGAATTCGCCGTCCACGTTCGAGGGATCGTCGGAAACTCGCTATCGAAGAGCAACTTAAAGAATTTGGCCTTGTGTACGTTCGAGATTCAAGGCAACTTTCGGGTTGTAATTCACATCATTTTATCACCATCCGTACAGCCATCCACGACGCCAATCATCCGTCATCAACGTACGATTCAAGTCCAGCCCCTATCGTGATCGAGTTCGTCTTCGTCTCGTTTAATCCGTAAGTTCGTTTCTAACCTATCATACCCTATCTACTCTAGCCTTTCTAGCCAAAACATCATCACCGATCATCATCAATCAATCCTTCCATAATACCGTCCAAATTAGCCCTTTGTTATTTGGATTTGTGTTTATTTGTGTGTCATTTATCTAGGTATTTTAGTTGAGTCCAAGTCGTCTAGTGAATCGAGTATAGGATCCCTTTCGTAATCGACGTAGTTTCTTTCCTAGTTTCCGCATCCTCTGTGTCTCGTGTGTCATATTGTCCCGGGTCACATCAGAATCCTTACTTTACCGACGTAGTTTCTTTCCTTTGCTTCCGCGTCTTTTGTGTCTCGTTGGTCATTGAGTCCCGGGTCACATCATAAATTGTACTTGGGAGACTTGCTATCCGGAGAATTAGTCGTGCGCGTTCGAGTTGATACAACACGGGTTCGCCGATCCTGATTTATCCTTCTACCTTTTGATGAGGACATCCATAGCAATGATGAAGTCAATGAAGAGCTGACATTCAAAGGACCCGTCACAAGACTACGAGCTAAGAAGTTGCAAGAATATTTGCAAGCTATAATTCGCAAGAGGTTCGAAGCTGAAGACGGAGTACAAGGAAGCTTGAAGATGATGACATTGTTGAAGATGGAAGATGGAGATCAAGATGTGGAGTGCAATACATGAAGGAGGCATGCAAGTGTGTTTTGTTGGGCTAGATGTGTATACTTGCTATTCAGCCCAAGTTAAGCATGCATGGTGGAAAAGCCCAAAATAATCGGCCCTTGATGATCCAATTAAAGGGATTGATTTATTAGACTATAGTATTTCATTTATTATATTTTGGACGAAATTTTGCAGATTTTTAGTTAATATTTTCGGTTATTTTAGATAGAGTTTTGACTAGATTTTTAGATAAGGCAAGATCTACAAAATCTACCTTAAATAGAATTCTAGTTTAGGAAGTAGTCAAAGTCCAATTCTAGTCTAATTAGGACTATTATTTTCGTCCCTTAGCCTTAGGAATTCGATCCAACTATTATAAATAGTTGATCCATATTTCATTGTTATTCTGATGTGACCCGGGACTAAATGACACCACGAGACACAAAAGACGCGGAAGTTAGGAAAGAAACTACGTCGATTACGAAATGATTCTATACTCGAAAACTAGACGACTTGGACTCAACTAAAATACCTAGATAAATGACACACAAATAAACACAAATCCAAACGAATATAGGGCTGTTTTGGAACGAACAAGATGAAGGTATGGATGAAGATGTTCGATAGATTGGAATAGGTTTAGAATGACTAGAGTAGATAGGTTATGATAGAGTTGTAATGGACTTACGGATTGAATCGGAACGAGATGATGTTGAACTCGAACAAGGGCTGGAATGAGACAAACGTTGATGAAGCTTGGATGAGGTCGAACGGCGATGATGGACGATGTAAAGTTGATGTGAATTACAACGCGAAAGTTGCCTTGAATCTCGAACGTACACAAGGCCAAATTCTTTAAGTTGCTCTTCGATAGCGAGTTTCCGACGATCCCTCGAACGTGGACGGCGAATTCCCTTTGTAAAACTTAGAGATGCTAAATCTAAGAGTATGAATTTAAAAGATCTAAACTCACAAAGATATAAACTGGGGTTGAGACAATATTGAAGCAAAGCTTAAAATTATCAAATATGGTCTGAATAACAATGAAATATGGATCCACTATTTATAATAGTTGGATCGAATTCCTAAGGCTAAGGGACGAAAATAATAGTCCTAATTAGACTAGAATTGGACTTTGACTACTTCCTAAACTAGAATTCTATTTAAGGTAGATTTTGTAGATCTTGCCTTGTCTAAAAATCTGGTCAAAATTCTATCTAAAATAACCGAAAAATCCTAACTAAAAATCTGCAAAATATCTTCCATAATATAATAAATAAAATACTATAGTCTAATAAATCAATCCCCTTAATTGGATCATCAAGGGCCGAATTATTTTGGGCTTTTCCACCATGCATGCTTAACTTGGGCTGAATAGCAAGTATACACATCAAACCCAACAAAAGCACACACACGCCTCCTTCTTCATGTATTGCACTTCACATCTTGATCTCCATCTTCCAATGTCAACAATGTCATCATCTTCAAGCTTCCTTGCACTCCGTCTTCAACTTCGAACTTCTTGCGAATTACAGCTTGCAAATATTCTTGCAACTTCTTAGCTCGTAGTCTTGTGACGGGGCCTTTGAATTGCAGCTCTTTATTGACTTCATCATTGCTTGGATGTCCTCATCATATTCAGACCATATTTGATAATTTTAAGCTTTGCTTTCAATATTGTCTCAACCCCATTTTATATCTTTGTGAGTTTAGATCTTTTAAATTCATACTCTTAGATTTAGCATCTCTAAGTTTTACAAAGGGAATTCACCGTCCACGTTCGAGGGATCGTCGGAAACTCGCTATCGAAGAGCAACTTAAAGAATTTGGCCTTGTGTACGTTCGAGATTCAAGGCAACTTTCGGGTTGTGATTCACATCAACATCACACCAACATCCACGCCGTTCGACCTCAATCCCAAGCCATCCACGTCCGTCTCAAGTCCAGCCATCCACGTGTTCAAGTTCGTGTTCATCCCGTTTAATCCGTAAGTTTGTTACAACTCTATCATACCCTATCTACTCTAGCCTTTCTAAACCTACACACATCCATCATTCATCATCACCTAAACCATCCTTAATATCATCCCATAACAGCCCTTGTTCCTTGGATTTGTGTTTATTTGTGTGTCATAAGTCTAGGTATTTTAATTGAGTCTTAGTCGTCTAGTTTTCGAGTATAGAATCCTTTCGTACCGACGTAGTTTCTTTCCTAGCTTCCACGTCTTTTGTGTCTCGTTGGTCATTGAGTCCCGGGTCACATCACCTTTCATCGCCGCCGAGATTCCTTGCACCACCGTCGTTCGCCGTGATTCCAACCACCAACGCCGAGTTCCAGCCACCCAAGGGTGTCGTTCGTGTCAACAGTCGAGTCCTAGTTCGTGTCTACGTATCCTAGTAAGTTCTATTTCCGTTCGAGTCTTGTTTTTTCTAGTGGAGTCTTTCATCTTTTCTCTAGAGTCGTATTGATCCCTTACGCATCCGACGCAGTTTCGTTCCTAGCTTCCGCGTCCTTTGTCTTTGTTGTGTCCCTTAGGTCCCGGGTCACATCATAAATTGATAGCATGTTGACCAATCTCGGGCTGAATATTTGATCTTCATGTATTGTTCCTCAAATCTTGATTTCCAATCTTTGATGGCCCTCACTCTAACAATCTTCGGACCTTTAATGATAGCTCCAAATTTAATTCTTCAAGGCTTTTCAGGATCATATCACCTTCGAATCCTATTCGTGTTCGTCATCAAGTCCTTGTTCGTTTCTACGTTTCCTAGTAAGTTCTAGTTTAATCCGAGTCTTTTCTCTTCCATTCGAATTCGTCCCTTTTCTATCCTTCTTGGTTTTGTGTTTTGCTTGGTATTGTCATTATCTAGAGTCTTAGGTATCGTTTTAATTCAGTTCGTTATTGCATATTATCGAGTCTATTTGTTCGTATAGTTGAGTTGTAATTTAATTCATTGTTCGTGTCGTATTGTTCCCTTACGCATCCGACGTTGTTCCGTTCCTTAGCTTCCGCATACTTCGTCCGTATCGTGTCCCATAGGTCTCGGGTCACATCAAGAACTTGATCTTGAAGGGGCTGCCGTGAGGTGGACGATGGTGTTCGATTTCTTTAGCTTTTAGGACTCTAATTTTCGTCCATATATCACTCCTATAAATAGGAGTACCTTGTGACATTATTATTCAGACAATTGCATGAATTCAAGAAGTATTTCACTCTTGTCTCCTAGATCCTAAGGTTGATCGAAATTAATTCGGAGCTGAAAATACGTGGTCCAATTACACGAATTCGAGCAATCCTAAGGTTGATCGAAATTAATTCGGAGCTGAAAATACGTGGTCCAATTACACGAATTCGAGCAATACAATTGCAAGGATATTTCCAAGCATTTGTATGTAAGAAGTTGGAAGATGAAGAAAGAGTTGAGAGCAGCCCCAAGATTGTTGTGTTGTTCAAGATTAAAGATTGGAGATCAAGATTTGAAGAACACAAGTGCATAAAAATATTCAGATATTTTGGGCAGCCCATGAAGATCAAATATTCAGCCCGAGATTGGTCAACATGCTATCAATTAATGATTAAGAAGGAAGCATGAAGACATGAGAAGAAGAATCGCGCCATTTGGACGTGCGCATGAAGAGTTCTACGCGTTTGCATGGGAATCCGACAAGTTGCTGTTTTTCATGCAAAGGTGGCAAGATTAATGCATACATGGGCCACGAATGATTATGATAAATTGAAGCCCATATTGTGTTAATTAGAAGTCCAATAGGAGAGAATTTTGAAGGCCCAAAGTCAGTTTGGGATTTATCCTTATCTAGTTAGATTTAGATAGATTTTTGTTATCTTATTTTTGGTATCTTTTGATTTTATCCTAGTTTGATTAGGATTAGTATATTTTCGATTTCTTTAGCTTTTAGGACTCTAATTTTCGTCCATATATCACTCCTATAAATAGGAGTACCTTGTGACATTATTATTCAGACAATTGCATGAATTCAAGAAGTATTTCACTCTTGTTTCCTAGATCCTAAGGTTGATCGAAATTTTATCTTCAAAGTTCTATTATTTTAGCAAATCAATAGTCCTATTCAAGTTCTTCAGGGTGTATTCAAGTACTTGGGAGAATTGCTATCCGGAGAAGCTAGACGAGTGCGTTCGGGTTGATTCAACACGGGTTCACCGATCTGTCCTATCCTTCTACCAAACCACCGCTGTCCTCACCAACACTCCACCGCCGTCCGCCGTCGTTCACCATCAGATTCCAGCCTCCCTTCGACGTATCAAGTGTGTTCATCGAGTCATAGTTCGTGTCACCATATTCTAGTAAGTTCTATTTCCGTTCGAGTCTTGTCTTTTCTAGTCGAGTCTTTCTTGTTTTCTCTTTGTTCGTATTGATCCCTTACGTATCCGACGTTGTTCCGTTCCTAAGCTTCCGCATATTTCGTCTGTGTCGTGTCCCATAGGTCCCGGGTCACACCATCTCTTCATACCTTTAACACTCGTTAGATGCTCAACGGGTAAAGGAATCAAATCAGTAGGAGTTAACGGATTAAATCCATAAACGACCTCAACTGGAGACATGTTAGTAGAAGAATGACTAACACGATTATAAGCAAATTCAGCATATAGTAAACACTCTTCCCATGACTTCAAATTGTTCTTAATTAGAGACCTAAGTAAAGCTCCTAATGTACGATTCACAACCTCAGTTTGACCATCGGTTTGTGGATGACATGCAGTAGAAAACAATAACTTAGTACCTAATTTTCCCCACAATACACGCCAGAAATGTCCTAAAACTTAGAATCCCTATCACTAACAATAGTACGAGGAATTCCATGCAATCTAACAACATGCACAAAGAACAAGTTGGCAATATGAACAACATCATCGGTTTTTCTACATGCAATGAAATGAGCCATTTTAGAGAACCGATCAACTACAACAAACACCGAATCTTTACCCGACCTAGACCTAGGTAATCCCAAGATAAAATCCATAGAAATATCAATCCAAGGGGCTGTAGGGGCGGGTAAGGGCGTGTAAAGGCCGAATGGGTGATGAACGATGGTATGGAATAGGTTTAGAAGGGCTAGAGTAGATAGGATATGATATGGTAGAAACGGACTTACGGATTGAACGAGACGAAGATGAACTTGAACACGAACGTGGCTGGGCTTGAAACGGACGTTGATGGCTTGTGATTGAAGTCGAACGGCGGCGATGTAGATGACTTGTCGATGAATTACAACCCGAAAGTTGCCTTGAATCTCGAACGTACACAAGGCCAAATTCTTTAAGTTGCTTTTCGATAGCGAGTTTCCGACGATCCCTCGAACGTGGACGGCGAATTCCCTTTGTAAAACTTAGAGATGCTAAATCTAAGAGTATGAATTTAAAAGATCTAAACTCACAAAGATATATAATGGGGTTGAGACAATATTGAAAGCAAAGCTTAAAATTATCAAATATGATCTGAATAACAATGAAATATGGATCCACTATTTATAATAGTTGGATCGAATTCCTAAGGCTAAGGGACGAAAATAATAGTCCTAATTAGACTAGAATTGGACTTTGACTACATCCTAAACTAGAATTCTATTTAAGGTAGATTTTGTAGATCTTGCCTTATCTAAAAATCTGGTCAAAATTTGATGTGACCCGGGACCTATGGGACACGACACGAACGACTTATGCGGAAGCTAGGAACGGAACAACGTCGGATGCGTAAGGGATCAATACGACTCTAGAGAAAAGACGACAAACTCGACTAGAAAAGGACTCGAAATGTGTAGAACTTACTAGGATACGTAGACACGAACAAGGACTCGATTGTTGACACGAAAAGACACCCTTGAATGGCTGGAACTCGGCGGTGGTGGCTGGAATCACGGCGAACGACAATGGTGGAAGGAATCTCGGCGGCGATGGAAGGTAGAAGGATAAATCAGGATCGGCGAACCCGTATTGTATCAACTCGAACGCGCACGACTAATTCTCCGGATAGCAATTCTCCCAAGTACTTAATATACCCTGAAGAACTTGAATAAGACTATTGTATTGCTAGAACAATAGAATTGTAGGTAACAGTTTGATCAACCAAAGGATCGTGAGACAGATTGAGAATAACTCTTTATTTCTTGCAATTGTCTGAATAATAATGTCACAAGGTACTCCTATTTATAGGAGTGATATATGGACGAAAATTAGAGTTCTAAAAGCTAAAGAAATCGAAAATATACTAATCCTAATCAATCTAGGATAAAATCAAAAGATACCAAAAATAAGATAACAAAAATCTAACTAGATAAGGATAAATCCTAACTACTTTGGGCCTTTCAAATCTCGCCTATTGGACCTTCAATTAACACACTATGGGCTGCAATTTATCATAAATAATTCGTGGCCCATGTCATGTATTATTCTTGCCACCTTTGCATGAAAAACAGCAACTTGTCGGATTCCCATGCAAACGCGTAGAACTCTTCATGCACACGTCCAAATGGCGTCGTTCTTCTTCTCACGTCTTCATGCTTCATTCTTCATCATTAATTGATAGCATGTTGACCAATCTCAGGCTGAATATTTGATCTTCATGGGCTGCCCAAAATATCTGAATATTTTCATGCACTTGTGTTCTTCAAATCTTGATCTCCAATCTTTAATCTTGAACAACATGATTATCTTTGAAGCTCTCAATGGTATTCTTGGATTTGATTCTTTTATGCTTTTCAGGATCATATCATTCCCCTCCTCTTGAAAAGAATTCGTCCTCGAATTCAAATCTCCGGGATCAAATACGAACATGGAAGGAACACCAATTTTTCTTGGATCAAGCATGCAAAACCTTGACACGGCGTCCATGAATAAATCTGGTAGAACAACAACATTTAATGGAACATCTTCATCAACCTGTAAAATAAAGATATCACTAGAAAATGGTTGATAAATAATGCTAGAACTCGGCAGCTCCTCCATGTTTGCTTGATCAAGTCCTTTGTGTTCCACAATCATTTCCTCACTAATGTCATTTTCCTTTTCAAAACAAGGCTGCATGTCCATCAATTTCTCAACTACTTCAACTTCCTCAACTGTATCATTGGCCCCCATTTCTTCTTTCTCGACTTCTGCTGGTTCTTCCTCGGATTTGGCGTCAATCGGAGGCTGCTTTAACTCTTCTTCACGGACTGGATAGATAGGGCATTGTTCGTCACATGCTAGACTTGACGGAACAATAGCCGGCTGAACTGGTGATGCAGGCCATATAGGTGGTACATAGGTACGTAGAAACTCCTCGAATGACTCAGGTTCACTCCAACGAAACGGGGCTGTTTGGCGATGAGCTCTAGGTGACAACTCTACATTTGACTCTACTTGAACCACTTCATTTTGCCTCATCTCTAGACTCTCCAACCACTTCTCTATCTCAATGGCGTATTGCACCATGTCTTTCAACTTGTCGAAGTGATACAATACTACCTTTTCTCGGATTGTCCTTCGTAGACCAGCTAGAAATCTATCCATGGTATCTTCTGGATATTCTTCTACATCAGCTCGTCTCATGGCTTCAATCATTTTGTTGTAGTAGTCATTTACACTTCGATCTCTTTGTCTAAGCTTGTATAGCTTCTCCTCCAACTCCCATTGGTAGTGGTCTGGAATGAAGCGTTTTCGCAACAAATCTTTCAACTCACGCCATGTGTCGATAGGTGGAAGATGATCTCGATGGCATCGGTTCTGCTGTAATTCCCACCATGTTGCTGCGTAACCTTTAAACTCCAAAGAAACTAATTGCACCTTCTTTGGCTCGGGGAAGTAGTAGTACTCAAAAACCTTGTCTACTTTTCGTTCCCAATCAAGGTATGCATTGGGATCCTGTTGACCTTCAAACTCTGGGATGGTTATCTTGTTGCGTTGTAGACCATCGGCATCTCTAAATCGATTTGGGCGGGCTCGGATTGGATCCATCTAACTTGATGATGTGGGGCTGTTGTATAGATGGTGTAGGTAAACCGGCTGTTTTTGGTGTATGGTGTATGGTGTATGGGTGTAGGGTGCGTTTGGTGTACGGGTGTATGAACCGGGTGGTGTATGGATGGTGTATGGTACACACAGTGGTGTAGGGAGTAATTTTCGATCCACTAGGGTGATATGGACGAAAATTAAAGCAAGAAAAAGAAAAAGAATAGATAGGGAAAGATAAGGATGAAATAAGAATGTATAAGGAAAGAAAAGATATAGATAAGGATAGAAAGAAAGAGATAAGGTAATAGGGAATTTGGATATGTATCAATCTATGTGACACAATCTAAATACCTTAATTAGCCTAGACTCTATAAGGAAAGAATCCAAAAATAAAATAGAGATCTAAAGTAGTTACCAAAATCAAAACAAACTAAGAAGGAAATATCCTAAAAGCAAGAGAATCTAAAAGGAAATAACCAACTGTGGATTTGTACCCAAAAGGAAGGTACCAAAATAAAATAGACACAAAAAGGAAACAATGAATTTACTTTTTTTTTTTTTTTTTTTTTTTGTATTTTCGGATTTCTTTTTTTTTTTTTTATCCGATTTTTTTTTTGTTTGATCGTGCTTTTCTCTCTTTTTTTTGTACGATCTGTCCTTTTTTTTTTTAACTATGAACAATACGGAAAATAAAGTACAACTCGATAAAACTCAAAACAAACTAAACGGGACAAATAAACGAGTATGGAACCACGAACGATATAAACCGACGTGGCTCTTGATACCAATTTATGATGTGACCCGGGACCTATGGGACACGACACGAACGACTTATGCGGAAGCTAGGAACGGAACAACGTCGGATGCGTAAGGGATCAATACAACTCTAGAGAAAAGACGACAAACTCGACTAGAAAAGGACTCGAAATGTGTAGAACTTACTAGGATACGTAGACACGAACAAGGACTCGATTGTTGACACGAAAAGACACCCTTGAATGGCTGGAACTCGGCGGTGGTGGCTGGAATCACGGCGAACGACAATGTTGGAAGGAATCTCGGCGGCGATGGAAGGTAGAAGGATAAATCAGGATCGGCGAACCCGTATTGTATCAACTCGAACGCGCACGACTAATTCTCCGGATAGCAATTCTCCCAAGTACTTAATATACCCTGAAGAACTTGAATAAGACTATTGTATTGCTAGAACAATAGAATTGTAGGTAACAGTTTGATCAACCAAAGGATCGTGAGACAGATTGAGAATAACTCTTTATTTCTTGCAATTGTCTGAATAATAATGTCACAAGGTACTCCTATTTATAGGAGTGATATATGGACGAAAATTAGAGTTCTAAAAGCTAAAGAAATCGAAAATATACTAATCCTAATCAATCTAGGATAAAATCAAAAGATACCAAAAATAAGATAACAAAAATCTAACTAGATAAGGATAAATCCTAACTACTTTGGGCCTTTCAAATCTCGCCTATTGGACCTTCAATTAACACACTATGGGCTGCAATTTATCATAAATAATTCGTGGCCCATGTCATGTATTATTCTTGCCACCTTTGCATGAAAAACAGCAACTTGTCGGATTCCCATGCAAACGCGTAGAACTCTTCATGCACACGTCCAAATGGCGTCGTTCTTCTTCTCACGTCTTCATGCTTCATTCTTCATCATTAATTGATAGCATGTTGACCAATCTCAGGCTGAATATTTGATCTTCATGGGCTGCCCAAAATATCTGAATATTTTCATGCACTTGTGTTCTTCAAATCTTGATCTCCAATCTTTAATCTTGAACAACATGATTATCTTTGAAGCTCTCAATGGTATTCTTGGATTTGATTCTTTTATGTTTTTCAGGATCATATCAAAATTCTATCTAAAATAACCGAAAAATCCTAACTAAAAATCTGCAAAATTTCGTCCATAATATAATAAATAAAATACTATAGTCTAATAAATCAATCCCCTTAATTGGATCATCAAGTTGCGAATTATTTTGGGCTTTTCCACCATGCATGCTTAACTTGGGCTGAATAGCAAGTATACACATCAAGCCCAACAAAAGCACTCTTGCACGCCTCCTTCATGTATTGCACTCCACATCTTGATCTCCATCTTCAAATGTCAACAATGTCATCATTTTCAAGCTTCCTTGCACTCCATCTTCAACTTCGAACTTCTTGCGAATTGTAGCTTGCAAATATTCTTGCAACTTCTTAGCTCGTAGTCTTGTGACGGGTCCTTTGAATTGCAGCTCTTCATTGACTTCATCATTGCTATGGATGTCCTCATCAAAATCCTCTTTCTTTTAGGAAATTTCCTTCTTAGTTTGTTTTGATTTTGGTAACTACCTTAGATATCTTATTTTATTTTTGGATTCTTTCCTTCTAGAGTCTAGGCTAATTAAGGTATTTAGATTGTGTCACATAGATTGATACATATCCAAATTCCCTACTTACCTTATCTCTTCCTTATTTCCTTATCCATTCCATTTCTTTCCCTATTCTATCTAGATTTATTTTTGGATTTCGAAATCAACTTGGGATTTCATTAATTGATCTATTTTCTTTCCTTTTCTCCCTCTACAACTTTTGGCCACCATCCCTACACCACCCTACAATTTCGACAGCCCCTACATCCACACATACTCAACCCGTATCTCATTCATACACATTCCAAATTCATCCGTGTTCCGAACATAGCATTTCCGTCCTCCCTCTACACCAAACCGCCGAGTTCCCTACTTCCAAGTACACGATTTTCACACACTGTGCACCCATATATTGAGTGATATACGAGTGGTAAAATCATGAGTGAAAACAAACGAGTGACGTGAGATTGTGAGGTCCTACCTTGTGTTCTTTTACGTTTGTTCGTTTTGTAGGTATCATGAAGAAAGGTACCCGTCCCGAGTCATCTTCGACTCCCCTAGTCGACACTCCACCTTTGGACCCATCCGGAGATCCGTCCAAAGCCCCCATGGAGTCTACTTCGGATCCACCCACACAATGGGATCCTAAGTATCATTTTGAGGCACTCTCAAAACACTTCCAGAGACAGCACCAGGCCCTGTCTGACAAACTTGATAGTTTAGTACATGCCATTGAACGCAGTAGAGTTACGCCGACCATTACTCAAGCAGTTCGAGAACCAGCTCGACAACACCAGCGACAGAACGAGCCAGAGGATGAGTACTTTGATGAAAATACTGAAGAACTCGACAGAGGACGTGATGTGACCCGGGACAATATGACACAACGAGACACAAAAGACGCGGAAGCTAGGAAAGAAACTATGTCGGTACGAAAGGATTCTATACTCGATAAACTAGACGACTTGGACTCAATTAAAATACCTAGATAAATGACACACAAATAAACACAAATCCAAATAACAAGGCTGTGTTGGGACGGCTTTATGGATGGTTAGAATGATAATGATCGAAGGTAGTGAATGGGCTTAGAAGGGTTGGGGTAGATAAGGTATGAAAGAGATGTAACGAACTTACGGATTAAACGGACGAAGACGAACTTGAACACGTGAATGGCTGGACTTGAGGCGGACGTACGGCGGAGATGGAAGGCGTCGAACGGCGGCGATGTTGATGTTTTGTCGATGTGAATTACAACCCGAAAGTTGCCTTGAATCTCGAACGTACACAAGGCCAAATTCTTTAAGTTGTTCTTCGATAGCGAGTTTCCGATGATCCCTCGAACGTGGACGGCGAATTCCCTTTGTAAAACTTAGAGATGCTAAATCTAAGAGTATGAATTTAAAAGATCTAAACACACAAAAATATAAACTGGGGTTGAGACAATATTGAAAGCAAAGCTTAAAATTATCAAATATGGTCTAAAATAACAATGAAATATGGATCCACTATTTATAATAGTTGGATCGAAAATCTAAACCTATAGGACCGAAAATTATAGTCCAAAGTAGACTAGGATTGGACTTTGACTACTTCCTAAACTAGAATTCTATTTAAGGTAGATTTTGTAGATCTTGCCTTATCTAAAAATCTAGTCAAATCTTCAACTAAATAACCGAAAATCTTTGACTAAAAATCTAATAAAAATTCATCCAAAACTATAATAAATAAAATACTATAATCTAATAAATCAATCCCCTTAATTGGATCATTAAGGGCCGAGTATTTTGGGCTTTTCCACCATGCATGTTTAACTTGGGCTAAATAGCAAGTATACACATCAAGCCCAACAAAAGCACTCCTTGCACGCCTCCTTCATGTATTGCACTCCACATCTTGATCTCCATCTTCCATCTTCAACAATGTCATTCTTTTAGGAAGACCGTGGCAATTCGACAGAAAAGCAGTTCACGATGGTTTGGCCAACACCTATTCGATCACCATGGATGGTCGAACTACTGTGCTCAAGCCACTCGCTCCTAAAGCTGTTGCAGAGGATCAAGAAAGGATGCAAGAGAGATTTAAGCAAGAACGGGCAAAGCAAGCCGCAGCCGCCGCCCGGACCGCCGCCGTGAACGGCCGAGACTCGGCCGAGACACAACAGCCGATCCCTTCTTCAAGTTCGGCCAATGCAGCCCCTTCGAAGGCTTCCAATGAAGCCTTAGTTCGTGGCAAATCATCCGGATCAGCCCCCAAAGTTGAACAAAATCGGTCTTTGTTCATTTCAGTTAAAGGCGTAGAGAAAGCACTTAAAGCAGGTTTACCTTTCGTTCTTTTATCTTATAAGGACAGTGCTACTAATGGTGTTTCTTTGCCTTGTGATGTGCAGCCCCTTATGGAGGAGTTCGCGGACATGTTCCCGGAAGAGATTCCAAGTGGATTACCTCCAGTTCGTGGGATCGAGCACCAGATCGACTTCGTACCCGGCGCAGTCTTACCCAACAGACCGGCGTACCGCACGTCCCCCGAGGAGACGAAGGAGATCGACCGTCAAGTGAAGGAGTTGCTAGAGAAGAAGCAAATCCGTGAGTCGATGAGCCCTTGTGCAGTTCCAGTCATCCTAGTACCAAAGAAGAACAACGAATGGAGGATGTGCATGGATTGCCGCGCCATCAACAAAATAACGGTTAAGTACAGATTTCCTATCCCTAGACTTGATGATATGCTAGATGAATTAAGTGGTTCTAATGTGTTTTCTAAGATAGATTTAAGATCTGGTTATTTTCAAGTTAGAATGCATAAAGGGGATGAATGGAAAACTGCGTTTAAAACAAAGCATGGTCTATATGAGTGGTTAGTTATGCCATTTGGTCTCACTAATGCACCGAGCACGTTTATGAGATTAATGAACCATGTTTTGCGTGATGTGATTGGTAAATTTGTGGTTGTTTACTTTGATGATATCTTGATTTACAGTCACAGTGCACAGGCGCACCTAGAACACCTTAGGCGTGTGTTTATGCTTTTGCGTGATGCAAAGTTGTATGAGAATTTGTCTAAGTGTTCCTTTTGCATAGATGAAGTCGTTTTTCTAGGCTTTGTCGTCAGTTTTCGTGGTATTGAGGTAGACCGTTCCAAAATCAAGGCGATTGAGGAATGGCCAACCCCGAAAAATGCTTCGGAAGTTCGGTCCTTTCATGGACTCGCCGGTTTTTACCGACGTTTTGTGCGTGATTTTTCTAGTATAGCCGCCCCTCTTACTGAGCTAAGTAAGAAGGATCGGAAATTTGAGTGGGTTAAACAACAAGAGCTTGCATTTACTACTTTGAAATCTTTGTTATGTTCTGCTCCTGTTCTTCGTTTACCTGATTTTACTAAGACTTTTGAGATTGAGTGTGATGCTTTGGGCATAGGTATTGGTGCAGTTTTGATGCAGGATCGTAGGCCCGTCGCCTACTTCAGTGAGAAGCTTAGTGGCGCCAGTTTGAGGTATTCTACGTACGACAAAGAGCTTTATGCTTTAAAGCGTGCATTGGATACATGGCAGCACTATCTTTGGCCCAAGGAGTTCGTGATTCACACGGACCACGAGAGTTTAAAGCACCTCAAAGGACAGCAAAATCTAAACAAGAGACATGCAAGATGGGTGGAATTCATCGAGTCCTTCCCATACGTGATCAAGTACAAGAAAGGTGAGGAAAACGTCGTCGCGGACGCGTTATCTCGAAGGTATGCACTTCTGAACTTAATGCATGCTAAAATGCTTGGTTTCGAGTCCATTAAGTCACTATATGTGGAAGACGCCTATTTCAGCCCCATTTATGCTTCATGTGTGTCAAAATCTCGTGCCTTAGATGGTTATTATGTGCATGATGGGTTTTTGTTCAAGGAGTCTAAGTTATGCATTCCTATTTGTTCTATGCGTGAGCTACTTGTATTAGAATCACATGCGGGAGGTTTGATGGGTCACTTTGGTGTACATAAGACATTAAACTTGCTGCATGAACACTTTTATTGGCCGCATATGCGTAGGGATGTAGAGAATGTGTGTAGTCGTTGCATTACTTGTCGTCAAGCCAAATCCACTTCTCACCCATTGATGAGACCATGGCAATCATCAAATCGGTCCATCCAAAGCTGCCATTAAAGGATCCCAAGATTGTTACTTCTTTAATAATCAAAGATTGGAGATCAAGATTTGAAGAGCAATGCATGAAGATAGAACTCATGAAGTTGTGCATGCATGGCAGATTCACATTGCATAGACAAGTTGCATGGAGTTTTCGTCCCCCTTAGTTGATTTAATTAGAGATTGAATTTTATTTAGACTATAGTATTTATTTAATTATGTTAGACTATAGTTTAGTTCAGATTTTTAATTATTTATTATGTAATTTTCGTCCATAATATAGTCATGGTTGACTAGAATTGTATTTAAGGCAATTTCCTACCTTGAATAGAATTCTAGCTTAGGTATCTTCCTAGTATAGTTAGAGATCCCTTTTGGATCAATCTTTTGGCCTTCTTTTATGTTAATTTCGTTCCCTTAGGTATTATAAATAGGGGAACCATTGTACATTATTATTTTAGACGTTGCATGAAATAAAGAGTTATTTTCTCAATTGTCTCACGATCCTTAGGTTGATCAAACAAACACTTTTGTTGATTTAGTCATAAATCATCATTCTTAGAGGATAGCATCTTTAAGTCTTATTCAAGAGTATCCCTTAATTCACTCGAGGGATTAACGGGTACTCGCTAATATCGAAGAGCAGCTTAGAGATTTTGGCCTCGTGGTACGTTCGAGATCGCAAGGCAACTATCGGGTTGTGATTCACATCAACAAATCATCATCCATCAACCATAATCGACGCCATCCATACTTCATCAACGCACGCCTCAATTCAGCCCCGTGTTCGAGTTCAAGCTCTACGCCGTTTCGCTCATACCGTAAGTTCTTTTCATCTCTATCATATCCTATCTACTCCTAGCCATTCTTCACCCTAAACACACGATTCCAACACCCTCATTACAGCCATAAAACCGTCCCTATACAACCCTCATTCCTTGGATTTGTGTTATTTATTTTGTGTCATTTGTCTACGTATTTTCGTTGCCTAGATTCCGTCTTTTCATTTGTTATCGAGTCGGATTGAAACCCTTCAATTAGTTGACGTGTTTCGTTCCTAAGTCTTCCGCTACGTTCTTTAGATTCATCCTAGATTAATAGTCTGGGTCGCATCATATTTTGGCATCAGAGCCAGGTCAGCTCTGCTGGTCGTGGTTCAATCCGACGTGTCAATTTATCCTACGTGTCATCGTACGTGTCGTTTATTTTCTTACGTGTCTTTTGAGTTGTAATAGCTAGAGTACATTGAAAAAAAACAAAAAAAAAATCGGTTAAAAAAAAAAGGAAAACCGAAAAAAAAAAATTGTTCGGATAAAAAAAAATAAAAAAAAAATCCGAAAATTAAAAAAAAAAAAAAAAGAGAAAAGAGACATTCATTGTGTTACCTATTGAGTCTTGTTTTAATTTTGGTATTTTCCTTTTAGTACTTTTCTATAGTTGGTAATTACCTTGTGAGTCTTTTCTTATTTGGTAATTTCCTTCTAGTATAGTTCTTTAGTTGGTAACTTCCTTTAGAGTCATATTTTATTTTTGGAACTTTCCTTCCAAGTTTTTATTTTATTTTGGTAGTTTCCTTTTGAGTTGTAATTTATTTTTGGTTATTTCTTTTTAGAGTCTAGTTCAATTAGGATATTTAGAATTGTGTCACAATTGTGTAACACTTTCCAAAATACCTAATCATTCCAATCCTTTCAAACCTTCCATATACTCCCCCATACCCATTAAATTTCGTCCCCTATACCCTATAGAGTTCGAAAATTTCAGCCTTAGTCACATACACCCATGCACCATGCTTCCCATGGGTCGTACACCATATACACCAAATTCTCGCCATCTCTACCGCAACAACAACATGATCATACCTGAGTTTGAAGGTCTATACTATCCCGACATCTATTTGGATTGGGAACGCAAAGTAGACAAACTTTTTGAGTGTTATGACTTCCCCGAGAAAAAGAAAGTGCAGCTAGTTTCGTCAAAGTTTAAAGGTTACGCAGCAACATGGTGGGAATTACGGCAGAACCGATGCCATTGAGATCACCTTCCACCTATCGACACATGGCGTGAGTTGAAAGATTTGATGCGGAAACGCTTCATTCCAGACCACTACCAATGGAAGTTGGAGGAGAAGCTATACAAGCTTAGGCAAAGAGATCAAAGTGTAAATGTCTACTACAACAAAATGATTGAAGCCATGAGACGAGCTAATATAGAAGAATATCCAGAAGATACCATGGATAGATTTCTAGCTGGTCTACGAAGGGCAATTCGTGAAAGAGTAGCATTGTATCGCTTCGATGAGTTGGGAGACATGGTGGATTACGCCATTCGGATAGAAAAATGGCTAGAAGAATTAGAGATGAAGTCAAAGGAAGAGGTTCAAGTAGAGTTGAGCGTTGCCACCCATGATGATTCTATTTTCAAGGTACAAATTCTAGACTTCGTTGAAGTACCTTTTATCTCATTACCATCTGTTTCTATGTGTTTAGAAGATGAGATAGTTGAAGAAGCTAAGCTGGAAGTAGACATGATAGAAACAACGAATGAAGAGATGCCAATTTTGGAGTGGTTTAATATGTTGTTTTTGTTTGTTTTTATTGTCTTTTGAGTCTTTCGAGTTGTAATATCTGAATATTCAAAAAAAAAAAAAAGAAGAAAGGAGCAAAGGGTCGAAGCCCTACAGCAAAAAAAAAAAAATCGTCAAAAAAAAAAAACGAAAATTCAGATTTATTCTCTTGTTTATTTTGATTTTGTGTCTTTCCTAGTCTAGATAGATTTGTTTCCACAAATTTAGGGATTTTTAGATTTGTTCACATTGGTCAAACACATCCAAATAGATACTACCTTATCTATATCTTTTCTTTCCTTATACATTCTTATTTCATCCTTATCTTTCCCTATCTATTCTTTTTATTTTTCTTGCTTTAATTTTCGTCCATATCCTTCCTTGTGGATCGAAAATTACCCCATACACCACTGTGTCCACCATACACCACCCGTACACCATCCGGACCATACACCCATGCACCCATGCACCCCACGGTCTATACACCATACACCACTCATACTCCATACACCCATACACCATATACACCAAATTCTCGCCATCTCTACATCCCCGAGTTTGAAGGTCTACACGATCCCAATGCATACCTTGATTGGGAACGAAAAGTAGACAAGGTTTTTGAGTACTACTACTTCCCCGAGCCAAAGAAGGTGCAATTAGTTTCTTTGGAGTTTAAAGGTTACGCAGCAACATGGTGGGAATTACAGCAGAACCGATGCCATCGAGATCATCTTCCACCTATCGACACATGGCGTGAGTTGAAAGATTTGTTGCGAAAACGCTTCATTCCAGACCACTACCAATGGGAGTTGGAGGAGAAGCTATACAAGCTTAGACAAAGAGATCGAAGTGTAAATGACTACTACAACAAAATGATTGAAGCCATGAGACGAGCTGATGTAGAAGAATATCCAGAAGATACCATGGATAGATTTCTAGCTGGTCTACGAAGGACAATCCGAGAAAAGGTAGTATTGTATCACTTCGACAAGTTGAAAGACATGGTGCAATACGCCATTGAGATAGAGAAGTGGTTGGAGAGTCTAGAGATGAGGCAAAATGAAGTGGTTCAAGTAGAGTCAAATGTAGAGTTGTCACCTAGAGCTCATCGCCAAACAGCCCCGTTTCGTTGGAGTGAACCTGAGTCATTCGAGGAGTTTCTACATACCTATGTACCACCTATACGGCCTGCATCACCAGTTCAGCCGGCTATTGTTCCGTCAAGTCTAGCATGTGACGAACAATGCCCTATCTATCCAGTCCGTGAAGAAGAGTTAAAGCAGCCTCCGATTGACGCCAAATCCGAGGAAGAACCAGCAGAAGTCGAGAAAGAAGAAATGGGGGCCAATGATACAGTTGAGGAAGTTGAAGTAGTTGAGAAATTGATGGACATGCAGCCTTGTTTTGAAAAGGAAAATGACATTAGTGAGGAAATGATTGTGGAACACAAAGGACTTGATCAAGCAAACATGGAGGAGCTGCCGAGTTCTAACATTATTTATCAACCATTTTCTTGTGATATCTTTATTTTACAGGTTGATGAAGATGTTCCATTAAATGTTGTTGTTCTACCAGATTTATTCATGGACGCCGTGTCAAGGTTTTGCATGCTTGATCCAAGAAAAATTGGTGTTCTTTCCATGTTCGTATTTGATCCCGGAGATTTGAATTCGAGGACGAATTCTTTTCAAGAGGAGGGGAATGATATGATCCTGAAAAGCATAAAAGAATCAAATCCAAGAATACCATTGAGAACTTCAAAGATAATCATGTTGTTCAAGATTAAAGATTGGAGATCAAGATTTGAAGAACACAAGTGCATAAAAATATTCAGATATTTTGGGCAGCCCATGAAGATCAAATATTCAGCCCGAGATTGGTCAACATGCTATCAATTAATGATGAAGAAGGAAGCATGAAGACATGAGAAGAAGAATCGCGCCATTTGGACGTGCGCATGAAGAGTTCTACGCGTTTGCATGGGAATCCGACAAGTTGCTGTTTTTCATGCAAAGGTGGCAAGAATAATACATGACATGGGCCACGAATTATTTATGATAAATTGCAGCCCATAGTGTGTTAATTGAAGGTCCAATAGGCGAGATTTGAAAGGCCCAAAGTAGTTAGGATTTATCCTTATCTAGTTAGATTTTTGTTATCTTATTTTTGGTATATTTTGATTTTATCCTAGATTGATTAGGATTAGTATATTTTCGATTTCTTTAGCTTTTAGAACTCTAATTTTCGTTCATATATCACTCCTATAAATAGGTGTACCTTGTGACATTATTATTCAGACAATTGCAAGAAATAAAGAGTTATTCTCAATCTGTCTCACGATCCTTTGGTTGATCAAACTGTTACCTACAATTCTATTGTTCTAGCAATACAATAGTCTTATTAAAGTTCTTCAGGGTATATTAAGTACTTGGGAGAATTGCTATCCGGAGAATTAGTCGTGCGCGTTCGAGTTGATACAACACGGGTTCGCCGATCCTGATTTATCCTCCTACCTTCCATCGCCGCCGAGATTCCTTCCACCATTGTCGTTCGCCGTGATTCCAGCCACCACCGCCAAGTTCCAGCCATTCAAGGGTGTCTTTTCGTGTCAACAATCGAGTCCTTGTTCGTGTCTACGTATCCTAGTAAGTTCTACACATTTCGAGTCCTTTTCTAGTCGAGTTTGTCGTCTTTTCTCTAGAGTCGTATTGATCCCTTACGCATCCGACGTTGTTCCGTTCCTAGCTTCCGCATAAGTCGTTCATGTCGTGTCCCATAGGTCCCGGGTCACATCATAAATTGATCAACCCCATTTTATGATACGACCCGGACAATTAATCTAGGACGATAATAATAACGTAGCGGAAGACTTAGGAACGAAACACGTCAACTTAATGAAGGGCTTCAATCCGACTCGATAAACAAATGAAAATTACGATAAATCTACACAACTAGAACACGTAGAAAACGACACGAACTATGTAACACAAAACCAACGTAAAGGAGGGCTGTAAAGGGATAAATGAGGGCTGGAATTTAAGGGTAGGAATGTGTATAGGTTAGGTGAAGAAGGGCTCGAGTAGATAGGATATGATAGGGAATAAACGAACTTACGGATAAAGCGAACGAACGAGGAATACTCGAACTTTGTGGCTGATTTGAAGGTCGTCGATGATGGTGATGGACGTGTGGTGTTGATGAAGTGATTCACAACCCGATAGCCTCCTTGAATCTCGAACGTCTTCAAGGTTGAAATCTCCAAGTTGTTCCTCGATAGCGAATACCGGTTAATCCCTCAAGTGGATTAAGCAATACCCTTGAATAAGACTTGTAGTTGCTAGCTCCAAGAATGAATATTTTCGTATGAAAAGTATTCAAAAGACAAATAGATTTAAGACACAAATTGAATGCAAAAGCAATTTAATTCAACAATGTCTAAAGTAACAATGAGACATGGTTCCCCTATTTATAAGTACTAAGGGGAACGAAATTAGCATCATAAAAGGCTTAAAAATTGATCCAAAAGGGATCTCTAACTATACTAGGAAGATACCTAAACTAGAATTCTATTCAAGGTAGGAAATTGCCTTAAATACAATTCTAGTCAACTATAACTATATTATGGACGAAAATTACATAATAAATAATTAAAAATCTGATCCAACTATAGTCTTAATTAAATAAAATAAATACTATATAGTCTAAATAAAATTAACCCCATAATTAAATTAATTAAGGGACGAAAATTCCATGCAACGCGAATCTGCCATGTATGCACAATTTGATGAGTTCTATCTTCATGCATTGCTCTTCAAATCTTGATCTCCAATCTTTGATTATTAAAGAAGTAACAATCTTGGGATCCTTTAATGGCAGCTTTGGATGGACCGATTTGATGATTGCCATGGTCTCATCATTCTAAAATATGATACGACCCGGACAATTAATCTAGGACGATAATAATAACGTAGCGGAAGACTTAGGAACGAAACACGTCAACTTAATGAAGGGCTTCAATCCGACTCGATAAACAAATGAAAATTACGATAAATCTACACAACTAGAACACGTAGAAAACGACACGAACTATGTAACACAAAACCAACGTAAAGGAGGGCTGTAAAGGGATAAATGAGGGCTGGAATTTAAGGGTAGGAATGTGTATAGGTTAGGTGAAGAAGGGCTCGAGTAGATAGGATATGATAGGGAATAAACGAACTTACGGATAAAGCGAACGAACGAGGAATACTCGAACTTTGTGGCTGATTTGAAGGTCGTCGATGATGGTGATGGACGTGTGGTGTTGATGAAGTGATTCACAACCCAATAGCCTCCTTGAATCTCGAACGTCTTCAAGGTTGAAATCTCCAAGTTGTTCCTCGATAGCGAATACCGGTTAATCCCTCAAGTGGATTAAGCAATACCCTTGAATAAGACTTGTAGTTGCTAGCTCCAAGAATGAATATTTTCGTATGAAAAGTATTCAAAAGACAAATAGATTTGAGACACAAATTGAATGCAAAAGCAATTTAATTCAACAATGTCTAAAGTAACAATGAGACATGGTTCCCCTATTTATAAGTACTAAGGGGAACGAAATTAGCATCATAAAAGGCTTAAAAATTGATCCAAAAGGGATCTCTAACTATACTAGGAAGATACCTAAACTAGAATTCTATTCAAGGTAGGAAATTGCCTTAAATACAATTCTAGTCAACTATGACTATATTATGGACGAAAATTACATAATAAATAATTAAAAATCTGATCCAACTATAGTCTTAATTAAATAAAATAAATACTATATAGTCTAAATAAAATTAACCCCATAATTAAATTAATTAAGGGACGAAAATTCCATGCAACGCGAATCTGCCATGTATGCACAATTTGATGAGTTCTATCTTCATGCATTGCTCTTCAAATCTTGATCTCCAATCTTTGATTATTAAAGAAGTAACAATCTTGGGATCCTTTAATGGCAGCTTTGGATGGACCGATTTGATGATTGCCATGGTCTCATCATTCCCTCCTCTTGAAAAGAATTCGTCCTCGAATTCGAACGGCCTGGATCGAAAATGAACACGAACTGATCATCAATCTCTTTTAGCTCAATCGTCAACTTCATGGGGTGCATGGACATAGGAACCACGAATAAGTCTGGTGGAACATAAATAACACGTGGCACATCTTTGGCAAAAAATGTTAGAAATCAATGGATCCGCCATGTGTTTTTGCAAAGGCTCCACTTGTGCAACATCCATTTCCAAAATGATGTCATCCTCTGTTTGTGAACATGGTTGTAACTCCATCATCTTTTCATCTTCTTCGATCTTCTTGACTGCAATATTGCTCTCCAAATTCACAATTTGTAGTTCATCTACCATACAATCTTTAGGACTTGTCATCTCCATGGACAAAACTTCCAAACTGCAATTTTCTAACTCCTCCAAAATTGACATCTCTTCATTCATTGTTTCTATCATGTCTACTTCCGGCTTAGCTTCTTCAACTATCTCATCTTCTAAACACAGAAACAGATGGTAATGAGATAAAAGGTACTTCAACGAAGTCTAGAATTTGTACCTTGGAAATAGAATCATCATGGGTGGCAACGCTCAACTCTACTTGAACCTCTTCCTTTGACTTCATCTCTAATTCTTCTAGCCATTTTTCTATCCGAATGGCGTAATCCACCATGTCTCCCAACTCATCGAAGCGATACAATGCTACTCTTTCACGAATTGCCCTTCGTAGACCAGCTAGAAATCTATCCATGGTATCTTCTGGATATTCTTCTATATTAGCTCGTCTCATGGCTTCAATCATTTTGTTGTAGTAGACATTTACACTTTGATCTCTTTGCCTAAGCTTGTATAGCTTCTCCTCCAACTCCCATTGGTAGTGGTCTGGAATGAAGCGTTTTCGCATCAAATCTTTCAACTCACGCCATGTGTCGATAGGTGGAAGGTGATCTCGATGGCATCGGTTCTGCTGTAATTCCCACCATGTCGATGCGTAACCTTTAAACTTTGACAAAACTAGCTGCACTTTCTTTTTCTCGGGAAAGTCATAGCACTCAAAAAGTTTGTCTACTTTGCGTTCCCAATCCAAATAGATGTCGGGATAGTATAGACCTTCAAACTCAGGTATGATCATGTTATTGTTACAGTAGAGATGGCGAGAATTTGGTGTGTAGGGAGTATGAGTGTATGGTGTATGAGTAGTGTATGGTGTATGGACCAGATGGTACATGGGTGCATATGTGTATGGTCCAGATGGTGTATATGAGTGTGAACAGATGGTGTATGTGGACTAGGATGAATTTTCGATCCCCTTGATGATGGTGGACGAAAATTTGAAGGAAGGAGTGTATATGGAAGGTTTGGAAGGATTTGGATGAAAGAAAGCTAGAAAAGGAAAGAATTAGATGTATTTTTGAAGTTCCCAAATAGAATAGGAATCCAAAAATAAATCCCAAAGGTAGAAGGAAAGAAATAGGAAAGAAGAAGGAAAGAAAGATTAGGTAATTTGGAAAGTGTTACACAATTGTGACACGATCTAAATATCCTAATTGAACTAGACTCTAAAAGGAAAGAACTAAAAATAAATTACAACTCAAAAGGAAATTACCAAAATAAAAATAAAACTTGGAAGGAAAGTTCCAAAAATAAAATATGACTCTAAAGAAAGTTACCAACTATAGAACTTGACTAAAAGGAAAATACCAAAATTAAAACAAGACTCAATAGGTAACACAATGAATATGCCTCTTTTCTCTTTTTTTTTTCTTTTTTTTTTAATTTTCGGATTTTTTTTTTATTTTTTTTTTATCCGAATTTTTTTTTTCTTTTTTTTTTCTTTGTACTCTAGCTATTACAACTCAAAAGACACGTAAGAAAATAAAAGACATGTAGGATAAAATGACACGTCGGATTGATCCACGACCAGCAGAGCTGACGTGGCTCTGATGCCAAAATATGATACGACCCGGACAATTAATCTAGGACGATAATAATAACGTAGCGGAAGACTTAGGAACGAAACACGTCAACTTAATTAAGGGCTTCAATCCGACTCGATAAACAAATGAAAATTACGATAGATCTACACAACTAGAACACGTAGAAAACGACACGAACTATGTAACACAAAACCAACGTAAAGGAGGGCTGTAAAGGGATAAATGAGGGCCGGAATTTAAGGGTAGGAATGTGTATAGGTTAGGTGAAGAAGGGCTCGAGTAGATAGGATATGATAGGGAATAAACGAACTTACGGATAAAGCGAACGAACGAGGAATACTCGAACTTTGTGGCTGATTTGAAGGTCGTCGATGATGGTGATGGACGTGTAGTGTTGATGAAGTGATTCACAACCCGATAGCCTCCTTGAATCTCGAACGTCTTCAAGGTTGAAATCTCCAAGTTGTTCCTCGATAGCGAATACCGGTTAATCCCTCAAGTGGATTAAGCAATACCCTTGAATAAGACTTGTAGTTGCTAGCTCCAAGAATGAATATTTTCGTATGAAAAGTATTCAAAAGACAAATAGATTTGAGACACAAATTGAATGCAAAAGCAATTTAATTCAACAATGTCTAAAGTAACAATGAGACATGGTTCCCCTATTTATAAGTACTAAGGGGAACAAAATTAGCATCATAAAAGGCTTAAAAATTGATCCAAAAGGGATCTCTAACTATACTAGGAAGATACCTAAACTAGAATTCTATTCAAGGTAGGAAATTGCCTTAAATACAATTCTAGTCAACTATGACTATATTATGGACGAAAATTACATAATAAATAATTAAAAATCTGATCCAACTATAGTCTTAATTAAATAAAATAAATACTATATAGTCTAAATAAAATTAACCCCATAATTAAATTAATTAAGGGACGAAAATTCCATGCAACGCGAATCTGCCATGTATGCACAATTTGATGAGTTCTATCTTCATGCATTGCTCTTCAAATCTTGATCTCCAATCTTTGATTATTAAAGAAGTAACAATCTTGGGATCCTTTAATGGCAGCTTTGGATGGACCGATTTGATGATTGCCATGGTCTCATCATTTTATGTCTTTGTGAGTTTAGATCTTTTAAATTCATACTCTTAGATTTAGCATCTCTAAGTTTTACAAAGGGAATTCGCCGTCCACGTTCGAGGGATCGTCGGAAACCTGATCTGTAACTCTGAATTCGTCACTATCTATAAGCCACTGCAACTTATAGGGCTTGGGATGCTTCTGTGGTACGAGGCCGAGCTTGTCCACTGCATATTGACTAACGGCGTTAATTGCACTTCCGTTGTCAATAATCATGGAACAAAATTTGTCTTGAATGGAACAACGGGTGTAGAAAATATTTATGAATGGCGTAATCCACCATGTCCTCCAGCTCATCGAAGCGGTACAATGCTACTCTTTCACGAATTGCACTTCGTAGACCAGCTAGAAATCTATCCATGGTATCTTCTGGATATTCTTCTACATCAGCTTGTCTCATGGCTCCAATCATTTTGTTGTAGTAGTCATTTACACTTCGATCTCTTTGTCTAAGCTTGTATAGCTTTTCCTCCAACTCCCATTGGTAGTGGTCTGGAATGAAACGTTTTCGCAACAAATCTTTCAACTCATAAACCTGGCTTTGATACCAATTTATGATGTGACCCGGGACCTATGGGACACGACACGAACGACTTATGCGGAAGCTAGGAACGGAACAACGTCGGATGCGTAAGGGATCAATACGACTCTAGAGAAAAGATGACAAACTCAACTAGAAAAGGACTCGAAATGTGTAGAACTTACTAGGATACGTAGACACGAACAAGGACTCGATTGTTGACACGAAAAGACACCCTTGAATGGCTGGAACTCGGCGGTGGTGGCTGGAATCACGGCGAACGACAATGGTGGAAGGAATCTCGGCGGCGATGGAAGGTAGGAGGATAAATCAGGATCGGCGAACCCGTGTTGTATCAACTCGAACGCGCACGACTAATTCTCCGGATAGCAATTCTCCCAAGTACTTAATATACCCTGAAGAACTTGAATAAGACTATTGTATTGCTAGAACAATAGAATTGTAGGTAACAGTTTGATCAACCAAAGGATCGTGAGACAGATTGAGAATAACTCTTTATTTCTTGCAATTGTCTGAATAATAATGTCACAAGGTACTCTTATTTATAGGAGTGATATATGGACGAAAATTAGAGTTCTAAAAGCTAAAGAAATCGAAAATATACTAATCCTAATCAATCTAGGATAAAATCAAAAGATACCAAAAATAAGATAACAAAAATCTAACTAAATCTAACTAGATAAGGATAAATCCCAAAGTGGATTTGGGCTGGATATTCTCACCATTCTTGGACCCAAAATACACGTCCATGTGTGTGTAATTCTTGCCACCTTTGCATGAAAAACAACATCTCCCGATTTCCTATGCAAACGCGTATAACTTTTGATGTACACGTCCAAATGGCGTCGTTCTTCTTCTCACGTCTTCATGCTTCCTTCTTCTTCATCTATGGATAGCATGGTGATCAATCTCGAGCTGCCCTTGACTTCATTTTCACCAAGTTCGAATTTGCGACGAATAGAAGCTTGTAAATAAGCTTGCAACTTCTTAGCTCGCAAACGCGTCATTGGACCTTTAAACTGCAGCTCCGGATCATCTTCTTCATTGCCTTGCACAACCTCATCATTCCCCCCCTGCTGAAAAGAATTCGTCCTCGAATTTGGGGACTCATCAACTTCGAACTCATCATCTGCAGAAAAGGGAGATAAGTCAGCAACATTAAATGTAGATGAACACTTATATTCACCGGGTAAATCAATGCGATATGCATTATCATTGACTCGACTTAGCACGGTGAACGGTCCATCTCCTCTATGCATCAATTTCGATTTTCTCAAGTTGGGAAACCGTCCAGGACTCAAATGAATCCAAACGCGATCTCCGGGCTGGAAAATCACTTGCTTGCGCCGTTTATTCTTTTGAACAGCATTACGTGCGCCAACGGCTTCAATACGCGCACGTACTTTCTCATGTATCTCCTTAACTTGTTCCGCTTTTCTCGTACCTTTAACACTCGTTAGATGCTCAACAGGTAAAGGCAACAGATCATTAGGCGTTAGCGGATTAAAACCATAAACAACTTCAAATGGAGACATATTGGTAGATGAATGCACAACGCGATTATAAGCGAATTCAACATATGGCAAACAATCTTCCCATGATTTCAAGTTGTTTTTAACTAAAGAACGCAGCAAAGTACCTAAAGTGCGATTAACTACTTCAGTTTGTCCATCAGTTTGTGGATGACATGCAGTAGAAAATAACAGTTTGGTACCTAGCTTACCCCATAGTACACGCCAAAAATGTGCAAGAAACTTAGAATCCCTATCACTAACAATAGTTCTAGGTATTCCATGTAAACGCACAACATATATAAAGAACAAATTGGCAATGTGTACAGCATCATCGGTTTTCCTACATGCAATGAAATGAGACATCTTGGAAAACCTATCAACTACAACGAATATGGAATCTCGACCAGACCTAGACCGTGGTAAACCTAATATGAAATCCATAGATAAATCAATCCACGGGGAAGACGGGGCTGGTAAAGGAGTGTATAAACCGAAAGGATGTGAAGTAGATTTCGATCTCCTACATGTAATGCATCTACTACACACATTCTCAACATCATGCTTCATACGTGGCCAAAAGAAATGTTCATGCAGCAAGTTTAACATTTTAGACACACCAAAGTGACCCATTAAACCTCCCGCATGCGATTCAAGAACTAACAACTCACGCATAGAAGACTTAGGAATACACAACTGTGAACCCTTGAACAAGAAACCCTCATGCACGAAATAACCATCAAAAGATCGAGATTTTGAGCAACAAGTCGTGTAAATCGGCGCAAAGAACTCATCACATGCATACAACTCCTTAATTGCATCAAATCCTAACATCTTAGCATGCATAAGGTTCAAGAGAACGTACCTTCTCAACAATGCTTCAGCACAGCACTCAACAAAACAATCAACTATCCAACGTGTAACATATAATGGATCGAACATGGTATAATAAACAATTATGCAATTTCCAGCATGTTCAACACTATGAATAGCTTTCGGATGAGCAATGGCAAAACACAATCTAATCAAATTCAAGTACCATTCTTGCATCTTACACTTGGTTGGAACAAACAATGACTCTCTACTATCCAACCTTTTCATGCAATTCAAGTCAAATCCAAATGTTAAATTAATTCTAAAAAGAAACATGGATTCAACTATACACATCAAATACCTATCAACGCTAGAATAGGATAGATGGTACTTACCTCTCTCGATTTCATGTAACACGTCCTTAAGATAAATAATGTGGGTGTTGGACGACTTATCTAGAACAAGCTGATCTCTAAGTTGAACATCATCATGCTCCAACTTCAGCTCTTCGTTGATCTCTTCTTGAGAGTTAGAAACTTCTTCCGAGCTGCCATCAGGGTTGGATGTAGCTATTCCAGGCTGCTCAATCTCGAACTCTCTTTTCTCGATCTGCGCATCACTAGAAAAACAATCATTAGTAGCACTGTTCTCAGAAATTAACAGATTATCCGACTTACCCGAATCAAGTGTTGGATCAATGCATATGCGTTGGGACGGAATTGTAGCGTCACTTATCATGTCTGAATTTAACTGGTGATCTGTGTTGGAGGGATTAGACGACACGTCTTGGTGTGAACAAGACTCCAATGGTGTCGAAGTAGTGCTAGGGACGGTGGCGATTGATTCGCTCTGGGTAGCTGCGGCCTTCTTTTCCCTTTCGGTTTTAAACTTTTCTTGCATCCACTTCTGATCCTTAATGACGTCCTCAGGTGCCAAAGGCATCAGTCTGATGGGTAGTCCATTCCAAGCAAAGGAATAAGTGTTGGCGTGACAATCGTGCACTGCTCCTTGATCGAATTGCCACGGTTGACCTAGAAGAATGTGTGTTGCCTCCATAGGAATGACATCACATAAAACAGTGTCAGTATATCGACCAATAGTAAATGCGACACTTACCTGACTTGTGATTGTAAGCCGCTGCAACTTATAGGGCTTGGGATGCTTCTGTGGTACTAGGCCGAGCTTGTTCACTGGATATTGACTAATGGCGTTAAATACACTACCACTGTCAATAATCATGGAACAAATTTTGTCTTGGATGGAGCAACGGGTGTAGAAAATATCTTCCCGTTGGTCCATTTATCCTGCAAAACGAACAAACGTGAAGAAAAAGTAAAGTAGGACCTCACAATTCCTCACAAACGCTCGTGTATGTCACTCTTGATTTTTTTTTCCACTCGTGTTTAACTCTCAAAGATGTGGTGCACGTGTGGAGTGATTTTGGGGGTGGGTGGATCGAAACAGTCTTCTTCTTGATTAGCTCCTCTGGGTCTTCTTCAAGCTCCAACGGATAAAATCAAGCTGGAAGGTTGCTAAGAGTAGAAGTAGGCGTGTGGAATGAGTAATTCAGCTGGTGGTGTATGTGGACCAAGGGTGTACGGGTGTATGGGTGTATGGGTGTACGGGTGTACGGGTGTATGGATTATGTGGTGTATAAGGTGAACCGGGTGTATATGGAAAAGATGAGAAATTTCGAATCCCTTTAGTGATTAGGATCGAAAATATGGGTGGATAAGGGTGGAAGATTTTATTAGATATGGATTAGGATGAAAAGATCTTGAATAGATATAGATTAGGATGAAATCTATCTAAACAAGGTAAGAAATCTAACGGATAAGGAAATAAGGATTTTGGATGTGTGAACACAATCTAAGAATCCCTAAATATATGGAACAAATCTAAAAAACAAGGAATTAAACTTGAAATCAAATAAACAATCTGATTTTCGTTTTTTTTTTTTTTCGGATTTTTTTTTTTTTACCTTTTTTTTTTTGCTATAGGGATTTCGATCCCTTTGCTCTTTTTCTCTTTTTTTTTTCAATGAACAATTCACGTATTACAACTCGAAAGACTCAAAACGAGAAAACGAATAGAAATTGACGTATTGAATCACGAACGATAGAAACCGACGTGGCTCTTGATAGAAACCGACGTTGCATGATGGGTTTTTGTATTAGAATCGCATGCGGGAGGTTTGATGGGTCACTTTGGTGTACATAAGACATTAAACTTGCTGCATGAACACTTTTATTGGCCGCATATGCGTAGGGATGTCGAGAATGTGTGTAGTCGTTGCATTACTTGTCGTCAAGCCAAATCCACTTCACACCCATTCGGCCTTTACACGCCATTACCCGCCCCTACAGCCCCTTGGATTGATATTTCTATGGATTTTATCTTGGGATTACCTAGGTCTAGGTCGGGTAAAGATTCGGTGTTTGTTGTAGTTGATCGGTTCTCTAAAATGGCTCATTTCATTGCATGTAGAAAAACCGATGATGTTGTGCATATTGCCAACTTGTTCTTTGTGCATGTTGTTAGATTGCATGGAATTCCTCGTACTATTGTTAGTGATAGGGATTCTAAGTTTTTAGGACATTTTTGGCGTGTTTTGTGGGGAAAATTAGGTACTAAGTTATTGTTTTCTACTGCATGTCATCCACAAACCGATGGTCAAACTGAGGTTGTGAATCGTACATTAGGAGCTTTACTTAGGTCTCTAATTAAAAATAATTTGAAGTCATGGGAAGAGTGTTTACCATATGCTGAATTTGCTTATAATCGTGTTATTCATTCTTCTACTAACATGTCTCCATTTGAGGTAGTTTATGGATTTAATCCGTTAACTCCTATTGATTTGATTCCTTTACCCGTTGAGCATCTAACGAGTGTTAAAGGTATGAAGAGAGCTGATTTTATTCGAGAGATGCATGAGAAGGTTCGTGCCCGGATCGAGCACAAAGGCGCTCAAACCGCCGCCGCACGCAACACGAGGCGCAAACGTGTGATATTCCAGCCCGGAGATCGTGTTTGGATCCATTTGAGTCCAGGCCGATTGATGAGAACGTGCATAGCATTGATGGTTCAAACCCGGAGTTGCAAATTCGAGGTCCAATTACAAGGTTACGAGCTAAGCAACTTCAAGGTTACTTTCAAGGATATGTGCGAAAGAAGCTCGAGGAAGAGATGAATGATCAAGGCAACCCCAAGGTGATTACAATGCTCTCAATTGAAGATGAAGACCAAACCTTGGAGGATTGAAGCTTACTTGGTCGAAAATATGAAGATTTCAATTTGATGCAATTCCAGGAGGTTATGGCGAATAAGGCGTGACCATGTCTTATCTACCAGAGGCGCCTGTTCGAGAATTAATTATCAAGACTATAGTATTATTTTTGTTTAATTTTGGACTATAGTAGATCATATTTTAGTTGATTAATTTCGGTCATTAAGAGTCCAAGAGTCCAAGTTTGACTAGAATTGTATTTAAGGCAATTTCCTACCTTGAATAGAATTCTAGTTTAGGGAACTTCCTAGTATAGTTAGAGATCCCTTTTGGATCAATTTTTAGGCCTTTTAACCTTATTATTTTCGTGGCTTTTAACCCTATAAATAGGGGAACCATGTAACATTATTATTTTAGACTCTATTTGATAAATTTAGCTTTGTGCTTTCAATATAGTCTCACCCCCTTCAAAACCTTTGTGATTTGGTTCGAAAATTACACTCTTAAAGCTTAGCAAACTTTAGGTTTTATTTCAAGTCTCGTTCTAGTGCTCGTGTGGTGCTAGGGTTGGATTGCTACGAAGAGGATTCAAGTGGTGATTCGTTTGGTGGAGTAATCTTCACTAGGTGGACGCTCCGAGTTCGATTCATTCTACAACAACATCGACGCCTCCATATCGACGTCCTCCATCTTGCCACAATTCGTCCATATCACCATCAAGCCATCACAAAGTCAGTTCGAGTTCCTTCCATCAAGTTCTCAAGTCGTTCCACTAATCCGTAAGCCAAAAGGGTCGCGGCGCGACTAATTCTCTCGCGCCAGCCTCCCCGAACTCTCGAACTCGATCATCGGCACCCCGGCTAGGATCGTATCATTCCCCTTCTCTTGAAAAGGATTTGTCCTTAAATTCGGATCTTCATCAACACGAGCTCCCCACTTCACTTTACTCCACCATACATCAGCCACCGGTATCCTCAATCAATTCTTTTGAGAGCTCCAGCAAGTTCTTTTGTGATAAATCAAGGAATACTCCGTTGTCAACCTGTAAAGATATATAACGTCATAGAAAACAGGAGATGTAAGGTTAGTATGCAGCTCGATCTCTTGATTCTCTTGGAATTGGCCTGGGCGGGCAAAACATGAATGGTGTATGAATTCTCGCCCACTCTTTTCTCCCTTCGACTGCTCCCCTTTTGTCTTCATTTGGTCCGCCTCTTTTTGCAGTGCTATTTGATCCTCAGCCACTTGAGATGGTGTTAAAGGAACAAATGTCATTGTCCGCTGCTTGTGCACAAAGGCATATTTGTTTGTGAAACCATCATGCTCCACACATCTGTCATACTACCATGGACGTCCCAACAATAAATGCCCCGCCTACATTGGTACCACATCACACAACACCTCATCTTCATATTTTCCAATCCGGAATAGCACCCTCACTTGCTTGTTCACCTTGGTCTCCCCACTGTCATTCAACCACTGTAACTTGTATGGCTTCGGATGCTTTAAAACAGGTAGACCTAACTTAATCACCAAAACCACACTAGCCACATTAGTACAACTTCCACCATCTATTATCACACTACATACCTTATCATGGATGTGGCATCTAGTATGAAACAAATTCTCCCACTGCTCTTGTGACCAACGTCAGAGCTGGTGGCGCCACATACTCCTCGCCACTATCTTCCTCCAACGCCGGCATCTCAGGATCAACATCTTCCTCATCAGTCACAATCTCACCATTCTCCCGTAGTAACATCACTCTTTGATTCGGAACTGACTGACTATGTGTCCTCTCCCTTGACATTTGAAGCACTTGATATCCCGATTTCTAGAACTGGGATCATTAGTGGGTGCTTCCACATTTGGCTTAGTTGGTAGCCGCCAATCTTCTTTACTCCCTTGGTTCGACTTCCAGGATGATGTACTAGTATTCGGATTCGCTTTCCAAGTTGAGGAATTTGAACGGTTGTTAGCTGCCCCTTCTCTTAAGTTGGTCTTCTACCTTGATGGCCATGTGTACCATATCTTCCAACTCGACGTAATGCTGCAGCTCTACTACTTCCCGAATCTCCCTATGCAAACCCGTTAAGAATCTTGCCATAGTAGCTTCCGGATCCTCCTCCACGTTAGCTCGGATCATTGATATCTCCATCTCTTTAAAATGAGTATCAACGCTGCTTGCACCTTGCCTTAAGTTTTGTAACTTGTTGTATAGCTCCTTCACTTTTAATAAATTAGTTGGGTTAACAACAAAAATAACAAATGTGTGTTGGTTCAATCAAATAAGGGCATTTGTGAGATCAAATATAGTAGCAGGGTCAATGATTTTTCCAAAAAAATAAAATAAATAAATAAATAAATAATAATAATAATAATAATAATAATAATAATAATAATAATAATAATAATAAATACATGGACTTGAGAAAATGCACTACCAAAGTAGAAGGCCTACTAAATGAAACAAATTAGATAAGGGCCATTAAAACAAGCATGAAAGTAGAGGAACCTAGGAAATGTGATGCCTCTTTTTTTTTCTGAACACATGAAATAAAATTTTGATATGTATATAGTATATAATCACAAAAAGTGATTGCTAACATGTCATGATTTTATTTATTTCCTACTTCACATGATACAATTACATCTCTGTGGGTATATCCTGTGGGATAAGAAATAATTTCACCCTAAACATCCAATGGAGGTAAGGTGTATATGATAACACTTGAATCATTACCACTCATGTATAACATTCAAACGCGCAATAATCTAACTCTACTAATATAGTGGCTCCACTCAAAAAACTTCCTAAGAGAAATCATTAGCATTAGAGTAAAGATTACAAACGGAACATAAAAATAGTATGCTGCATGTTAAACCTAAACATATTTGCCCCTGTATTTAGGTTTGGAGCTAAACTTTTCAACTGTTCCATTAGTGTGGTCGTCAGCAGGGCTAAAAACAGCTGAATGCAGATTCCCATCTTCTAACCACTTGAGATGGTTTTCTCTGAATTCCAGATGTTGGAGCCTCGCCTCCAACTCGATATCTTCAGTGTATGGTGCAACTTTCGCCATGGTTAGCAAGACCCTGCTGTATCTGTAGCTGAGTATTTGTTCGCACCTCGAGACCAGTTCAAAACATGGGTGGTCAGGGAAAGTTGGATCTGGTGAATCCTCCTCTCTTAGAACAGGGTAGAAGTACACGAGACGCCCGCCCATTACAAGCATCCTAGCAGCAAGGTCAAGCAAATCATGCACGCATTCCACTAAGCTGTAAGGAGCAGTGGAGGGTATGTGGTCGGTCCTTTTATCGTCAGGAACAGTGTAAGGATCCACAGCACCTTTTAAAAGCTTACGCCCACCAGATTTACGTCCCCCAGCACGAACCCCGTAAGGAGGATCACAAATTATGGCATCAAACATCTGAAGCGTAAAAAATTCAGAAACTAGGAATAATAGCGTGTACAATATATAGAACAAAGGGGGATGAAGCAATAAAACCATATGGAAAAAGCATTTTCAGGAAGAGAGAGAGAGAGAGAGAGAGAGAGAGAGAGAGAGAGAGAGAGAGAGAGAGAAACTGTACATAAAGTTATCATGAAAAGCAGGTGGAGACAAGTTTCTAGCACAAAAAAAATCTGAAGAAAAAAGGGGTTTGGACTTTGGGTTATTTGTTTATGCTATAATCCTAGTGAGGCTCTTCCTTAAAGAAGATAAATAAAGTGGTGCGCTTAATCGTGGCAGTTGTGCTGTTTGTTTTAAGTTCTTTTAAGATCATATGTGCCTGTTGGAAGGTTGAAAATCCCCATGTTTGCATGTCTCAACATGCCCATTGCCAATCCATACCTTCAAGTTTAGAAGTCAAAATTCAAATAATTGAAGCTATATCAATTGCAGTTTATACACAGCCGCATTTGATCACCAATTGGTTTATGTAGTCCAAATTATTCTAATTTTACTTTGTTAAATACACCCCTCCACCACCCCGATGAAGTTCAACAAATCCGACAGGACAGGGTTTGAATAACTACCATCATCATAATCAGCCCCTAACTCCAATCTTACTAAACAAATCGTCATGTTTCCTTTCTCCATTGATTTTCTGCTCTTTGAAATTATTTACCCTTCCTTTAAACAATCTTGGAAAATCAAAATTGTTCCATAACCCCGAATCCCTGATTGAACATTATAGGAAAATCCAAAAGTTCAACATGAATTTGTGAAGGAGATTGCCCCTTCACAAGAATCAAGAGAAAAATGGATGAGCCAGACCATTCTATTCGTGCACTAATAAGCTCGAATGAACAGTTTCTGAGTTTCACAAACAAATTTCAGGCTTATAGATGATTCACAGTATCTCCAAGCCAAAGAAAAAAGGATAATACTCTCAAAGCACAGCCTTATATATCTCTGGACGAAAAAATCGGTTCGAGAGCTGTTTCTGAATAGCACAGATTCTTTCTGAAAACCAATCTGCCGTAAAATTCTGCCAGTTTACCTCTCATATCTCAATCTTTCTTGGGGTTAGATAGCTTTAAAATGTTTGGGGATTCTTCCACGTTCTTCACTTCTAAAGAACGTGTACTCAAAGAGCCCAGTCCTATAATTGTAAATAACTTCCTTATGGTTAAAGAACAGTATTTGGGTATCAGAATATTATTATCTTATTCATTGATCTCTAAAGAAAATTGGTCCTTGAACTGCTTCAATTTGGCCCATTGCCCATAAGAATGGCGAGATACAAAAGACACTCAAGAGTTTAGACACCTAGTAGTCATCATAAATAATCTATCCTTTAGATCTTCAAGAGAAAAAAATTAAGACAATAATAAAAAGGTCACAATCAGGCAAACTAATAGTACTATAAGGGTCGAGAAGATGAAAATTCTGAGTATTCAACAAAACCACAGTCAAGAACAGTTCATTTCTTAAGTGAAAGACTCGTCTTGAGAAAAGACTTTCATTTTAAGAAATAGCCTTACTTAGGATTTTGGAACATCCCCTCAAAGTGGAAATGAGGATAAAGAGTAATATATGAATTATTAGGGCAGTAAACAAGCCAAATCGAGCCAAATACCTTCAAGCTCAAGTTCGGCTCGTTTAAGATATATTCAGCTCGAGTTCAATAAAAAAAAAACACAATAAGCCAACTGCCGAAGGTTCAAAATTTAATATATATAAATATTTACCTTAATTCGAATTAAAATTTAAAGTGCTTTTTCTTATATAATTTATAAATCACAATTTACTCATCTCATTTTCTTGTCATTTTATCTATCATTCATTCTCACTTTTGATGTAAAACTTGTAATCATGTTAGTTAGTGATCTATCTCATTACTCATGTTAGTTTATTATTTTTCATTACTAATGTTCAAAATTTAATATAAAAATATTTTACAATCATCTTAATTTGAATTCAAATCTCAAATTGTTTTTTCTTATATAATTTATAAATCATAATTTACTCATATCTTATTTTCTTATATTTTATCGATTATTCATTTTCACTTTCATGTAAATAGTAATCATATTAGTTACTTAATGATCTAGTTTATTATTTTTCAGTACACATTTACACATGTTCAAACCACAAAGTAAACATTTACAATAATCTTAATTCGAATACAAATTTCAAAGCTTTTATTATATGATTTATAAATCATAATTTACTTTTATAGCTATATCTCATTTTCCTTTTATTTTAATGATATATAAACATAAAATATTTCAATGAGACACGTTAAAGAATACATAATATTTGTATATTATATAATAATTGTGTCAATGGATGTAAAAATCGAAAAAACTATATTGTCAAATCAAATGAACTAAGTAATTATTAGACACCATTAATTGTTTAATGTTGGTTTTGATAAATTAACTTAGTGTGATAATGCTTGTTTGATATCACATTTAATCAAATTCATTTCTGTTTGTTTCATTATCTATCTCAATTCTTAATTATAACTATAGAATAGAGTTTTATTTACGTCATCATTAGATAGTTTTTTGTTAGACTACTTCAAAATTCAAATATACTATGATATGTTAAAATTATAAATAAATACATTATAAATGTAGTTGGATATTCACATTTTGATTACATCAATTTTTTATTATGTATATAATTTTTATATATACACATTTATAACTATTTTTTGTTGAATATCATAAGCCTAACTTAATGTTTGTAGATATCATCAATTTAATTTTTAATTTTATTTATTTATTTATGATAATCTTAATTCTTAATATTTGTATAGTTCTGGAGAATTCTTTAGGAGTTCTCCTAAATAATATAAAAATTCAAATAATTTTGGCTTATTTTTCAAAGCTCGTGAGCGACAAGCTTGTGAGCTACTTGATTAAAAGCTTGTTTGGACTCGAGCTCAAGAGACTCGCGAGCTTAGCAAGCCGAACACCTGTAAGCTCGAGTTCGACTTGAAAAAATTGTCGAGCTCGAAAAAAGCTCGAATTCAGCTCGTTTAATAAATGATCGAGTTTTGGTCGAACTTTCTTTCAAGCCGATACCTAAGCAGATCACGAATAGTTTGGTTCTTTTACAACCCTATGAATTATATGTGTCATTCCAATTTGAAGGAATGAAATGAAAATCCAGTCAAATGTTCAATTAATATTTTTCTTCCTTTAACATCAAAGCTTTCGAGGATATATTGTAGAAGCAAGTAGAAGTAAGAAAATATTAACATCAGAAAACTGATGCAGAAGATGAGCAAATAAATTTAATTCAGATATAGCATAATCAGTGGCATAAAAATGTTACCTCTTTTAAACCAGCACGCCATGGGGGAAGATTATTATCAGCCCTTAATAAAGATACCGGCATTGGCAATCCATACTGTACTATGAGGACAGTGTCAGGTTCATGGAACATTTCAATACTTCAAGAAAAAAAAATCAACAAAATTTATGAATGAAAAGGTAACATTTTTTTTAATTTGCACTCGGCACTCAGCAGACAAGTACCAAACATTAATTCCCAGAGCCAAAAGATAAAAATAAAATTAAAAAAAATAGATAAAGATATTACAAACAAGACCTGTTTAAAATTGCTCCAGACATTGCAATCAGGACCACGACCATCACGCACTACCCGAATGTCAATATCTGCACCCTGAATTGTTTATGGTTAGTGGCATGGAAACAATAATTCATTCTGATTATCTGAACAACAATATCACCACCAAATAAAGAGTTTCCAAAGAAAAATCCTAACCATTGTCATTGCTCCAAAATGAGCTGCCCCAACAAGAATGCTCCCTGTACCAACAAAAGGATCATAAACCAGTTTCCCAGGTTTGACCTGTGCTTGATTTGCCATCAGGAAAGCTATTTCTGCATCCATGGCCGTCGGGCCAAGATATTTGCGGCTTTTTAGCTGATAAGTTTGCAAGATCTTTCTATCAGCAGCACCAATCTCTCGACCAAAAAATATTCTCCTTTGGACAATGGGAGGAAGCCCATTAGTACCTCCATAGTTGTCGTTGTCCATAAGACAGAATTTATGATCAGGATTCCGTAGATTCACCCGCCCCTGAAATATGCTACCTTAGAAGTTGGAGAAAAGTCCATCTGAATACACAGAGATTTGTAATAGTTCCAAAACCTGCCTAGTCCTGTTTTACCTCAATTTATCATAAAGTTCGTGAGATAAACCAGACATAGCATGCCTCAAGTAGTAGAACCAGTAATATCATACAGAATGCTATAGTATCCTTTTCATGGTTTAGGTGGTGTAGGATAAATGCTCTAATTAATTGGACAAAATGCCATAACAGTAGTTCATAACTTATTTATCTTCTTCTGATTACAAGAACAAGATAGTAAAAAAAAATTGCATTAGTCTTGGGTACAAATAGACAAGAAAATTGAAGATGTTAGCATGTACCATTTATTGTAGTCCAATTCAACAAAAGATGTAAAGAGATAAATGTCTTATGGCTACAAGATATGTAGATTTTCCCAACTAAATCTGTCCTATGGCTACAAGAAATGTATAATCAACGGCCACTGAAAAAAGCACTCACATCAAGGGACATATCCAGTCGCAAATGGCTCAGAATTTAAATAGAGGAAAACAGGTTCAAAAGCTGTTTCAGATAATAAAGCTGGTTGTGCACTAAATAATTGAGCATCCGTAAAAGCCATATGCATATTATATACTTTTTCCAAGATTTCACAGTGAATAATACTAGAATCAAACCTCAAACGGAATGAATGCCAACTTATTGATACATTCGTTTTGCTCAGGAAAGCTTATGGCTTTGCCAAAACTATCAACATTGATTCTGAATGTGCTGCCAGGACTTAAGTAGGGTGTCCTCCGCTCATCTGGATAACTTCTAATAGCCTCCTCCAGTTCCTCGAAACTCCGTCCTTCACCCCAAAGTTCGTATATGCCCTTCACAAGAATACCTGCAAAGCATTCACTTCAATAACTACACAAAAATGAAAAACCACACTACAGATAATAACCAAATTATTAAAGCAACAAACATAAGTTGAAGTTTATGAAAGTTCTAAATGTCAATTCCTTCTACTCATAGAAAATTGTATTTTTTTTAATGTTTTTGAGTAATTGTACTTACTTCGATTAGCAATGTTGCGGGCCAACTCTTCGGAAGCAAGGTTGACGAAATGAAACGGTGAATCCGCGTGGTGGTCCTCCGGCAGCCGCCATTCGAGAGGGGTTGCGCCGCTCCGACCGTCGAATAGTCCGGCGAGGGATTCGAACTCAGCTTTCCTGTACTCCAACAATCTGTGGTAGAAGACGCATAGATACCACATAACGTTTGATTTTTATTATTGGAAGAGAAATACTTTAATAAGCTGAATGCACTCCCGCAGAAAATATGAGAATCTGAAGTTGATGGCGGCGGAGACACGGCGCCGGAGGAGTTGGGTGTTGGTGCAGCTTTTCAATTCGCAAAAACCCTTTAAAGCCAAAACCCTTAAAATCAACTCCCAACAATGTGAGCACCGATATTAAAGAAATATTATAATCAAAAGTAATATAAAGTAATAGCAATATAAAGTAACAGTAAGGTGGGCACAAGTATTAAGGAGGAGGATTATTATAATAAAAAATAATATAAAGTAAGTGGATTCACTTTATTAAGAAGTATTATAATCAAAAGTAATATAAAATAAGTAGATTCCATACACTAATTATTTCTTTTGTAATCAGACATTGTTATTGGGACACAAAAAAAAAGGGACCTTATTATTGGGATGGAAACATTATTAATTTAGGAAAAGGTGCAGTATCATTCTTTAATTATTTTCAAACGCACACTTTGATTCCCGAATGGCAATTGCTATTTGCACGGTATATTTTATTGTTTGCACTTTAATTGTTTAATACACTGTAAATTTTAGGTAAAATACATTTTTAAGTTCTTATACTTTTATATTTTGTTTCACTAAGTTCATGTATAATTTTTTTCATTTTAATAGATCCTCATACTTTGACAACATGCATCTTTAGCTTTTTGTACTATTAAATTTTATCTTAAGAGGTTCCTGTAATTTTTTTGTTTCAATAAATCTCTATACTTCTATATTTGAACCGAATAGGTCCTTCTTTTAACAATTTATATGAATCATCAATATTATTATTACAAAAACCTATTTAATAATTAAACATTTATCCTAAAAAAATCTTTTGAAGTAAAATAAATTAAAGTAAATGTTTGCTATTTCAAATTCAAAATGTATAAAAAAAAGTAAAAAGAATTTTTTGCAGTTGGAGAATAAATTAATCATTCCATTAACATTTTTACATAATCAAATTAATTCACATATTACTGGAAATTGCGACCTATTTTAACTAAATTAAATTAAAATTAATTTGAATTTTCTAATAGTATAATATTATAGTTCTAAACTTCTTTCGGCATACTTTCTATCACAGTTTTGTCAAGTTTTATATATATCTTTGGTATTATTGTAAGACATTCATATAAACTGAATTAACAATATTGTATTGATAATTATCAAAAGGTCCTTTTTATAAAAAAAAATTAAAACACCAATATTAATAATTATTAAAAGAGAACTTGAAATTACTCTTTCCACCACAAATTGAATAAATTAAAAATAAATTATGTTTAAAATTACTCAAACACCCTTAACTAAATAAAACATAATAAATGATTAAAAAATAAAAAATTATAACTCATTGCCAACCCCCCACCCAGCCCTAATGTGATCCGGGCTGAGATAGGATCGAACACACGTCGACTCAACTATAAGGGTTATGAGACTCGAAATATGACTAATTAACTATACTCAAAGACAAGACTAAATACCTAGACTTGTGACACGACAATTAAATAAAACACAACAAAACCAAGGTAAAAGGGTTGTATTGAACTCGATAGTGAAGGTTAAGGCTAGGGACGTGTATGATAGTAATGTGGGGTGAAGAAGGGTTGGAGTAGATATATGAAAAGAAAATAGAGAACTTACGGTATATGTGCTTAACTTGACGCGAATAGCACGTATACTTGGACTCGACTCAAACAGCTTGGAAACACGTAGATCTTCACTCGAACTTGATGGAGGCAGGTTGAGGTTGAGAGCGTTCGGCGTAGGTGTATTGGTAGAATGAATTGAAATCGGGGCAAAACTCCAAGTGTAAAAAGATACACAAAAAGATTCACTACTTGATTTCTCTTCGATTGCAAATCTGATCCTAACTCCACAAAAGAATTAGAACAAGATTCAAAGATAAAACTTAAAAGTTGCAAGCTTCTAAGAGTTAATTTTCGGCTGAAAATTATAAAGAGGATCTTGGGTGAGACAATATTGAAAGGCAAATACTTCTTAATCAAATATGGTCTAAAATATCAAAGTAACAATGATCTCTTATTTATAGTGAAGGGATGGACGAAAATTCCAAATAAAAAATCCTAAGGAAATTCGAAAATAAAACTATCCTAATCTAACTAGGATTCCTACCTTAATTAGAACTCTATTTAAGGTAGTTCCAAAACGACAAAAATAAAATAATAAAAATCTATCTAATGGATAAATAAAATAACCCAACAACTTTGGGCCTTTATATTGGACTCCAAATAATTAAATCATGTCCGAAAATATAAAGAATAAAATCGGCCCATTCATGATTTTAATTATTATTCATGCATGCAAATCCGAGACTTGTTGTTTCCCATGCAACACGTGAATTTCAACATGGACACGTCCAATTGCCTTCTTCTCACCTCAAGTACTCCAACATCATGTCTTCATCTTCATCTTCAATAGACACGTCTTCTTCTAATTCCTTTCTCACAATAGCTGTCAGAGGCTGACATAATTAATTAATGAACATTATATCTTAAACACGGGGAATGACTGGACTAAAGGAGAAAACATATTCGCAAATATGTATTAAATTGGTAGGTCAATTTTACTTTTTTAGTGGAATAAAAGTAAAACTTAATTTATTTGATTACATCCTAAGTTTATTGGATATTAGATATTAAATAAATTAGTGGGCCAATTTAATATTCTTCTAGATCTCTGTTGTAGCCCAATATGACTGAAAGTGGACTGGATATAGAACTTGAGATAGAGTATGAAATTTCGCCCATCCCTATATATAAGGGGATGGGGCATGAAATTTAGATGATATTATCATAAGAAATCAGCCCCTCTTTGTCTCTCAAAGTTATCCACAGATTTCACAATTCTATCTAGTAGATTTCAGCCCACTCTGAATCTAGATACAGTCCGGGAATACAATAGAAGCTCTTGGAGTAGAATATTGTGGTGGCCGATTTTATTGACATAAGTGGCGCCTATCATTGTTCATTCAACAACAAGATTAGATTTGTAATCTTGTCCTCAGACCGTCTGTCGATTTGTAAGTAGATTCGTTTTCTATGTCTTCCGCTTTATTAGAATCGAATCTGTTTTACATGCTATTTGATTAGACTGTGATAAACATGCATGTTACATAAAATTATAATTTGCATGAACACGGATTAATGAACAACCAAATAGATCCTGCGGTGGTTTAATTCGAAAAAAACCAACAGTGGTATCAAAGCCAGGTTTTGGCACTGTTCTAGGATTAATCCGAGCATAAATTCGAATTGCATAATTAAATTTGATGATGAATTTTTGGTGTTTAAATTTTCAGATTTAATTAGCCATGTATTTCGATTTTATGGTACTCAAAACTTGGAAGAATTTGAGATTAAAAATCGAGAATTCTAGTTTTGAGGTGTTGATAATTTTTGATCATTATGGATATATATTTGGAATGATATTTGATGTTCTTCAAATTTCCAGATTTATTTTTTCATAATTTTTGAAAATTTGGTTGTCAAAATTTTCGAATTTTGATGTTCTAAAATTCCCTAATTTCTTATTTAAATTTTCGATCACTATGAATTAATTTGGGACGAATTTTTGATCAAGATCAAAAATTCCAGATTTAATTTAGATAGGTTTCGAAAATTTGGTGATTAGAAATAGATTAGGTAATCTTTGATGTATATCTTAAGTTACCTATTTCTAATCTAGATAGATTTGAAAATAGAATTTTTAAATTTGGATGAATTTGAAGTGGATCAAATTTCCAGATTTATTATTCTTAGTATTTTCGAAATCTATGGAGTATTTTATTTGGAATAGATTTTTGATTAATATAAAAAATTCCAAATATGATTATTTATATTATTTCCGATATTATTAAATTTTTGTGGAAGGACTTTTGATGAAAATCAAATTTCCAGATTTATTTATTAATATGGATCGAAAATAATGATGGTTGGATTTAGATTTGATGTTATTTCATGTATATCTTAATTTATCTAATTTTAATCTAGATAGATTTGAAAATAGAATTTTAAATTTGGAAGAATTTGAAGTGGATCAAAATTCCAGATTTATTATTCTAGTTATTTTCGAAATCTAGAGATTAAATATTGCATAAGGTGATTTTGGATATATACAAATAATTATCAAAATCCAATAGTGATAAGAATTTAATTATGGATAGGTTTTGGAAGATTTTGAAGTAGATCAAATCTTCAAACCTTATCCTTAAAGATTTAGATTCTTATGGATAATATTTGGATTAGATTTTTTTATATATATCAACATATCCAATTATTATTTAATTAGGGTGGCTTGAAAATATTAAATAAATTTGGTGGATAATTACAAATAATGATGTGACCTGGACTATCAATCTAGGACAATAATAATAACGTAGCGGAAGACTTAGGAACGAAACACGTCAACTTAATGAAGGGCTTCAATCCGACTCGATAAACAATGAAAAGACGACAATCTAGACAACTAAAATACCTAGGACAATGACACGAATTATGTAACACAAAACAAAGGAATAGAGGCTTGTATAGGGACGAGATTATGACTGAAATTTGGTGTATGGAACGTGTGTTTGATGGTGAAGAAAGGCTTGGGTAGATAGGATATGTTAGAGATGAATCGAACTTACGTGTAGATGAAACGGGTAGAACTCGAACTCGTCTTGTGGAAGAAACTCGATCGATTGGTGGCTGGACGGTTACGGACGTGGATGACTTGATGGAAGTCGTCGTTTGGTGTAGATGGATGATGATTCATTGAGGTGAATCACAACCCGATAGCCTCCTTGAATCTCGAACGTACCCAAGGATGAAATCTCTAAGTTGATCTTCGATTAGCGAATACCGGTTAATCCCTCAAGTGGATTAAGCAATACCCTTGAATAAGACTTAGATGTGCTAATTCTAATAATGATAATTTTCTTGATGGAAAACAATCAAAAGAATATAAGATTTGAGACACAATTAGATGCAAAAGCAAAATATCTTCAATAATGTCTAAAGTATCAATGTAACATGGTTCCCCTATTTATAAGACATAAGGGGGACGAAATTTGCATCAAAAAAGACTCAAAAATTGATCCAAAAGGGATCTCTAACTATACTAGGAAGATACATAAACTAGAATTCTATTCAAGGTAGGAAATTGCCTTAAATACAATTCTAGTCAACCTTGACTATAATATGGACGAAAATTACATTAAATTAAATAAAAATCTGAACTAAACTATAGACTAACATAATTAAATAAATACTATAGTCTAAATAAAATTCAATCCATAATTAAATCAACTAAGGGACGAAAATTCCATGCAACGCGAATCTGTCATGCATGCACAATTTGATCAGTTCTATCTTCATGCATTGCTCTTCAAATCTTGATCTCCAATCTTTAATTGTTAACAAAGTAACAATCTTGGGGCTGCATTTAACTTCTTCTAATTCTTCAAATTTCTTGCGAATAATTGCTTGGAAACAACCTTGCAATTTCTTGGCTCGAAATCGTGTAATTGAACCTCTAAATGGCAGCTCCGGATTTAGTTCTTCAAGGCCTTGCATGGCTTCATCAAATAATTTCCAGATTTATTTAAGTAATATTTTTGAAAATTACATGATTTAAATTGGTGGATAATTATTTTAATTTATAATTTTTATCTTGTGGATAATATCAAATTAATTAATTTAATTAATTGTTAAATTCGATTATTATTTAATATGCATGCATAGATATCATATGTTATTTTATGTGGATCATTTAATAAATGATTGTTGGATTTGTAGACTGTGTTTGTTTGCAGGTTTACCAACTATCATGGCTCCTTTATATTATGTGACGAATGTTTATGTTGAATGAATGTTGGCCCGTATGCAGGTTTGGCTACGTGATTTTTATCCATGAGAAAATCCATGGATTAGGTCTAAGTTTTATTTTACGTTGTTTTAATGTAATAGATATAAAACTGTTAGGCCGAGTTTTGAGTTGTAATTTTTATTCAAGCAATATTAGATTTTTCCTTTTGGAATAGATAGTCTGTATTGAATAAAGATCGGAGATCAACTCAAAGAAGGAAAGTAGTTCAGCACCAAGGTTCACCGGTTCACGTCCCGAAACCCTAAATGGAGCTAGGGTTTTCGGCGAGGCGCGGTGAAGGAGCGGCGGCCAAGCATGTTCCGGAGCTGAGTTTCCAGTTTTATCTCATCAATCAACATGGGATATGAGCCATGATAGTTGGATTATTATTATTGCTTATTATGTTGAAGCATGCAATAGATGTTTATCATTTTATGTGATGTTTGCATGTTCGATAATGGGATAAAATGAAACCTCAAACATAAATAACTAAGTGGGAGAGATTCATACCAAAGTATGTAGAAATCTCATACGACATTAATACCTGGTTTAATTGAGAAGTGATGGGCATGCGCGTTGACATCGGTCTTCCTCCATATCGGATGTGTCATATCACAGATTTATCTAGAAATTAAATTTCCTAAAAGGATAGCTGTAGAACACTATTAGAACTAACTGACTCCTCCATCTGGAGCGGTTAAATTCGAATAGTGATCTTGGTGTGAAGATAATGGTATGCACACTTAGATGTAATTTATTGATAAACGTCCACACGATCGTAGCTTATCAGTTAGACAATTACATGACCGTGTTTATTATCCGGCTATTAATTTGCTTGTTGTAAGGAAATTCAACTGGAGGCAAATTAAAGGTTTAACCTTTTTAAAAATGAGATTTATAAACGTCCACACGATCGTGGCTTATAGAAATCATTTTTAAAGTGTCGGTGGAAAAGTATATAATTTTTTGTGAGGTTTTCGATTATATACTGTTTATCCTAAATATGTTTTGTGACTGTACTACATGTTTTAATTTCAGTTATTTCATATCATCAATGGCACTCTCCAATCTGTCCTCAATCCTCAAGGAATACAAACTTGTCGGTGAAAACTATAATGACTGGATTCGTAACCTTAACTTGGTACTTGTTGCTGAGGGACACAAGTTTGTACTTGAAGAGGTTTGTCCTCAGATGTTGACGAAGCCCAAAAGGTTGCATATGATAAGTGGGTTAGGTCTAATGAGATAGCGCGCTGTTACATCTTGGCATCTATGTCAAGTGTGTTGCAACATCAACATGAGCCTATGAAAACCGCTTATGATATCATGTACAACCTTAGGTAGCTATTCGGTCATCAGAACCGCTCGGCACGCCATTTGGCAATGAAGAAACTAATGGATGCGAGAATGTCTGACTCCACACCTGTTAGGGATCACGTTCTCATGATGATGGGGTATTTATCTGAGATCGAGACCTTGGGTGGAGAGCTAGATGGCGATTCTCAAATCGAAATTGTTCTTCATAGCTTGTCCTCGAAGTTTGAGCAGTTTAGGCTGAATTTTAACATGATTAAAAGGGATGTCAGCCTGACTGAACTGCTCATAGACCTTCAGGCGGCTGAATTGCTCCAAAAGAGCAGTCCTGAGGCCCACATAGCTGAAAAAGGAGTGTCTTCTTCTGGTGGAAAAAGGAAAAAGAGAAACGCACCTAAGAAGGCTGCAAATGAGGTGCCTAAGGCAAAGAAGCCAAAGGCGAAGATTCCTCCCGAGGAATTTAAGTCGAAGACTAAGTGCTTCAAGTGCGGCCAACCAGGTCACTAGAAGACGGCGTGTCCTAACAAGAAGAAGAAGAGAGGTACATCTCACACTCTGATTGTAAAAGCATGTTTAGCAACTTGTTCTACCCAGTTTTCCTTAGATGATGAAGAAGGAAGCATGAAGACGTGAGAAGAAGAATGACGCCATTTGGACGTGTGCATGAAGAGTTATACGCGTTTGCATGGGAATCCGACAAGTTGCTGTTTTTCATGCAAAGGTGGCAAGATTAATGCATACATGGGCCACGAATTATTATGATAAATTGAATCCCATATTGTGTTAATTAGAAGTCCAATAGGTGAGAATTTTGAAGGCCCAAAGTCAGTTTGGGATTTATCCTTATCTAGTTAGATTTAGATAGATTTTTGTTATCTTATTTTTGGTATCTTTTGATTTTATCCTAGTTTGATTAGGATTAGTGTTGGAATCAAATTCTTATAGTTTTAGGACTCTTAATTTTCTTGCATAATGCCTCCTATAAATAGGAGTACCATGTGACATTCAAAAATCAGACAATTGCAAGAAATAAAGAGTTATTCTCAATCTGTCTCACGATCCTTCGGTTGATCAAACTTTTATCTACAATTCTATTGTTTTAGCACTTCAATAGTCTTATTTAAGTTCTTCAGGATATAATTAAGTACTTGGGAGAATTGCTATCCGAAGAAGCTAGACGTGCGCGTTCGGGTTATCAACACGGGTTCGCCGAATTTAGCCGATTCCACAACATACATCGCCGCCGCTCATCCAATCAATTCCGACGACCACCACCGCCAATTCCTGCCATACCGCCATCATTCCAGCCACCACCAAAGTCATCCAAGGGTGTTCCATCGAGTCATAGTTCGAGTCTACGTTTCCTAGTAAGTTCTACGCCTTTCGTGTCCTTTTCTAGTCGAGTCTTTCATATTTTCTATAGAGTCGTATTGATCCCTTACGTATCCGACGTTGTTCCGTTCCTAAGCTTCCGCATATTTCGTCCGTGTAGTGTCCCATAGGTCCCGGGTCACATCACAAAGACAGCAGATGTTTTATCCAGGATTGTAGCAGATTCCACAGAATGGATGGAAGGATCCAAACCCTAGTCCCTCAAAGATGTCAAACCTCGAACACGATGCAGTCGAGACCCTCGATCAATTGGAAACACGAACTTGGATTGGGTGATGACGCCACAAACGGGGATGTGAATCTGTTTGATAAGTCGATTGAATCTCACGTTGTGTTGTGAAACTCGAATAGCTCTCTCAGAGAGAAAAGTGAAAACTCACATAATAAAATTAATGATATCAAAGTTGTTCTCAAAATAAGAGTTACAAACTTTATATAGTTGTGATGTAACCCGGGGCCTATGGGACACGACAAAGATAAACGATGCGGAAGCTAAGGAACGAAACTACGCCGGTGACGAAAGGGATCAATACGTATCTAACTAGACGACTAAGAACCAACTAAAATACTTAGACTACGACACACAAATAAACACAAAATCCAAATAAATGGGCTGTCTTGGAAGGCTAAAGGAACGGCAATGGTGAAGGGAAATCGATGGTGAGGTATAGGTGAAGAATGGCTTGAGTAGATAGGGTATGATAGAGATATGACGAACTTACGGATTAATGGAACGATTTGAGAACTTGATGGAAGGAACTCGAACTGAATTGGAGATGTCTTGATCTTGATATGGACGAATTATGTAAGATGGAGGACGTCGATATGGAGGCGTCGATGTTGTTGTAGAAAGAATCGAACTCGGAGCGTCCACCTAGTGAAGATTACTCCACCAAACGAATCACCACTTGAATCCTCTTCGTAGCAATCCAACCCTAGCACCACACGAGCACTAGAACGAGACTTGAAATAAAACCTAAAGTTTGCTAAGCTTTAAGAGTGTAATTTTCGAACCAAATCACAAAGGTTTTGAAGGGGGTGAGACTATATTGAAAGCACAAAGCTAAATTTATCAAATAGAGTCTAAAATAATAATGTTACATGGTTCCCCTATTTATAGGGTTAAAAGCCACGAAAATAATAAGGTTAAAAGGCCTAAAAATTGATCCAAAAGAGATCTCTAACTATACTAGGAAGATACCTAAGCTAGAATTCTATTCAAGGTAGGAAATTGCCTTAAATACAATTCTAGTCAAACCTATTCTCATTATGGACGAAAATTACTCAAATAATTAAATAAAAATCTGATCTAAACTATAGTCTAAATTAATTAAATAAATACTATAGTCTAAATAAAATCAACCCATAGTTAATTACTATGGGACCGATTTCTTCACTAGAAACCGCACACACATTGATGAGGACATCCATAGCAATGACGAAGTCAATGAAGAGCTGCGATTCAAAGGACCCGTCACAAGACTACGAGCTAAGAAGTTGCAAGAATATTTGGAAGCTATAATTCGCAAGAGGTTCGAAGTTGAAGACGGATCACAAGGAAGCTTGAAGATGATGATGACATTGTTAAAGATGGAAGATGGAGATCAAGATGTGGAGTGCAATACAGAAGGAGGCGTGCAAGTGTGCTTTTGTTGGGCTTGATGTGTATATTTGCTATTCAGCCCAAGTTAAGCATGCATGGTGGAAAATCCCAAAAGTTTCGGCCCTTGATGATCCAATTAAGGGGATTGATTTATTAGACTATAGTATTTTATTTATTTAATTTATACTATGGTTTGGACGATTTTATCAGATTTTTAGTTAGGATTTTTCGGTTATTTAGTTGAAGATTTGACTAGATTTTGTAGATCTTAGATAAGGCAAGATCTACAAAATCTACCTTAAATAGAATTCTAGTTTAGGAAGTAGTCAAAGTCCAATTCTAGTCTAATTAGGATCATTATTTTCGTCCATTAGGCCTTAGGAATTCGATCCAACTATTATAAATAGTGGATCCATATTTCATTGTTATTTAGACCATATTTGATAATTAAAGCTTTGCTTTCAATATTGTCTCAACCCCAATTTAATCTTTGTGAGTTTAGATCATTTAAATTCATACTCTTAGATTTAGCAACTCTAAGTTTTACAAAGGGAATTCGCCGTCCACGTTCGAGGGATCGTCGGAAACTCGCTATCGAAGAGCAACTTAAAGAATTTGGCCTTGTGTACGTTCGAGATTCAAGGCAACTTTCGGGTTGTAATTCACATCGACTTTACATCGTCCATCATCGCCGTTCGACGTCATCCAAACATCATCAACGTTCGTCCCATTCTAGCCCTTGTTCGAGTTCAACATCATCTCGTTCCGATTCAATCCGTAAGTCCATTACAACTCTATCATACCCTATCTACTCTAGCCATTCTAAACCTATTCCAATCCATCGAACATCTTCATCCATACCCTCATCTTGTTCGTTCCAAAACAGCCCTATATTCGTTTGGATTTGTGTTTATTTGTGTGTCATTTATCTAGGTATTTTAATTGAGTCCAAGTCGTCTAGTTATTCGAGTATAGAATCCTTTCGTACCGATGTAGTTTCTTTCCTAGCTTCCGCGTCTTTTGTGTCTCGTTGTGTCATATTGTCTCGGGTCACATCATAAATTGGTATCAAAGCCACGTCGGTTTATATCGTTCGTGGTTCCATACTCGTTTATTTGTCCCATTTAGTTTGTTTTGAGTTTTATCGAGTTGTACTTTATTTTCCGTATTGTTCATAGTTATAAAAAAAAGGACAGATCGTACAAAAAAAAAAGAGAAAAGCACGATCAAAAAAAAAAATCGGATAAAAAAAAAGAAATCCGAAAATACAAAAAAAAAAAGAAAAGTAAATTCATTGTTTCCTTTTTGTGTCTATTTTATTTTGGTACCTTCCTTTTGGGTACAAATCCATAGTTGGTTATTTCCTTTTAGATTTCCTTTCTTTTAGGATATTTCCTTCTTAGTTTGTTTTGATTTTGGTAACTACTTTAGATCTCTATTTTTATTTTTGGATTCTTTCCTTCTAGAGTCTAGGCTAATTAAGGTATTTAGATTGTGTCACATAGATTGATACATATCCAAATCCCCTATTACCTTATCTCTTTCTTCTTTCCTTATCTATCCTATTTCTTTCCATATCTTTTCTAGATTGATTTTTGGATTTCCCAATCTTTTTGGAACTTCATTAATTGATCTATCTCTTTCCTTTTCCTACCCTATTCATTCGACCACCACCTATACTCCAACCATACACATTCGGCAGCCCCTCCCATAAATTCATCCGTGTTCCGAACATAGCATTCCCGTCCTTTCCTCTACACAAGAACGCCGAATTACCTACTCCATCTACACGATTTTCACACACTGTGCACCCATATATTGAGTGATACACGAGTGGTAAAATCAAGAGTGAAAACAGACGAGTGACGTGAGATTGTGAGGTCCTTCCTTGTTTTCTTTTATGTTTGTTCGTTTTGTAGGTTTCATGAAGAAAGGTACCCGTCCCGAGTCATCTTTGACTCCCCCAGCCGACACTCCACCTTTGGACCCATTCCGAGATCCGTCCAAAGCCCCCATGGAGTCTACTTCGGATCCACCCGCACAATGGGATCCTAAGTATCATTTTGAGGCACTCTCAAAACACTTCCAGAGACAGCATCAGGCCCTGTCTGACAAACTTGATGATTTAGTGCATGCCCTTGAACGCACTAAAACTACTCCGACCATTACACAGCCTGTTCGTGGTCAAGCTCGACAGCACCAGCGACAAAATGAGCACGAGGATGAGTATTTCGATGAGAATACAGCTGATACTGCTCATGGCCGCCGACAGAGGCGTGATGACTATGGTGAAGACCGCATGCTCAATAACATCAAGACAAGCATCCTGGAGTTTGAAGGCCTTCACGATCCCGATATCTATCTTGATTGGGAACGTAAGGTAGAGAAGATTTTTGACTGCTACGACTTCACAGAAGTCAAAAAGGTGCAGTTAGCCTATTTGGAGTTTAGAGGCTACGCAGCCACTTGGTGGGAGATGCAACAAGAAAGAAGGCGCAGAAATCACAATCCGCCAATTGATACATGGGAAGAAATGAAGGGATTGATGCGAGGACGCTTCATTCCAGTCCATTATGAGAGAGAGCTCGAAAAGAAGCTCAACCGGATCAAGCAAGGCACCCGTTCGATTGAAGAGTATCACAAAGAGTTGGAGACCGCCTTGAACCGAGTCGGGAAGGAGGAGACCTTAAATGCTACCATCATTAGGTACATTGAAGGTATGAATCCCGACATTGCTTGTGAAGTCGAGTTGAAGGACTTCACCAGTGTAGAAAGGATGGTGTAGTACACATCGATCGTGGAAAAGCAGTTGAGAGAAGGCCGGCGCCGTTCTCACCATAATGCCGCCGCCCCCAGACCTTCTTGGAACAAAGGTACACATTCCACATCACCTTCTACACCTTCTTCTGAGTCCACACGACCCCAAGGTCAGCCCGGACCACCTCAACGGCGTTTCGACCGTTCTACACCGCAGTCCAGTCGTAGACTCGAGTCTACACCGACGTCGACCCCAAGGCCCCCATTCCAACGGCCCAATCAGCCCAATACGACGCCGAATGCAGCCCCTAATCGAGCCCGTGACATCCAATGTCATAAATGCCAAGGTTGAGGCCATTTTCAGAATCAGTGCCCGAACCGTCGTGTTTTGTTTCTCAATGAACAAAATGGGCTTGAATCAGCCAGTGAAGACGAAGAAGAGCCCCAGGACGTCGCCCCTAGTGCCGTCGAAGTTCCTGAAGTCGACGACGAGGATGAAGAGGCCGAATTGCTTCATGTTAGTCTAGTGTCCATTCGCAGTCTGAACATTAATCGAGAAGACGAAGAGCAATCCCAGCGAGAGAACATATTCTACACATGCGTTGCAATCAAGGATCAGACTTGTGCGATGATCATAGACAGTGGGAGTGTAATCAACGCAATCAGTGATGTGACCCGGGACTAAATGACCAACGAGACACAAAAGATGCGGAAGCTAAGGATTGAAACTACGTCGGTGAAGTAAGGATTCTATACTCGATTATCTAGACGACTAAGACACAACTAAGATACCTAGAACTTTGACACAAATTAAATAACACAAACCAAGGGTTCAAGGGGCTGAATTGGACGGTTTTATAGGGCTGGAAATTGGAAGAATTTCGTGTGTGAAGGTTGGTGAAGAAGGGCTTGGAGAAGATAGGATATGTTAGTGTTTGAACGGACTTACGGATATAACGAACGGATGTAGAATTCGGATTGAAGGGGGCTGCCGTGATTTGGACGTTGATGGCTGATTTGGAGGTCGTCGATGATGGTGATGGACGTGTGGTGTTGATGAAGTGATTCACAACCCGATAGCCTCCTTGAATCTCGAACGTCTTCAAGGTTGAAATCTCCAAGTTGTTCCTCGTTAGAGAATACCGGTCAATCCCTCAAGTGAATTGAGCAATACCCTTGAATAAGACTTGTAGTTGCTAGCTCCAAGAATGAATATTTTCGTGTGAAAAGTATTCAAAAGACAAATAGATTTGAGACACAAATTGAATGCAAAAGCAATTTAATTCAACAATGTCTAAAGTATCAATGAGACATGGTTCCCCTATTTATAAGCACTAAGGGGGACGAAAATTAGCATAAAAAAGGCCTAAAGATTGATCCAAAAGGGATCTCTAACTATACTAGGAAGTTCCCTAAGCTAGAATTCTATTCAAGGTAGGAAATTGCCTTAAATACAATTCTAGTCAAACTTGACCTCAATATGGACGAAAATTACTACTAAATAATTAAATAAATCTGATCCAACTATAGTCTTAATTAAATAAAATAAATACTATAGTCTAAAATAAAATCAACCCCATAATTAATTACTATGGGACCGATTTCTTCACTAGAAACCGCACACACATGCACGATAAATTTCATGCACATGCACACATGCTCTTGAACTCTTCATCTTCATCTCTTCAAGATTAATACTCCATGGTGTGTTCTTGATCTTCAATAGTTAATAAATTAACTATCTTGGAATTGCTTCTCTTGACTTCTTCATCTCCAATCTCGAGCTTTCTTCGAATCAACACTTGCAAGTAAGCTTGCAACTTCTTAGCTCTTGATCTTGTGATTGGTCCTCTAAATTGCAACTCCGGTTCTTCATCATCTTTGTTGTCCATGGCTTCATCAATCAGTCAATACGCCGTTGATAAACTCGCCCTTACCACTACAAAGCATCCAAAGCCATACAAGCTGTAATGGCTTACTGATCGCGGTTCAATCAGAGTAACAGGTCAGGTACGCGTTTCATTCACTAAAGGTCGTTATTCTGACACTGTTCTTTGTGATGTTATTCCTATGGAGGCAGCCCACATTCTTTTAGGAAGACCGTGGCAATTCGACAGAAAAGCAGTTCACGATGGTTTGGCCAACACTTATTCGATCACCATGGATGGCCGAACTACTGTGCTCAAGCCACTCGCTCCTAAAGCTGTTGCAGAGGATCAAGAAAGGATGCAAGAGAGATTTAAGCAAGAACGGGCAAAGCAAGCCGCAGTCGCCGCCCGGACCGCCGCCGTGAACGGCCAAGTTTCGGCCGAATGTTCACCGCCGAGTTCTTCTTCACACTCGGCCAATACAGCCCATTCGAAGGCTTCCAATGAAGCCTTAGTTCGTGGCAAATCATCCGGATCAACAAAATCGGTCTTTGTTCATCTCCGTTAAAGGCGTAGAGAAAGCACTTAAAGCAGGTTTACCTTTTGTTCTTTTATCTTATAAGGACAGTGCTACTAATGGTGTTTCTTTGCCTTGTGATGTGCAGCCCCTTATGGAGGAGTTCGCGGACGTGTTCCCGGAAGAGATTCCAAGTGGATTACCTCCAGTTCGTGGGATCGAGCACCAGATCGACTTCGTACCCGGCGCAGTCTTGCCCAACAGACCGGCGTACCGCACGTCCCCCGAGGAGACGAAGGAGATCGACCGTCAAGTGAAGGAGTTGCTAGAGAAGAAGCAAATCCATGAGTCGATGAGCCCTTGTGCAGTTCCAGTCATCCTAGTGCCAAAGAAGAACAACGAATGGAGGATGTGCATGGATTGCCACGCCATCAACAAAATAACGGTTAAGTACAGATTTCCTATCCCTAGACTTGATGATATGCTAGATGAATTAAGTGGTTCTAATGTGTTTTCTAAGATAGATTTAAGATCTGGTTATTTTCAAGTTAGAATGCATGAAGGGGATGAATGGAAAACTGCATTTAAAACAAAGCATGGTCTATATGATGAGGACATCCATAGCAATGAGGAAGTCAATGAAGAGCTTCAATTCAAAGGCCCCGTCACAAGATTAAGAGCTAAGAAGTTGCAAGATTATTTGCAAACTACAATTCGCAAGAAGCTTGAAGAAGAAGACGGCGTACAAGGAGGCTTGAAGATGATGACCTTGTTGACATTGGAAGATGGAGATCAAGATATGGTGGAGTGCAATACATGAAGAAGGCGTGCAAGTGTGCTTTTATTGGGCTTGATGTGTATACTTGCTATTCAGCCCAAGTTAAGCATGCATGGTGGAAAAGCCCAAAATAATCGGCCCTTGATGATCCAATTAAGGGGATTGATTTATTAGAATATAGTATTTTATTCTTTTATGATATGACCCGAACTCTAGGAACGAACACACGTCGACACACGTAAGTTTTTGTGTCTTCTATGACTCAAATAAATCAAAGAAAATATGCGGAAGAATTATTGAACAAACTAGACAACTAAGACTCAACTAAAATACCTAGACAATGACACACGAAATAACACAATATCCAAACAAGATGGGGGCTGTTTTTGGACGATTATGATGATGATGTGGAGGATGGAATTTCGATGGTGTGTATTGGTTTAGAATGGCTTGAGTAGATAGGGTATGTTAGAGTTGAAACGGACTTACGGATTGAACGGTATGAACGATGAATTGGACTCGGACTTGATCACGTTGATGGCTGGACTTGAGGCGGACGAACGGTGGTGATGGTGGCGTCGTGAAGGTGGTTCGGCGGTGGTGGAGACGATGTGAATTACAACCCAAAAGTTGCCTTGGATCTCGAACGTATACAAGGCCAAATTCTTTAAGTTGCTCTTCGGATAGCGAGTTTCCGACGATCCCTCGAACGTGGACGGAGAATTCCCTTTGTAAAACTTAGAAGTGCTAAATCTAAGAATATGAATTTAATTATCTAAACTCACAAAAGATTAAAAGGGGTGAGACGATATTGAAAGCAATGGCTTAAAAATCAAATATAGTCTAAAATAACAATGAGACATGGATCCACTATTTATAATAGTTGGATCGAATTCCTAAGGCTAAGGGACGAAAATAATAGCCCTAATTAGACTAGAATTGGACTTTGACTACTTCCTAAACTAGAATTCTATTTAAGGTAGATTTTGTAGATCTTGCCTTATCTAAAAATCTGGTCAAAATTCTATCTAAAATAACCGAAAATTACCAACTAAAAATCTGCAAAATTCGTCCATATCATAATAAAATAAAATACTATATTCTAATAAATCAATCCCCTTAATTGGATCATCAAGGGCCGATTATTTTGGGCTTTTCCACCATGCATGCTTAACTTGGGCTGAATAGCAAGTATACACATCAAGCCCAATAAAAGCACACTTGCACGCCTTCTTCATGTATTGCACTCCACCATATCTTGATCTCCATCTTCCAATGTCAACAAGGTCATCATCTTCAAGCCTCCTTGTACGCCGTCTTCTTCTTCAAGCTTCTTGCGAATTGTAGTTTGCAAATAATCTTGCAACTTCTTAGCTCTTAATCTTGTGACGGGGCCTTTGAATTGAAGCTCTTCATTGACTCGAATGATGAGGACATCCATAGCAATGAGGGAGTCAATGAAGAGCTTCAATTCAAAGGCCCCGTCACAAGATTAAGAGCTAAGAAGTTGCAAGATTATTTGCAAACTACAATTCGCAAGAAGCTTGAAGAAGAAGACGGCGTACAAGGAGGCTTGAAGATGATGACCTTGTTGACATTGGAAGATGGAGATCAAGATATGGTGGAGTGCAATACATGAAGAAGGCGTGCAAGTGTGCTTTTATTGGGCTTGATGTGTATACTTGCTATTCAGCCCAAGTTAAGCATGCATGGTGGAAAAGCCCAAAATAATCGGCCCTTGATGATCCAATTAAGGGGATTGATTTATTAGAATATAGTATTTTATTTTATTATGATATGGACGAATTTTGCAGATTTTTAGTTGGTAATTTTCGGTTATTTTAGATAGAATTTTGACCAGATTTTTAGATAAGGCAAGATCTACAAAATCTACCTTAAATAGAATTCTAGTTTAGGAAGTAGTCAAAGTCCAATTCTAGTCTAATTAGGGCTATTATTTTCGTCCCTTAGCCTTAGGAATTCGATCCAACTATTATAAATAGTGGATCCATGTCTCATTGTTATTTTAGACTATATTTGATTTTTAAGCCATTGCTTTCAATATCGTCTCACCCCTTTTAATCTTTTGTGAGTTTAGATAATTAAATTCATACTCTTAGATTTAGCACTTCTAAGTTTTACAAAGGGAATTCGCCGTCCACGTTCGAGGGATCGTCGGAAACTCGCTATCCGAAGAGCAACTTAAAGAATTTGGCCTTGTATACGTTCGAGATCCAAGGCAACTTTTGGGTTGTAATTCACATCGTCTCCACCACCGCCGAACCACCTTCACGACGCCACCATCACCACCGTTCGTCCGCCTCAAGTCCAGCCATCAACGTGATCAAGTCCGAGTCCAATTCATCGTTCATACCGTTCAATCCGTAAGTCCGTTTCAACTCTAACATACCCTATCTACTCAAGCCATTCTAAACCAATACACACCATCGAAATTCCATCCTCCACATCATCATCATAATCGTCCAAAAACAGCCCCCATCTTGTTTGGATATTGTGTTATTTCGTGTGTCATTGTCTAGGTATTTTAGTTGAGTCTTAGTTGTCTAGTTTGTTCAATAATTCTTCCGCATATTTTCTTTGATTTATTTGAGTCATAGAAGACACAAAAACTTACGTGTGTCGACGTGTGTTCGTTCCTAGAGTTCGGGTCATATCACTATATGAGTGGTTAGTTATGCCATTTGGTCTCACTAATGCACCGAGCACGTTTATGAGATTAATGAACCATGTTTTGCGTGATGTGATTGGTAAATTTGTGGTTGTTTACTTTGATGATATCTTGATTTACAGTCACAGTGCACAGGCGCACCTAGAACACCGTAGGCGTGTTGTGATGCAAAGTTGTATGGGAATTTGTCTAAGTGTTTCTTTTGCATAGATGAAGTCGTTTTTCTAGGCTTTGTCGTCAATTTTCGTGGTATTGAGGTAGACCGTTCCAAAATCAAGGCGATTGAGGAATGGCCAACCCCGAAAAATGCTTCGAAAGTTCGGTCCTTTCATGGAATCGCCGGTTTTTACCGACGTTTTGTGCGTGATTTTTCTAGTATAGCCGCCCCTCTTTGATGAGACCATGGCAATCATCAAATCAGTCCATCCAAAGCTGCCATTAAAGGATCCCAAGATTGTTACTTCTTTAATAATCAAAGATTGGAAATCAAGATTTGAAGAACAATACATGATGATCAAGATCACACCATGGAGAATTACATTTGAAGAGATGAAGATGAAGAGCTCAAGTGCACGTGTGCATGTGCATGGAATCAAACGTGCATGTGTGTGCGGTTTTATGAAGAAATTCGGCTTTAATTGTTTTAATTAAGGAGTAATTTTTATTTTAGACTATAGTATTTATTTAATTATGTTAGACTATTAATTAGATCAGATTTTATTTAATTTTCGTCCATTAATTAAATAGGGTTGACTAGAATTGTATTTAAGGCAATTTCCTACCTTGAATAGAATTCTAGTTTAGGGAACTTCCTAGTATAGTTAGAGATCCCTTTTGGATCAATTTTAGAGCCTTTTTTATGTTTATTTTCGTTCCCCATAGTCCTATAAATAGGGGAACCATGTCTCATTGTTACTTTAGACATTGTTGAATTAAATTGCTTTTGCATTCAATTTGTGTCTCAAATCTATTTGTCTTTTGAATACTTTTCATACGAAAATATTCATTCTTGGAGCTAGCAACTACAAGTCTTATTCAAGGGTATTGCTTAATCCACTTGAGGGATTAACCGGTATTCGCTATCGAGGAACAACTTGGAGATTTCAACCTTGAAGACGTTCGAGATTCAAGGAGGCTATCGGGTTGTGAATCACTTCATCAACACCACATGTCCATCACCATCATCGACGACCTTCAAATCAGCCACAAAGTTCGAGTATTCCTCGTTCGTTCGCTTTATCCGTAAGTTCATTTATTCCCTATCATATCCTATCTACTCGAGCCCTTCTTCACCTAACCTATACACATTCCTACCCTTAAATTCCAGCCCTCATTTATCCCTTTACAGCCCTCCTTTACGTTGGTTTTGTGTTACATAGTTCGTGTCGTTTTCTACGTGTTCTAGTTGTGTAGATTTATCGTAATTTTCATTTGTTTATCGAGTCGGATTGAAGCCCTTCATTAAGTTGACGTGTTTCGTTCCTAAGTCTTCCGCTACGTTATTATTATCGTCCTAGATTAATTGTCCGGGTCGTATCACTCTTACTGAGCTAAGTAAGAAGGATCGGAAATTTGAGTGGGGTAAACAACAAGAGCTTGCATTTACTACTTTGAAATCTTTGTTATGTTCTGCTCCTGTTCTTCGTTTACCTGATTTTACTAAGACTTTTGAGATCGAGTGTGATGCTTCGGGCATAGGTATTGGTGCAGTTTTGATGCAGGATCGTAGGCCCGTCGCCTACTTCAGTGAGAAGCTTAGTGGCGCCAGTTTGAGGTATTCTACGTACGACAAAGAGCTTTATGCTTTGAAGCGTGCATTGGATACATGGCAGCACTATCTTTGGCCCAAGGAGTTCGTGATTCACACGGACCACGAGAGCTTAAAGCACCTCAAAGGACAGCAAAATTTGAACAAGAGACATGCAAGATGGGTGGAATTTATCGAGTCCTTCCCATACGTGATCAAGTACAAGAAAGGTGAAGAAAACGTCGTCGCGGACGCGTTATCTCGAAGGTACGCACTTCTGAACTTAATGCATGCTAAGATGCTTGGTTTCGAGTCCATTAAGTCGATATATGTTGAGGACGCCTATTTCAGCCCCATATATGCGTCATGTGTGTCGAAATCTAGAGCTATTGATGGTTATTATGTGCATGATGGGTTTTTATTCAAGGAGTCTAAGTTATGCATTCCTATTTGTTCTATGCGTGAGCTACTTGTGTTAGAATCGCATGCGGGAGGTTTGATGGGTCACTTTGGTGTACATAAGACATTGAACTTGCTGCATGAACACTTTTATTGGCCGCATATGCGTAGGGATGTAGAGAATGTGTGTAGTCGTTGCATTACTTGTCGTCAAGCCAAGTCCACTTCACACCCGTTTGGATTGTACACGCCGTTACCCGCCCCCACAGCCCCTTGGATCGACATATCTATGGATTTCATCTTAGGATTGCCTAGGTCTAGGTCGGGTAAAGATTCGGTGTTTGTTGTAGTTGATCGGTTCTCTAAAATGGCTCATTTCATTGCATGTAGAAAAACCGATGATGTTGTTCATATTGCCAACTTGTTCTTTGTGCATGTTGTTAGATTGCATGGAATTCCTCGTACTATTGTTAGTGATAGGGATTCTAAGTTTTTAGGACATTTTTGGCGTGTTTTGTGGGGAAAATTAGGTACTAAGTTATTGTTTTCTACTGCATGTCATCCACAAACCGATGGTCAAACTGAGGTTGTGAATCGTACATTAGGAGCTTTACTTAGGTCTCTAATTAAGAACAATTTGAAGTCATGGGAAGAGTGTTTACCATATGCTGAATTTGCTTACAATCGTGTTATTCATTCTTCTACTAACATGTCTCCATTTGAGGTAGTTTATGGATTTAATCCGTTAACTCCTACTGATTTGATTCCTTTACCCGTTGAGCATCTAACGAGTGTTAAAGGTATGAAGCGAGCTGATTTTATTCGAGAGATGCATGAGAAGGTTCGTGCCCAGATCGAGCACAAAGGCGCTCAAACCGCCGCCGCACGCAACACGAGGTGCAAACGTGTGATATTCCAGCCCGGAGACCGTGTTTGGATCCATTTGAGTCCAGGCCGATTCCCTAACTTGAGGAAGTCGAAGTTGTCGTCCCGTGGAGATGGCCCATTCACTGTTTTGAGCCGTGTTAATGATAATGCATACCGCATTGATCTCCCTGGTGAGTACAAGTGTTCTTCTACGTTTAATGTTGCTGATTTGTCTCCTTTTTCTGCAGATGAATTCGACCATGATGACACTTCAAATTCGAGGACGAATTCTTTTCAGCAGGGGGGGAATGATGAATACATCCATAGCAATGATGAAGTCAATGAAGAGCTGCGATTCAAAGGACCCGTCACAAGACTACGAGCTAAGAAGTTGCAAGAATATTTGCAAGCTATAATTCGCAAGAGGTTCGAAGTTGAAGACGGATCACAAGGAAGCTTGAAGATGATGACATTGGTAAAGATGGAAGATGGAGATCAAGATGTGGAGTGCAATACATGAAGGAGGCGTGCAAGTGTGCTTTTGTTGGGCTTGATGTGTATACTTGCTATTCAGCCCAAGTTAAGCATGCATGGTGGAAAATCCCAAAAGTTTCGGCCCTTGATGATCCAATTAAGGGGATTGATTTATTAGACTATAGTATTTTATTTATTTAATTTATACTATGGTTTGGACGATTTTATCAGATTTTTAGTTAGGATTTTTCGGTTATTTAGTTGAAGATTTGACTAGATTTTTAGATAAGGCAAGATCTACAAAATCTACCTTAAATAGAATTCTAGTTTAGGAAGTAGTCAAAGTCCAATTCTAGTCTAATTAGGATCATTATTTTCGTCCATTAGGCCTTATGATGAGACCATGGCAATCATCAAATCAGTCCATCCAAAGCTGCCATTAAAGGATCCCAAGATTGTTACTTCTTTAATAATCAAAGATTGGAAATCAAGATTTGAAGAACAATACATGATGATCAAGATCACACCATGGAGAATTACATTTGAAGAGATGAAGATGAAGAGCTCAAGTGCACGTGTGCATGTGCATGGAATCAAACGTGCATGTGTGTGCGGTTTTATGAAGAAATTCGGCTTTAATTGTTTTAATTAAGGAGTCATTTTTATTTTAGACTATAGTATTTATTTAATTATGTTAGACTATTAATTAGATCAGATTTTATTTAATTTTCGTCCATTAATTAAATAGGTTTGACTAGAATTGTATTTAAGGCAATTTCCAACCTTGAATAGAATTCTAGTTTAGGTATCTTCCTAGTATAGTTAGAGATCCCTTTTGGATCAATTTTTAGGCCTTTTTTGATGATTATTTTCGTCCATTATATCCCTATAAATAAGGGATCCATGTAACATTCATACTTTAGACTTTATTTGAATTATTAAGCTTTGCTTTCAATATTGTCTCAACCCCTTTTAAATCTTTGTGAGTTTTGATTTAAAATTCATATTCTTGGAGCTAGCAACTTTAAGTCTTATTCAAGGGTATTGCTTAATCCACTTGAGGGATTAACCGGTATTCGCTATCCGAAGATCAACTTAGAGATTTCAACCTTGGATACGTTCGAGATTCAAGGAGGCTATCGGGTTGTGATTCACATCAACGAATCATCATCCATCAACCATAATCGACGTCGTCCATACTCCATCAACGCACGCCTCAATTCAGCTCCGTGTTCGAGTTCAAGCTCTACGCCGTTTCGCTCATACCGTAAGTTCGTTTCATCTCTATCATATCCTATCTACTCCAAGCCATTCTTCACCCTAAACACACAATTCCAACACCCTCATTACAGCCATAAAACCGTCCTTATACAACCCTCATTCCTTGGATTTGTGTTATATAGTTCGTGTCATTTTTCTAGGTATTTTATTTGTCTAGATTTGTTTGTTTTAGTCGTCTATTTGAGTTGGATTGAAACCCTTCTTTCACTGATGTGTTTCGTATCCTAAGTCTTCCGCTACGTTCTCCAGATTCGTCTTAGATTAATAGTCTGGGTCGCATCATATTTTACAATTTATGATGTGACCCGGGGCCTATGGGACACGACAAAGATAAATGATGCGGAAGCTAAGGAACGAAACTACGCCGGTAACGAAAGGGATCAATACGTATCTAACTAGACGACTAAGAACCAACTAAAATACCTAGACTACGACACATCACCTTAGGAATTCGATCCAACTATTATAAATAGTGGATCCATATTTCATTGTTATTCAGACCATATTTGATAATTTAAGCTTTGCTTTCAATATTGTCTCAACCCCAATTTAATCTTTGTGAGTTTAGATCATTTAAATTCATACTCTTAGATTTAGCAACTCTAAGTTTTACAAAGGGAATTCGCCGTCCACGTTCGAGGGATCGTCGAAAACTCGCTATCGAAGAGCAACTTAAAGAATTTGGCCTTGTGTACGTTCGAGATTCAAGGCAACTTTCGGGTTGTAATTCACATCGACTTTACATCGTCCATCATCGCCGTTCGACGTCATCCAAACATCATCAACGTTCGTCCCATTCTAGCCCTTGTTCGAGTTCAACATCATCTCGTTTTGATTCAATCCGTAAGTCCATTACAACTCTATCATACCCTATCTACTCTAGCCATTCTAAACCTATTCCAATCCATCGAACATCTTCATCCATACCCTCATCTTGTTCGTTCCAAAACAGCCCTATATTCGTTTGGATTTGTGTTTATTTGTGTGTCATTTATCTAGGTATTTTAATTGAGTCCAAGTCGTCTAGTTATTCGAGTATAGAATCCTTTCGTACCGACATAGTTTCTTTCCTAGCTTCCGCGTCTTTTGTGTCTCGTTGTGTCATATTGTCTTGGGTCACATCACACATGCACGACAAATTTCATGCACATGCACACATGCTCTTGAACTCTTCATCTTCATCTCTTGAAGATTAATACTCCATGGTGTGTTCTTGATCTTCAATAGTTAATAAATTAACTATCTTGGAATTGCTTCTCTTGACTTCTTCATCTCCAATCTCGAGCTTTCTTCGAATCAACAGTTGCAAGTAAGCTTGCAACTTCTTGGCTCTTGATCTTGTGATTGGTCCTCTAAATTGCAACTCCGGTTCTTCATCATCTTTGTTGTCCATGGCTTCATCATTCCCCGTCCTCGAATTTGGGTCATCATCTTGATCGAATTCACCTGCATCAAAGGGAGATAAATCAGCAACATTAAACGTTGAAGAACATTTATACTCACCAGGTAGATCAATGCGGTATGCATTGTCATTGACACGGCTTAAGACGGTGAAAGGATGATGAGGTCGTGCAAGGCAAAGAAGAAGATGATCCGGAGCTGCAGTTTAAAGGTCCAATGACGCGTTTGCGAGCCAAGAAGTTGCAAGCTTATTTACAAGCTTCTATTCGTCGCAAATTCGAACTTGGTGGAAATGAAGTCAAGGGCAGCTCGAGATTGATCACCATGTTATCCATAGATGATGAAGAAGGAAGCATGAAGACGTGAGAAGAAGAATGACGCCATTTGGACGTGTGCATTAAAAGTTATACGCGTTTGCATGGGAAATCGGGAGATGCTGTTTTTCATGCAAAGGTGGCAACAATAATACATATGGGCCACGAATTATTTGTGATATATTGCAGCCCATATTGTGTTATTAAAGGTCCAAAAGTGGCGAAAATAAGAGGCCCAAAGTAGTTAGGATTTATCATTATCTAGTTAGATTTATGTTATCTTATTTTTGGTATCTTTTGATTTTATCCTAGTTTGATTAGGACTCTTTAAATTTCGAATTTCCTTAGTTATTTAGGTCTGATTTTCGTCCCCTATAGTTTAGTATAAATAGGGCATCCATTTGTTACATTAAAATGAGACAATTGCATGAATACAAGAAGTTATTTCTCTTTTGTCTCATTGATCTTCTGTTGATCGAAAATCCACCAAACAAATTCTATTGAATTAGCAATCCAATAGTCTTAATCAAGTTCTTCAGGGTGCATTCAAGTACTTGGGAGAATTGCTATCCGGAGAAGTTAGACGTGCGCGTTCGGGTTTTCAACACGGGTTCGCCGAATCTAGCCGATTCCACATCTACACGTCGCCGCCACTCAATCCACCATTCCGACGACCACCGCCGCCTTCACCGCCGTTCACCACCGAGATTCCAGCCCTTCCAGCCGTTCAAGTGTTCATCGAGTCCTAGTCGTGTCATCGCATTCTAGTAAGTTCTTTATCTGTTCGAGTCTTGTTCGTTTCTAGTCGAGTCTTTTCTTGTTTTCTCTTTGTTCGTATTGATCCCTTACGCATCCGACGTTGTTCCGTTCCTTGCTTCCGCGTCTTTTCATCCGTGTCGTGTCCCATAGGTCCCGGGTCACATCATAAATTGGTATCAAGAGCCACGTCGGTTTCTATCGTTCGTGGTTCAATACATCAATTTCTATTCGTTTTCTCGTTTTGAGTCTTTCGAGTTGTAATACGTGAATTGTTCATTGAAAAAAAAAAAAGAAGAAGAAAAAGAGCAAAGGGATCGAAATCCCTATAGCAAAAAAAAAAAAAAAAAAATTTCGTCAAAAAAAAAAAAAACAACGAAAATTCAGTTTATTTATTGTGTTTTTGATCTCAATTCCTTGTTTTTAGATTTGTTTCCATCTTTTTAGGGATTTCTAGATTGTGTTCACACATCCAAAATCCTTATTCCTTTATCCATTAGATTTCTTACCTTGTTTAGATAGATTTCATCTTAATCTACATCTATTCAAAATCCTTCCATCCTCATCCATATCTAATCAAATCCTCCACCCTTATCCATCATAGAATTCGATTCCTACACCTCTAGGATTTGAAATTTCCATCTCTTTTCCATATACACCCGGTTCACCTTATACACCACACAGTCCATACACCCATACACCCGTACACCCATACACCCATACACCCGTGGTCCGCATACACCAACCCATTGAATACTCATTCCACACGCCTACTTCTACTCTTAGCAACCTTCCGGCTTGATTCTATCCGTTGGAGCTTGAAGAAGACCCAGAGGAGCTAATCAAGAGAAGCTGCTGAAGTTTTCGATCCACCTACCCCATATTTCACCCCACACGTGCACCATATATACTTGAGAGTTAAACACGAGTGGGAAAAATCAAGAGTGACATACACGAGCGATTGTGAGGAATTGTGAGGTTCTACTTGCTTTTTCTTCACGTTTGTTCGTTTTGCAGGTACAATGAAGAAAGGAAACAACAAAGGGACGACTCCTCCATCCCTTGAGGAACCTAGATCGCCCAACACCCCAGGCGAGCAGTCCTACTCATCCGAACCACAGTGGGATGCAAGTACCAATATGAAGCCCTAGCTAAGCACTTTGAGCGACAGACTCGTCTACTGAAAGACGAACTTGGCAACCAAGTAGCTGAATTGCAAGAGGAGCTTGCAAAGCTTAGATCTCAAACGACCGCATCCCAAACGGTCCAAGGAGATCCTGAAAAGAGGCCACTCGAGCCTCAAGATGAAGAGACGAGGCAAACTGAGCCTCCAACTAATGCAGAGAGGCAACCTCAGCCTCAAGACAATACAGAGAGGCGACATGAGCCTCAAACAGGAGCCCAAGGCCGACGCCAACCCCTGAGAAACGTCCCACAGCCGCCTCCTGTTCAGCAAGTTGATCAAAGACCGCCCCGAGAGCCCGCCTTTGAAGAAGACTTTGATTATGGATACGATTCCTATGCAGCCAGTGGTTATGAAGCTGATTACATACCACAAGGGCGAAGAGAACGCCATGGACGACCCCGAGGTCCCCATAGGCGTGCAAATCATGATGATGATGATGATGGTAGGCTCAACAACATCAAGACGAGCATACCTGAATTTGAAGGCCTTCACGATCCCGATGTTTACTTAGATTGGGAACGTAAGGTAGAGAAGATCTTTGCATGCTACAACTTTTCAGAGCAAAAGAAGGTACAACTTGCATGCTTAGAGTTTAGAGGCTACGCAGCCTCATGGTGGGAAATGCAGCAAGAAAGGAGACGCCGAAATCACAACCCTCCAATCGACAACTGGGAGGAAATGAAAGGATTTATGCGTGGGCGTTTCATACCCATGCATTATGAAAGAGAGCTTGAAAAGAAGCTCAATCGGGTCAAGCAAGGTACTAGATCAATCGAAGAGTACCATAAGGAGTTGGAGACGCTCTTAAATAGAGTTGGAAAGCAGGAGACCCTAAATGCTACCATTATTCGGTACATTGAAGGTATGAATCCTGATATTGCGTGTGAAGTCGAGCTCAGAGACTTCACCAGTGTAGAAAGAATGGTGCAGTACTCATCGATTGTGGAAAGGCAGCTAAGAGAGGGTCGCCGTCGATCCCACTACAGTGCAGCCCCTACTCGTTCATCTTGGAGTAAAGGTACACCTTCCACATCACTTTCTACACCTCCTACTGATTCTACACGACCCAGAGGTCCATCCGGACCACCCGAACGGCGTTTCGACCGTTCTACACCGCAGTCAAGTCGTAGACCCGAGTCTACGCCGCCCAATCCGCCAAGGCCAACCCCTACTCGGCCAAATCAAGGTGCAGCAGCCCCTAATGCAGGCCCTAATCGTGCTCGTGACATTCAATGTCACAAATGTCAAGGTTGGGGCCATTTCCAAGCTCAATGTCCAAACCGGCGAGTTCTATACTTAACAGAATCAAATGAAGTCGAATCAGCCAGTGAGGATGAAACAGAGCCCGTGGGCGACGCCACACTTGAAGAAGAAGTCGAGAATGATGCAGCCCCTAATCCAGTCGATCCGGAAGTTCAGCTCAGTTTGGTCACAATCTGATGAGACCATGGCAATCATCAAATCGGTCCATCCAAAGCTGCCATTAAAGGATCCCAAGATTGTTACTTCTTTAATAATCAAAGATTGGAGATCAAGATTTGAAGAGCAATGCATGAAGATAGAACTCATCAAATTGTGCATACATGGCAGATTCGCGTTGCATGGAATTTTCGTCCCTTAATTAATTTAATTATGGGGTTAATTTTATTTAGACTATAGTATTTATTTAATTATGTTAGTCTATATTTTAGTTCAGATTTTTAATTATTTATTATGTAATTTTCGTCCATAATATAGTCATAGTTGACTAGAATTGTATTTAAGGCAATTTCCTACTTTGAATAGAATTCTAGCTTAGGTATCTTCCTACTATAGTTAGAGATCCCTTTTGGATCAATTTTTAAGCCTTTTATGATGCTAATTTCGTTCCCCTTAGTACTTATAAATAGGGGAACCATGTCTCATTGTTACTTTAGACATTGTCGAATTAAATTGCTTTTGCATTCAATTTGTGTCTCAAATCTATTTGTCTTTTGAATACTTTTCATACGAAAATATTCATTCTTGGAGCTAGCAACTACAAGTCTTATTCAAGGGTATTGCTTAATCCACTTGAGGGATTAACCGGTATTCGCTATCGAGGAACAACTTGGAGATTTCAACCTTGAAGACGTTCGAGATTCAAGGAGGCTATCGGGTTGTGAATCACTTCATCAACACCACACGTCCATCACCATCATCGACGACCTTCAAATCAGCCACAAAGTTCGAGTATTCCTCGTTCGTTCGCTTTATCCATAAGTTCGTTTATTCCCTATCATATCCTATCTACTCGAGCCCTTCTTCACCTAACCTATACACATTCCTACCCTTAAATTCCAGCCCTCATTTATCCCTTTACAGCCCTCCTTTACGTTGGTTTTGTGTTACATAGTTCGTGTCGTTTTCTACGTGTTCTAGTTGTGTAGATTTATCGTAATTTTCATTTGTTTATCGAGTCGGATTGAAGCCCTTCATTAAGTTGACGTGTTTCGTTCCTAAGTCTTCCGCTACGTTATTATTATCGTCCTAGATTAATTGTCCGGGTCGTATAAATGAGGGCTGGAATTTAAGGGTAGGAATGTGTATAGGTTAGGTGAAGAAGGGCTCGAGTAGATAGGATATGATAGGGAATAAACGAACTTACGGATAAAGCGAACGAACGAGGAATACTCGAACTTTGTGGCTGATTTGAAGGTCGTCGATGATGGTGATGGACGTGTGGTGTTGATGAAGTGATTCACAACCCGATAGCCTCCTTGAATCTCGAACGTCTTCAAGGTTGAAATCTCCAAGTTGTTCCTCGATAGCGAATACCGGTTAATCCCTCAAGTGGATTAAGCAATACCCTTGAATAAGACTTGTAGTTGCTAGCTCCAAGAATGAATATTTACGTATGAAAAGTATTCAAAAGACAAATAGATTTGAGACACAAATTGAATGCAAAAGCAATTTAATTCAACAATGTCTAAGGGTGGGGACGTGTAGGACTAGGTGGCGTGTGGTAGGTGGGGTCGAGTAGGGTAGGGTGTAATAGGATTAGATGGATCCCCAAGTGTAGAAGGAAAGATGTAGGAAGGAAAAGGAAAGAAAGAATAGGTTATTTGGAAAGTGTTACACAATTGTGACACAATTCTAAATATCCTAATTGGACTAGACTCTAAAAGGAATGAACCAAAATTAAAATACAACTCAAAAGGAAACTACCAAAAAGAATTAAAACTTGGAAGGAAAGTTCCAAAAATAAAACAAGACTCTAAAGGAAGTTACCAACTAAGGAATTATCCTAGAAGGAAACTACCAAAATTAAAATAGAACTGAGAAGGAAAGTTCCAAAAATAAAATAGACTCACAAGGTAACTACCAAATAAGATAAAATACTAAAAGGAAATTACCAAAATAAATCAAGACTCAAATGGAAACACAATGAATATACCTCTTTTTTTTTTTTTTTTTTTTGAATTTTCGGATTTTTTTTTTCTCTTCTTTTATCCGATTTTTTTTTTTTTTTTTGATCGCTCTTTTTCTCTTTTTTTTTTTTTTTTTTTTTTTTTTTTTTACGATCTGATTTTCTTTTTCTTTTTTTTTTTTAAACAAGGAACAATATGGAAATTAAATTACAACTCGATAAAACGCAAACAAAATAAACGGAACAAATAAACGAGTATGGAACCACGAACGATATAAACCGACGTGGCTCTTGATACCAAAATATGGTGTGACCCGGGACTAAATGACCAACGAGACACAAAAGACGCGGAAGCAAAGGAAAGAAACTACGTCGGTACGAAAGGATTCTATACTCGAATAACTAGGCGACCAAGACTCAACTAAAATACCTAGAACTATGACACAACTAAATAACACAAACCAAGGGTTATAGGGGCTGTATGGGACGATTATGAGGGCTGGAATTGGGTAGGAATTTGTGTGTGAAGGTTGGTGAAGAAGGGCTTGGAGAAGATAGGATATGTTAGTGTTTGAACGGACTTACGTATACAACGAACGGCGTAGGACTTCGAATTTGATGGTGGCTGCCGTGATGATGGACGACGATGGAGGGTGGCTTGATGTCGATGATGGAGTTGGACGATGGTGGTGGTGAAGTGATTCACAACCCGATAGCCTCCTTGAATCTCGAACGTCTTCAAGGTTGAAATCTCCAAGTTGTTCCTCGTTAGCGAATACCGGTCAATCCCTCAAGTGAATTGAGCAATACCCTTGAATAAGACTTGTAGTTGCTAGCTCCAAGAATGAATATTTTCGTGTGAAAAGTATTCAAAAGACAAATAGATTTGAGACACAAATTGAATGCAAAAGCAATTTAATTCAACAATGTCTAAAGTATCAATGAGACATGGTTCCCCTATTTATAAGCACTAAGGGGGACGAAAATTAGCATAAAAAAGGGCCTAAAGATTGATCCTAAAGGGATCTCTAACTATACTAGGAAGTTCCCTAAACTAGAACTCTATTCAAGGTAGGAAATTGCCTTAAATACAATTCTAGTCAAACTTGGACTCTTGGACTCTTAATGACCGAAATTAATCAACTAAAATATGATCTACTATAGTCCAAAATTAAACAAAAATAATACTATAGTCTTGATAATTAATTCTCGAACAGGCGCCTCTGGTAGATAAGACATGGTCACGCCTTATTCGCCATGACCTCCTGGAATTGCATCAAATTGAAATCTTCATATTTTCGACCAAGTAAGCTTCAATCCTCCAAGGTTTGGTCTTCATCTTCAATTGAGAGCATTGTAATCACCTTGGGGTTGCCTTGATCATTCATCTCTTCAAGATTAATACTCCATGGTGTGTTCTTGATCTTCAATAGTTAATAAATTAACTATCTTGGAATTGCTTCTCTTGACTTCTTCATCTCCAATCTCGAGCTTTCTTCGAATCAACACTTGCAAGTAAGCTTGCAACTTCTTAGCTCTTGATCTTGTGATTGGTCCTCTAAATTGCAACTCCGGTTCTTCATCATCTTTGTTGTCCATGGCTTCATCAGTACCTATGTACCACCTACACAGCCTGCATCACCAGTTCAGCCGGTCATGGATGTGCCAAGCCAAGCCAGCAACCTTCAAGAGGAGATCCACGTTGAGTTACCATCTGAGATCGTTGCCATCAAAGAAGATTCTACTTTTGAGGTAACAATTTCAGTTGATGCATCTGTTGAAGAACTTGATCTAGAAGAGTCGAATCAATCTTTGAGTGAAGAAGAAGAAGAAGAAGAAATGGAGATCATTACTGCAGTTGAAGAAGATGAAAAGATGATGGAGTTACAACCATATTCACAAACGGAGGATGACATCATTTTGGAAATGGATGTCGCACAAGTGGAGCCTTTGCAAAGACACATGGCGGATCCATTGATTTCTAACATTTTTTGTCAACCTTGTACTTTTAATGTTTTAATCTTACAGGTTGCCAAAGATGTGCCACGTGTTATTGATGTTCCACCAGACTTATTCGTGGTTCCTATGTCCATGCACCCCACGAAGTTGATGATTGAGCTAAAAGAGATTGATGATCAGTTCATGTTCGTTTTCGATCCATGCCATTCGAATTCGAGGACGAATTCTTTTCAAGAGGAGGGAAATGATGAGACTCCAAAGCTGCCATTAAAGGATCCCAAGATTGTTACTCCTTTAATAATCAAAGATTGGAGATCAAGATTTGAAGAGCAATGCATGGAGATAGAACTCATCAAATTGTGCATGCATGGCAGATTTGCGTTGCATGGAATTTTCGTCCCTTAGTTGATTTAATTAGGGGTTGAATTTTATTTAGACTATAGTATTTATTTAATTATGTTAGTCTATAGTTTAGTTCAGATTTTTAATTAATTATTTGTTAATTTTCGTCCATTATCTAGTTAGGTTTGACTAGAATTGTATTTAAGCCAATTTCCTACCTTGAATAGAATTCTAGTTTAGGTATCTTCCTAGTATAGTTAGAGATCCCTTTTGGATCAATTTTTAAGCCTTTTATGATGCTAATTTCGTTCCCCTTAGTACTTATAAATAGGGGAACCATGTCTCATTGTTACTTTAGACATTGTTGAATTAAATTGCTTTTGCATTCAATTTGTGTCTCAAATCTATTTGTCTTTTGAATACTTTTCATACGAAAATATTCATTCTTGGAGCTAGCAACTACAAGTCTTATTCAAGGGTATTGCTTAATCCACTTGAGGGATTAACCGGTATTCGCTATCGAGGAACAACTTGGAGATTTCAACCTTGAAGACGTTCGAGATTCAAGGAGGCTATCGGGTTGTGAATCACTTCATCAACACCACACGTCCATCACCATCATCGACGACCTTCAAATCAGCCACAAAGTTCGAGTATTCCTCGTTCGTTCGCTTTATCCGTAAGTTCGTTTATTCCCTATCATATCCTATCTACTCGAGCCCTTCTTCACCTAACCTATACACATTCCTACCCTTAAATTCCAGCCCTCATTTATCCCTTTACAGCCCTCCTTTACGTTGGTTTTGTGTTACATAGTTCGTGTCGTTTTCTACGTGTTCTAGTTGTGTAGATTTATCGTAATTTTCATTTGTTTATCGAGTCGGATTGAAGCCCTTCATTAAGTTGACGTGTTTCGTTCCTAAGTCTTCCGCTACGTTATTATTATCGTCCTAGATTAATTGTCCGGGTCGTATCATATTTTCACTGTCCTTATAAGACAAAAGAACGAAAGGTAAACCTGCTTTTAGTGCTTTCTCTACGCCTTTAACTGAGATGAACAAAGACCGATTTTGTTCAACTTTAGGGGCTGATCCGGATGATTTGCCACGAACTAAGGCATCATTAGATGCCTTTAAAGGGGCTGCATTGGCCGAACTTGAAGAAGGGATCGGCTGTTGTGTCTCGGCCGAGTCTCGGCCGTTCACGGCGGCGATCCGGGCGGCGGCTGCGGCTTGCTTTCCCCGTTCTTGCTTAAATCTCTCTTGCATCCTTTCTTGATCCTCTGCAACAGCTTTAGGAGCGAGTGGCTTGAGCACAGTTGTTCGACCATCCATGGTGATCGAATAGGTGTTGGCCAAACCATCGTGAACTGCTTTTCTGTCGAATTGCCACGGTCTTCCTAAAAGAATGTGGGCTGGCTCCATAGGAATAACATCACAAAGAACAGTGCTCACGACCTTTAGTAAATGAAACGCGTACCTGACCTGTTACTCTGATTGAACCACAATCAGTGAGCCATTGCAGCTTGTATGGCTTTGGATGCTTTGTAGTGGTGAGGGCGAGTTCATCAACGGCGTATTGACTGATTGCGTTGATTACACTCCCAATGTCTATGATCATTGCACACGTTTGATCCTTGATTGCAACACGTGTGTAGAATATGTTCTCACGCTGTGATTGCTCTTCATCTTCTCGATTAATGTTCAGACTGCGAATGGATACTAGACTGACATGAGGCAATTCGGCCTCTTCATCCTCCTCGTCGATTTCAGGGACTTCAACGGCACTAGGGGCGATGGCCTGGGGCTCCTCTTCGTCTTCACTGGCTGATTCAAGCCCGTTTTGTTCATTGAGAAACAAAACACGACGGTTCGGGCACTGATTCTGAAAATGGCCCCAACCTTGGCATTTATGACATTGGATGTCATGGGCTCCATTAGGGGCTGCATTCGGCGTCGTATTGGGCTGATTGGGCCGTTGGAATGGGAGCCTTGGGGTCGACGTCGGTGTAGACTCGGGTCTTCGACTGGACTGCGGTGTAGAACGGTCGAAACGCCGTTCAGGTGGTCCGGGCAGACCTCGGGGTCGTGTGGAATCAGAAGAAGGTGTAGAAGGTGATGTGGAATGTGTACCTTTGTTCCAGGAGGGTCTACTGGCATTGTGATGAGAACGGCATCGGCCTTCTCTCAACTGTTTCTCCACAATCGATGCGTACTGCACCATCCTTTCTACACTGGTGAAGTCCTTCAACTCGACTTCACAAGCAATGTCGGGATTCATGCCTTCAATGTACCTAATGATGGTAGCATTTAAGGTCTCCTCCTTCCCGACTCGGTTCAAGGCTGTCTCCAACTCTTTGTGATACTCTTCAATTGAACGGGTGCCTTGCTTGATCCGGTTGAGCTTCTTTTCGAGCTCTCTCTCATAATGGACTAGAATGAAGCGTCCTCGCATCAATCCCTTCATTTCTTCCCATGTATCAAGTGGCGGATTGCGATTTCTGCGCCTTCTTTCTTGCTGCATCTCCCACCAAGTGGCTGCGTAGCCTCTGAATTCCAAATAGGCTAACTGCACCTTTTTGACTTCTGTGAAGTCGTAGCAGTCAAAAATCTTCTCTACCTAACGTTCCCAATCAAGATAGATGTCGGGATCGTGAAGGCCTTCAAACTCCGGGATGCTCGTCTTGATGTTATTGAGCATGCGGTCTTCACCATAGTCATCACGCCTCTGTCGGCGTCCGTGAGCAGTTTCAGCTGTATTCTCATCGAAATACTCCTCCTCGTGCTCATTTTGTCACTGGTGCTGTCGAGCTTGACCACGAACAGGCTGTGTAATGGTCGGAGTAGTTTTAGTGCGTTCAAGGGCATGCACTAAATCATCAAGTTTGTCAGACAGGGCCTGATGCTGTCTCTGGAAGTGTTTTGAGAGTGCCTCAAAATGATACTTAGGATCCCATTGTGCGGGTGGATCCGAAGTAGACTCCATGGGGGCTTTGGACGGATCTCGGGATGGGTCCAAAGGTGGAGTGTCGGCTGGGGGAGTCAAAGATGACTCGGGACGGGTACCTTTCTTCATGAAACCTACAAAACGAACAAACGTAAAAGAAAACAAGGAAGGACCTCACAATCTCACGTCACTCGTCTGTTTTCACTCTTGATTTTACCACTCGTGTATCACTCAATATATGGGTGCACAGTGTGTGAAAATCGTGTAGATGGAGTAGGTAATTCGGCGTTCTTGTGTAGAGGAAAGGACGGGAATACTATGTTCGGAACACGGATGAATTTGGAGTGTGTATGAATGAGATACGGGTTGAGTATGTGTATGGGAGGAGGGGCTGCCGAATGTGTATGGTTGGAGTATAGGTGGTGGTCGAATGAATAGGGTAGGAAAAGTGATACGAACCCGAAAAGCATAAAAGAATCAAATCCAAGACTACCATTGAGAGCTTCAAAGATAATCATGTTGTTCAAGATTAAAGATTGGAGATCAAGATTTGAAGAACACAAGTGCATGAAAGTATTCAGATATTTTGGGCAGCCCATGAAGATCAAATATTCAGCCCGAGATTGGTCAACATGCTATCAATTAATGATGAAGTAGGAAGCATGAAGACGTGAGAAGAAGAACGACGCCATTTGGACGTGTGCATGAAGAGTTCTACGCGTTTGCATGGGAATCCGACAAGTTGCTGTTTTTCATGCAAAGGTGGTGAAATTAATTCACACATGGGCCACGAAATTATTCTCGATTATTTCAGCCCATGTCGTGTTATTTGAAGGTCCAATAGGCGTGGATTTGCAAGCCCAAGTCCATTGGGATTTATCCTTATCTAGTTAGATTTTTGTTATCTTATTTTTGGTATCTTTTGATTTAATCCTAGTTAGATTAGGATAGCTTTTTATTTTTGATTCCTTTAGGATTTTTACTTAAATTTTCGTCCATCCCTCTACTATAAATAGGGGATCATTGTTACATTGATATTTAGACCATATTTGATAATTTTAAGCTTTGCTTTCAATATTGTCTCAACCCCAGTTTATATCTTTGTGAGTTTAGATCTTTTAAATTCATACTCTTAGATTTAGCATCTCTAAGTTTTACAAAGGGAATTCGCCGTCCACGTTCGAGGGATCGTCGGAAACTCGCTATCGAAGAGCAACTTAAAGAATTTGGCCTTGTGTACGTTCGAGATTCAAGGCAACTTTCGGGTTGTAATTCACATCGACAATTCATCTACATTGCCGCCGTTCGACTTCAATCACAAGCCATCAACGTCCGTTTCAAGAACAGCCACCATCGTGTTCGAGTTCGTATTCGTCTCGTTCAATCCGTAAGTCCATTACAACTCTATCATACCCTATCTACTCTAGCCATTCTAAACCTACTTCTCACCATCAAAATACCTTCACCATCATCGTCCATAAGCTCGTCCAAATCAGGCTTTGTTATTTGGATTTGTGTTTATTTGTGTGTCATTTATCTAGGTATTTTAGTTGAGTCCAAGTCGTCTAGTGAATCGAGTATAGGATCCCTTTCGTAATCGACGTAGTTTCTTTCCTAGCTTCCGCGTCTTCTGTGTCTCGTTGGTCATTTAGTCCCGGGTCACATCATAAATTGGTATCAAGAGCCACGTCGGTTTATATCGTTCGTGGTTCCATACTCGTTTATTTGTCCCGTTTATTTTGTTTTGAGTCTTTCGAGTTGTAATATCTGAATATTAAAAAAAAAATCGGATAAAAAAAAAATCCGAAATTCAAAAAAAAAAAAACGAAAATTCAGATTTATTCTCTTGTTTATTTTGATTTTGTGTCTTTCCTAGTCTAGATAGATTTGTTTCCACAAATTTAGGGATTTTTAGATTTGTTCACATTGGTCAAACACATCCAAATAGATACTACCTTATCTATATCTTTTCTTTCCTTATACATTCTTATTTCATCCTTATCTTTCCCTATCTATTCTTTTTCTTTTTCTTGCTTTAATTTTTGTCCATATCACCCTAGTGGATCGAAAATTACTCCCTACACCACTGTGTGCACCATACACCATCCATACACCACCCGGTTCATACACCCGTACACCAAACGCACCCTACACCCATACACCATACACCATACACCAAAAACAGCCGGTTTACCTACACCATCTATACAGCAGCCCCACATCATCAAGTTAGATGGATCCAATCCGAGCCCGCCCAAATCGATTTAGAGATGCCGATGGTCTACAACGCAACAAGATAACCATCCCAGAGTTTGAGGGTCTATATGATCCAGAAGCGTACCTAGATTGGGAACGCAGAGTTGGCAAGATTTTTGAGTACTACGACTTCCCGGAGCCAAAGAAGGTGAAATTAGTTTCCTTGGAGTTTAAAGGTTACGCAGCAACATGGTGGGAATTACAGCAGAACCGATGCAATCGAGATCATCTTCCACCAATCGACACATGGCGTGAGTTGAAAGATTTGTTGCGAAAACGTTTCATTCCAGACCACTACCAATGGGAGTTGGAGGAAAAGCTATACAAGCTTAGACAAAGAGATCGAAGTGTAAATGACTACTACAACAAAATGATTGGAGCCATGAGACAAGCTGATGTAGAAGAATATCCAGAAGATACCATGGATAGATTTCTAGCTGGTCTACGAAGGGCAATTCGTGAAAGAGTAGCATTGTACCGCTTCGATGAGTTGGAGGACATGGTGGATTACGCCATTCGGATAGAAAAATGGCTAGAGGAACTAGAGATGCAGTCAAAGGAAGAGGTTCAAGTAGAGTCGACCACGAGTTACCAACTTGAGTCATTCGAGGAGTTTCTACGTACCTATGTACCACCTACACGGCCTGCATCACCAGTTCAGCTAGTCATGGATGTGCCAAGCCAAGCCAACAACATTCAAGAGGACATCCACGATGAGTTACCATCTGAAATCGTAACCATAGAAGAAGATCCTATTCTAGAGGTAACCATTTCCGTTGAAGCCTCTCTTGAAGAATTGATAGAAGTTGCAACTTGTGAAAGCGTTGGAGAAGAAGAAAAAGAGGCTGAGAGTGAGATCAACTTGGAAGTGGTTGAAGATCATGATGAGCTCGATCAAGCGAGCATCGAGACGCAGTCGAATTCTAACATCATTTGTGAACCATTTTCTTGTGATATCTTTATTTTACAGGTTGCTAAAGATATGCCCCATGTTATTGATCTTGTCCAAAAAGATATTGATGTTCCTTCCATGTTCGTCTTTGATCCCGGAGATTTGAATTCGAGGACGAATTCTTTTCAAGAGGAGGGGAATGATACGAACCCGAAAAGCATAAAAGAATCAAATCCAAGACTACCATTGAGAGCTTCAAAGATAATCATGTTGTTCAAGATTAAAGATTGGAGATCAAGATTTGAAGAACACAAGTGCATGAAAGTATTCAGATATTTTGGGCAGCCCATGAAGATCAAATATTCAGCCCGAGATTGGTCAACATGCTATCAATTAATGATGAAGTAGGAAGCATGAAGACGTGAGAAGAAGAACGACGCCATTTGGACGTGTGCATGAAGAGTTCTACGCGTTTGCATGGGAATCCGACAAGTTGCTGTTTTTCATGCAAAGGTGGTGAAATTAATTCACACATGGGCCACGAAATTATTCTCGATTATTTCAGCCCATGTCGTGTTATTTGAAGGTCCAATAGGCGTGGATTTGCAAGCCCAAGTCCATTGGGATTTATCCTTATCTAGTTAGATTTTTGTTATCTTATTTTTGGTATCTTTTGATTTAATCCTAGTTAGATTAGGATAGCTTTTTATTTTTGATTCCTTTAGGATTTTTACTTAAATTTTCGTCCATCCCTCTACTATAAATAGGGGATCATTGTTACATTGATATTTAGACCATATTTGATAATTTTAAGCTTTGCTTTCAATATTGTCTCAACCCCAGTTTATATCTTTGTGAGTTTAGATCTTTTAAATTCATACTCTTAGATTTAGCATCTCTAAGTTTTACAAAGGGAATTCGCCGTCCACGTTCGAGGGATCGTCGGAAACTCGCTATCGAAGAGCAACTTAAAGAATTTGGCCTTGTGTACGTTCGAGATTCAAGGCAACTTTCGGGTTGTAATTCACATCGACAATTCATCTACATTGCCGCCGTTCGACTTCAATCACAAGCCATCAACGTCCGTTTCAAGAACAGCCACCATCGTGTTCGAGTTCGTATTCGTCTCGTTCAATCCGTAAGTCCATTACAACTCTATCATACCCTATCTACTCTAGCCATTCTAAACCTACTTCTCACCATCAAAATACCTTCACCATCATCGTCCATAAGCTCGTCCAAATCAGGCTTTGTTATTTGGATTTGTGTTTATTTGTGTGTCATTTATCTAGGTATTTTAGTTGAGTCCAAGTCGTCTAGTGAATCGAGTATAGGATCCCTTTCGTAATCGACGTAGTTTCTTTCCTAGCTTCCGCGTCTTCTGTGTCTCGTTGGTCATTTAGTCCCGGGTCACATCATAAATTGGTATCAAGAGCCACGTCGGTTTATATCGTTCGTGGTTCCATACTCGTTTATTTGTCCCGTTTATTTTGTTTTGAGTCTTTCGAGTTGTAATATCTGAATATTAAAAAAAAAATCGGATAAAAAAAAAATCCGAAATTCAAAAAAAAAAAACGAAAATTCAGATTTATTCTCTTGTTTATTTTGATTTTGTGTCTTTCCTAGTCTAGATAGATTTGTTTCCACAAATTTAGGGATTTTTAGATTTGTTCACATTGGTCAAACACATCCAAATAGATACTACCTTATCTATATCTTTTCTTTCCTTATACATTCTTATTTCATCCTTATCTTTCCCTATCTATTCTTTTTCTTTTTCTTGCTTTAATTTTCGTCCATATCACCCTAGTGGATCGAAAATTACTCCCTACACCACTGTGTGCACCATACACCATCCATACACCACCCGGTTCATACACCCGTACACCAAACGCACCCTACACCCATACACCATACACCATACACCAAAAACAGCCGGTTTACCTACACCATCTATACAGCAGCCCCACATCATCAAGTTAGATGGATCCAATCCGAGCCCGCCCAAATCGATTTAGAGATGCCGATGGTCTACAACGCAACAAGATAACCATCCCAGAGTTTGAGGGTCTATACGATCCAGAAGCGTACCTAGATTGGGAACGCAGAGTTGGCAAGATTTTTGAGTACTACGACTTCCCGGAGCCAAAGAAGGTGAAATTAGTTTCCTTGGAGTTTAAAGGTTACGCAGCAACATGGTGGGAATTACAGCAGAACCGATGCAATCGAGATCATCTTCCACCAATCGACACATGGCGTGAGTTGAAAGATTTGTTGCGAAAACGTTTCATTCCAGACCACTACCAATGGGAGTTGGAGGAAAAGCTATACAAGCTTAGACAAAGAGATCGAAGTGTAAATGACTACTACAACAAAATGATTGGAGCCATGAGACAAGCTGATGTAGAAGAATATCCAGAAGATACCATGGATAGATTTCTAGCTGGTCTACGAAGGGCAATTCGTGAAAGAGTAGCATTGTACCGCTTCGATGAGTTGGAGGACATGGTGGATTACGCCATTCGGATAGAAAAATGGCTAGAGGAACTAGAGATGCAGTCAAAGGAAGAGGTTCAAGTAGAGTCGACCACGAGTTACCAACTTGAGTCATTCGAGGAGTTTCTACGTACCTATGTACCACCTACACGGCCTGCATCACCAGTTCAGCTAGTCATGGATGTGCCAAGCCAAGCCAACAACATTCAAGAGGACATCCACGATGAGTTACCATCTGAAATCGTAACCATAGAAGAAGATCCTATTCTAGAGGTAACCATTTCCGTTGAAGCCTCTCTTGAAGAATTGATAGAAGTTGCAACTTGTGAAAGCGTTGGAGAAGAAGAAAAAGAGGCTGAGAGTGAGATCAACTTGGAAGTGGTTGAAGATCATGATGAGCTCGATCAAGCGAGCATCGAGACGCAGTCGAATTCTAACATCATTTGTGAACCATTTTCTTGTGATATCTTTATTTTACAGGTTGCTAAAGATATGCCCCATGTTATTGATCTTGTCCAAAAAGATATTGATGTTCCTTCCATGTTCGTCTTTGATCCCGGAGATTTGAATTCGAGGACGAATTCTTTTCAAGAGGAGGGGAATGATACGAACCCGAAAAGCATAAAAGAATCAAATCCAAGACTACCATTGAGAGCTTCAAAGATAATCATGTTGTTCAAGATTAAAGATTGGAGATCAAGATTTGAAGAACACAAGTGCATGAAAGTATTCAGATATTTTGGGCAGCCCATGAAGATCAAATATTCAGCCCGAGATTGGTCAACATGCTATCAATTAATGATGAAGTAGGAAGCATGAAGACGTGAGAAGAAGAACGACGCCATTTGGACGTGTGCATGAAGAGTTCTACGCGTTTGCATGGGAATCCGACAAGTTGCTGTTTTTCATGCAAAGGTGGTGAAATTAATTCACACATGGGCCACGAAATTATTCTCAATTATTTCAGCCCATGTCGTGTTATTTGAAGGTCCAATAGGCGTGGATTTGCAAGCCCAAGTCCATTGGGATTTATCCTTATCTAGTTAGATTTTTGTTATCTTATTTTTGGTATCTTTTGATTTAATCCTAGTTAGATTAGGATAGCTTTTTATTTTTGATTCCTTTAGGATTTTTACTTAAATTTTCGTCCTTCCCTCTACTGTAAATAGGGGATCATTGTTACATTGATATTTAGACCATATTTGATAATTTTAAGCTTTGCTTTCAATATTGTCTCAACCCCAGTTTATATCTTTGTGAGTTTAGATCTTTTAAATTCATACTCTTAGATTTAGCATCTCTAAGTTTTACAAAGGGAATTCACCGTCCACGTTCGAGGGATCGTCGGAAACTCGCTATCGAAGAGCAACTTAAAGAATTTGGCCTTGTGTACGTTCGAGATTCAAGGCAACTTTCGGGTTGTAATTCACATCGACAATTCATCTACATTGCCGCCGTTCGACTTCAATCACAAGCCATCAACGTCCGTTTCAAGAACAGCCACCATCGTGTTCGAGTTCGTATTCGTCTCGTTCAATCCGTAAGTCCATTACAACTCTATCATACCCTATCTACTCTAGCCATTCTAAACCTACTTCTCACCATCAAAATACCTTCACCATCATCGTCCATAAGCTCGTCCAAATCAGGCTTTGTTATTTGGATTTGTGTTTATTTGTGTGTCATTTATCTAGGTATTTTAGTTGAGTCCAAGTCGTCTAGTGAATCGAGTATAGGATCCCTTTCGTAATCGACGTAGTTTCTTTCCTAGCTTCCGCGTCTTCTGTGTCTCGTTGGTCATTGAGTCCCGGGTCACATCAAAAAGGAAAGAGATAGATCAATTAATGAAGTTCTAAAAAGATTGGGAAATCCAAAAATCAATCTAGAAAAGATATGGAAAGAAATAGGATAGATAAGGAAAGAAGAAAGAGATAAGGTAATAGGGGATTTGGATATGTATCAATCTATGTGACACAATCTAAATACCTTAATTAGCCTAGACTCTAGAAGGAAAGAATCCATAATTAAAAATAGAGATCTAAAGTAGTTACCAAAATCAAAACAAACTAAGAAGGAAATATCCTAAAAGAAAGGAAATCTAAAAGGAAATAACCAACTATGGATTTGTACCCAAAAGGAAGGTACCAAAATAAAATAGACACAAAAAGGAAACAATGAATTTACTTCTTCTTTTTTTTTTTGTATTTTCGGATTTTTTTTTTATCGTTCTTTTCTCCTTTTTTTTTGTACGATCTGTTTTTTTTTTTTAACTATGAACAATACGGAAAATAAAGTACAACTCGATAAGACTCAAAACAAAATAAACGGGACAAATAAACGAGTATGGAACCACGAACGATATAAACCGACGTGGCTCTTGATACCAATTTATGATGTGAGCCGGGACTAAATGACACCACGAGACACAAAAGACGCGGAAGCTAGGAAAGAAACTACGTCGGTACGAAAGGATTCTATACTCGAAAACTAGACGACTTGGACTCAACTAAAATACCTAGATAAATGACACACAAATAAACACAAATCCAAATAACAAAGGGCTGATTTGGACGGTATTATGGAAGGATTGATTGATGATGATCGGTAATGATGTTTTGGCTAGAAAGGCTAGAGTAGATAGGGTATGATAGGTTAGACACGAACTTACGGATTAAACGAGACGAAGACGAACTCGATCACGATAGGGGCTGGACTTGAATCGTACGTTGATGACGGATGATTGGCGTCGTGGATGGCTGTACGGATGGTGATAAAATGATGTGAATTACAACCCGAAAGTTGCCTTGAATCTTGAACGTACACAAGGCCAAATTCTTTAAGTTGCTCTTCGATAGCGAGTTTCCGACGATCCCTCGAATGTGGACGGCGAATTCCCTTTGTAAAACTTAGAGATGCTAAATCTAAGAGTATGAATTTAAAAGATCTAAACTCACAAAGATATAAACTGGGGTTGAGACAATATTGAAAGCAAAGCTTAAAATTATCAAATATGGTCTGAATAACAATGAAATATGGATCCACTATTTATAATAGTTGGATCGAATTCCTAAGGCTAAGGGACGAAAATAATAGTCCTAATTAGACTAGAATTGGACTTTGACTACTTCCTAAACTAGAATTCTATTTAAGGTAGATTTTGTAGATCTTGCCTTATCTAAAAATCTGGTCAAAATTCTATCTAAAATAACCGAAAAATCCTAACTAAAAATCTGCAAAATTTCGTCCATAATATAATAAATAAAATACTATAGACTAATAAATCAATCCTCTTAATTGGATCATCAAGGGCCGAATTATTTTGGGCTTTTCCACCATGCATGCTTAACTTGGGCTGAATAGCACGTATACACATCAAGCCCAACAAAAGCACACTTGCACGCCTCCTTCATGTATTGCACTCCACATCTTGATCTCCATCTTCCATCTTCAACAATGTCATCATCTTCAAGCTTCCTTGTACGCCGTCTTCAACTTCGAACTTCTTGCGAATTACAGCTTGCAAATATTCTTGCAACCTCTTGGCTCGTAGTCTTGTGACGGGTCCTTTGAATTGCAGCTCTTCATTGACTTCATCATTGCTATGGATGTCCTCATCAGGGATAGTGCAAAGTTTGGAAAGAAAGTGACAACAACACTTCCAGCATTTAGAGTAGTAAGCACTGTTCCAATAACAGCATGCTCATAGTGTAGATAACGAGTATCTAATAGAGCAATTCTTGCTGTAACTGGTAAACCTTTTCTTCCATTGTAGGAAAGAACAAGTCGAACAGCTCCCATGTGAAGATGGGTGTATCCTTCTTTTCTCCAGGCTTCAATATAGTCACGAGGTATTGATAACGTGACGTATTGTTCTTGATTAGTGGCAGGAAGACCACATTGATCCATCTTTGAGGACTGAACATATATTCTCGAACTGGTGGATTTTTGGAGGTTACAAGAGAACGAATACTCTTAGTAAGGCTTCCATATTTGCGATAGATATTGTAAGGACTGACAAGAGGAGGTACGGTTTGTTCAACTACAGCATCACTAGGAATAGTGGTGAATTCTATGAGGTTTTCTATACTATTATGTTTGGGTAACGAAAGGGATGTGGAGTGACTCAGGATCTTTTGAGAGATAGTAGGAAGGTTTTCCATGTTTTGAAACTTTCTTTCCCAGTCACCACTTGGGATCTCTATATATATTCAAACAATATTCTCACTGGAATTTTATGATCTATACGAATCTAAGTGCACTGTATCGTTGCCTTAGAATCTTGTAAGTGTATTTGACGATCATATAATTTATGATATGAAGTTTGTATATAAGATGCCACCAAGATGTCAAGATAATCAGCACAAAATCCACCATAAGAAATACGACACATGTCATTTCTCAGTTTTGAACGTATGACCTCCGACCTTTAACGGTCAGGGTGAACTGACTGAAACTGAAGAATGGCTATGAATGATGGAACGCACATTCGTACACATGGTGTGTACTGACTCTCAGCGCATCGCATGTACAATCTTTCAGCTCACTAGTGATGCCGATCATTGGTGGGAAACATATAGGAGGTCAATGACGCCTGAACAATTTGCGAATATGACTTGGGAGAACTTTAAGCAAGCGACTATGTAAAAATTTATTCCCAGAACTAAAAATAAATTACAACTCAAAAGGAAATTACCAAAATAAAAATAAAACTAGGAAGGAAAGTTCCAAAAATAAAATATAACTCTAAAAGAAATTACCAAAATAAAATAGAACTTGGAAGGAAAGTTCCAAAAATAAAATATGACTCTAAAGGAAGTTACCAACTAAAGAACTATACTAGAAGGAAATTACCAAATAAGAAAAGGCTCACAAGGAATTACCAACTATAGAGAAGTACTAAAAGTAAAGCACCAAAATTAAAACAAGACTCAATAGGTAACACAATGAATATGCCTCTTTTGTCTTTTTTTTTCTTTTTTTTTTAATTTTCGGATTTTATTTTTTTTTATCCGAATTTTTTTTTCTTTTTTTCAATGTACTCTAGCTATTACAACTCAAAAGACACGTAAGAAAATAAACGACACGTACGATGACACGTAGGATAAATTGACACGTCGGATTGAACCACGACCAGCAGAGCTGACGTGGCTCTGATGCCAAAATATGATAGAGTATGATTGAACTTACGGTATGAACGATCCGGTGTAGAACTTGAACTCGAACACGGGGCTGAATTGAGGATGGAATTCGTGTGTGATGGCTAAGTGAAGAATGGCTTGGTGAAGATAGGATATGATAGGGATATGACGAACTTACGGATAAAACGAACGGTAGAAGATTGATCGAATTTGTGGCTGACTTTTGAGGCGTGCGTCGATGGAGTATGGATGGCGTCGATTATGGTTGATGGATGATGATTCGTTGATGTGAATCACAACCCGATAGCCTCCTTGAATCTCGAACATACCTAAGGATGAAATCTCTAAGTTGATCTTCGATTAGCAAATACCGGTTAATCCCTCAAGTGGATTAAGCAATACCCTTGATTAAGACTTAAAGTTGCTAGCTCTAAGAATATGAATTTTAAATCATTATTTGTTAATTTTCGTCCATTAGTTGATAGGGTTTTACTAGAATTGTATTTAAGGCAATTTCCTACCTTAAATAGAATTCTAGTTTAGGTATCTTCCTAGTATAGTTAGAGATCCCTTTTGGATCAGTTTTTTTATGACTTTTTACACTTAAATTTCGTCCTCCCTTACCTATAAATAAGGGATCCATGTTACATTATTATTTTAGACCATATTTGATAATTTAAGCTTTGCTTTCAATATTGTCTCAACCCATTTAATCTTTTGTGAGTTTAGATATTAAAATTCATACTCTTAGATTTAGCACCTCTAAGTTTTACAAAGGGAATTCGCCGTCCACGTTCGAGTGATCGTCGGAAACTCGCTATCGAAGAGCAACTTAAAGAATTTGGCCTTGTGTACGTTCGAGATTCAAGGAAACTTTCGGGTTGTGATTCACATCAACATCACACCAACATCCACGCCGTTCGACCTCAATCCCAAGCCATCCACGTCCGTCTCAGGCTATCCACGTGTTCAAGTTCGTGTTCATCCCGTTTAATCCGTAAGTTCGTTACAACTCTATCAACCATCCTTAATATCGTCCCACAACAGCCCTTGTTCCTTGGATTTGTGTTTATTTGCGTGTCATAAGTTTAGGTATTTTAGTTGAGTCATAGTCGTCTAGATATTCGAGTATAGAATCCTTACTTCACCGACGTAGTTTCTTTCCTTTGCTTCCGCGTCTTTTGTGTCTCGTTGGTCATTGAGTCCCGGGTAGAAACTACGTCGGTGAAGTAAGGATTTTATACTCGAATATCTAGACGACTATGACTCAACTAAAATACCTAGACTTATGACACACAATTAAACACAAATCCAAGGAACAAGGGCTGTTATGGGACGATATTAAGGATGGTTTAGGTGATGATGAACGATGGATGTGTGTAGGTTTAGAAAGGCTAGAGTAGATAGGGTATGATAGAGTTGTAACGAACTTACGGATTAAACGGGATGAACACGAACTTGAACACGTGGATGGCTGGACTTGAGACGGACATGGATGGCTTGGGATTGAGGTCGAATGGCGTGGATGTTGGTGTGATGTTGATGTGAATCACAACCCGAAAGTTGCCTTGAATCTCGAACGTACACAAGGCCAAATTCTTTAAGTTGCTCTTCGATAGCGAGTTTCCGACGATCCCTCGAACGTGGACGGTGAATTCCCTTTGTAAAACTTAGAGGTGCTAAATCTAAGAGTATGAATTTTAATATCTAAACTCACAAAAGATTAAATGGGTTGAGACAATATTGAAAGCAAAGCTTAAATGATCAAATATGGTCTAAAATAATAATGTAACATGGATCCCTTATTTATAGGTAAGGGAGGACGAAATTTAAGTGTAAAAAGTCATAAAAAACTGATCCAAAAGGGGATCTCTAACTATACTAGGAAGATACCTAAACTAGAATTCTATTCAAGGTCGGAAATTGTCTTAAATACAATTCTAGTCAAACCCTATCAACTAATGGACGAAAATTAACAAATAATTAATTAAAAATCTGATCTTCTATAGTCTAAATTAAATAAAAATAGTACTATAGTCTAGATAAAAAAATATCAAGTGTCGGAACTACTCGGTATGGGCATACCAACCGAAACTAGTCGGTTTGGGCATACCGACGGGTTCACGCACTTCAACTCTTCATGCATTGCTCTTCAAATCTTGATCTCCAATCTTTAATTATTAACAAAGTAGCAATCTTTGGGATGCTCTCAATTCCTTTGTCATCTTCAAACTTCTTACATACAAATGCTTGGAAAAATCCTTACAATTGTATTGCTCGAAGTCGTGTAAATGGACCACGTATTTGCAGCTTCGGATTAGATTCTTCAAGGCTTTTTGATGTGACCCGGGACAATATGACACAACGAGACACAAAAGACGTGGAAGCTAGGAAAGAAACTACGTCGATTACGAAAGGATTCTATACTCGAATAACTAGACGATTAAGACTCAATTAAAATACTTAGACTTATGACACACAAATTAAAACACAAATCCAATATAAGAGGGCTGTGTTGGGACGGTAATAAAGGCCTAAAAATTGATCCAAAAGAGATCTCTAACTATACTAGGAAGATACCTAAGCTAGAATTCTATTCAAGGTAGGAAATTGCCTTAAATACAATTCTAGTCAAACCTATTCTCATTATGGACGAAAATTACTCAAATAATTAAATAAAAATATGATCTAAACTATAGTCTAAATTAATTAAATAAATACTACAGTATAAATAAAATCAACCCCATAATTAATTACTATGGGACCGATTTCTTCACTAGAAACCGCACACACATGCACGACAAATTTCATGCACATGCACACATGCTCTTGAACTCTTCATCTTCATCTCTTCAAGATTAATACTCCATGGTGTGTTCTTGATCTTCAATAGTTAATAAATTAACTATCTTAGAATTGCTTCTCTTGATTTTACCACTCGTGTATCACTCAATATATGGGTGCACAGTGTGTGATAATATCGTGTATATGGTAGCTCTAACTAGCTAAGAGAAATCAGCTCACTTGTACTGGGAATGGACGGGTATGCTACTTGTCAGAACAAGAGTGAATTTGGTGTGTAAATGAGATGATGGTCGAGTATGGATGTGTAAGGGCTGTCGAAATTTGGGTGTGGAAGAAAGGTGGTGGTCGAGTAAGTGGGGTAGGAAAGGAAAGGATTAGATGAATTAATGAAGTCCCAATTAGATTAGGAAATCCAAAAATAAATCTAGATAGAAAAAGGAAAGAAATAGAATAGGATAAGGAAAGAAGAAATCAAGAAGGCAATTGGGTGATTTGGATATGTATCAATTTATGTGACACAATCTAAATACCTTAATTAACATAGACTCTAGAAAGAAAGAACCAAAAATAAAATGACTCCTAAGGAAATTACCAAAAAGAAATTAAACTTGGAAGGAAATTTCCAAAAAGAAAATAAGATCTAAAAGGAAATATCTAACTATGGATTTGTACCCAATTGGAAGGTACCAAAATAAAATAGAACACAAAAGGAAACAATGGATATACCTCTTTTTTTTTTTCTTTTTTTAATTTTCGGATTTTTTTTTTATCCGATTTTTTTTTTGATCGTTTTTTTTTCTTTTGTACGATCTGTTTTTCTTCTTCTTCTTCTTCTTTTTTGTTTTTATAACAATGAACAATAAGAAAATTAAATTACAACTCGATAAGACTCAAAACAATAGACGAACAATTGGACGTATTGAACCACGAACGATATGAACCGACGTGGCTCTTGATACCAATTTATGATGTGATAAACAGTGGGAGCGTTATTAATGCCATCAGTCAGTATGCGGTGGACAAGCTTGGTCTAGTTCCAATGAAGCATCTGAAGCCATATAAGTTGCAGTGGCTTACAGACCGAGGCGAGATTCGCGTCGCATGCCAGGTAAGTGTTGAATTTTCCATTGGTCGATTTTCTGACACTGTTATTTGCGATGTTATTCCTATGGATGCAGCGCATATACTATTAGGTAGACCATGGCAGTTTGACAGACACGCGGTACACGATGGTTTCACAAACACCTACACTGTGACGCGTAACGGGCGACCTACAACATTGAAGCCGCTGTCCCCTAAAGCCGTTTCTGAGGATCAACGACTTATGCAAGAGAGATTTAAAGCAGCGAGAGCAAAGGAGGCTGAAACCGCAGCCCGAGCCGCCGCCGACAATAATAAATCGGCCGCACCTTCAAAACAGGCCGCCGCCTCCTCTCCTTCCAAATCAGCTCCTAAACAGCCCCATAATGATTCCTTAGTGCGTGGGGATTCATCTGGATCAGCCCCGAAGAAGGATCAAAATCGCAGCTTATTCATATCTGTTAAAGGCGTAGAGAAAGTATTAAAAGCAGGTTTACCGTTTGTTCTTTTATCTTATAAGAGCAGTGCTATTAATGATGTTTCTTTGCCTAGTGTTGTGCAGCCCCTTTTGGAGGAATTCGCGAACGTGTTCCCGGAAGAGATTCCAAGTGGATTGCCTCCAGTTCGTGGGATCGAGCACCAGATTGATTTCTAGCCCGGCGCCGTCTTACCAAACCGCCCAGCGTACCGGATGTCCCATGAGGAGACCAAGGAGATCGATAGACAAGTTAAAGAGCTGTTGGAGAAGAAGCAGATTCGAGAGTCGATGAGCCCATGTGCAGTTCCAGTGATTCTAGTGCCCAAGAAGAACAATGAATGGAGAATGTGCATGGATTTCAGAGCCATCAACAAGATAACAGTTAAGTATCGTTTTCCCATTCCTAGACTTGATGATATGCTAGATGAACTTAGTGGATCTAAGATTTTTTCTAAGATTGATTTGAGGTCTGGTTATTTTTCAAGTTCGCATGCATGAGGGTGATGAATGGAAAACAGCTTTTAAGACTAAGCATGGTTTATATGAGTGGTTGGTTATGCCTTTTGGTCTCACAAATGCACCGAGCACATTTATGAGATTGATGAACCATGTCTTACGTGATGTTATTGGGAAATATGTTGTTGTTTATTTTGATGATATCCTGATATACAGGGCACAGGCGCACCTAGATCACCTTAGGCGCGTATTTATGCTTTTGAGAGATGCTCGTTTGTATGGCAACATGTCTAAGTGTTCTTTTTGCTTAAATGAAGTAGTATTCTTAGGCTTTGTTGTGAGTTGTAGAGGTATTGAGGTTGACCGTTCCAAAATCAAGGCTATTGAGGAATGGCCAACGCCCAAAACCGCGTCTGAAGTCCGATCCTTTCACGGCCTTGCCGGATTTTATCGTCGCTTTGTGCGCGATTTCTCTAGCATTGCCGCGCCTCTTACTGAGCTAAGTAAGAAGGATCGCAAGTTTGAATAGGGTAAACAATAAGAACATGCATTTAATACTTTGAAGTCTTTATTGTGTTCTGCTCCTGTTTTATGTTTATCGGATTTTTCCAAAACTTTTGAGATCGAGTGTGATGCCTCTGGGATAGGTATTGGTGCTGTTTTGATGCAGGAAAAACGGCCCGTGGCATACTTCAGTGAGAAGCTCAATGGCGCCGCATTGAGGTATTCAACGTACGATAAGGAGCTATACGCTTTGAAGCGTGCATTGGATACATGGCAACACTACTTGTGGCCCAAGGAGTTCATCATTCACACGGATCATGAGAGCTTGAAGCACTTGAAGGGTCAAAGCAACTTGAACAAGCGTCATGCGAGATGGGTCGAGTTCATCGAGTCCTTTCCGTACGTCATCAAGTACAAGAAAGGAGAAGATAACGTCGTCGCCGACGCCCTCTCTCGAAGGTACACGTTGCTTAACCTAATGCATGCTAAGATGCTTGGATTTGAATCATTGAAAGCCTTGTATGAAGTGGACGATTATTTTGGTCCTATCTATGCTAAGTGTTCGACTTTATCTAAGTCTTTTGATGGTTTCTATGTGCATGATGGATTCTTGTTTAGAGAGTCTAAGTTGTGCATTCCTACTTGTTCTATGCGTGAGCTACTTGTTTTAGAATCGCATGCGGGAGGATTAATGGGACATTTTGGTGTACATAAAACATTATCCTTGTTGCATGAGCATTTCTTTTGGCCGCATATGAAACGTGATGTTGAACGCATGTGTAGTAGATGTGTTACTTGTCATAAGTCTAAATCTACTTCGAATCCATTTGGTTTGTACATGCCTTTACCTGCTCCATCTAGTCCTTAGATTGATTTATCTATGGATTTTATTTTGGGATTGCCTAGGTCTAGATCGGGTAAAGATTCTGTGTTTGTTGTAGTTGATAGGTTTTCCAAGATGGCGCATTTCATTGCATGTAGGAAAACTGATGATGCTGTTCACATAGCCAATTTGTTCTTTATTCATGTTGTTAGATTGCATGGAATTCCTCGTACTATTGTTAGTGATAGGGATTCTAAATTTTTGGGACATTTTTGGCGTGTTCTTTGGGGAAAGCTAGGTACTAAGTTATTGTTTTCTACTGCATGTCATCCACAAACCGATGGTCAAACTGAGGTTGTGAATCGTACTTTAGGAACATTGCTTAGATCATTGATTAAGAATAATGTGAAGTCATGGGAAGAATGTTTACCTTATGCTGAGTTTGCTTACAATCGTGTTATTCATTCTTCTACTAACATGTCTCCATTTGAGGTTGTTTATGGTTTTAATCCACTAACACCTAATGATTTGATTCCTTTACCTGTTGAGCATCTAACAAGTGTTAAAGGATTAAAGAGAGCTGATCTTATCAAGGAGATGCATGAGAAAGTTAGAGCCCGGATCGAGCATAAAGGAACTCAAACCGCCGCCGCCCGTAACACACGTCGCAAACGTGTTGTCTTTCAGTCCGGTGATCGTGTTTGGATTCATCTGAGTCCCGGCCGCTTTCCAAACTTGAGGAAATCAAAGTTGTCACCACGAGGAGATGGTCCTTTGATGTGACCCGGGACCTATGGGACACGACACGGATGAAAAGACGCGAAAGCAAGGAACGGAACAACGTCGGATGCGTAAGGGATCAATACGAACAAAGAGAAAACAAGAAAAGACTCGACTAGAAACGAACAAGACTCGAACAGATAAAGAACTTACTAGAATGCGATGACACGACTAGGACTCGATGAACACTTGAACGGCTGGAAGGGCTGGAATCTCGGTGGTGAACGGCGGTGAAGGCGGCGGTGGTCGTCGGAATGGTGGATTGAGTGGCGGCGACGTGTAGATGTGGAATCGGCTAGATTCGGCGAACCCGTGTTGAAAACCCGAACGCGCACGTCTAACTTCTCCGGATAGCAATTCTCCCAAGTACTTGAATGCACCCTGAAGAACTTGATTAAGACTATTGGATTGCTAATTCAATAGAATTTGTTTGGTGGATTTTCGATCAACAGAAGATCAATGAGACAAAAGAGAAATAACTTCTTGTATTCATGCAATTGTCTCATTTTAATGTAACAAATGGATGCCCTATTTATACTAAACTATAGGGGACGAAAATCAGACCTAAATAACTAAGGAAATTCAAAATTTAAAGAGTCCTAATCAAACTAGGATAAAATCAAAAGATACCAAAAATAAGATAACATAAATCTAACTAGATAATGATAAATCCTAACTACTTTGGGCCTCTTATTTTCGCCACTTTTGGACCTTTAATAACACAATATGGGCTGCAATATATCACAAATAATTCGTGGCCCATATGTATTATTGTTGCCACCTTTGCATGAAAAACAGCATCTCCCGATTTCCCATGCAAACGCGTATAACTTTTAATGCACACGTCCAAATGGCGTCATTCTTCTTCTCACGTCTTCATGCTTCCTTCTTCATCATCTATGGATAACATGGTGATCAATCTCGAGCTGCCCTTGACTTCATTTCCACCAAGTTCGAATTTGCGACGAATAGAAGCTTGTAAATAAGCTTGCAACTTCTTGGCTCGCAAACGCGTCATTGGACCTTTAAACTGCAGCTCCGGATCATCTTCTTCTTTGCCTTGCACGACCTCATCATTCCCCCCTGCTGAAAAGAATTCGTCCTCGAATTCGGGGACTCATCAACGTCGAACTCATCATCTGCAGAAAAGGGAGATAAGTCAGCAACATTAAATGTAGATGAACACTTATATTCACCGGGTAAATCAATGCGATATGCATTATCATTGACTCGACTCAGCACGGTGAACGGTCCATCTCCTCGTGGCATCAATTTCGATTTTCTCAAGTTAGGAAACCGTCCAGGACTCAGATGAATCCAGATGCGATCTCCAGGCTGGAAAATCACTTGCTTGCGCCGTTTATTCTTTTGAACAGCATTACGTGCGCCAACGGCTTCAATACGCGCACGTACTTTCTCATGCATCTCTTTAACTTGTTCCGCTTTTCTCGTACCTTTAACACTTGTTAGATGCTCAACAGGTAAAGGCAACAGATCATTAGGCGTTAGCGGATTAAAACCATAAACAACTTCAAATGGAGACATATTGGTAGATGAATGCACAACGCGATTATAAGCGAATTCAGCATATGGCAAACAATCTTCCCATGATTTCAAGTTGTTTTTAACTAAAGAACGCAGCAAAGTACCTAAAGTGCGATTAACTACTTCAGTTTGTCCATCAGTTTGCGGATGACATGCAGTAGAAAATAACAGTTTGGTACCTAACTTACCCCATAGTACACGCCAAAAATGTGCAAGAAACTTAGAATCCCTATCACTAACAATAGTTCTAGGTATTCCATGTAAACGCACAACATGTATAAAGAACAGATTGGCAATGTGTACAGCATCATCGGTTTTCCTACATGCAATGAAATGCGACATCTTGGAAAACCTATCAACTACAACGAAAATGGAATCTCGACCAGACCTAGACCGTGGTAAACCTAATATGAAATCCATAGATAAATCAATCCACGGGGAAGACGGGGCTGGTAGAGGAGTGTATAAACCAAAAGGATGTGAAGTAGATTTCGATTTCCTACATGTAATGCATCTACTACACACATTCTCAACATCATGCTTCATACGTGGCCAGAAGAAATGTTCATGCAGCAAGTTTAACGTCTTAGACACACCAAAGTGACCCATTAAACCTCCCGCATGCGATTCTAGAACTAACAACTCACGCATAGAAGACTTAGAAATACACAACTGTGAACCCTTGAACAAGAAACCTTCATGCACGAAATAACCATCATACGCTCGAGATTTTGAGCAACATTCAGCATATATGGGTGCGAAAAATTCATCACATGCATATAACTCCTTTATTGCATCAAATCCCAACATCTTAGCATGCATAAGGTTCAAGAGAACGTACCTTCGAGACAAGGCATCAGCAACGACATTTTCAGCTCCTTTCTTGTACTTGATGACGTACGGGAAAGACTCGATAAACTCTACCCATCGTGCATGTCGCTTGTTCAGATTTTGTTGGCCCTTTAGATGCTTCAAACTCTCGTGATCCGTGTGAATCACAAACTCCTTAGGCCACAAATAGTGCTGCCACGTTTCTAAAGCTCTCTTGAGTGCGTACAGCTCCTTTTCATAGGTAGAATAACGAAGGGCTGCATCATGGAGCTTCTCACTAAAATAGGCGACTGGACGCCGTTCCTGCATCAAAACAGCACCAATCCCTTTGCCCGAGGCATCACATTCGATTTCAAAAGTCTTATTAAAGTCCGGAAGAGCAAGAACAGGCGCATTACATAAACAAGACTTTAAAGTGTTAAACGCATGCTCTTGAACAGGACCCCATTCAAACTTGCGATCTTTCTTGCTTAACTCAGTAAGCGGCGCGGCTATGCTGGAAAAATCACGCACAAAGCGACGATAAAAGCCAGCAAGACCGTGGAAAGATCTCACATCACTTGCAGACTTAGGAGTGGGCCATTCCTCAATCGCTTTGATTTTGGAACGGTCTACTTCTATACCACGTAAACTCACAACGAAGCCTAGAAACACGACTTCATTCATGCAAAAAGAACACTTAGACAGATTACCATACAATTTCGACTCCCTAAGAAGTTCAAAAACGTGTCTAAGGTGCTGCATATGTGTATGTGTCGTGTCACTGTAAATCAAGATGTCATCAAAATACACAACAACATACTTTCCAATTACTTCACGTAAAACATGATTCATCAGACGCATAAATGTGCTTGGTGCATTAGTGAGACCAAAAGGCATAACAAGCCATTCATACAAACCATGCTTAGTCTTAAATGCAGTTTTCCATTCATCACCTTCTTGCATACGTACTTGAAAATAACCAGAACGCAAATCAATTTTAGAAAAGACACGCGAACCAGATAACTCATCAAGCATATCATCTAATCTAGGGATGGGAAAACGATACTTTACCGTGATTTTGTTGATTGCACGGCAGTCCATGCACATACGCCATTCGTTGTTCTTTTTTGGCACTAGAATCACTGGAACGGCGCACGGGCTCAAGCTCTCTCGAATTTGCTTCTTCTCCAACAGCTCTTTGACTTGCCTATCTATCTCCTTAGTCTCGTCGGGAGACGTCCTATAGGCTGGTCGGTTGGGAAGCACGGCTTCGGGGACGAAATCGATCTGATGCTCGATTCCTCGCACTGGTGGAAGTCCTCCGGGTATCTCCTCGGGAAATATGTCCTTGAACTCGTCAAGTAAGGGCTGCACATCACTAGGCAAACAATCATTAGTAGTACTGCTCTTAAATGTGAGTAGAACAAGGGGCATACCTGCTTTAACGGCTTTCTGAACTCCTTTTGCTGAAATAAACAAGCTCTTCACATGAGGCTTGTTTGAACTCGACTCCGACTTCTTTTCCACAGCTAGGGAGCTCGAATGAGGTGGTTTGGGAGGGTTAGGGGCGACGGCAAGGGGCTGCCCGGGGGCTGAGGTCTCGGCCGTGGCCTTCGGGGCCCGTTTTGCGGCTGCTTGCTTCGCCTTTTCCTCTTTGAACCTTTCTTGCATGCGTTGCTGATCCGTAGCAACGTCTTTAGGTGATAATGGCCTTAGGGTGCTGATTCGGCCATCAATGTCGACGGTGTAAGTGTTCAGACGTCCATCGTGGACAACACGTCGATCATACTGCCAAGGTCTGCCTAATAACAAGTGTGCCGCATCCATAGGGATAACGTCGCACAAAACAGTGTCAGAAAACTTATGGATTGAGAATGAGACACTTACCTGGTGAACCACGCGTATCTCGCCTCTTTCTGTAAGCCACTGCAATCTGTAAGGTTTTGCATGTTGTTGAACAGGTAGACCAAGCTTTTCAACTGCGTACTGACTAATGGCATTGATCACACTGCCACTATCGATTATCATGGAACACGTGTGACCTTGAATCACTGCACGGGTGTAGAAGATGTTTTCCCGTTGGTGTTCTTGTTCCTCTTCTCGAATGATGCTCAAACTCCGGATTGTGATGAGACCATGGCAATCATCAAATCGGTCCATCCAAAGCTGCCATTAAAGGATCCCAAGATTGTTACTTCTTTAATAATCAAAGATTGGAGATCAAGATTTGAAGAGCAATGCATGAAGATAGAACTCATCAAATTGTGCATACATGGCAGATTCGCGTTGCATGGAATTTTCGTCCCTTAATTAATTTAATTATGGGGTTAATTTTATTTAGACTATAGTATTTATTTAATTATGTTAGTCTATATTTTAGTTCAGATTTTTAATTATTTATTATGTAATTTTCGTCCATAATATAGTCATAGTTGACTAGAATTGTATTTAAGGCAATTTCCTACTTTGAATAGAATTCTAGCTTAGGTATCTTCCTACTATAGTTAGAGATCCCTTTTGGATCAATTTTTAAGCCTTTTATGATGCTAATTTCGTTCCCCTTAGTACTTATAAATAGGGGAACCATGTCTCATTGTTACTTTAGCCACATAAGCCACACGCCTCCTACACATCATCATACCATCTCATCCATTGATCCTAGATAGTGATACTCGTCTACACCTTCGTGCAGTTCATCCGTACCCTCGACATTCGACAAGAGTTCTACTCCTCCATTCTATTATACACGACACACACACTTCACTAAACACTGTGAGTGCAAACACGAGTGGTAAAATCAAGAGTGAAAACAAACGAGTGAACGTGAGGTTGTGAGGTTCTACCTTGTTTTCCTTTACGTTTGTTCATCTTGTAGGTATCATGAAGAAAGGTACACGATCTGAGTCATCCCAGACTCCCCCAGCCGATACTCCACCTTTGGACCCATCCCAAGATCCGTCCAAAGCCCCCATGGAGTCCACTTCGGATCCACCCGCACCGTGGGATCCTAAGTATCATTTTGAGGCACTCTCAAAACACTTCCAGAGACAGCACCAGGCCCTGTCTGACAAACTTGATAGCTTAGTGCATGCTATTGAACGCACTAAGATCACACCGACCATTACTCAGGCAGTTCGAGGACCCACTAGACGCAATGAGCGTCAAAACGAGCCTGAAGAGGAGTACTTTGATGAGAATACTGAAGAGTTCGACCAAGGCCGTCGCCAGAGACGTGGAAATTGTCGTGATGACTATAATGAAGACCGAATGCTCAACAACATCAAAACGAGCATTCCGGAGTTTGAAGGCCTTCACGATCCCGATATCTATCTTGATTGGGAACGTAAGGTAGAGAAGATTTTTGACTGCTACGACTTCACAGAGGTCAAAAAGGTGCAGTTAGCCTGTTTGGAGTTCAGAGGCTACGCAGCCACTTGGTGGGAGATGCAGCAGGAAAGAAGGCGCAGAAACCGCAATCCGCCAATTGACACATGGGAAGAAATGAAGGGATTAATGCGTGGACGTTTCATTCCAGTCCACTATGAAAGAGAGCTTCAAAAGAAGCTCAACCGGATCAAGCAAGGAACCCGTTCGATTGAAGAGTACCATAAGGAGCTCGAGACAGCCTTGAATCGAGTTGGGAAAGAAGAGACCTTGAATGCTACCATCATTCGGTACATTGAAGGTATGAATCCCGATATTGCATGTGAAGTGGAACTCAAAGAATTCACAAGCATAGAGAGAATGGTGCAGTACGCATCAATTGTGGAAAAGCAGTTGCGAGAAGGCCGCCGTCGATCCAGTCAGACTTCAGCCCCTACTCGCCAATCTTGGAGTAAAGGTACACCTTCCACATCACCTTCTACTCCTTCTGTTGATTCTACACGACCCCGTGGTCAATCCGGACCTCCGGATCGCCGTTTCGATCGTTCTACACCGCAAGCCAACCGTAGACCCGAGTCTACACCAAGGCCACCATTCCAACGGCCCAATCAGCCCAGTCCGGCGCCAACTTCAGCCCCTAGTCGAGCCCGAGATGTTCAATGCCATAAATGCCAAGGTTGGGGCCATTTTCAGAATCAGTGCACAAACCGACGCGTTCTTTTCATCACGGATCAGAATGAGCTCGAATCAGCCAGTGAAGATGATGAACCGCCCAAGGCCGACCCTTCACCTGAAGAAGACGCCCAAGTTGAGTTTGAAGAAGAAGAACCCGAGAATCTTCATGTCAGTTTGGTTTCTATCCGCAGTCTGAACATAAACCGAGAAGAAGAGCAACAATCGCAGCGAGAGAACATCTTCTACATGAAAGTTGCTGTTCAAGGCAAGACTTGCGCGATGATCGTTGATAGTGGGAGTGTTATCAATGCAGTAAGCCAGTACGCAGTCGACAAACTTGGACTTTCCACTGTGAAGCATCCAAATCCATACCGCTTGCAATGGCTTACCGAAAGAGGCACAGTTCGTGTAACCGGTCAGGTACATGTATCCTTTTCCATTGGTCGTTATTCTGACACTGTATTATGCGATGTTATTCCTATGGATGCAGCACATATACTTTTAGGGAGACCGTGGCAATTCGATAGACAAGCTGTACACGACGGACTCACGAACACCTACACAGTGAAGAAAGACGGCCGAACCACCATCTTGAAGCCGTTGACACCCAAAGCTGTTCAAGAGGAGCAAGAAATAATGTGAGCAAGGTTCAAAGAGGAGCGTGAGAAGACCACCGCAGCCGCCGTCCGAGCCATCGCCGCGGACAGCCCCCTCACGGCCGAATCCTCTTCACCGCCGCCCCCTACTTCTTCCACAACCATTGCAGCCCCTTCCACACCTCATTCCAGCTCCATTACATATGGAAAAGGCGTGAGTTCAGCCCCTAAGTCACAAGAGAAGAATCGAGCCCTGTTTTGCACAATTAAAGGCGTTGAGAAAGCTATTAAAGCAGGTTTGCCTTTAGTTCTTTTAACTTGTAAGAACAGTGCTACTAACGATGTTTCTTTGCCTAGTGATGTGCAGCCACTCATGAAGGAGTTCGAGGACGTATTTCCGGATGAGATTCCAAGTGGATTACCTCCAGTTCGTGGGATCGAGCACCAGATTGATTTCGTGCCCAGAGCCGTCTTGCCGAATCGCCCAGCTTACCGCACGTCGCCTGAAGAGACTAAGGAGATAGACCGTCAAGTTAAGGAGCTGTTGGAGAAGAAGCAAATCTGAGAGTCGATGAGCCCATGTGCAGTTCCAGTGATTCTAGTGCCCAAGAAGAACAATGAATGGAGAATGTGCATGGATTGCAGAGCCATCAACAAGATAACAGTTAAGTATCGTTTTCCCATTCCTAGGCTTGATGATATGCTAGATGAACTTAGTGGATCTAAGATATTTTCTAAGATTGATTTGAGGTCTGGTTATTTTCAAGTTCGCATGCATGAAGGAGATGAATGGAAAACGGCTTTTAAGACTAAGCATGGTTTATATGAATGGTTGGTTATGCCTTTTGGTCTCACAAATGCACCGAGCACATTTATGAGATTGATGAATCATGTTTTGCGTGATGTTATTGGGAAATATGTTGTTGTTTACTTTGATGATATCCTGATATACAGTCACAGTGCACAGGCGCACCTAGATCACCTTAGGCGCGTATTTTTGCTTTTGAGAGATGCTCGATTGTATGGCAACATGTCTAAGTGTTCTTTTTGCTTGAATGAAGTAGTATTCTTAGGCTTTGTTGTGAGTTGTAGAGGTATTGAGGTTGACCGTTCCAAAATCAAGGCGATTGAGGAATGGCCAACGCCCAAAACCGCGTCTGAAGTCCGATCCTTTCACGGCCTTGCCGGATTTTATCGTCGCTTTGTGCGCGATTTCTCTAGCATTGCCGCGCCTCTTACTGAGCTAAGTAAGAAGGATCGCAAGTTTGAATGGGGTAAGCAACAAGAGCATGCGTTTAATACTTTGAAATCTTTGTTATGTTCCGCTCCTGTTTTGTGTTTACCTGATTTTTCCAAAACTTTTGAGATCGAGTGTGATGCCTCCGGGATAGGTATTGGTGCTGTTTTGATGCAGGAAAAGCGTCCCGTAGCTTACTTCAGTGAGAAACTCAATGGCGCCAGTTTGCGTTATTCGACGTACGATAAGGAGCTATACGCTTTGAAGCGTGCATTGGATACATGGCAGCACTATTTGTGGCCCAAGGAGTTCGTCATTCACACGGATCATGAGAGCTTGAAGCACTTGAAAGGTCAAAGCAACTTGAACAAGCGTCATGCGAGATGGGTCGAATTCATCGAGTCGTTTCCATACGTCATCAAGTACAAAAAAGGAGAAGACAACGTCGTCGCCGACGCCCTCTCTCGAAGGTACACGTTGCTTAACCTAATGCATGCTAAGATGCTTGGTTTTGAGTCCATTAAATCATTGTATGCCATGGACGATTATTTCAGCCCCATTTATGCTAAGTGTTCGAATTCTACTAGATCTTTTGATGGATTTTATGTGCATGATGGGTTTTTGTTTAGAGAATCTAAGTTGTGCATTCCTACTTGTTCTATGCGTGAGCTACTTGTTTTAGAATCGCATGCGGGAGGATTAATGGGACATTTTGGTGTGCATAAGACATTATCCTTGTTGCATGAGCATTTCTTTTGGCCGCATATGAAACGTGATGTTGAACGCATGTGTAGTAGATGTATTACTTGTCATAAGTCTAAATCTACTTCGCATCCTTTTGGTTTGTACACGCCTTTACCTGCTCCATCTAGTCCTTGGATTGATTTATCTATGGATTTCATTTTGGGATTGCCTAGGTCTAGATCGGGTAAAGATTCTGTGTTTGTTGTAGTTGATAGGTTTTCCAAAATGGCACATTTCATTGCATGTAGGAAAACTGATGATGCTGTTCACATAGCCAATTTGTTCTTTATTCATGTTGTTAGATTGCATGGAATTCCTCGTACTATTGTTAGTGATAGGGATTCTAAATTTTTGGGACATTTTTGGCGCGTTCTTTGGGGAAAGCTAGGTACTAAGTTATTGTTTTCTACTGCATGTCATCCACAAACCGATGGTCAAACTGAGGTTGTGAATCGTACTTTAGGAACATTGCTTAGGTCGTTGATTAAGAATAATGTGAAGTCATGGGAAGAATGTTTACCTTATGCTGAGTTTGCTTACAATCGTGTTATTCATTCTTCTACTAACATGTCTCCATTTGAGGTTGTTTATGGTTTTAATCCACTAACGCCTAATGATTTGATTCCTTTACCTGTTGAGTATCTAACAAGTGTTAAAGGATTGAAGAGAGCTGATCTTATCAAGGAGATGCATGAGAAAGTAAGAGCCCGGATCGAGCACAAAGGTACCCAAACCGCCGCCGCCCGTAACACACGTCGCAAACGTGTTGTATTTCAGCCCAGTGATCGTGTTTGGATTCATTTGAGTCCCGGACGGTTTCCTAATCTAAGGAAATCAAAGTTGTCACCAAGAGGAGATGGTCCTTTCACCGTCTTAAGCTGTGTCAATGACAATGCATACCGCATTGATCTACCTGGTGAGTATAAATGTTCTTCAACGTTTAATGTAGCTGATTTATCTCCCTTTGATGCAGATGAATTCGATCAAGATGATGATCCAAATTCGAGGACGAATTCTTTTCAGCAGGGGGGGAATGATGAAGCCATGGACAACGAAGATGATGAAGAACCGGAGTTGCAATTTAGAGGACCAATCACAAGATCAAGAGCTAAGAAGTTGCAAGCTTACTTGCAAGTGTTGATTCGAAGAAAGCTCGAGATTGGAGATGAAGAAGTCAAGAGAAGCAATTCCAAGATAGTTAATTTATTAACTATTGAAGATCAAGAACACACCATGGAGTATTAATCTTGAAGAGATGAATGATCAAGGCAACCCCAAGGTGATTACAATGCTCTCAATTGAAGATGAAGACCAAACCTTGGAGGATTGAAGCTTACTTGGTCGAAAATATGAAGATTTCAATTTGATGCAATTCCAGGAGGTCATGGCGAATAAGGCGTGACCATGTCTTATCTACCAGAGGCGCCTGTTCGAGAATTAATTATCAAGACTATAGTATTATTTTTGTTTAATTTTGGACTATAGTAGATCATATTTTAGTTGATTAATTTCGGTCATTAAGAGTCCAAGAGTCCAAGTTTGACTAGAATTGTATTTAAGGCAATTTCCTACCTTGAATAGAGTTCTAGTTTAGGGAACTTCCTAGTATAGTTAGAGATCCCTTTAGGATCAATCTTTAGGCCCTTTTTTATGCTAATTTTCGTCCCCCTTAGTGCTTATAAATAGGGGAACCATGTCTCATTGATACTTTAGACATTGTTGAATTAAATTGCTTTTGCATTCAATTTGTGTCTCAAATCTATTTGTCTTTTGAATACTTTTCACACGAAAATATTCATTCTTGGAGCTAGCAACTACAAGTCTTATTCAAGGGTATTGCTCAATTCACTTGAGGGATTGACCGGTATTCGCTAACGAGGAACAACTTGGAGATTTCAACCTTGAAGACGTTCGAGATTCAAGGAGGCTATCGGGTTGTGAATCACTTCACCACCACCATCGTCCAACTCCATCATCGACATCAAGCCACCCTCCATCGTCGTCCATCATCACGGCAGCCACCATCAAATTCGAAGTCCTACGCCGTTCGTTGTATACGTAAGTCCGTTCAAACACTAACATATCCTATCTTCTCCAAGCCCTTCTTCACCAACCTTCACACACAAATTCCTACCCAATTCCAGCCCTCATAATCGTCCCATACAGCCCCTATAACCCTTGGTTTGTGTTATTTAGTTGTGTCATAGTTCTAGGTATTTTAGTTGAGTCTTGGTCGCCTAGTTATTCGAGTATAGAATCCTTTCGTACCGACGTAGTTTCTTTCCTTTGCTTCCGCGTCTTTTGTGTCTCGTTGGTCATTTAGTCCCGGGTCACACCAGGTACGTAGAAACTCCTCGAATGACTCAAGTTGGTAACTCGTGGTCGACTCTACTTGAACCTCTTTCTTTGACTTCATCTCTAGTTCCTCTAGCCATTTTTCTATCCGGATGGCATATTCCACCATGTCCTCCAACTCGTCGAAGTGCTACAATACTACTCTTTCACGAATTGTCCTTCGTAGACCAGCTAGAAATCTATCCATGGTATCTTCTGGATATTCTTCTACATCAGCTCGTCTCATGGCTTCAATCATTTTGTTGTAGTAGTCATTTACACTTTGATCTCTTTGTCTAAGCTTGTATAGCTTTTCTTCTAACTCCCATTGGTAGTGGTCTGGAATGAAGCGTTTCCGCATCAAATCTTTCAACTCACACCATGTGTCGATAGGTGGAAGGTGATCTCTGTGGCACCGGTTCTGCTGTAATTCCCACCATGTTGCTGCGTAGCCTGTAAACGCCAAGGAAACTAATTGCACCTTCTTTGGCTCGGGGAAGTAGTAGTGCTGAAAGATTTTGTCGACTCTTTGTTCCCAATCAAGGTAAGCATCGGGATCATATAGACCTTCAAATTCAGGGATGATCATATTGTTGTTGCGGTAGAGATGGCGAGAATTTGGTGTATAGGGTGTATGGGTATACGGAGTATGATTGGTGTATGGTGTATGGACCAGATGGTACATGGGTGCATATGTGTGTGGTCCGGATGGTATATATGAGTGTGAACAGATGATGTATCTGGACTAGGCTGAATTTTCGATCCCTTTGATGATGGTGGACGAAAATTTGAAGGAAGGAAGTGTATGTGGAAGGTTTGGAAGGATTTGGATGGAAGAAAGCTAGAAAAGGAAAGAATTAGATGTATTTTTGAAGTTCCCAAATAGAATAGGAATCCAAAAATAAATCCCAAAGGTAGAAGGAAAGAAAGATTAGGTAATTTGGAAAGTGTTACACAATTGTGACACAATTCTAAATATCCTAATTGAACTAGACTCTAGAAGGAAATAACCAAAAAGAAACTATAACTCAAATAGAAACTACCAACTATGAAATAAACTAGGAAGGAAAGATCCCAAAATAAAATAAGACTCTAATGGAAATTACCAAATAGAATTAAAACTTGGAAGGAAAGTTCCAAAAATAAAATATGACTCTAAAGGAAGTTACCAACTAAAGAATTATACAAGAAGGAAATTACCAAATAAGAAAAGACTCACAAGGTTATTACCAACTATAGAGTAGTACTAAAAGGAAAGTACCAAAATTAAAACAAGACTCAAAGGAAACACAATGAATATACCTCTTTTTTTTCTCTTTTTTTTTTAATTTTCGGATTTTTTTTATTTTTTTTTATCCGAACAATTTTTTTTTTTTTTTTTGATCGCCTCTTTTTTTTTTTGATCGGCTTTTTCTCTCTCTTTTTTTTTTAAATGATAGCTATGCTGTTACAACTCAATGACAAGTAATAAAATAAAAGACACGTAGGACGACACGTAGGATAAAATGACACGTCGGATTGAACCACGACTAGCAGAGCTGACGTGGCTCTGATGCCAAAATATGATACGACCCGGACAATTAATCTAGGACGATAATAATAACGTAGCGGAAGACTTAGGAACGAAACACGTCAACTTAATGAAGGGCTTCAATCCGACTCGATAAACAAATGAAAATTACGATAAATCTACACAACTAGAACACGTAGAAAACGACACGAACTATGTAACACAAAACCAACGTAAAGGAGGGCTGTAAAGGGATAAATGAGGGCTGGAATTTAAGGGTAGGAATGTGTATAGGTTAGGTGAAGAAGGGCTCGAGTAGATAGGATATGATAGGGAATAAACGAACTTACGGATAAAGCGAACGAACGAGGAATACTCGAACTTTGTGGCTGATTTGAAGGTCGTCGATGATGGTGATGGACGTGTGGTGTTGATGAAGTGATTCACAACCCGATAGCCTCCTTGAATCTCGAACGTCTTCAAGGTTGAAATCTCCAAGTTGTTCCTCGATAGCGAATACCAGTTAATCCCTCAAGTGGATTAAGCAATACCCTTGAATAAGACTTGTAGTTGCTAGCTCCAAGAATGAATATTTTCGTATGAAAAGTATTCAAAAGACAAATAGATTTGAGACACAAATTGAATGCAAAAGCAATTTAATTCAACAATGTCTAAAGTAACAATGAGACATGGTTCCCCTATTTATAAGTACTAAGGGGAACGAAATTAGCATCATAAAAGGCTTAAAAATTGATCCAAAAGGGATCTCTAACTATACTAGGAAGATACCTAAACTAGAATTCTATTCAAGGTAGGAAATTGCCTTAAATACAATTCTAGTCAAACCTAACTAGATAATGGACGAAAATTAACAAATAATTAATTAAAAATCTGAACTAAACTATAGACTAACATAATTAAATAAATACTATAGTCTAAATAAAATTCAACCCCTAATTAAATCAACTAAGGGACGAAAATTCCATGCAACGCAAATCTGCCATGCATGCACAATTTGATGAGTTCTATCTCCATGCATTGCTCTTCAAATCTTGATCTCCAATCTTTGATTATTAAAGGAGTAACAATCTTGGGATCCTTTAATGGCAGCGTTGGATGGACTGATTTGATGATTGCCATGGTCTCATCAGACAGTGCTACTAATGGTGTTTCTTTGCCTTGTGATGTGCAGCCCCTTATGGAGGAGTTCGCGGACGTGTTCCCGGAAGAGATTCCAAGTGGATTACCTCCAGTTCGTGGGATCGAGCACCAGATCGACTTCGTACCCGGCGCAGTCTTACCCAACAGACTGGCGTACCGCACGTCCCCCGAGGAGACGAAGGAGATCGACCGTCAAGTGAAGGAGTTGCTAGAGAAGAAGAAAATCCGTGAGTCGATGAGCTAAGATAGATTTAAGATCTGGTTATTTTCAAGTTAGAATGCATGAAGGGGATGAATGGAAAACTGCGTTTAAAACAAAGTATGGTCTATATGAGTGGTTAGTTATGCCATTTGGTCTCACTAATGCACCGAGCACGTTTATGAGGTTAATGAACCATGTTTTGCGTGATGTGATTGGTAAATTTGTGGTTGTTTACTTTGATGATATCTTGATTTACAGTCACAGTGCACAGGCGCACCTAGATCACCTTAGGCGTGTTTTTATGCTCTTGCGTGATGCAAAGTTGTATGGAAATTTGTCTAAGTGTTCCTTTTGCATAGATGAAGTCGTTTTTCTAGGCTTTGTCGTCAGTTTTCGTGGTATTGAGGTAGACCGTTCCAAAATCAAGGCGATTGAGGAATGGCCAACCCCGAAAAATGCTTCGGAAGTTCAGTCCTTTCATGGACTTGCCGGTTTTTACCGACGTTTTGTGCGTGATTTTTCTAGTATAGCTGCCCCTCTTACTGAGCTAAGTAAGAAGGATCGGAAATTTGAGTGGGGTAAACAACAAGAGCATGCATTTACTACTTTGAAATCTTTGTTATGTTCTGCTCCTGTTCTTCGTTTATCTGATTTTACTAAGACTTTTGAGATCGAGTGTGATGCTTCGGGCATAGGTATTGGTGCAGTTTTGATGCAGGATCGCAGGCCCGTCGCCTACTTCAGTGAGAAGCTTAGTGGCGCCAGTTTGAGGTATTCTACGTACGAAAAAGAGCTTTATGCTTTAAAGCGTGCATTGGATACATGGCAGCACTATCTTTGGCCCAAGGAGTTCGTGATTCACACGGACCACGAGAGTTTAAAGCACCTCAAAGGACAGCAAAATCTGAACAAGAGACATGCAAGATGGGTGGAATTCATCGAGTCCTTCCCATACGTGATCAAGTACAAGAAAGGTGAGGAAAACATCGTCGCGGACGCGTTATCTCGAAGGTACGCACTTCTGAACTTAATGCATGCTAAGATGCTTGGTTTCGAGTCCATTAAGTCGTTATATGTTGAGGACGCCTATTTCAGCCTCATATATGCTTCATGTGTGTTGAAATCTAGAGCTATTGATGGTTATTATGTGCATGATGGGTTTTTGTTTAAGGAGTCTAAGTTATGCATTCCTATTTGTTCTATGCGTGAGCTACTTGTGTTAGAATCGCATGCGGGAGGTTTAATGGGTCACTTTGGTGTACATAAGACATTGAACTTGCTGCATAAACACTTTTATTGGCCGCATATGCGTAGGGATGTAGAGAATGTGTGTAGTCGTTGCATTACTTGTCGTCAAGCCAAGTCCACTTCACACCCGTTTGGATTGTACACGCCGTTACCCGCCCCCACAGCCCCTTGGATCGACATATCTATGGATTTCATCTTAGGATTGCCTAGGTCTAGGTCGGGTAAAGATTCGGTGTTTGTTGTAGTTGATCGGTTCTCTAAAATGGCTCATTTCATTGCATGTAGAAAAACCGATGATGCTATTCATATTGCCAACTTGTTCTTTGTGCATGTTGTTAGATTGCATGGAATTCCTCGTACTATTGTTAGTGATAGGGATTCTAAGTTTTTAGGACATTTTTGGCGTGTTTTGTGGGGAAAATTAGTTACTAAGTTATTGTTTTCTATTGCATGTCATTCACAAACTGATGGTCAAACTGAGGTTGTGAATCGTACATTAGGAGCTTTACTTAGGTCTCTAATTAAGAACAACTTGAAGTCATGGGAAGAGTGTTTACCATATGCTGAATTTGCTTATAATCGTGTTATTTATTCTTCTACTAACATGTCTCCATTTGAGGTAGTTTATGGATTTAATCCGTTAACTCCTACTGATTTGATTCCTTTACCCGTTGAGCATCTAACGAGTGTTAAAGGTATGAAGAGAGCTGATTTTATTCGAGAGATGCATGAGAAGGTTCGTGCCCGGATCGAGCACAAAGGCGCTCAAACCGCCGCCGCACGCAACACGAGGCGCAAGCGTGTGATATTCCAGCCCGGAGATCGAGTTTGGATTCACCTTAGTCCAGGTCGATTCCCTAACTTGAGGAAGTCCAAGTTGTCGCCTCGTGGAGATAGCCCATTCACTGTTTTGAGCCGTGTTAATGATAATGCATACCGCATTGATCTCCCTGGTGAGTACAAGTGTTCTTCTACATTTAATGTTGCTGATTTGTCTCCTTTTTCTGCAGATGAATTCGACCATGATGACCCTTCAAATTCGAGGACGAATTCTCTTCAGCAGGGGGGGAATGATGAGGACATCCATAGCAATGATGAAGTCAATGAAGAGCTGCAATTCAAAAGACCCGTCACAAGACTACGAGCCAAGAGGTTGCAAGAATATTTGCAAGAGGTTGCATACTGCCAAGGTCTGCCTAATAACAAGTGTGCCGCATCCATAGGGATAACGTCGCACAAAACAGTGTCAGAAAACTTATGGATTGAGAATGAGACACTTACCTGGTGAACCACGCGTATCTCGCCTCTTTCTGTAAGCCACTGCAATCTGTAAGGTTTTGCATGTTGTTGAACAGGTAGACCAAGCTTTTCAACTGCGTACTGACTAATGGCATTGATCACACTGCCACTATCAATTATCATGGAACACGTGTGACCTTGAATCACTACACGGGTGTAGAAGATGTTCTCCCGTTGGTGTTCTTGTTCCTCTTCTCGAATGATGCTCAAACGCCGGATTGTGACCAAACTGAGCTGAACTTCCGGATCGACCGGATTAGGGGCTGCATCATTCTCGACTTCTTCTTCAAGTGTGGCGTCACCCACGGGCTCCTTTTCATCCTCACTGGCTGATTCGACTTCATTTTATTCCGTTAAGTATAGAACTCGCCGGTTTGGACACTAAGCTTGGAACTCGCCGGTTTGGACACTTATGACATTGGATGTCACGAGCACGATTAGGGGCTGCATTAGGGGCTGTAACACCTTGATTTGGCCGAGTAGGGGTCGGCCGTAGCTGGTTGGGCGGTGTAGACTCGGGTCTACGGCTTGTCTGCGGTGTAGAACGGTCGAAACGCCGTTCGGGTGGTCCGGATGGACCTCTGGATCGTGTAGAATCATTAGTAGGAGTAGAAAGTGATATGGAAGGGGTACCTTTATTCCAAGATGGGCGTGTAGGGGCTGAATTGAAGTGGGATCGACGGCGACCCTCTCTTAGCTGCCTTTCCACAATTGTCGCGTACTGCACCATTCTTTCTACACTGGTGAAGTCTCTGAGCTCGACTTCACATGCAATGTCGGGGTTCATACCTTCAATGTACCGGATGATGGTAGCATTTAAGGTCTCTTGCTTCCCGACGCGGTTCAGAAGGGTCTCCAATTCCTTGTGGTACTCTTCAATCGACCTCGTACCTTGCTTGACCCGATTGAGCTTTTTTCAAGCTATCTTTCATAATGCATGGGTATGAAACGCCCATGCATAAATCCTTTCATTTCCTCCCAGTTGTCGATTGGAGGGTTGTGATTTCGGCGTCTCCTTTCTTGCTGCATTTCCCACCATGAGGCTGCGTAGCCTCTAAACTCTAAGCATGCGAGTTGTACCTTCTTTTGCTCTGAAAAGTTGTAGCATGCAAAGATCTTCTCTACCTTACGTTCCCAATCTAAGTAAACATCGGGATCGTGAAGGCCTTCAAATTCAGGTATGCTCGTCTTGATGTTGTTGAGCCTACCATCATCATCATCATGATGATTTGCACGCCTATGGGGACCTCGGGGTCGTCCATGGCGTTCTCTTCGCCCTTGTGGTATGTAATCAGCTTCATAACCACTGGCTGCATAGGAATCGTATCCATAATCAAAGTCTTCTTCAAAGGCGGGCTCTCGGGGCGGCCTTTGATCAACTTGCTGAACAGGAGGCGGCTGTGGGACGTTTCTCAGGGGTTGGCGTCGGCCTTGGGCTCCTGTTTGAGGCTCATGTCGCCTCTTTGTGTTGTCTTGAGGCTCGGATTGCCTCTCTGCATTAGTTTGAGGCTCGAATTGCCTCGTCTCTTCATCTTGAGGCTCGAGTGGCCTCTTCTCAGGATCTCCTTGGACCGTTTGGGATGCGTCCGTTTCAGATCGAAGCTTTGCAAGCTCCTCTTGCAATTCAGCTACTTGGTTGCCAAGTTCGTCTTTCAGTAGACGAGTCTGTCGCTCAAAGTGCTTAGCTAGTGCTTCATATTGGTACTTGGCATCCCATTGTGGTTCGGACGAGTAGGATTGTTCGCCTGGTGTGTTCGGTGATCTAGGTTCCTCAAGGGGTGGAGTAGTCGCCCCTTTATTGTTTCCTTTCTTCATGGTACCTGCAAAATGAACAAACGTGAAGAAAAAGCAAAGTAGTACCTCACAATTCCTCACAGACGCTCGTGTATGTCACTCTTGATTTTTCCACTTATGTTTAACTCTCAAGTATGTGTAGTGCACGTGTGGAGTGAAATATGGGGGTCGGTTGATCGAAAAATTCAGCAGCTTCTCTTGACTAGCTCCTCTAGGTCTTCTTCAAGCTCCAACGGATAGAATCAAGCCGGAAGGTTGCTAAGAGTAGAAGTAGGCGTGTGGAATGAGTATTCAATGGGTTGGTGTATGCGGACCACGGGTGTATGGGTGTATGGGTGTATCGCAAATAACAGTGTCAGAAAATCGACCAATGGAAAATTCAACACTTACCTGGCATGCGACGCGAATCTCACCTCGGTCTGTAAGCCACTGCAACTTATATGGCTTCAGATGCTTCATTGGAACTAGACCAAGCTTGTCCACCGCATACTGACTGATGGCATGAATAACTCTCCCACTGTCGATGATCATGGAGCAAATCTCGCCTTGGATAGCAACTCTCGTGTAGAAGATGTTCTCACGTTGATCCGGTTGCTCTTCATCTCGACTGATATTCAAACTTCGAATTGAAACAAGACTCACAAGAGGGAACTCAGGTTCGGCCTCTTCATGATCAGCTAGGGACGGCTCCTCCATGGTCCTGGCGATGTCCGTAGGCTGCTCGGACTCGTCCTCACTAGCGGACTCGATCTCATTTTGTTCGGTGATGAACAAAACACGCCGGTTTGGACACTGGTTCTGAAAATGACCCCAACCTTGACATTTATGGCATTGTATGTGATGTGACGGGACCTATGGAACACGACACGGACGAAATATGCGGAAGCTTAGGAACAGAACAACGTCGGATACGTAAGGGATTGATGTGACCCGGACAATGTATCCAAGACACGAGATTTATGCACGCGGAAGACTCAAGAATCGAACTACGTCAGCTAGAAAACGATGGAATCAATCCGACTCAAAATACGATAAAACTTACTAGAATTACGTAGACACGAACTAGGACTCGATTGGAACACTTGGATGGTGGCTGGAACTCGGCGGTGGTGATGGTCACGGCGGCGGATGACGGCGGTATTGATGGTGTTGGCGGCGGCGGTGTGGTCGAAGGATAGGTTAGATTCGGCGAACCCGTGTTGAATAACCCGAACGCGCACGTCTAGCTTCTCCGGATAGCAATTCTCCCAAGTACTTAATTATACCCTGAAGAACTTAAATAAGACTATTGATTTGCTAGAACAATAGAATTGTAGATAAAAGTTTGATCAACCGAAGGATCATGAGACAGATTGAGAATAACTCTTTATTTCTTGCAATTGTCTGATTTATGAATGTCACAGGGTGCTCCTATTTATAGGAGAGCATATGGACGAAATTTTAACCCTAAATAACTAGATAAACATTGAAAAATACTAATCCTAATCAATCTAGGATAAAATCAAAAGATACCAAAAATAAGATAACAAAAATCTATCTAAATCTAACTAGATAAGGATAAATCCCAATGGACTTGGGCTTGCAAATCCACGCCTATTTGGACCTTTAATTTTCATGACATGGGCTGAAATATAGTGTATAATTTCGTGGCCCATGTAATATATTCCTTGCCACCTTTGCATGAAAAACAGCATCTCCCGATTTCCCATGCAAACGCGTATAACTTTTAATGCACACGTCCAAATGGCGTCATTCTTCTTCTCACGTCTTCATGATACCTTCTTCATCATTAATAGATAGCATGGTGATCCATCTTGGGCTGCCCTTGACTTCATCTTCATGCATTTCGAATTTGCGACGAATAGAAGCTTGTAAATAAGCTTGTAACTTCTTAGCTCGCAAACGCGTCATTGGACCTTTAAACTGCAGCTCCGGATCATTTTCTTCATTGCCTTGTATGACCTCATCATTCCCCCCCTGCTGAAAAGAATTCGTCCTCGAATTCACAGGCTCATCATCATCGAACTCATCATCTGCAGAAAAGGAAGATAAGTCAGCAACATTAAATGTAGATGAACACTTATACTCACCGGGTAAATCAATGCGATATGCATTGTCATTGACTCGACTCAGCACGGTGAATGGTCCATCTCCTCTAGGCATCAATTTCGATTTTCTCAAGTTGGGAAATCGTCCAGGACTCAGATGAATCCAAACGCGATCTCCAGGCTGGAAAATCACTTGCTTGCGCCGTTTATTCTTTTGAACAGTATTACGTGCGCCAACGGCTTCAATACGCGCACGTATTTTCTCATGCATCTCCTTAACTTGTTCCGCTTTTCTTGTACCTTTAACACTTGTTAGATGCTCAACAGGTAAAGGCAACAGATCATTAGGCGTTAGCGGATTAAAACCATAAACAACTTCAAACGGAGACATATTGGTAGATGAATGCACAACGCGATTATAAGCAAATTCAGCATATGGCAAACAATCTTCCCATGATTTCAAGTTGTTTTTAACTAAAGCTCGCAGCAAAGTACCTAAAGTGCGATTAACTACTTCAGTTTGTCCATCAGTTTGTGGATGACATGCAGTAGAAAATAACAATTTGGTACCTAATTTTCCCCAAAGTACACGCCAAAAATGTGCAAGAAACTTAGAATCCCTATCACTAACAATAGTTCTAGGTATTCCATGTAAACGCACAACATGTATAAAGAACAGATTGGCTATGTGTACTGCATCATCGGTTTTCCTACATGCAATGAAATGAGACATCTTGGAAAACCTATCAACAACCACAAAAATACTATCTCGACCAGATCTAGACCGTGGTAATCCTAATATGAAATCCATAGATAAATCAATCCACGGGGAAGACGGGGCTGGTAGAGGCGTGTATAAACCAAAAGGATGTGAAGTAGATTTCGATTTCTTGCATGTTATACATCTACTACACACATTCTCAACATCATGCTTCATACGTGGCCAAAAGAAATGCTCATGCAGCAAGTTTAACGTCTTAGACACACCAAAGTGACCCATTAAACCTCCCGCATGCGATTCAAGAACTAACAACTCACGCATAGAAGACTTAGGAATGCATAATTGTGAACCCTTGAACAAGAACCCATCATGCACGAAATAACCATCATAAGCACGAGATTTTGAGCAACATTCAGCATATATGGGTGCGAAAAACTCATCACATGCATATAACTCCTTAATTGCATCAAATCCCAACATCTTAGCATGCATAAGGTTCAAGAGAACGTACCTTCTCGACAATTCATCAGCAACAACGTTTTCGGCGCCTTTCTTGTACTTGATGACGTACGGGAAAGACTCGATAAACTCTACCCATCGTGCATGTCGCTTGTTTAGATTTTGCTGGCCTTTCAAATGCTTCAAACTCTCGTGATCCGTGTGAATCACGAACTCCTTGGGCCATAAATAGTGCTGCCACGTTTCTAAAGCTCTCTTGAGTGCGTACAGCTCCTTGTCATAGGTCGAATAACGAAGGGCTGCATCGTGGAGCTTTTCACTAAAATAGGCGACTGGGCGCCGTTCCTGCATCAAAACAGCACCAATCCCTTTGCCCGAGGCATCACATTCAATCTCAAAAGTTTTATTAAAGTCCGGAAGAGTAAGAACAGGCGCATTACATAAACATGATTTTAAAGTGTTAAACGCATGCTCTTGAACAGGACCCCATTCAAACTTTCGATCTTTCTTGCTTAACTCAGTAAGCGGCGCGGCTATGCTGGAGAAATCGCGCACAAAGCGACGATAAAAGCCAGCAAGGCCGTGGAAAGACCTCACGTCACTCGCAGACTTAGGAGTGGGCCATTCCTCAATCGCTTTGATTTTGGAACGGTCTACTTCTATACCACGTAAACTTACAACGAAGCCTAGAAAAACGACTTCACTCATGCAAAAAGAACACTTAGACAGATTACCATATAATTTTGACTCTCTAAGAAGCTCAAAAACGTGTCTAAGGTGCTGCATATGTGTATGTGTCGTGTCACTGTAAATCAAAATGTCATCAAAATACACAACAACATACTTTCCAATCACTTCACGTAAAACATGATTCATCAGACGCATAAATGTGCTTGGTGCATTAGTGAGACCAAAAGGCATAACAAGCCATTCATACAAACCATGCTTAGTTTTAAATGCAGTTTTCCATTCATCACCTTCTTGCATACGTACTTGAAAATAACCAGAACGCAAATCAATTTTAGAAAAGACACGCGAACCAGATAACTCATCAAGCATATCATCTAATCTAGGGATGGGAAAACGATACTTTACCGTGATTTTATTGATTGCACGGCAATCCATGCACATACGCCATTCGTTGTTCTTCTTTGGCACCAGAATCACTGGAACGGCGCACGGGCTCAAGCTCTCTCGAATTTGCTTCTTCTCCAACAGCTCCTTGACTTGTCTATCTATCTCCTTAGTCTCATCGGGAGACGTCCTATAGGCTGGTCGATTGGGAAGCACGGCTCCGGGGACGAAATCGATCTGATGCTCGATTCCTCGCACTGGTGGAAGTCCTCCGGGTATCTCCTCAGGAAAAACATCCTTGAACTCATCAAGTAAGGGCTGCACATCACTAGGCAAACAATCATTAGTAGCACTGCTCTTAAATGTGAGTAGAACAAGGGGCATACCTGCTTTAACGGCTTTCTGAACTCCTTTTGCTGAAATAAACAAGCTCTTCACATGAGGCTTGTTTGAACTCGACTCCAACTCCTTTTCCACAGCTAGGGAGCTCGAATGAGGTGGTTTGGAAGGTGAAGTGGCGGTGCCAAGGGGCTGTCCGGGGGCTGAGGTCTCGGCCGTGGCCTTCGGGGCCCGTTTTGCGGCTGCTTGCTTCGCCTTTTCCTCTTTGAACCTCTCTTGCATGCGTTGCTGATCCGTAGCAACGTCTTTAGGTGATAATGGCCTTAGGGTGCTGATTCGGCCATCAATGTCGACGGTGTAAGTGTTCATACGTCCATCGTGGACAACACGTCGATCATACTGCCAAGGTCTGCCTAACAACAAGTGTGCCGCATCCATAGGGATAACGTCGCACAAAACAGTGTCAGAAAACTTATGGATTGAGAATGAGACACTTACCTGGTGAACCACACGTATCTCGCCTCTTTCTGTAAGCTACTGCAGTCTGTATGGTTTTGCATGTTGTTGAACAGGTAGACCAAGCTTTTCAACTGCGTATTGACTAATGGCGTTGATCACACTGCCACTGTCAATTATCATGGAACACGTGTGACCTTGAATCACTGCACGGGTGTAGAAGATGTTCTCCCGTTGGTGTTCTTGTTCCTCTTCTCGAATGATGCTCAAACTCCGGATTGTGACCAAACTGAGCTGAACTTCCGGATCGACTGTATTAGGGGCTGCATCATTCTCGATCTCTTCTTCAATGGTGGCGTCGCCCACGGGCTCTGTTTCATCCTCACTGGCTGATTCGACTTCATTTGATTTCGTTAAGTATAGAATCCGCCGGTTTGGACATTGAGCTTGGAAATGACCCCAACCTTGACACTTATGACATTGGATGTCACGAGCACGATTAGGGGCTGCATTAGGGGCTGTAACACCTTGATTTGGCCGAGTAGGGGTCGGCCGTGGCTGGTTGGGCAGCGTAGACTCGGGTCTACGGCTTGTCTGTGGTGTAGAACGGTCGAAACGCCGTTTGGGTGGTCCGGATGGACCTCTGGGACGTGTAGAGTCATTAGAAGTAGTAGAAAGTGATGTGGAAGGTGTACCTTTATTCCAAGAGGGGCGTGTAGGGGCTGAATTGAAGTGGGATCGACGGCGACCCTCTCTTAGCTGCCTTTCCACAATTGATGCGTACTGCACCATTCTTTCTACACTGGTGAAGTCTCTGAGCTCGACTTCACATGCAATGTCGGGGTTCATGCCTTCAATATACCGGATGATGGTAGCATTTAAGGTCTCTTGCTTCCCGACTCGGTTCAGAAGGGTCTCCAATTCCTTGTGGTACTCTTCAATCGACCTTGTACCTTGTTTGACCCGATTGAGTTTCTTCTCAAGCTCCCGTTCATAATGCATAGGTATAAATCGCCCACGCAGGAATCCCTTCATTTCTTCCCAATTGTCGATGGGAGGGTTGTGGTTTCTGCGTCTTCTTTCTTGTTGCATTTCCCACCATGAGGCTGCATAGCCTCTAAATTCTAAGCATGCGAGTTGTACCTTCTTTTGCTCTAAAAAGTTGTAGCATGCAAAGATCTTCTCTACCTTACGTTCCCAATCTAAGTAAACATCGGGATCGTGAAGGTCTTCAAATTCGGGTATGCTCGTCTTGATGTTGTTGAGCCTACCATCATCATCATCATGGTGATTTGCACGCCTATGGGGACCTCGGGGTCGGCCATGGCGTCCTCTGTGCCCTTGTGTTGGGTAATCAGCTTCATACCCACTGGCTGCATAGGAATCGTATCCATAATCATAGTCATCTTCAAAGGCAGGCTCACGGGGCGGCCTTTGATCATTGTGTTGTACAGGTGGCGGCCTGTCAACGTTCCTCTGCTGCTGGCGTCGGTCAGTAGGCCCCAATTGAGGCTCGGGACGCCTCTCTGCATCACTTTGAGGCTCAGGTTGCCTCGCTGCATTGATTTGAGGCTCAGATTGCCTCGTCTCTTCGTCTTGAGGCTCGAGTGGCCTCTTCTCAGGATTCCCTTGGACCGTTTGGGATGTGGTCGACTGGGCTCTGAGTCTTGCAAGCTCCTCTTGCAATTCAGCTACTTGGTTGCCAAGTTCGTCTTTCAGTAGACGATTCTGTCGTTCAAAGTGTTGAACTAGAGCTTGGTATTGGAACTTGGGATCCCACTGTGGTTCGGACGAGTAGGACTGTTCACCTGGTGTGTTCGGCGATCTAGGCTCCTCAAGGGGTGGAGTAGTCGCCCCTTTATTGTTTCCTTTCTTCATGGTACCTGTAAAACGAACAAACGTGAAGAAAAAGCAAAGTAGTACCTCACAATTCCTCACAGACTCTCGTGTATGTCACTCTTGATTTTTCCACTCGTATTTAACTCTCAAGTATGTGTAGTGCACGTGTGGAGTGAATTATGGGGGTGGGTTGATCGAAAAATTCAGCAGCTTCTCTTGACTAGCTCCTCTTGGGTCTTCTTCAAGCTCCAACGGATAAAATCAAGCCGGAAGGTTGCTAAGAGTAGAAGTAGGCGTGTGGAATGAGTATTCAATGGGTTGGTGTATGTAGACCACGGGTGTATGGGTGTATGGGTGTACGGGTGTATGGGTGTATGGGTGTATGGACTATGTGGTGTATAAGGTGAACCGGGTGTATGTATGAAAAAGATGGCAATTTCGAATCCTATAGATGATTAAGAACGAAAATTTGATGGTTTAGGATGGATAATCTTGATTAGATATGGATGGGGATGGAAAGATCTTGAATAGATATAGATTAGGATGAAATCTATCTAAACAAGGTAAGAAATCTAATGGATAAGGAAATAAGGATTTTGGATGTGTGAACACAATCTAAGAATCCCTAAATATATGGAACAAATCTAAAAACAAGGAATTAAAAATTGAAATCAAATAAACAATCTGATTTTCGTTTTTTTTTTTTTTTTTTTTTCGGATTTTTTTTTTTTTTTTCGAATTTTTTTTTTTTTTTTTTTTTTTTTTTGCTGTAGGGATTTCGATCCCTTTGCTCTTTTACCTTTTTTTTTTTTTTCAATGAATAGAAATCAGATTACAAGACTCGAAACAAAGTGAAATTTAAATGACACGTATTTGACACGTAGATGACACGTCGGATTGAACCACGACCAGCAGAGCTGACGTGGCTCTGATACCAAATTTATGATGTGACCCGGACAATGTATCCAAGACACGAGATTTATGCACGCGGAAGACTCAAGAATCGAACTACGTCAGCTAGAAAACGATGGAATCAATCCGACTCAAAATACGATAAAACTTACTAGAATTACGTAGACACGAACTAGGACTCGATTGGAACACTTGGATGGTGGCTGGAACTCGGCGGTGGTGATGGTCACGGCGGCGGATGACGGCGGTATTGATGGTGTTGGCGGCGGCGGTGTGGTCGAAGGATAGGTTAGATTCGGCGAACCCGTGTTGAATAACCCGAACGCGCACGTCTAGCTTCTCCGGATAGCAATTCTCCCAAGTACTTAATTATACCCTGAAGAACTTAAATAAGACTATTGATTTGCTAGAACAATAGAATTGTAGATAAAAGTTTGATCAACCGAAGGATCATGAGACAGATTGAGAATAACTCTTTATTTCTTGCAATTGTCTGATTTATGAATGTCACAGGGTGCTCCTATTTATAGGAGAGCATATGGACGAAATTTTAACCCTAAATAACTAGATAAACATTGAAAAATACTAATCCTAATCAATCTAGGATAAAATCAAAAGATACCAAAAATAAGATAACAAAAATCTATCTAAATCTAACTAGATAAGGATAAATCCCAATGGACTTGGGCTTGCAAATCCACGCCTATTTGGACCTTTAATTTTCATGACATGCGCTGAAATATAGTGTATAATTTCGTGGCCCATGTAATATATTCCTTGCCACCTTTGCATGAAAAACAGCATCTCCCGATTTCCCATGCAAACGCGTATAACTTTTAATGCACACGTCCAAATGGCGTCATTCTTCTTCTCACGTCTTCATGATACCTTCTTCATCATTAATAGATAGCATGGTGATCCATCTTGGGCTGCCCTTGACTTCATCTTCATGCATTTCGAATTTGCGACGAATAGAAGCTTGTAAATAAGCTTGTAACTTCTTAGCTCGCAAACGCGTCATTGGACCTTTAAACTGCAGCTCCGGATCATTTTCTTCATTGCCTTGTATGACCTCATCAGGGATCAATACAAACAAAGAGAAAATAAGAAAGACTCGACTAGAAAAGATAAGACTCGAACGGGAATAGAACTTACTAGAATATGGTGACACGAACTATGACTCGATGAACACACTTGATACGTCGAAGGGAGGCTGGAATCTGATGGTGAACGACGGCGGACGGCGGTGGTTTGGTAGAAGGATAGGACAGATCGGTAAACCCGTGTTGAATCAACCCGAACGCACTCGTCTAGCTTCTCCGGATAGCAATTCTCCCAAGTACTTGAATGCACCCTGAAGAACTTGAATAGGACTATTGATTTGCTAAAACAATAGAACTTTGAAGATAAAATTTCGATCAACAAAAGATCTTGTATTCAAAAGACAAATAGATTTGAGACACAAATTGAATGCAAAAGCAATTTAATTCAACAATGTCTAAAGTAACAATGAGACATGGTTCCCCTATTTATAAGACATAAGGGGACGAAATTTGCATCAAAAAAGACTCAAAAATTGATCCAAAAGGGATCTCTAACTATACTAGGAAGTTCCCTAAACTAGAATTCTATTCAAGGTAGGAAATTGCCTTAAATACAATTCTAGTCAACCTTGACTATAATATGGACGAAAATTACATTAAATTAAATAAAAATCTGAACTAAACTATAGTCTAACATAATTAAATAAATACTATAGTCTAAATAAAATTCAATCCCTAATTAAATCAAATAAGGGATGAAAATTCCATGCAACGCGAATCTGCCATGCATGCACAATTTGATGAGTTCTATCTTCATGCATTGCTCTTCAAATCTTGATCTCCAATCTTTAATTATTAAAGGAGTAACAATCTTGGGATCCTTTAATGGCAGCTTTGGATGGACCGATTTGATGATTGCCATGGTCTCATCATGTATGGACCGTGGGGTGCATGGGTGCATGGGTGTATGGTCCGGATTGTGTACGGGTGGTGTATGGTGCACACAGTGGTGTATGGGGTAATTTTCGATCCACAAGGAAGGATATGGACGAAAATTAAAGCAAGAAAAATAAAAAGAATAGATAGGGAAAGATAAGAATGTATAAGGAAAGAAAAGATATAGATAAGGTAGTATCTATTTGGATGTGTTTGACCAATGTGAACAAATCTAAAAATCCCTAAATTTGTGGAAACAAATCTATCTAGACTAGGAAAGACACAAAATCAAAATAAACAAGAGAATAAATCTGAATTTTCTTTTTTTTTTTTTTTGACGATTTTTTTTTTTTGCTGTAGGGCTTCGACCCTTTGCTCCTTTCTTTTTTTTTTTTTTGAATATTCAGATATTACAACTCGAAAGACTCAAAAGACAATAAAAACGAACAAAAACAACGTATTAAACCATGAACGATAGAAACCGACCTGGCTCTTGATACCAATTTATGATGTGACCCGGGACCTATGGGACACGACCAAGACAAAATACACGGAAGCTAGAATCGGAACTACGTCGGATGCGTAAGGGATCAATACGACTCAAACAAAAGAATGAAAATACAACTCAAATATATGAACAATATACTCGATTAACGTGCTGAATTAGACTCAAATAAATAGACACATAAACAACCTAGATCAAGACTCAACTAAATAAAACACTCACAAATAAATAGATAGATAGGCGAATTGGGACATATTTGTTATACGTGTTAATCAGGGCGAAATAAGCACGTATAGGTGATAATCGAATTATGGAGTGGATTTGGGCTGTTTTGTGGACTATGGATGATGATGATACGTGCGTAATGTAGGGATGAAGGTAGATGAACGACGGAGATGAATAAACAAGGTAGAAGAAGATTACTTACTCGAACCCCGTCTTGCGGTGAAGACGAAACGCGATATCTCGTAAACTCCAAGTTGGATAGCACTCCCCCTAGACTTGATGGAATAGAAAAGAGTTTGAAATAGGACTTTAGATTTGCTAGGTCTAAAGAACTTGATAAAAGGGTCGATCAACCAAAGGATTGGTGAGACAATTCATTCTTGGAGCTAGCAACTACAAGTCTTATTCAAGGGTATTGCTTAATCCACTTGAGGGATTAACCGGTATTCGCTATCGAGGAACAACTTGGAGATTTCAACCTTGAAGACGTTCGAGATTCAAGGAGGCTATCGGGTTGTGAATCACTTCATCAACACCACACGTCCATCACCATCATCGACGACCTTCAAATCAGCCACAAAGTTCGAGTATTCCTCGTTCGTTCGCTTTATCCGTAAGTTCGTTTATTCCCTATCATATCCTATCTACTCGAGCCCTTCTTCACCTAACCTATACACATTCCTACCCTTAAATTCCAGCCCTCATTTATCCCTTTATAGCCCTCCTTTACGTTGGTTTTGTGTTACATAGTTCGTGTCGTTTTCTACGTGTTCTAGTTGTGTAGATTTATCGTAATTTTCATTTGTTTATCGAGTCGGATTGAAGCCCTTCATTAAGTTGACGTGTTTCGTTCCTAAGTCTTCCGCTACGTTATTATTATCGTCCTAGATTAATTGTCCGGGTCGTATCATATTTTGGCATCAGAGCCACGTCAGCTCTGCTGGTCGTGGTTCAATCCGACGTGTCATTTTATCCTACGTGTCGTCCTACGTGTCTTTATTTTCTTACGTGTCTCATCGAGTTGTAATAGTTAGTGTTCATTGAAAAAAAGAAAAAAAATCGGTTTAAAAAAAAAGGGAAAACCGAAAAAAAAAATTGTTCGGATAAAAAAAAATAAAAAAAAATCCGAAAATTAAAAAAAAAAGAGAAAAAAAAGAGGTATATTCATTGTGTTTCCTTTGAGTCTTGTTTTAATTTTGGTACTTTCCTTTTAGTACTACTCTATAGTTGGTAATAACCTTGTGAGTCTTTTCTTATTTGGTAATTTCCTTCTTGTATAATTCTTTAGTTGGTAACTTCCTTTAGAGTCATATTTTATTTTTGGAACTTTCCTTCCAAGTTTTAATTCTATTTGGTAATTTCCATTAGAGTCTTATTTTATTTTGGGATCTTTCCTTCCTAGTTTATTTCATAGTTGGTAGTTTCTATTTGAGTTATAGTTTCTTTTTGGTTATTTCCTTCTAGAGTCTAGTTCAATTAGGATATTTAGAATTGTGTCACAATTGTGTAACACTTTCCAAATTACCTAATCTTTCTTTCCTTCTACCTTTGGGATTTATTTTTGGATTCCTATTCTATTTGGGAACTTCAAAAATACATCTAATTCTTTCCTTTTCTAGCTTTCTTCCATCCAAATCCTTCCAAACCTTCCACATACACTTCCTTCCTTCAAATTTTCGTCCACCATCATCAAAGGGATCGAAAATTCAGCCTAGTCCAGATACATCATCTGTTCACACTCATATATACCATCCGGACCACACACATATGCACCCATGTACCATCTGGTCCATACACCATACACCAATCATACTCCGTATACCCATACACCCTATACACCAAATTCTCGCCATCTCTACCGCAACAACAATATGATCATCCCTGAATTTGAAGGTCTATATGATCCCGATGCTTACCTTGATTGGGAACAAAGAGTCGACAAAATCTTTCAGCACTACTACTTCCCCGAGCCAAAGATGGTGCAATTAGTTTCCTTGGCGTTTACAGGCTACGCAGCAACATGGTGGGAATTACAGCAGAACCGGTGCCACAGAGATCACCTTCCACCTATCGACACATGGTGTGAGTTGAAAGATTTGATGCGGAAACGCTTCATTCCAGACCACTACCAATGGGAGTTAGAAGAAAAGCTATACAAGCTTAGACAAAGAGATCAAAGTGTAAATGACTACTACAACAAAATGATTGAAGCCATGAGACGAGCTGATGTAGAAGAATATCCAGAAGATACCATGGATAGATTTCTAGCTGGTCTACGAAGGACAATTCGTGAAAGAGTAGCATTGTATCGCTTCGACGAGTTGGAGGACATGGTGGAATATGCCATCCGGATAGAAAAATGGCTAGAGGAACTAGAGATGAAGTCAAAGAAAGAGGTTCAAGTAGAGTCGACCACGAGTTACCAACTTGAGTCATTCGAGGAGTTTCTACGTACCTATGTACCACCTACACAGCCTGCATCACCAGTTCAGCCGGTCATGGATGTGCCAAGCCAAGCCAGCAACCTTCAAGAGGAGATCCACGTTGAGTTACCATCTAAGATCGTTGCCATCAAAGAAGATTCTACTTTCGAGGTAACAATTTCAGTTGATGCACCTATTAAAGAACTGATCGATGTTGCAACTTGTGAGAATGTTGAAGAAGAAGAGAAGGTTATTGAAGAGCTTCTTGATCTAGAAGAGTCGAATCAATCTTTGAGTGAAGAAGAAGAAGAAATGGAGATCATTACTGCAGTTGAAGAAGATGAAAAGATGATAGAGTTACAACCATATTCACAAATGGAGGATGACATCATTTTGGAAATGGATGTCGCACAAGTGGAGCCTTTGCAAAAACACATGGCGGATCCATTGATTTCTAACATTTTTTGTCAACCTTGTACTTTTAATGTTTTAATCTTACAGGTTGCCAAAGATGTGCCACGTGTTATTGATGTTCCACCAGACTTATTCGTGGTTCCTATGTCCATGCACCCCATGAAGTTGACGATTGAGCTAAAAGAGATTGATGATCAGTTCGTGTTCGTTTTCGATCCAGGCCGTTCGAATTCGAGGACGAATTCTTTTCAAGAGGAGGGGAATGATGAGACCATGGCAATCATCAAATCGGTCCATCCAAAGCTGCCATTAAAGGATCCCAAGATTGTTACTCCTTTAATAATTAAAGATTGGAGATCAAGATTTGAAGAGCAATGCATGAAGATAGAACTCATCAAATTGTGCATGCATGGCAGATTCGCGTTGCATGGAATTTTCATCCCTTATTTGATTTAATTAGGGATTGAATTTTATTTAGACTATAGTATTTATTTAATTATGTTAGACTATAGTTTAGTTCAGATTTTTATTTAATTTAATGTAATTTTCGTCCATATTATAGTCAAGGTTGACTAGAATTGTATTTAAGGCAATTTCCTACCTTGAATAGAATTCTAGTTTAGGGAACTTTCTAGTATAGTTAGAGATCCCTTTTGGATCAATCTTTAGGCCTTTTTTATGCTAATTTTCGTCCCCCTTAGTGCTTATAAATAGGGGAACCATGTCTCATTGATACTTTAGACATTGTTGAATTAAATTGCTTTTGCATTCAAGTTGTGTCTCAAATCTATTTGTCTTTTGAATACTTTTCACACGAAAATATTCATTCTTGGAGCTAGCAACTACAAGTCTTATTCAAGGGTATTGCTCAATTCACTTGAGGGATTGACCGGTATTCGCTAACGAGGAACAACTTGGAGATTTCAACCTTGAAGACGTTCGAGATTCAAGGAGGCTATCGGGTTGTGAATCACTTCATCAACACCACACGTCCATCACCATCATCGACGACCTTCAAATCAGCCACAAAGTTCGAGTATTCCTCGTTCGTTCGCTTTATCCGTAAGTTCGTTTATTCCCTATCATATCCTATCTACTCGAGCCCTTCTTCACCTAACCTATACACATTCCTACCCTTAAATTCCAGCCCTCATTTATCCCTTTACAGCCCTCCTTTACGTTGGTTTTGTGTTACATAGTTCATGTCGTTTTCTACGTGTTCTAGTTGTGTAGATTTATCGTAATTTTCATTTGTTTATCGAGTCGGATTGAAGCCCTTCATTAAGTTGACGTGTTTCGTTCCTAAGTCTTCCGCTACGTTATTATTATCGTCCTAGATTAATTGTCCGGGTCGTATCATATTTTGACTAGACTCTAAAAGGAAAGAACTAAAAATAAATTATAACTCAAAAGGAAATTACCAAAATAAAAATTAGAACTAGAAAGGAAAATTCCTAAAATAAAACAAATCTCTAATGGAAAGTACCAACTATAGAACTTGACTATAAGGAAAACACCATACACCACTCATACTCCATACACCCGTACACCATATACACCAAATTCTCGCCATCTCTACATCCCCGAGTTTGAAGGTCTACACGATCCCAATGCATACCTTGATTGGGAACGAAAAGTAGACAAGGTTTTTGAGTACTACTACTTCCCCGAGCCAAAGAAGGTGCAATTAGTTTCCTTGGAGTTTAGAGGCTACGCAGCAACATGGTGGGAATTCCAGCAGAACCGATGCCATCGAGATCACCTTCTGATGAAGCCATGGACAACAAAGATGATGAAGAACCGGAGTTGCAATTTAGAGGACCAATCACAAGATCAAGAGCTAAGAAGTTGCAAGCTTACTTGCAAGTGTTGATTCGAAGAAAGCTCGAGATTGGAGATGAAGAAGTCAAGAGAAGCAATTCCAAGATAGTTAATTTATTAACTATTGAAGATCAAGAACACACCATGGAGTATTAATCTTGAAGAGATGAAGATGAAGAGTTCAAGAGCATGTGTGCATGTGCATGAAATTTATCGTGCATGTGTGTGCGGTTTCTAGTGAAGAAATCGGTCCCATAGTAATTAATTATTGGGTTGATTTTATTTTAGACTATAGTATTTATTTTATTTAATTAAGACTATAGTTGGATCAGATTTATTTAATTATTTAGTAGTAATTTTCGTCCATATTGAGGTCAAGTTTGACTAGAATTGTATTTAAGGCAATTTCCTACCTTGAATAGAATTCTAGCTTAGGGAACTTCCTAGTATAGTTAGAGATCCCTTTTGGATCAATCTTTAGGCCTTTTTTATGCTAATTTTCGTCCCCCTTAGTGCTTATAAATAGGGGAACCATGTCTCATTGATACTTTAGACATTGTTGAATTAAATTGCTTTTGCATTCAATTTGTGTCTCAAATCTATTTGTCTTTTGAATACTTTTCACACGAAAATATTCATTCTTGGAGCTAGCAACTACAAGTCTTATTCAAGGGTATTGCTCAATTCACTTGAGGGATTGACCGGTATTCGCTAACGAGGAACTACTTGGAGATTTCAACCTTGAAGACGTTCGAGATTCAAGGAGGCTATCGGGTTGTGAATCACTTCATCAACACCACACGTCCATCACCATCATCGACGACCTCCAAATCAGCCATCAACGTCCAAATCACGGCAGCCCCCTTCAAGTCCGAATTCTACATCCGTTCGTTATATCCGTAAGTCCGTTCAAACACTAACATATCCTATCTTCTCCAAGCCCTTCTTCACCAACCTTCACACACGAAATTCTTCCAATTTCCAGCCCTATAAAACGACGATTCAGCCCCTTGAACCCTTGGTTTGTGTTATTTAATTTGTGTCAAAGTTCTAGGTATTTTAGTTGAGTCTTGGTCGCCTAGTTATTCGAGTATAGAATCCTTTCGTACCGACGTAGTTTCTTTCCTTTGCTTCCGCGTCTTTTGTGTCTCGTTGGTCATTTAGTCCCGGTCACATCATATTTTGGTATCAGAGCCAGGTTGGTTTATATCGTTCGTGGTTCCATACTCGTTTATTTGTTCCGTTTATTTTGTTTGCGTTTTATCGAGTTGTAATTTAATTTCCATATTGTTCCTTGTTTAAAAAAAAAAGAAAAAGAAAATCAGATCGTAAAAAAAAAAAAAGAGAAAAAGAGCGATCAAAAAAAAAATCGGATAAAAGAAGAGAAAAAAAAAATCCGAAAATTAAAAAAAAAAAAAAAAAAAAAAGAGGTATATTTATTGTGTTTCCATTTGAGTCTTGATTTATTTTGGTAATTTCCTTTTAGTATTTCATCTTATTTGGTAGTTACCTTGTGAGTCTATTTTATTTTTGGAACTTTCCTTCTCAGTTCTATTTTAATTTTGGTAGTTTCCTTCTAGGATAATTCCTTAGTTGGTAACTTCCTTTAGAGTCTTGTTTTATTTTTGGAACTTTCCTTCCAAGTTTTAATTCTTTTTGGTAGTTTCCTTTTGAGTTGTATTTTAATTTTGGTTCATTTCTTTTAGAGTCTAGTCCAATTAGGATATTTAGAATTGTGTCACAATTGTGTAACACTTTCCAAATAACCTATTCTTTCTTTCCTTTTCCTTCCTACATCTTTCCTTCTACACTTGGGGATCCATCTAATCCTATTGTCCCTACCCTACTCGACCCCACCTACCACACGCCACCTAGTCCTACACGTCCCCACCCTTTGCCACATAAGCCACACGCCTCCTACACATCATCATACCATCTCATCCATTGATCCTAGATAGTGATACTCGTCTACACCTTCGTGCAATTCATCCGTACCCTCGACATTCGACAAGAGTTCTACTCCTCCATTCCATTATACACGACACACACACTTCACTAAACACTTTGAGTGCAAACACGAGTGGTAAAATCAAGAGTGAAAACAAACGAGTGAACGTGAGGTTGTGAGGTTCTACCTTGTTTTCCTTTACGTTTGTTCATCTTGTAGGTATCATGAAGAAAGGTACACGATCTGAGTCATCCCAGACTCCCCCAGCCGATACTCCACCTTTGGACCCATCCCGAGATCCGTCCAAAGCCCCCATGGAGTCCACTTCGGATCCACCCGCACCGTGGGATCCTAAGTATCATTTTGAGGCACTCTCAAAACACTTCCAGAGACAGCACCAGGCCCTGTCTGACAAACTTGATAGCTTAGTGCATGCTATTGAACGCACTAAGATCACACCGACCATTACTCAGGCAGTTCGAGGACCCGCTAGACGCAATGAGCGTCAAAACGAGCCTGAAGAGGAGTACTTTGATGAGAATACTGAAGAGTTCGACCAAGGCCGTCGCCAGAGACGTGGAAATTGTCGTGATGACTATAATGAAGACCGAATGCTCAACAACATCAAAACGAGCATTCCGGAGTTTGAAGGCCTTCACGATCCCGATATCTATCTTGATTGGGAACGTAAGGTAGAGAAGATTTTTGACTGCTACGACTTCACAGAGGTCAAAAAGGTGCAGTTAGCCTGTTTGGAGTTCAGAGGCTACGCAGCCACTTGGTGGGAGATGCAGCAGGAAAGAAGGCGCAGAAACCGCAATCCGCCAATTGACACATGGGAAGAAATGAAGGGATTAATGCGTGGACGTTTCATTCCAGTCCACTATGAAAGAGAGCTTCAAAAGAAGCTCAACCGGATCAAGCAAGGAACCCGTTCGATTGAAGAGTACCATAAGGAGCTCGAGACTGCCTTGAATCGAGTTAGGAAAGAAGAGACCTTGAATGCTACCATCATTCGGTACATTGAAGGTATGAATCCCGATATTGCATGTGAAGTGGAACTCAAAGAATTCACAAGCATAGAGAGAATGGTGCAGTACGCATCAATTGTGGAAAAGCAGTTGTGAGAAGGCCGCCATCGATCCAGTCAGACTTCAACCCCTACTCGCCAATCTTGGAGTAAAGGTACACCCTCCACATCACCTTCTACTCCTTCTGTTGATTCTACACGACCCCGTGGTCAATCCGGACCTCCGGATCACCGTTTCGATCGTTCTACACCGCAAGCCAACCGTAGACCCGAGTCTACACCAAGGCCACCATTCCAACGGCCCAATCAGCCCAGTCCGGCGCCAACTTCAGCCCCTAGTCGAGCCCGAGTTGTTCAATGCCATAAATGCCAAGGTTGGGGCCATTTTCAGAATCAGTGCCCAAACCGACGCGTTCTTTTCATCACGGATCAGAATGAGCTCGAATCAGCCAGTGAAGATGATGAACCGCCCAAGGCCGACCCTTCACCTGAAGAAGACGCCCAAGATGAGTTTGAAGAAGAAGAACCCGAGAATCTTCATGTCAGTTTGGTTTCTATCCGCAGTCTGAACATAAACCGAGAAGAAGAGCAACAATCGCAGCGAGAGAACATCTTCTACACGAAAGTTGCTGTTCAAGGCAAGACTTGCGCGATGATCGTTGATAGTGGGAGTGTTATCAATGCAGTAAGCCAGTACGCAGTCGACAAACTTGGACTTTCCACCGTGAAGCATCCAAATCCATACCGCTTGCAATGGCTTACCGAAAGAGGCACAGTTCGTGTAACCGGTCAGGTACATGTATCCTTTTCCATTGGTCGTTATTCTGACACTGTATTATGCGATGTTATTCCTATGGATGCAGCACATATACTTTTAGGGAGACCGTGGCAATTCGATAGACAAGCTGTACACGACGGACTCACGAACACCTACACAGTGAAGAAAGACGGCCGAACCACCATCTTGAAGCCGTTGACACCCAAAGCTGTTCAAGAGGAGCAAGAAATAATGCGAGCAAGGTTCAAAGAGGAGCGTGAGAAGACCACCGCAGCCGCCGTCCGAGCCATCGCCGCGGACAGCCCCCTCACGGCCGAATCCTCTTCACCGCCGCCCCCTACTTCTTCCACAACCATTGCAGCCCCTTCCACACCTCATTCCAGCTCCATTACATATGGAAAAGGCGTGAGTTCAGCCCCTAAGTCACAAGAGAAGAATCGAGCCCTGTTTTGCACAATTAAAGGCGTTGAGAAAGCTATTAAAGCAGGTTTGCCTTTAGTTCTTTTAACTTGTAAGAACAGTGCTACTAACGATGTTTCTTTGCCTAGTGATGTGCAGCCACTCATGAAGGAGTTCGAGGACGTATTTCCGGATGAGATTCCAAGTGGATTACCTCCAGTTCGTGGGATCGAGCACCAGATTGATTTCGTGCCCGGAGCCGTCTTGCCGAATCGCCCAGCTTACCGCACGTCGCCTGAAGAGACTAAGGAGATAGACCGTCAAGTTAAGGAGCTGTTGGAGAAGAAGCAAATCAGAGAGTCGATGAGCCCATGTGCAGTTCCAGTGATTCTAGTGCCCAAGAAGAACAATGAATGGAGAATGTGCATGGATTGCAGAGCCATCAATAAGATAACAGTTAAGTATCGTTTTCCCATTCCTAGGCTTGATGATATGCTAGATGAACTTAGTGGATCTAAGATATTTTCTAAGATTGATTTGAGGTCTGGTTATTTTCAAGTTCGCATGCATGAAGGAGATGAATGGAAAACAGCTTTTAAGACTAAGCATGGTTTATATGAATGGTTGGTTATGCCTTTTGGTCTCACAAATGCACCGAGCACATTTATGAGATTGATGAATCATGTTTTGCGTGATGTTATTGGGAAATATGTTGTTGTTTACTTTGATGATATCCTGATATACAGTCACAGTGCACAGGCGCACCTAGATCACCTTAGGCGCGTATTTTTGCTTTTGAGAGATGCTCGATTGTATGGCAACATGTCTAAGTGTTCTTTTTGCTTGAATGAAGTAGTATTCTTAGGCTTTGTTGTGAGTTGTAGAGGTATTGAGGTTGACCGTTCCAAAATCAAGGCGATTGAGGAATGGCCAACGCCCAAAACCGCGTCTGAAGTCCGATCCTTTCACGGCCTTGCCGGATTTTATCGTCGCTTTGTGCGCGATTTCTCTAGCATTGCCGCGCCTCTTACTGAGCTAAGTAAGAAGGATCACAAGTTTGAATGGGGTAAGCAACAAGAGCATGCGTTTAATACTTTGAAATCTTTGTTATGTTCTGCTCCTGTTTTGTGTTTACCTGATTTTTCCAAAACCTTTGAGATCGAGTGTGATGCCTCCGGGATAGGTATTGGTGCTGTTTTGATGCAGGAAAAACGCCCCGTAGCTTACTTCAGTGAGAAACTCAATGGCGCCAGTTTGCGTTATTCGACGTACGATAAAGAGCTATACGCTTTGAAGCGTGCATTGGATACATGGCAGCACGATTTGTGGTCCAAGGAGTTCGTCATTCACACGGATCATGAGAGCTTGAAGCACTTGAAAGGTCAAAGCAACTTGAACAAGCGTCATGCGAGATGGGTCGAATTCATCGAGTCGTTTCCATACGTCATCAAATACAAGAAAGGAGAAGACAACGTCATCGCCGACGCCCTCTCTCGAAGGTACACGTTGCTTAACCTAATGCATGCTAAGATGCTTGGTTTTGAGTCCATTAAATCATTGTATGCCATGGACGATTATTTCAGCCCCATTTATGCTAAGTGTTCGAATTCTACTAGATCTTTTGATGGATTTTATGTGCATGATGGGTTTTTGTTTAGAGAATCTAAGTTGTGCATTCCTACTTGTTCTATGCGTGAGCTACTTGTTTTAGAATCGCATGCGGGAGGATTAATGGGACATTTTGGTGTGCATAAGACATTATCCTTGTTGCATGAGCATTACTTTTGGCCGCATATGAAACGTGATGTTGAACGCATGTGTAGTAGATGTATTACTTGTCATAAGTCTAAATCTACTTCGCATCCTTTTGGTTTGTACACGCCTTTTCCTGCTCCATCTAGTCCTTGGATTGATTTATCTATGGATTTCATTTTGGGATTGCCTAGGTCTAGATCGGGTAAAGATTCTGTGTTTGTTGTAGTTGATAGGTTTTCCAAAATGGCGCATTTCATTGCATGTAGGAAAACTGATGATGTTGTTCACATAGCCAATTTGTTCTTTATTCATGTTGTTAGATTGCATGGAATTCCTCGTACTATTGTTAGTGATAGGGATTCTAAATTTTTGGGACATTTTTGGCGCGTTCTTTGGGGAAAGCTAGGTACTAAGTTATTGTTTTCTATTGCATGTCATCCACAAACCGATGGTCAAACTGAGGTTGTGAATCGTACTTTAGGAACATTGTTTAGGTCGTTGATTAAGAATAATGTGAAGTCATGGGAAGAATGTTTACCTTATGCTGAGTTTGCTTACAATCGTGTTATTCATTCTTCTACTAACATGTCTCCATTTGAGGTTGTTTATGGTTTTAATCCACTAACGCCTAATGATTTGATTTCTTTACCTGTTGAGCATCTAACAAGTGTTAAAGGATTGAAGAGAGCTGATCTTATCAAGGAGATGCATGAGAAAGTAAGAGCCCGGATCGAGCACAAAGGTACCCAAACCGCCGCCGCCCGTAACACACGTCGCAAACGTGTTGTATTTCAGCCCGGTGATCGTGTTTGGATTCATTTGAGTCCCGGACGGTTTCCTAATCTAAGGAAATCAAAGTTGTCACCAAGAGGAGATGGTCCTTTCACCGTCTTAAGCCGTGTCAATGACAATGCATACCGCATTGATCTACCTGGTGAGTATAAATGTTCTTCAACGTTTAATGTAGCTGATTTATCTCCCTTTGATGCAGATGAATTCGATCAAGATGATGATCCAAATTCGAGGATGAATTCTTTTCAGCAGGGGGGGAATGATGAAGCCATGGACAACAAAGATGATGAAGAACCGGAGTTGCAATTTAGAGGACCAATCACAAGATCAAGAGCTAAGAAGTTGCAAGCTTACTTGCAAGTGTTGATTCGAAGAAAGCTCGAGATTGGAGATGAAGAAGTCAAGAGAAGCAATTCCAAGATAGTTAATTTATTAACTATTGAAGATCAAGAACACACCATGGAGTATTAATCTTGAAGAGATGAAGATGAAGAGTTCAAGAGCATGTGTGCATGTGCATGAAATTTATCGTGCATGTGTGTGCGGTTTCTAGTGAAGAAATCGGTCCCATAGTAATTAATTATTGGGTTGATTTTATTTTAGACTATAGTATTTATTTTATTTAATTAAGACTATAGTGGGATCAGATTTATTTAATTATTTAGTAGTAATTTTCGTCCATATTGAGGTCAAGTTTGACTAGAATTGTATTTAAGGCAATTTCCTACCTTGAATAGAATTCTAGCTTAGGGAACTTCCTAGTATAGTTAGAGATCCCTTTTGGATCAATCTTTAGGCCTTTTTTATGCTAATTTTCGTCCCCCTTAGTGCTTATAAATAGGGGAACCATGTCTCATTGATACTTTAGACATTGTTGAATTAAATTGCTTTTGCATTCAATTTGTGTCTCAAATCTATTTGTCTTTTGAATACTTTTCACACGAAAATATTCATTCTTGGAGCTAGCAACTACAAGTCTTATTCAAGGGTAACGAGGGATTGACCGGTATTCGCTAACGAGGAACAACTTGGAGATTTCAACCTTGAAGACGTTCGAGATTCAAGGAGGCTATCGGGTTGTGAATCACTTCATCAACACCACACGTCCATCACCATCATTGACGACCTCCAAATCAGCCATCAACGTCCAAATCACGGCAGCCCCCTTCAAGTCCGAATTCTACATCCGTTCGTTATATCCGTAAGTCCGTTCAAACACTAACATATCCTATCTTCTCCAAGCCCTTCTTCACCAACCTTCACACACGAAATTCTTCCAATTTCCAGCCCTATAAAACCGTCCAATTCAGCCCCTTGAACCCTTGGTTTGTGTTATTTAATTTGTGTCAAAGTTCTAGGTATTTTAGTTGAGTCTTGGTCGCCTAGTTATTCGAGTATAGAATCCTTTCGTACCGACGTAGTTTCTTTCCTTTGCTTCCGCGTCTTTTGTGTCTCGTTGGTCATTTAGTCCCGGGTCACATCACCTTCCACCTATCGACACATGGCGTGAGTTGAAAGATTTGATGCGGAAACGCTTCATTCCAGATCACTACCAATGGCAGTTGGAGGAAAAGCTATACAAGCTTAGACAAAGAGATCGAAGTGTAAATGACTACTACAACAAAATGATTGAAGCCATGAGACGAGCTGATGTAGAAGAATATCCAGAAGATACCATGGATAGATTTCTAGCTGGTCTACGAAGGGCAATTCGCGAAAGAGTAGCATTGTATCGCTTCGATGAGTTGGAGGACATGGTGGATTACGCCATTCGGATAGAAAAATGGCTAGAGGAACTAGAGATGAAGTCTAAAGAGGAGGTTCAAGTAGAGTCAACCACGAGTTACCAACCTGAGTCATTCGAGGAGTTTCTACGTACCTATGTACCACCTACATGGCTTACATCATCAATGCAGCCCCCGATCGATGACAAACCTGAGGAAAATCCAGCTGAAGTCAAGGAAGAAGATCCTATTCTAGAGGTAACCATTTCCGTTGAAGCCTCTCTTGAAGAATTGATAGAAGTTGCAACTTGTGAAAGCGTTGGAGAAGAAGAAAAAGAGGTCGAGAGTGAGATCAACTTGGAAGTGGTTTAAGATCATGAGGAGCTCGATCAAGCTAGCATCGAGAAACAGTCGAATTCTAACATCATTTGTCAACCATTTTCTTGTGATATCTTTATTTTACAGGTTGCTAAAGTTGTGCCCCATGTTATTGATCTTGTCCAAAAAGATATTGATGTTCCTTCCATGTTCGTCTTTGATCCCGGATATTTGAATTCGAGGACGAATTCTTTTCAAGAGGAGGGGAATGATACGAACCCGAAAAGCATAAAAGAATCAAATCCAAGACTACCATTGAGAGCTTCAAAGATAATCATGTTGTTCAAGATTAAAGATTGGAGATCAAGATTTGAAGAACACAAGTGCATGAAAATATTCAGATATTTTGGGCAGCCCATGAAGATCAAATATTCAGCCCGAGATTGGTCAACATGCTATCAATTAATGATGAAGAATGAAGCATGAAGACGTGAGAAGAAGAACGACGCCATTTGGACGTGTGCATGAAGAGTTCTACGCGTTTGCATGGGAATCCGACAAGTTGATGTTTTTCATGCAAAAGGTGGCAAGAATTAATTAACCATAATATGGGCCACGAATTTATCCATTGAATTCAGCCCATTGTTGTGTTAATTAAAGGTCCAATAGGTGAAATTTCAAGTCCAAAAAACAGTTTGGGATTTATCCTTATCTAGTTAGATTTTTGTTATTTTATTTTTGGTATCTTTTGATTTTATCCTAGATTGATTAGGATTAGTATATTTTTGATTTCTTTAGCTTTTAGGACTCTAATTTTCGTCCATATATCACTCTTATGGGACACGACCAAGACAAAATACACGGAAGCTAGAATCGGAACTACGTCGGATGCGTAAGGGATCAATACGACTCAAACAAAAGAATGAAAATACAACTCAAATATATGAACAATATACTCGATTAACGTGCTGAATTAGACTCAAACAAATAGACACATAAACAACCTCGATCAAGACTCAACTAAATAAAACACACACAAATAAATAGATAGATAGGCGAATTGGGACATATTTGTTATACGTGTTAATCAGGGCGAAATAAGCACGTATAGGTGATAATCGAATTATGGAGTGGATTTGGGCTGTTTTGTGGACTATGGATGATGATGATACGTGCGTAATGTAGGGATGAAGGTAGATGAACGACGGAGATGAATAAACAAGGTAGAAGAAGATTACTTACTCGAACCCCGTCTTGCGGTGAAGACGAAACGCGATATCTCGTAAACTCCAAGTTGGATAGCACTCCCCCCTAGACTTGATGGAATAGAAAAGAGTTTGAAATAGGACTTTAGATTTGCTAGGTCTAAAGAACTTGATAAAAGGGTCGATCAACCAAAGGATCGGTGAGACAATTGAGAAATTAATCTTTTATTTCATGCAACGTCTGAATAATAATGTCACAAGGTACTCCTATTTATAGGAGTGATATATGGACGAAAATTAGAGTCCTAAAAGCTAAAGAAATCAAAAATATACTAATCCTAATCAATCTAGGATAAAATCAAAAGATACCAAAAATAAAATAACAAAAATCTAACTAGATAAGGATAAATCCCAAACTGTTTTTTGGACTTGAAATTTCACCTATTGGACCTTTAATTAACACAACAATGGGCTGAATTCAATGGATAAATTCGTGGCCCATATTATGGTTAATTAATTCTTGCCACCTTTTGCATGAAAAACAGCAACTTGTCGGATTCCCATGCAAACGCGTAGAACTCTTCATGCACACGTCCAAATGGCGTCGTTCTTCTTCTCACGTCTTCATGCTTCATTCTTCATCATTAATTGATAGCATGTTGACCAATCTCGGGCTGAATATTTGATCTTCATGGGCTGCCCAAAATATCTGAATATTTTCATGCACTTGTGTTCTTCAAATCTTGATCTCCAATCTTTAATCTTGAACAACATGATTATCTTTGAAGCTCTCAATGGTAGTCTTGGATTTGATTCTTTTATGCTTTTCGGGTTCGTATCAGTATGTCTCGGGCTCGGTTTGGGGCTGTATTTGGTGTCGGTGTGGGCTGATTGGGCCGTGTGTAGGCTGGCCTTGAAGGTGGCGCAGGTGTAGACTCGGGTCTGGTTGGACTGCGGTGTAGAACGGTCGAAGCGCCGTTCGGGTGGTCCGGATTGACCTCGGGGTCGTGTGGACTCAGTAGAAGGTGTAGAAGGTGATGTGGAAGGTGTACCTTTGTTCCAGGAAGGCCGTGTAGGGGCTGCACTGTGGTGTGATCGTCGGCGACCTTCTCTCAGTTGCTTTTCCACAATCGATGCGTACTGCACCATCCTTTCTACACTGGTGAAGTCTTTGAGCTCGACTTCACATGCAATATCGGGATTCATACCTTCAATGTACCGAATGATGGTAGCATTTAAGGTCTCCTCCTTCCCGACTCGATTCAAGGCAGTCTCCAACTCTTTGTGATACTCTTCAATCGAACGGGTGCCTTGCTTGATCCGGTTGAGCTTCTTCTCAAGCTCTCTCTCATAGTGGACTGGAATAAAACGTCCTCGCATTAATCCTTTCATCTCTTCCCAAGTATCGACAGGTGGATGTCGATTTCGGCGTTTTCTCTCCTGCTGCATCTCCCACCATGAGGCTGCGTAGCCTCTAAACTCCAAACATGCTAATTGCACCTTTTTGACCTCGGAAAAGTCATAGCATGCAAAAATCTTCTCTACCTTACGTTCCCAATCTAAGTATGCATCGGGATCGTGAAGGCCTTCAAACTCCGGAATGCTCGTTTTGATGTTATTGAGCATTCGGTCTTCTCCGTAGTCATCGGCGCGGGCTGCACGCCTGTGAGGGGCTCGGGGCTGATCTCGGCCTCGTTCAGGGGCCTCATACTCGGCATCTGTGTTCTCATCGTAGTACTCCTCTTCTGGCTCGTCTCAACGCTCATTGCGTCTAGCTGGTCCTCGAACTGCTTGAGTAATGGTCGGTGTAGTTTTAGTGCGTTCAAAGGCATGCACTAAATTGTCAATCTTGTCTGAGAGGGTCTGGTGCTGTCTCTGGAAGTGCTTTGAAAGCGCTTCAAAGTGGTACTTAGGATCCCACTGTGGTGCTGGCTCAGAATAAGATTCCATCGGTGCTTTGGACGGGTCCAAAGATGGAGTGGTCGACTGAGGGTCGACGTGTGGAATGAAGGACGACCCTGGATGGTCTCCGTGCTTCATGGTACCTACAAAATGAACAAACGTGAAGAAAAAAAAGGTAGGACCTCACAATCTCACGTCACTCGTTTGTTTTCTCTCTTGATTTTACCACTCGTGTATCACTCAATATATGGGTGCACAGTGTGTGATAATATCGTGTATATGGTAGCTCTAACTAGCTAAGAGAAATCAGCTCACTTGTACTGGGAATGGATGGGTATGCTACTGTCGGAACAAGAGTGAATTTGGTGTGTAAATGAGATGATGGTCGAGTATGGATGTGTAAGGGCTGTCGAAATTTAGGTGTGGAAGAAAGGTGGTGGGCGAGTAAGTGGGGTAGGAAAGGAAAGGATTAGATGAATTAATGAAGTCCCAATTAGATTAGGAAATCCAAAAATAAATCTAGATAGAAAAAGGAAAGAAATAGAATAGGATAAGGAAAGAAGAATTCAAGAAGGCAATTGGGTGATTTGGATATGTATCAATCTATGTGACACAATCTAAATACCTTAATTAGCCTAGACTCTAGAAAGAAAGAACCAAAAATAAAATATGACTCCTAAGGAAATTACCAAAAAGAAATTAAACTTGGAAGGAAATTTCCAAAAAGAAAATAAGATCTAAAAGGAAATATCTAACTATGGATTTGTACCCAATTGGAAGGTACCAAAATAAAATAGAACACAAAAGGAAACAATGGATATACCTCTTTTTTTTTTTTTTTAATTTTCGGATTTTTTTTTTTATCCGATTTTTTTTTTTTTTGAACGATCTGTTTTTCTTCTTTTTTTTTTTATAACAATGAACAATAAGAAAATTAAATTACAACTCGATAAGACTCAAAACAATAGACGAACAATTGGACGTATTGAACCACGAACGATATGAACCGACGTGGCTCTTGATACCAATTTATGATGTGACCCGGGGCCTATGGGACACAACAAAGATAAACGATGCGGAAGCTAAGAAACGAAACTACGCCGGTGACGAAAGGGATCAATACGTATCTAACTAGACGACTAAGAACCAACTAAAATACCTAGACTACGACACACAAAATGATGTGACCCGGACAATGTATCCAAGACACGAGATTTATGCACGCGGAAGACTTCAAGAACGAACTACGTCAGCTAGAAAACAATGGAATCAATCCGACTCAAAATATGATAAAACTTACTAGAATTACGTAGACACGAACTAGGACTCGATTGGAACACTTGGATGGTGGCTGGAACTCGGCGGTGGTGATGGTCACGGTGGCGGATGACGGCGGTATTGATGGTGTTGGCGGCGGCGGTGTGGTCGAAGGATAGGTTAGATTCGGCGAACCCGTGTTGAATAACCCGAACGCGCACGTCTAGCTTCTCCGGATAGCAATTCTCCCAAGTACTTGAACGCACCCTGAAGAACTTGAATAGGACTATTGAGTTGCTAAAACAATAGAACTTTGAAGATAAAATTTCGATCAACAAAAGATCTTGAGACAGATTGAGAAATAACTCTTGAATTCTTGCAATTGTCTGATTTATGAATGTCACAGGGTGCTCCTATTTATAGGAGAGCATATGGACGAAATTTTAACCCTAAATAACTAGATAAACATTGAAAAATACTAATCCTAATCAATCTAGGATAAAATCAAAAGATACCAAAAATAAGATAACAAAAATCTATCTAAATCTAACTAGATAAGGATAAATCCCAATGGACTTGGGCTTGCAAATCCACGCCTATTTGGACCCAAAATAAACGTCCATGGGCTGAATTAATTTAATTAATTTCGTGGCCCATGCTACAATTAATCTTGCCACCTTTGCATGAAAAACAGCATCTCCCGATTTCCCATGCAAACGCGTATAACTTTTCATGCACACGTCCAAATGGCGTCATTCTTCTTCTCACGTCTTCATGCTTCCTTCTTCATCATCTATGGATAGCATGGTGATCAATCTTGAGCTGCCCTTGACTTCATCTTCATGCATTTCGAATTTACGACGAATAGAAGCTTGTAAATAAGCTTGTAACTTCTTAGCTCGCAAACGCGTCATTGGACCTTTAAACTGCAGCTCTGGATCATTTTCTTCATTGCTATGCTCGATCTCATCATTCCCCCCCTGCTGAAAAGAATTCATCCTCGAATTCGGGGACTCATCATCATCGAACTCATCATCTGCAGAAAAGGGAGATAAGTCAGCAACATTAAATGTAGACGAACACTTATACTCACCGGGTAAATCAATGCGATATGCATTATCATTGACTCGACTCAGCACGGTGAACGGTCCATCTCCTCTTGGCATCAATTTCGATTTTCTCAAGTTAGGAAACCGTCCAGGACTCAGATGAATCCAAACGCGATCCCCAGGCTGGAAAATCATTTGCTTGCGCCGTTTGTTCTTTTGAACAGCATTACGTGCGCCAACGGCTTCAATACGCGCACGTACTTTCTCATGCATCTCCTTAACTTGTTCCGCTTTTCTTGTACCTTTAACACTTGTTAGATGCTCAACAGGTAAAGGCAACAGATCATTAGGCGTTAGCGGATTAATACCATAAACAACTTCAAATGGAGACATATTGGTAGATGAATGCACAACTCTATTATAGGCAAATTCAGCATATGGCAAATAATCTTCCCATGATTTCAAGTTGTTTTTAACTAAAGCACGCAGCAAAGTACCTAAGGTGCGATTAACTACTTCAGTTTGGCCATCAGTTTGTGGATGACATGCAGTAGAAAACAACAACTTGGTACCTAATTTACCCCATAGTACACGCCAAAAATGTGCAAGAAACTTAGAATCCCTATCACTAACAATAGTTCTAGGTATTCCATGTAAACGCACAACATGTATAAAGAACAGATTGGCTATGTGTACTGCATCATCGGTTTTCCTACATGCAATGAAATGAGACATCTTGGAAAACCTATCAACTACAACAAATATGGAATCTCGACCAGACCTAGACCGTGGTAAACCTAATATGAAATCCATAGATAAATCAATCCACGGGGAAGACGGGGCTGGTAGAGAAGTGTATAAACCAGAAGGATGTGAAGTAGATTTCGATCTCCTACATGCAATGCATCTACTACACACATTCTCAACATCATGCTTCATACTTGGCCAAAAGAAATGCTCATGCAGCAAGTTTAACGTTTTAGACACACCAAAGTGACCCATTAAACCTCCCGCATGCGATTCAAGAACTAACATCTCACGCATAGAAGACTTAGGAATACACAACTGTGAACCCTTGAACAAGAACCTCTCATGCACAAAATATCCATCATGTGAATGAGATTTAGAGCAACAAAGAGCATAGATCGGTGCAAGGAACTCATCACATGCACACAACTCCTTAATTGCATCAAATCCCAACATCTTAGCATGCATAAGGTTCAAGAGAACGGTCTTGACAACGATTCAGCACAACACTCAACAAAACAATCAACTATCCAATGTGTAACATATAATGGATCTAACATGGTATAATAAACAATCATGCAATTTCCAACATGTTCAACACTATGAATAGCTTTCAAATGAGCAATGGAAAAACACAAACTAATCGAATTCAAATACCATGCTCGCATCTTACACTTGGTTGGAACAAACAATAGCTTTCTACTTTTCAACCTTTTCATGCAATTCAAGTCAAATCCAAATGTCAAATTAATTCTAAAAAGGAACATGGATTCAACTATACACATCAAATACCAATCAATACTAGAATAGTATAGACGGTACTTACCTCTCTCGATTTCAAGTAACACGTCCTTAAGATAAACAACATGGGTATTGGACGACTTATCTAGAACAAGTTGATCTCTAAGTCGAACATCATCATGCTCTAACTTCAGCTCTTCGTGGATCTCTTCTTGAGAGTTGGAAACTTCTTCCGAGCTGCCTTCAGGGTTGGATGTAGCTATTCCAGGCTGCTCCATCTCGAACTCTCTCTTCTCGATCTGCACATCACTAGAAAAACAATCATTAGTAGCACTGTTCTGAGAAATTAATAGATTATCCGACTTACCCGAATCCAGTGTTGGATCAATGCATATGGGCTGCGACGGAATTGTAGCTTCACTTATCATGTCTGAATTTAACTGGTGATCTGCGTTGGATGAACTAGACGACATGTCTTGATGTGAACAAGACTCCAACGGTGTCGTAGTAGGGCTAGGGACGGTGGCGATTGATTCGCTCTCGATAGTTGCGGCCTTCCTTTCTCTTTCGGCTTTAAACTTTTCTTGCATCCACTTCTGATCCTTAATGACGTCCTCAGGTGCCAAAGGCATCAATTTGATGGGTCGTCCATTCCAAGCAAAGGAATAAGTGTTGGCGTGACAATCGTGCACTGCTCCTCGATCGAATTGCCACGGTTGACCTAGAAGAATGTGTGTTGCCTCCATAGGAATGACATCACATAAAACAGTGTCAGTATATCGACCAATAGCAAATGCGACACTTACCTGACTTGTGATTGTAAGCCGCTGCAACTTATAGGGCTTGGGATGCTTCTGTGGTACTAGGCCGAGCTTGTCCACTGCATATTGACTAATGGCGTTAAATACACTACCACTGTCAATAATCATGGAACCAATTTTGTCTTGGATGGAGCAACGGGTGTAGAAAATATCTTCCTGTTGGTCCATTTATCCTGCAAAACGAACAAACGTGAAGAAAAAGTAAAGTAGAACCTCACAATTCCTCACAAACGCTCGTGTATGTCACTCTTAATTTTTCCACTCGTGTTTAACTCTCAAGTATGTGTAGTGCACGTGTGGAGTGAATTATGAGGGTGGGTTGATCGAAAAATTCAGCAGCTTCTCTTGACTAGCTCCTCTTGGGTCTTCTTCAAGCTCCAACGGATAAAATCAAGCCGGAAGGTTGCTAAGAGTAGAAGTAGGCGTGTGGAATGAGTATTCAATGGGTTGGTGTATGTAGACCACGGGTGTATGGGTGTACGGGTGTACGGGTGTATGGGTGTATGGGTGTATGGACTATGTGGTGTATAAGGTGAACCGGGTGTATGTTTGAAAGAGATGGCAATTTCGAATCCTATAGATGATTAGGAACGAAAATTTGATGGTTTAGGATGGATAATCTTGATTAGATATGGATGGGGATGGAAAGATCTTGAATAGATGTAGATTAGGATGAAATCTATCTAAACAAGGTAAGAAATCTAATGGATAAAGGAAAAAGGATTTTGGATGTGTGAACACAATCTAAGAATCCCTAAAAAGATGGAAACAAATCTAAAAACAAGGAATTAAAAATTGAAATCAAATAAACAATCTGATTTTCGTTTTTTTTTTTTTCGGATTTTTTTTTTTTCAATTTTTTTTTTTTTTTTTTTTTTGCTGTAGGGATTTCGATCCCTTTGCTCTTTTACCTTTTTTTTTTCAATGAATAGAAATCAGATTACAAGACTCGAAACAAAACGAAATTTAAATGACACGTATTTGACACGTAGATGACACGTCGGATTGAACCACGACCAGCAGAGCTGACGTGGCTCTGATGCCAAATTTATGATGTGACCCGGACAATGTATCCAAGACACGAGATTTATGCACGCGGAAGACTTCAAGAACGAACTACGTCAGCTAGAAAACAATGGAATCAATCCGACTCAAAATATGATAAAACTTACTAGAATTACGTAGACACGAACTAGGACTCGATTGGAACACTTGGATGGTGGCTGGAACTCGGCGGTGGTGATGGTCACGGCGGCGGATGACGGCGGTATTGATGGTGTTGGCGGCGGCGGTGTGGTCGAAGGATAGGTTAGATTCGGCGAACCCGTGTTGAATAACCCGAACGCGCACGTCTAGCTTCTCCGGATAGCAATTCTCCCAAGTACTTGAACGCACCCTGAAGAACTTGAATAGGACTATTGAGTTGCTAAAACAATAGAACTTTGAAGATAAAATTTCGATCAACAAAAGATCTTGAGACAGATTGAGAAATAACTCTTGAATTCTTGCAATTGTCTGATTTATGAATGTCACAGGGTGCTCCTATTTATAGGAGAGCATATGGACGAAATTTTAACCCTAAATAACTAGATAAACATTGAAAAATACTAATCCTAATCAATCTAGGATAAAATCAAAAGATACCAAAAATAAGATAACAAAAATCTATCTAAATCTAACTAGATAAGGATAAATCCCAATGGACTTGGGCTTGCAAATCCACGCCTATTTGGACCCAAAATAAACGTCCATGGGCTGAATTAATTTAATTAATTTCGTGGCCCATGCTACAATTAATCTTGCCACCTTTGCATGAAAAACAGCATCTCCCGATTTCCCATGCAAACGCGTATAACTTTTCATGCACACGTCCAAATGGCGTCATTCTTCTTCTCACGTCTTCATGCTTCCTTCTTCATCATCTATGGATAGCATGGTGATCAATCTTGAGCTGCCCTTGACTTCATCTTCATGCATTTCGAATTTACGACGAATAGAAGCTTGTAAATAAGCTTGTAACTTCTTAGCTCGCAAACGCGTCATTGGACCTTTAAACTGCAGCTCTGGATCATTTTCTTCATTGCTATGCTCGATCTCATCACAAAATTAACACAAAATCCAAATATATGGGCTGTCTTGGAAGGCTAAAGGAACGTCAATGGTGAAGGAAAATCGATGGTGAGGTATAGGTGAAGAATGGCTTGAGTAGATAGGGTATGATAGAGAATGACTTGAGAACTTGATGGAAGGAACTCGAACTGAATTGGGATGTCTTGATCTTGATATGGACGAATTATGTAAGATGGAGGACGTCGATATGGAGGCGTTGATGTTGTTGTAGAATGTATCGAACTCGGAGTGTCCACCTAGTGAAGATTACTCCACCAAACGAATCACCACTTGAATCCTCTTCGTAGCAATCCAACCCTAGCACCACACGAGCACTAGAACGAGACTTGAAATAAAACCTAAAGTTTGCTAAGCTTTAAGAGTGTAATTTTCGAACCAAATCACAAAGGTTTTGAAGGGGGTGAGACTATATTGAAAGCACAAAGCTAAATTTATCAAATAGAGTCTAAAATAATAATGTTACATGGTTCCCCTATTTATAGGGTTAAAAGGCACGAAAATAATAAGAAAAAAAAGCCTAAAAACTGATCCAAAAGGGATCTCTAACTATACTAGGAAGTTCCTTAAACTAGAATTCTATTCAAGGTAGGAAATTGCCTTAAATACAATTCTAGTCAACTATGACTATATTATGGACGAAAATTACATAATAAATAATTAAAAATCTGAACTAAACTATAGTCTAACATAATTAAATAAATACTATAGTCTAAATAAAATCAACCCCATAATTAATTACTATGGGACCGATTTCTTCACTAGAAACCGCACACACATGCACGACAAATTTCATGCACATGCACATATGCTCTTGAACTCTTCATCTTCATCTCTTCAAGATTAATACTCCATGGTGTGTTCTTGATCTTCAATAGTTAATAAATTAACTATCTTGGAATTGCTTCTCTTGACTTCTTCATCTCCAATCTCGAGCTTTCTTCGAATCAACACTTGCAAGTAAGCTTGCAACTTCTTAGTTCTTGATCTTGTGATTGGTCCTCTAAATTGCAACTCCGGTTCTTCATCATCTTTGTTGTCCATGGCTTCATCATAAGTACAGATTTCCTATCCCTAGACTTGATGATATGCTAGATGAATTAAGTGGTTCTAATGTGTTTTCTAAGATAGATTTAAGATCTGGTTATTTTCAAGTTAGAATGCATGAAGGGGATGAATGGAAAACTGCGTTTAAAACAAAGCATGGTCTATATGAGTGGTTAGTTATGCCATTTGGTCTCACTAATGCACCGAGCACGTTTATGAGGTTAATGAACCATGTTTTGCGTGATGTGATTGGTAAATATGTGGTTGTTTACTTTGATGATATCTTGATTTACAGTCACAGTGCACAGGCGCACCTAGATCACCTTAGGCGTGTTTTTATGCTCTTGCGTGATGCAAAGTTGTATGGAAATTTGTCTAAGTGTTCCTTTTGCATAAATGAAGTCGTTTTTCTAGGCTTTGTCGTCAGTTTTCGTGGTATTGAGGTAGACCGTTCCAAAATCAAGGCGATTGAGGAATGGCCAACCCCGAAAAATGCTTCGGAATTTAGGTCCTTTCATGGACTAGCCGGTTTTTACCGACGTTTTGTGTGTGATTTTTCTAGTATAGCTGCCCCTCTTACTGAGCTAAGTAAGAAGGATCGGAAATTTGAGTGGGGTAAACAACAAGAGCATGCATTTACTACTTTGAAATCTTTGTTATGTTCTGCTCCTGTTCTTCATTTACCTGATTTTACTAAGACTTTTGAGATCGAGTGTGATGCTTCGGGCATAGGTATTGGTGCAGTTTTGATGCAGGATCGCAAGCCCGTCGCCTACTTCAGTGAGAAGCTTAGTGGCGCCAGTTTGAGGTATTCTACGTACGACAAAGAGCTTTAGCTTTAAAGCGTGCATTGGATACATGGCAGCACTATCTTTGGCCCAAGAAGTTCATGATTCACACGGACCACGAGAGTTTAAAGCACCTCAAAGGACAGCAAAATCTGAAAAAGAGACATGCAAGATGGGTGGAATTCATCGAGTCCTTCCCACACGTGATCAAGTACAAGAAAGGTGAGGAAAACGTCGTCGCGGACGCGTTATCTCGAAGGTACGCACTTCTGAACTTAATGCATGCTAAGATGCTTGGTTTCGAGTTCATTAAGTCGTTATATGTTGAGGACGCCTATTTCAGCCTCATATATGCTTCATGTGTGTCGAAATCTAGAGCTATTGATGGTTATTATGTGCATGATCGGTTTTTGTTTAAGGAGTCTAAGTTATGCATTCCTATTTGTTCTATGCGTGAGCTACTTGTGTTAGAATCGCATGCGGGAGGTTTAATGGGTCACTTTGGTGTACATAAGACATTGAACTTGCTGCATGAACACTTTTATTGGCCGCATATGCGTAGGGATGTAGAGAATGTGTGTAGTCGTTTCATTACTTGTCGTCAAGCCAAGTCCACTTCACACCCGTTTGGATTGTACACGCCGTTACCCGCCCCCATAGCCCCTTGGATCGACATATCTATGGATTTCATCTTAGGATTGCCTAGGTCTAGGTCGGGTAAAGATTCAGTGTTTGTTGTAGTTGATCGGTTCTCTAAAATGGCTCATTTCATTGCATGTAGAAAAACCGATGATGCTGTTCATATTGCCAACTTGTTCTTTGTGCATGTTGTTAGATTGCATGGAATTCCTCGTACTATTGTTAGTGATAGGGATTCTAAGTTTTTAGGACATTTTTGGTGTGTTTTGTGGGGTAAATTAGGTACTAAGTTATTGATTTCTACTGCATGTCATCCACAAACTGATGGTCAAAATGAGGTTGTGAATCGTACATTAGGAGCTTTACTTAGGTCTCTAATTAAGAACAACTTGAAGTCATGGGAAGAGTGTTTACCATATGCTGAATTTGCTTATAATCGTGTTATTCATTCTTCTACTAACATGTCTCCATTTGAGGTAGTTTATGGATTTAATCCGTTAACTCCTACTGATTTGATTCCTTTACCCGTTGAGCATCTAACGAGTGTTAAAGGTATGAAGAGAGCTGATTTTATTCGAGAGATGCATGAGAAGGTTCGTGCCCGCATCGAGCACAATGGCGCTCAAACAGCCGCCGCACGCAACACGAGGCGCAAGCGTGTGATATTCGAGTTTGGATTCACCTTAGTCCAGGCCGATTCCCTTACTTGAGGAAGTCGAAGTTGTCGCCCCGTGGAGATGGCCCATTCACTGTTTTGAGCCGTGTGTTAATGATAATGCATACCGCATTGATCTCCCTGGTGAGTACAAGTGTTCTTCTACGTTTAATGTTGCTGATTTGTCTCCTTTTTCTGCAGATGAGTTCGACCAAGATGAGACTTTGATGTGACCCGGACAATGAATCCAAGACACGAAGAATACGCAAGCGGAAGACTTTAGGACTCGAACAACGTCAGCTAAAGAAGGATTCAAACCGACTCGAATTAAACAGTAAAACTTACTAGAAATCGAAGATACGAACTATGACTCGATGAACACACTTGATACGTCTAAGGGTGGCTGGAATCTGATGGTGAACGACGGCGGATGGCGGTAGAGTGTTGGCGATGGCGGCGGTGGTTTGGTAGAAGGATAGGACAGATCGGTGAACCCGTGTTGAATCAACCCGAACGCACTCGTCTAGCTTCTCCGGATAGCAATTCTCCCAAGTACTTAATTATACCCTGAAGAACTTAAATAAGACTATTGATTTGCTAGAACAATAGAATTGTAGATAAAAGTTTGATCAACCAAAGGATCGTGAGACAGATTGAGAATAACTCTTTATTTCTTGCAATTGTCTAACTTTTAAAGTGTCACATGGTAGCCCTATTTATAGGACACATAGGGGACGAAAATTAGACCTAATTAAGTGATAAAAATCAATCCAAAACTAATCCTAATGAATCTAGGATAAAATCAAAAGATACCAAAAATAAGATAACAAAAATCTATCTAAATCTAACTAGATAAGGATAAATCCCAACAACTTGGGCCTTCATAAATCTCGCCTATTTGGACTTAATTAATCACAACAATGGGCTGATTTTATTGATTAAATTCATGGCCCATGTTATAATTAATCTTGCCACCTTTGCATGAAAAACAGCATCTCCCGATTTCCCATGCAAACGCGTATAACTTTTCATGCACACGTCCAAATGGCGTCGTTCTTCTTCTCACGTCTTCATGCTTCCTTCTTCATCATCAAATCATAGCATGGTGATCAATCTTGAGCTGCCCTTGACTTCATCTTCATACATTTCGAATTTGCGACGAATAGAAGCTTGTAAATAAGCTTGTAACTTCTTAGCTCGCAAACGCGTCATTGGACCTTTAAACTGCAGCTCCGGATCATCCTCTTCTTTGCTATGCTTGATCTCATCATTCCCCCCCTGCTGAAAAGAATTCGTCCTCGAATTCGGGGACTCATCAACTTCGAACTCATCATCTGCAGAAAAGGGAGATAAGTCAGCAACATTAAATGTAGATGAACACTTATATTCACCGGGTAAACCAATGCGATATGCATTATCATTGACTCGACTCAGCACGGTGAACGGTCCATCTCCTCTTGGCATCAATTTCGATTTTCTCAAGTTAGGAAACCGTCCAGGACTCAGATGAATCCAAACGCGATCTCCAGGCTGGAAAATCACTTGCTTGCGCCGTTTATTCTTTTGAACAGCATTACGTGCGCCAACGGCTTCAATACGCGCACGTACTTTCTCATGCATCTCCTTAACTTGTTCCGCTTTTCTTGTACCTTTAACACTTGTTAGATGCTCAACAGGTAAAGGCAACAGATCATTAGGCGTTAGCAGATTAATACCATAAACAACTTCAAATGGGGACATATTAGTAGATGAATGCACAACGCGATTATAAGCAAATTCAGCATATGGCAAACAATCTTCCCATGATTTCAAGTTGTTTTTAACTAAAGCTCGCAGCAAAGTACCTAAAGTGCGATTAACTACTTCAGTTTGTCCATCAGTTTGTGGATGACATGCAGTAGAAAATAACAATTTGGTACCTAATTTTCCCCAAAGTACACGCCAAAAATGTGCAAGAAACTTAGAATCCCTATCATTAACAATAGTTCTAGGTATTCCATGTAAACGCACAACATGTATAAAGAACAGATTGGCTATGTGTACTGCATCATCGGTTTTCCTACATGCAATGAAATGAGACATCTTGGAAAACCTATCAACAACCACAAAAATACTATCTCGACCAGATCTAGACCGTGGTAATCCTAATATGAAATCCATAGATAAATCAATCCACGGGGAAGACGGGGCTGGTAGAGGAGTGTATAAACCAGAAGGATGTGAAATAGATTTTGATCTCCTACATGTAATGCATCTACTACACACATTCTCAACATCATGCTTCATACGTGGCCAAAAGAAATGCTCATGCAGCAAGTTTAACGTTTTAGACACACCAAAGTGACCCATTAAACCTCTCGCATGCGATTCAAGAACTAATAACTCACGCATAGAAGACTTAGGAATGCATAACTGTGAACCCTTGAACAAGAAACCCTCATGCACAAAACATGCAGCATAACACTCAACAAAACAATCAACTATCCAACATGTAACATATAATGGATTGGACATGGCATAACAAACAATTATGCAATTTCCAGCATGTTCAACACTATGAATAGCTTTGAAATGAGCAATGGAAAAACACAAACTAATTGATTTCAAATACCATGCTCGCATCTTACACTTGGTTGGAACAAACAATGACTCTCTACTATCCAACCTTTTCATGCAATTCAAGTTAAATCCAAATGTCAAATTAATTCTAAAAAGAAACATGGATTCAACTATACACATCAAATACCTATCAATACTAGAATAGTATAGACGGTTCTTACCTCTCTCGATTTCATGTAACACGTCCTTAAGATAAACAATGTGGGTGTTGGACGACTTATCTAGAACAAGCTGATCTCTAAGTCGAACATCATCATGCTCCAACTTCAGCTCTTCGTGGATCTCCTCTTGAGAGTTGGAAACTTCTTTCGAGCTGTCATCAGGGTTGGATGTAGCTATTCCAGGCTGCTCAATCTCGAACTCTCTCTTCTCGATCTGCACATCACTAGAAAAACAATCATTAGTAGCACTGTTCTGAGAAATTAATAGATTATCCGACTTACCCGAATCCAGTGTTGGATCAATGCATATGGGCTGCGACGGAATTGTAGCTTCACTTATCATGTCTGAATTTAACTGGTGATCTGCGTTGGATGAACTAGACGACATGTCTTGATGTGAACAAGACTCCAACGGTGTCGTAGTAGGGCTAGGGATGGTGGCGATTGATTCGCTCTCGATAGTTGCGGCCTTCCTTTCCCTTTCAGCTTTAAACTTTTCTTGCATCCACTTCTGATCCTTAATGATGTCCTCAGGTGCCAAAGGCATCAATTTGATGGGTCGTCCATTCCAAGCAAAGGAATAAGTGTTGGCGTGACAATCGTGCACTGCTCCTCGATCGAATTGCCACGGTTGACCTAGAAGAATGTGTGTTGCCTCCATAGGAATGACATCACATAAAACAGTGTCAGTATATCGACCAATAGCAAATGCGACACTTACCTGACTTGTGATTGTAAGCCGCTGCAACTTATAGGGCTTGGGATGCTTCTGTGGTACTAGGCCGAGCTTGTCCACTGCATATTGACTAATGGCGTTAAATACACTACCACTGTCAATAATCATGGAACCAATTTTGTCTTGGATGGAGCAACGGGTGTAGAAAATATCTTCCTGTTGGTCCATTTATCCTGCAAAACGAACAAACGTGAAGAAAAAGTAAAGTAGAACCTCACAATTCCTCACAAACGCTCGTGGATGTCACTCTTGATTTTTCCACTCGTGTTTAACTCTCAAGTATGTGTGGTGCACGTGTGGAGTGAAATATGGGGGTGGGTTGATCGAAAAATTCAGCAACTTCTCTTGACTAGCTCCTCTTGGGTCTTCTTCAAGCTCCAACAGATAAAATCAAGCCGGAAGGTTGCTAAGAGTAGAAAGTAGGCGTGTGGAATGAGTATTCAATGGGTTGGTGTATGCGGACCACGGGTGTACGGGTGTATGGGTGTATGGGTGTATGGACTATGTGGTGTATAAGGTGAACCGGGTGTATGTATGAAAGAGATGGCAATTTCGAATCCTATAGATGATTAGGAACGAAAATTTGATGGTTTAGGATGGATAATCTTGATTAGATATGGATGGGGATGGAAAGATCTTGAATAGATATAGATTAGGATGAAATCTATCTAAACAAGGTAAGAAATCTAATGGATAAAGGAAAAAGGATTTTGGATGTGTGAACACAATCTAAGAATCCCTAAAAAGATGGAAACAAATCTAAAAACAAGGAATTAAAAATTGAAATCAAATAGAACAATCTGATTTTCGTTTTTTTTTTTTTTTTTTTTTTTTTTTTTTTTTAATCGGCGATTTTTTTTTTCTTTTTTGGCCGATTTCTTTTCTTTTTTTTTTTTTATTTTCAATGAATATGAATCAGATTACAATAGACTCGAAACAATACGAAAATTAAATGACACGTATGACAGAAAACTAACACGTAGATGACACGTCGGATTGAACCACGACCAGCAGAGCTGACGTGGCTCTGATGCCAAATTTATGATGTGACCCGGACAATGAATCCAAGACACGAAGAATACGCAAGCGGAAGACTTTAGGACTCGAACAACGTCAGCTAAAGAAGGATTCAAACCGACTCGAATTAAACAGTAAAACTTACTAGAAATCGAAGATACGAACTATGACTCGATGAACACACTTGATACGTCTAAGGGTGGCTGGAATCTGATGGTGAACGACGGCGGATGGCGGTAGAGTGTTGGCGATGGCGGCGGTGGTTTGGTAGAAGGATAGGACAGATCGGTGAACCCGTGTTGAATCAACCCGAACGCACTCGTCTAGCTTCTCCGGATAGCAATTCTCCCAAGTACTTAATTATACCCTGAAGAACTTAAATAAGACTATTGATTTGCTAGAACAATAGAATTGTAGATAAAAGTTTGATCAACCAAAGGATCGTGAGACAGATTGAGAATAACTCTTTATTTCTTGCAATTGTCTAACTTTTAAAGTGTCACATGGTAGCCCTATTTATAGGACACATAGGGGACGAAAATTAGACCTAATTAAGTGATAAAAATCAATCCAAAACTAATCCTAATGAATCTAGGATAAAATCAAAAGATACCAAAAATAAGATAACAAAAATCTATCTAAATCTAACTAGATAAGGATAAATCCCAACAACTTGGGCCTTCATAAATCTCGCCTATTTGGACTTAATTAATCACAACAATGGGCTGATTTTATTGATTAAATTCATGGCCCATGTTATAATTAATCTTGCCACCTTTGCATGAAAAACAGCATCTCCCGATTTCCCATGCAAACGCGTATAACTTTTCATGCACACGTCCAAATGGCGTCGTTCTTCTTCTCACGTCTTCATGCTTCCTTCTTCATCATCAAATCATAGCATGGTGATCAATCTTGAGCTGCCCTTGACTTCATCTTCATACATTTCGAATTTGCGACGAATAGAAGCTTGTAAATAAGCTTGTAACTTCTTAGCTCGCAAACGCGTCATTGGACCTTTAAACTGCAGCTCCGGATCATCCTCTTCTTTGCTATGCTTGATCTCATCAGACTTCAAATTCGAGGATGAATTCTCTTCAGCAGGGGGGGAATGATGAGGACAACCATAGCAATGAAGAAGTCAATGAAGAGCTGCAATTCAAAGGACTCGTCACAAGACTACGAGCTAAGAAGTTGCAAGAATATTTGCAAGCTGTAATTCGCAAGAAGTTCGAAGTTGAAAACGGAGTGCAAGGAAGCTTGAAGATGATGACATTGTTGACATTGGAAGATGGAGATCAAGATGTGAAGTGCAATACATGAAGAAGGAGGCGTGTGTGTGCTTTTGTTGGGTTTGATGTTGATGAGGTCATACAAGGCAATGAAGAAAATGATCCGAAGCTGCAGTTTAAAGGTCCAATGACGCGTTTGCGAGCTAAGAAGTTGCAAGCTTATTTACAAGCTTCTATTCGTCGCAAATTCGAAATGCATGAAGATAAAATCAAGGGCAGCTCGAGATTGATCACCATGCTTGCCATAAATGATGAAGAAGGAAGCATGAAGACGTGAGAAGAAGAATGACGCCATTTGGACGTGTGCATTAAAAGTTATACGCGTTTGCATGGGAAATCGGGAGATGCTGTTTTTCATGCAAAGGTGGCAAGATTAATTATAACATGGGCCACGAATTTAATCAATAAAATCAGCCCATTGTTGTGATTAATTAAGTCCAAATAGGCGAGATTTATGAAGGCCCAAGTTGTTGGGATTTATCCTTATCTAGTTAGATTTTAGATAGATTTTTGTTATCTTATTTTTGATATCTTTTGATTTTATCCTAGATTCATTAGGATTAGTTTTGGATTGATTTTTATCACTTAATTAGGTCTAATTTTCGTCCCCTATATGTCCTATAAATAGGGCTACCATGTGACACTTTAAAAGTTAGACAATTGCAAGAATTCAAGAGTTATTTCTCAATCTGTCTCAAGATCTTTTGTTGATCGAAATTTTATCTTCAAAGTTCTATTGTTTTAGCAACTCAATAGTCCTATTCAAGTTCTTCAGGGTGCGTTCAAGTACTTGGGAGAATTGCTATCCGGAGAAGCTAGACGTGCGCGTTCGGGTTAATCAACACGGGTTCGCCGAATCTAACCTATCCTTCGACCACACCGCCGCCGCCAACACCATCAATACCGCCGTCATCCGCCGCCGTGACCATCACCACCGCCAAGTTCCAGCCACCATCCAAGTGTTCCAATCGAGTCCTAGTTCGTGTCTACGTAATTCTAGTAAGTTTTATCGTATTTTGAGTCGGATTGATTCCATTGTTTTCTAGCTGACGTAGTTCGTTCTTGAAGTCTTCCGCGTGCATAAATCTCGTGTCTTGGATACATTATCCGGGTCACATCATAAATTTGGCATCAGAGCCACGTCAGCTCTGCTGGTCGTGGTTCAATCCGACGTGTCATCTACGTGTCAGTTTTCTATCGTACGTATCATTTAAATTTTGCATCGTGTCTATTGTAATATGATTGATATTCATTGAAAAAAAAAGGGAGAAAAGAAATCGGCCAAAAAGAAAAAAAAAATCGCCGAAAAAAAAAAATAAAAAAATAAAAAAAAACAAAAAAAAACGAAAATTCAGTTTGTTTTTGTGTTTTTGATCTCAATTCCTTATTTTTAGATTTGTTTCCATCTTTTTAGGGATTCTTAGATTGTGTTCACACATCCAAAATCCTTTTTCCTTTATCCATTAGATTTCTTCCCTTGTTTAGATAGATTTCATCCTAATCTACATCTATTCAAGATCTTTCCATCCTCATCCATATCTAATCAAATCCTTCACCCTTATCCATCCATATTTTCGATCCTACACACTAAAGGGCTCGAAAATTTCATCTCTTCCATATACACCCGGTTCACCTTATACACCACATAGTCCATACACCCATACACCCGTACACCCATAGACCCGTGGTCCACATACACCACCAGCTGAATTACTCATTCCACACGCCTACTTCTACTCTTAGCAACCTTCCGGCTTGATTTTATCCGTTGGAGCTTGAAGAAGACCCAGAGGAGCTAGTCAAGAGAAGCTGTTGAATTTTTCGATCAACCCACCCCCATATTTCACTCCACACGTGCACTACACATACTTGAGAGTTAAACACGAGTGGAAAAATTAAGAGTGACATACACGAGCGTTTGTGAGGAATTGTGAGGTTCTACTTTACTTTTTCTTCACGTTTGTTCGTTTTGCAGGATAAATGGACCAACAGGAAGATATTTTCTACACCCGTTGCTCCATCCAAGACAAAATTGGTTCCATGATTATTGACAGTGGTAGTGTATTTAACGCCATTAGTCAATATGCAGTGGACAAGCTCGGCCTAGTACCACAGAAGCATCCCAAGCCCTATAAGTTGCAGCGGCTTACAATCACAAGTCAGGTAAGTGTCGCATTTGCTATTGGTCGATATACTGACACTGTTTTATGTGATGTCATTCCTATGGAGGCAACACACATTCTTCTAGGTCAACCGTGGCAATTCGATCGAGGAGCAGTGCACGATTGTCACGCCAACACTTATTCCTTTGCTTGGAATGGACGACCCATCAAATTGATGCCTTTGGCACCTGAGGACGTCATTAAGGATCAGAAGTGGATGCAAGAAAAGTTTAAAGCTGAAAGGGAAAGGAAGGCCGCAACTATCGAGAGCGAATCAATCGCCACCATCCCTAGCCCTACTACGACACCGTTGGAGTCTTGTTCACATCAAGACATGTCGTCTAGTTCATCCAACGCAGATCACCAGTTAAATTCAGACATGATAAGTGAAGCTACAATTCCGTCGCAGCCCATATGCATTGATCCAACACTGGATTCGGGTAAGTCGGATAATCTATTAATTTCTCAGAACAGTGCTACTAATGATTGTTTTTCTAGTGATGTGCAGATCGAGAAGAGAGAGTTCGAGATTGAGCAGCCTGGAATAGCTACATCCAACCCTGATGACAGCTCGAAAGAAGTTTCCAACTCTCAAGAGGAGATCCACGAAGAGCTGAAGTTGGAGCATGATGATGTTCGACTTAGAGATCAGCTTGTTCTAGATAAGTCGTCCAACACCCACATTGTTTATCTTAAGGACGTGTTACATGAAATCGAGAGAGGTAAGAACCGTCTATACTATTCTAGTATTGATAGGTATTTGATGTGTATAGTTGAATCCATGTTTCTTTTTAGAATTAATTTGACATTTGGATTTAACTTGAATTGCATGAAAAGGTTGGATAGTAGAGAGTCATTGTTTGTTCCAACCAAGTGTAAGATGCGAGCATGGTATTTGAAATCAATTAGTTTGTGTTTTTCCATTGCTCATTTGAAAGCTATTCATAGTGTTGAACATGCTGGAAATTGCATAATTGTTTGTTATGCCATGTTCAATCCATTATATGTTACATGTTGGATAGTTGATTGTTTTGTTGAGTGTTATGCTGCATGTTTTGTGCATGAGGGTTTCTTGTTCAAGGGTTCACAGTTATGCATTCCTAAGTCTTCTATGCGTGAGTTATTAGTTCTTGAATCGCATGCGAGAGGTTTAATGGGTCACTTTGGTGTGTCTAAAATGTTAAACTTGCTGCATGAACATTTCTTTTGGCCACGTATGAAGCATGATGTTGAGAATGTGTGTAGTAGATGCATTACATGTAGGAGATCGAAATCTACATCACACCCATTGTGTTTATACACTCCTCTACCAGCCCCGTCTTCCCCGTGGATTGATTTATCTATGGATTTCATATTAGGTTTACCACGGTCTAGGTCTGGTCGAGATTCAATCTTTGTTGTAGTTGATAGGTTTTCCAAGATGTCTCATTTCATTGCATGTAGGAAAACCGATGATGCAGTACACATAGCCAATTTGTTCTTTATACATGTTGTGCGTTTACATGGAATACCTAGAACTATTGTTAGTGATAGGGATTCTAAGTTTCTAGCACATTTTTGGCGTGTACTATGGGGTAAGTTAGGTACCAAACTGTTATTTTCTACTGCATGTCATCCACAAACTGATGGACAAACTGAAGTAGTTAATCGCACTTTAGGTACTTTGTTGCGAGCTTTAGTTAAAAACAACTTGAAATCATGGGAAGATTGTTTACCATATGCTGAATTCGCCTATAATAGAGTTGTGCATTCATCTACCAATATGTCTCCGTTTGAAGTTGTTTATGGTTTTAATCCGCTAACGCCTAATGATCTGTTGCCTTTACCTGTTGAGCATCTAACAAGTGTTAAAGGTACAAGAAAAGCAGAACAAGTTAAGGAGATGCATGAGAAAATACGTGCGCGTATTGAAGCCGTTGGCGCACGTAATGCTGTTCAAAAGAATAAACGGCGCAAGCAAGTGGTTTTCCAGCCTGGAGATCGCGTTTGGATTCATCTGAGTCCTGGACGATTTCCCAACTTGAGAAAATCGAAATTGATGCCTAGAGGAGATGGACCATTCACCGTGCTGAGTCGAGTCAATGACAATGCATATCGCATTGATTTACCCGGTGAGTATAAGTGTTCATCTACATTTAATGTTGCTGACTTATCTCCCTTTTCTGCAGATGATGAGTTCGATGATGATGAGCCTGTGAATTCGAGGACGAATTCTTTTCAGCAGGGGGGGAATGATGAGGTCATACAAGGCAATGAAGAAAATGATCCGAAGCTGCAGTTTAAAGGTCCAATGACGCGTTTGCGAGCTAAGAAGTTGCAAGCTTATTTACAAGCTTCTATTCGTCGCAAATTCGAAATGCATGAAGATAAAATCAAGGGCAGCTCGAGATTGATCACCATGCTTGCCATAAATGATGAAGAAGGAAGCATGAAGACGTGAGAAGAAGAATGACGCCATTTGGACGTGTGCATTAAAAGTTATACGCGTTTGCATGGGAAATCGGGAGATGCTGTTTTTCATGCAAAGGTGGCAAGATTAATTATAACATGGGCCACGAATTTAATCAATAAAATCAGCCCATTGTTGTGATTAATTAAGTCCAAATAGGCGAGATTTATGAAGGCCCAAGTTGTTGGGATTTATCCTTATCTAGTTAGATTTTAGATAGATTTTTGTTATCTTATTTTTGATATCTTTTGATTTTATCCTAGATTCATCAGGATTAGTTTTGGATTGATTTTTATCACTTAATTAGGTCTAATTTTCGTCCCCTATATGTCCTATAAATAGGGCTACCATGTGACACTTTAAAAGTTAGACAATTGCAAGAATTCAAGAGTTATTTCTCAATCTGTCTCAAGATCTTTTGTTGATCGAAATTTTATCTTCAAAGTTCTATTGTTTTAGCAACTCAATAGTCCTATTCAAGTTCTTCAGGGTGCGTTCAAGTACTTGGGAGAATTGCTATCCGGAGAAGCTAGACGTGCGCGTTCGGGTTAATCAACACGGGTTCGCCGAATCTAACCTATCCTTCGACCACACTGCCGCCGCCAACACCATCAATACCGCCGTCATCCGCCGCCGTGACCATCACCACCGCCAAGTTCCAGCCACCATCCAAGTGTTCCAATCGAGTCCTAGTTCGTGTCTACGTAATTCTAGTAAGTTTTATCGTATTTTGAGTCGGATTGATTCCATTGTTTTCTAGCTGACGTAGTTCGTTCTTGAAGTCTTCCGCGTGCATAAATCTCGTGTCTTGGATACATTATCCGGGTCACATCAGATGTGTATACTTGCTATTCAGCCCAAGTTAAGCATGCATGGTGGAAAAGCCCAAAATAATTCGGCCCTTGATGATCCAATTAAGGGGATTGATTTATTAGACTATAGTATTTTATTTATTTTATTTTGGATGAATTTTTGCAGATTTTTAAGTTAGGATTTTCGGTTATTTTAGATAGGGATTTGACTAGATTTTTAGATAAGGCAAGATCTACAAAATGTACCTTAAATAGAATTCTAGTTTAGGAAGTAGTCAAAGTCCAATTCTAGTCTAATTAGGAGTATTATTTTCGTCCCTTAGGCCTTAGGAATTCGATCCAACTATTATAAATAGTGGATCCATATTTCATTGTTATTCAGACCATATTTGATAATTTTAAGCTTTGCTTTCAATATTGTCTCAACCCCAGTATATATCTTTGTGAGTTTAGATCTTTTAAATTCATACTCTTAGATTTAGCATCTCTAAGTTTTACAAAGGGAATTCGCCGTCCACGTTCGAGGGATCGTCGGAAACTCGCTATCGAAGAGCAACATAAAGAATTTGGCCTTGTGTACGTTCGAGATTCAAGGCAACTTTCGGGTTGTAATTCACATCATTTTATCACCATCCGTACAGCCATCCACGACGCCAATCATCCGTCATCAACGTACGATTCAAGTCCAGCCCCTATCGTGATCGAGATCGTCTTCGTCTCGTTTAATCCGTAAGTTCGTTTCTAACCTATCATACCCTATCTACTCTAGCCTTTCTGGCCAAAACATCATCAATCAATCCTTCCATAATACCGTCCACATCCGCCCTTTGTTATTTGGAATTGTGTTTATTTGTGTGTCATTTATCTAGGTATTTTAGTTGAGTCCAAGTCGTCTAGTTTTCGAGTATAGAATCCTTTCGGAATCGACGTAGTTTCTTTCCTAGTTTCCGCGTCTTTTGTGTCTCGTGGTGTCATTTAGTCCCGGGTCACATCACTCAGTCAACCACTCCGTCTTTGGAACCGTCCAAAGCACCGATGGAATCTTATTCTGAGCCAGCACCACAGTGGGATCCTAAGTACCACTTTGAAGTGCTTTCAAAGCACTTCCAGAGACAACACCAAACCCTCTCAGACAAGATTGACAATTTAGTGCATGCCTTTGAACGCACTAAAACTACACTGACCATTACTCAAGCAGTTCGAGGACCAGCTAGACGAGATGAGCGTCGAGACGAGCCAGAAGAGGAGTACTACGATGAGAACACAGATGCCGAGTATGAGGCCCCTGAACGAGGCCGAGATCAGCCCCGAGCCCCTCACAGGCGTTCAGCCCGCGCCGATGACTACGGAGAAGACCGAATGCTCAATAACATCAAAACGAGCATTCCGGAGTTTGAAGGCCTTCACGATCCCGATGCATACTTAGATTGGGAACGTAAGGTAGAGAAGATTTTTGCATGCTATGACTTTTCAGAGGTCAAAAAGGTGCAATTAGCATGTTTGGAGTTTAGAGGCTACGCAGCCTCATAGTGGGAGATGCAGCAGGAGAGAAAATGCCGAAATCGACATCCACCTGTCAATACTTGGGAAGAGATGAAAGGATTGATGCGAGGACGTTTTATTCCAGTCCACTATGAGAGAGAGCTTGAGAAGAAGCTCAACCAGATCAAGCAAGGCACCCGTTCGATTGAAGAGTATCACAAAGAGTTGGAGACTGCCTTGAATCGAGTTGGGAAGGAAGAGACCTTAAATGCTACCATCATTCGGTACATTGAATGTATGAATCCCGATATTGCATGTGAAGTCGAGCTCAAAGACTTCACCAATGTAGAAAGGATGGTGCAGTACGCATCGATTGTGGAAAAGCAGCTGAGAGAAGGTCGCCGACGATCACACCACAGTGCAGCCCCTACACGGCCTTCCTGGAACAAAGGTACACATTCCACATCACCTTCTACACCTTCTACTGAGTCCACACGACCCTGAGGTCAATCCGGACCACCCGAGAGACGTTTTGACCGTTCTACACCGCAGTCCAACCGTAGACCCGAGTCTACACCGGCGCCACCTTCAAGGCCAGCCTACACACGGCCCAATCAGCCCACACCGACACCAAGTACAGCCCCAAACCGAGCCCGAGACATACAATGCCATAAATGTCAAGGTTGGGGTCATTTTCAGAACCAGTGTCCAAAGCGGCGTGTTTTGTTCATCACCGAACAAAATGAGATCGAGTCCGCTAGTGAGGACGAGTCCGAGCAGCCTACGGACATCGCCAGGACCATGGAGGAGCCGTCCCTAGCTGATCATGAAGAGGCCGAACCTGAGTTCCCTCTTGTGAGTCTTGTTTCAATTCGAAGTTTGAATATCAGTCGAGATGAAGAGCAACCGGATCAACGTGAGAACATCTTCTACACGAGAGTTGCTATCCAAGGCGAGATTTGCTCCATGATCATCGACAGTGGGAGCGTTATTAATGCCATCAGTCAGTATGCGGTGGACAAGCTTGGTCTAGTTCCAATGAAGCATCTGAAGCCATATAAGTTGCAGTGGCTTACAGACCGAGGCGAGATTCGCGTCGCATGCCAGGTAAGTGTTGAATTTTCCATTGGTCGATTTTCTGACACTGTTATTTGCGATGTTATTCCTATGGATGCAGCGCATATACTATTAGGTAGACCATGGCAGTTTGACAGACACGCGGTACACGATGGTTTCACAAACACCTACATCGTGACGCGTAACGGGCGACCTACAACATTGAAGCCGCTGTCCCCTAAAGCCGTTTCTGAGGATCAACGACTTATGCAAGAGAGATTTAAAGCAGCGAGAGCAAAGGAGGCTGAAACCGTAGCCCGAGCCGCCGCCGACAATAATAAATCGGCCGCACCTTCAAAACAGGCCGCCGCCTCCTCTCCTTCCAAATCAGCTCCTAAACAGTCCCATAATGATTCCTTAGTGCATGGAGATTCATCTGGATCAGCCCCGAAGAAGGATCAAAATCGCAGCGTATTCATATCTGTTAAAGGCGTAGAGAAAGCATTAAAAGCAGGTTTACCGTTTGTTCTTTTATCTTATAAGAGCAGTGCTATTAATGATGTTTCTTTGCCTAGTGTTGTGCAGCCCCTTTTGAAGGAATTCACGGACGTGTGTTCCCGGAAGAGATTCCAAGTGGATTGCCTCCAGTTCGTGGGATCGAGCACCAGATTGATTTCCAGCCCGGCGCCGTCTTACCAAACCGCCCAGCGTACCGGACGTCCCTTGAGGAGACCAAGGAGATCGATAGACAAGTTAAAGAGCTGTTGGAGAAGAAGCAGATTCGAGAGTCGATGAGCCCATGTGCAGTTCCAGTTCCAATTATGATGTGACCCGGGACCTATGGGACACGACCAAGACAAAATACACGGAAGCTAGAATCGGAACTACGTCGGATGCGTAAGGGATCAATACGACTCAAACAAAAGAATGAAAATACAACTCAAATATATGAACAATATACTCAATTAACGTGCTGAATTAGATCAAACAAATAGACACATAAACAACCTAGATCAAGACTCAACTAAATAAAACACACACAAATAAATAGATAGATAGGCGAATTGGGACATATTTGTTATACGTGTTAATCAGGGCGAAATAAGCACGCATAGGTGATAATCGAATTATGGAGTGGATTTGGGCTGTTTTGTGGACTATGGATGATGATGATACGTGCGTAATGTAGGGATGAAGGTAGATGAACGACGGAGATGAATAAACAAGGTAGAAGAAGATTACTTACTCGAACCCCGTCTTGCGGTGAAGACGAAACGCGATATCTCGTAAACTCCAAGTTGGATAGCACTCCCCCCTAGACTTGATGGAATAGAAAAGAGTTTGAAATAGGACTTTAGATTTGCTAGGTCTAAAGAACTTGATAAAAGGGTCGATCAACCAAAGGATCGGTGAGACAATTGAGAAATTAATCTTTTATTTCATGCAACGTCTGAATAATAATGTCACAAGGTACTCCTATTTATAGGAGTGATATATGGACGAAAATTAGAGTCCTAAAAGCTAAAGAAATCAAAAATATACTAATCCTAATCAATCTAGGATAAAATCAAAAGATACCAAAAATAAGATAACAAAAATCTAACTAGATAAGGATAAATCCCAAACTGATTTTTGGACTTGAAATTTCACCTATTGGACCTTTAATTAACACAACAATGGGCTGAATTCAATGGATAAATTCGTGGCCCATATTATGGTTAATTAATTCTTGCCACCTTTTGCATGAAAAACAGCAACTTGTCGGATTCCCATGCAAACGCGTAGAACTCTTCATGAACACGTCCAAATGGCGTCGTTCTTCTTCTCACGTCTTCATGCTTCATTCTTCATCATTAATTGATAGCATGTTGACCAATTTATACGTTTGAATTCAATGCAACGTCTTCACCGCAAGACGGGATTCGAGTAAGTAATCTTCTTCTACCTTGTTTATTCATCTCCGTCGTTCATCTATCCCCCGAAAATACACACTCTTGAAAGCCCAGCAACTTCCAAGTTTTAATCTTAAATCTCGTAGATTTCACTTGTGGGAATAGGGTTAGATTGCTATCGAGAAGACAACCGATTGTTGTACGTTTCGTGAGGTGATCTTCACGGGGTTTGCAGCTGTGTTATCGACTCATTCTACTCAACACATCAACGCCGATCATCATCAACATCATCCATCTATCATATTTCGTCCATTACACCATCATACATCAAGTTCGAGTCAAGTTGTACAAGTTTACAAGCTGTTCGAGTGCAGTTCGTCCATACGTGCTATTCGCGCCAAGATAAGCACCTATCCCGTAAGTTCTTTATTTCCTTGTCATAACCTATCTACACCAGCCCTTCTTCACCACATAACATCATACTACCCGTCCATAGCCATACCCTTTCGATTCGAACCAAAACAGCCCCTTTTCGTCCTATTTAGTTGTGTTTTATTTGGTGTCGTGTCATAGTCTAGGTAATTTAATCGAGTCCTTTGAGTTTTATTGAACCCTTACGCATCCGACGTTGTTCCGTTCCTTAGCTTCCGCATAGTTTTTCGGGTTGCGGTGAGTTCCGATTCTAGCTTCCGTGTATTTTGTCTTGGTCGTGTCCCATAGGTCCCGGGTCACATCATAAATGATTCCCATGCAAACGCGTAGAACTCTTCATGCACACGTCCAAATGGCGTCGTTCTTCTTCTCACGTCTTCATGCTTCATTCTTCATCATTAATTGATAGCATGTTGACCAATCTCGGGCTGAATATTTGATCTTCATGGGCTGCCCAAAATATCTGAATATTTTCATGCACTTGTGTTCTTCAAATCTTGATCTCCAATCTTTAATCTTGAACAACATGATTATCTTTGAAGCTCTCAATGGTAGTCTTGGATTTGATTCTTTTATGCTTTTCGGGTTCGTATCATTCCCCTCCTCTTGAAAAGAATTCGTCCTCGAATTCAAATATCCGGGATCAAAGACGAACATGGAAGGAACATCAATATCTTTTTGGACAAGATCAATAACATGGGGCACAACTTTAGCAACCTGTAAAATAAAGATATCACAAGAAAATGGTTGACAAATGATGTTAGAATTCGACTGTTTCTCGATGCTAGCTTGATCGAGCTCCTCATGATCTTCAACCACTTCCAAGTTGATCTCACTCTCGACCTCTTTTTCTTCTTCTCCAACGCTTTCACAAGTTGCAACTTCTATCAATTCTTCAAGAGAGGCTTCAACGGAAATGGTTACCTCTAGAATAGGATCTTCTTCCTTGACTTCAGCTGGATTTTCCTCAGGTTTGTCATCGATCGGGGGCTGCATTGATGATGTAAGCCATGTAGGTGGTACATAGGTACGTAGAAACTCCTCGAATGACTCAGGTTGGTAACTCGTGGTCGACTCTACTTGAACCTCCTCTTTAGACTTCATCTCTAGTTCCTCTAGCCATTTTTCTATCCGAATGGCGTAATCCACCATGTCCTCCAACTCATCGAAGCGATACAATGCTACTCTTTCGCGAATTGCCCTTCGTAGACCAGCTAGAAATCTATCCATGGTATCTTCTGGATATTCTTCTACATCAGCTCGTCTCATGGCTTCAATCATTTTGCTGTAGTAGTCATTTACACTTCGATCTCTTTGTCTAAGCTTGTATAGCTTTTCCTCCAACTGCCATTGGTAGTGATCTGGAATGAAGCGTTTCCGCATCAAATCTTTCAACTCACGCCATGTGTCGATAGGTGGAAGGTGATCTCGATGGCATCGGTTCTGCTGGAATTCCCACCATGTTGCTGCGTAGCCTCTAAACTCCAAGGAAACTAATTGCACCTTCTTTGGCTCGGGGAAGTAGTAGTACTCAAAAACCTTGTCTACTTTTCGTTCCCAATCAAGGTATGCATTGGGATCGTGTAGACCTTCAAACTCGGGGATGTAGAGATGGCGAGAATTTGGTGTATATGGTGTACGGGTGTATGGAGTATGAGTGGTGTATGGTGTATGGACCGTGGGGTGCATGGGTGCATAGGTGTATGGTCCGGATGGTGTACGGGTGGTGTATGGTGCACACAGTGGTGTATGGGGTAATTTTCGATCCACAAGGAAGGATATGGACGAAAATTAAAGCAAGAAAAATAAAAAGAATAGATAGGGAAAGATAAGAATGTATAAGGAAAGAAAAGATATAGATAAGGTAGTATCTATTTGGATGTGTTTGACCAATGTGAACAAATCTAAAAATCCCTAAATTTGTGGAAACAAATCTATCTAGACTAGGAAAGACACAAAATCAAAATAAACAAGAGAATAAATCTGAATTTTCGTTTTTTTTTTTTTGACGATTTTTTTTTTTTGCTGTAGGGCTTCGACCCTTTGCTCCTTTCTTCTTTTTTTTTTTTGAATATTCAGATATTACAACTCGAAAGACTCAAAAGACAATAAAAACGAACAAAAACAACGTATTAAACCACGAACGATAGAAACCGACCTGGCTCTGATACCAATTTATGATGTGACCCGGGACCTATGGGACACGACCAAGACAAAATACACGGAAGCTAGAATCGGAACTACGTCGGATGCGTAAGGGATCAATACGACTCAAACAAAAGAATGAAAATACAACTCAAATATATGAACAATATACTCGATTAACGTGCTGAATTAGATCAAACAAATAGACACATAAACAACCTAGATCAAGACTCAACTAAATAAAACACACACAAATAAATAGATAGATAGGCGAATTGGGACATATTTGTTATACGTGTTAATCAGGGCGAAATAAGCACGTATAGGTGATAATCGAATTATGGAGTGGATTTGGGCTGTTTTGTGGACTATGGATGATGATGATACGTGCGTAATGTAGGGATGAAGGTAGATGAACGACGGAGATGAATAAACAAGGTAGAAGAAGATTACTTACTCGAATCCCGTCTTGCGGTGAAGACGAAACGCGATATCTCGTAAACTCCAAGTTGGATAGCACTCCCCCCTAGACTTGATGGAATAGAAAAGAGTTTGAAATAGGACTTTAGATTTGCTAGGTCTAAAGAACTTGATAAAAGGGTCGATCAACCAAAGGATCGGTGAGACAATTGAGAAATTAATCTTTTATTTCATGCAACGTCTGAATAATAATGTCACAAGGTACTCCTATTTATAGGAGTGATATATGGACGAAAATTAGAGTCCTAAAAGCTAAAGAAATCAAAAATATACTAATCCTAATCAATCTAGGATAAAATCAAAAGATACCAAAAATAAGATAACAAAAATCTAACTAGATAAGGATAAATCCCAAACTGATTTTTGGACTTGAAATTTCACCTATTGGACCTTTAATTAACACAACAATGGGCTGAATTCAATGGATAAATTCGTGGCCCATATTATGGTTAATTAATTCTTGCCACCTTTTGCATGAAAAACAGCAACTTGTCGGATTCCCATGCAAACGCGTAGAACTCTTCATGCACACGTCCAAATGGCGTCGTTCTTCTTCTCACGTCTTCATGCTTCATTCTTCATCATTAATTGATAGCATGTTGACCAATCTCGGGCTGAATATTTGATCTTCATGGGCTGCCCAAAATATCTGAATATTTTCATGCACTTGTGTTCTTCAAATCTTGATCTCCAATCTTTAATCTTGAACAACATGATTATCTTTGAAGCTCTCAATGGTAGTCTTGGATTTGATTCTTTTATGCTTTTCGGGTTCGTATCATTATCTGAAGTCCGATCCTTTCACGGCCTTGCCGGATTTTATCGTCGCTTTGTGCGCGATTTCTCTAGCATTGTCGCGCCTCTTACTGAGCTAAGTAAGAAGGATCGCAAGTTTGAATGGGGTAAACAACAAGAGCATGCGTTTAATACTTTGAAGTCTTTATTGTGTTCTGCTCCTGTTTTATGTTTACCGGATTTTTCCAAAACTTTTGAGATCGAGTGTGATGCCTCCGGGATAGGTATTGGTGCTGTTTTGATGCAGGAAAAACGGCCCGTGGCATACTTCAGTGAGAAGCTCAATGGCGCCGCATTGAGGTATTCAACGTACGATAAGGAGCTATACGCTTTGAAGCGTGCATTGGATACATGGCAGCACTACTTGTGGCCCAAGGAGTTCGTCATTCACACGGATCATGAGAGCTTGAAGCACTTGAAGGGTCAAAGCAACTTGAACAAGCGTCATGCGAGATGGGTCGAGTTCATCGAGTCCTTTCCGTACGTCATCAAGTACAAGAAAGGAGAAGATAACGTCGTCGCCGACGCCCTCTCTCGAAGGTACACGTTGCTTAACCTAATGCATGCTAAGATGCTTGGATTTGAATCATTGAAAGCCTTGTATGAAGTGGACGATTATTTTGGTCCTATCTATGCTAAGTGTTCGACTTTATCTAAGTCTTTTGATGGTTTCTATGTGCATGATGGATTCTTGTTTAGAGAGTCTAAGTTGTGCATTCCTACTTGTTCTATGCGTGAGCTACTTGTTTTAGAATCGCATGCGGGAGGATTAATGGGACATTTTGGTGTACATAAGACATTATTGTTGTTGCATGAGCATTTCTTTTGGCCGCATATGAAACGTGATGTTGCACGCATGTGTAGTAGATGTGTTACTTGTCATAAGTCTAAATCTACTTCGCATCCATTTGGTTTGTACACGCCTTTACCTGCTCCATCTAGTCCTTGGATTGATTTATCTATGGATTTTATTTTGGGATTGCCTAGGTCTAGATCGGGTAAAGATTCTGTGTTTGTTGTAGTTGATAGGTTTTCCTGTAGGAAAACTGATGATGCTGTTCACATAGCCAATTTGTTCTTTATTCATGTTGTTAGATTGCATGGAATTCTTCGTACTATTGTTAGTGATAGGGATTCTAAATTTTTGGGACATTTTTGGCGCGTTCTTTGGGGAAAGCTAGGTACTAAGTTATTATTTTCTACTGCATGTCATCCACAAACTGAGGTTGTGAATCGTACTTTAGGAACATTGCTTAGATCATTGATTAAGAATAATGTGAAGTCATGGGAAGAAAACACCTTATGCTGAGTTTGCTTACAATCGTGTTATTCATTCTTCTACTAACATGTCTCCATTTGAGGTTGTTTATGGTTTTAATCCACTAACACCTAATGATTTGATTCCTTTACCTGTTGAGCATCTAACAAGTGTTAAAGGATTAAAGAGAGCTGATCTTATCAAGGAGATGCATGAGAAAGTTAGAGCCCGGATCGAGCATAAAGGAACTCAAACCGCCGCCGCCCGTAACACACGTCGCAAACGTGTTGTCTTTCAGCCCGGTGATCGTGTTTGGATTCATCTGAGTCCCGGCCGCTTTCCAAACTTGAGGAAATCAAAGTTGTCACCACGAGGAGATGGTCCTTTCACCGTCTTAAGCCATGTCAATGACAATGCATACCGCATTGATCTACCTGGTGAGTATAAATGTTCTTCAACGTTTAATGTTGCTGATTTATCTCCCTTTGATGCAGGTGAATTCGATCAAGATGATGATCCAAATTCGAGGACGAATTCTTTTCAGCAAGGGGGGAATGATGAAGCCATGGACAACAAAGATGATGAAGAACCGGAGTTGCAATTTAGAGGACCAATCACAAGATCAAGAGCTAAGAAGTTGCAAGCTTACTTGTAAATGTTGATTCGAAGAAAGCTCGAGATTGGAGATGAAGAAGTCAAGAGAAGCAATTCCAAGATAGTTAATTTATTAACTATTGAAGATCAAGAACACACCATGGAGTATTAATCTTGAAGAGATGAAGATGAAGAGTTCAAGAGCATGTGTGCATGTGCATGAAATTTGTCGTGCATGTGTGTGCGGTTTCTAGTGAAGAAATCGGTCCCATAGTAATTAATTATGGGGTTGATTTTATTTAGACTATAGTATTTATTTAATTAATTTAGACTATAGTTTAGATCAGATTTTTATTTAATTATTTGAGTAATTTTCGTCCATAATGAGAATAGGTTTGACTAGAATTGTATTTAAGGCAATTTCCTACCTTGAATAGAATTCTAGCTTAGGTATCTTCCTAGTATAGTTAGAGATCTCTTTTGGATCAATTTTTAGGCCTTTTAACCTTATTATTTTCGTGGCTTTTAACCCTATAAATAGGGGAACCATGTAACATTATTATTTTAGACTCTATTTGATAAATTTAGCTTTGTGCTTTCAATATAGTCTCACCCCCTTCAAAACCTTTGTGATTTGGTTCGAAAATTACACTCTTAAAGCTTAGCAAACTTTAGGTTTTATTTCAAGTCTCGTTCTAGTGCTCGTGTGGTGCTAGGGTTGGATTGCTACGAAGAGGTTTCAAGTGGTGATTCGTTTGGTGGAGTAATCTTCACTAGGTGGACGCTCCGAGTTCGATTCTTTCTACAACAACATCGACGCCTCCATATCGACGTCCTCCATCTTACATAATTCGTCCATATCAAGATCAAGACATCCCCAATTCAGTTCGAGTTCCTTCCATCAAGTTCTCAAATCGTTCCATTAATCCGTAAGTTCATCATATCTCTATCATACCCTATCTACTCAAGCCATTCTTCACCTATACCTCACCATCGATTTCCCTTCACCATTGCCGTTCCTTTAGCCTTCCAAGACAGCCCATTTATTTGGATTTTGTGTTTATTTGTGTGTCGTAGTCTAAGTATTTTAGTTGGTTCTTAGTCGTCTAGTTAGATACGTATTGATCCCTTTCGTCACCGGCGTAGTTTCGTTCCTTAGCTTCCGCATCGTTGATCTTTGTCGTGTCCCATAGGCCCCGAGTCACATCACTAGCAGAAACCGGCACTGGAGTACCAACAATTGTGCAAGTCCCCAGACAAATCAACAGGAAGGATTTGGAGCGTTTAGTACCAGCAGAGTGGATCACCAATTATGAATCAATGCATCAAGAGGCAGCTCCAATCCAAGCTACAGACTTCAAATTTGAATGACTACAAGATGGAAAGGCTAAAACCATCTTTAAACCTGATAGGGTGGAATCCAGCTCCAAGACACTATTTCAACTTCTCATCTCTCCTGTTCAAAATCCTATCATGAAGGACTCTGGCGGATTCCCTATTCCTATCTCTTCCTTCTTTTCTGATGGAAGAGAAGTTTACACCAGCATGATAAATAGCCATTTCATCTGGGATGCAGATGTGGCCATGTGCGATCCACAATGCAACTGTCAAGATGATTCATCCGATGATGAATTTGAAGAGGAAGAGGATGACTATCTTAATGATGAAATAGTAGATATCCATCATCTAACCATCCAGAAGAAGATGATGATGAAGCTTTTGGTGCCCTCTCCTTACCTAAAAAGTCTAATCATAGCAGCGAGAAGTATACAACTCCTACTTCTCAATGTTTTATGTTTAGAAACTACGATGATGAATTCCCCTCCTTTGTCTCGACATGAAGATCTTGCTAATAATATTATTTCAAGACCTTACATCCAGAGTACAACAATGGAGCCAACCGGTCAAAGAAAACCTTTAAATCAAGGAGAAGAAGTTCTAAACTGGCATACTATTAATGCTAGAGCTCAAAATCGATCACTTCAAACAATTGATTCAAAGGTTACTCGAATTCTTGACAAAGTCCATAATTCAAATGAAAGAGTCCAATCCATTGAAGTTCAACTCAGACGAGCAGAACAGAGATTATCTCATCGAATAAACCAACTGGACTCAGAATTGCAAGCCCTCATGTCAAGAAATCAATATGGCCAAGAATTCATGGAAAAGGAAGCTGAAATAAGAAAACTCAAGAAGGAGATGCAAAAAATTGATGAAGATAAAGCCCGCTCTCTGTTTCTACCACATCCTCATTCCAGCATCACGCCTCCAGAATCTCCAGAATATTCTAAATATTTTGGAATGATTTCTAGTATTCCACTAGAAATTCCCAAGAAGGCCAAAAAGAAGACTATTCATAAAGTTGATGTACCAGATGATGATAATGATGAAACTCAACCAGCAGATACTCTAATGGTCTATCCTAATCATTCCATCTTCCATGACTCGTCCAGTCTTTCAGATGCCTCTACCAACATTGAAGGAGATGAAGGAATCGCAGACGTGTCTAAAATCTTGATGGCCGATCCTGAATCTCAGCCCTATACTGAGCCTGAACCCCTTTCAGTAGATTCAGATCCAGAAGCTGGCGATGATCCATATGTATCTCATCCTGAAGATGATCGTTTCCCAAAACAGTCAAGCGGACCATGGTTCTCTTTTGATGATATTCCAATACAGAAAAGGAGAGAGAAGATGCATACTTTTGCAGCTTGGATAGATAATCAACTTAACAAAGATGGTGCATATCTTCGAGTTGTTCTTAAGGAATTTACCTCAAGATTCCTTGGAACATTACGAGAATGGTTTCTAAGCTTGGGTGAATATCGGCAACTTCAGATTCTCAATGCAACCACCCCTGGAGAAGTGTTGGGAGAAATTCATCGTGAATTCATTGGTGATATTTCTCTCTACACTAAAACAATTTCGCAGGAGTATTTTCTGATGAGATGCTGTTCATTATCCAAAAAAAACTTAGACTGGCATTTTAAGCGAATGTCAGAACGATTCTATTGTCTTAATGGATATAATGATCCTAATCTCAAGAACGTATATCTTGCATCTTTGCCGAAAGAGCTACAACCAGAAATGACCCGAATGATTCAAGCCACTCGAAGGGAGCTCTCTCAAACTAGCATGGGTCAAATTCATCAAATTTCTTTAGCAGCCTTGGATAAACTCTGTGAACAGAAGAATCTTTTCAAAGAAATGATGGAAAGGCGCAAGATTCCAAAATCTGTTTGTGACAAATCATATCTTGAGATAAAGTACTCTGACAAAGAATGCAGCTGTTCGTCATCAAAAAAGAAGAAAAAGGTCAAATATTGAAAGCAGAAAAATAAGAAGAAATACAGATTCTTCAAAAGGAAGCAATTCAGGAAAAAGAAAACAAACAGATGTTATCTTTGCAACAAAGAAGGACACTTTGGGGGAATGATGAGGACATCCATAGCAATGATGAAGTCAATGAAGAGCTGCGATTCAAAGGACCCGTCACAAGACTACGAGCTAAGAAGTTGCAAGAATATTTGCAAGCTATAATTCGCAAGAGGTTCGAAGCTGAAGACGGAGCACAAGGAAGCTTGAAGATGATGACATTGTTAAAGATGGAAGATGGAGATCAAGATGTGGAGAGCAATACATGAAGGAGGCGTGCAAGTGTGCTTTTGTTGGGCTTGATGTGTATACTTGCTATTCAGCCCAAGTTAAGCATGCATGGTGGAAAAGCCCAAAAGTTTCGGCCCTTGATGATCCAATTAAGGGGATTGATTTATTAGACTATAGTATTTTATTTATTTAATTTATACTATGGTTTGGATGATTTTATCAGATTTTTAGTTAGGATTTTTCGGTTATTTAGTTGAAGATTTGACTAGATTTTTAGTTAAGGCAAGATCTACAAAATCTACCTTAAATAGAATTCTAGTTTAGGAAGTAGTCAAAGTCCAATTGTAGTCTAATTAGGATCATTATTTTCGTCCATTAGGCCTTAGGAATTCGATCCAACTATTATAAATAGTGGATCCATATTTCATTGTTATTCAGACCATATTTGATAATTAAAGCTTTGCTTTCAATATTGTCTCAACCCCAATTTAATCTTTGTGAGTTTAGATCATTTAAATTCATACTCTTAGATTTAGCAACTCTAAGTTTTACAAAGGAAATTCGCCGTCCACGTTCGAGGGATCGTCGGAAACTCACTATCGAAGAGCAACTTAAAGAATTTGGCCTTGTGTACGTTCGAGATTCAAGGCAACTTTCGGGTTGTAATTCACATCGATTTTACATCGTCCATCATCGCCGTTCGACGTCATCCAAACATCATCAACGTTCGTCCCATTCTAGCCCTTGTTCGAGTTCAACATCATCTCGTTCCGATTCAATCCGTAAGTCCATTACAACTCTATCATACCCTATCTACTCTAGCCATTCTAAACCTATTCCAATCCATCAAACATCTTCATCCATACCCTCATCTTGTTCGTTCCAAAACAGCCCTATATTCGTTTGGATTTGTGTTTATTTGTGTGTCATTTATCTAGGTATTTTAATTGAGTCCAAGTCGTCTAGTTATTCGAGTATAGAATCCTTTCGTACCGACGTAGTTTCTTTCCTAGCTTCCGCGTCTTTTGTGTCTCGTTGTGTCATATTGTCTCGGGTCACATCAGAAGTTCCCATAATTAAAACTCTAATTACCTAACTAAAAAGACCTTCTAGAAAATAATACCCTAATAATAAAAAACGAAAATAATAAAATAAATACCAAAAATCAAATAATAAAAATCTAACTATGGATAAAATAAACCCAACAACTTTGGGCCTTCAAACTTGGGCTCTTGATCTCGAACATGGGCTGATTTAATTACACTTCATGGGTTGCTAATCATGCTCGAATATTTAATGTATTATTCTTCAAACCTTGATCTCCAATCTTTAATTTTGAACAACATAACAATCTTGGGATCTTTTAATGGTAGCTTTAGAAGAGCCGATTTGATGCTTGTCGTGCTCGTATCAGACTGTCTTCATGCCTTCCTTCTTCATCATTAATTGATAGCATGTTGAACAATCTCGGGCTGAATATTTGATCTTCATGTATTGTTCCTCAAATCTTGATTTCCAATCTTTGATGGCCCTCACTCTAACAATCTTCGGACCTTTAAATGATAGCTCCGAATTTAATTCTTCAAGGTTTTTCAGGATCATATCATTCCCCTCCTCTTGAAAAGAATTCGTCCTCGAATTCAAATCTTCGGGGTCAAGGACTACCATGAATGGATCATCAAACTCCTTTTTGTGCACAACTAAATCATATGGAACATTCTCAACAACCTGTAAAATAAAGACATCAAAAGTACAGGGTTGATCAAAAACGTTAGAACTCGGTAGCTCCTCAATGACTTCTTCTTTGTGTTGTTTGTGCTCCATAGTCATTACTCCATTAATGTCAATCTCCTCTTGAAAACATGGCTGCATGTCCATCAATTTCTCAACTACTTCGAATTCCTCAACTGTATCATTGGATTCCTCAACGGCGGTAACAATCTCTATTTCTTCTTCCTCGACTTTTCCAACGTCTAAGCACATGGGAACAGATGGCAATGAGATAATAGGTACTTCAACGAAGTCTAGAATTGGTACCTTGGAAGTAGAATCGTCATTCGTAGCAATGAACTCAGATGGTAACACAACGCTCGACTCTACTTGAACCACTTCATTTTGCCTCATTTCTAGACTCTTCAACCACTTCTCTATCTCATTGGCGTATTGCATCATGTCTTTCAACTTGTCAAAGTGATACAATGCTACCTTTTCTCGGATTGCTCTTCGTAGACCAGCTAGGAATCTATCCATGGTATCTTCTGGATATTCTTCTATATCAGCTCGTCTCATGGCTTCAATCATTTTGTTGTAGTAGTCATTTACACTTCGATCTCTTTGTCTAAGCTTGTATAGCTTTTCCTCCAACTGCCATTGGTAGTGATCTGGAATAAAGCGTTCCGCATCAAATCTTTCAACTCACGCCATGTGTCGATAGGTGGAAAATGATCTCGATGGCATCGGTTATGTTGTAATTCCCACCATGTTGTTGCGTAGCCTTTAAACTCCAAAGAAACTAAGTTCACCTTCTTTGGCTCGGGGAAGTCGTCGTACTCAAAAACCTTGTCTACTTTTCGTTCCCAATCAAGGTATGCATTGGGATCATATAGACCTTCAAACTCAGGGATGGTCAATTTGTTGTTGCTGCAGAGATGGCGAGAATTTGGTGTATATGGTGTACGGGTGTATGGAGTATGAGTGGTGTATGGTGTATGGACCGTGGGGTGCATGGGTGCATGGGTGTATGGTCCGGATGGTGTACGGGTGGTGTATGGTGCACACAGTGGTGTATGGGGTAATTTTCGATCCACAAGGAAGGATATGGACGAAAATTAAAGCAAGAAAAATAAAAAGAATAGATAGGGAAAGATAAGGATGAAATAAGAAGGTATAAGGAAAGAAAAGATATAGATAAGGTAGTATCTATTTGGATGTGTTTGACCAATATGTGAACAAATCTAAAAATCCCTAAATTTGTGGAAACAAATCTATCTAGACTAGGAAAGACACAAAATCAAAATAAACAAGAGAATAAATCTGAATTTTCATTTTTTTTTTTACAAATTTTTTTTTTTGCTGTAGGGCTTCGAGACCCTTTGCTCCTTTCTTTTTTTTTTGAATATTCAGATATTACAACTCGAAAGACTCAAAAAACAATAAAAACGAACAAAAACAACGTATTAAACCACGAACGATAGAAACCGACGTGGCTCTTGATACCAATTTATGATGTGACCCGGGACCTATGGGACACGACACGGACGAAAGGATGCGGAAGTAAGGAACGGAACAACGTCGGATGCGTAAGGGATCAATACGAATAAGAGAATAAACGAAAAGACGCGGCTAGAAACGAACAAGACTCGAACGAACTAGGACTCGACTGTTGACACGATGAACACCCTTGGATGGCTGGAACTCGGCGATGATGGCTAGAATCACGGCGAACGACGGTGGTGGAAGGAATCTCGGCGATGAAAGGTAGAAGGATAAATCAGGATCGGCGAACCCGTGTTGTATCAACTCGAACGCGCACGACTAATTCTCCAGATAGCAATTCTCCCAAGTACTCGTTGTATCCTGAAGAACTTGAATAAGACTACTGTATTGCTAGAACAATAGAATTGTTTGTGCATAAATGATCAACCAAAGGATCGGAGACAAAAGGGAGGAATAAATCTCAAACTCAAGCAATTGTCTGCATAATAATAATGTCACAAGGTGCTCCTATTTATAAGAGTGTATATGGACGAAAATTAGAGTCCTAAAACTAAGAGAATTCGAAAATATACTAATCCTAATCAATCTAGGATAAAATCAAAAGATACCAAAAATAAGATAACAAAAATCTAACTAAATCTAACTAGATAAGGATAAATCCCAAACTGATTTTGGGCCTTCAAAATTCACCTCTTATTGGATTGGGCTCTTCAATAACGTGTTGGACTATTATTGGATGAATCCACACGTTAATTTCAATGTCAACCCAGTCAGTATGCCCATACCGACTGTCTTCATGCAATCTGGTCAGTATGCCCATACCGACTGTCTTCATGCCTTCCTTCTTCATCATTAATTGATAGCATGTTGACCAATCTCGGGCTGAATATTTGATCTTCATGTATTGTTCCTCAAATCTTGATTTCCAATCTTTGATGGCCCTCACTCTAACAATCTTCGGACCTTTGAATGATAGCTCTGAATTTAATTCTTCAAGGTTTTTCAGGATCATATCAGCTACTAATAGTGTTTCTTTGCCTTGTGATGTGCAGCCCCTTATGGAGGAGTTCGCGGACGTGTTCCCGGAAGAGATTCCAAGTGGATTACCTCCAGTTCGTGGGATCGAGCACCAGATCGACTTCGTACCCGGCGCAGTCTTACCCAACAGACCGGCGTACTGCACGTCCCCCGAGGAGACGAAGGAGATCGACCGCCAAGTGAAGGAGTTGCTAGAGAAGAAGTGATGTGACCCGGGACCTATGGGACACGATCAACACAAACATACGCGGAAGCTAGAATCGAAACAACGTCGGATAAGTAAGGGTTCAACAAAACTCAAAGGACTCGATTAAATTACCTAGACTATGACACGACACCAAATAAAACACAACTAAATAGGTCGAAAAGGGCTGTTTTGGTTCGAAATCGAAAAGGTATGGCTATGGACGTGTAGTATGATGTTATGTGGTGAAGAAGGGCTGTAGTAGATAGGTTAGGACACGAAAATAAAGAACTTACAATATAGATGCTTATCTTGGCGAGTTGAACACGTATGAACGAACTGCACTCGAACAGCTTGTAAACTTGTACAACTTGACTCGAACTTGATGTATGATGGTGTAATGGACGAAATATGATAGATGGATGATGTTGATGATGATCGGCGTTGATGTGTTGAGTAGAATGAGTCGATAACACAGCTGCAAACCCCGTGAAGATCACCTCACGAAACGTACAACAATCGGTTGTCTTCTCGATAGCAATCTAACCCTATTCCCACAAGTGAAATAGAATGAGATCTTAAATAAAACTTGGAAGTTGCTAGGCTTTCAAGAGTTCAATTTTCGGCTGAAAATTAAGAAAAGAGAATCTTGGGTGAGACAATATTGAAAGGTAAATTCTTCTTAATCAAATATGGTCTAAATATGAAAGTAACAATGATCCCCTTTATATAGAAGAGGGATGGACGAAAATTTAAAGTAAAATCCTAAAAGAAATCGAAAATAAAAAGATATCCTAATCTAAGTAGGATTCCTACCTTAATTAGAACTCTATTTAAGGCAAATCCAAAAAGACCAAAAATAAAATAATAAAAATCTATCTAATGGATAAATAAAACCCAACACTTTTGGGCCTTCATAATTGGACTCTAATATTTCGAATTGGGCTGAATTAATTTGAACTCCATGGCTGCCCAAATATCCGAAATAATTCATGCATGAGTTCGACGTGCACGAGCCATGCAACACGTCAAAATCCTTCTTCCCTCTTTAAGTACTCGTCTCCAACTTCATGCCTTCATCTTCATCTTGAATGGACAACATGGTAATCCATTTAGGGCTGCAGTGCATGATCTCTTGTTCGTCTAACTTGCGTCGCACATAGGCTTGGAAATAGCCTTGCAATTTCTTTGCTCTTAGTCTTGTGATCGGTCCAATCATTTGCAGCTCCGGATTATCTTCTTCAATCCTAGGCATGGCTTCATCAAGAAGCAAATCCGTGAGTCGATGAGCCCTTGTGCAGTTCCAGTCATCCTAGTGCCAAAGAAGAACAACGAATGGAGGATGTTCATGGATTGCCGCGCCATCAACAAAATAACGGTTAAGTATAGATTTCCTATCCCCAGACTTGATGATATGCTAGATGAATTAAGTGGTTCTAATGTGTTTTCTAAGATAGATTTAAGATCTGGTTATTTTCAAGTTAGAATGCATGAAGGGGATGAATGAAAAACTGCGTTTAAAACAAAGCATGGTCTATATGAGTGGTTAGTTATGCCATTTGGTCTCACTAATGCACCGAGCACGTTTATGAGGTTAATGAACCATGTTTTGCGTGATGTGATTGGTAAATTTGTGGTTGTTTACTTTGATGATATCTTGATTTACAGTCACAGTGCACAGGCGCACCTAGAACACCTTAGGCGTGTTTTTATGCTCTTGCGTGATGCAAACTTGTATGGAAATTTGTCTAAGTGTTCCTTTTGCATAGATGAAGTCATTTTTCTAGGCTTTGTCGTCAGTTTTCGTGGTATCGAGGTAGACCGTTCCAAAATCAAGGCGATTGAGGAATGGCCAACCCCGAAAAATGCTTCAGAAGTTCGGTCCTTTCATGGACTTGCCGGTTTTTACCGACGTTTTGTGCGTGATTTTTCTAGTATAGCCGCCCCTCTTACTGAGCTAAGTAAGAAGGATCGGAAATTTGAGTGGGGTAAACAACAAGAGCATGCATTTACTACTTTGAAATCTTTGTTATGTTCTGCTCCTGTTCTTCGTTTACCTGATTTTACTAAGACTTTTGAGATCGAGTGTGATGCTTCGGGCATAGGTATTGGTGTAGTTCTGATGCAGGATCGCAGGCCCGTCGCCTACTTCAGTGAGAAGCTTAGTGGCTCCAGTTTGAGGTATTCAACGTACGACAAAGAGCTTTATGCTTTGAAGCGTGCATTGGATACATGGCAGCACTATCTTTGGCCCAAGGAGTTCGTGATTCACACGGACCACGAGAGTTTAAAGCACCTTAAAGGACAGCAAAATCTGAACAAAAGACATGCAAGATGGGTGGAATTCATCGAATCCTTCCCATATGTGATCAAGTACAAGAAAGGTGAAGAGAACGTCGTCGCGGACGCGTTATCTCGAAGGTACGCACTTCTGAACTTAATGTATGCTAAGATGCTTGGTTGGGAGTCCATTAAGTCATTATATGTTGAGGACGCCTATTTCAGCCCCATTTATACTTCATGTGTGTCGAAATCTAGAGCTATTGATGGTTATTATGTGCATGATGGGTTTTTGTTCAAGGAGTCTAAGTTATGCATTCCTATTTGTTCTATGCGTGAGCTACTTGTGTTAGAATCGCATGCGGGAGGTTTAATGGGTCACTTTGGTGTACATAAGACATTGAACTTGCTGCATGAACACTTTTATTGGCCGCATATGCGTAGGGATGTAGAGAATGTGTGTAGTCGTTGCATTATTTGTCGTCAAGCCAAATCCACTTCGCACCCATTCGGCCTTTACACGCCATTACCCGCCCCTACAGCCCCTTGGATTGATATTTCTATGGATTTTATATTGGGATTACCTAGGTCTAGGTCGGGTAAAGATTCGGTGTTTGTTGTAGTTGATCGGTTCTCTAAAATGGCTCATTTCATTGCATGTAGAAAAACCGATGATGTTGTTCATATTGCCAACTTGTTCTTTGTGCATGTTGTTAGATTGCATGGAATTCCTCGTACTATTGTTAGTGATAGGGATTCTAAGTTTTTAGGACATTTCTGGCGTGTTTTGTGGGGAAAATTAGGTACTAAGTTATTGTTTTCTACTGCATGTGATACGAACCCGAAAAGCATAAAAGAATCAAATCCAAGACTACCATTGAGAGCTTCAAAGATAATCATGTTGTTCAAGATTAAAGATTGGAGATCAAGATTTGAAGAACACAAGTGCATGAAAATATTCAGATATTTTGGGCAGCCCATGAAGATCAAATATTCAGCCCGAGATTGGTCAACATGCTATCAATTAATGATGAAGAATGAAGCATGAAGACGTGAGAAGAAGAACGACGCCATTTGGACGTGTGCATGAAGAGTTCTACGCGTTTGCATGGGAATCCGACAAGTTGCTGTTTTTCATGCAAAAGGTGGCAAGAATTAATTAACCATAATATGGGCCACGAATTTATCCATTGAATTCAGCCCATTGTTGTGTTAATTAAAGGTCCAATAGGTGAAATTTCAAGTCCAAAAATCAGTTTGGGATTTATCCTTATCTAGTTAGATTTTTGTTATCTTATTTTTGGTATCTTTTGATTTTATCCTAGATTGATTAGGATTAGTATATTTTTTATTTCTTTAGCTTTTAGAACTCTAATTTTCGTCCATATATCACTCCTATAAATAGGAGTACCTTGTGACATTATTATTCAGACGTTGCATGAAATAAAAGATTAATTTCTCAATTGTCTCACCGATCCTTTGGTTGATCGACCCTTTTATCAAGTTCTTTAGACCTAGCAAATCTAAAGTCCTATTTCAAACTCTTTTCTATTCCATCAAGTCTAGGGGGGAGTGCTATCCAACTTGGAGTTTACGAGATATCGTGTTTCGTCTTCACCGCAAGACGGGATTCGAGTAAGTAATCTTCTTCTACCTTGTTTATTCATCTCCGTCGTTCATCTACCTTCATCCCTACATTACGCACGTATAATCATCATCCATAGTCCACAAAAACAGCCCAAATCCACTCCATAATTCGATTATCACCTATACGTGCTTATTTCGCCCTGATTAACACGTATAACAAATATGTCCCAATTCGCCTATCTATCTATTTATTTGTGTGTGTTTTATTTAGTTGAGTCTTGATCTAGGTTGTTTATATGTCTATTTGTTTGATCTAATTCAGCACGTTAATCGAGTATATTGTTCATATATTTGAGTTGTATTTTCATTCTTTTGTTTGAGTCGTATTGATCCCTTACGCATCCGACGTAGTTCCGATTCTAGCTTCCGTGTATTTTGTCTTGGTCGTGTCCCATAGGTCCCGGGTCACATCAGCATGTCATCCACAAACTAATGGTCAAACTGAGGTTGTGAATCGTACATTAGAAGCTTTACTTAGGTCTCTAATTAAGAACAATTTGAAGTCATGGGAAGAGTGTTTACCATATGCTGAATTTGCTTATAATCGTGTTATTCATTCTTCTACTAACATGTCCCCATTTGAGGTAGTTTATGGATTTAATCCATTAACTCCTACTGATTTGATTCATTTACCCGTTGAGCATCTAACGAGTGTTAAAGGTATGAAGCAAGCTGATTTTGTTCGAGAGATGCATGAGAAGGTTCGTGCCCGGATCGAGCACAAAGGCGCTCAAACCGCCGCCGCACGCAACACGAGGCGCAAACGAGTGATATTCCAGCCCGGAGATCGTGTTTGGATCCATTTGAGTCCAGGCCGATTCCCTAACTTGAGGAAGTCGAAGTTGTCGCCCCGTGGAGATGGCCCATTCACTGTTTTGAGCCGTGTTAATGATAATGCATACCGTATTGATCTCCCTGGTGAGTACAAGTGTTCTTCTACGTTTAATGTTGCTGATTTGTCTCCTTTTTCTGCAGATGAGTTCGACCAAGACGAGACTTCAAATTCGAGGACGAATTCTCTTCAGCAGGGGGGGAATGATGAGGACATCCATAGCAATGATGAAGTCAATGAAGAGCTGCAATTCAAAGGACCCATCACAAGACTACGAGCTAAGAAGTTGCAAGAATATTTGCAAGCTATAATTCGCAAGAGGTTCGAAGCTGAAGACGGAGCACAAGGAAGCTTGAAGATGATGACATTGTTGAAGATGGAAGATGGGGATCAAGATGTGGAGTGCAATACATGAAGGAGGCGTGCAAGTGTGCTTTTGTTGGGCTTGATGTGTATACTTGCTATTCAGCCCAAGTTAAGCCTGCATGGTGGAAAAGCCCAAAATAATTCGGCCCTTGATGATCCAATTAAGGGGATTGATTTATTAGACTATAGTATTTTATTTATTATATTTTGGACGAAATTTTGGCAGATTTTTAGTTAATATTTTCGGTTATTTTAGATAGAGTTTTGACTAGATTTTTAGATAAGGCAAGATCTACAAAATCTACCTTAAATAGAATTCTAGTTTAGGAAGTAGTCAAAGTCCAATTCTAGTCTAATTAGGACTATTATTTTCGTCCCTTAAGCCTTAGGAATTCGATCCAACTATTATAAATAGTGGATCCATATTTCATTGTTATTTAGACCATATTTGATAATTTTAAGCTTTGCTTTCAATATTGTCTCAACCCCATTTTATATCTTTGTGAGTTTAGATCTTTTAAATTCATACTCTTAGATTTAGCATCTCTAAGTTTTACAAAGGGAATTCGCCGTCCACGTTCGAGGGATCGTCGGAAACTCGCTATCGAATAGCAACTTAAAGAATTTGGCCTTGTGTACGTTCGAGATTCAAGGCAACTTTCGGGTTGTAATTCACATCGACTTTACACCATCATCAACGTCGTTCACCTTCATTCACGAGCCATCAACGTACGTTTCAAGATCAGCCACCAACGAGTTCAAGATCGTGTTCATCTTGTTTATCCCGTAAGTCCGATTCTACTCTATCATACCCTATCTACTCTAGCCCTTCTAAACCTATTCACCATCATCGAACCATCATCATTCCATCCTTTGTCCTAACCGTCCAAAACAGTCTTCTTTGATTGGATTTGTGTTTTATTTGTGTGTCATTTATCTAGGTATTTTAATTGAGTCATAGTCGTCTAGTTATTCGAGTATAGAATCCTTTCGTAATCGACGTAGTTTCTTTCCTAGCTTCCGCGTCTTTTGTGTCTCGTTGTGTCATATTGTCCCGGGTCACATCACACGATCTTCTAATGGGTTTTGATCTCTTCTTCAAAGCTCAAAGGTTACAGATACTCCCCCATGGTATCCGATTCAAAAGAAGATTTCAACCCTATTCTGTATCCCAAAAATTGTTCTCTCTACAGGATACGCTAGAAAATTTTGAAGAAACTGCCAAGGAACTCAGAAAACTATGTGCTGAATCTCATGCTGAGTTCCAACATCCTGCTCCCTTATGGACAAATGAGGCATTCTTTGTCCAGCTCCCCTTCAAGAAAAATGAAGACATCAATTCTACCAAAGCCACACATCCAGGCATGAATCCGGAGGAGTTAGCATTGGCAAAGCAAGAGTGTTCTCAACTCTTATCACTCGACCTGATTGAACCAACCAAATCCAATTGGGCCTGTCCAGTATTCTATGTTAATAATAGAGCTGAGCAAATCAGGGGAAAGAAGAGGTTAGTAATTGATTACAAAATACTCAACTTCTATCTTCTAGATGATAAATTTCCCTTACCCAGAACACAAATGCTCTTTGCCCAATTATCTGAAGCCCGAATCTTTTCAAAATTTGACCTCAAATCTGGATTCTGGCAAATAGGCATTCATCCTTCAGATAGATATAAAACTGCTTTCGGTATCCCAACAGCACAATACCATTGGAAAGTCATTCCATTTGGTCTAAAAGTTGCCCCCTCTCTTTTCCAAAAAGCTATGACCCGTATATTTGAGCCAATCCTTTATTCTACCCTGGTCTATATTGATGATATCTTACTCTATTCCAAAAACACTGAAGAACATGTTGTCCTACTCAATCAGTTTCTGGAATTGGTCCAAAATTATGGAGTCATGCTATCTGAAAGAAAAGGCATTATTGGAATAGACAGTATTACATTTCTGGGCATGAAGATATCTGATGGACAATATGAGCCTGGTCCCCATATTTCTGAGGAGTTGCAAAAGTTTCCTACTGAAAAGCTTACTGTCAAAGAGATTCAACAATTCCTTGGGATAGTAAACTACATCAAGGATTTCATTCCCAACTGCTCAAGATATACCAGCAAACTCTCAAAACTCCTAAAGAAGAATGCTCCTGACTGGGGACATGCCCAAACTACTGCAATCAAGCACCTCAAAGATGCATGTCAGACTCTACCCTCCTTGAGAATCCCGGGTAGTGGGCAACGGATTTTGCAAACTGATGCAAGTGATGAACACTGGGGAGCAATACTTCTTGAAAAGATTGATGATAAATTGCTATACTGCGCTCATACCAGCGGACAATTCAAAGATTCTGAAAGGCATTATCATGCAATCTATAAAGAAATTCTTGCTGTGAAAAATGGAATCAAGAAATTCGAGTTTCATCTGGTGGGGTATGATTTCATCATACAACTAGACAACACTTCATTTCCAGCTATCATGGATCTCAAAAACAAAGGAGTACCAGAAAAACAACTTCTTCGTCTCAAGGATTGGTTTTCAAAATACAGCTTCACAGTTCAACATATCAAAGGAAAGGATAACATTGTTCCTAATTATCTTTCCCGAAGACCTCAACTCCATCTGATATCTTCTTCTCAGGTACTTCCTGTCATTTTTATGACCAACAAGAAAAAGGTGAAAAAGAGATTCTACGTCATAGTAGGAGGACGAGGTAAAAATCCTTTTTTACCTACTAAAAACCTCCATCTTAAAGAATTACCCAACTACCTTGTCAAGCCTGATTTCTCTTTTCCACCTCAAGCCAACCTTTTCATACAGTCAATAATATTCGGTTATTTGCTAGACAACATCTTTTCCGATACCTTCTGCTTTGATATCCAAAAACCATTTCTCATGATAGCCTACACTTGTCCCATAACACTCCTCACCATAAATTCCTTCTGGTATCTTTGGTGTCTTTCTACACTATATTATCATGTTATAGAATGAGTATTGAAAAGATGCTCACATTCTTCTGCAACAATGAGAATGATAGCACCCTTCTATGGCAATTATTATCATGGTATGCTCCTAGAGATGAATGGCAAAGATTTCTTCAACGTGAATTTCAGGCTGCTGAAAAATTTGTGGATCCACACTTGATTCTTATATGCCATAGGCCTTATTCAAATGATAATGGTGGGAAACTTGAACCCATACCAATGTATTACAAATGGAAGACACTTGAAGGCTCCATTGACACCAACCAACCTGAGCAACGTGAATTATATCAACACATCTGCTTTGTCAATAAAGTAACTGCTGAAGACGCCATGGAAGATTTGGTCTACACTTCTCTAGTTATGAAACCTTACCCAAATTCAGAACAACCAAATCCAAAACTAGAGACGAGACTGACAACCACCTACTTTCTTGATCCATGGTGGCCCTCAAATGGCGACTTCCTTGATCCTGAATGGCCTTATATTACAGATCCTCTTGAACCAGGAGAAGGTACTAGTCAACTACCTGATGTGGAAAAAGAACCAGGAGAAGGCACTAGCCAACTATCTGACGTGGAAAAAGAAGATTCAAATATGAAAGATTGACTAGTCTTTGTTTTTTGCCTGTATTTACCTTTTTGCCACATGTAAATAATTTCTAAATATATCATACTCCTATCTGATAGGAGGAGATAAAAAAAAAAGGAAAAATATCCGAAAAATGTGTCACTCAAAGATCACATCTCAAGCAGGAACCAACACGTGTCCCATCCAAGCGTCAGCACTCAAAGGACACACCTCAAGAAAGAATCAACACGTGTCGCAACCCAGAAAAGGATCGACACCAACTGACACGAAGCAAGACAGATGTCCTACATGCAAAAAATATGTATCTCTAAGTTAGATGTGTCCTCTATGTAAAATAAACAGGTGGCCCCTTATGTACAGATAGGCCCTATATGTTCAATGTATCTATGTTCAAATCCAGCTAAGTTCTGATCTCAAACTAGCTCATATGATGTTTATGCATCAAATGGATTTGACATGAAAACACTAGTAAACATGCTTTGTAAAACATAACTTTCACAATGCTATATAAATCATACTTTTCACCATGCTTTAAATCACATATTGAGATCACTTGCATTTGTATATCATGCCTACAATTATATACATATACTTTTCATAAGAGCACTAAAGAAATCTAAAACATGAACTTTAGTACCTTCCCGGAGTAAGCTTGGTGAGACGATAGCTGCTGGGTTATGGGTAACCATTTCAATAACATAATACTCAAAACATTTCAATTTTGAAAACATCACAGGCCGACAATCACGTAGACCTGCTCTGATACCACCTGTAACGCCCCAGCCCTCTAGGACCAAAACGTCACGAAAAATATACGTACATGCTTACGAAATAAATACATTTTTTTAAAAAAAATAGATTTAATTTTATAAATACTTTGTAAATGGGCAGCATCTCAACTTAAAAATATTCAAACCACGTACTCAGGCATTCTCAAAGTCAACTTCCAATAAGGCTTTTCAAAAAAAAAACAGTGACTCACATAATCGAATTATGACATGCCAACAAGCAATATATATATATATATATATATATATATATATCTAAACAGGCCACACATTCAAAAACTCACGGCCAACCCTTTCCCAGGTGGAAAAGGTATGGATCGTCCCAAAAGTAGTACCTACACATTGCCAAAAATCTTTTCCTTTCTTGAAAGGTAAGGTTAGGCCTCATTTTATCACAAACAAGATAATTAACAATGTCGGCATACCAAGGAGAGGAATTAAGTTCAAGAGCATGCTCATATGGAAATGAATCACAATCAACTCCTTTCTCATGCAATAAATCAAAATTTTCATCAACGGGGAGGCGAGACAAATGGTCCGCTACCACATTTTCACACCCCTTTCTATCTTTGATTTCCGTATCAAATTCTTGCATAAGCAAAATCCACCTAATGAGTCTAGGTTTGGCTTGGGGCTTGGTCAACAAATGCCTAAGAGTCGTATGATCTATGCACAATCATTTTAGAACCTAAGATGTATGATCTAAATTTGTCTAAGGAAAACACAACGGCGAGCAATTCTTTTTCGGTGGTGGTGTAATTCACTCGAGCACTATTCAAGATAAGGCTAGCATAGTAAATTACACGAAGAATCTTATCAATACGTTGACCCAAAACAGCACCCACACCGGAATTTGATGCATCACACATAATCTCAAAAGGCAAAGACCAATCAGGAGGAACAACAATGGGTGCGGTGATCAATTTTTCCTTAAGAGTATTAAAAGCATACAAACATTTCTCATCAAACTCAAAAAGAAAATCTTGAGCGAGTAAATGGCATAGAGGTTGGGTAATCTTAGAGAAGTATTTAATAAACCGACGGTAAAAACCGGTATGGCCTAGAAAGCTTCTCACACCTTTTTTACATTGATGGGTGGAGGCAATTTCTCAATTACATCAACCTTAGCCTTGTCTACACTCATTCCTTCTTTTGACACAACATGACCAAGGACTATGCCACTAGTAATCATGAAATGACTCTTTTCCCAACTAAGAGTAAGGCTACTTTCAATGCATCTTTTCAACACAAGTTCAAGCTTCTCTAAACAATCGAAAAATGAGGAACCAAAGACCGAAAAGTCATCCATGAATACCTCAATAAAATCACCAATCATTTCGAAGAAGATAGAAAACATACACCTTTGAAATATGCACATTTTGCATGTTAAAAATTTTGTCGGAACATTTTTTCGGCAGTGGAGGAGACAGCGACGGAGGCGGTGGTGGTGAGGAGAGGCATCAAAAGAGAGGTTGTTTCCCTTTAAATGAAGTGTGAAATGGTAGAAATGAGGCAAAGTGGAATATCCCCTCTTAAATAAACTCTAATTGGAATTTAAATTAGAGAAAAAATCATATCTTGGTCAATTGAATTCTTATATTAGTGAGACCAAGTTCTATGGATTTGTATCGACAAACACTATCATCTAATGTATTCGTTCGTCTCGTTTCGATAATAATTGGACCTTAAATAATTAAAATCGTAATTGGGCTAGAAAGCCCACCATTTGAGCCTTTTTATTAAAAATGGATATAACTTATCATTTGGGCTCTTGAAATCATATTGGGCCTCTATGATTGGATTTAAGGTGTTACAAAATTAATACTCATAAATTAGTAACTTATCTAAGATCAAAAAATCATTGATGTCGACAAAATAACAAAATAAAAAGAATATTTTTTGAAAGACTCATAATATCATAAATTAATAATTCTTTAAAACTAAATATAGTTAGGACACTTAGTTGATTATAATATTGTTTGTTTTTTCTTAAAACTTGAATATAGTTAAAATTCATCTCTAACTTCTTACTATACCAAAAAATATGATGATAATATTGAATTATTAAGAAACAATAGACATTATTTATTAATTTTTACTAATATTATGTTAAATGAATTTATTTTTATATCAATTCGATAAATATATGATACATAAATTAGTAAGATAAAATGATATAATCAAAATTCAATTTCATTGTATCATGAAAACACTTAAATTGATAAATATTAATTCATCAATTAATTAATATTTTTATCAAATAATAAAATCTCATAGTCCCAACTCTATTAATTTATAGAGCTTTTGTTGTATTCTTGTACAATTACAACATGAAATTGAAATTCAGTGAGATTCTAGTAAGCATGTACAACCCCATCCAAATGCTCACGTCAGACTTAATTTTGTCCAAATTTTTATTTCATGTTGTAATTGCACAAAAATATGTTATGTTTTAAAGTTCATAATGAAAGCAAAATTCATGAAAAGTCCATGTTATATACTACTTAACCCTATAAAGAAATATAGGATTTATGATTTTATTTCAAGAAAACCAGATACTGAAATTGCTATGCTAATAAGAGTTTATCACATAATAAGTCAACTGCTGAGCAATTCCATACACTTAATAGGACATTCTCATATCTAAAAAGAATATAATACAAAAAAATACAAGCCTGACTTCATCTTTTGCATATTTCTGCGTATGCGCAGAAGAGACCGTTCGTTCTATTCCTACTGTTTACTTCAACTTAGCATCTAAACCTATAAAATCACATACGAATCTCAGAGAGCCAATGTGAAAACTACTTTTTACCAGAAAAATGTACGTATGCTTACTTTCCAGATTTCCATTCCATAATCGCAGAAAGAAGGGCATAATTTGGGATAAGGTACCTGTGAGGCAATGGTAATTCAGTTATGGGAGATGTATCTTTCTCATGAAGCCATGCCTCGATCGCCTTTCTGTCATATGTATACCCATCCGCAGCAACACAAGGATCAGTCATCACTTCCTGAAGTGCGAAATTTACAAGGTTAATCATGCAGGAAAATCGACAGCACTTTAGCCTTATTATTTTCTGATATAAACCTTACACACGTAACTGAATTTGTCAACCTAAAGCATGTGTAAGGAAGAAAATATACATACTCTGAGAATGGGGCATGCGAAGTGTTTAGGAGGTGGTGGTGCAGAAACGAAGGCCATACTCCGTGCTCTGTCAGCAACATCTTTCAATTTCTCCAAAGCAGGAAGAACTTCATGTTGTAAATCAGGTCTGTCTCTTTGTCTAAGTTCAGTGCATTTCAATGCAATGAGAGCTAAACCCTTTGATTCTTCAATTGGCCATCCAGCAGACTCTGTATCTAGTATCTCCATCAATCGATCATCACCCAGTGCATTTTCCACTTTATGAGCTAGGGCTATTGCTTGTTTTGCAGTCAGCAATTGCAAAACAACAATTCCAAAGGCATAAACATCAGACTTAGGGGAGACTACTCCAGTTCTTTGATACTCAGGATCGATATAGCATAGTGTACCCACTGGAGCTGTGTCCTTGTATGCTGTAGATAGTAGAAGAGAATCTTCGCTAACCATTTTTGAAAGGCCAACATCACCAATTTTACTCACATAATTACGATCAAGCAATATGTTTGCCAGCTTTAGATCACGATGTATGATTGCTTTTGGCTTTGAATTATGAAGGAAGACGAGGGCTGAAGCTATTTCCCAGGCAATTCGGACGCGATCAAACCATAAAAGTGGAGGAGTATTATTTATCCTGAACAGTCTTTCCTCGAGACTACCATTCTCCATGAACTCATATACCAAGCAACTTCGGTCAGGACATGCACCCAAAAGAATCAGCAAGTGTGGATGACGAATTTTGCTCAATATTTCCAGCTAAACCAGTAAACAGGGAGTATTCAGTATAATTTGCTAAAGAAAAAGTGAATATGAGAGGTGATACTTTAAATTTTATCAGAAAGGCATGATAATATGAAAAATACAAGGATCCTATCTGATATCCACCTCCCAGGGTGGATATTAAAAAACTCATTCTATATCTAATAGAGAAATACATACCTCTTGCTGAAATTGCTTTACTCTGCTTCCTTCCTTGGCATGGAGAACTTTCACAGCAGCAATTGTATGCTGAAAACTACCTTTATATACAGTTCCATATGATCCCATTCCAATTTTAAGATTTTCAGAAAATGATGATGTTGCAGATATGATTTCTTCCCATGTAAACTGACGGTACTGATAGAAATGGCCATTCAAGATGCTTTCAAGATTTTCTTTTTCTTTGCTTTGACGAGACACTCTGATCTCTACTTCTTTTCTCTCCACTGCTTCTCTTTTAGCACAATCCTTGACAAGTTCGGCTTCTCTTTTGGCATCCTGATATCTCTTTTTCTCCTGTCTGGCCAACTCTTTGGCTTCCTCCTCCTTTAAACTTATCTGTTTGAGATTAATTTCCTCCTCAAGATGACGTTTCTGAAGTTCGTTTAACTGAACAAGACCCCGGAAATGAACGTAACTTGTCATCTTAACGAAAGTTAAAATTGAATAACAGGAAAAAGTACTGGAGTGCCATCATATTCACAATCTAAATATTATATACTCTGTTTCAGAGATAATAAAAGGATATCATGCCATGTGTGTCCATAAATGCAAACAGAAAGCTTGTATGATATAAAATAAGCTCAACTCTATCTTGGAAATGAGTCAATGTCTAAGTTTAAGCAGCAAAAGAGTGGCAGGTGTCCAGAAGTGTGTTTATCCTCCCACAAGTAAAGTAGCATTAGTTTTACAACTGTACCTTTCTAGAAGCATCGATCGACTCGCTTTGGGCCATTGCATACATTCCTCGTATATGTCTGAGTTCGATCCTAAGTTTTTCGAGCTCAAAATTGACCTGCAGAAAAGTGCTAGAAGTTACCTTTGGATATATATATATATATATATATATATATATATACACACTATTCGGCAGATCATGCTTGGAGACTTGATCTAATTGATAATAATAATACTTCTAATCAGCAAAATTATCAACTGTAGCATCCGAATAAAATAAAATAATAAGATTATTATTATGTAGTCTAGGAAATGACAACAGCCATTCAGGAAAAGCAGTAAAATAGATATATGCATTCTTTATGGAAGTTATAGATATATGAAACTTCGTTATATATTATAGAGAGTTCAAGCTCAAAAAACAACAAATGATCAAATAATCCCCAGGTGATAATTAAAATTAAGTGTAGTAGGACAGTCTAATAATAAACTTTAAACTCGAGAATGATGTCCCAATTATTGTCAGCATCAGCTCTATACTGAGTATTTCAAATTCCTGTGGCTGCAGGATCTCTTTCTTTTTCATGTTCAGAAGGAGGTCCTGGCTCACATATATGCATAGTAGAGCCTTCCTACTAGGTCACCCATGAGTTAATTCCAAGTTTATCCATTGCTGGTTACTGGAAGATGTGACAACTAAACAATATGAAATATGGTACCTGATCCTTGTTAGAGGTTTCAGAAGTCGTCACTAAGTCCAATGAAGTATTTTCTCCCACTGAGCTTGTGAAGCTAGAGGCGTGACCAGTTTTATCATTTACATCTAAACCACTGGGGCAACTGTTTGTCCCATCACTTGTTTCAGCATCGAGATCTAGATTTTTAGGAAGCATAACTCCATTTGAAGGCATTCTTTTATGAAGAAGTGTCTGATTTATAGTGGAAAGAGCTTGAAACCGCTGCATGGGCAGTGAAGCAGAACGGAAACGAGAGAATGAACCTTGATCTGTCCAATCTGAAAACACAATAAAAGGAAAAATATGGGTCACTTTCTTCACAAACTCGTTCCCTAATTCCATTAATAATTATTTCAGGTTGGCCAAATAAAAGATTTAGTTTTTTCTAGATGCAGTTGTTATGAAACATATTTGAATTGGATTGGCACTCAGACAGAGAGAGACTATTTATGCACAGAAGATATAGCCCAAAGTCCCTTGAATTGATCATCCTACTATCATATAGAGCAGACCTAAGAGAATCATAATCCAAGTCCAAGCTATTTTAGATACTGCATCCTGCCAGGGCCATCGAGGACTTTAACAACGTCACAACAAACCCCATACAGCTCCATCAAGTAAATCATCAAAGAGCATCTTTTACTTTGAATAATGTTGGCTATCACACTAAACTAATAAGACAAATGCTACTGCCTACAAACAGCCAATCTAATCAATTGCAACTAAGGCATTCAGGTTTGTTTACGTGACCATACTACAATTAGGATATTCAAACATAAAACAGATGTTTCCCTATAAAAAATACCTGTTTGTGAGCTCGAAGTATTGCTTGAAGAATTATCAATGGAACTTGTGTCGCTGCTGTCATCTCTAAAGCTTTGGTTTGTTTCTGAATCTGATGGTCGAAGTGATGATAGTTTTCCTTTGGAAACAGCATATACAGTGCAAAAAGTAGGACAATATTCAGATATTTTTGATGACAATGTGCGTGCCCTGAGCATGAAGTAAAGTAATCGTTTCAGTCAATTACAGAATGCAACCTTAGTGCTTACTCATTAGAAAATTGTGTAATACTCTACAACATAAAATGCAAAGGAATGAAAAATATACAAAGCTTGTTTCAGAACCCGTGACATATAATTAAATGATATCCATGAACTATGCATTGACAAAATTTCAGCTGTATATTTATTGGATGTCATTAAAGGAACTATTTTCGACTGTATATTACCACGGAGGCCTGTCACCCCCTGAATTAGAATAGTCCTTGTTGATGCAGTTAAATTAATTATGATGGTTATCAATGATACACCACAAATGCTCTGACCTAGTATCGATAGTGAATTGATCACAAATGTCCACAGTTAAAATTTGCTATATAAGTTGAGGAATATTAACCACACTACTGCTTCAAGTGAAACATAGAGCTAACATGCTTGCCATCTGTCTATGTGGCTAATAGAGCACAAATAAAAAAATAATTAAAGAGAAAAGGTTACTAAAATGTTAAACCATTAATCAATTTTGTGCATTACCTTGAGAAAATGCTGCGAGATGAAGCACCAATAACAATTTTATTGATCTTATGCTTGTGAATAGCCCCAGATAATGCAGTCACCACATCATCTGACTCTATCTGGACAATTTCCACTTGCACCTGCGTGTAGAAGCTACTATTAACCCATTAGCGAAGCAAAGCCAATCTTCTGAGAAGAAACCACATTTACCTTTCTTTGACTACACATTTTTCTGTAAGGAAGAAGCTTTTCAGACGTCTGCCACTCCAGTTCCTTTCTAAATGCAGCTGCTACATCATCTCGAACTTGAGAAATTGGAATGAAATTACCCACTGTTACAGCAGAACACTATACAATCATCTCCAAATAACGATAGAGCAGGGGGACAAATGCATCAGGCTCCCACTCTTCGGTATGTGAAGTTCATCTATGTTTACTGCATATTGAAATGTTCTTCATGATAGTGGTGATGCAACATAGGCACTCATCCACCCATCCACACATGCGCGTGCGCGCACACACAAAAGAAGCAAACAAAAGAAAATGATGAACAAACAGATAGAGTAAAAAATCTATGAAGTCCAGTACTCCTGTCCTCTCAAACAATCGCGTGCGCGCACACACAAAAGAAGCAAACAAAAGAAAATGATGAACAAACAGATAGAGTAAAAAATCTATGAAGTCCAGTACTCCTGTCCTCTCAAACAATCAATTATAAAAATATAGATAAGGGAATCGAAGTGTTTGGGTAACAACTTACTAGGAGTTGGGATTCTAGATATGACGGGGCGAACATGCAGCAACTTGAAGTAAACCGATCCTTCTTGAACAAATTTATCCAGTGCCCAACTGATTACATGTTTCGTTTTTCTACTTCCACTTATAGCCACTGCAACAACTGAATATGCTGGCGGTGGTAATCCATCCAACCCTTCTACTATCTTTATATTTTTCTCTTCCATATTTATGTTTTTACAATCAACATTCTGCAAGACCATACAATCCAAATTTTGAGTAAATATGCACAAATCTAATCCAATACACATAAATCAAGCACAACTGAACACTGTTGCTCAGTTTTTCAAATTATGGATTCTTCTACCTCATCTTTCTATTGTTCAATCAGGTAAAAGCACGTTAAAAGCAGAGATTCAAGAACAAAGTTGGAACCAGGTTTATAGCTGCTATAACATAACTAATTCCTGCTAAAATACAGTAACAGCTTTCTTGAAAGTTTCTTATATTCTAAAATGCATACAAGAAAACCATACAATTCTTGATTCCCACAAAATATGTGCACTTATATTATCTTGAAAAAAAATAAAACTCAAGCAGAATTATAAATTGCGTACCAATTTTTTTTCTTTCTACCGATGTTTGAGCGAGCTATAGACAATTTCCAAGAAGTAGGTCAACAGCAAAGGGCACATCTCCATCACGGCTTCTCATTTATAACCGAAACATGACGATTCGGTAACACAGCCACTAATCTCCGACAAGACGATTATATTATGTTAATTACTAGTATCTAATTTCCTCGAGTTTTATAAGTGCACAAGAATATAATTTACCAATGTATTTAATAATGATATTCACAGTTTAAAAAGTCTTAAGTTCATTGTACTCTTCTGTTTTTTATGTCTTTTTTTAATGAGAAATAACACAAGACAAGACAAGACCTACCAACCGTAAGTTGGAAAAGTCTGTGCATTGAGTGCATTTGCACGAGGTAGATCCACCTTCACGTGTCCTTTCACTTTTAAATTTAAAAAAAAACAAATCAAAATACGCATGTAGATCCACTCTACACGTATCCTCTCACTTTTAAATTTTAAAAAAAATTCAAAATACGCATGTATTCAGTTTTCAAATACTTATTTACTATACATATATCACTTTTTATTTATTGAGGCATTTTTCTAATATATTATACCAACAGTTCATTTTGGGAATAGCTAATTAATTATTTCTATTCAATTATATTACTTCATTTAATATTGAATTATATTTGTTTTTCAAATATTATTGAATTGGAATCTTCAATTAATTATTCATATCTCCAAATTACCTTAATTTTTAATAAAATATGATGGTTTTGTTGGTATATATGTTTGATAAAATATAATTTACTTGTCTTTAATATCCATTTTTTCTTTATTTTTCAGTATCAGACAGAAGCGCCGGTTGTTACTTGAATGAATTATTAGTCAATAATGATATGCATTTTTATAACGGTAAATTATCCTAATGTTACACAATTAATTTATTATGTTATACAAACGTTGGCAAATATTAAAATATTTATGTTTCATGTATTTCACTTTTTCGTTAATATAACACAAAAATTGTTGTTTTTTTAAGGGTTAATTGCAAAAAAACGCACCACCTTTCAACGAATTTGCAAATTAGACACCACTTTTTAAACGTTTCAATAAAGACACGACCTTTCATTTTGTAGCAAAATAGACATCGCTCTTCTTTTCCGGCCACCGGTAAAATGACGTGGCTTTATTTATTTCCTACGTGGACTATGATTTCTACGTGTACTTGCCACGTCAATATTTATTTTTTAGTTAATTGCCAAAAATTGCACCGCCTTTCAATGAATTTGCAAATTAGACACAACTTTTCAAAACGTTTCAATAATGACACAACCTTTCATTTTGTAGCAAAATAGACACCCCTAATTTTTCACGAGACGTGGTTGCAATTGAGGGTATTGGCATGCTGATGTACAAAAAGCCCTTGATAAATTAAATTCAATCAAGTCAAATTACAATAGATTTTACGCAAGATCGAATTAATTGGAGACATTTAGATATGTTTTTTACATAAAAAAAACTTAAAAATAATAATTTAACTTTATTAAAAAAAATCTTCTTCTTCCCAACTTACTGCCAGCCGTCGCCACCCTCTCTCTAAGCCCCCCGTCGCCCGCCACCCTCGTCTGCTCCAGAATCCCCCCACCCCCTCGCCGGTTTCCCCTCCCCTCCCCCAAATCCCCAAATCCCCTAAACCTGATTCTTGGCGGCCTCACCAATGAGGCGCTCGGAATCGGTGAAGTGAAAGAAACTGGTGAGCTGAAAAAAGTTAACCAGAGATGATGTGAAATGAAACTTTAACCAGAGTTGGAAACTTTGTCCCCATAACGGACCTTTAAGGCTTGAATCTCTAAAAGCAACATCCATATCAGAACAAATTTTGAATAAGGCCAAAGTTTCCTGCCTCGGTCACTGGTTTCCGCCGCCACTCCTCTCGAAATCGTCGACGCCACTGCTAAGGAGAGAGGTGGATGCACCAACCTCGCTGCTACCGCCAGCGCCGCCGATCTCCGCCGCAGCAGCACCGTCTCCGGAGGCGACCGTGAGGCCTGAGACACTGAACTGCCGGCGGCGGGAGGAAACGTAGGAGCAGAGATATTTTTTTCTTTTTAATTTTTTATTTTATTTTATTTGTTGATTTGATTATATTTGTATTTAATAAGGATATTTATGTAATTTTATAATTATTTATTTTTTACTTATATAATTTAGTGGTGCAAAGAGTTTAAACTAAGTGGTGCAAATAGAAACACCCTTAATTGGAGACATTCACAATGTCTCTTTCTCTTCTAATTCAAGCAATTCTGAATGTCTCCAATTAATTCGATCTTGCGTAAAATCTATTGTAATTTGACTTGATGGAATTTAATTTATTATGGGCTTTTTGTACATCAGCATGCCAATACCCTCAATTGCAGCCACGTCTCGTGAAAAATTAGGAGTGTCTATTTTGCTACAAAATGAAAGGTTATGTCATTATTGAAATGTTTTGAAAAGTGGTGTCTAATTTGCAAATTCGTTGAAAGGTGGTGCATTTTTTGGCAATTAACTAAAAAATAAATATTGACGTGGCAAGTACATGTAGGAATCATTGTCCACGTAGGAAATAAATAAAGCCACGTCATTTTACCGGTGGTCGGAAAAGAAAGGGGGTGTCTATTTTGCTACAAAATGAAAGGTCGTGTCTTTATTGAAACGTTTGAAAAGTGGTGTCTAATTTGCAAATTCGTTGAATGGTGGTGCATTTTTTTACAATTAACCCTTTTTTTAATGTGCTTCTTTTTCAAAAGCCGAGAACAACAGTAAACACTTTTAAATTTTGAAATAATCGAAGTATAAATAAAATTTGATTATTTTAGTTTTTTTTTGTAGTGGACAGAAATGTTGATAGTTATTTGAATAGTCCATTATTCAACTATTTTTTTTCATATTTTGTATCGGCAAATTAATTTAGTACTACTTGATTAATTTACAATTATATGCATGCATTGACAAATATTAAATAGAATTATAATTATAATTATTCCGAAAAGAAATTGGACTACTTGTTGGTCTTTCTGTTTCAATGTCGGATGCTCTTATGAAGAAAGATGTATAATGTATTCGTCAAATTATCGGCATGTCAATTTCTGAAAAATCAATCATGTGTGTTTTTTTTAAAAAGGTATAGATTGAGAATTAATTTGTAGTTATTTAAATATTTTTGTGTTTTTGTTGAAAACACAAACATTGACAATTAAATTATAAATTGCACTAATTAATAATATTATGTTGTGGTACCATACTATATAGTGTTAGTATAATTTAATATGATAACATATATAAATATAATTCAATATTAATTCATAAAGTTGAGTTGCGACAACATATTATATTATAAATCATATATATTTTGTTCCAGTAATATAGATCATGTATATTATATTTTGTTCCAATAATATATGGAATAATCTAAATTATTTAAAAGGTTTTTTTTTATTATCGGATGGACATGGATTTGTAATTGAAATTTTCCAAATATTCTAAAATGTAAGCAACAGTTTTTATCGAAATTCATCATTCTGTATTTTTGTAAATAATTAGAATATTTTAAAGATATTGGCAGATGAATTTATCATTATATATTTATTATATTACTATTTTTAAGAATAAAATAATAAAACTATTTTTTATTATTTTAATGGAAAAATGACGAAACAAAAATCAACGAAATTATTATTTTATGACACATATAAAAACATAATCATTTTAATATTGGTCAACAATTGCATAACAATATGTTTTTAAATTTTGTCACATTAGAATAATTTATCAATAAAAAATGAATACCAAGTTAATGTACATTTATTTTATTTCATATACTAATGACTTCGATTATGATTAGATTCTCAAACATATAATAAATCAATAGTTTTAATATATGCCAACATTTTTTATTGTCATAATTATATTTGTAACAAGAAAAATGATTTGCCAATAAAATAAAATAATGCAAATGTTTACTAATCGCCCATTTAAATAACAATCAACGCTTCCGTCCGATACAAAAAATATATAAGAAAAAAGTTTGTTTCTCTTTTATTTTAAAATGTATTAATTTTATTTTTTAAACTTATTTTTCAATTCTGTACCTGTAAATTAATAAATTATTTGTATTATACGTACAAATAATATGGAGATCCAAATTATTAATTCATGTCTGAAATTAGTTCTAATATATTATTTTTCTACACATAAATAAATAATATCAAATAATATGATCAATGTTAATAAAATTACTAATAGGACCGATCCACTATTCAATTACCAGTTCCCCAGGCATCACTATTCAAATAACAATTTCCAAAAAAGGTAATTGCACATCTAATCCAGTAGATAAGTGCCACAACAGGTGTAAGGGTATAAATCCACAGTAAAATCATATATGATTGGTAATACCACCGTATTTTTAAGTTTTTTAAATTATAATTATAAAGGACACATGTCAGCAGATTAAGCCAAAGTGCATTTGCACTCAATGCACAGTAGACTCTTCCCCGTAAGTTCGTAACTAGTCAAATACAGTTATCTTAATATACCTCGCTAAAAAAGAGCACGTCTTCTGTGTACTAGTTGCACATCAGACAATTAATGTATTGATCGGATTAATATGTTGACTAAAAAACTCATTAAAATCAGTATCAACTGTAATATTAAAAAATATATCTCAAAATTCCAAAAGTATCATCGATTGTATCCTTAAAAAGTATCGATCAGAAAAAAAAAATCAAAATCAGTATCAACTGTAACTGTAGCGCCCCGATCCCGAAAGACCGTGGAAATGGACGCCACGGGGGTGGGAATTAAAAAGCGGGAAAGAAATAGGGTAATTTCATTAACGACGGGATGATAATCCAAAAAGAATTAATGTTTAGAATAAAATTTAACAACCGAGTATGCCAAAGATAGGTTATGCCTTCCGGAAAATTAGACAACATAACCTCTGTAACTAGAGCGAATCCCCGTTATAAACGGCTGTAATAATTCAATAAGCCCTTTCATAGGCCAAACAGAAACAAATAACCAGATACCAGCAATCAATAGACCCATTCATAGGTCGATAAAAGAAACAGACACCAATATGCTGAACAAATGAAGCCCTTCCATAGGCCAAAATGAATGATCAAATAGACATAACGAAAGACGGGCTTCATCCCCTTGGAATAATTATGTAGCTAAGCATATGATACATGTTAACCAGGAAGTCAACAAATGTTCAGAATCAGAGAAGCAGAAGCATATCAACAAAATACCAAGATCAGAGTTCTTAGCATTTAGCAAAAGAATATCATATGTGCGGAAGCTCAATTCTTAACAGAATACTAATAAAAAGGGACAACGGAAAAATATGTAAATCATAATAGCCCATATCTCAGCCTCGTCACCTCCACGCTCCAGCCTACTGACCTGAAAATGTTTGAAAAGATTTGGGTTGAGTACTAATGCACTCAGTGGGCAAGTTTTGACAATTCAAGTTATGCAAATCATTTTGTTAAAGTAATCTATCTGTGTTCATGCAGGTAGTGAAACTTTGGAGGTTTAAAAGTTGGAAGCAACCTAAGTTCACCAAAACATTTTATCATGAAGCGCTTAAGAGTATAACCCGTCACTGCCCGCAACCCAAACTACATCACCAGCGCATAACGTTAAGTATGGCCATAGTATACCCAAAGAGTATAACCAATAAGTGTTTCATTTTAGTCTCACCGACAAGGAGTAGGGCAGGACAAACAATGAATGCATACTGTAGCTACTCACATTGACACAGCGCTGGTTTATGAGACTCCGACAACATACAGTAGCATGTAAATATTTAACACAGATAGTCACATATGCAATTTTAGCAAAGTAGAGCTTAATAACACGAAAGATACAATTTGCAAAGATAGTATAGTATAACCCACCTTTCTCGGGATTCTGAAAAGCTAACTTCTGAAGAATCAACCCTGATACTCTTTCTCTAGCTCAACTGGTACTACAGAAGGTAAACTTCAACTCAGGATAATCGCTATATTTTCGGGAATTAATCTACTATAAACGGTAATTCTATTCTATTCTAAAATAGATTGCGCGACTCTAGAGACCTCAAATAATTTCGACGAAGAATGAGATAAATTCCAAAACGTTATTCTTGCTTTATTGGGATCAACTGATTTGACAGAGGTCTCTTTCCAAAACTTGTCATTTATCGAAAGTTTACCAGATCTATGCCACGACACTTTTTAACCGCTCGGAAATTACGAAAATATTCAGGAAAGATACTATGCATGCCAAGAGTAAAGAATGAGAAATTTAGAATTTTTCGATAACACATGCTCTCGGAAATAAAATAACTGCTTATATTAAATAGTCGATATTATTCAAAACTCATCCGAAAATTACGAAATTCGACGGGAGCATAGGAAATATTATTTCGAGCAACTTTCGAAAAGAAACATTTTTGATTTGACTACCCAAAATGGGTGAAACGGGAGTTTTCGGTAAATATTTTAGCTGAACATGTATCGGTCTCGATCGAGCTCGATAATCGTTGGATTTTCACTCAAAAGTACAATTTTTGATAGTGCAGAAAATAAGGAATTTAATGGTGTAATCAGATCAAAGATCGGACGGCTAGAATATAAATTCGAACTGGGCAGATATATAATATAATATTCGGATACGGATTTCAAACGACGAGAAATCAAAAATCTATTCCGGTTAACTACAAGATCCAAATGATCAAAGACTATTTATAAAAAGAAGATTTCTAATACGACTATCCAGGAAGAGTAGATCTGAGATTTACATAAAATGAAAATGGGGAAAAATACCGAAAACTCACAACATCAAAAATCGGAATCGGTAGAATTAAAGATAATAGAAATATAAGCATATTTAGAACTTGAAATTTCTAAATTCATCGGTTTGAATGACCAGAATCGGAGAAAGTACCTTCTCCGAGGAATTGGCGGCAGTCACGATGATTTTCCATCGTGATCATCTTTCGTGTCATCATTTCAATCATGTATTCGTGATCTACGCGTTGACACCTTGTTTGTAGCAGCCATCATCGTCTAACATATCTACCCACGAAAATTGCTAGTCTCCACATAGATCATTGACTTACGTTTTTGTTTTCAAAATATTTAATTGCTTAATGTGTCCATCTTTCTAGCAACAACGCAAATTCTTGGTCAACTTTAACACAGCTCAATCTGAAAGACTTTTTCTAACCAGATGTTGACCCCCATAGATTAGGTTATTTTCCTAACGAACTCAAACACCGAATCGATCTCTTTCTTGGTATACGTACAAAATCTCGTAATCCGCTCATCGTGATATACATGTGGCAGTTATTCTGAGCCGTAAGTTTATGTTCAGTCATCAAAATGAAACGTTTCCTCGGTCAAACTATGTTCTCAACGATCTCATTAGTGTTTACAAGTTCAGCAACTATAGACTAAGTTAATCTTACATTCTCCCACTTTCAAGTTCTTGTACTCATCCAAGAGTATGAACAATAAACACATTCCGGCTATCAAGGTTTACAGTATGCATTCCGCACGTTCCCAACATCACAAGTATGCACAAGGCATATATAAACAAGTTCATACATATATGTAATTAACATAGTTTTTCAACAGAAACCAGTATGCTCACAGACATATTTCAAAACCAGTATGCTATCACCATAGCAACAGAGTACGCAATCAGCGCAGTTAATCAGAGTATGCTATCCGCATAATAATCAATCTTTTGAGGAATTCCCGTCAACACGGCGAATCCTAATCTTTCATTTTTAGACAGACTTAACATTTCAAAAAATAATGTAAACTTTTAAAAACTAAAATTTGCATAAAAACATGCGTACCTTTTAAGCTGTTGCGTGAGTGACGAGCTGAGGGCTTATATAATATCACACGGAATTTCAATGAAAGACGAAATAAGACCCAGCAGGTCTGCAGAGTTGCAAACCTGCTCTGATACCACTCTGTAGACCTGCTGGGTCTTATTTCGTCTTTCATTGAAATTCCGTGTGATATTATATAAGCCCTCAGCTCGTCACTCACGCAACAGCTTAAAAGGTACGCATGTTTTTATGCAAATTTTAGAAGTTGGGTCCTTAAAGGACTCAAATAAAGGAAAATCGCAGCCAAGGAAATCTGTTAAATCTAATTTGGTCAAAAATTGCCTTAAAAATATGTTATGATTTTTTTTCTCGGGTTGATAGAAAATATTTCAAGAATCATGCCAACCTTTGAAATTTCAAATTTCGAGTTCAAATGAACTTTTGGCACAACTTTAAGTTGGAAAATAATAAATTTAATAGAAAAAGGCATATCCGTCATTATCCAATTTCTTTTTCAAAAGATTATCTTATTCGTAATTATCCTATTCTTTTTCCATCATTATCCTCTTTCTTTTATTCGTTATTATCCTATTTATTTTTCCTCTATAAATAGGAGTTTAAGGTTTTATTTTTCATTCATTTTCAAAATCGAAACGCCGAGCAGCTTCCAGAGAATGTACGACTCTAGTTTCCTATTTCAATTCTGAAATAGTCATTTTGAAGGTGTCAACGCGTAGATCACGAATATATGATTGAAATGATGACACGAAGGATGATCACGATGGAAAATTATCGTGACCGCCGCCAATTCTTCGGAGAAGGTACTTTCTCCGATTCTGGTCATTCGGACCGATGAATTTAGAAATTTCAAGTTCTAAATATGCTTATATTTCGATTATCTTTAATTCTATCGATTCCGATTTTTGATGTTGTGAGTTTTCAGTATTTTCCCCCATTTTCATTTTATGTAAATATCAGATCTACTCTTCCTGGATAGTCGTATTAGAAATCTTCTTTTTATAAATAGTCTTTGATCATTGGGATCTTGTAGTTAATCGAAATAGATTTTTGATTTCTCGTCGTTTGAAATCCGGATCCGAATATTATATTATAAATCTGTCCAGTTCTAATTTATGTTGTAGCCGTCCGATCTTTGATCTGATTACACCATTAAATTCCTTATTTTCTGCACTATCAAAAATTGTACTTTTGAGTGAAAATCCAACGAGTATCGAGCTCGATCGAGACCGATACATTTTCAGCTAAAATCTGTGAATATTCTTACCAAAACTCCCGTTTCACCCATTTTGGATCGTCAAATCGAAAAAGTTTCTTCTCGAAAGTTGCTCGAAATAATATTTCCTATGCTCCCGTCGAATTTCGTAATTTTCGGATGAGTTTTGAATAATATCGACTATTTAATATAAGCAGTTATTTTATTTCCGAGAGCATGTGTTATCGAAAAATTCTAAATTTCTCATTCTTTACTCTTGGCATGCATAGTATCTTCCCTGAATATTTTCGTAATTTTCAAGCGGTTAAAAAGTGTTGTGGTGTAGATCTGGTAAAATTTGGATAAATGACAAGTTTTGGAAAGAGACCTCTGTCAAATCAGTTGATCCCAGTAAATCAAGAATAACGTTTTGGAATTTATTTCCTTCTTCGTCGAAATTATTTGAGGTCTCTAGAGTCGCGCAATCTATTTTAGAATAGAATAGAATTAATAATAGTTCCGTTTATAGTAGATTAATTCCCGAAAATATAGCGATTATCCTGAGTTGAAGTTTACCTTCTGTAGTACCAACTGAGCTAGAGAAAGAGTATCAGGGTTGATTCTTTAGGAGTTAGCTTTTCAGAATCCCAAGAAAGGTGGGCTATACTATATCTTTGTAAATTGTATCTTTCGAGTTATTAAGCTCTGCTTTGCTAAAATTGCATATGTGACTATCTGTGTTAAATATTTACGTGCTACTGTATGTTGTCGGAGTCTCATAAACCAGCGCTGTGTCAATGTAAGTAGCTACAGTATGCATGCATTATTTGTCCTGCCCTATTCCTTGTCGGTGAGACTAAAATGAAACACTTATTGGTTATACTCTTTGGGTATACTATGGCCATACTCAACGTTATGCGCTGGTGATGTAGTTTGGGTTGCGGGCAGTGACGGGTAATACTCTTAAGCGCTTCACGATAAAATGTTTTGGTGAACTTAGGTTGCTTCCAACTTTTAAACCTCCAAAGTTTCACTACCTGCATGAACACAGATAGATTACTTTAACAAAATGATTTGCATAACTTGAATTGTAAAGCTTGCCCACTGAGTTCATTAGTACTCAGCCCAAATCTTTTCAAACATTTTCAGGTAAGTAGGCTGGAGCGTGGAGGTGACGAGGCTGAGATATGGGCTATTATGATTTACATATTTTTTCGTTTTCGACTCTTTTTGTTAGTATTCTATTAAGAATTGAGCTTTTCGCACTTATGGTATTATTTTGCTAAATGCTAAGAACCCTGATCTTAGTATTTTATTGATATGATTCTGCTTCTCTGATTCTGAACATTTGTTGACTTCCTAGTTAACATGTATCATATGCTTACCTACATAATTATTCCAAGGGGAGGAAGCTCGTCTTTCTTATGTCTATTTGATCATTTATTTTGGCCTATGGAAGGGCTTCATTTGTTCAGCATATTGGTGTCTGTTTCTTTTGTCGACCTATGAATGGGTCTATTGATTGTTGGTATCTGGTTATTTGTTTTCGTTTGGCCTATGAAAGGGCTTATTGAATTGTTACAGCCGTTTATAACGGGGATTCGCTCTAGTTACAGAGGTTATGCTGCCTAATTTTCCGGAAGGCATAACCTATCTTTGGCATACTCGGTTGTTTAATTTTATTCCAAACATTAATCCTTTTGGATTATCACCCCGTCGTTAATTAAATTACCCCATTTCTTTCCCGCTTCTTAATTCCCACCCCCGTGGCGTCCATTTCCACGGTCTTTCGGGACCGGGGCGCTACAAAGTGGTATCAGAGCCAGGTTCGCAACTCTGCAGACCTGCTGGGTCTTATTTCGTCTTTCATTGAAATTCCATGTGATATTATATAAGCCCTCAGCTCGTCACTCACGCAACAGCTTAAAAGGTACGCATGTTTTTATGCAAATTTTAGTTTTTAAAAGTTTACATTATTTGTTGAAATGTTAAGTCTGTCTAAAAACGAAAGATTAGGATTCGCCGTGGTGACGGGAATTCCTCGAAAGATTGATTATTATGCGGATAGCATACTCTGATTAACTACGCTAATTGCGTACTCTGTTGCTATGGTGATAGCATACTGGTTTTGAAATATGTCTGTGAGCATACTAATTTCTGTTGAAAAACTATGTTGATTACATATATGTATGAACTTGTTTATATATGCCTTGTGCATACTTGTGATGTTGGGAACGTGCGGAATGCATACTGTAAACCTTGATAGCCGGAATGTATTTATTGTTCATACTCTTGGATGAGTACAAGAACTTGAAAGTGGGAGAATGTAAGATTAACTTAGGCTATAGTTGCTGAACTTAGGCTGAATTTGTAAACACTAATGAGATTGTTGAGAACATAGTTTGACTGAGGAAACGTTTCATTTTGATGACTGAACATAAACTTACGGCTCAGAATAACTGCCACATGTATATCACGATGAGCGGATTATGAGATTTTGTACGTATACCAAGAAAGAGATCGATTCGGTGTTTGAGTTCGTTGGGGAAATAACCTACTCTATGGGGGTCAACATCCGGTTAGAAGAAGTCTTTCAGATTGAGCTGTGTTAAAGTTGACCAAGAATTTGCGTTGTTATTAGGAAGATGGACACATTAAGCAATTAAATATTTTGAAAACAAAAACATAAGTCAACGATCTATGTGGAGATTGTGAATTTTTGTGGGTAGATATGTTAGACGATGATGGCTACTACAAACAAGGTTCAACATCAGAATTATCACCTGAGCGAAATATTGAGGTAGATCGATCACCGTCTTTTATACCTCCATGTGGAGATGAGGTTATAAAGTTTTGACTTCGAACCAGAAACAAGTAAATGAGTAATCGATTTATAGGCCAGTTATCAGATTGCGGATCTATTGCACGTTCAAGAAATCTCTACGCAAGCTTTCAACTTAGGAGTCATGTTTAACGATCCTGTTGCGATTACAGAGAATAAAGATTCGTTCCTCCAAGAAAAAGCTCTTCACCTCAGTGGATGGCTAATCGAGGCGCTGGCGTGTTTCATTCTCAAGATTTGTAGCTTGTTTTAGATCAATTTTTAGAATGGGGGTAAAGATGCTCGTCATGATTGCTACCAAATTAATTTAAAGATATGTTTGCCGGTGTTCTACTCAGCTTCCAGGAGAAGTTAAGTCAAACTATTTTGAGTCTAAGAGGTATCATAGATCAAGTCATTTTCTCGTATCCTTCCGATGGGTAGAAAATGATTCTCGAGATGTCGTTTTTCCAGCTAGTGCAAAGTCTAGCCGACTTGTGCTTTATCGTAACAACCTTGTAAAAAAAAAGATGGGTAAAGCCCAAGAAAGAAAGAAGGAGAACCCGAAGAAGATCGTTAAGAAGATAGACCTAGTGTTCGATAGATTGAGAGTTTCATTATGATAGGAAGTTTTGATGAGTCTATTTATTCATTCTCGTGTCGATAGAATCGATTTATTCATTCTCTTTTGAAATTGATTTATTCTCTTATTAATTGAATCAATTTCCCTTCAACAGCTTCATATCATTTGAAATTCTCCATTTATACCACTTGGGATTCGTTGATTTTATCCTCTTGGATAATTTGAAATCTTTTGGATGATACTTCTTTGATCATCAAGAATCAGCAATGACATTTCCTTATTAGGCTATGTTGACGCCTTTATGAAAATATTTCAGCACGGTTCTCAGCTCTTAAGTGTTGATTTTCTTTTGTTATTCGCATATATCTTTGTAAAATACGAGAACCTTTCGAGTTATAAATCCTCTAAAAAGGTAATATTTTTGGTATAAATAACCTAGTGTTACCTCTCTTCCAGCTTTTGTTGATCAGATAAAGTTCTCACTCAGAGGTGTTTGATTTATTTTAATCTCACTCATAGAACTTAAGTGTGAGTCTTCAAATAGAAGAGAGAGCTTATAGAAGTATTCATTTAAGTATATTGTCAGGAGAGCGAATGATAGTATTCCATAATGACTAATGGAACCGAAGCAGTACCGGTCAGTGTTCTCCAAAGTCGAAAGTACATTTCTAAAGTGATTTCTCAGTTCGTAACATTTAAGATGATCAATGGATGTCAACAAGCAAGTTTTGAGCTTACAGTTAAAGTCTAGACATGCGATTCTTATTATGCATGCAAGCGAAGGTGATCACTAGCGGGAACCAGACAGTCGGATTACCACTTTAAAGAAAAGAGAAGAGTATAACAAGGAAAATAAGACTAATTTGCATCGGAAATACGATTCAAGCACGCTTCAAGAAGACGTGAACGTCGAATCTCAACATTTTGAGGAAAGAGATAAAACACAGTTTGAACCTGATAGAATTTGTAATCCAACCGTCCAAGGGTGTGCTCATTCGAATCATGGGGAGATTATATGAAGTCGGTGCATCGTGATAGTTCTCATAAAGGATAGAGAAAGATGGCGAACTTTAGCCTTTCAGAAAGATAAATTTGTGTGGAAAAGAAGAGCGAGTATAAACTCTTTAAAAAAGTATTTGACTAAGAAGAAAGTGGAAAGAGGAATAAAGGTTGAGAATCAACCTAAAGAATAGGAGACCCATATCGGTTCTAGGCTGCAAGTACAAAAATTTAGGTTTTGAACCCTGAGGATGTACTTTGATACTTCTTCTCAAGATATGAAAATTTCGGGACGAAATTTATTTAAGGGGGGTAGAATGTAATACCCCAAAATATTTTAGAAGATTTTATTCAACTTATGTTATCCTCTAGTAAGTTAGAAAATAAGTTGGGTCCTTAAAGGACTCAAATAAAGGAAAATCGCAGCCAAGGAAATCTGTTAAATCTAATTTGGTCAAAAATTGCCTTAAAAATATGTTATGATTTTTTTTCTCGGGTTGATAGAAAATATTTCAAGAATCATGCCAACCTTTGAAATTTCAAATTTCGAGTTCAAATGAACTTTTGGCACAACTTTAAGTTGGAAAATAATAAATTTAATAGAAAAAGGCATATCCATCATTATCCAATTTCTTTTTCAAAAGATTATCTTATTCGTAATTATCCTATTCTTTTTCCATCATTATCCTCTTTCTTTTATTCGTTATTATCCTATTTATTTTTCCTCTATAAATAGGAGCTTAAGGTTTTATTTTTCATTCATTTTCAAAATCGAAACGCCGAGCAGCTTCCAGAGAATGTACGACTCTAGTTTCCTATTTCAATTCTGAAATAGTCATTTTGAAGGTGTCAACGCGTAGATCAGGAATATATGATTGAAATGATGACACGAAGGATGATCACGATGGAAAATTATCGTGACCGCCGCCAATTCTTCGGAGAAGGTACTTTCTCCGATTCTGGTCATTCGGACCGATGAATTTAGAAATTTCAAGTTCTAAATATGCTTATATTTCGATTATCTTTAATTCTACCGATTCCGATTTTTGATGTTGTGAGTTTTCAGTATTTTCCCCCATTTTCATTTTATGTAAATATCAGATCTACTCTTCCTGGATAGTCGTATTAGAAATCTTCTTTTTATAAATAGTCTTTGATCATTGGGATCTTGTAGTTAATCAGAATAGATTTTTGATTTCTCGTCGTTTGAAATCCGGATCCGAATATTATATTATAAATCTGTCCAGTTCGAATTTCTGTTGTACCCGTCCGATCTTTGATCTGATTACACCATTAAATTCCTTATTTTCTGCACTATCAAAAATTGTACTTTTGAGCAAAAATCCAACGAGTATCGAGCTCGATCGAGACCGATACATTTTCAGCTAAAATCTGTGAATATTCTTACCAAAACTCCCGTTTCACCCATTTTGGGTCGTCAAATCGAAAAAGTTTCTTCTCGAAAGTTGCTCGAAATAATATTTCCTATGCTCCCGTCGAATTTCGTAATTTTTGGATGAGTTTTGAATAATATCGACTATTTAATATAAGCAGTTATTTTATTTCCGAGAGCATGTGTTATCGAAAAATTCTAAATTTCTCATTCTTTACTCTTGGCATGCATAGTATTTTCCCTGAATATTTTCGTAATTTCCAAGCGGTTAAAAAGTGTTGTGGTGTAGATCTGGTAAAATTTGGATAAATGACAAGTTTTGGAAAGAGACCTCTGTCAAATCAGTTGATCCCAGTAAATCAAGAATAACGTTTTGGAATTTATTTCCTTCTTCGTCGAAATTATTTGAGGTCTCTAGAGTCGCGCAATCTATTTTAGAATAGAATAGAATTAATAATAGTTCCGTTTATAGTAGATTAATTCCCGAAAATATAGCGATTATCCTGAGTTGAAGTTTACCTTCTGTAGTACCAGCTGAGCTAGAGAAAGAGTATCAGGGTTGATTCTTCAGGAGTTAGCTTTTCAGAATCCCGAGAAAGGTGGGCTATACTATATCTTTGTAAATTGTATCTTTCGAGTTATTAAGCTCTGCTTTGCTAAAATTGCATATGTGACTATTTGTGTTAAATATTTACGTGCTACTGTATGTTGTCGGAGTCTCATAAACCAGCGCTGTGTCAATGTGAGTAGGCTACAGTATGCATGCATTATTTGTCTTGCCCTATTCCTTGTCGGTGAGACTAAAATGAAACACTTATTGGTTATACTCTTTGGGTATACTATGGCCATACTCAACGTTATGCGCTGGTGATGTAGTTTGGGTTGCGGGCAGTGACGGGTAATACTCTTAAGCGCTTCACGATAAAATGTTTTGGTGAACTTAGGTTGCTTCCAACTTTTAAACCTCCTAAGTTTCACTACCTGCATGAACACAGATAGATTAGTTTAACAAAATGATTTGCATAACTTGAATTGTAAAGCTTGCCCACTGAGTTCATTAGTACTCAGCCCAAATCTTTTCAAACATTTTCAGGTAAGTAGGCTGGAGCGTGGAGGTGACGAGGCTGAGATATGGGCTATTATGATTTACATATTTTTTCGTTGTCGTCTCTTTTTGTTAGTATTCTATTAAGAATTGAACTTTTCGCACTTATGGTATTATTTTGCTAAATGTTAAGAACCCTGATCTTAGTATTTTATTGATATGATTCTGCTTCTCTGATTCTGAACATTTATTGACTTCCTAGTTAACATGTATCATATGCTTACCTACATAATTATTCCAAGGGGAGGAAGCTCGTCTTTCTTATGTCTATTTGATCATTTATTTTGGCCTATGGAAGGGCTTCATTTGTTCAGCATATTGGTGTCTGTTTCTTTTGTCGACCTATGAATGAGTCTATTGATTGTTGGTATCTGGTTATTTGTTTTCGTTTGGCCTATGAAAGGGCTTATTGAATTGTTACAGCCGTTTATAACGGGGATTCGCTCTAGTTACAGAGGTTATGCTGCCTAATTTTCCGGAAGGCATAACCTATCTTTGGCATACTCAGTTGTTAAATTTTATTCCAAACATTAATCCTTTTGGATTATCACCCCGTCGTTAATTAAATTACCCCATTTCTTTCCCGCTTCTTAATTCCCACCCCCGTGGCGTCCATTTCCACGGTCTTTCGGGACCGGGGCGCTACAAAGTGGTATCAGAGCCAGGTTCGCAACTCTGCAGACCTGCTGGGTCTTATTTCGTCTTTCATTGAAATTCCATGTGATATTATATAAGCCCTCAGCTCGTCACTCACGCAACAACTTAAAAGGTACGCATGTTTTTATGCAAATTTTAGTTTTTAAAAGTTTACATTATTTGTTGAAATGTTAAGTCTGTCTAAAAACGAAAGATTAGGATTCGCCGTGGTGACGGGAATTTCTCGAAAGATTGATTATTATGCGGATAGCATACTCTGATTAACTACGCTAATTGCGTACTCTGTTGCTATGGTGATAGCATACTGGTTTTGAAATATGTCTGTGAGCATACTGATTTATGTTGAAAAACTATGTTGATTACATATATGTATGAACTTGTTTATATATGCCTTGTGCATACTTGTGATGTTGGGAACGTGCGGAATGCATACTGTAAACCTTGATAGCCGGAATGTATTTATTGTTCATACTCTTGGATGAGTACAAGAACTTGAAAGTGGGAGAATGTAAGATTAACTTAGGCTATAGTTGCTGAACTTAGGCTGAATTTGTAAACACTAATGAGATTGTTGAGAACATAGTTTGACTGAGGAAACGTTTCATTTTGATGACTGAACATAAACTTACGGCTCAGAATAACTGCCACATGTATATCACGATGAGCGGATTATGAGATTTTGTACGTATACCAAGAAAGAGATCGATTCGGTGTTTGAGTTCGTTGGGGAAATAACCTACTCTATGGGGGTCAACATCCGGTTAGAAGAAGTCTTTCAGATTGAGCTGTGTTAAAGTTGACCAAGAATTTGCGTTGTTATTAGGAAGATGGACACATTAAGCAATTAAATATTTTGAAAACAAAAACATAAGTCAACGATCTATGTGGAGATTGTGAATTTTTGTGGGTAGATATGTTAGACGATGATGGCTACTACAAACAAGGTTCAACATCAGAATTATCACCTGAGCGAAATATTGAGGTAGATCGATCACCGTCTTTTATACCTCCATATGGAGATGAGGTTATAAAGTTTTGACTTCGAACCAGAAGCAAGTAAATGAGTAATCGATTTATAGGCCAGTTATCAGATTGCGGATCTATTGCACGTTCAAGAAATCTCTACGCAGGCTTTCAACTTAGGAGTCATGTTTAACGATCCTGTTGCGATTACAGAGAATAAAGATTCGTTCCTCCAAGAAAAAGCTCTTCACCTCAGTGGATGGCTAATCGAGGCGCTGGCGTGTTTCATTCTCAAGATTTGTAGCTTGTTTTAGATCAATTTTTAGAATGGGGGTAAAGATGCTCGTCATGATTGCTACCAAATTAATTTAAAGATATGTTTGCCGGTGTTCTACTCAGCTTCCAGGAGAAGATAAGTCAAACTATTTTGAGTGTAAGAGGTATCAAGTTAAAGTGGACCAAGGAAGAGTATATATCTTAGTAAGATTTTCGACTCAGCATAAATAGTGTTTTGGCTAGGAATGATGAGGTAGCTTATAAACTAGTCATATTGGTGATTCCAACTAAGGTTCATAACGTGATTGATGTCTTAATGTTGAGGAAGTGTAAGTTGAATCCTAAATACGTTATAAAGAATGAGGAGATATTCCTGAACCGGAATTTTTCTTATGAAGAAAGACCAGATGCTATTCTTGACCGAGGGGTCCAAGAATTACGGATCAAACAGATATCACTGGTGAGAGTCCTATGGAATATCCATGGGAGAGATGAAGCTACATGGGAGCTTGAAAGTTAAATCAATGAAATGTGCCCTGATTTACCTTATAGAAGTACGCAAATTTCGGGACGAAATTTTTATTAAGGGGGGTAGAATGTAATACCCCGAAATATTTTAGAAGGTTTTACTCGACTTATGTTGCCTGAGGGTAATCTAGGAAAGAAGTTGGGTCCTTAAAGGATTCAAATAAAGGAAAATCGCAGTCAGGGAAATCTGTTAAATTTATTTTGGTCAAAAAATTGCTTTAAAAATATGTTTTGATATTTTTCTCGGGTTAATAGAAAAAGTTTTAAGCATCGTGCCAAACTTTCAATTTTTCAATATCGAGTTTAAATGAACTCTTGGCACAATTTTAAACTAAAAGGTAATAGATTTTGGATAGAAAAGACACATCCGTCATTATCCAATTTCTTTTTCGAAAGATTATCCTATTCGTAATTATCCTATTCTTTTTCCATCATTATCCTATTCCATCATTATCCTCTTTCTTTTATTCGTTATTATCCTATTTATTTTTCTTCTATAAATAGGAGGTTAAGGTTTCATTTTTCATTCATTTTCAAAATCGAAATGCCGAGCAGCTTCTAGAGAAGGTACGACTCTAGTTTCCTATTTCATTTTCGAAATAGTCATTTTGAAGGTGTCAACGCGTAGATCACGAATACGTGATTGAAATGATGACACGACGGACGATCATGATGACAAATCATCGTGACCGCCACCAAAAGTCGCAACCACCTTTCGAATCGGTGACTCTTTTGGGTTGCCGGATCAAAAAGTGTCTTTAGGGTTTTATGTTCTATGTATATTTATATACATTTTCCATGTTGTCACTTTTTAATTTCGGGTATATTTTGGGTATCCGAATATTAAATGGTAGTCTTTTTCAGATCTATCCTTCGTGGATAGCCCTATCGTATTTTTAAGCTCAAAAGTTGTTCCTGTTAAAATATAGTATTTTTATTTAAAGTTCCATATTTTTCCAATGGGCCGATCTTGCGGTATGAATTTATTTGTACCGAATTAATTTTAGGATACGGGTTTGACCACCCCGTATGCCAAAACTTCCAAAATGGTTTTTCTTTATAAAAATGCCCTGAGTAAAGTTCCCTTAAGAGTCAAAATATTTTGATGACCCGGGTGCTGCGTATTAAGATAGCAGATATTATAATATTTACTTCATAGCTAAGAAAGGTTAGATTTTGACCTAATGGTAGTCATTCATCGAAACTAAGTTGCCGGATAATCTTGTAGGCACAGAAGAAGGAGACTTCTAGTTGAGACCAGAACCAGAATCTAGATCTAACTTTCCAGATCGGATTGCCAGGTGGGTTTTTATTATATAAAAATATATATTTCGGGTTATTAAGCCTTGATATTTATAAAATGAACGTGATTGAATATCCAACTCATGATTGTATTTGATGTGCTCTCCTGACTCATGTAAGTCTTACTACTATTTTTGGTGACGAAACTACAATGATTTACGATATCGAGCCCCAAGCAAACAGGGCAGTGTCCAACCTTAAGCAGCCGGGTTGTGTACACGAACCGACTCACCGTAAGCGTTCTAGGGGAGAGTGGCGCGCAATGATGGAACTAAAATGATTTAGTATACATGGAATTCCCAAATTTTCTGTTTTGAAAGCTTTCCATGATATGCTTAAAATATGATTGGATATTCTGTTTTATAAAATGATAGTGAAGGTTTTTTCTCAAAAGTACCCACTGAGTGCATTAGTACTCACGCCCAAATCTTTTCAAATATTTTCAGGATGAGCTGCGGGATGGTGGACGGCTGTGCTAAGGCTGAAGGGCTATCTTTTGATGTATATGTTTCTTTTATGTATGGAGTCTAACTGAGAACATGCTTCCTTTTGAGTCTGAATAAATGCACTACGTTCTTTTCCGCTTACTCTAATTATTGCTACGGAGTGTTCGGTTCTCCGAATCCCGTTTTCTTTACTGTTATAGAGTGTTCGGTTCTCCGAATCCCATTTTCTTTATTGTTACGGAGTGTTCGGTTCTCCGAATCCCGTTTTCTTTACTGTTATGGAGTGTTCGGTTCTTCGAATCCCATTTTCTTTATTGTTACGGAGTGTTCGGTTCTCCGAATCCCGTTTACTTTCCGTTTCTGACAGGCAAAAGCCTGGCATTTATTTACTTCCTTATTCAGACAGGCAGAAGCCTGGTTTTACATTACTTTCCATGTCAAGGCAAAAGCCTGGCTTTATATTGCTTTCACGACAGACGAAAGTCTGGCATCTCTTTACTTCAAGTATTTGGACAGACATCAGTCTGGCCTTTTTTATGCCTAACCTATTAACAGTTAACCTTTGAACTGTTATTATTTACATTGAAGTTTGCCTTTGTTATTCTTTCTTGGGTTCATCCTAAGAGTCATGGTATCTGATTTGAGTCATTTCATACAATTTAAAAGCGTGGATTGATCCATTTATAGAGGTTATGCTGCCCAAATTTTTAGGGCACTAACCTTATTTCTTTGATTGCTTCTGTTCAACAACCCCTTCCCCCTTCCCCCAAGTAACGCACCGGTCCCCTGCCCTTCTCCCGGGACCGGGGCCTTACAGTAACACTAAAAATTATCACTTAAAATTAAAAAAAGTATCACCTGTATCCCTAAAAATATCATATGTTTTGATGATTTTTTAGTCTAATGTGCCTAGTGCACATGAGAATTGATGTAAAAAAAATCCCTCCGTCTCAATTATATAGTTCATTTCTACTCACATCTAGATAAAAATTATTTATATAACTTTCTCCACAGATAAGATTTTCTTGAAATTCTTTTTTTTTCTCTATTATCTCTCCTCTATTTTCACACCGATTACTTCTATGGTACCCCAGTTAGGGATTTCTCCTTCTTCGACCCCTCTTCAGGTTTCCTTATGAATTCCAAAATTTTTCCCATTCTCGGTCAGAATGCCAATTGTTTGCATGGTGCGGCTAGTGAAAACCCCTAACCCTAATATTTTCATCATGCCTTCTATTGCACCAAAGCATTCCTTCGCGACTCATTTCCCTTCGGAGAAATCTTACACCAAGATTGCGCGAGCCATACGCCTCGTTATGCCGATGTCTTCCATTTTGTGAAATCGTACCTTGTTCTTGTTAAGAGAGGAGATTTCTTTTCAGTCTCGATTCTAGATGATCTATATACTTCGCAGTTGCAGATGTTTTGATTTTTGTTGATCGGTCGTGTTATTTTGTCCAAAGGTGATAAACCTTGGTTGTTACCCGATCTTGAGCGCGACCTTACTAGGGTTTGGAAGCTCTCAGTAAGAGTTACTATACGTTGCAATTTACGTCTGAAAAAGATTAGTTGAAGGTTCAGAGTTATGGATTTTGGCATCTCTTGAAAGGGATTAGTAGAATTAGAGATTAGGCGCTCTTCACGCCCTATAAAATTCAAAATATTTGGCTCCAATTTAGATTCATTTATTTACTTTCTTTATGAATATTGATATCCTGCTGCTATCACGGAATTGCGAAGGCCATTGGCACTCCTCTTAAAATTGACGGCAGTACGGCAGTTGGTGCGATTGGCCATTTTGCAAGGGTATTTGTTTCGACTCAACTCAACACCTTAAATTGACTCACAATAGGACAAGGTCAATGTAGGGCGATAAGTTGGCCCAAGTCGAATTATCAAGGAAAGCTAAACAGGGTGATATGACCCGAGTTGAGAAGATGTCCGATCCAATCAAAGTACCGAAATGGTCAGTCACACGATCAAGGGCTAAGAGATTCAAGGAGAGTCTCAGTGGATTTATACAAGAGGCGTTAAGGAGACCCGTCAAAGGGGTTGAAGCCGAGCAACGTTGGAGGACGAAGATCCCATGCGAATGTGAGACGACGGAGAGGCGCGGCCCAAGTGCAGCTGAGGCGCGACCCGGACACGGACTGCACGTTCAATCAGAGGGGTGAAAAGCACTAAGGGAGGCACGGCCCAGGAACAGACGCGGCGCGACCTCACTCACACCGACCAAGGCGTGACCCGACCGAAGGCGGCGCGACTGTGCCCATGTCGCGCCTGTACGGGCGGATCTGAATTTTGCTTTGTTTTATTTCTTAGTTTGTGTAGGATTTTATTTTAGGGCTCAGTTATTTGGACCAACTATATAAGGCTTTGCCTTTTCATTATTTGGGAGATTCAACTTTGATATTAATTAATCGTGAGATTTTCACTTTTCTCTCTAAGAGAGTTATTCGAGTTTCACAACACAATGTGAGATTCAATCAACTTATCAAACGGATTCACATCCCCATTTATGGCATCATCAATACAATCAGAGTTCGTATTTCCAATCGATCGAGGGTCATGGATTCAATCAAATTCGTGGTTCAAATTCATTGTGAGGCTAGGGTTTGGATTCTTTCATCCTCAATTGTTCGTGTAACTTGATACTCCTGGGAAAACAACACAATCGTCGTCGTCGTGTCGGCGAGGATCGCATCAAGTGGTATTAAAGCTTCGGCTTTGTATCAGGTTCCAATTTATCCCTTTAATTTCTGTATTTTAATTTCTCGTCTATTGATATAAAAGAAAAGAAAAGAAAGAGTCGAATTCAACACAAAAAAGAAAAAAAAACCGCTGAAATTATTAAAAAAAATAAGTAAAAAGGCGGAAAATATTTGGTGTTTTCGTTACATTTGATTTTGATATTTGGGTTGTTGGAGACGCGTATATTGCCTGGGGAGGAGTTGAAAAATTTTTCAAAAATTTTCAAATTTTTGAAAATTTTCCGGCACACATTTTAGTGAATTTGTGATTGGTCTTTTGGAGTTCATTATTGTGAGATTATTAGAGTGAAAAGAGCCAATTGTGTGATACACGAGAGAAAACACGTGAGGTTGAGAGTTAGAAATTTGTTAGGATTGTTTTGTTTTATTATCATCACAGTTAGTTTTATTATTTTGTTTTGTTAATTGAGTAAAAAAAAAGAGGATGAAAAAAAATCGTTCAAAAAAAAGAGTCGATAAAAAAAAAGAGAGTCATGTCTAACAAAGGTGCAGGTAATGATGAGAAGGTCACTACATTTGATCCTAAGAATATAGTGGAAGCCATTCAGCAACATCTCACAAAGCTGTTCAAAACTGAGATGGCGTCGTTGAATGAGAGACTCAACCAAGTGGAAAATTCAATACAGGAGCAATCTCAACAAGCTTCTCGAGAGAACCGTGGCGGTAGAGGTGGAAGAGGCGGTCGAGGAGCTCAGATGGAGGTTCGATGCTACCCACATATAGAGAGACAACGGACTGACTACTACGACACTGAGATGGGAGACTCAAAAGAAGAAGATAGATATTCAACTGTCGGAGGTAGGAAACACGGGAGAGCAAGGAATCGAGAAGGCGATGACCTCGGCAACATCAAAATGAATGTGCCTTTATTCCAGGGTAAAAATGATCCAGCCTTGTACCTTGAATGGGAGCGCAAGATTGAGATGATGTTCGACTGTCACAACTATTCCGAGCTGAAGAAGATGAAGTCGGCAGCGGTGGAGTTTTCATATTATGCCATAGTTTGGTGGGATCAGTTGACATCCAACAGACGGCATAATCAGGAACAATCAATAGAGACGTGGGGAGAGATGAAGACGGTGATGAGGAAGAGATTCGTGCCAAGTTACTACTACCGGGAGCTATACAACAAGTTGCAAAACTTGAGACAAGGTACGAATAGTGTAGATGAATACATCAAGGAGATGGGGGTTTCAATGATCCGAGCAAATGTGGAGGAAGATAGGAAGGCCACAATGGCTCGATTTCTAGCCGGTTTACTGATGTGACCCAGGGCTTATAGGGACACGATATGACACAATATGCGGAAGCTAGGAAAGAAACTATGTCGGTGAAGTAAGGGAACAATACTCGATTATCTAGATGACTAAGACTCAATTAAAAATATCTAAACTATGACACACAAAACCAACACAAATCCAAATAAAATAGGGTTGTTTGAACGGCTATAGGGACGGTATGGATGAAGGCATTTTCGATGGTGGTGAATAGGTTCAGAAAGGCTAGAGTAGACAGGGTATGATAGAGATGAAACGGACTTACGGATTAAACGGGATGAAGATGAACTTGACTTGAACATGACGGTGGCTGACTTGAAGGCGAACGAAGATGGTGGTGGTTGACGTCGAACGGCGGCGATGTTGATGTGTTGTCGATGTGAATCACAACCCGAAAGTTGCCTTGAATCTCGAACGTACACAAGGCCAAATTCTTTAAGTTGTTCTTCGGTTAGCGAGTTTCCGACGATCCCTCGAACGTGGACGGCCTTTGTAAAACTTAGCGGTGCTAAATCTAAGAGTATGAATTTAATTATCTAAACTCACAAAAGATTAAATGGGTTGAGACGATATTGAAAGGAAAGGCTTAATAATTCAAATATAGTCTAAAGTATGAATGTCACAATGAGCCTCTATTTATAATAGAGGTGGCCTAAATCTACAAGGATATGGCCGAATATAATGACTTCAAATCAAACTAGAACTGGACTAGAAAATTTCCTAAACTAGAATTCTATTCAAGGTAGAATTGTGCCTTAAATAAAACCTAGTCAACTTAGGACTCAAATAAATTCAAAAATTACAATAATCAAATAACAAAAACTAGACTCCTATAATTAATTACTATAATTGAAAATAAAATTAACTAAGATAATTCGAAACCCCACAAAGTATTAAAAGGGTTCGAATTCTCGGATGCCTCTCGCAGATAAGACATGGTCACGCTTTATTCGCCATAACCTCCTGGATTGGCATCAAATTGAAATCTTCTAAATTTTCGGCCAAGTATGCTTCAATCCATCAAAGCATGATCCTTATCTTCAAGTGAAAGGATAGTGATGATCTTGATCTTCATCTTCAATTGATAATGCTAAAATCCATTCGGGGCTGTGTCTAATTTCTTCTTCTCCAACTTCAATCTTTCTTTGCATTAATATTTGAAAATAACCTTGAAATTATTTGGCTCTCATACGTGCAATTAGACCTTTGAATGGCAGCTCCGGGTTTAGTTCTTCAAGACCTTACACGGCTTCATCATTCCCCCCCTGCTGAAAAGAATTCGTCCTCGAATTCAAGTCTTCATCTTGGGCGAATTCAACTGCAGAAAAAGGGAAGAAGTTAGTGACACTAAAAATGGAAGAACTCTTATACTTACCAAATAAATCCACGTGACATAAATCAGGTCCTCGGCCACGCCATGAAACATACGGTCCTTGCAAACAAAATTGGACTGGTCGATCATTCTCTTCCGTCTCTTCAGGACTCATGTAGTAGATCGGGCGTTTTAGAAGAGTGACTCCGGGATGGAATCCGATCACAACCTCGAACTTGTTCCTCATTAGCTGCACAACACTAGGTAATAAAAACACATTAGTAGCACTGTTCTTATGTGTTAGTGGCATAATAGTCATACCCGTGTTAATTGCCTTGTCGACTCCTTTGACAGAAAAGAAGAGGCTGTGAAATTTATCTTTGTTTGCAGCTGATCCGGATGTTTTTCCATATGCCATTGAGTTGCTAGGGGGCTGTTGTGAAGTGGACTTGACAACGAAAAAGGTGTGGACCATGGGTGAAAGCTCGGCCGAAGGTGGATCGGCGGCGGCAGTGAGCTTGGCCGCGGCTGCTACCTTTGCTCTCTCTTCCTTGAATTTCTCTTGCATCCTCTGTTGATCCTCAACTATAGTTTTAGGGGACATCGGCTTGAGTATTGATGTTCGGCCGTTTCGCGAAACAGTGTAAGTGTTTGCGAATCCGTCATGAACAACTTGTCGATCAAATTACCACGGTCTTCCTAAAAGTATGTGAGCTACACCCATAGGAATAACATCGCAAAGAACAGTGTCAGAATATTTACCTATGGAGAAATCAACATTTACCTGGCATACGACTCGGATCTCGCCTTGGTCTGAAAGCCACTGTAGTTTGTATGGCCTTGGATGCTTCTTCGGGGCTAGACCAAGCTTATCAACCGCATATTGACTAATGGCATTTATCATACTGCCACTGTTAATGATCATCACAAAAGTCTGATCTTTGATAGCAACTCGAGTGTAGAAGATGTTCTCACGCTGCGATTGCTCTTCGTCTTCACGATTGATGTTCAGACTGCGGATAGATACTAAACTGACATGAGGCAATTCAGCCTCCTCATCTTCATCGTCGACTGTAGAGGACTCGACGGCATCAGGGGCGACGTTCTGGGGCTCCTCTTCATCTTCACTGGCTGATTCAAGCCTGTTCTGTTCATTGAGGAACAAAACACGACGGTTCAGGCACTGATTCTGAAAATGGCCCCAACCTTGGCATTTGTGACATTGAACATCACGAGCTCGTGGAGGGGCTGCATTAGGCATTGGTGAGGGCTGAATGGGCCGTGTGGATGGTGGTCTCACGGGAATGGACTGTGTAGACTCGGGTCTACGATTGGACTGTGGTGTAGACTTGTCGAAATGACGAACGGCCTGACCGGGCTGACCTTCGGGGTACGTGGGGTCAGAATGAGATATAGATGATGTACCTTGGCTCCATGAGTGGCGTGTAGGTGCTGCATTGTGGTGTGATCGACGACGGCCTTCTCACAGCTGTTTTTCCACAATCGATGCGTACTGCACCATCCTTTCTACACTGGTGAAGTCCTTGAGCTCGACTTCAAGGCGGTCTCCAACTCTTTGTGATACTCTTCAATCGAACGGGTACCTTGTTTGATCCGGTTGAGCTTCTCTCAAGCTCTCTCTCATAGTGGACTGGAATGAAGCGTCCTCGCATCAATCCCTTTATTTCTTCCCATGTATCAATTGGCGGATTTCTGTTTCTGCACCTCCTCTCTTGCTGCATCTTCCACCAAGTGGCTGCGTAGCCTCTGAACTCCAAACAGGCTAACTGCACTTTTTTGAATTCTGTAAAGTCATAGCAGTCAAGATAGACATCGGGATCGTGAAGGCCTTCAAACTCCGGAATGCTCGTTTTGATGTTATTGAGCATTCGGTCTTCACCATAGTCATCATTGGCACGCCTCTGTCGGAGTCCGCGATCTGGAGCATCGAATCCGGCGTCGATGTTCTCATCATAGTACTCCTCCTCGGGCTCGTTTTGACGCTCGTTGCGTCAAGCTTGACCACGAACAGGCTGTGTAATGGTCGGAGTAGTCTTAGTGCATTCAAGGGCATGCACTAAATCATCAAGTTTGTTAGACAGGGCCTGGTGCTGTCTCGGGAAGTGTTTTGAGAGTGCCTCAAAATGGTACTTAGGATCCCACGGTGCGGGTGGATCCGAAGTCCCATGGGGGCTTTGGACGGATCTCGGGGCGGGTCCAAAGGTGGAGTGTCGACTGGGGGAGTCAAAGATGACTTGGAGCGGGTACCTTTCTTCATGATACCTACAAAACGAACAAACGTAAAGAAAAAACAAGGTAGGACCTCACAATCTTACGTCACTCATTTGTTTTCTCTCTTGATTTTACCACTCGTGTATCACTCAATATATGGGTGCACAGTGTGTGAAAATCGTGTATATGAAGGTAGGGAAATCGGTTGCTTTGTGTTGAGGAAGGACGGGAATGCTACTCTCAGAACATGGATGAATTTGGTGTGTATGGATGAGATACGGGTCGAGTAAGTGTGGGGGAGGGCTGCCGATTTGTGTAGGTGGAGTAGGGGTGGTGATCGAAGGTGGTATAGGAAGGAAATGAAAGAAAATAGATCAATTAATGAAGTCCCAAATTGATTAGAAAATCCAAAAATAAATCTAGATAGAACAAGGAAAGAAATAGAATGGATAAGGAAAGAAGAAAGAGATAAGGTAAGTAGGGAATTTGAATATGTATCAATCTATGTGACACAATCTAAATACCTTAATTAGCCTAGACTCTAGAAGGAATGAGCCAAAAATAAAATAAGACACCTAAGGAAGTTAACAAAAATAAAGGAACACAAAAAGGAAACAATGAATATCCTTTTTTTTTAATTTCGGATCTTTTCTCTTTTTTTTTGTCCGATTTCTTTTTTTTTTATCGTTGGTTTTTTCCCTTTTTTTGTTTTTTTTTTTTGTTTTTTTTATATGATCGTGCCTTTTTTTTTTGAACTATGAATAACACGGAAATTAAATTACAACTCGACAAAACTCGAAACAAAATAAACGGGAACAAATAAACGAGTATGGAACCACGAACGATATAAACCTACGTGGCTCTTGATACCAATTTATGATGTGACCCGGGGCTTATAGGGACACGATACGACACAATACGCGGAAGCTAGGAAAGAAACTACGTCGGTGAAGTAAGGGAACAATACTCGATTATCTAAACGACTAAGACTCAATCAAAAATATCTAAACTATGACACACAAGACCAACACAAATCCAAATAAAATAGGGCTGTTTGAACGGCTATAGGGACGGTATGGATGAAGGTATTTTCGATGATGGTGAATAGGTTCAGAAAGGCTAGAGTAGATAGGGTATGATAGAGATGAAACGGACTTACGGATTGAACGGGATGAAGATGAACTTGACTTGAACACGATGGTGGCTGACTTGAAGGCGAACGAAGATGGTGGTGGTTGACGTCGAACGGTGGCGATGTTGATGTGTTGTCAATGTGAATCACAACCCGAAAGTTGCCTTGAATCTCGAACGTACACAAGGCCAAATTCTTTAAGTTGTTCTTCGATTAGCGAGTTTCTGACGATCCCTCGAACGTGGACGGCGAATTCACTTTGTAAAACTTAGCGGTGCTAAATCTAAGAGTATGAATTTAATTATCTAAACTCACAAAAGATTAAATGGGTTGAGACGATATTGAAAGCAAAAGCTTAATAATTCAAATATAGTCTAAAGTATGAATGTCACAATGAGCCTCTATTTATAATAGAGGTGGCCTAAATCTACAAGGATATGGCCGAATATAATGACTTCAAATCAAACTAGAACTGGACTAGAAAACTTCCTAAACTAGAATTATATTCAAGGTAGAATTGTGCCTTAAATAAAACCCAGTCAACTTAGGACTCAAATAAATTCGAAAATTACAATAATTAAATAACAAAAACTAGACTCCTATAATGTCACGACCCCACATTAATATCTGATTAATTATGAAGTGTGACTGGCACGACTCGATCCCAATGAAGGATGGATCAAGGCGCGAACCGAAAATAATTAAATAAAAGAAGGAACTACTACTGTATTCCAGGATCGATAATTGCTGTGAACTCGAATTCTGGACTGATTTCAAATACTCACAAGAGATAGAATTGCAATTGTCTGAATAATAATGTCACAAGGTACTCCTATTTATAGGAGTGATATATGGACGAAAATTAGAGTCCTAAAAGCTAAAGAAATCGAAAATATACTAATCCTAATCAATCTAGGATAAAATCAAAAGATACTAAAACTAAGATAACAAAAATCTAACTAAATCTAACTAGATAAGGATAAATCCCAAACTGATTTTTGGCTTCAATATTCTCGCCTAATTGGACCTAATTAATCACAACAATGGACTGAATTAAGTGATTAAATTCGTGGCCCATGTTATAATTAATCTTGCCACATTTGCATGAAAAACAGCAACTTGTCGGATTCTCATGCAAACACGTACAACTCTTCATACACACGTCCAAATGGCGTCATTCTTCTTCTCACGTCTTCATGCTTCCTTCTTCATCATTAATTGATAGCATGTTGACCAATCTCGGGCTGAATATTTGATCTTCATGGGCTGCCCAAAATATATGAATATTTTTATGCACTTGTGTTCTTCAAATCTTGATCTCCAATCTTTAATCTTGAACAACACAACAATCTTGGGGCTGCTCTCAACTCTTTCTTCATCTCCAAACTTCTTACATACAAATGCTTGGAAATATCCTTGCAATTGTATTGCTCGAATTCGTGTAATTGGACCACGTATTTTCAGCTCCGAATTAATTTCTTCAAGGCTTATCATGCTCATATCAGGAATTTCAAGTTGTTGCCCCGTGGAGATGGCCCATTCACTGTTTTGAGCCGTGTTAATGACAATGCATACCGCATTGATCTCCCTGGTGAGTACAAGTGTTCTTCTACGTTTAATGTTGCTGATTTGTCTCCTTTTTCTGCAGATGAATTCGACCATGATGACACTTCAAATTCGAGGACGAATTCTCTTCAGCAGGGGGGGAATGATGAGGACATCCATAGCAATGAGGAAGTCAATGAAGAGCTACAATTCAAAGGACCCGTCACAAGACTACGAGCTAAGAAGTTGCAAGAATATTTGCAAGCTGTAATTCGCAAGAAGTTCGAAGTTGAAGACCTACAAGGAAGCTTGAAGATGATGACATTGTTGAAGATGGAAGATGGAGATCAAGATGTGGAGTACAATACATGAAGATGGCGTGCAAGAAGTGCTTTTGTTGGGCTTGATGTGTATACTTGCTATTCAGACCAAGTTAAGCATGCATGGTGGAAAAGCCCAAATTAATCGGCTCTTGATGATCCAATTAAGGGGATTGATTTATTAGACTATAGTATTTTATTTATTATGATTTGGATGAAATTTTGCAGATTTTTAGTTGATATTTTTCGGTTATTTTAGATAGAGATTTGACTAGATTTTTAGATAAGGCAAGATCTACAAAATCTACCTTAATTAGAATTCTAGTTTAGGAAGTTGTTGAAGTCCAATTCTAGTTCAAATTGGACTCATTATTTTCGTCCCTTAGCCTTAGGATTTTCGATCCACCTATTATAAATAGTGGATCCATATTTCATTGTCATCCAAAATATGATGCGACCCGGACTATTAATCTAGGACGAATCTAGAGAACGTAGCGGAAGACTTAGGATGCGAAACACGTCAACTAAATGAAGGGTTCCAATCCGACTCGATAAACAAATGAAAAGACGAAACTAGACAATCTAGACAACTAAAATACCTAGACTATGACACAAAATACGTAACACAATACTAAAGGGATAGGGCTGTATAGATACGAACCTAGGGCTGAATTATGGATGGAATTCGTGTGTGATGGCTAAGTGAAGAATGACTTGGTGAAGATAGGATATGATAGGGATATGACGAACTTACGGACAAAACGAACGGTAGAAGATTGATCGAATTTGTGGCTGACTTTTGAGGCGTGTGTCGATGGGGAATGGAAGACGTCGATGATGGTTGATGGTTGGTGATTGTTGATGTGAATCACAACCCGATAGTTGCCTTGCGATCTCGAACGTACCACGAGGCCAAAATCTCTAAGTTGCTCTTCGATATTAGCGAGTACCCGTTAATCCTCCAGTGAATTAAGGAATACCCTTGAATAAGACTTAAAGATGCTATCCTCTAAGAATGATGATTTATGACTAAATCAACAAAAGTGTTTGTTTGATCAACCTAAGGATCGTGAGACAATTGAGAAAATAACTCTTTATTTCATGCAACGTCTAAAATAATAATGTACAATGGTTCCCCTATTTATAATACATAGGGAACGAAATTAACATAAAAAAAGGCTAAAAGATTGATCCAAAAGGGATCTCTAACTATACTAGGAAGATACCTAAGCTAGAATTCTATTCAAGGTAGGAAATTGCCTTAAATACAATTCTAGTCAACCATGACTATATTATGGACGAAAATTACATAATAAATAATTAAAAATCTGAACTAAACTATAGTCTAACATAATTAAATAAATACTATAGTCTAAATAAAATTCAATCTCTAATTAAATCAACTAAGGGGGACGAAAACTCCATGCAACTTGTGATGAGGACATCCATAGCAATGATGAAGTCAATAAAGAGCTGCAATTCAAAGGCCCCGTCACAAGACTACGAGCTAAGAAGTTGCAAGAATATTTGCAAGCTGTAATTCGCAAGAAGTTCGAAGTTGAAGACGGAGTGCAAGGAAGATTGAAGATGATGACATTGTTGAATTGAAAGATGGAGATCAAGATGTGAAGTGCAATACATGAAGAAGGAGGCGTGTGTGTGCTTTTGTTGGGTTTGATGTGTATACTTGCTATTCAGCCCAAGTTAAGCATGCATGGTGGAAAAGCCCAAAATAATTCGGCCCTTGATGATCCAATTAAGGGGATTGATTTATTAGACTATAGTATTTTATTTATTATATTATGGACGAAATTTTGCAGATTTTTAGTTAGGATTTTTCGGTTATTTTAGATAGAATTTTGACCAGATTTTTAGACAAGGCAAGATTTACAAAATCTACCTTAAATAGAATTCTAGTTTAGGAAGTAGTCAAAGTCCAATTCTAGTTTAATTAGGAGTATTATTTTCGTCCCTTAGGCCTTAGGAATTCGATCCATATTTCATTGTTATTCAGACTATATTTGATTAATTAAGCCTTTGCTTTCAATATTGATGTGACCCGGGACTAAATGACCAACGAGACACAAAAGACGCGGAAGCAAAGGAAAGAAACTACGTCGGTACGAAAGGATTCTATACTCGAATAACTAGGCGACCAAGACTCAACTAAAATACCTAGAACTTTGACACAAATTAAATAACACAAACCAAGGGTTCAAGGGGCTGAATTGGACGGTTTTATAGGGCTGGGAATTGGAAGAATTTCGTGTGTGAAGGTTGGTGAAGAAGGGCTTGGAGAAGATAGGATATGTTAGTGTTTGAACGGACTTACGGATATAACGAACGGATGTAGAATTCGGACTTAAAGGGGGCTGCCGTGATTTGGACGTTGATGGCTGATTTGGAGGTCGTCGATGATGGTGATGGACGTGTGGTGTTGATGAAGTGATTCACAACCCGATAGCCTCCTTGAATCTCGAACGTCTTCAAGGTTGAAATCTCCAAGTTGTTCCTCGTTAGCGAATACCGGTCAATCCCTCAAGTGAATTGAGCAATACCCTTGAATAAGACTTGTAGTTGCTAGCTCCAAGAATGAATATTTTCGTGTGAAAAGTATTCAAAAGACAAATAGATTTGAGACACAAATTGAATGCAAAAGCAATTTAATTCAACAATGTCTAAAGTAACAATGAGACATGGTTCCCCTATTTATAAGCACTAAGGGGGACGAAAATTAGCATAAAAAAGGCCTAAAGATTGATCCAAAAGGGATCTCTAACTATACTAGGAAGTTCCCTAAGCTAGAATTCTATTCAAGGTAGAAAATTGCCTTAAATACAATTCTAGTCAAACTTGACCTCAATATGGACGAAAATTACTACTAAATAATTAAATAAATCTGATCCAACTATAGTCTTAATTAAATAAAATAAATACTATAGTCTAAAATAAAATCAACCCCATAATTAATTACTATGGGACCGATTTCTTCACTAGAAACCGCACACACATGCACGATAAATTTCATGCACATGCACACATGCTCTTGAACTCTTCATCTTCATCTCTTCAAGATTAATACTCCATGGTGTGTTCTTGATCTTCAATAGTTAATAAATTAACTATCTTGGAATTGCTTCTCTTGACTTCTTCATCTCCAATCTCGAGCTTTCTTCGAATCAACACTTGCAAGTAAGCTTGCAACTTCTTAGCTCTTGATCTTGTGATTGGTCCTCTAAATTGCAACTCCGGTTCTTCATCATCTTTGTTGTCCATGGCTTCATCATTCCCCCCTGCTGAAAAGAATTCGTCCTCGAATTTGGATCATCATCTTGATCGAATTCATCTGCATCAAAGGGAGATAAATCAGCTACATTAAACGTTGAAGAACATTTATACTCACCAGGTAGATCAATGCGGTATGCATTGTCATTGACACGGCTTAAGACGGTGAAAGGACCATCTCCTCTTGGTGACAACTTTGATTTCCTTAGATTAGGAAACCGTCCGGGACTCAAATGAATCCAAACACGATCACCGGGCTGAAATACAACACGTTTGCGACGTGTGTTACGGGCGGCGGCGGTTTGGGTACCTTTGTGCTCGATCCGGGCTCTTACTTTCTCATGCATCTCCTTGATAAGATCAGCTCTCTTCAATCCTTTAACACTTGTTAGATGCTGAACAGGTAAAGGAATCAAATCATTAGGCGTTAGTGGATTAAAACCATAAACAACCTCAAATGGAGACATGTTAGTAGAAGAATGAATAACACAATTGTAAGCAAACTCAGCATAAGGTAAACATTCTTCCCATGACTTCACATTATTCTTAATCAACGACCTAAGCAATGTTCCTAAAGTACGATTCACAACCTCAGTTTGACCATCGGTTTGTGGATGACATGCAGTAGAAAACAATAACTTAGTACCTAGCTTTCCCCAAAGAACGCGCCAAAAATGTCCCAAAAATTTAGAATCCCTATCACTAACAATAGTACGAGGAATTCCATGCAATCTAACAACATGAATAAAGAACAAATTGGCTATGTGAACAGCATCATCAGTTTTCCTACATGCAATGAAATGCGCCATTTTGGAAAACCTATCAACTACAACAAACACAGAATCTTTACCCGATCTAGACCTAGGCAATCCCAAAATGAAATCCATAGATAAATCAATCCAAGGACTAGATGGAGCAGGTAAAGGCGTGTACAAACCAAAAGGATGCGAAGTAGATTTAGACTTATGACAAGTAATACATCTACTACACATGCGTTCAACATCACGTTTCATATGCGGCCAAAAGAAATGCTCATGCAACAAGGATAATGTCTTATGCACACCAAAATGTCCCATTAATCCTCCCGCATGCGATTCTAAAACAAGTAGCTCACGCATAGAACAAGTAGGAATGCACAACTTAGATTCTCTAAACAAAAACCCATCATGCACATAAAATCCATCAAAAGATCTAGTAGAATTCGAACACTTAGCATAAATGGGGCTGAAATAATCGTCCATGGTATACAATGATTTAATGGATTCAAAACCCAGCATCTTAGCATGCATTAGGTTAAGCAACGTGTACCTTCGAGAGAGGGCGTCGGCGACGATGTTGTCTTCTCCTTTCTTGTACTTGATGACGTATGGAAACGACTCGATGAATTCGACCCATCTCGCATGACGCTTGTTCAAGTTGCTTTGACCTTTCAAGTGCTTCAAGCTCTCATGATCCGTGTGAATGACGAACTCCTTGGGCCACAAATAGTGCTGCCATGTATCCAATGCACGCTTCAAAGCGTATAGCTCTTTATCGTACGTCGAATAACGCAAACTGGCGCCATTGAGTTTCTCACTGAAGTAAGCTACGGGACGTTTTTCCTGCATCAAAACAGCACCAATACCTATCCCGGAGGCATCACACTCGATCTCAAAAGTTTTGGAAAAATCAGGTAAACACAAAACAGGAGCAGAACATAATAAAGATTTCAAAGTATTAAACGCATACTCTTGTTGCTTACCCCATTCAAACTTGCGATCCTTCTTACTTAGCTCAGTAAGAGGCGCGGCAATGCTAGAGAAATCGCGCACAAAGCGACGATAAAATCCGGTAAGGCCGTGAAAGGATCGGACTTCAGACGCGGTTTTGGGCGTTGGCCATTCCTCAATCGCCTTGATTTTGGAACGGTCAACCTCAATACCTCTACAACTCACAACAAAGCCTAAGAATACTACTTCATTCAAGCAAAAAGAACACTTAGACATGTTGCCATACAATCGAGCATCTCTCAAAAGCAAAAATACGCGCCTAAGGTGATCTAGGTGCGCCTGTGCACTGTGACTGTATATCAGGATATCATCAAAGTAAACAACAACATATTTCCCAATAACATCACGCAAAACATGATTCATCAATCTCATAAATGTGCTCGGTGCATTTGTGAGACCAAAAGGCATAACCAACCATTCATATAAACCATGCTTAGTCTTAAAAGCTGTTTTCCATTCATCTCCTTCATGCATGCGAACTTGAAAATAACCAGACCTCAAATCAATCTTAGAAAATATCTTAGATCCACTAAGTTCATCTAGCATATCATCAAGCCTAGGAATGGGAAAACGATACTTAACTGTTATCTTGTTGATGGCTCTGCAATCCATGCACATTCTCCATTCATTGTTCTTCTTGGGCACTAGAATCACTGGAACTGCACATGGGCTCATCGACTCTCTGATTTGCTTCTTCTCCAACAGCTCCTTAACTTGACGGTCTATCTCCTTAGTCTCTTCAGGCGACGTGCGGTAAGCTGGGCGATTCGGCAAGACGGCTCCGGGCACGAAATCAATCTGGTGCTCGATCCCACGAACTGGAGGTAATCCACTTGGAATCTCATCCGGAAATACGTCCTCAAACTCCTTCATGAGTGGCTGCACATCACTAGGCAAAGAAACATCGTTAGTAGCACTGTTCTTACAAGTTAAAAGAACTAAAGGCAAACCTGCTTTAATAGCTTTCTCAACGCCTTTAATTGTGCAAAACAGGGCTCGATTCTTCTCTTGCGACTTAGGGGCTGAACTCACGCCTTTTCCATATGTAATGGAGCTGGAATGAGGTGTGGAAGGGGCTGCAATGGTTGTGGAAGAAGTAGGGGGCGGCGGTGAAGAGGACTCGGCCGTGAGGGGGCTGTCCGCGGCGATGGCTCGGACGGCGGCTGCGGTGGTCTTCTCACGCTCCTCTTTGAACCTTGCTCGCATTATTTCTTGCTCCTCTTGAACAGCTTTGGGTGTCAACGGCTTCAAGATGGTAGTTCGGCCGTCTTTCTTCACTGTGTAGGTGTTCGTGAGTCCGTCGTGTACAGCTTGTCTATCGAATTGCCACGGTCTCCCTAAAAGTATATGTGCTGCATCCATAGGAATAACATCGCATAATACAGTGTCAGAATAACGACCAATGGAAAAGGATACATGTACCTGACCGGTTACACGAACTGTGCCTCTTTCGGTAAGCCATTGCAAGCGGTATGGATTTGGATGCTTCACAGTGGAAAGTCCAAGTTTGTCGACTGCGTACTGGCTTACTGCATTGATAACACTCCCACTATCAACGATCATCGCGCAATTCTTGCCTTGAACAGCAACTTTCGTGTAGAAGATGTTCTCTCGCTGCGATTGTTGCTCTTCTTCTCGGTTTATGTTCAGACTGCGGATAGAAACCAAACTGACATGAAGATTCTCGGGTTCTTCTTCTTCAAACTCATCTTGGGCGTCTTCTTCAGGTGAAGGGTCGGCCTTGGGCGGTTCATCATCTTCACTGGCTGATTCGAGCTCATTCTGATCCGTGATGAAAAGAACGCGTCGGTTTGGGCACTGATTCTGAAAATGGCCCCAACCTTGGCATTTATGGCATTGAACATCTCGGGCTCGACTAGGGGCTGAAGTTGGCGCCGGACTGGGCTGATTGGGCCGTTGGAATGGTGGCCTTGGTGTAGACTCGGGTCTACGGTTGGCTTGCGGTGTAGAACGATCGAAACGGTGATCCGGAGGTCCGGATTGACCACGGGGTCGTGTAGAATCAACAGAAGGAGTAGAAGGTGATGTGGAAGGTGTACCTTTACTCCAAGATTGGCGAGTAGGGGCTGAAGTCTGACTGGATCGACGGCGGCCTTCTCGCAACTGCTTTTCCACAATTGATGCGTACTGCACCATTCTCTCTATGCTTGTGAATTCTTTGAGTTCCACTTCACATGCAATATCGGGATTCATACCTTCAATGTACCGAATGATGGTAGCATTCAAGGTCTCTTCTTTCCTAACTCGATTCAAGGCTGTCTCGAGCTCCTTATGGTACTCTTCAATCGAACGGGTTCCTTGCTTGATCCGGTTGAGCTTCTTTTCAAGCTCTCTTTCATAGTGGACTGGAATGAAACGTCCACGCATTAATCCCTTCATTTCTTCCCATGTGTCAATTGGAGGATTGCGGTTTCTGCGCCTTCTTTCTTGCTGCATCTCCCACCAAGTGGCTGCGTAGCCCCTGAACTCCAAACAGGCTAACTGCACCTTTTTGACCTCTGTGAAGTCGTAGCAGTCAAAAATCTTCTCTACCTTACGTTCCCAATCAAGATAGATATCGGGATCGTGAAGGCCTTCAAACTCCGGAATGCTCATTTTGATGTTGTTGAGCATTCGGTCTTCATTATAGTCATCACGACAATTTCCACGTCTCTGGCGACGGCCTTGGTCGAACTCTTCAGTATTCTCATCAAAGTACTCCTCTTCAGGCTCGTTTTGACGTTCATTGCGTCTAGCGGGTCCTCGAACTGCCTGAGTAAATGGTCGGTGTGATCTTAGTGCGTTCAATAGCATGCACTAAGCTATCAAGTTTGTCAGACAGGGCCTGGTGCTGTCTCTGGAAGTGTTTTGAGAGTGCCTCAAAATGATACTTAGGATCCCACGGTGCGGGTGGATCCGAAGTGGACTCCATGGGGGCTTTGGACGGATCTCGGGATGGGTCCAAAGGTGGAGTATCGACTGGGGGAGTCTGGGATGACTCAGATCGTGTACCTTTCTTCATGATACCTACAAGATGAACAAACGTAAAGGAAAACAAGGTAGAACCTCACAACCTCACGTTCACTCGTTTGTTTTCACTCTTGATTTTACCACTCGTGTTTGCACTCAAAGTGTTTAGTGAAGTGTGTGTGTCGTGTATAATGGAATGGAGGAGTAGAACTCTTGTCGAATGTCGAGGGTACGGATGAATTGCACGAAGGTATAGACGAGTATCACTATCTAGGATCAATGGATGAGATGGTATGATGATGTGTAGGAGGCGTGTGGCTTATGTGGCAAAGGGTGGGGACGTGTAGGACTAGGTGGCGTGTGGTAGGTGGGGTTCGAGTAGGGTAGGGTGTAATAGGATTAGATGGATCCCCAAGTGTAGAAGGAAAGATGTAGGAATGAAAAGGAAAGAAAGAATAGGTTATTTGGAAAGTGTTACACAATTGTGACACAATTCTAAATATCCTAATTGGACTAGACTCTAAAAGGAATGAACCAAAATTAAAATACAACTCAAAAGGAAACTACCAAAAAGAATTAAAACTTGGAAGGAAAGTTCCAAAAATAAAACAAGACTCTAAAGGAAGTTACCAACTAAGGAATTATCCTAGAAGGAAACTACCAAAATTAAAATAGAACTGAGAAGGAAAGTTCCAAAAATAAAATAGACTCACAAGGTAACTACCAAATAAGATGAAATACTAAAAGGAAATTACCAAAATAAATCAAGACTCAAATGGAAACACAATGAATATACCTCTTTTTTTTTTTTTGAAGTTTTGGATTTTTTTTTCTCTTCTTTTATCCGATTTTTTTTTTATCGCTCTTTTTCTCTTTTTTTTTTTTTTTTTTTTTTTTTACGATCTGATTTTCTTTTTCTTTTTTTTTTTTAAACAAGGAACAATATGGAAATTAAATTACAACTCGATAAAACGCAAACAAAATAAACGGAACAAATAAACGAGTATGGAACCACGAACGATATAAACCGACGTGGCTCTTGATACCAAAATATGATGTGACCCGGGACTAAATGACCAACGAGACACAAAAGACGCGGAAGCAAAGGAAAGAAACTACGTCGGTACGAAAGGATTCTATACTCGAATAACTAGGCGACCAAGACTGATGAGATCAAGCATAGCAATGAAGAAGATGATCCGGAGCTGCAGTTTAAAGGTCCAATGACGCGTTTGCGAGCTAAGAAGTTGCAAGCTTATTTACAAGCTTCTATTCGTCGCAAATTCGAAATGCATGAAGATGAAGTCAAGGGCAGCTCAAGATTGATCACCATGCTTGCCATAGATGAAGAAGAAGGAAGCATGAGGACGTGAGAAGAAGAATGACACCATTTGGACGTATGCATAAAAAGTTATACGCGTTTGCATGGGAAATCGGGAGATGCTGTTTTTCATGCAAAGGTGGTAATATTAATTGTACCATGGGCCACGAAATTATTCATGTTAATTCAGCCCATGATCGAGTTCTAAGGTCCAAGATGGTGTGGAAATACAGGCCCAAATCCATTATGGGATTTATCCTTATCTAGTTAGATTTAGATAGATTTTTGTTATCTTATTTTTGGTATCTTTTGATTTTATCCTAGTTTGATTAGGATTAGTATTTTTTGATGTTTATCTAGTTAATTAGGGTTAATTTTCGTTCATAATCTCTCCTATAAATAGGAGCACCCTGTGACATTCATAAATCAGACATTGCATGAAATAAAGAGTTAATTTCTCAATTGTCTCACCGATCCTTTGGTTGATCACATTTATCGATCCTTTGGTTGATCAAATACAATTCTATTGATCTAGCAATTCAATAGTTTTATTCAAGTTCTTCAGGGTACAATCAAGTACTTGGGAGAATTGCTATCCGGAAAGGTTAGACGAGTGCGTTCGGGTTGATTCAACACGGGTTCACCGATCTGTCCTATCCATTCTACCTTCCACCGCCGCCATTCCACCGACCACCACCGCCATCCTAGCCATCACCGCCGTGATTCCAGCCCCATCGAAGTCCTACCAAGTGTTCCAATCGAGTCCAAGTTCGAGTCGTCGTTTTCTAGTAAGTTTTGTCTTTTAATTTGCGTCGGATTCTACCCTTCATTCGCTGACGTTGTTCGAGTCCTTAAAGTCTTCCGCTTGCGTATTCTTCGTGTCTTGGATTCATTATCCGGGTCACATCAAAGACTCAACTAAAATACCTAGAACTTTGACACAAATTAAATAACACAAACCAAGGGTTCAAGGGGCTGAATTGGACGGTTTTATAGGGCTGGGAATTGGAAGAATTTCGTGTGTGAAGGTTGGTGAAGAAGGGCTTGGAGAAGATAGGATATGTTAGTGTTTGAACGGACTTACGGATATAACGAACGGATGTAGAATTCGGACTTAAAGGGGGCTGCCGTGATTTGGACGTTGATGGCTGATTTGGAGGTCGTCGATGATGGTGATGGACGTGTGGTGTTGATGAAGTGATTCACAACCCGATAGCCTCCTTGAATCTCGAACGTCTTCAAGGTTGAAATCTCCAAGTTGTTCCTCGTTAGCGAATACCGGTCAATCCCTCAAGTGAATTGAGCAATACCCTTGAATAAGACTTGTAGTTGCTAGCTCCAAGAATGAATATTTTCGTGTGAAAAGTATTCAAAAGACAAATAGATTTGAGACACAAATTGAATGCAAAAGCAATTTAATTCAACAATGTCTAAAGTAACAATGAGACATGGTTCCCCTATTTATAAGCACTAAGGGGGACGAAAATTAGCATAAAAAAGGCCTAAAGATTGATCCAAAAGGGATCTCTAACTATACTAGGAAGTTCCCTAAGCTAGAATTCTATTCAAGGTAGGAAATTGCCTTAAATACAATTCTAGTCAAACTTGACCTCAATATGGACGAAAATTACTACTAAATAATTAAATAAATCTGATCCAACTATAGTCTTAATTAAATAAAATAAATACTATAGTCTAAAATAAAATCAACCCCATAATTAATTACTATGGGACCGATTTCTTCACTAGAAACCGCACACACATGCACGATAAATTTCATGCACATGCACACATGCTCTTGAACTCTTCATCTTCATCTCTTCAAGATTAATACTCCATGGTGTGTTCTTGATCTTCAATAGTTAATAAATTAACTATCTTGGAATTGCTTCTCTTGACTTCTTCATCTCCAATCTCGAGCTTTCTTCGAATCAACACTTGCAAGTAAGCTTGCAACTTCTTAGCTCTTGATCTTTGTGATTGGTCCTCTAAATTGCAACTCCGGTTCTTCATCATCTTTGTTGTCCATGGCTTCATCAAATATCGTCTCAACCCTTTTGATCTTTGTGAGTTTAGATAATTAAATTCATACTCTTAGATTTAGCACCTCTAAGTTTTACAAAGGGAATTCGCCGTCCACGTTTGAGGGATCGTCGGAAACTCGCTATCGAAGAGCAACTTAAAGAATTTAGCCTTGTGTACGTTCGAGATTCAAGGCAACTTTCGCGTTGTAATTCACATCAACTTTACATCGTCCATCATCGCCGTTCGACGTCATCCAAGCTTCATCAACGTTCGTCCCATTCCAGCCCTTGTTCGAGTTCAACATCATCTCGTTCCGATTCAATCCGTAAGTCCATTACAACTCTATCATACCCTATCTACTCTAGCCATTCTAAACCTATTCCAATCTATCGAACATCTTCATCCATACCTTCATCTTGTTCGTTCCAAAACAGCCCTATATTCGTTTGGATTTGTGTTTATTTGTGTGTCATTTATCTAGGTATTTTAGTTGAGTCCAAGTCGTCTAGTTTTCGAGTATAGAATCCTTTCGTAATCGACGTAGTTTCTTTCCTAGCTTCCGCGTCTTTTGTGTCTCGTGGTGTCATTTAGTCCCGGGTCACATCATAAATTGATATCAAGAGCCACGTCGGTTTAAATCGTTCGTGGTTCCATACTCGTTTATTTGTCCCGTTTATTTTGTTTTGAGTCTTATCGAGTTGTATTTTATTTTCTGTATTGTTCATAGTTAAAAAAAAAACAGATCGTATAAAAAAAAAGGAGAAAAGAACGATCAAAAAAAAAAATCGGATAAAAAAAAAAAACGAAAATCCGAAAATACAAAAAAAAAAGAAGAAGTAAATTCATTGTTTCCTTTTTGTGTCTATCTTATTTTGGTACCTTTCTTTTGGGTACAAATCTATAGTTGGTTATTTCCTTTTAGATTTCCTTTCTTTTAGGAACTTTCCTTCTTAGTTTGTTTTGATTTTGGTAACTACTTTAGATCTCTATTTTTATTTTTTTGGATTCTTTCCTTCTAGAGTCTAGGCTAATTAAGGTATTTAGATTGTGTCACATAGATTGATACACATCCAAATCCCCTATTATCTTATACCTTTCTTTCTTTCCTTATCTATCCTATTTCTTTCCATATCTTTTCTAGATTGATTTTTGGATTTCCCAATCTTTTTGGAACTTCATTAATTGATCTATCTCTTTCTTTTTCCTACCCTATTCATTCGACCACCACCTATAGATACATCCATTTCGACAGCCCCTACACCACACATACTCAACCCGTAGAACACACTCCAAATTCACCCGTGTTCCGAACATAGCATTCCCGTCCTTTCCTCTACACAAGACCGCCGAGTTCCCTACTACATCTACACGATTTCACACACTGTGCACCCATATATTGAGTGATACACGAGTGGTAAAATAAAAGTGAAAACAAACGAGTGACGTGAGATTGTGAGGTCCTACCTTGTTTTCTTTTACGTTTGTTCGTTTTGTAGGTTTCATGAAGAAAGGTACCCGTTCCGAGTCATCCTTGACTCCCCCAGCTGACACTCCACCTTTGGACCCATCCCGAGATCCGTCCAAAGCCCCCATGGAGTCTACTTCGGATCCACCCGCACAATGGGATCCTAAGTATCATTTTGAGGCACTCTCAAAACACTTCCAGAGACAGCATCAGGCCCTGTCTGACAAACTTGATGATTTAGTGCATGCCCTTGAACGCACTAAAACTACTCCGACCATTACACAGCCTGTTCGTGGTCAAGCTCGACAGCACCAGCGACAAAATGAGTACGAGGAGGAGTATTTCGATGAGAATACAGCTGAAACTGCTCACGGACGCCGACAGAGGCGTGATGACTATGGTGAAGACCGCATGCTCAATAACATCAAGACGAGCATCCCGGAGTTTGAAGGCCTTCACGATCCCGACATCTATCTTGATTGGGAACGTAAGGTAGAGAAGATTTTTGACTGCTACGACTTCACAGAAGTCAAAAAGGTGCAGTTAGCCTGTTTGGAGTTCAGAGGCTACGCAGCCACTTGGTGGGAGATGCAGCAAGAAAGAAGGCGCAGAAATCGCAATCCGCCAATTGATACATGGGAAGAAATGAAGGGATTGATGTGAGGACGCTTCATTCCAGTCCATTATGAGAGAGAGCTCGAAAAGAAGCTCAACCGGATCAAGCAAGGCACCCGTTCGATTGAAGAGTATCACAAAGAGTTGGAGACAGCCTTGAACCGAGTCGGGAAGGAGGAGACCTTAAATGCTACCATCATTAGGTACATTGAAGGCATGAATCCCGACATTGCTTGTGAAGTCGAGTTGAAGGACTTCACCAGTGTAGAAAGGATGGTGCAGTACGCATCGATCGTGGAAAAGCAGTTGAGAGAAGGCCGGCGCCGTTCTCACCATAATGCCGCCGCCGCCAGATCACCTTGGAACAAAGGTACACATTCCACATCACCTTCTATACCTTCTTCTGAGTCCACACGACCCCGAGGTCAGCCCGGACCACCTGAACGGCGTTTCGACCATTCTACACCGCAGTCCAGTCGTAGACCCGAGTCTACACCGACGTCGACCCCAAGGCCCCCATTCCAACGGCCCAATCAGCCCAATACGAGGCGAATGCAGCTCCTAATCGAGCCCGTGACATCCAGTGTCATAAATGCCAAGGTTGGGGCCATTTTCAGAATCAGTGCCCGAACCGTCGTGTTTTGTTTCTCAATGAACAAAACGGGCTTGAATCAGCCAGTGAAGACGAAGAAGAGCCCCAGGACGTCGCCCCTAGTGCCGTCGAAGTTCCTGAAGTCGACGAGGAAGATGAAGAGGCCGAATTGCCTCATGTCAGTCTAGTATCCATTCGCAGTCTGAACATTACTCGAGAAGACGAAGAGCAATCACAACGTGAGAACATATTCTATACACGTGTTGCAATCAAGGATCAGACGTGTGCAATGATCATAGACAGTGGGAGTGTAATCAACGCAATCAGTCAATACGCCGTTGATAAACTCGCCCTCACCACTACAAAGCATCCAAAGCCATACAAGCTGCAATGGCTCACTGATCGCGGTTCAATCAGAGTAACAGGTCAGGTACGCGTTTCATTTACTAAAGGTCGTTATTCTGACACTGTTCTTTGTGATGTTATTCCTATGGAGGCAGCCCACATTCTTTTAGGAAGACCGTGGCAATTCGATAGAAAAGCAGTTCACGATGGTTTGGCCAACACCTATTCGATCACCATGGATGGTCGAACTACTGTGCTCAAGCCACTCGCTCCTAAAGCTGTTGCAGAGGATCAAGAAAGGATGCAAGAGAGATTTAAGCAAGAACGGGCAAAGCAAGCCGCAGTCGCCGCCCGGACCGCCGTCGTGAACGGCCAAGTTTCGGCCGAATGTTCACCGCCGAGTTCTTCTTCACACTCGGCCAATACAACCCCTTCGAAGGCTTCCAATGAAGCCTTAGTTCGTGGCAAATCATCCGGATCAGCCCCCAAAGTTGAACAAAATCGGTCTTTGTTCATCTCAGTTAAAGGCGTAGAGAAAGCACTAAAAGCAGGTTTACCTTTCGTTCTTTTGTCTTATAAGGACAGTGCTACTAATGGTGTTTCTTTGCCTTGTGATGTGCAGCCCCTTATGGAGGAGTTCGCGGACGTGTTCCCGGAAGAGATTCCAAGTGGATTACCTCCAGTTCGTGGGATCGAGCACCAGATCGACTTCGTACCCGGCGCAGTCTTACCCAACAGACCGGCGTACCGCACGTCCCCCGAGGAGACGAAGGAGATCGACCGTCAAGTGAAGGAGTTGCTAGAGAAGAAGCAAATCCGTGAGTAGATGAGCCCTTGTGCAGTCCCAGTCATCCTAGTGCCAAAGAAGAACAACGAATGGAGGATGTGCATGGATTGCCGCGCCATCAACAAAATAACGGTTAAGTATAGATTTCCTATCCCTAGACTTGATGATATGCTAGATGAATTAAGTGGTTCTAATGTGTTTTCTAAGATAGATTTAAGATCTGGTTATTTTCAAGTTAGAATGCATGAAGGGGATGAATGGAAAACTGCGTTTAAAACAAAGCATGGTCTATATGAGTGGTTAGTTATGCCATTTGGTCTCACTAATGCACCGAGCACGTTTATGAGGTTAATGAACCATGTTTTGCGTGATGTGATTGGTAAATTTGTGGTTGTTTACTTTGATGATATCTTGATTTACAGTCACAGTGCACAGGCGCACCTAGATCACCTTAGGCGTGTTTTTATGCTCTTGCGTGATGCAAAGTTGTATGGAAATTTATCTAAGTGTTTCTTTTGCATAGATGAAGTCGTTTTTCTAGGCTTTGTCGTCAGTTTTCATGGTATTGAGGTAGACCGTTCCAAAATCAAGGCGATTGAGGAATGGCCAAACCCGAAAAATGCTTCGGAAGTTCGGTCCTTTCATGGACTCGCCGGTTTTTACCGACGTTTTGTGCGTGATTTTTCTAGTATAGCCGCCCCTCTTACTGAGCTAAGTAAGAAGGATCGGAAATTTGAGTGGGGTAAACAACAAGAGCTTGCATTTACTACTTTGAAATCTTTGTTATGTTCTGCTCCTGTTCTTCGTTTACCTGATTTTACTAAGACTTTTGAGATCGAGTGTGATGCTTCGGGCATAGGTATTGGTGCAGTTTTGATGCAGGATCGCAGGCCCGTCGCCTACTTCAGTGAGAAGCTTAGTGGCGCCAGTTTGAGATATTCGACGTACGACAAAGAGCTTTATGCTTTGAAGCGTGCATTGGATACATGGCAGCACTATCTTTGGCCCAAGGAGTTCGTGATTCACACGGACCACGAGAGTTTAAAGCACCTCAAAGGACAGCAAAATCTGAACAAGAGACATGCAAGATGGGTGGAATTCATCGAGTCCTTCCCATACGTGATCAAGTACATGAAAGGTGAGGAAAACGTCGTCGCGGACGCGTTATCTCGAAGGTACGCACTTCTGAACTTAATGCATGCTAAGATGCTTGGTTTCGAGTCCATTAAGTCGTTATATGTTGAGGACGCCTATTTCAGCCCCATATATGCTTCATGTGTGTCGAAATCTAGAGCTATTGATGGTTATTATGTGCATGATGGGTTTTTGTTTAAGGAGTCTAAGTTATGCATTCCTATTTGTTCTATGCGTGAGCTACTTGTGTTAGAATCGCATGCGGGAGGTTTAATGGGTCACTTTGGTGTACATAAGACATTGAACTTGCTGCATGAACACTTTTATTGGCCGCATATGCGTAGGGATGTAGAGAATGTGTGTAGTCGTTGCATTACTTGTCGTCAAGCCAAGTCCACTTCACACCCGTTTGGATTGTACACGCCGTTACCCGCCCCCACAGCCCCTTGGATCGACATATCTATGGATTTCATCTTAGGATTGCCTAGGTCTAGGTCGGGTAAAGATTCGGTGTTTGTTGTAGTTGATCGGTTCTCTAAAATGGCTCATTTCATTGCATGTAGAAAAACCGATGATGCTGTTCATATTGCAAACTTGTTCTTTGTGCATGTTGTTAGATTGCATGGAATTCCTCGTACTATTGTTAGTGATAGAGATTCTAAGTTTTTAGGACATTTTTAGCGTGTTTTGTGGGGAAATGATGTGACCCGGGACTAAAGGACACCACGAGACACAAAAGACGCGGAAGCTAGGAAAGAAACTACGTCGGTACGAAAGGATTCTATACTCGATAAACTAGACGACTTGGACTCAATTAAAATACCTAGATAGATGACACACAAATCAAACACAAATCCAATATAAAAGGGCTGTTTTGGGACGAGTATAAGGACGGTATTGAAGTAGGTATTTCGATGATGATGAATAGGTTGAGAAGGGCTAGAGTAGAAAGGGTATGATAGAGATAAACGGACTTACGGATGGATCTGACTGAAGGCGAACTTGGATACGAACAAGGCTGAAGTCGGTCACGTGCGTTGATGATGATGGACGACGTCGTTTATGGCTGGACGGATGATGAGTTGTTGATGTGAATTACAACCCGAAAGTTGCCTTGAATCTCGAACGTACACAAGGCCAAATTCTTTAAGTTGCTCTTCGATAGCGAGTTTCCGACGATCCCTCGAACGTGGACGGCGAATTCCCTTTGTAAAACTTAGAGATGCTAAATCTAAGAGTATGAATTTAAAAGATCTAAACTCACAAAGATATAAACTGGGGTTGAGACAATATTGAAAGCAAAGCTTAAAATTATCAAATATGGTATAAATATCAATGTAACAATGATCCCCTATTTATAGTAGAGGGATGGACGAAAATTTAAGTAAAAATCCTAAAGGAATCAAAAATAAAAAGCTATCCTAATCTAACTAGGATTAAATCAAAAGATACCAAAAATAAGATAACAAAAATCTAACTAGATAAGGATAAATCCCAATGGGCTTGCAAATCCACGCCTATTGGACCTTCAAATAACACGACATGGGCTGAAATAATTGAGAATAATTTCGTGGCCCATGTGTGAATTAATTTCACCACCTTTGCATGAAAAACAGCAACTTGTCGGATTCCCATGCAAACGCGTAGAACTCTTCATGCACATGTCCAAATGGCGTCGTTCTTCTTCTCACGTCTTCATGCTCCCTACTTCATCATTAATTGATAGCATGTTGACCAATCTCGGGCTGAATATTTGATCTTCATGGGCTGCCCAAAATATCTGAATACTTTCATGCACTTGTGTTCTTCAAATCTTGATCTCCAATCTTTAATCTTGAACAACATGATTATCTTTGAAGCTCTCAATGGTAGTCTTGGATTTGATTCTTTTATGCTTTTCGGGTTCGTATCAGGAAAATTAGGTACTAAGTTATTGTTTTCTACTGCATGTCATCCACAAACCGATGGTCAAACTGAGGTTGTGAATCGTACATTAGGAGCTTTACTTAGGTCTTTAATTAAGAACAATTTGAAGTCATGGGAAGAGTGTTTACCATATGCTAAATTTGCTTATAATCGTGTTATTCATTCTTCTACTAACATGTCTCCATTTGAGGTAGTTTATGGATTTAATCCGTTAACTCCTACTGATTTGATTCCTTTACCCATTGAGCATAAAGGTATGAAGAGAGCTGATTTTATTCGAGAGATGCATGAGAAGGTTCGTGCCCGGATCGAGCACAAAGGCGCTCAAACCGCCACCGCACGCAACACGAGGCGCAAGCGTGTGATATTCCAACCCGGAGATCGAGTTTGGATTCACCTTAGTCCAGGCCGATTCCCTAACTTGAGGAAGTCGAAGTTGTCACCCCGTGGAAATTAGCATACCGCATTGATCTCCCTGGTGAGTACAAGTGTTCTTCTACATTTAATGTTGCTGATTTGTCTCCTTTTTCTGCAGATGAATTCGACCATGATGACACTTCAAATTCGAGGATGAATTCTCTTCAGCAGGGGGGGAATGATGAGGACATCCATAGCAATGATGAAGTCAATAAAGAGCTGTAATTCAAAGGCCCCGTCACAAGACTACGAGCTAAGAAGTTGCAAGAATATTTGCAAGCTGTAATTCGCAAGAAGTTCGAAGTTGAAGACGGAGTGCAAGGAAGCTTGAAGATGATGACATTATTGACATTGGAAGATGGAGATCAAGATGTGAAGTGCAATACATGAAGAAGGAGGCGTGTGTGTGCTTTTGTTGGGTTTGATGTGTATACTTGCTATTCAGCCCAAGTTAAGCATGCATGGTGGAAAAGCCCAAAATAATTCGGCCCTTGATGTTCCAATTAAGGGGATTGATTTATTAGACTATAGTATTTTATTTATTATATTATGGACGAAATTTTGCAGATTTTTAGTTAGGATTTTTCGGTTATTTTAGATAGAATTTTGACCAGATTTTTAGACAAGGTAAGATCTACAAAATCTACCTTAAATAGAATTCTAGTTTAGGAAGTAGTCAAAGACCAATTCTAGTCTAATTAGGAGTACTATTTTCGTCCCTTAGGCCTTAGGAATTCGATCCAACTATTATAAATAGTGGATCCATATTTCATTGTTATTCAGACTATATTTGATTAATTAAGCCTTTGCTTTCAATATCGTCTCAACCCTTTTGATCTTTGTGAGTTTAGATAATTAAAGTCATACTCTTAGATTTAGCACCTCTAAGTCGAAAACCTCCATAATTCCAGCCCCTATACACGTTCCTTTTCAGCCCATATACCTTTAGATTTGTGTTATATATTTGTGTCATCGTTCTAGGTATTTTAGTTGTCTAGATTTTCATAATTTTCATTGTTTATCGAGTCGGATTGGAACCCTTCATTTACTTGACGTGTTTCGATTCTTAAGTCTTCCGCTACGTTGTTATTATCGTCCTAGATTAATAGTCTGGGTCGTATCACTAACCCTGAACTTACCAGTTTCAACTCTTTGATGGCTTAAAATTTCATCAAGAGTTTGAGATCCTTTTTTGAACTTGAGAGTTACCTCTTCTCTCATCTGGATCTTGCTTGAGTTTCAGGTTTTTAGTTTCAAGATCAACAATCCTAGATTTCAACTGACCAACTTCTAACAACTAAGCTTCAAGATGATTCATTATTTCATGAACAATGCTCAGTTCTTTTACCTTACTCCTCAGTTCATCATTCTCATCCTTCAGTTCGACATCCATGCATGATATTGATATAGTCACTAACTGATTTTCTAGCATCCTAGTTGTTCATTCAGCTCATTGCTAGAAATGGATGCATCATGAATATGATAGAAAGAGGTTAAGGAGTCAGAAGTGCTAACTTCTTCATCATTGTCAGCCATGAGGCAAAACAAAGCCTCATCATCAGAACTGTAGTCGTCTGAGTCGATTGCGGATGGATAATCTGAGTCATCTAGTACAACATTCTCGGAGTTGGCCAGCATAGCTTTTCTCTTGAAAAAGCTTCTTCTCACTTTGGCCTTCTTGTCATCTGGGAGTTCAGGGCAGTCATATCGATAGTGTGCCCTTACTTGTGCCAGTGAAAACATTCACCCAAGCTTCTATTGTTTCCCTTGATTTGTTCAGCTGCTCTTTCAGCTGGTTGATGACTTCTTTCAGCTCTCGGCGCTTCATCAGTTTGAGGTTCAACTGATGGTTGGTCTCTGATTTTCTTGAGCTTCTCTAACAGCTTTGTAACAGACTGAATCTGCTCATTGATGTCTTCAGTCAAGTTTTCCTTCTTTTCAGTTGTTTCTCACCGTCGGTCAGTTACTGACCCTCCTTGGTTCTCTCTGACTGGTGTGCTCCTTGGTCAGTAGCTGATACTTTCTCGAGTTTCTCTAAACCGATTTCTTTCTCCGTAAAAGGTAGCATCTTGAACTGATGATGATGTTGATGCTTCTCTTTTTCGGTTTAGGTTGTACTCGTGAGCTTTGAAAGAGCTAAACAATTCTTTGGGAGTGATGCTATTTAGATTTCTTGATTCTTTTGTAGCAATCACTTTCATATCCCACTGCTCTATAAGATTATCCAAAATTTTAGAGTTCATCTCACAGTTGAGATAATTTTTTCCCAGGTTGTTCATCTCGCTGATGATGCCTAGAAATCTTATTTCAAAGCTGGAGATGGTTTCTTCTGGCTGTATCTTGAAGGACTCGTATCTGTCAACCGCTAGTTGGAGCTTGATTTCTTTGATCGCCTCGAACTCCTTGCATAGATCTGCTAGTAAATCTCATATCTCCTTAGCAATTTGGCAATTCTTTGTATCCTTCATTCGATCCTCGTCTAGAGTTTGGAATAGTGCAGCTTGAGCTACAAACTCTAGGTTCTTCAACTTCTCCTCACTTGTGAGAATATGGGTTGGCTTCGGGATCCTTGGTGGTTGACTAGAACACTAATCTCTAGACTAACAATGACAACTGAAACCTATGTGGCTCTTAAACAATTTAGAGCTCTTGTACAGATGTAATATTTTCAGTGCATTCAATCGATCGGTGTCTACTCTAACAAGTTATGATCATAGACTATTTATAAGACAAGAATATGACCTTTAATAAGAAAATCAGAAGTCCTCCTATCATAAATCCAATAAGGAAATTTCTTTATTTAGCATCGAGGACCTGCTTTGTTAGAATTCTTCAATCTTTTAGAGTTATGTCTTCTCTTCAATCACGTGCCCTTTAAGTTGAATAAGGCATCTTCCAGAACTATTTTGAATTTCTTCTTGGTTAGCAACTTCGAACAGCTTCATGATCTTGAAAAATAATCTGAAAAAAGGATGTTCATGTAAACATTCACGAACGTTGCAATGAACATTGTGATCTCTGAACTTTCATATCAAATAACACAGCGGAATAACTTGTATGTTTACAAACTGACTTCTGGCTATCACTCAAGCTAGCTGGCAGTACTCAATGTGTTGAACAATCTCAGTTGTGTCTTGATGCACAGTCGTCTCTATCTTCAGCTCAATCCAATCTTCTTGCTTGAGCTGTCTTAATAGAGACCAATAGGATGTTTATGTACATCATTATGGACATTGTCCAGAACAGCAAATTTATACTTGGTAAAATCAAATAATTAGTGATGATTCTATGCCATAAAGAAAGATTAATGACAATCAATCTGTTGGTTTCGGGGCGAGTCTGAATCAGTTTAGAGGGGGGTTGAATAAACTGATCCTAAAACTTAAAAATAGTTGCGGAATATATTGGGCCTATGACTCGCGATGAGAACTTATCGGTGCACTTGATCAGTTGAGATTATCAGTTGGCTCAAAGTGCAGTTTGTGTGCTGAAGGTATGCAATTAGTGCATGCAACTGAAAACAATAAACTGAGCACACAAAGATGATTTATAGAGGTTCGAAGCTTAAACTTCTACGTCCTCTCTTCCTTACTGAAAAGGGCAATCCACTATGCAAGTGTAAAGTTTCTTTATTATAGTTACATAGTGAAGACAATGTGTTGAACCTGGCGAACGGCGACTTTACGAGTCGCGGCCTCCTTTTCAACTGGTGTTGTCTTGCAAACGGCAATCCAATGAATGCAGCCTCCTCAGTTGGTAGATCGACAGCTCACACTTGCGATCCCCAACTGCTCGCTAGAGAGATAAGGTGCTATTAACCCGTCTTTATAAGGTTTTAGATCTCTTTCGATCTTCAAGAATGCAGTCTTGAAACTGTTATCAACTGGCGTGCTCCTTTGGCTTGAGCTGGGTAGTTGATCGGTGTAAATCTTCAAATTGAAAAGCTGGCTCTAGCTGGACTTCTTCGACAGCTAGCTTGATGAGCGATTTGCTTCTTCTTCTTCTTCTTCTCAGTTGGGACTTTTGCTGAGGATGAGTTTGAGCTTTGAGCTTTGAAAGCTGTTCTTTCTTCAGCAGAGATAACTTTTTTTCTTTTTGGTTTGTAAGAGTCTTTTCTCAGGTTTTTGCAAAAGTCTGCTCACAAGTCATATTACGCATCCTTTATAGGAGAGTGGCTTGTGACCGTTTGCAAATCAATGAATGATCATATGATCCATTGATTTGTTAAATTCGCTGAGAGGATTTTTCTTGAAGTAGTCGTTGTGTTGCCTTTGTTTTCTGACAAGCTTTTACTCAAGGATCTTTTGGTTGCATTAACTTCAAGATCTTCATGCTGGCAGTTCTCAAATTTTAAATTCCAGTTTCGGCTTATGTCTTGATTGTCAGTTATGGGCTTCAGCTGTCGGTTGTGATCTTCAGTTCGGAACATTTCCTCAGCTGGCAGTTTATAAGCTCCAGTTTTGACTATCTTCAGTTGGCAGTTCTGGACTCTGGCTTGATGCTTTCTGAGCTCCAATTTGGTCTTCTTCAGTTGGCAATATTGAACCAGTATTTTCTTCAGCTGTTACTTTTGGACTGATGTCCCTTCAGCTGGAACTTCTTGAACTGGTACTTTCTTCAGTTTGGATTTTGAACTGGTGCCTCTTCAGCTGGCATTTTGAACTGGTACTTTGAGCTGGCACTTTCTTTAGTTGGTACCTTGAGCTGGTACTTCCTTGAGCTGGCATATTCTTCAGCTTATACCTTGAACTTGTACATTCTTCAGCTGGAACTTCTCTGAGCTGAGATATTCTTCAGCTCATGATCTGCAGACTTGGATGCTTCAATTTGCATGTGTATATTTGACCCTGATGGTCAGTTAGTACTTTGATCCTGTCAGTTCGACAGTCTGCATCTTCAGTTTGCTTGTCTTGCTAACTGATCTAGCAATCAAGCTTTCTTTTTCTCAGCCTTTGGCTAGATTTCTCTTTTTTCTTTTTCTTTTCTCTCTCTTTTCTTTTCATTCTTTTTTTTCTTTTCTTTCTTTTTCTCTCCTTTTTTTATTTTCTTTTTCTTTTCTTTTGGATTGATCATTCTTTGACTTTGTTTAGCTCAATCTTTTATTTGATCAATCTCGATTTTCTGCTTGATTTTATTTCAGTTTTTCAAAGCTTTTTGACATGTTTTGACATTTCATCAAAACAACAGTAGGGATTAGACAACTCTTGATAGTTTTTCCTGACACAATTACTACAGCAAGTAAAAGTAGAGCACTTGATAAAAAAAAAAAAGACTTAGAGCATAGCATGGCATTAACAATCTATCCCTTTGTAGTGTATCTTCTCTTAGTGCCAAGCATTAGCACTAACAAAATGATATTAAACGAATCAATGATATTAAACTAGCTGGTATTTCACTTGCGCGTTGCGCGATCACTACTGACCGATATAACTTTATTTAGTCCACAGTTGATGTCACACTCAATATCTCATCTTATATTTGAAATTTTTTATTATAATCATTTATTTTATAAATAATATTTTTTTTATTGAATTACAAATTTTTCAAACAAGAAATTAGATGCGGAGTGGGTCAATTCTCTCTAATAACAAAAATCAAATATTGAGCCTTGAAAAAAATTTAAAAAAATTAGGGCATAACAAAAATAAAATTGTTGTATTAAAAAAATTGAAGGTTTGACGAACCACATAATCGAGCCGAGCTTCAATCCGATTATACTTAAATGAGTCAAGCTCAAGTTCGATGATATTCAGCTCAGCTCGGCCCGACTAGTTTACACCCCTAATTACAGATTGTACAAGCCTAAAAGCTAGATCGAAGTTCATCTTTCAATAATCTGGTTGATGGAATAAAATCTAGATCCAAGTTCGTCGAGGATTTCACAACGCGTGACTTCTATTGTCAACTTATCTTAAAAAAAACTTGGGTTTAAGACGATAAATCTAGCAAGGAAACAAACAGATGTTGGTGAAACTACTTCTGGCAATCCATTTTCAAGGAATACATGCATTAATTCCACTATTCTAGAAATATAGAATAGAAAAAGAAAAAGACTACTATGTAAAATTTATCTAAACTCCATCAACAGAGCACAGATCTTAGACATTGAAGCCAGAGGTGAAAATGTAATGAACAACTGAAGAGCTTGCAAAATTTAATTTTCTAAAATTATTCGAGCATGACTGCAAAAACAAACTTTGAACTGGTGGATGCCTGCCAACTCTTTCACTATCCTTGTTGGTACTTGGTACATGAGATTGAGGAGAAAGGGTTGAACATTGTCAATTTCTAGATTTTAGCCATCCAGAGAGGCAGGCCAAGATGGGAGAGCACAATGAAAGAGAAATAAATTGATAAAGTATCTTACTAGTAGCCTCAAGAATGTAGACCAAACTTGCACCGGTTATGGTACCTTCATCCCTTGTAATGGCCAGATATTACCTGAGATTTGATATTAAATCTACAAAATATTGAGATTATAAAAGACAACAAAATCAGAAGCATGGATCACTAATATATATATATATTTTAGTACAATGACTAAAAAGAGTTTGATTTTAGCGAGGAAAAAGCCTTCACGCAGCATAAAAATAGAGCAAAAACTGAAGAGAACCTCTCACAAAGGAAGGAATATAAAACTACAGCAACCAAAATGAAATAGAACTACCATATATATACTGAAAAAAATAGAGAACCTGTTAATCAAATCATTTTGGTCAACAGACTTCATGCTTAGCCTAAAACACAAAATGGTTTTTAGCAACCATAATCAGAGATTACAATCAGTATCAATGGCAAACAAACCAAGTTAAATACTTTAAACCTAGTTCTATACCACTTTTCAACTCATCCGTAACCCCAATTAAAGTTCTGCGGAAGAAGATACATTTATTCTTGAGAACATGAAATCTCATAGTCGTGAAAAGATATCTCAAGAATATACAATCAATCATCAATTTCTTATTATTGTTTCTTGAGCAAACTATATCCCTTGTTAATACTTTTAGCAACTTGGATACAACTAGTTATTTCCAAAAATGAACAAATAAATAAATAAAAGAAATTAACACTACACAAAAATTGACTGGTGAACCTAAACTGAGAGATGGTTTGGTGATGTAAAATTTGTTACACTTTCTCCTCATCCTACTACCTTATAAAATATGATGTGTATATGATGGAGACAAAATAATTAAGCCTATTGTTAGGCATAATTAAGCATTACTGCAGATGGCATGTCCTTTTCTTGCAAGTGCAGGGGTAGGATTTCTGTAAGCAATTTCACTATTTTTCTTTTTTACTTGCTCCATTTTCTGTTTAGTTGATTGCATAATATGTTTGGCTCTTAGACTTACTCTGATGTAATTATCTAAACAGTGAAGAAATAAGAATGACAAAGCAACAACACAGACTTGGACAAAATGAAGTGTTACATGATAACAATCCATAAGACAAAGGAAGATAGCGAAAACAGAAAGCTAAGAAAGCAATTACCTCTAGTTCGTTGATAAAGTGGTTCATACAACTGTAATGCTTACTCAAACACAAAGAAAGTGAGAAAGATAACCTTTTTGACTAAACAGTCGCCGTCACGTTCACTTTCCCAACTGAAGCGGTTTTTTCTTATGAAATAAACCTGACTGAACATTATTTACTGCCTTTAGCTCTATTTCATTTGCATCTTGTGCCATGCCGGCCTTTCTTAGGCAAGCTATCAAAGACCTCATGGTGATATTATCCGGTACACAACCCACTGACAACATCTTTTTATACAGTCCTATACCTTCGAACACTCTCCCTTTCATACAGTGGCCCAAAATGAGAATGGTGAATGTCATTTTGTCATGGATGCATCCTTTTGCCTCCATTTCCGTAGCAATTACATTCGCCTCATCGACATTACCGGCTTTACAATAACCATCAATAACATGGTTGTAAACAGAGGGCTCTGGGACAATGTCTTCCCTCCTCTTCAACTGATTTAACAAATCTCGAGCCTCATTTAGTCTATTCGCTTTGCACAGGGCACTGATTAAAATGGAAAAGGTAAATTTGTTAGGAGGCACTTTCTTCTCATTCATATCACCCCAGAGTTTCATGCTTTGATCCAACTCTCCAAGGCAGCAATAACCATAAATGAGAGAGGTGAAGGTTATAACATCAGGATGAATACCACCACTCACCATCCTCTCACGCATCTTCATTGCTGAAGCCAACTCACCCTTTTTACCAAAACCATCAATAATAACATTAAAAGTAAACAAATTTGGTCTGACTCTATTATTAATCATTTCATCAACTAGATTTACTGCAGCATCCATCTTACCTAATTTACAATACCCAGAGATAAGTGTTGTGTAAGTTACAACATTCGGAGAAAACCCAGATTGCAGTTCAACTTCTCTTAGTAAATCCTCTGCTCTGTCCACTTTACCAATTCTACATAATCCATTAATAAGTGTGTTGTAGGTAACAAGATCCGGATAGCAATCAAAATTCCTCATAACATCAAACAGCTCAAAAGCCTTCTCAACCTTACAATTGCAGCACAATCCTCGCACCACAATGTTAAAGCTACAAATATCAGGGTCAAAGCTTCTCAACCTTAATACATGACCTTCGAAAAATGCAACAGCCTCATTGATCCGATTTTTATTCACTAGAAAGCTCAAAAAATTATTATACACAAAAGAACTAACTCGTTTCTCTTTCTCAATACAGAATGCAGCTTCTGCAATCAAAATTTCTTCTGCTGCCCTAAACTCACCAGCATTAGCAAACGAAGAAACTAATAAATCCAAAACTGAGCTATTCGGCCAAAAGCCATCAATTTTCATAGATTCGTACACCACTTTAGCTGAATCATGAAGGCCTTTTTGGCACAGCGACCTCAACAGCAAATCAGAAGTGGATTCTACGTGAATCAACTTCAAATTTAGCCTCGAGTAACGAAAGAATCTAAAAGCTAAATCCGGGTAATTCAATATACTGTCTATGTGATGAACAACGCCGCCAGCAACAAAGGGATTCAAATTTTTCCGGAAATAATCAGTTTTAAGAAAATTAAGGGACTGAGAGAGGTGAATGCAGAGAGTTGATACCACTTTAATGAACCAACGAGTTGATGCAGGAGATGAGCGCGATGATTCTATGCGGGCGTGACCATGGAACGCAGCTGTGGAGAAAATCTTAAAGATATATGTTTTACGAGCCGAAAACTGCATTCTTATCAATCAAAATCAAAGATTAGTAACTAAAATTTGAATCAGACTGAGGAGTTGCAACGGGTCTTGAGGAGATTTTGGCGTGTGTATTGTGTGCAATTGGAAGGTTGGCCGGAATGCATTAGGGTTGAATTGATATGCGGCTGCCGGAATGGTCGCTACAGAACAGGGTTCATCTAATCTGGGATTTATAATTTCTTTCGAACATTTCACAAAACCATCCTCACTTTTAAGAATTAAAGGAGTGAGTTTCTATTTAAGAATTAAAGGAGTAAGTTTCTACTTGCACCATAAAAATTATTTTTTGCATCATTCTTATTCAATGTATCATTATTTTTACTCCTTACACCACGTAAATTTACATTAATATATTTTTACTAAAAAATATTGATTTCAGTAAAAAAAAATAAACTAACCTAAAATCTACACTAGACAGAATTCTAGCGATCCTCGAAGAACCCTAAGTGTTCGAATTCGAATAACACAGAGCAATTCGATTTCTCTCTAGAATACATTGAACTGATCTTGAAGACGACTTTAATGGAAGAATTTTGTAAGTTTTTGTGTTCTATTTTGTGAAAATTTACATGTTTTGTTTTGTAAATTAAAAATAAATGGATGATTGTTTAATTCAACTTTTCTGCTAGTTTAACATGCTAGGATGGGTTATTTGAATTATTGGATGCTAATTTGGCTTAATTGTGCGAAAAAACTGAGATTGGGATTACGTTGGGTTTTGTTTTTTTTTTCCTACGCGCTGTGTTCGACCTGAAGAAATCGAACACAGCAACTTTGTTCTAACTATTCAGTTTGAACATAAGTGTTTTGCTAGAACTTACAAGCTCGACCTGATTTCCGTATGCTGCCTGGTTGTTTTGTTCTAACTCTGAAGTTAGAACAAAATGATTATGTTCTAACTTTGGAGTTAGAATGGATTTCTGAAAATTGTCTTAAGTTTGATTCTAACTCTGAAGTTAGAACAAAATGATTATGTTCTAACTTTGGAGTTAGAACGGATGCGGATGCCTGTCCAAGTGCTGATTTGCGTGATTTTTTAGTATTGTTTGTTCGATGTCTATAGTTCATTTTAGTTAGTTATGTTCAAACTCCGAAATTAGAACAAAATGATTAAGTTCTAACTTTGGAGTTAGAACGGATTTTTGAAAATTGTCTAAGTTTGGTTCTAACTCTAAAGTTAGAATGGATGCGGATGCCTATCAAGTGCTTATTTGCGTGATTTTTTGGTAGTGTTTGTTCGATGTCTGTAGTTCATTTTAGTTAGTTTTGTTCTAACTCTGAAGTTAGAACAAAATAACTATGTTCTAACTTTGGAATTAGAACAGATTTCTGAAAATTATCTAAGTTCGGGTCTAACTCTGAAGTTAGAACAAAATAATTATGTTCTAACTTTGGAGTTAGAACGGATTTCTGAAAATTGGCTAAGTGTGGGTCGAACATCAAAGTTCGATTTGTATTGATATGTTCTAGGTCTGAAGTTCGACCCTGATTTTGAACTTGTGTTATTTTGCAGCTACTTATCCCACAAGCCACAAGAAATGCATGATAAATTATGTTGACTATTATTTCAATATATATATATATATAGAACAGCATCAGCAGGGCGAGTCATCATCGAGACGACGTCGGCGATAGTAGTATTTACATTTTATTAGTGTACTTATTGTTGCATTATACTTGTTTCGCGTATTTATTTACATTGTATCAATGTTTGATGGATTTTGATATTACTGTTTACTATTTCTAACTTCAGAGTTAGAACAACACTTGGTGGGAATTTGTATACAACCTGCTGAATCGCAAGACAATATGAAAATTTGCAATAATAATTCATACACCACGGAGTTACATTACAATAATAATTTTGATACAACACAAAGTTATCACAAGAATTATTATCAACTACGAATGATAAATTCTTCTCATTCAGTTGCGCAATCCATATGGTAGTCCTTCCACTGGATCGAGATGGGGGAAAAGGGTGGCTCGAGTTTAAGACAACTTACAATATATGTAGCAATACATCTATAAGTATATAATAACAATACCAATTGGAATAGTACTCTCACGAACCCAATTGATCAAACTCTTGCGAGAATCAAATAATTTCATAGTATGGAATACGTCCGTATAATTAGGAACCAACTCTAGATTGAGTGGGCCAACAACACTACTCTCAAATTCATCCTATTCAAAAAAAAAAAATAGTTACTGCAAAAAAAAACCAACACTGGTTCGAGAAGATAAGTTAGAATAAACTATATATGTTCGAATTCAAAAGTTAGAACAAAATGACTATGTTCTAACTTCATAGTTAGAACCTAACTTAGAATGACTTCTTGTTCGAACAATAGAAATAGAACAAACTAAGTTTGTTCGAACAATATACTTAGAACAAAGTATCTCTGTTCGATGAACATATTTAGAACAAACCATCTTTGTTCGAGGTTCTTTATTAGAACATCTAAAAGTGTGTTCTAACTGTATTTCTAGAACAGAATGCAAAAAATTCCAATTAATAACACACGAAAATTCAAGTTTTAATCGATACAAACTCATGAAAAATACTTACATTGTTCAATTCCTCTTGATTTTCATTCCACATTGTTGATTGCCACCTAAATTGCCCAAGTTAACCTAGTTTTTTTAGCTCAATTTTATAGTTGTAAGTTGACCTAGTTTTTGAGCATTTATTTTTTCACTTTCCTTTTTTATTTTTATTTTAAGTTTTTCAATTATTTTTGAATTTTTTTAGTGGTGCATTGAGTAATTTAGGTGGTACAAGAAAGTAATTAAAGGGTATTTCAGTCAATTCGTAATTATTTTATTTTTACTTTTTTCTTTTTGTGGTGCAAAGAATAATTTTTTTGGTGAAATAAAAACTCCCATTAAAGAATTTATTCTTAGAAGGTTGTTTTTCAAATACACCATCAAAATTTCTTTACACATCATTTTTATTTTATATAATGATAGAAAACTTTTGAAACGTCAATTAAAACTGTAATGAGAATGGGAATCGGAATCAGTAGTGTTGAAACCGTAACTATGAGATAATGTTCCAAACTGTAACTGGAATGGTATTGTGACGATGCGGTTCTAGAAAATTGGAACCGCCGGTTGTAACCGTCCGTCGGTTTCAAAACAGTAACCGTGAGACACAGTTTCGAGTTGTAACCGTAATCGTGTTGTGACAGTGTGATTCTAGAAAATTAGAACCATCAGTTCTAACCATAACTTAGGGAATCGCCAGTTCTAACAAATGGTTAAGAATGTGAACCGTCTAACTTTTTTTATATAAATTTCACTGTCTTAAACTTGTACAAACTAAAATACTGAAAAATTAGATATCTCCAAAATAACATGAGATATGCTAAATCAGAAATTAGTGCAATATTAATCAAAGATCTAACATCCTTTTAGGCTAGGATTGCACGATTTGGATAAAAATAATATTGTGTTTGGATTATTTGATTGCAATTTTAATGATTTAGGATAGATTGTCAATATTTTGTTTGGATTGAATGATTATGATTAAAATGTATGATAATACCTAAATTGTCCTCCATATAAGATATCAATTTATAATTATTGAAGTTATATTTTTTTATTTAAAAAAATTGAAATTATGGAAATAATTAATACACAAAAATAATTAACCAAACATTGGGAAAATAATGGACACATAAAATAATGGGATAAGGGCCAAATAGGCCACTAAACTAATTTAGGGGGCTCAATTGAGCCACTATAACTTTTTTTAGCTCAATTGGGCCACTGCGTTTTTAAAATCGTGTCAATTGAGCCATTCTACAACTGAGCCCTAACGGAGGACGTTAACTCATCTCGAAACAACATCATTTTCTTTAAGTTTTACCCTAACCCATAACCTGACCCATCCCTAACCCCTAACTCGACCCACTCGTCCAAACTACGCAAAATTGAATTTGGGAATTTGGGGATTTTAGAATCGAAGAGAACCGACCAACACGGGCTTAGCGCCGCGGGATACGGAGGTGGAGTAGACGGAGAAGATGGATTCCACTTGGATAGTGACAGCGTGGACGGTGAGGCCGTGGGACGAGGTGAAGGCGAGATGGGCGAAGAAGGAGAAGGTGGGGATGTCGGCGGAGGAGGGGTCGGTGAGAGAAGGGAGTAAGGGGTGGTGAAGAGGAAGCTGAGCTCGCCGGAGCGGGGGAGGTAGGAGGTGTGGGCGGAGTTTCTGGTGGAGAGGTCGGATTTGGCGACGAGCGGCATGCCAAGCCCCCACGAGAAGCGGCGGCGGTGTTGGTGGCGTCTCCGCACCACAATTCCACGTGGTGGATGGGGAAGCGATCGGAGTTGGGGTTGGCTCGGACGAAATTCTTGTACCCCATTAGCTTGAATTCTCCATGTGCCGCGACGGCGGCGGTGGTGGATTCTTGGCCCATTATTTTTTTTAAAAAAAGAACTCCCTAACGGGTGGAGATATATATATATATATATATATATATATATATATATATATATATATATAACAATAACATAGTAACACATCATCGTCTGGGTGGAGGGAGCCCAAAAATGACTCCCACACCAAAATACAAGAAATAGAGACTGTAAATGATAAACCTATGATAGGGACAAAACATGATAAGTGTGGAACTAGAGTTATGGACTCCAACGGAGGAAAATAACAAAATAAAAACAAAACCAAATATAATAAATAAGAACATGGAAATATAAAAGTGTTAACGCCGGAATCTAAAGTTAGGATAGCCCAGCTGGTCCATCCTAACTAAGGAAGATAGGGGCCTGGGGGCTGTCTGAACATCAAAAATGTGAAGGACGTCAACCGCATGCCCGAGTCTGGCAAGAAAATTAGCAGGGCGATTGCCCTCTCTGTGGATGTGTGTGACTCGAACATGACGGTCTCGGAGTATGAGTCGTAGTCTGGAGAAGACTTCCCTAAGCTGTCCCAAATCTTGAGCCTCAAATATGATAACTATGACCATAGCCGTTGTGTCGAGCTCGATCCAAACATGGGAAGCCGTCTGGGGGAGGAGGAGGAGCCCCTGGAGGAGAGACCGGAGCTCCGCCTCGAAGCTGGAACTGGCCTGCAGTGGGAGACAATAGGAGGTGAGCAGCTCACCGTGATGATCTCTAAGAAGCCCACCCCCCACTGCAGTCTGCTGCGCACGGTCGAATGATCCATCGGACTTCAGATTCACCCACGGCTCTGAAGGGGGCTGCTAAGTGACTGCACGGGACCTGAGGGGACGTCTGACAGCCGGCATGAAATGAACCTGTGGAAAGCAACTGGCCCACTGGGGAGGCAGGAGCTTGCCACTGAGCACGAGCTGGTGAAGATGCCGAGTAACCTGAAAAATAATATGAGATGACCGAAAAGGACGACCTCTGTGCTTACGGTCGTTCTTCTCAGTCCAAGTAAACTATAAAATCAGGCATGGGATCAGAAAACAAATGTGACGGTGTGTGGCACGTGGAATGAGGTGCCTCCAGAAACTAAGTGCGTGTGAAATCTGTGTAAAGTGCGGTGGTGTGATGTGAAACCATGAAGAAAAATGCATCCAAACCGCATGTACAGATTCCCCCTTAAGAAAAAGGTGAATAACGGACTCAGTACTAGGAACAGAACAACAGGGGCACCTAGAAACTAGAGAGATCTCCTTAACCAGAAGCTTGGTGTCGACAGGTATGCGATCAAAGTACAGACGCTAAAGAAATATGGACATGGTAGGGGTCAGACAATCGCTCCAGAAATCAGCCAAGAGAGCCCGCATCGGAGCCCGATGCCTGACACTCTCCCAAGCAGAAGTCAAAGAGAACTCACCGTGAGGGGTCAAATTCCATCTCGGGGTATCCCGCTCGCCCCACAGGATCGGCACAGACCTCATGGAATCCTCAAACGCAGCGGGTAAATCATAATGTGCACACAGTGAATGCAACCTATCTATATACCAGGAATCATGATGCAAATAAATGCTCACAAGTCTATGATCACGCTGCACAGAAGGACACATCAAGTAAAGGGGAACAGCCCTAAACCACACATGGTGGTGGTAGTGATGGTGGCGAGGTGGTGCATTGAGATTCAAAGAAAGAAATGGCGGGTTAAGGGTGGGTCCGGTTATGGGTTAGGGTAAAAACTTAAAGAAAACGACGTCGTTTCGAGATGAGTTAATGTCCTCCGTTAGAGCTCGATTGTAGAATGGCTCAATTGACACGATTTTAAAAACGTGGTGGTCTAATTGAGCCAAAAAAAAGTTACAGTGGCTCAATTGAGCCCCCAAATTAGTTTAGTGGCCTATTTGACCCTTATCCCTAAAATAATTAATCAAAATAGTTTCTTCTTCATAAGCCCTTTTTTAATTACATATTAATATTCAATACTATGTTTACATATCAATATTCTCATAATAATTATTAAAATTATAATTAATTTATTTGACATGAGGATATATGAGTAATTTTACAAGTGGTGTTGGATGGATAAATTCAATCACCCTAAAATGGGGGTGATGAGTTATCACTTTAACAAGTGATTGGAGCCCGGACTGTCATCTATACGGGACTCCAATTCTTCGAACCAAACATTAGATAAGATGAATAATTTTATCCATCAAACCTTAACCACCGTAATCACTCAAACCAAACAAGGCCTTATAAGATAAAGTATAATCATTATATTTGATATGCAACCAATGTGGGACAAAAAAAATGTCTCAAACCAAATGTCTCACTTCCACATTGATTTAATATCAAAGATAATTGATAAACTTATTCTATAAAATAATAATAGATTTCTAACCCATTTATTCAATCTTCAATTTAAATTGTATAAAATAAAATTTTCATATTGTAAATTTTAAAATATACAAATTATAAATAGGGTAAATTACACTTTGATACCTACATTTTGGAAACCTTTTTTTTTTTTAAAAAAAACACACTTTTTTAAAATTAACAAAATAGTACCCACATTTTCAAAAAAATTGCAAATCTAACATTTAATCAAATTTACGGCTCGAAAATCCTATATAATTCATTATAATTTAATATTTCTTGATTGGATGAATGTTTTCCACGTGATTGAGGAATATTAAAATACTATCAATTACGTGCGATTTTGTGGCCATAAAATTAGTTAAATGTTAGGTTCACATTTTTTTTTTGAAAAAGTAAGTATTTTTTTGTTAATTTTGAAAAAGTTGGTCATTTTAAAAAAAATGTCCAAAATATAAGTATCAAAGTGTAATTTACCCTTATAAAAAATTTTACATCTTGATTTTTTAGTCCCCCTTAATCCATGTATGTCCATTTTTACCAAAACTTTTCTAATGTTTTGAATGTTAAGGCAATTTTTATATATGTTTTGCCAAATCCTTTTTTTTTTTCAATTTACTCATCCATTTGATCTCAGTACTTGATCTATTGAGCACATGGTTGGATTAATTACATTAAAAAAAATAATGATTCATTACTACAATAAGATTTTACTTTATACACATAAAATTGAAAAAACTATAGACGTGAGATTCTATAAAGTTTTGGGGCACACTCCTATGGGACGGTCTAACAGGTCGCTTTCGTTAGACGAATCCTAATCCGACCCGGATCTATTTTTTTTCTTTTTTTTTTGCTTCTTTTTCGGCAGCCCACCGCACCCCACCCCCTCTCTCTAACACGCAAGGCACAAGCTGAACTCTCTCTCTCCTTTTTTTTTGGCAGTTTTAATACCCGTCCCCATCCCCACCCCACCCTACCCCCCACACCCCCCTTTAACAACACGCATGGACGCACATCTACTCTTTTTTTTCCTTATTCTTCTCGGCTCCAATTTACGCTTCACTATGAAGAGTTAGAAGTTGTGTGTTTTTTTTTAATGATTTTATTAATGATACTTCATCCATAATTAATGATACTTCACATCAATGTTAATGTTCACCAGATAAAAGTTATATTTTCATTAAAATGAAAATTACCGATGATTAAGCATTAATTATTAAATCAACAACAAAGAAGTATCATTAATTATTAAATAAGTATCACTATTAATAAAAAATGAAGCATCACTAATATAATGAGTAGTTACTACTCACTATCATGTTCAATTTTTGAATTGCAACATTTTCTTTTATGTAGCTAATGATTCAATTTTTGAATTGCAATATGTTTGTACTGATATTTTTCTTTCTAATTAGTGATGATTTTTGAAATAAATATATAACATAAAATTAAATTGAATTAATTTATTATTTTTTATTCGATGTCTCGCACGACACTAACGCGTGAACTCGTGTATTGTGATTGATATACAATAATTATTAAAATAAAAAAAATGAAAAAAATTAGAGATGAAAAGAACTTACGGTATGAGCGAAACGGCGTAGAGCTTGAACTCGAACACGGGGCTGAATTGAGGCGTGCGTTGATGAAGTATGGATGGCGTCGATTATGGTTGATGGATGATGATTTGTTGATGTGAATCACAACCCGATAGTTGCCTTGCGATCTCGAACGTACCACGAGGCCAAAATCTCTAAGTTGCTCCTCGATAGCGAATACCGGTTAATCCCTCAAGTGGATTAAGCAATACCCTTGAATAAGACTTAAAGATGCTATCCTCTAAGAATGATGATTTATGACTAAATCAACAAAAGTGTTTGTTTGATCAACCTAAGGATCTTGAGACAATTGAGAAAATAACTCTTTATTTCATGCAACGTCTAAAATAATAATGTACAATGGTTCCCCTATTTATAGGGCTAAAAGGCACGAAAATAATAAGGTTAAAAGGCCTAAAAATTGATCCAAAAGGGATCTCTAACTATATTAGGAAGATACCTAAACTAGAATTCTATTCAAGGTAATTGCCTTAAATACAATTCTAGTCAACCTTGACTATAATAAATCAATCCCCTTAATTGGATCATTAAGGGCCGAGTATTTTGGGCTTTTCCACCATGCATGCTTAACTTGGGCTGAATAGCAAGTATACACATCAAGCCCAACAAAAGCACTCCTTGCATGCCTCCTTCATGTATTGCACTCCACATCTTGATCTCCATCTTCCATCTTCAACAATGTCATCGTCTTCAAGCTTCCTTGTACTCCGTCTTCAACTTTGAACTTCTTGCGAATTACAGCTTGCAAATATTCTTGCAACTTCTTAGCTCGTAGTCTTGTGACGGGTCCTTTGAATTGTAGCTCTTCATTGACTTCATCATTGCTATGGATGTCCTCATCATTCCCCCCCCCCCCTGCTGAAGAGAATTCGTCCTCGAATTTGAAGTGTTGACTCATGGTCGAATTCATCTGCAGAAAAAGGAGACAAATCAGCAACATTAAACGTAGAAGAACACTTGTACTCACCAGGGAGATCAATGCGGTATGCATTGTCATTAACACGGCTCAAAACAGTGAATGGGCCATCTCCACGGGGTGACAACTTCGACTTCCTCAAGTTAGGGAATCGGCCTGGACTAAGATGAATCTAAACTCGATCTCCGGGCTGGAAAACAACTCATTTGCGCCTCGTGTTGCGTGCGGCGGCGGTTTGAGCGCCTTTGTGCTCGATCCGAGCACGAACCTTCTCATGCATCTCTCGAATAAAATCAGCTCTCTTCATACCTTTAACACTCGTTAGATGCTCAACGGGTAAAGGAATCAAATCAGTAGGAGTTAACGGATTAAATCCATAAACTACCTCAAATGGAGACATGTTAGTAGAAGAATGAATAACACGATTGTAAGCAAAGTCAGCATATGGTAAACACTCTTCCCATGACTTCAAATTGTTCTTAATTAGAGACCTAAGTAAAGCTCCTAATGTATGATTCACAACCTCAGTTTGACCATCGGTTTGTGGATGACATGCTAATTTTCCCCACAAAACACGCCAGAAATGTCCTAAAAACTTAGAATCCCTATCACTAACAATAGTACGAGGAATTCCATGCAATCTAACAACATGCAGAAAGAACAAGTTGGCAATATGAACAGCATCATCGGTTTTTCTACATGCAATGAAATGAGCCATTTTAGAGAACCGATCAACTACAACAAACACTGAATCTTTACCCGACCTAGACCTAGGCAATCCTAAGATGAAATCCATAGATATGTCGATCCAAGGGGCTGTGGGGGCGGGTAACGGCGTGTACAATCCAAACGGGTGTGAAGTGGACTTGGCTTGACGACAAGTAATGCAACGACTACACACATTCTCTACATCCCTACGCATATGCGGCCAATAAAAGTGTTCATGCAGCAAGTTCAATGTCTTATGTACACCAAAGTGACCCATTAAACCTCCCGCATGCGATTCTAACACAAGTAGCTCACGCATAGAACAAATAGGAATGCATAACTTAGACTCCTTAAACAAAAACACATCATGCACATAATAACCATCAATAGCTCGAGATTTTGACACACATGAAGCATATATGGGGCTGAAATAGGCGTCCTCAACATGTAACGACTTAATGGACTCGAATCCAAGCATCTTAGCATGCATTAAATTCAGAAGTGCGTACCTTCGAGATAACGTGTCCGCAACGACGTTTTCCTCACCTTTCTTGTACTTGATCACGTATGGGAAGGACTAGATGAATTCCACCCATCTTGCATGTCTCTTGTGCAGATTTTGCTGTCCTTTGAGGTGCTTTAAACTCTCGTGGTCCGTGTGAATCATGAACTCCTTGGGCCAAAGATAGTGCTGCCATGTATCCAATGCACGCTTCAAAGCATAAAGCTCTTTGTCGTACGTAGAATACCTCAAACTGGCGCCACTAAGCTTCTCACTGAAGTAGGCGACGGGCCTGCGATCCTGCATCAAAACTGCACCATTACCTATGCCCGAAGCATCACACTCGATCTCAAAAGTCTTAGTAAAATCAGGTAAACGAAGAACAGGAGCAGAACATAACAAAGATTTCAAAGTAGTAAATGCATGGTCTTGTTGTTTACCCCACTCAAATTTCCGATCCTTCTTACTTAGCTCAGTAAGAGGGGCGGCTATACTAGAAAAATCACGCACAAAACGTCGGTAAAAACCGGCGAGTCCATGAAAGGACCGAACTTCCGAGGCGTTTTTCGGGGTTGGCCATTCCTGATGTGACCCGGGGCTAATGACACGACGAGACACAAAAATACGCGGAAGCTAGGAAAGAAACTACGTCGATTACGAAAGGATTCTATACTCGATTAACTAGACGACTTGGACTCAACTAAAATACCTAGATAAATGACACACAAATAAACACAAATCCAATTAACCAAGGGCTGTTTTGGACGGTATTATGGAAGGATTGGTTGATGATGATTGGTGATGATGTTTTGGCTAGAAAGGCTAGAGTAGATAAAGTATGTTAGGGTAGAATCGAACTTACGGATTAAACAGGATGATCACGAAATTGAACTCGGTAATGGCTGGACTTGAGGCGGACGTACGACTAAGATGGGAGGCGATGTTTTGTCGATGTGAATTACAACCCAAAAGTTGCCTTGAATCTCGAACGTACACAAGGCCAAATTCTTTAAGTTGCTCTTCGATTGCGAATTTCCGACGATTCCTCGAACGTGGACAACGAATTCCCTTTGTAAAACTTAGAGATGCTAAATCTAAGAGTATGAATTTAAAAGATCTAAACTCACAAAGATATAAACTGGGGTTGAGACAATATTGAAACCAAAGCTTAAAATTATCAAATATAGTCTAAAGTAACAATGAAATATGGATCCCCTATTTATAATAGGTGGATCGAATTCCTAAGGCCTAATGGACGAAAATAAGGAGTCCAATTTGAACTAGAATTGGACTTCAACAACTTCCTAAACTAGAATTCTATTTAAGGTAGATTTTGTAGATCTTGCCTTATCTAAAAATCTAGTCAAATCTCTATCTAAAATAACCGAAAATCCTAACTTAAAAATCTACAAAAATTCGTCCAAAATAAAATAAATAAAGTACTATAGTCTAATAAATCAATCCCCTTAATTGGATGATCAAGGGCCGAAACTTTTAGGCTTTTCCACCATGCATGCTTAACTTGGGCTGAATAGCAAGTATACACATCAAGCCCAACAAAAACACTTCTTGCACGCCATCTTCATGTATTGCACTCCAAATCTTGATCTCCAACATCCATCTTCAACAATGTCATCATCTTCGAGCTTCCTTGTACTCCGTCTTCAACTTCGAACTTCTTGCGAATTACAGCTTGCAAATATTCTTGCAACTTCTTAGCTCGTAGTCTTGTGACGGGTCCTTTGAATTGCAGCTCTTCATTGACTTCATCATTGCTATGGATGTCCTCATCATTCCCCCCCCCCCCTGCTGAAGAGAATTCGTCCTCGAATTTGAAGTGTCATCATGGTCGAATTCATTTGCAGAAAAAGGAGACAAATCAGCAACATTAAACGTAGAAGAACACTTGTACTCACCAGGGAGATCAATGCGGTATGCATTATCATTAACACGGCTCAAAACAGTGAATGGGCCATCTCCACGGAGCGACAACTTCGACTTCCTCAAGTTAGGGAATCGGCCTGGACTAAGATGAATCCAAACTCGATCTCCGGGCTGGAAAACAACTCGTTTGCGCCTCGTGTTGCGTGCGGTGGCGGTTTGAGCGCCTTTGTGCTCGATCCGGGCACGAACCTTCTCATGCATCTCTCGAATAAAATCAGCTCTCTTCATACCTTTAACACTCGTTAGATGCTCAACGGGTAAAGGAATCAAATCAGTAGGAGTTAAGGGATTAAATCCATAAACTACCTCAAACGGAGACATGTTAGTAGAAGAATGAATAACACGATTATAAGCAAATTCAGCATATGGTAAACACTCTTCCCATGACTTCAAGTTGTTCTTAATTAGAGACCTAAGTAAAGCTCCTAATGTACGATTCACAACCTCAGTTTGACCATCGGTTTGTGGATGACATGCAGTAGAAAACAATAACTTAGTACCTAATTTTCCCCACAAAACACGCCAGAAATGTCCTAAAAACTTAGAATCCCTATCACTAACAATAGTACGAGGAATTCCATGCAATCTAACAACATGCACAAAGAACAAGTTGGCAATATGAACAGCATCATCGGTTTTTCTACATGCAATGAAATGAGCCATTTTAGAGAACCGATCAACTACAACAAACACCGAATCTTTACCCGACCTCGACCTAGGCAATCGCAAGATAAAATCCATAGAAATATCAATCCAAGGGGCTGTGGGGACGGGTAACGGCGTGTACAATCCAAACGGGTGTGAAGTGGACTTGGCTTGACGACAAGTAATGCAACGACTACACACATTCTCTACATCCCTACGCATATGCGGCCAATAAAAGTGTTCATGCAGCAAGTTCAATATTTTATGTACACCAAAGTGACCCATCAAACCTCCCGCATGCGATTCTAACACAAGTAGCTCACGCATAGAACAAATAGGAATGCATAACTTAGACTCCTTAAACAAAAAACCCATCATGCACATAATAACCATCTAAGGCACGAGATTTTGACACACAAGAAGCATAAATGGGGCTGAAATAGGCGTCTTCCACATATAGTGACTTAATGGACTCGAAACCTAACATTTTAGCATGCATTAAGTTCAGAGATAACGCATCCGCGACGACGTTTTCTTCACCTTTCTTGTACTTGATCACGTATGGGAAGGACTCAATGAATTCCACCCATCTTGCATGCCTCTTGTTCAGATTTTGCTGTCCTTTGAGGTGCTTTAAACTCTCGTGGTCCGTGTGAATCACGAACTCCTTGGGCCAAAGATAGTGCTGCCATGTATCCAATGCACGCTTCAAAGCATAAAAAGCTCTTTGTCATACGACGAATACCTCAAACTGGCGCCACTAAGCTTCTCACTGAAGTAGGCGACGGGCCTGCGATCCTGCATCAAAACTGCACCAATACCTATGCCCGAAGCATCACACTCGATCACAAAAGTCTTAGTAAAATCAGGTAAACGAAGAACAGGAGCAGAACATAACAAAGATTTCAAAGTAGCAAATGCATGCTCTTGTTGTTTACCGCACTCAAATTTCCGATCCTTCTTACTTAGCTCAGTAAGAGGGGCGGCTATACTAGAAAAATCACGCACAAAACGTCGGTAAAAACTGGTGAGTCCATGGAAGGACCGAACTTCCGAAGCATTTCTCGGGGTTGGCCATTCCTCAATCGCCTTGATTTTGGAACGGTCTACCTCAATACCACGAAAACTGACGACAAAGCCTAGAAAAACGACTTCATCTATGCAAAAGGAACACTTAGACAAATTTCCATACAACTTTGCATCACGCAAGAGCATTAACACACGCCTAAGGTGTTCTAGGTGCGCCTGTGCACTGTGACTGTAAATCAAGATATCATCAAAGTAAACAACCACAAATTTACTAATCACATCACGCAAAACATGGTTCATTAACCTGATAAACGTGCTCGGTGCATTAGTGAGACCAAATGGCATAACTAACCACTCATATAGACCATGCTTTGTTTTAAACGCAGTTTTCCATTCATCCCCTTCATGCATTCTAACTTGAAAATAACCAGATCTTAAATCTATCTTAGAAAACACATTAGAACCACTTAATTCATCTAGCATATCATCAAGTCTAGGGATAGGAAATCTGTACTTAACCGTTATTTTGTTGATGGCGCGGCAATCCATGCACATCCTCCATTCGTTGTTCTTTTTTGGCACTAGGATGACTGGAACTGTACAAGGGCTCATCGACTCACGGATTTGCTTCTTCTCTAGCAACTCCTTCACTTGGTGGTCGATCTCCTTCACCTCCTCGGGGGACGTGCGGTACGCCGGTCTATTGGGTAAGACTGCGCCGGGTACGAAGTCGATCTGGTGCTCGGTCCCACGAATTGGAGGTAATCCACTTGGAATCTTTTCCGGGAACACGTCCGCGAACTCCTCCATAAGGGGTTGCACATCACAAGGCAAAGAAACACTATTAGTAGCACTGTCCTTATAAGATAAAAGAACGAAAGGTAAACCTGCTTTAAGTGCTTTCTCTACGCCTTTAACTGAGATGAACAAAGACCGATTTTGTTCAACTTTGGGGGCTGATCCGGATGATTTGCCACGAACTAAGGCTTCATTGGAAGCCTTCGAAGGGGCTGCATTGGCCGAACTTGAAGAAGGGATCGGCTGTTGTGTCTCGGCCGAGTCTCGGCCGGTTACGGCGGCGGTCCGGGCGGCGGCTGCGGCTTGCTTTGCCCGTTCTTACTTAAATCTCTCTTGCATCCTTTCTTGATCCTCTGCAACAGCTTTAGGAGCGAGTGGCTTGAGCACAATAGTTCGGCCATCCATGGTGATCGAATAGGTGTTGGCCAAACCATCGTGAACTGCTTTTCTGTCAAATTGCCACGGTCTTCCTAAAAGAATGTGGGCTGCCTCCATAGGAATAACATCACAAAGAACAGTGTCAGAGTAACGACCTTTAGTAAATGAAACGCGTACCTGACCTGTTACTCTGATTGAACCGCGATCAGTGAGCCATTGCAGCTTGTATGGCTTTGGATGCTTTGTAGTGGTGAGGGCGAGTTTATCAACGGCGTATTGACTGATTGCGTTGATTACACTCCCACTGTCTATGATCATTGCACACGTCTGATCCTTTATTGCACACGGCATTATGGTGAGAACGGCGCCGGCCTTCTCTCAACTGCTTTTCCACGATCGATGCGTACTGCACCATCCTTTCTACACTGGTGAAGTCCTTCAACTCGACTTCACAAGCAATGTCGGGATTCATGCCTTCAATGTACCTATTAAGGTCTCCTCCTTCCCGACTCGGTTCAAGGCGGTCTCCAACTCTTTGTGATACTCTTCAATCGAACGGGTGCCTTGTTTGATCCGGTTGATCTTCTTTTCGAGCTCTCTCTCATAATGGACTGGAATGAAGCATCCTCGCATCAATCCCTTCATTTCTTCCCATGTATCAATTTGCGGATTGCGATTTCTGCACCTTTTTTCCTGCTGCATCTCCCACCAAGTGGCTGCGTAGCCTCTGAACTCCAAACAGGCTAACTGCACCTTTTTGACTTCTGTGAAGTCGTAGCAGTCAAAAATCTTCTCTACCTTACGTTCCCAATCAAGATAGATATCGGGATCGTGAAGGCCTTCAAACTCCGGGATGCTCGTCTTGATGTTATTGAGCATGCGGTCTTCACCATAGTCATCACGCCTCTGTCGGCGTCCATGATCAGTATCAGCTGTATTCTCATCGAAAAACTCCTCCTCGTGCTCATGATGTCGCTGGTGTTGTCGAGCTTGACCACGAACAGGCTGTGTAATGGTCGGAGTAGTTTTAGTGCGTTCAAGGGCATGCACTAAATCATCAAGTTTGTCAGACAGGGCCTGATGCTGTCTCTGGAAGTGTTTTGAGAGTGCCTCAAAATGATACTTAGGATCCCATTGTGCGGGTGGATCCGAAGTAGACTCCATGGGGGCTTTGGACGGATCTCGGGATGGGTCCAAAGGTGGAGTGTCGGCTGGGGGAGTCAAGGATGACTCGGAACGGGTACCTTTCTTCATGAAACCTACAAAACGAACAAACGTAAAAGAAAACAAGGAAGGACCTCACAATCTCACGTCACTCGTCTGTTTTCACTCTTGTATCACTCAATATATGGGTGCACAGTGTGTGAAAATCGTGTAGATGGAGTAGGGAACTCGGCGGTCTTGTGTAGAGGAAAGGACGGGATTGCTATGTTCGGAACACAGATGAATTTGGAGTGTGTATGAATGAGATACGGGTTGAAGAAGAAGAAGGAAGCATGAATGGGCTGTTTTGGGAAAGCTAAAGAACGACAACGACGAAGGTTTCACGTGTGTGAGGTAGAGGTGAAGAACGGCTTGGGTAGATAGGGTATGATAAAGATATAATGAACTTACGGTTTGATTGGAATGACGTTGAACTTGAACTCGAACGGAGTTGGCTTGATATTGATATGGACGAATTGTGTAAGATGGAGGACGTCGATATGGAGGCGTCGATGTTGTTGAAGAAAGAATCGAACTCGGAGCGTCCACCTAGTGAAGATTACTCCACCAAACGAATCACCACTTGAATCCTCTTCGTAGCAATCCAACCCTAGCACCACACGAGCACTAGAACGAGACTTGAAATAAAACCTAAAGTTTGCTAAGCTTTAAGAGTGTAATTTTCGAACCAAATCACAAAGGTTTTGAAGGGGGTGAGACTATATTGAAAGCACAAAGCTAAATTTATCAAATAGAGTCTAAAATATAATGTTCACAATGATCGTCTATTTATAACAGAGGGGAGCACGAAATTTCTAGCTAAAAAGAAGTAAAAGACTTGTCCAAATTGGACTAGAAAACTTCCTAAACTAAAATTCTATTTAAGGTAGATTTTGTAGATCTTACCTTATCTAAAAATCCTAGTCAATCTTTGACTCAATCATAACCGAAAATTACTTAATAAAATAACTAAAAACTGGACTCAAATAATTAATTACTATAGTCTAAAATAATTAATTAAAATAACTAAGATAATTCGAAACCCCACAAAGAGTCAAAAGGGTTCGAATTCTCGGATGAGCATGGTCACGCCTTATTCGCCATAACCTCCTGGATTGGCATCAATTTGAAATCTTCCAATTTTCGGCCAAGTATGCTTCAATTCATCAAAGTATGATCCTCATCTTCAATTGAAAGCATAGTAATGATCTTGGGTCGGCTCCGAACATCTACTTCTTCCTCGAGCTTCTTTCGAACATAGCCTTGCAAATAACCTTGAAGTTGCTTAGCTCGTAACCTTGTAACTGGACCTCTAATTTGCAACTCCGGATTTGAATCTTCATTGCTATGCACGATCTTCATTGCTTAGGTACCAAACTTTTATTTTCTACTGCATGTCATCCACAAACTGAAGTAGTTAATCGCACTTTAGGTATTTTGCTGCGTTCTTTAGTTAAAAACAACTTGAAATCATGGGAAGATTGTTTGCCATATGCTGAATTCGCTTATAATCGCGTTGTGCATTCATCTACCAATATGTCTCCATTTGAAGTTGTTTATGGTTTTAATCCGCTAACGCCTAATGATCTGTTGCCTTTACCTGTTGAGCATCTAACGAGTGTTAAAGGTACGAGAACAGCGGAACAAGTTAAGGAGATGCATGAGAAAGTACGTGCGCGTATTGAAGCCGTTGGCGCACGTAATGCTGTTCAAAAGAATAAACGGCGTAAGCAAGTGATTTTCCAGCCCGGAGATCGTGTTTGGATTCATCTGAGTCCTGGACGGTTTCCCAACTTGAGAAAATCAAAATTGATGCCTAGAGGAGATGGACCGTTCACCGTGCTGAGTCGAGTCAATGATAATGCATATCGCATTGATTTACCCGGTGAATATAAGTGTTCATCTACATTTAATGTTGCTGACTTATCTCCCTTTTCTGCAGATGATGAGTTCGAAGTTGATGAGTCCCCGAATTCGAGGACGAATTCTTTTCAGCAGCGGGGGAATGATGAGGTCGTGCAAGGCAATGAAGAAGATGATCCGGAGCTGCAGTTTAAAGGTCCAATGACGCGTTTGCGAGCTAAGAAGTTGCAAGCTTATTTACAAGCTTCTATTCGTCGCAAATTCGAACTTGGTGAAAATGAAGTCAAGGGCAGCTCGAGATTGATCACCATGCTATCCATAGATGAAGAAGAAGGAAGCATGAAGATGTGAGAAGAAGAACGACGCCATTTGGACGTGTACATCAAAAGTTATACGCGTTTGCATGGGAAATCGGGAGATGCTGTTTTTCATGCAAAGGTGGCAAGAATTACACACACATGGGCCACGAAATTAATACACTTAATTCAGCCCATGGACGTGTATTTTGGGTCCAAGAATGGCGAGAATATCCAGCCCAAATCCACTTTGGGATTTATCCTTATCTAGTTAGATTTTTGTTATCTTATTTTTGGTATATTTTGATTTTATCCTAGATTGATTAGGATTAGTATATTTTAGATTTCTTTAGCTTTTAGGACTCTAATTTTCGTCCATATATGCTCCTATAAATAGGAGTACCTTGTGACATTCATAATTCAGACAATTGCATGAATTCAAGAAGTATTTCACTCTTGTCTCCTAGATCCTAAGGTTGATCGAAATTTTATCTTCAAAGTTCTATTGTTTTAGCAAATCAATAGTCCTATTCAAGTTCTTCAGGGTGCATTCAAGTACTTGGGAGAATTGCTATCCGGAGAAGCTAGACGAGTGCGTTCGGGTTGATTCAACACGGGTTCACCGATCTGTCCTATCCTTCTACCAAACCACCGCCGTCCTCACCAACAACACCGCCGTCCGCCGTTGATTTCCAGCCATCACGAGTCTCCAAGAGTCATCCTACGTGTCATCCATCGAGTCTTTGTTCGTCTTTACGAATTCTAGTAAGTTCTACACCTTTCGTGTCCTTTTTCTAGTCTGTCTTTCGTATTTTCTTTAGAGTCGTATTGATCCCTTACGCATCCGACGTTGTTCCGTTCCTAGCTTCCGCATAAGTCGTTCGTGTCGTGTCCCATAGGTCCCGGGTCACATCATATAGATCAATTAATGCAGTTCCAATAAGATTGGGAAATCCAAAAATAAATCTAGAAAGGATACGGAAAGAAATAGGATAGATAAGGATAGAAAGAAAGAGATAAGGTAATAGGGGATTTGGATATGTATCAATCTATGTGACACAATCTAAATACCTTAATTAGCCTAGACTCTAGAAGGAAAGAATCCAAAAAAATAAAATAGAGATCTAAAGTAGTTACCAAAATCAAAACAAACTAAGAGGGAAATATCCTAAAAGAAAGAGAATCTAAAAGGAAATAACCAACTATGGATTTGTACCCAAAAGGAAGGTACCAAAATAAAATAGACACAAAAAGGAAACAATGAATTTACTTCTTTTTTTTTTTTTTTGTATTTTCGGATTTTCTTCTTTTTTTTTATCCGATTTTTTTTTTATCGTTCTTTTTCTCTTTTTTTTTTGTACGATCTGTTTTTTTTTTTAACTATGAACAATACGGAAAATAAAGTACAACTCGATAAAACTCAAAATAAAATAAACGGGACAAATAAACGAGTATGGAACCACGAACGATATAAACCGACCTGGCTCTTGATACCAATTTATGATGTGACCCGGGGCTAATGACACGACGAGACACAAAAATACGCGGAAGCTAAGAAAGAAACTACGTCGATTACGAAAGGATTCTATACTCGATTAACTAGACGACTTGGACTCCACTAAAATACCTAGATAAATGACACACAAATAAACACAAATCCAATTAACCAAGGGCTGTTTTGGACGGTATTATGGAAGGATTGGTTGATGATGATTGGTGATGATGTTTTGGCTAGAAAGGCTAGAGTAGATAGGGTATGTTAGGGTAGAATCGAACTTACGGATTAAACGGGATGATCACGAAATTGAACTCGGTCATGGCTGGACTTGAGGCGGACGTACAACTGAGATGGGAGGCGTCGAACGGCGGTGATGTTGATGTTTTGTCGATGTGAATTACAACCCGAAAGTTGCCTTGAATCTCGAACGTACACAAGGCCAAATTCTTTAAGTTGCTCTTCGATAGCGAGTTTCCGACGATCCCTCGAACGTGGACGGCGAATTCCCTTTGTAAAACTTAGAGATGCTAAATCTAAGAGTATGAATTTAAAAGATCTAAACTCTTAAAGATATAAACTAGGGTTGAGACAATATTGAAAGCAAAGCTTAAAATTATCAAATATGGTCTAAAGTAACAATGAAATATGGATCCCCTATTTATAATAGGTGGATCGAATTCCTAAGGCCTAATGGACGAAAATAAGGAGTCCAATTTGAACTAGAATTGGACTTCAACAACTTCCTAAACTAGAATTCTATTTAAGGTAGATTTTGTAGATCTTGCCTTATCTAAAAATCTAGTCAAATCTCTATCTAAAATAACCAAAAATCCTAACTTAAAAATCTGCAAAAATTCATCCAAAATAAAATAAATAAAGTACTATAGTCTAATAAATCAATCCCCTTAATTGGATCATCAAGGGCTGAAACTTTTGGGCTTTTCCACCATGCATGCTTAACTTGGGCTAAATAGCAAGTATACACATCAAGCCCAACAAAAACACTTCTTGCACGCCATCTTCATGTATTGCACTCCACATCTTGATCTCCAACATCCATCTTCAACAATGTCATCATCTTCGAGCTTCCTTGTACTCCGTCTTTGATGTGACCCGGGACCTATGGGACACGACACGGACGAAATATGCGGAAGCTAAGGAACGGAACAACGTCGGATGCGTAAGGAATCAATACGAACAAAGAGAAAACAAGAAAGACTCGACTAGAAAAGGACTCGAAAGGTGTAGAACTTACTAGGAGACGAAGACTCGAACTAAGACTCTTGGATGACTTCGAATGGTGGCTGGCACGACGGCGTACGATACAGACGGCGGCGGAGGACGTCGGGAAGGTGACTTTGGCGACGGTGAAAGGTAGAAGGATAAATCAGGATCAGCGAACCCGTGTTGTAAGAACTCGAACGCGCACGACTAATTCTCCGGATAGCAATTCTCCCATGTACACGATTGTACCCTGAAGAACTTGAATAAGACTATTGAATTGCTAGATCAATAGAATTGTGTTTGATCAACCAAAGGATCGATAAATGTGATCAACCAAAGGATCGGTGAGACAATTGAGAAATTAGCTCTTTATTTCATGCAACGTCTACTTTAAATGTAACAAATAGATGTCCTATATATACTAATAGGCTATGGACGAAAATTAGAGTCCTAATAACTAAAGAAATCGAAAATATACTAATCCTAATCAATCTAGGATAAAATCAAAAGATACCAAAAATAAGATAACAAAAATCTAACTAAATCTAACTAGATAAGGATAAATCCCAAACTGATTTTGGGCTTCAATATTCGCGCCTAATTGGACCTAATTAATCATAACAATGGGCTGAATTAAATAATTAAATTCATGGCCCATATTATGGTTAATTAATTCTTGCCACCTTTTGCATGAAAAACAACAACTTGTCGGATTCCCATGCAAACGCGTAGAACTCTTCATGCACACGTCCAAATGGCATCGTTCTTCTTCTCACGTCTTCATGATTCTTTCTTCATCAGTAATTGATAGCATGTTGACCTGACCAACCTCGGGCTGAATATTTTGATCTTCATGGGCTGCCCAAAATATATGAATATTTTCATGCACTTGTGTTCTTCAAATCTTGATCTCCAATCTTTAATTTTGAACAACATGATTATCTTTGAACCTCTCAATGGTAGTCTTGGATTTGATTCTTTTATGCTTTTCGGGTTCGTATCAGTCTTCAACTTCGAACTTTTTGCGAATTACAGCTTGCAAATATTCTTGCAACTTCTTAGCTCGTAGTCTTGTGATGGGTCCTTTGAATTGCAGCTCTTCATTGACTTCATCATTGCTATGGATGTCCTCATCAATTCCTCAATCGCCTTGATTTTGGAACGGTCTACCTCAATACCACGAAAACTGACGACAAAGCCTAGAAAAACGACTTCATCTATGCAAAAGGAACACTTAGACAAATTTCCATACAACTTTGCATCACGCAAAAGCATAAACACACGCCTAAGGTGTTCTAGGTGCGCCTGTGCACTGTAACTGTAAATCAAGATATAATCAAAGTAAACAACCACGAATATACCAATCACATCACGCAAAACATGATTCATTAACCTCATAAATGTGCTCGGTGCATTAGTGAGACCAAATGGCATAACTAACCACTCATATAGACCATGCTTTGTTTTAAACGCAGTTTTCCATTCATCCCCTTCATGCATTCTAACTTGAAAATAACCAGATCTTAAATCTATCTTAGAAAACACATTAGAATCACTTAATTCATCTAGCATATCATCAAGTCTAGGGATAGGAAATATGTACTTAACCGTTATTTTGTTGATGGTGCGGCAATCCATGCACATCCTCCATTCGTTGTTCTTCTTTGGCACTAGGATGACTGGAACTGCACAAGGGCTCATCGACTCACGGATTTGCTTCTTCTCTAGCAACTCCTTCACTTGACGATCGATCTCCTTCGTCTCCTTAGGGGACGTGCGGTACGCCGGTCTGTTGGGCAAGACTGCGCCGGGTACGAAGTCGATCTGGTGCTCGATCCCACGAACTGGAGGTAATCCACTTGGAATCTCTTCCGGGAACACGTCCGCGAACTCCTCCATAAGGGGCTGCACATCACAAGGCAAAGAAACACTATTAGTAGCACTGTCCTTATAAGATAAAAGACCGAAAGGTAAACCTACTTTAAGTGCTTTCTCTACGCCTTTAACTGAGATGAACAAAGACCGATTTTGTTCAACTTTGGGGGCTGATCCGGATGATTTGCCACGAACTAAGGATTCATTGGATGCCTTTAAAGGGGCTGCATTGGCCGAACTTGAAGAAGGGATCGGTTGTTGTGTCTCGGCCGAGTCTCGGCCGTTCACGGCGGCGGTCCGGGCGGCGGCTGCGGCTTCCTTTGCCCGTTCTTGCTTAAATCTCTCTTGCATCCTTTCTTGATCCTCTGCAACAGCTTTAGGAGCGAGTGGCTTGAGCACAGTAGTTCGACCATCCATGGTGATCGAATAGGTGTTGGCCAAACCATCGTGAACTGCTTTTCTGTCGAATTGTCACGGTCTTCCTACAAGAATGTGGGCTGCCTCCATAGGAATAACATCACAAAGAACAGTGTCAGAATAACGACCTTTAGTAAATGAAACGCGTACCTGACCTGTTACTCTGATTGAACCTCGATCAGTGAGCCATTGCAGCTTGTATGGCTTTGGATGCTTTGTAGTGGTGAGGGCGAGTTTATCAACGGCGTATTGGCTGATTGCGTTGATTACACTCCCACTGTCTATGATCATCGTACAAGTCTGATCCTTGATTGCAACGCGCGTGTAGAATATGTTCTCACGCTGGGATTGCTCTTCGTCTTCACGATTGATGTTCAGACTGCGAATAGACACTAAACTGACATGAGGCAATTCAGCCTCTTTATCTTCCTCGTCGGCTTCAGGGACTTCGACGGCACTAGGGGCGACGGCCTGGGGCTCCTCTTCGTCTTCACTGGCTGATTCAAGCCCGTTTTGTTCATTGAGAAATAAAACACGACGGTTCGGGCACTGATTCTGAAAATGGCCACAACCTTGACATTTATGACACTGGATGTCACGGGCTCAATTAGGGGCTGCATTCGGCGTCGTATTGGGCTGATTGGGCCGTTGGAATGGGGGCCTTGGGGTCGACGTCGGTGTAGACTCGGGTCTACGACTGGACTGCGGTGTAGAACGGTCGAAACGCCGTTCAGGTGGTCCGGGCTGACCTCGGGGTCGTGTGGACTCAGAAGAAGGTGTAGAAGGTGATGTGGAATGTGTACCTTTGTTCCAGGAGGGTCTACTGGCGGCGGCACTGTGATGAGAACGGCGCCGGCCTTCTCTCAACTGCTTCTCCACAATCGATGCGTACTGCACCATCCTTTCTACACTGGTGAAGAAGTCCTTCAACTCGACTTCACAAGCAATGTCGGGATTCATGCCTTCAATGTACCTAATGATGGTAGCATTTAAGGTCTCCTCCTTCCCGACTCGGTTCAAGGCTTTGTGATATTCTTCAATCGAACGGGTGCCTTGCTTGATCCGGTTGAGCTTCTTTTCGAGCTCTCTCTCATAATGGACTGGAATGAAGCGTCCTCGCATCAATCCCTTCATTTCTTCCCATGTATCAATTGGCGGATTGCGATTTCTGCGCCTTCTTTCTTGCTGCATCTCCTACCAAGTGGCTGCGTAGCCTCTGAACTCCAAACAGGCTAACTGCACCTTTTTGACTTCTGTGAAGTCGTAGCAGTCAAAAATCTTCTCTACCTTACGTTCCCAATCAAGATAGATATCGGGATCGTGCAGGCCTTCAAACTCCGGGATGCTCGTCTTGATGTTATTGAGCATGCGGTCTTCACCATAGTCATCACGGCTGCGGTCTCGACCATGGCGGCGTCCTCTGTCGAGTTCTTCAGTATTTTCATCAAAGTACATCCTCGGGCTCGTTATGTCGCTGGTGTTGTCGAGCTGGTCCTCGAACTGCCTGAGTAATGGTCGGTGTGATCTTAGTGCGTTCAATAGCATGCACTAAGCTGTCAAGTTTGTCAGACAGGGCCTGGTGCTGTCTCTGGAAATGTTTTGAGAGTGCCTCAAAATGATACTTAGGATCCCATTGTGTGGGTGGATCCGAAGTAGACTCCATGGGGGCTTTGGACGGGTCTTCGGATTGGTCCAAAGATGGAGTGTCGACTGGGGGAGTCGAAGATGACTCGGGACGGGTATCTTTCTTCATGATACCTGCAAAACGAACAAACGTAAAAGAAAACAAGGTAGGACCTCACAATCTCACGTCACTCGTTTGTTTTCACTCTTGATTTTACCACTCGTGTATCACTCAATATATGGGTGCACAGTGTGTGAAAATCGTGTAAATGGAAGTAGGGAACTCGGCGGTTTGGTGTGGAGGGAAGACGGGAATGCTATGTTCGGAACACGGATGAATTTAGAATGTGTATGAATGAGATACGGGTCGAGTATGTGTGGGAGTAGTGGTTGTCGAGATTTGTATGGTGGTGTAGGGGTGGTGGCCGAAAGTGTAGAGGGAGAAAAGGAAAGAAAATAGATCAATTAATGAAATCCCAAAGTGATTTGGAGATCCAAAAATAAATCTAGATAGAATATGGAAAGAAATAGAATGGATAAGGAAAGAAAGAAAGAGATAAGGTAAATAGGGGATTTGGATATGTATCAATCTATGTGACACAATCTAAATACCTTAATTAGCCTAGACTCTAGAAGGAAATAATCAAAAAATAAAAATAGAGATCTAAAGTAGTTACCAAAATCAAAACAAACTAAGAAGGAAATTTCCTAAAAGAAAGGGAATCTAAAAGGAAATAACCAACTATGGATTTGTACCCAAAAGGAAGGTACCAAAATAAAATAGACACAAAAAGGAAACAATGAATTTACTTCTTTTTTTTTTTTTTTGTATTTTCGGATTTTCTTTTTTTTTTATCCGATTTTTTTTTTATCGTTCTTTTCTCTTTTTTTGTACGATCTGGTTTTTTTTTTTTTTTAAACTATGAACAATACGGAAAATAAAGTACAACTCGATAAAACTCAAAACAAAATAAACGGGACAAATAAACGAGTATGGAACCACGAACGATATAAACCGACGTGGCTCTTGATACCAATTTATGAGGTGACCCGGGACAATATGACACAACGAGACACAAAAGACGCGGAAGCTAGGAAAGAAACTACGTCGGTACGAAAGGATTCTATACTCGATAAACTAGACGACTTGGACTCAATTAAAATACCTAGATAAATGACACATAAATAAACACAAATCCAAATAACAAGGCTGTGTTGGGACGGCTTTATGGATGGTTAGAATGATAATGATCGAAGGTAGTGAATGGGCTTAGAAGGGTTGGGGTAGATAGGGTATGAAAGAGATGTAACGAACTTACGGATTAAACGGACGAAGACGAACTTGAACACGTGAATGGCTGGACTTGAGGTGGACGTACGGCGGAGATGGAAGGCGTCGAACGGCGGCGATGTTGATGTTTTATCGATGTGAATTACAACCCGAAAGTTGCCTTGAATCTCGAACGTACACAAGGCCAAATTCTTTAAGTTGTTCTTCGATAGAGAGTTTCCGACGATCCCTCGAACGTGGACGGCGAATTCCCTTTGTAAATCTTAGAGATGCTAAATCTAAGAGTATGAATTTAAAAGATCTAAACTCACAAAGATATAAACTGGGGTTGAGACAATATTGAAAGCAAAGCTTAAAATTATCAAATATGGTCTAAAATAACAATGAAATATGGATCCACTATTTATAATAGTTGGATCGAAAATCTAAACCTATAGGACCGAAAATTATAGTCCAAAGTAGACTAGGATTGGACTTTGACTACTTCCTAAACTAGAATTCTATTTAAGGTAGATTTTGTAGATCTTGCCTTATCTAAAAATCTAGTCAAATCTTCAACTAAATAACCGAAAATCTTTGACTAAAAATCTAATAAAAATTCGTCCAAAACTATAATAAATAAAATACTATAATCTAATAAATCAATCCCCTTAATTGGATCATTAAGGGCCGACTATTTTGGGCTTTTCCACCATGCATGCTTAACTTGGGCTGAATAGCAAGTATACACATCAAGCCCAACAAAAGCACTCCTTGCACGCCTCCTTCATGTATTGCACTCCACATCTTGATCTCCATCTTCCATCTTCAACAATGTCATCGTCTTCAAGCTTCCTTGTACTCCGTCTTCAACTTCGAACTTCTTGCGAATTACAGCTTGCAAATATTCTTGCAACTTCTTAGCTCGTAGTCTTGTGACGGGTCCTTTGAATTGCAGCTCTTCATTGACTTCATCATTGCTATGGATGTCCTCATCATGAGTTCTATCTCCATGCATTGCTCTTCAAATCTTGATCTCCAATCTTTAATTATTAAAGGAGTAACAATCTTGGGATCCTTTAATGGCAGCTTTGGATGGACCGATTTGATGATTACCATGGTCTCATCACTGCATCTCCCACCAAGTGGCTGCGTAGCCTCTGAACTCCAAAACAGGCTAACTGCACCTTTTTGACCTCTATGAAGTCGTAGCAGTCAAAAATCTTCTCTACTTTACGTTCCCAATCAAGATAGACATCGGGATCGTGAAGGCCTTCAAACTCCGGGATGCTCGTCTTGATGTTATTGAGCATGCGGTCTTTACCATAGCCATCACGGCTACGGTCTCGACCCTGGCGGCGTCCTCTGTCGAGTTCTTCAGTATTTTCATCAAAGTATTCCTCCTCGGGCTCGTTCTGTCGCTGGTTTTGTCGAGCTGGTCCTCGAACTGCCTGAGTAATGGTCGGAGTGATCTTAGTGCGTTCAATGGCATGCACTAAGCTATCAAGTTTGTCAGACAGGGCCTGGTGCTGTCTCTGGAAGTGTTTTGAGAGTGCCTCAAAATGATACTTAGGATCCCACGGTGCGGGTGGATCCAAAGTAGACTCCATGGGGGCTTTGGACGGATCTCGGGATGGGTCCAAAGGTGGAGTATCGGTTGGGGGAGTCTGAGATGACTCGGAACGGGTACCATTCATGATACCTACAAAACGAACAAACGTAAAAGAAAACAAGGTAGGTCACTCGTTTGTTTTCACTCTTGATTTTACCACTCGTGTATCACTCAATATATGGGTGCACAATGTGTGAAAATCGTGTAAATGGAAGCAGGGAACTCGGCGGTCTTGTGTAGAGGAAGGACGGGAATGCTATTCTCGGAGTACGGATGAATTTGATGTGTGTAGAAGAGATACGGGTCGAGTAAGGTGGTAAGGGGGCTGTCGAAATTGTATGGTGGTGTATAGGTGGTGGCCGAAAGTGGTATAGGGAGAAAAGGGAAGAAAATAGATCAATTAATGAAATCCCAAATTGATTTGGAGATCCAAAAACAAATCTAGATAGAATAAGGAAAGGAATAGAAAGGATAAGGAAATAAGAAAGAGATAAGGTAAGTAGGGAATTGGATATGTATCAATCTATGTGACACAATCTAAATACCTTAATTAGCCTAGACTCTAGAAGGAAAGAACCAAAAAAAATAAAATAAGATATCTAAGGTAGTTACCAAAATCAAAACAAACTAGGAAGGAAATTTCCAAAAAGAAAGGAAATCTAAAAGGAAATAACCAACTATGGATTTGTACCCAAAAGGAAGGTACCAAAATAAAATAGAATCTTTTTTTTTTTTTATAACAATGAACAATAAGAAAAATAAATTACAACTCGATTGAACTCAAACAAAATAAACGGGACAAATAAACGAGTATGGAACCACGAACGATATAAACCGACGTGGCTCTTGATACCAATTTATGATGTGACCCGGGACTAAATGACACAACGAGACACAAAAGACGCAGAAGCAAGGAAATAAACTACGTCGATAACGAAAGGATTCTATACTCGAATAACTAGACGACTAAGACTCAATTAAAATACCTAGACAATATCATACAAGATAACACAAATCCAATAAAGAACAAGGGCTGAATTGAACGAGTTTGTGGAAGGTTTGGATGATGATGAACGATGATGATGTTTGGGCTAGAAGGGCTTGAATAGATAGGGTATGCTAGAGTAGAATCGAACTTATGGATTGACCGAGATGAACACGATCTTGAACTCGAACGGGCTGACTTGGAACGGACGTTGGTGGCTTGTGAATGAAGATGAACGGCGGTGATGATGGTGATAAGTTGATGTGAATTACAACCTGAAAGTTGCCTTGAATCTCGAACGTACACAAGGCCAAATTCTTTAAGTTGCTCTTCGATAGCGAGTCTCCGACGATCCCTCGAACGTGGACGGCGAATTCCCTTTGTAAAACTTAGAGTTGCTAAATCTAAGAGTATGAATTTAAATGATCTAAACTCACAAAGATTCGAATTAGGTTGAGACAATATTGAAGCAAAGCTTTAATTATCAAATATGGTCTAAAGTAACAATGAAATATGGACCCTCTATTTATACTAAGAGGACCGAAAATCTAAACCTATAGGGCCGAAAATTATAGTCCATATTGAACTAGAATTGGACTTCAACAACTTCCTAAACTATAATTCTATTTAAGGTAGATTTTGTAGATCTTGTCTTATCTAAAAATCTAGTCAAAACTCTATCTAATAACAACCGAAAATCTCATCTAAATAATTAAAAATCTGACCGAAAACTATAGCATAAAATAAATAAATAAAATACTATAGTCTAATAAATCAATCCCCTTAATTGGATCATTAAGGGCCGAATTCTTTTGGACTTCTTCACTTGGGCCGTGACTTTAATCAACACGCACACTTGCATGTTCACATGCACACGTGCACATCTTCATGTTATGCACTCCAAGTCTTGATCTCCATCTTCCATTTTCAACAAGGTCATCATCTTCAAGCTTCCTTGCACACCATCTTCAACTTCGAACTTCTTGCGAATTGTAGCTTGCAAATATTCTTGCAACTTCTTAGCTCGAAGTCTTGTGACGGGTCCTTTGAATTGCAGCTCTTCATTGACTTCCTTTGAATTGCAGCTCTTCAAATGGGTTACATCAAACTCGCATGCCCAATAACCCATAATTTGCTTATACTTTTGGGTTTTTGAATTAACAGTGTGAATTTGAGAATGAATCCATATTTGTCATATCACCATGACTATCATGTCAAATTGGCTATAATTTTACTGTTTTGGCCAAGTCACGAAATTAATGGCTAGATTACAGAAAATTTAGTACGGATTGGCCTCTTTTGTAAAATGCAATTATGACCATGAGTTTCATCTTTATAATTAATTCTATTACTGCAGACAAAATCAACAATCAGCAGATAAAAAAAAAAGTAGTTCAATGCTGAAAAGTAATTTTAATACTAAAGCTAATGATACATGGGGGGGGGGGGGGGGGGGGGCGAGAGAAACCGAATTAATCACCACAACACATAGTACATGCATGGTTTCTTTAACCTTGAAGGACATTCTTGTTCCTTGGATCATACACATATGAACTAGGAAGCCTTAGTGGCGTCATCTCCAGGCAGATCATCTTCGTCGTGGTAGATGTTCTCCGCCATCTGCCAAATTTGTAGTATGTTATCCTCAGCCACGCTAGCAACCACCCAATCTTCACATGGGTTCCATGAAAAGTCAGAAATCTTGCTTGTATGACCACCATGAATGAATAACAACTCCGGTGGCCCATCTTCAGCATCCTCTGCTGTTTGTTCTTCGTCAATCCTATCGAGAAGTAAAAAGGATACCAAGGTTGAACACGTATCTCTCAATTTTCTCAAGAAACTACTCAATCGGATATCTTGAAACCAAAATGTTATGTGGGATATCAAGCAACAGACCAAAGTATAACGACAAGCTCTAATTGACACTTACTGGGATTAAAAAATTAAAACCCATTTCAAGCAGGTTGATGAAGTTACCTGCTAAGATCCCAGACCATTAATCTCCTCCCAAGACAACAAGAAGCTAAGATGGTCTCATTTTTTGGATTCCATCCGACTTGGAAAACCTCCTCCCTGTTGTTACAGTTGAAGAAGATTCAATTAAATGAGATAGGTCCAATAAGTCTCAATAAGCTTACGTGCAGCAAGCACAGAGGTAAATGAGGGTGTACAATTCCCTTATAAAAAAAAAGTAAGAATTGCTTACTTGTGACAATCAAAGGTGTGGAGAGAAGTAGAAAGCTTTCGCATATCAAATAATTTAACCGTCTTGTCAGTAGACCCGGTAGCTAAAACCCACTCGTTAAATGGATTGAAAGCTAAACAGTTTACCTAAAAAAATGATCAGAAATAGCATGTTCAAGTACACAATTATAAGAATCCGAAGCAAAGGACACCACATTAAATGTGAGTCCCTAACTTATAAAGTTATAATGCAAGCGAGAGAAATTTTATTTTATTTAAATCCATGCAATATAATCCTAAAGCATGATCAAGTTACTTTGGCAGCGCACCAAAAATCATGTAGATACATACTCTAGGCAGAAGTAATATTATGAAAATCAATTGCCGGTGAAGGTTCCACTTTGGGGAAGGAAAAAAAAAAACATCTCTTTCTCCTCCTGTCCATCATTTCTTTTCATGAGTCAAGCAGACTTTGTGAAGTGCATCCTAATATGTGTAGATGAATCATGAATCAGTTGAAGAATGATCTAGACCAGGAAAGAAGATAACTAACCATTCTTCCAGCATTTATATCTATTAACTAAATCATAGATCACAATCTTAAACTTCCGAATGGTGCCAATAATTTCCCTCCCCATTAAACACTTGACAAGAAAGATGCATCTTCCAGCTGAATAGCCCAAATAACAGAAAGCCTCTTTTTGGAGGAAAAATATCAGATGCATGTTACTGTTAGAATCCAAAAGACCAACATTTTAATGTAAACTGTAATTTCTTTACCCAGTTTAACATTATCAATTGTGGCACCTACCTCACTTTGATGAGCAACCACAGATTGTATAGGTTTGCTCACTGATGGAGTACGGAGATCCCATATATGTAGATACTGATCGTCTCCAACAGAGCCAAACAAGTATTCATGCCTCAGATGCCATGCTACATCTTCGACCACACCTTCATGGATCTGATTTCATAACATGTATCAGCTTCATGTTAATGAAGTCATGCCACTCAGGAAAAGCACAACTTTTGAACAACAAAATAATGGGACAAACATTCCCTGATAAGAATTTTCATTTAATGTACCTTAAAGATTTGCATGGCCTCTAGAGCCTTATTCTTTGGAGTCGCATTTATGTCCCATAAACATATTTGGGCATCATCTGAACCACTTAACAAATGACCTTGCTTGAACTGGCTCCACGATAAACCATATCCTTCAGTACTATGGCCCCTCAGCCTCAAATCAGGGTTGCAGGCACCATCCAAGGGAGGCTTAGATGGATGTTTGCTATAATCGAAAACATAAACTTCTGCACTAACTGTCTTAGTGGCAATAATAAACGGGTTTTGGGGCATATAACGAGCGCGATTCACCTCCCCATCATGATTAATTTGCTGGATAATTTGCACCTGTATTTAATTACACGTCACATACCATAATCAACAAGAAGCCTTTGCCAATTTCTACGTAAAATATACCAAAAGAAATAACAAAGTCAAATAAATGGTCACACAAACAACACATTAGTTCTCAAAAAGAGGTAGAATATCACATAACCAATCCACCTTGCGTCAGCATTCAATCATTAGCATTACCATTACCGTGAAGAGCCATTAAGGGTTTGGGGAGTCAGGGAGGGCCGAAATTCATGTCATTAAATTTATGTTTACTATATATACACACACACACAGATATAGATATAAGCTTATTGCCGAAGAGTTGATAATATGGAGCTCATAAATGCAGCATTTATATAAACATCTAAGATTACGATCTAATTCAATCTCAAGTAACTGCTACTATCAAGGTGAAATCTTTCCCAAATTCATAACAGATTCCTGCGAAGGTCCAATTTCCACAACACAGAGCAAAAAGAAATAAGCTAAAAGTTCTGAGAAAAAAAGAAAGAAGAGAAGGTACCTTGCCATTAGCGCAGCCGAAACCACCGAATTCGGAGCGGTCATCATCGTAGTGGCGAGCATCGTTCTCGGCATCCTCGAGGGGGAGCTGGGCCTGCGCCAGCATCAAATAATTGGGCTCATTCTCGGAGGTGTGGGTGCCGAGAATCATCTTCTGCACCGAGTAATCCTTACCCGGCGGCTCTTGGCGGTCGGGCAGCCACTCGACGGTGAGGGAGGGCCACTCGAGGGCGTGGGTGATTACCAGATCGTAGAGAAAGGGGGTGTTCTTCTTCCAAATCTTGTACTCCTCGTTTATCAGCCGCTCCTCGATTTCGCCACGCATCTCGTCCTCGTCTTTCCCCATTCCAAGATGCAACTAGAGGAAGAGAGAGAGAGGTGTTTGAGGTTTTGTAGGTGTAATTGTGTGTGTTGAGATTTGGGGAGGGTTTGGAACGAGAGTTGGAGGGAAGAAGAGATTTGTGACAGAGAGAGAGAGGGGTGGGGGCGGGGGGATTTTTGTAAAGGGTTTTTATATATTATTTCACGTTCATGGGCTTTGTCGGAGCCCAACTACAAAACTCACATCCACATTCTTTTGGGCAAATTATCCTGACGCCTGTTATTACCATCTATTAGACCATCGATCTTTTCCGTCTCAACCAGTTTTGGAAAAAAAAAATTATGCCGAGAAAATGTATCACTCGTTTGACTAAAAAGTATTAGTTATAGTCTTAAAAATAGCACCCTCCTAATTTACTCGTACGAATTAATTACATTCGAATTATGATTTAAAACATATAAATTAGAATTTCTTATTCACAATTAGGGATTTATTATTCCAAATTTGGTTTCTTATTACTAATCATGGATTTAATTCACTTTTAATTTTAGAGTTTACTAGTTCCATTTTAATTTATATATTTATTACAAAATTTTATTTCAAAAAATTAATTGTCGAGCGTAATCTACAAGCCCACGCATTAGCTGCGAACAAGTGCATTGCGCAAGTCACCGGATTCTAAAAAAATAAATTAATTCAATTTAATTTTACAGTTCACTAATTCAATTTTAGGGTATATATTATATTTATTTCAAAAAATTAAATTCATTCACTTGAATTTTAGGGTTCACAAAGGAATCATGTAAATTCGGACCATGTATGGAAAAAATGGCTACAGAAAAGATGGCCTAAGATCATATCATAAATTCCGGACACAATCATCATCTTGAAAGAGAAATCATGCAAGTTCTAGAGATACAAAAGCATGTCCGACCAACACACTAAAACAAAGAGATGGGCAAAACACCCAATAGGCACAAAAGCTCACGGCTTAACATTGGTCTTAATCATGCTTATCAAGCTCAACAACACGCGCATGTTCAAATCAAGACCACTGACAATTAAACAAACGCATTTCTATTCAATCATAAATACCAAACCATGAATTATGCACATAGCTCATACAAGTTCCCACACAACCATCAAGATTAAAAGCAGATAAACACAAAATTTCTTCCAAGGGTGACTCGATTACTAAAAAAAAACAACTAACTAAGAAAGCAGGTAAATAAAAAAAGGTCTAGACACCTTAAGCGCACATCTCCCCAAACTTATTCAACACTCAGAGGTAGAATAAGTTTGAAAAGAAGACGAAAAAGTGTCTGGACCACTTACAGCAGATTCAGGAGGACAGAGGAGACCGGTACGGCGGGTACCCAAATGGCATGTACGGATATAAGTGCAGAGGCATCTGATGTTGGGACGGGCCACGCTGAGAGTGGCTAGACGAGACGGGCTCTTGAGGGCGGCCGGAGGTAGACAGCGCACTGGGTCCAGCACCATAGTGAGGGTAAGGGAAATACGCACTCGGGTGCGGTTGGAGTCCCCTAACCATATCTCGAATGTCATGGATCTCTCTGCGCATATCATGCACATCCGTCTGCAGAGTCTAAAAAGCCGCATTCATGGCACCATAATTTGTGTTCAGGGTGCCAACCGTTGTGTGCATCGAGCTGATGACCGTGTTCATGTTGGCCATCATGTCAGTGAAAGAATCCCACTGCTTATCTGTGCGCTCCTCCTGTGTCCGAGTGCGTGCTCTCCTCTCAGCTTGCGTGGACGACTCAGCCTGTGCCCGTTGAACACTCTCTGGAATCTGAAACCGGTCATCCCCAGTTGCAGCATCAATGGCGGCACAGTGAGCTGGAGTATCTAACAAACCAATTTTCTGTGCGCGTAAGATCTGACACTGTGGTGAGTGGATGGTTAGGTAAAGGGAAAACACGATTGCCCTTAAGGTCAAGAGGTGAGCATCTGTGCGATTGGCCAGCATCCGGGGACTAGCGTAAGTTCAGTAAGTCGATGGCTCAAGGACCAGGAAGACTTCCGTACCGATGTACAGGGATGACCAAATGAGCAGCTATCGGTGTGAGCGTACCAATCTCAATGGCATCTGTGGCCTGTGAACTTTGCCTCTTAAATTGCTGCATCAAGAAGGCGGCAAAGTTGAGATAGTACCGCTCAACATGGCCCACAAGAAGCAACAATCTTCTGCACATAACGAAACACAGAATTCGGCATTGCGGATGCCTTAGCCCGTTTGTGATCGTACCGCGCCAATTCAGACTGTAGGCGCAGCCAAAAATGTTCAGCTCGAACTCCAAAGCGGTTGAAAATACCGTCATCAGGAACATGAAAGATGGCATTAACTGATATGACCCGGATTATTAATCTAGGACGAATCTGGAGAACGTAGCGGAAGACTTTAGGATATGAACACGTCAGCTAAAGAAGGGAAACAATCCGACTCAAATAGACGACTAAAACTAACTAATCTATATAATTAAAATACGTAGAGAATGACACAAACTATGTAACACAATACCAACGATAACAAGGGCTGAAAAGGGGCGAATATGGGCTGGAAATAGGGTATGTTACGTGTGTGATGGCTTGTGAAGAAGGGCTTGCTTGGAGTAGGTAGGATATGATAGAGATCAAACGAACTTACGGATGGAAAGGAACGGTATAGAACTCAAACTTCAGAAGGGATGAGGCGTGCGACTTGGGGCTGGATGGGCATCGTCGATTGATGATGGACGGTTGGTGATTATTGATGTGAATCACAACCCGATAGCCTCCTTAAATCTCAAATGTATCCAAGGTTGAAATCTCTAAGTTGATCTTCGATTAGCGAATACCGGTTAATCCCTCAAGTGGATTAAGCAATAACCTTGAATAAGACTTAGATGTGCTAATTCTAAGAATGATAATTTTCTTGGTGGAAAACAATCAAAAGAATATAAAATTTGAGACACAATGTGATGCAAAAGCAAAATATCTTCAATAATGTCTAAAATAACAATGTGACATGATTCCCCTATTTATAGGACTAAGGGGAGCGAAATTTTAAGCTAAAAAGTCCTAAAAATCTGATCCAAAAGGGATCTCTAACTATACTAGGAAGATACCTAAACTAGAATTCTATTCAAGGTAGGAAATTGCCTTAAATACAATTCTAGTCAAACCTATGTAATTAATGGACGAAAATTACATCAAAATTAAATAAAAATCTGAACTAAACTATAGTCTAACATAATTAAATAAATATTAGAGTCTAAATAAAATTCAACCCCTAATTAAATCAAATGAGGGATGAAAATTCCATGCAATGCGAATCTGCCATGCATGCACAACTTGATGAGTTCTATCTTCATGCATTGTTCTTCAAATCTTGATCTCCAATCTTTAATTGTTAATGGAGGAACAATCTTAGGATCCTTTAATGGCAGCTTTGGATGGACCGATTTGATGCTTGCCATGGTCTCATCATTCCCCTCCTCTTGAAAAGAATTCATCCTCGAATTCGAACGGCCTGGATCGAAAATGAACACGAACTGATCATCAATCTCTTTTAGCTCAAGCTTCAACTTCGTGGGATGCATGGACATAGGAACCACGAATAAGTCTGGTGGAACATCAATAACATGTGGCACATCTTTGGCAACCTGTAAGATTAAAACATTAAAAGTACAAGGTTGACAAAAAATGTTAGAAATCAGCGGCTTCTCGATACTAGGTTGATCGAGCTCCTTATGATCTTCAACCATTGCTTCACGGATATCATTCTTCTTTTCATAACAAGGTTGTATCTCCAACAACTCTACAACTTCTTCAACTGCAGTAATGATCTCCATTTCTTCTTCTTCTTCACTCAAAGGTTGATTCGACTCTTCTAGATCAAGCTCTTCAACAACCTTCTTTTCTTCTCCAACATTCTCACAAGTAGCAACATCTATCAGTTCTTCAATAGATGCATCAACTGAAATTGTTACCTCGAAAGTAGAATCTTCTTTGATGGCAACGATCTCAGATGGTGACTCAACGTGGATCTCCTCTTGAATGTTGATGGCTTGGCTTGGCACATCCATGACCGGCTGAACTGGTGATGCAGGCCGTGTAGGTGGTACATAGGTACGTAGAAACTCCTCAAATGACTCAGGTTCGCTCCAACGAAACGGTGATGTTTGGTGATGAGCTCTAGGTGACAACTCTACATTCGACTTTACTTGAACCACTTCAGCTTGCCTCATCTCTAGACTCTCCAACCACTTCTCTATCTCAATGGCGTATTGCACCATGTCTTTCAACTTGTCGAAGCGGTACAATGCTACTCTTTCATGAATTGCCCTTCGTAGACCAGCTAGAAACCTATCCATGGTATCTTCTGGATATTCTTCTATATCAGCTCGTCTCATGGCTTCAATCATTTTGTTGTAGTAGTCATTTACACTTCGATCTCTTTGTCTAAGCTTGTATAGCTTTTCCTCCAACTCCCATTAGTAGTGGTCTGGAATGAAGCGTTTCCGCATTAAATCTTTCAACTCATGCCATGTGTCGATAGGTGGAAGGTGATCTCTGTGGCATCGGTTCTGCTGTAATTCCCACCATGTTGCTACGTAACCTTTAAACTTTGACGAAACTAGCTGCACTTTCTTTTTCTCGGGGAAGTCATAGCACTCAAAAAGTTTGTCTACTTTGCGTTCCCAATCCAAATAGGTGTCGGGATAGTATAGACCTTCAAACTCATGTATGATCATGTTGTTGTTGCGGTAGAGATGGCGAGAATTTGATGTATAGGGTGTATGGGTATACGGAGTATGATTAGTGTATGGTTCATGGACCGGATGGTGCATGGGTACATATGTGTATGGTCTGGATGGTGTATATGGGTATGAACAGATGATATATATGGAATAAGATGAATTTCCGATCCCCTTGATGATGGTGGACGAAAATTTGGGGGGAGAAAGTGTATATGGAAGGTTTGGAAGGATTTGGATGGAAGAAAGCTAGATAAGGAAAGAATTAGATGTATTTTTGAAATTCCCAAATAGAATAGGAATCCAAAAATAAATCCAAAAGTATGGAAGGTAAGAATTAGAAAGGAAAAGGAAAAAGGGATTAGGTAATTTGGAAAGCGTTACACAATTGTGACACAATCTAAATATCCCTAATTGAACTAGACTCTAAAAGCAAAGAACTAAAAATAAATTACAACTCGAAAGGAAATTACCAAAATAAAAATAAAACTTGGAAGGAAAGTTCCAAAAATAAAATATAACTCTAATGGAAGGTACCAACTATAGAACTTAACTAGAAGGAAAATACCAACTATAGAAAAATACTAAAAGGAAAGTACCAAAATTAAAACAAGACTCAATAGGTAACACAATGAATATGCCTCTTTTCTCTCTTTTTTTTTTCCTTTTTTTCTTTTAATTTTTGGATTTTTTTTTATCCGAACAATTTTTTTTTCTTTTCTGTTTTTCAATGTACCCTAGTTATTACAACTCAAAAGACACGTAAGAAAATAAACGACATGTACGATGACACGTAGGATAAGATTTGACACGTCGGATTGAACCACGACCAACAGAGCTGACGTGGCTCTGATGCCAAAATATGATACGATCCGAACTATTAATCTAGGACGAATTTGGAGAACGTAGCGGAAGACTTTAGGATACGAACACGTCAGCTAAAGAAGGGAAACAATCCGACTCAAATAGACGACTAAAACTAACTAATCTAGACAATTAAAATACGTAGAGAATGACACAAACTATATAACACAATACCAACGATAACAAGGGCTGAAAAGGGGTGAATATGGGCTGGAAATAAGGTATGTTACGTGTGTGATGGCTTGTGAAGAAGGGCTTGCTTGGAGTAGGTAGGATATGATAGAGATCAAACGAACTTACGGATGGAAAGGAACGATATAGAACTCGAACTTCAGAAGGGATGAGGCGTGCGACTTGGGGCTGGATGGGCGTCGTCGATTGATGATGGATGGTTGGTGATTATTGATGTGAATCACAACCTGATAACCTCCTTGAATCTCGAACGTATCCAAGGTTAAAATCTCTAAGTTGATCTTCGATTAGCGAATACCGGTTAATCCCTCAAGTGGATTAAGCAATAACCTTGAATAAGACTTAGATGTGCTAATTCTAAGAATGATAATTTTCTTGGTGGAAAACAATCAAAAGAATATAAAATTTGAGACACAATGTGATGCAAAAGCAAAATATCTTCAATAATGTCTAAAATAACAATGTGACATGATTCCCCTATTTATAGGACTAAGGGGAGCGAAATTTTAAGCTAAAAAGTCCTAAAAATCTGATCCAAAAGGGATCTCTAACTATACTAGGAAGATACCTAAACTAGAATTCTATTCAAGGTAGGAAATTGCCTTAAATACAATTCTAGTCAAACCTATGTAATTAATGGACGAAAATTACATCAAAATTAAATAAAAATCTGAACTAAACTATAGTCTAACATAATTAAATAAATATTAGAGTCTAAATAAAATTCAACCCCTAATTAAATCAAATGAGGGATGAAAATTCCATGCAATGCGAATCTGCCATGCATGCACAACTTGATGAGTTCTATCTTCATGCATTGTTCTTCAAATCTTGATCTCCAATCTTTAATTGTTAATGGAGGAACAATCTTAGGATCCTTTAATGGCAGCTTTGGATGGACCGATTTGATGCTTGCCATGGTCTCATCATTCCCCTCCTCTTGAAAAGAATTCATCCTCGAATTCGAACGGCCTGGATCGAAAATGAACACGAACTGATCATCAATCTCTTTTAGCTCAAGCTTCAACTTCGTGGGATGCATGGACATAGGAACCACGAATAAGTCTGGTGGAACATCAATAACATGTGGCACATCTTTGGCAACCTGTAAGATTAAAACATTAAAAGTACAAGGTTGACAAAAAATGTTAGAAATCAGCGGCTTCTCGATACTAGGTTGATCGAGCTCCTTATGATCTTCAACCATTGCTTCACGGATATCATTCTTCTTTTCATAACAAGGTTGTATCTCCAACAACTCTACAACTTCTTCAACTGCAGTAATGATCTCCATTTCTTCTTCTTCTTCACTCAAAGGTTGATTCGACTCTTCTAGATCAAGCTCTTCAACAACCTTCTTTTCTTCTCCAACATTCTCACAAGTAGCAACATCTATCAGTTCTTCAATAGATGCATCAACTGAAATTGTTACCTCGAAAGTAGAATCTTCTTTGATGGCAACGATCTCAGATGGTGACTCAACGTGGATCTCCTCTTGAATGTTGATGGCTTGGCTTGGCACATCCATGACCGGCTGAACTGGTGATGCAGGCCGTGTAGGTGGTACATAGGTACGTAGAAACTCCTCAAATGACTCAGGTTCGCTCCAACGAAACGGTGATGTTTGGTGATGAGCTCTAGGTGACAACTCTACATTCGACTTTACTTGAACCACTTCAGCTTGCCTCATCTCTAGACTCTCCAACCACTTCTCTATCTCAATGGCGTATTGCACCATGTCTTTCAACTTGTCGAAGCGGTACAATGCTACTCTTTCATGAATTGCCCTTCGTAGACCAGCTAGAAACCTATCCATGGTATCTTCTGGATATTCTTCTATATCAGCTCGTCTCATGGCTTCAATCATTTTGTTGTAGTAGTCATTTACACTTCGATCTCTTTGTCTAAGCTTGTATAGCTTTTCCTCCAACTCCCATTAGTAGTGGTCTGGAATGAAGCGTTTCCGCATTAAATCTTTCAACTCATGCCATGTGTCGATAGGTGGAAGGTGATCTCTGTGGCATCGGTTCTGCTGTAATTCCCACCATGTTGCTACGTAACCTTTAAACTTTGACGAAACTAGCTGCACTTTCTTTTTCTCGGGGAAGTCATAGCACTCAAAAAGTTTGTCTACTTTGCGTTCCCAATCCAAATAGGTGTCGGGATAGTATAGACCTTCAAACTCATGTATGATCATGTTGTTGTTGCGGTAGAGATGGCGAGAATTTGATGTATAGGGTGTATGGGTATACGGAGTATGATTAGTGTATGGTTCATGGACCGGATGGTGCATGGGTACATATGTGTATGGTCTGGATGGTGTATATGGGTATGAACAGATGATATATATGGAATAAGATGAATTTCCGATCCCCTTGATGATGGTGGACGAAAATTTGGGGGGAGAAAGTGTATATGGAAGGTTTGGAAGGATTTGGATGGAAGAAAGCTAGATAAGGAAAGAATTAGATGTATTTTTGAAATTCCCAAATAGAATAGGAATCCAAAAATAAATCCAAAAGTATGGAAGGTAAGAATTAGAAAGGAAAAGGAAAAAGGGATTAGGTAATTTGGAAAGCGTTACACAATTGTGACACAATCTAAATATCCCTAATTGAACTAGACTCTAAAAGCAAAGAACTAAAAATAAATTACAACTCGAAAGGAAATTACCAAAATAAAAATAAAACTTGGAAGGAAAGTTCCAAAAATAAAATATAACTCTAATGGAAGGTACCAACTATAGAACTTAACTAGAAGGAAAATACCAACTATAGAAAAATACTAAAAGGAAAGTACCAAAATTAAAACAAGACTCAATAGGTAACACAATGAATATGCCTCTTTTCTCTCTTTTTTTTTTCCTTTTTTTCTTTTAATTTTTGGATTTTTTTTTATCCGAACAATTTTTTTTTCTTTTCTGTTTTTCAATGTACCCTAGTTATTACAACTCAAAAGACACGTAAGAAAATAAACGACATGTACGATGACACGTAGGATAAGATTTGACACGTCGGATTGAACCACGACCAACAGAGCTGACGTGGCTCTGATGCCAAAATATGATACGATCCGAACTATTAATCTAGGACGAATTTGGAGAACGTAGCGGAAGACTTTAGGATACGAACACGTCAGCTAAAGAAGGGAAACAATCCGACTCAAATAGACGACTAAAACTAACTAATCTAGACAATTAAAATACGTAGAGAATGACACAAACTATATAACACAATACCAACGATAACAAGGGCTGAAAAGGGGTGAATATGGGCTGGAAATAAGGTATGTTACGTGTGTGATGGCTTGTGAAGAAGGGCTTGCTTGGAGTAGGTAGGATATGATAGAGATCAAACGAACTTACGGATGGAAAGGAACGATATAGAACTCGAACTTCAGAAGGGATGAGGCGTGCGACTTGGGGCTGGATGGGCGTCGTCGATTGATGATGGATGGTTGGTGATTATTGATGTGAATCACAACCTGATAACCTCCTTGAATCTCGAACGTATCCAAGGTTAAAATCTCTAAGTTGATCTTCGATTAGCGAATACCGGTTAATCCCTCAAGTGGATTAAGCAATAACCTTGAATAAGACTTAGATGTGCTAATTCTAAGAATGATAATTTTCTTGGTGGAAAACAATCAAAAGAATATAAAATTTGAGACACAATGTGATGCAAAAGCAAAATATCTTCAATAATGTCTAAAATAACAATGTGACATGATTCCCCTATTTATAGGACTAAGGGGAGCGAAATTTTAAGCTAAAAAGTCCTAAAAATCTGATCCAAAAGGGATCTCTAACTATACTAGGAAGATACCTAAACTAGAATTCTATTCAAGGTAGGAAATTGCCTTAAATACAATTCTAGTCAAACCTATGTAATTAATGGACGAAAATTACATCAAAATTAAATAAAAATCTGAACTAAACTATAGTCTAACATAATTAAATAAATATTAGAGTCTAAATAAAATTCAACCCCTAATTAAATCAAATGAGGGATGAAAATTCCATGCAATGCGAATCTGCCATGCATGCACAACTTGATGAGTTCTATATTCATGCATTGTTCTTCAAATCTTGATCTCCAATCTTTAATTGTTAATGGAGGAACAATTTTGGGATCCTTTAATGGCAGCTTTGGATGGACCGATTTGATGCTTGCCATGGTCTCATCATTAACTTCCTTAGAGGTAAGAACATGAGCCACATTCCCCAAACGAACGACATGCTGGAGGGGCCTCGAATCTGCGTCGATTGCACTTCAAGAGTGCTGAGGAATTCATACACCAAAATCGGATAAGTAGGCCATCCCCTAACCACAACGTGGTTCCATCTAATACGGTTAATGAGGCCCCACACATCCTCGTGAATGCCAAGAGCTGTAGTGGTGGCAAAGCATGGATATCGAGTAGGGAAAATTTTCATCACTGCTAAATGTCCCCAATCATCTCGTTGCGCTTGCGTCTGCAACTCGATACCGTATCTCTGAGGGTGGTAGAGAGGAGCTGTAGCTTCATCATCATCAGCAACCTCTGGCTCGAGCTCTTCAACCACATCGTCTTCTTCATATTCGGGCTCATAGTCTTCGTCCTCAGAGTCGTCAATCTCAGAGCCCTTCTGTTGTTCATTCTCCTCTGACTGATTTTCTTCCTCAGACTGATCCAACTCATTAGATTGTGATGAAGCCATGCGAGGCCTTGAAGAACCAAGCCCGGAGTTGCAAATACATGGTCCATTTACACGACTTCGAGCAATACAATTGCAAGGATTTTTCCAAGCATTTGTATGTAAGAAGTTCGAAGATGACAAAGGAATTGAGAGCATCCCAAAGATTGCTACTTTGTTAATAATCAAAGATTGGTGATCAAGATTTGAAGAGCAATGCATAAAGATAGAACTCATCAAATTGTGCATGCATGACAGATTCGCGTTGCATGGAATTTTCATCCCTTATTTGATTTAATTAGGGATTGAATTTTATTTAGACTATAGTATTTATTTAATTATGTTTGACTATAGTTTAGTTCAGATTTTAATTTAATTTAATGTAATTTTCGTCCATATCATAGTCAAGGTTTACTAGAATTGTATTTAAGGCAATTTCCTACTTTGAATAGAATTCTAGTTTAGGTATCTTCCTAGTATAGTTAGAGATCCCTTTTGGATTAGTTTTTTATGACTTTTTACACTTAAATTTCGTCCTCCCTTACCTATAAATAAGGGATCCATGTCACATTGATACTTTAGACTTTATTTGAATTATTAAGCTTTGCTTTCAATATTGTCTCAACCCCTTTTAATCTTTGTGAGTTTTGATTAACAAATTCATATTCTTGGAGCTAGCAACTTTAAGTCTTACTCAAGGGTATTGCTTAATCCACTTGAGGGATTAACCGGTATTCGCTATCCGAAGATCAACTTAGAGATTTCATCCTTGGGTACGTTTGAGATTCAAGGAGGCTATCGGGTTGTGATTCACATCAACGAATCATCATCCATCAACCATAATCGACGCCATCCATACTTCATCAACGCACGCTTCAATTCAGCCCCAAGATCGTGATCGTGTTCTATGCCAATCTATCCATACCGTAAGTTCGTTTATCTCTATCATATCCTATCTACTCCCAGCCATTCTTCACCCTAAACACACGATTCTAACACCATCAATTTCAGCCCCATATTCGTCCTATTTCAGCCCCTATACGTGCCCTTCCCTACCTTAAGTTCTTTGGATTTGTGTTATATAGTGTGTGTCATTGTTTAGGTATTTTATTTGTCTAGATTTCATCCTTTTCGTTTGTTTATCGAGTCGGATTGGAGCCCTTCAATTAGTTGACGTGTTTCGCATCCTAAGTCTTCCGCTACGTCTTTTATTCGTCCTAGATTAATTGTACGGGTCGCATCAGATTGGGCTTCATCCTCATTACAATATTCATGAAACTCCTCTTCTGAACTGGAAGAGGTGGGTGAAGGAGTTGAAAGAGTGGGGGGTCTGCTTCGTTCATGATGAGATCCAGATCCAGCATGGAAATAAAGATGAAGATGATCCGGAGCTGCAGTTTAAAGGTCCAATGACGCGTTTGCGAGCGAAGAAGTTACAAGCTTATTTATTTACAAGCTTCCATACGTCGCAAATTCGAAATGCATGAAGATGAAGTCAAGGGCAGCTCGAGATTGATCACCATGCTATCCATTGATGATGAAGAAGGTAGCATGAAGACGTGAGAAGAAGAAGAAAGCCATTTGGATGTGTGCATGAAAAGTTCTACGCGTTTGCATGGGAAATCGGGAGATGCTGTTTTTCATGCAAAGGTGGCAAGAATTATTTACACATGGGCCATGAAATTAATCACATTAATTCATCCCATTGTTGTGAATAATAAGGTCCAAATAGGCGAGAATCATCAAGCCCAAGCCCATTGGGATTTATCCTTATCTAGTTAGATTTAGATAGATTTTTGTTATCTTATTTTTGGTATCTTTTGATTTTATCCTAGTTTGATTAGGATTAGTGTTAGAATCAAATTCTTCTAGTTTTAGGACTCTAATTTTCGTCCATATTGCCTCCTATAAATAGGAGTACCTTGTGATATTATTATTCAGACAATTGCAAGAAATAAAGAGTTATTCTCAACTGTCTCACGATCCTTCGGTTGATCAAACTTTTATCTACAATTCTATTATTCTAGCAAATCAATAGTCTTATTTAAGTTCTTCAGAGTATAATTAAGTACTTGGGAGAATTGCTATCCGGAGAATTAGTCGTGCGCGTTCGAGTTGTTTCAACGTGGGTTCGCCGATCCTGATTTATCCTTCTACCTTTCATCACCGCCGAGATCCTTCTACCACCGTCGTTCGCCATGATTCCAGCCACCATCACCGAGTTCCAGCCATCCAAGGGTGTCGTTCGTGTCAACAATCGAGTCCTAGTTCGTGTCTACGTTTTCTAGTAAGTTCTTTATTTGTTCGAGTCCATTTCGTTTCCAGCCGTGTCTTTCTTGTTTTCTCTTTGTTCGTATTGATCCCTTACGCATCCGACGTTGTTCCGTTCCTTAGCTTCCGCATAGTTTATCTTTGTCGTGTCCCATAGGTCTCGGGTCACATCATAAATTGGTATAAAGAGCCAGGTCGGTTCTTATCGTTCGTGGTTCAATACGTCAATTTCTATTCATTTTATCGTTTTGAGTCTTTCGAGTTGTAACTTGCATATTCATTGATAAAAAAAAAAGAAAAGGAGTAAAGGGATTGAATCCCTACAGAAAAAAAAAACGAAAAAAAAAATCGCCGATTAAAAAAAAAATGAAAATCAGATTGTTCTACTTGTTTTCAATTTTAATTCCTTATTTTTAGATTTGTTCCATATATTTAGGGATTCTTTAGATTGTGTTCACATTGGTCAAACACATCCAAAATCCTTTTTCCTCATCCATTAGATTTCCTACCTTGTTTAGATATCTTTCATCCTAATCCATATCTAATCAAGATCTTTCCATCCTCATCCATATCTAATCATAATCTTCCATCCTCATCCACCATAATTTCGATCCCCACACCTTGTAGGATTCGAAATTCTTCATCTTTCCCATCTACACCCGGTTCACCTTATACACCACATAGTCCATACACCCATACACCCGTACACCCGTACACCCGTGGTCTATATACTACCCGAAATACTCATTCCACACGCCTACTTCTACTCTTAGCAACCTTCCGGCTTGATTTTATCCGTTGGAGCTTGAAGAAGACCTAGAGGAGCTAATCAAGAGAAGCTGCAGAGTTCGATCAACCCACACCCCCATATTCATTCACACATGTGCACCATATATTTGAGAGATAAACACGAGTGGAAAAATCAAGAGTGACATACACGAGAGCTTGTGAGGAATTGTGAGGTCCAACTTTACTTTTTCTTCACGTTTGTTCGTTTTGCAGGATAAATGGCTATAGCTCAGCCACCACAGCTAGATCAACGGGAAAATATCTTCTACACCCGTTGTTCCATCCAAGACAAAATTTGTTCCATGATTATTGACAGTGGTAGTGTTGTTAACGCCATTAGTCAATATATGCAGTGGACAAGCTCGGCCTAGTACCACAGAAGCATCCCAAGCCCTATAAGTTGCAGTGGCTTACAGATAGAGGCGAGATTCGCGTGGTTCACCAGGTAAGTGTCTCATTCTCAATCAATAAGTTTTCTGACACTGTTTTGTGCAACGTTATCCCTATGGAGGCAACGCACATTCTTCTAGGTCAACTATGGCAATTCGATAGAAGATCAGTGCACGATTGTCGCGCCAACACTTATTCCTTTGCTTGGAATGGACAGACCACCATACTGAAGCCTTTGGCGCCTAAGGACGTCATTGAGGATCAGAAGCGGATGCAAGAAAAGTTTAAAGCCGAAAGGGAAAGGAAGGCCGCATCTACCAAGTGTGAATCAATCGCCACCATCCCTAGTCATACTACGACACCGTTGGAGACATGTCGTCTAGTTCATCCAACGCAGATCACCAGTTAAATTCAGACATGATAAGTGAAACTACAATTCCGTCCCAGCCCATATGCATTGATCCCACACTTGATTCGGGTAAGTCGGATAATCTGTTAATTTCTCAGAACAGTGCTACTAATGATTGTTTTTCTAGTGATGTGCAGAGAGTTCGAGATTGAGCAGTCTGGAATAGCTACATCCAACCCTGATGGCAGCTCGGAAGAAGTTTTCAACTCTCAAGTGGAGATCCACGAAGAGCTGAAGTTGGACCATAATGATATTCGACTTAGAGATCAGCTTGTTCTAGATAAGTCATCCAACAACCACGTTGTTTATCTTAAGGACGTGTTACATGAAATCGAGAGAGGTAAGTACCGTCTATCCTATTCTAGCGTTGATAGGTATTTGATGTATATAGTTGAATCCATGTTTCTTTTAAGAATCAATTTAACATTTGGATTTGACTTGAAATGCATGAAAAGGTTGGATAGTAGAAAGCCATTGTTTGTTCCAACCAAGTGTAAGATGAGAGCATGGTATTTGAATTCGATTAGTTTGTGTTTTTCCATTGCGCTATTCATAGTATTGAACATGCTGGAAATTGCATGATTGTTTGTTATACCACGTTCGATCAATTATATGTTATATGTTGGATAGTTCATGGTTTTGTTGAGATTGAGTCGTGCACACCATTGATTGTGATGAATCAATTACTTTGGACTCGTCGATTGAGGTTTCAGTGTCCTATCCGGCATTATCACCGTTGTTATTGTGTATCAACATATGCTCTTAGTTGGTATTCGGTATACATTTGGTTTTATCTAGCATCTCTTGTTGAGTGTTGTGCTAGGCATAACCAAGCCATCAAACTTCAAAGACGAAGGGACGTTGTCCGTATCTACGACAACCCTAATGGCATTCACCACCAAGGTATGGGACATCTTCATTCCATGGTTTATTATACTGATTTATTGTCCATTCCTGCAGGTGAGTTCGAGCATGCAGAGGATCCGAATTCAAGGACGAATTCTTTTCAGCAGGGGGGGAATGATGAGATCCAGATCCAGCATGGCAATAAAGAAGAAGATGATCCGGAGCTGCAGTTTAAAGGTCCAATGACGCGTTTGCGAGCGAAGAAGTTACAGCTTATTTATTTACAAGCTTCCATACGTCGCAAATTCGAAATGCATGAAGATGAAGTCAAGGGCAGCTCGAGATTGATCACCATGCTATCCATTGATGATGAAGAAGGTAGCATGAAGACGTGAGAAGAAGAAGGAAGCCATTTGGACGTGTGCATGAAAAGTTCTACGCGTTTGAATGGGAAATCGGGAGATGCTGTTTTTCATGCAAAGGTGGCAAGAATTATTTACACATGGGCCACGAAATTAATCACATTAATTCAGCCCATTGTTGTGAATAATAAGGTCCAAATAGGCGAGAATCATCAAGCCCAAGCCCATTGGGATTTATCCTTATCTAGTTAGATTTAGATAGATTTTTGTTATCTTATTTTTGGTATCTTTTGATTTTATCCTAGTTTGATTAGGATTAGTGTTAGAATCATATTCTTCTAGTTTTAGGACTCTAATTTTCGTCCATATTGCCTCCTATAAATAGGAGTACCTTGTGACATTATTATTCAGACAATTGCAAGAAATAAAGAGTTATTCTCAATCTGTCTCACGATCCTTCGGTTGATCAAACTTTTATCTACAATTCTATTGTTCTAGCAAATCAATAGTCTTATTTAAGTTCTTCAGGGTATAATTAAGTACTTGGGAGAATTTCTATTCGGAGAATTAGTCGTGCGCGTTCGAGTTGTTTCAACACGGGTTCGCCGATCCTTATTTATCCTTCTACCTTTCATCGCCGCCGAGATCCTTCCACCACTGTCATTCGCCGTGATTCCAGCCACCATCGCCGAGTTCCAGCCATCCAAGGGTGTCGTTCGTGTCAACAGTCGAGTCCTAGTTCGTGTCTACGTTTTCTAGTAAGTTCTTTATTTGTTCGAGTCTTGTTCGTTTCCAGCCGTGTCTTTCTTGTTTTCTCTTTGTTCGTATTGATCCCTTACGCATCCGACGTTGTTCCGTTCCTTAGCTTCCGCATAGTTTATCTTTGTCGTGTCCCATAGGTCCCGGTCACATCAGTTCATCTATGAGCATAGGGCGCCTACTTCTGCCCCCTCCTACCAAGCGACTGAAAAAAGTACCCCTTGTCATTTCGCACAACAACACGCGCAAAGTCCTACAAAAGCAAACATAAGGGATCACACCCACACTTCTTCCCCCAAACGTACACCATGGCAACAACATCAACTTGCATCATCCCCCATTTCCTTCCATCACACTCAATCAACGGGGTGAGGAAACAAATAAAAGAAACAATAAAGGACCAAACTACATCAACCCCCCGAACACATCCGCACACAATTAGCATACCACAATGCAGAAGACACAAAGAATTAGCAACACAAGCATATAAGCATGCTTTCTCCAACGCAAACTCACAATTCCCCCAAAACCATAACATAACAACATTCAACCAAACAAAGCGATAATTGACTCCTATGCTAGTAGAATAGAGACAATGGAGACCAACAATTCCATCCAAAAACATGGAGAACATACAATTCCTCAATTTTCCCCTATTTAAAACCTAGAAATTGGGTATTTCAATTTTTACCATGAATCAAACAAAAACAATGAAAATCAAGTCCTCATGTCATGGGTAATTGAAATGCATAAGATTGGAGGGGAGAAAACATACCTTGGATGGTGAATTTGGAGCCATCTGCACTAACAACAAAACCAAGAAACACAACCTTATCTGTGCAAAAGGTGCATTTCTTCAAGTTAGCATATAGTTGTTCCTTTCTCAAAGCAAGCAAAGCAAATTTCAAATGTTCAACATGGTCCTCTTCATTCTTACTATAGATTAATATGTCATCAAAATAAACCACCACAAATCTACTTATAAAGGCACGTAAGACATGGTTCATAAGACGCATAAATGTACTAGGAGCATTTGTTAATCCAAAGGCATAACTAACCACTCATACAATCCTAGTTTTGTAATGAATGTCGTTTTCCACTCATCCCCTTCCTTAATACGAATTTGGTGATATCCACTTCTTAAGTCTATCTTAGAGAATATGCATGCACCATGTAATTCGTCTAACATATCATCTAATTGCAGCAGTTCTCGACCGGACAGTTCATGGCCTCGTCATCTTCTTCACAGTATTTTCAGCAAATGCCGACAGGCCAATTCATGGCCTCCTCCTCTCAGCAGTTCCAGAAATTCCAGCCCTCACAATTCATGCCATCCTCGTCCCCTATGCAGTATCCGTACCAGTCTCTACATCCGCACCAGTCTCCTCATCAGTAGCAGCCACCTCATTGAGCGTTAGTGACCCTTGCCACCACCTTTTTACCTCCAAACTTATTTCCTCCTTTGGATCAAAATAAGTTTGGGGGAGAGGGAGAGAGTAGTGGTTGGCAAGGATCTTTTCTGCTCATTCCCATGAACTTTTTACCGCTTTATTTCATAAGACCTATTTATTTATTTATGCTTTCGGATATTGGAGCATGCTAGCATGCTTATGTTTTTATTTATGTTTGGATTATGTTAGGATTTTAATTATTTTCATTGGAATGTATGGATGATGGTAGTTGATAGATTATGATATCGCATGCCGTTTTGCTTCATGAGCATGTGATATTTTATCTATTTTTTTGTTCAATTGCCTTATGATTGTGGTTTGGGGTTGTTTTTACTTACATAGGTGTATGTTCTTGTAACAATAATAGGGGTTATGAGAGCATGATAATTGTTGAAATTGAAATCCTTGATGAGCATGCGCTTATGTTGAAATTTTTTGGAAAATTTTGATAAAAAGCATGATGTCATGGCATGATTTTGTAAACAAAGTTCTTTAAGGTCTCAAAAGCACAATTCGGGAAGGAAAAACTTACCGTGGGAGATTTTGATCCAAAGATTACACAAGTGGAATCTTTTCCTTGTTGAGTGATTAATGGTCTACATAGTGCACTAAATTTTCTCTAGAACTTGCTTTGTGACTTGATTGAGGTTACATGGGTGTGTTTGATCTATAGAAAATGATTTAAGGCCATTTGTTGTCTAAACCTCATAAAAATCCAAATTCTTAACCTTTCAATACAAATTTAATCCCTTGCAAGCCCTTTAAGTCTTGAAGCAAGAGTGTTCTCAACTCTTATCACTCAGCCTCATTGAACCAACCAAATCCAATTGGGCCTGTCCAGCATTCTATGTTAATAATAGAGCTGAGCAAATCAGGGGAAAGAAGAGGTTAGTAATTGATTACAAAATACTCAACTTCTATCTTCTAGATGATAAATTTCCCTTACCCAGAACACAAATGCTCTTTGCCCAATTATCTGAAGCCCGAATCTTTTCAAAATTTGACCTCAAATCTGGATTCTGGCAAATAGGCATTCATCCTTCAGATAGATATAAAACTGCTTTCTGTATCCCAACAGCACAATACCAATGGAAAGTCATTCCATTTGGTCTAAAAGTTGCCCCCTCTCTTTTCCAAAAAGCTATGACCCGTATATTTGAGCCAATCCTTTATTTTGCCCTGGTCTATATTGATGATATCTTACTCTATTCCAAAAACACCGAAGAACATGTTGTCCTACTCAATCAGTTTCTGGAATTGGTCCAAAATTATGGAGTCATGCTATCTGAAAGAAAAAGCATTATTGGAAAAGACAGTATTACATTTCTGGGCATGAAGATATCTGATGGACAATATGAGCCTGGTCCCCATATTGCTGAGGAGTTGCAAAAGTTTCCTACTGAAAAGCTTACTGTCAAAGAGATTCAACAATTCCTTGGGATAGTAAACTACATCAAGGATTTCATTCCCAACTGCTCAAGATATACCAGCAAACTCTCAAAACTCCTAAAGAAGAATGCTCCTGACTGGGGAGATGCCCAAACTACTGCAATCAAGCAACTCAAAGATGCATGTCAGACTCTACCCTCCTTGAGAATCCCGGGTAGTGGGCAACGGATTTTGCAAACTGATGCAAGTGATGAACACTGGGGAGCAATACTTCTTGAAAAGATTGATGATAAATTGCTATACTGCGCTCATGCCAGCGGACAATTCAAAGATTCTGAAAGGCATTATCATGCAATCTATAAAGAAATTCTTGCTGTGAAAAATGGAATCAAGAAATTCGAGTTTCATCTGGTGGGGTATGATTTCATCATACAACTAGACAACACTTCATTTCCAGCTATCATGGATCTCAAAAACAAAGGAGTACCAGAAAAACAACTTCTCCGTCTCAAAGATTGGTTTTCAAAATACAGCTTCACAGTTCAACATATCAAAGGAAAGGATAACATTGTTCCTGATTATCTTTCCCGAAGACCTCAACTCCATCTGATATCTTCTTCTCAGGTACTTCCTGTCATTTTCATGACCAACAAGAAAAAGGTGAAAAAGAGATCCTACGTCATAGTAGGAGGACGAGGTAAAAATCCTTTTTTACTTACTAAAAACCTCCATCTTAAAGAATTACCCAACCACCTTGTCAAGCCTGATTTCTCTTTTCCACCTTCAAGCCAACCTTTTCATACAGTCAGTAATATTCGGTTATTTGCTAGACAACATCTTTTCCGATACCTTTCACAGTATATAACCGAAATTCAACTCCCATATGAATTGGCCTGCTTTGATATCCAAAAACCATTTCTCATGATAGCCTACACTTGTCCCAGAACACTCCTCACCATAAATTCCTTCTGGTATCTTTGGTGTCTTTCTACACTCTATTATCATGTTATAGAAATGAGTATTGAAAATATGCTCCCATTCTTCTGCAACAATGAGAATGATAGCACTCTTCTATGGCAATTATTATCATGGTATGCTCCTAGAGATGAATGGCAAAGATTTCTTCAACGTGAATTTCAAGCTGCTGAAAAATTTGTGGATCCACACTTGATTCTTATATGCCATAGGCCTTATTCAAATGATAATGGTGGGAAACTTGAACCCATACCAATGTATTACAAATGGAAGACACTTGAAGGCTCCATTGACACCAACCAACCTGAGCAACGTGAACTATATCAACACATATGCTTTGTTAATAAAGTAACTGCTGAGGACGCCATGGAAGATTTGGTCTACACTTCTCTAGTTATGAAACCCTACCCAAATTCAGAACAACCAAATCCAAAACCAGAGACGAGACTGACAACCACCTACTTTCTTGATCCATGGTGGCCCTCAAATGGCGACTTCCTTGATCCTGAATGGCCTTATATTACAGATCCTCTTGAACCAGGAGAAGGTACTAGTCAACCACCTGATGTGGAAAAAGAACCAGGAGAAAGCACTAGCTAACTACCCGACGTGGAAAAAGAAGATTCAAATATGAAAGATTGACTAGTCTTTGTTTTTTTTGCCTGTATTTACCTTTTTACCACATGTAAATAATTTCTAAATATGTCATACTCCTATCTGATAGGAGGAGATAAAAAGCACACACACGCCTCCTTCATGTATTGCACTCCACATCTTGATCTCCATCTTCAAATGTCAACAATGTCATCATCTTCAAGCTTCCTTGCACTCCGTCTTCAACTTCGAACTTCTTGCGAATTACAGCTTGCAAATATTCTTGCAACTTCTTAGCTCGTAGTCTTGTGACGGGTCCTTTGAATTGCAACTCTTCATTGACTTCATCATTGTTATGGATGTCCTCATCAGTGAGACTATATTGAAAGCACAAAGCTAAATTTATCAAATAGATTCTAAAATAATAATGTTACATGGTTCCCCTATTTATAGGGTTAAAAGCCACGAAAATAATAAGGTTAAAAGGCCTAAAAATTGATCCAAAAGAGATCTCTAACTATACTAGGAAGATACCTAAGATAGAATTCTATTCAAGGTAGGAAATTGCCTTAAATACAATTCTAGTCAAACCTATTCTCATTATGGACGAAAATTACTTAAATAATTAAATAAAAATCTGATCTAAACTATAGTCTAAATTAATTAAATAAATACTATAGTCTAAATAAAATCAACCCCATAATTAATTACTATGGGACTGATTTCTTCACTAGAAACCGCACACACATGCACGACAAATTTCATGCACATGCACACATGCTCTTGAACTCTTCATCTTCATCTCTTCAAGATTAATACTCCATGGTGTGTTCTTGATCTTCAATAGTTAATAAATTAACTATCTTGGAATTGCTTCTCTTGACTTCTTCATCTCCAATCTCGAGCTTTCTTCGAATCAACACTTGCAAGTAAGCTTGCAACTTCTTAGCTCTTGATCTTGTGATTGGTCCTCTAAATTGCAACTCCGGTTCTTCATCATCTTTGTTGTCCATGGCTTCATCATGTTATTCCTATGGAGGCAGCCCACATTCTTTTAGGAAGACCGTGGCAATTCGACAGAAAAGCAGTTCATGATGGTTTGGCCAACACCTATTCGATCACCATGGATGGTCGAACTACTGTGCTCAAGCCACTCGCTCCTAAAGCTGTTGCAGAGGATCAAGAAAGGATGCAAGAGAGATTTAAGCAAGAACGGGCAAAGCAAGCCGCAGCCGCCGCCCGGACCGCCGTCGTGAACGGCCGAGACTCGGCCGAGACACAACAGCCGATCCCTTCTTCAAGTTCGGCCAATGCAGCCTCTTTAAAGGCATCCAATGAATTCTTAGTTCGTGGCAAATCATCCGGATCAGCCCCCAAAGTTGAACAAAATTGGTCTTTGTTCATCTCAGTTAAAGGCATAGAGAAAGCACTTAAAGCAGGTTTACCTTCCGTTCTTTTATCTTATAAGGACAGTTCTACTAATAGTGTTTCTTTGCCTTGTGATGTGCAGCCCCTTATGGAGGAGTTCGCGGACGTGTTCCCGAAAGAGATTCCAAGTGGATTACCTCCAGTTCGTGGGATCGAGCACCAGATCGACTTCGTACCCGGCGCAGTCTTGCCCAACAGACCGGCGTACTGCACGTCCCCCGAGGAGACGAAAGAGATCGACCGTCAAGTGAAGGAGTTGCTAGAGAAGAAGCAAATCCGTGAGTCGATGAGCCCTTGTGCAGTTCCAGTCATCCTAGAGCCAAAGAAGAACAACGAATGGAGGATGTTCATGGATTGCCGCGCCATCAACAAAATAACGGTTAAGTACAGATTTCCTATCCCTAGATGATGAGACCATGGCAATCATCAAATCGGTCCATCCAAAGCTGCCATTAAAGGATCCCAAGATTGTTACTTTGTTAACAATTAAAGATTGGAGATCAAGATTTGAAGAGCAATGCATGAAGATAGAACTCATCAAATTGTGCATGCATGGCAGATTCGCATTGCATGGAATTTTCGTCCCTTAATTAATTTAATTATGGGATTGATTTTATTTAGACTATAGTATTTATTTTATTTAATTAAGACTATAGTTGGATCAGATTTTTAATTATTTATTATGTAATTTTCGTCCATAATATAGTCAAGTTTGACTAGAATTGTATTTAAGGCAATTTCCTACCTTGAATAGAATTCTAGCTTAGGGAACTTTCTAGTATAGTTAGAGATCCCTTTTGGATCAATCTTTAGGCCTTTTTTATGCTAATTTTCGTCCCCCTTAGTGCTTATAAATAGGGGAACCATGTCTCATTGATACTTTAGACATTGTTGAATTAAATTGCTTTTGCATTCAAGTTGTGTCTCAAATCGATTTGTCTTTTGAATACTTTTCACACGAAAATATTCATTCTTGGAGCTAGCAACTACAAGTCTTATTCAAGGGTATTGCTCAATTCACTTGAGGGATTGACCGGTATTCGCTAACGAGGAACAACTTGGAGATTTCAACCTTGAAGACGTTCGAGATTCAAGGAGGCTATCGGGTTGTGAATCACTTCATCAACACCACACGTCCATCACCATCATCGACGACCTTCAAATCAGCCACAAAGTTCGAGGATTCCTCGTTCGTTCGCTTTATCCGTAAGTTCGTTTATTCCCTATCATATCCTATCTACCCGAGCCCTTCTTCACCTAACCTATACACATTCCTACCCTTAAATTCCAGCCCTCATTTATCCCTTTACAGCCCTCCTTTACGTTGGTTTTGTGTTACATAGTTCGTGTCGTTTTCTACGTGTTCTAGTTGTGTAGATTTATCGTAATTTTCATTTGTTTATCGAGTCGGATTGAAGCCCTTCATTAAGTTGACGTGTTTCGTTCCTAAGTCTTCCGCTACGTTATTATTATCGTCCTAGATTAATTGTCCGGGTCGTATCATATTTTGGCATCAGAGCCACATCAGCTCTGCTGGTCGTGGTTCAATCCGACGTGTCATTTTATCCTACATGTCTTTTATTTTCTTACGTGTCTTTTGAGTTGTAATAGCTAGAGTACAAGGAAAAAAAAAAAAGAAAAAAAAAATTCGGATAAAAAAAAAATAAAAAAAAAATCCGAAAATTAAAAAAAAAAAAAGAAAAAAAAAGAGAAAAGAGGCATATTCATTGTGTTACCTTTTGAGTCTTGTTTTAATTTTGGTACTTTCCTTTTAGTACTTCTCTATAGTTGGTAATTACCTTGTGAGTCTTTTCTTATTTGGTAATTTCCTTCTAGTATAGTTCTTTAGTTGGTAACTTCCTTTAGAGTCAAATTTTATTTTTGGAACTTTTCTTCCAAGTTCTATTTTATTTTGGTAATTTCTTTTAGAGTCATATTTTATTTTTGGAACTTTCCTTCCAAGTTCTAATTCTATTTGGTAATTTCCATTAGAGTCTTATTTTATTTTAGGAACCTTCCTTCCAAGTTTTATTTTTATTTTGGTAATTTCCTTTTGAGTTGTAATTTATTTTTAGGTCTTTCCTTTTAGAGTCTAGTTCAATTAGGATATTTAGATTGTGTCACAATTGTGTAACACTTTCCAAAATACCTAATCCTTTTTTCCTTTTCCTTCCTAATTCTTACCTTCCATACTTTTGGATTTATTTTTTGATTCCTACACTATTTAGGACTTCAAAAATACATCTAATTCTTTCATTATCTTGATTTCTTCCATTTCAATCCTTTCAAACCTTCCATATACTCCCCCATACCCATTAAATTTCGTCCCCTATACCTTATAGAGTTCGAGAATTTCAGCCTTAGTCATAACACCCATGCACCATGCTCCCCATGGGCCGTACACCATATAAACCCAAATTCTCGCCATCTCCACAGCTACAATAAGACAATCATTCCTGAATTTGAAGGTCTATATGATCCCGATGCTTACCTTGATTGGGAACAAAGAGTCGACAAAATCTTTCAGCACTACTACTTTATCGAACCAAACAAGGTGCAATTAGTTTCCTTGGCGTTTACAGGCTACGCAGCAACATGGTGGGAATTACAGCAGAACCGGTGCCACAGAGATCACCTTCCACCTATCGACACATGGCGTAAGTTGAAAGATTTGATGCGGAAACGCTTCATTCCAGATCACTACCAATGGGAGTTGGAGGAAAAGCTATACAAGCTTAGACAAAGAGATCGAAGTGTAAATGACTACTACAACAAAATGATTGAAGCCATGAGACGAGCTGATGTAGAAGAATATCCAGAAGATACCATGGATAGATTTCTAGCTGGTCTACGAAGGGCAATTCGTGAAAGAGTAGCATTGTACCGCTTCGACGAGTTGGAGGACATGGTAGATTATTCCATCCGGATAGAAAAATGGCTAGAAAAACTAGAGATGAAGTCAAAAGAGGAGGTTTAAGTAGAGTCGAATGTAGATTTGTCACCTAGAGCTCATCGCCAAACAGCCCCGTTTCATTGGAGCCAACTTGAGTCATTCGAGGAGTTTCTACGTACCTATGTACCCCCTACATGGCCTGCATCACCAGTTCAGCCGGTCATGGAGGTGCCAAGCAGAGCCAGCAACATTCAAGAAGAGATCCACGTTGAGTTACCATCTGAGATTGTTGCTATCAAAGAAGATTCTACTTTTGAGGTAACAATTTCAGTTGATGTACCTATTGAAGAACTAATCGATGTTGCTACTTGTGAGAATGTTGGAGAAGAAGAGAAGGTTGTTGAAGAGCTTGATCTAGATGAGTCGGATCAACCTTTGAGTGAAGAAGAAGACGAAATGGAGATCATTACTGCAGTTAAAGAAGTTGTAGAGTTGTTGGAGATACAACCTTGTTATGAAAAGGAGAATGATATCCGTGAAGCAATGGTTGAAGATCATAAGGAGCTCGATCAACCTAGTATCGAGAAGCCGCTGATTTCTAACATTTTTTGTCAATCTTGTACTTTTAATGTTTTAATCTTACAGGTTGCCAAAGATGTGCCACATGTTATTGATGTTCCACCAGACTTATTCGTGGTTCCTATGTCCATGCATCCCATGAAGTTGAAGGTTGAGCTAAAAGAGATTGATGATCAGTTCGTGTTCATTTTCGATCCAGACCGTTCGAATTCGAGGACGAATTCTTTTCAAGAGGAGGGGAATGATGAGACCATGGCAATCATCAAATCGGTCCATCCAAAGCTGCCATTAAAGGATCCCAAGATTGTTACTTTGTTAACAATTAAAGATTGGAGATCAAGATTTGAAGAGCAATGCATGAAGATAGAACTCATCAAATTGTGCATGCATGGCAGATTCGCATTGCATGGAATTTTCGTCCCTTAATTAATTTAATTATGGGATTGATTTTATTTAGACTATAGTATTTATTTTATTTAATTAAGACTATAGTTGGATCAGATTTTTAATTATTTATTATGTAATTTTCGTCCATAATATAGTCAAGTTTGACTAGAATTGTATTTAAGGCAATTTCCTACCTTGAATAGAATTCTAGCTTAGGGAACTTTCTAGTATAGTTAGAGATCCCTTTTGGATCAATCTTTAGGCCTTTTTTATGCTAATTTTCGTCCCCCTTAGTGCTTATAAATAGGGGAACCATGTCTCATTGATACTTTAGACATTGTTGAATTAAATTGCTTTTGCATTCAAGTTGTGTCTCAAATCTATTTGTCTTTTGAATACTTTTCACACGAAAATATTCATTCTTGGAGCTAGCAACTATAAGTCTTATTCAAGGGTATTGCTCAATTCACTTGAGGGATTGACCGGTATTCGCTAACGAGGAACAACTTGGAGATTTCAACCTTGAAGACGTTCGAGATTCAAGGAGGCTATCGGGTTGTGAATCACTTCATCAACACCACACGTCCATCACCATCATCGACAACCTTCAAATCAGCCACAAAGTTCGAGTATTCCTCATTCGTTCGCTTTATCCGTAAGTTCGTTTATTCCCTATCATATCCTATCTACCCGAGCCCTTCTTCACCTAACCTATACACATTCCTACCCTTAAATTCCAGCCCTCATTTATCCCTTTACAGCCCTCCTTTACGTTGGTTTTGTGTTACATAGTTCGTGTCGTTTTCTACGTGTTCTAGTTGTGTAGATTTATCGTAATTTTCATTTGTTTATCGAGTCGGATTGAAGCCCTTCATTAAGTTGACATGTTTCGTTCCTAAGTCTTCCGCTACGTTATTATTATCGTCCTAGATTAATTGTCCGGGTCGTATCATATTTTATGCTAGATGAATTAAGTGATTCTAATGTGTTTTCTAAGATAGATTTAAGATCTGGTTATTTTCAAGTTAGAATGCATGAAGGAGATGAATGGAAAACTGCGTTTAAAATAAAGCATGGTCTATATGAGTGGTTAGTCGGACTCGGGTCCGAAATCATCATCCTCTGGCTCAGGTGGTGGCTGGGGGCGTCGGTTGGCAGCTCTGGGCCGTGCTGCGGCTCCTTGAGGCTCAACTTGCCTCTCTACTGCGCCTGGGGGTTCATTGGGCCTTTCAGGAGGTCCTTGAACTGTCTGAGCTTCAGTTGACTGGGTTTTGAGGCTCCCAATCTGCTCAGCTAACTTGGCTAGTTGTTCACCAAGTCTATTTTCCATCTCACGATTTTGACGGTTGACGTAGGAGGTCAGTGCGTCAAAATGGTACTTGGCATCCCATGTTGGTGTATTGGAAAAAGATGCCTCTTCTCCTGGTGTGAGGGGCGACTTTGGGTCGTCCTCACTGATCTTGGGCAACTCGTTCCTATTGCCCTTCTTCATGGACCCTGCAAAATGAACAAACGTGAAGAATAAAGAGATCCTCACCAACTCACAAATCACTCGATTTTAACACTCTTATTTTACCACTCGTGTATCACTCAATATGGGTAGTGCACGTGTGTAATAGTGTAAAAAGAAAGTGCCGAAAACTGGAGATGAAAGCTGCTCCTTTGCAAGTCTTCTTCTTGATCACGAACTAGTTGCACCGTGTGTGTAGGATGGATGCTCTCGATAAACTGAACGGATGGTGTATGTTGTGGGCTTTGGGTGCACGGGCGTAAGGTGTATGGTGTATGGTGTAGGTGCGTGGTGTATGCTCCGGATTGGGTGTATAGGTGTACGGGTGTATCAAAGGGTGTAGATGGAGCAAGGTCAGAAAATTTCGTTCCCTTTAGATGGGAGGATGAAAATTAAGGTGTGGGGGTGATTTATGAGGTGTGGGAATGGTATATGGAAGGTAGGAAGAGATTAGGATGGAAACAAGCTAGTATGGAAAGAATAGGATCTAGATAAGGTTAAAAGATTTAGTTGTGATCTACTTAATGTGGACACAATCTAAATAACTTAATCTAGATGGTGGAAGTCTATCCTAACAAGGAAAGAGCAAGAAAATTCGAAAATACAAGCTGTTTTTTTTTTCGGATTTTTTTTTTTGAATAATCAGATTACAACTCTAAAGACTCATAAACGAATAAAAAAATGGACTTATGGAACCACGAACGATGAGAACCGACGTGGCTCTTGATACCAATTTATGATGTGACCCGGGACCTATAGGACACGATCAATATACGCGGAAGCTAGAATCGAAACGACGTCGGATAAGTAAGGGTTCAATAAAACTCAAAGGACTCGATTAAATTACCTAGACTATGACACGACACCAAATAAAACACAACTAAATAGGACGAAAAGGGGCTGTTTTGGTTCGAATCGAAAGGGTATGGCTATGGACGGGTAGTATGATGTTATGTCGTCAAGAAGGGCTGGTGTAGATAGGTTATGACAAGGAAATAAAGAACTTACGGGATAGGTGCTTATCTTGGCGCGAATAGCACGTATGGACGAACTGCACTCAAACAGCTTGTAAACTCGTACAACTTGACTCGAACTTGATGTATGATGGTGTAATGGACGGAAATATGATAGATGGATGATGTTGATGATGATCGGCGTTGATGTGTTGAGTAGAATGAGTCGATAACACAGCTGCAAACCCCGTGAAGATCACCTCACGAAACGTACAACAATCGGTTGTCTTCTCGATAGCAATCTAACCCTATTCCCACAAGTGAAATAGAACGAGATTTAAAATAAAATTTGAAAGTTGCTAGGCTTTCAAGAGAGTGTATTTTCGGCTGAAAATAAACAAAAAGAGGATCTTGGGTGAGACAATATTGAAAGGTAAATTCTTCTTAATCAAATATGGTCTAAATATCAATGTAACAATGATCCCCTATTTATAATAGAGGGATGGACGAAAATTCCAAGATAAATCCTAAAAGAAATCAAAAATAAAAAGCTATCCTAATCTAATTAGGATTCCTACTTTAATTAGAACTCTATTTAAGGCATATCCAAAAAGACCAAAAATAAAATAATAAAAATCTATCTAATGGATAAATAAAACCCAACACTTTTGGGCCTTCATAATTGGACTCTAATATTTCGAATTGGGCTGAATTAATTTGAACTCCATGGCTACCCAAATATTCGAAATAATTCATGCATGAGTTCGACGTGCACGAGCCATGCAACACGTCAAAATCCTTCTTCCCTCTTTAAGTACTCGTCTCCAACTTCATGCCTTCGTCTTCATCTTGAATAGACAACATGGTAATCCATTTAGGGCTGCAATGCACGATCTCTTCTTCCTCTAACTTGCGTCGCACATAAGCTTGGAAATAGCCTTGCAATTTCTTTGCCCTTAGTCTTGTGATCGGTCCAATCATTTGCAGCTCCGGATTAACTTCTTCAACCCTAGGCATGGCTTCATCATATTTATGATGTGACCCGGGACCTATGGGACACGACACAGACGAAATATGCGGAAGCTTAGGAACGGAACAACGTCGGATGCGTAAGGGATCAATACGACTCTAGAGAAACGAATAAAAGACTCGACTTAAATAACAGGACTCGAATGAAAAATAGAACTTACTAGAATATGACGACACGAACTATGACTCGATGATTGACTCTTGGATGACTTCGAACGGTGGCTGGAACGGCGGCGTACGGTACAGACGGCTGCGAAGGATGTCGTGAAGGTGACTTTTGCGGCGATGAAAGGTAGAAGGATAAATCAGGATCGGCGAACCCGTGTTGTATCAACTCGAACGCGCACGACTAATTCTCCGGATAGCAATTCTCCCAAGTACTTAATATACCCTGAAGAACTTGAATAAGACTATTGTATTGCTAGAACAATAGAATTGTAGGTAAATGTTTGATCAACCGAAGGATCGTGAGACAGATTGAGAATAACTCTTTATTTCTTGCAATTGTCTTTCTACTATAGTGGCGTAGTGCACCATCTCTTCAATGCTGTGAAAGTCCTTTAATTCAACTTCACAGGCTATATCCGGATTCATCCTTTAATGTACCGGATGATGGTGGCATTTAGTGACTCCTCTTTGCCCACTCGATTCAGCATGGTTTCAAGCTCTTTATGATACTCTTCAATCGATCGAGTACCTTGCTTGATCCGGTTTAGCTTCTTTTCTAATTCTCGTTCATAATGAACTGGAATGAATCGCCCTCGCATGATGTCCTTCATCTCGCGCCATGTATCGATAGGCGGATATCGATCACGACGCCTTCTCTGCTGCTGATTTTCCCACCAAGTGGCGGCGTATCCTTTGAATTCTAAAGAAGCAAGCTGCACCTTCTTCAGCTCTAGAAACGCATAACATTCGAAGATCTTGTCGACCTTTCTGGGTCTATCGACGCGGAATGCACGTCTGTATGGGGCTCGGGGACGATCTCGGCGGTTTCCCCTTTGTGGAGGTTCGAAGTTATCTTCGAACTCCTCATGATAGTCGGACTCGGGTCCGAAATCATCATCCTCTGGCTCAGGTGGTGGCTGGGGGCATCGGTTGGCAGCTCTGGGCCGTGCTGCGGCTCCTTGAGGGTTCATTGGGCCTTTCAAGAGGTCCTTGAACTGTCTGAGCTTCAGTTGACTGGGTTTTGAGGCTCCCAATCTGCTCAGCTAACTTGGCTAGTTGTTCACCAAGTCTATTTTCCATCTCACGATTTTGACGGTTGACGTAGGAGGCCAGTGCGTCAAAATGGTACTTGGCATCCCATGTTGGTGTATTGGAAAAAGATGCCTCTTCTCCTGGTGTGAGGGGCGACTTTGGGTCGTCCTCACTGATCTTGGGCAACTCGTTCCTATTGCCCTTCTTCATGGACCCTGCAAAATGAACAAACGTGAAGAATAAAGAGATCCTCACCAACTCACAAATCACTCGATTTTGACACTCTTGTTTTACCACTCGTGTATCACTCAATATGGGTGGTGCACGTGTGTAATAGTGTAAAAAGAAAGTGCCGAAAACTGGAGATGAAAGCTGCTCCTTTGCAAGTCTTCTTCTTGATCACGAACTAGTTGCACCGTGTGTGTAGGATGGATGCTCTCGATAAACTGAACGGATGGTGTATGTCGTGGGCTTTGGGTGCACGGGTGTAGGGTGTATGGTGTATGGTGTAGGTGCGTCGTGTATGCTCCGGATTGGGTGTATAGGTGTACGGGTGTATCAAAGGGTGTAGATGGAGCAAGGTCAGAAAATTTCGTTCCCTTTACATGGGAGGATGAAAATTAAGGTGTGGGGGTGATTTATGAGGTGTGGGAATGGTATATGGAAGGTAGGAAGAGATTAGGATGGAAACAAGCTAGTATGGAAAGAATAGGATCTAGATAAGGTTAAAAGATTTAGTTGTGATCTACTTAATGTGGACACAATCTAAATAACTTAATCTAGATGGTGGAAGTCTATCCTAACAAGGAAAGAGCAAGAAAATTCGAAAATACAAGCTGTTTTTTTTTTCGGATTGTTTTTTTTTTCGTGATTTTTTTTTTTGAATAATCAGATTACAACTCTAAAGACTCATAAACGAATAAAAAAAAATGGACGTATTGAACCACGAACAATGAGAACCGACGTGGCTCTTGATACCAATTTATGATGTGACCCGGGACCTATAGGACACGATCAATATACGCGGAAGCTAGAATCGAAACGACGTCGGATAAGTAAGGGTTCAATAAAACTCAAAGGACTCGATTAAATTACCTAGACTATGACACGACACCAAATAAAACACAACTAAATAGGACGAAAAGGGGCTGTTTTGGTTCGAATCGAAAGGGTATGGCTATGGACGGGTAGTATGATGTTATGTCGTGAAGAAGGGCTGGTGTAGATAGGTTATGACAAGGAAATAAAGAACTTACGGGATAGGTTCTTATCTTGGCGCGAAAAGCACGTATGGACGAACTGCACTCGAACAGCTTGTAAACTCGTACAACTTGACTCGAACTTGATGTATGATGGTGTAATGGACGAAATATGATAGATGGATGATGTTGATGATGATCGGCGTTGATGTGTTGAGTAGAATGAGTCGATAACACAGCTGCAAACCCCGTGAAGATCACCTCACGAAACGTACAACAATCGGTTGTCTTCTCGATAGCAATCTAACCCTATTCGCACAAGTGAAATAGAACGAGATTTAAAATAAAACTTGAAAGTTGCTAGGCTTTCAAGAGAGTGTATTTTCGGCTGAAAATAAACAAAAAGAGGATCTTGGGTGAGACAATATTGAAAGGTAAATTCTTCTTAATCAAATATGGTCTAAATATCAATGTAACAATGATCCCCTATTTATAATAGAGGGATGGACGAACATTCCAAGATAAATCCTAAAAGAAATCAAAAATAAAAAGCTATCCTAATCTAACTAGGATTCCTACCTTAATTAGAACTCTATTTAAGGCAAATCCAAAAAGACCAAAAATAAAATAATAAAAATCTATCTAATGGATAAATAAAACCCAACACTTTTGGGCCTTCATAATTGGACTCTAATATTTCGAATTGGGCTGAATTAATTTGAACTCCATGGCTACCCAAATATTCGAAATAATTCATGCATGAGTTCGACGTGCACGAGCCATGCAACACGTCAAAATCCTTCTTCCCTCTTTAAGTACTTGTCTCCAACTTCATGCCTTCGTCTTCATCTTGAATAGACAACATGGTAATCCATTTAGGGCTGCAATGCACGATCTCTTCTTCCTCTAACTTGCGTCGCACATAAGCTTGGAAATAGCCTTACAATTTCTTTGCCCTTAGTCTTGTGATCGGTCCAATCATTTGCAGCTCCGGATTAACTTCTTCAACCCTAGGCATGGCTTCATCAGAAGTTGAACGGCTCCAGTTTGAGGTACTCCACGTACGACAAAGAGCTATACGCTTTGAAGCGTGCGTTGGACACATGGCAGCATTATCTCTGGCCCAAGGAGTTCGTGATTCACACGGATCATGAAAGTTTAAAGCATCTCAAAGGGCAGCAAAATTTGAACAAAAGACACGCGAGATGGGTAGAATTCATCGAGTCCTTTCCATATGTGATCAAGTACAAAAAGGGCGAGGAGAATGTCGTAGCCGACGTGTTGTCTAGAAGGCATGCACTTTTAAACTTAATGCATGCTAAGATGCTAGGTTTCGACTTCATTAAGTCATTGTATGAAGAGGACGCCTATTTCAGCCCCATTTATGCTTCATGTTGCTCAAAGTCACGTGCTATTGATGGTTATTATGTGCATGATGAGTTCTTGTTTAGGGAGTCTAAGGTATGCATTCCTGCTTGTTCTATGTGTGAGCTACTTATATTAGAATCACATGCGGTAGGTTTGATGGGTCACTTTGGTGTGCATAAGACATTAAACTTGCTGCATGAACACTTCTTTTGGCCGCATATGCGTAGGGATGTAGAGAATGTGTGTAGTCGTTTCATCACTTGTCGTCAAGCCAAGTCCACTTCACACCCGTTTAGATTGTACACGCCATTACCCGCCCCTACAGCCCCTTGGATTGATATTTCTATGGATTTCATATTGGGATTACCTAGGTCTAGGTCGGGTAAAGATTCGGTGTTTGTTGTAGTTGATCGGTTCTCCAAAATGGCTCATTTCATTGCATGTAGGAAAACCGATGATGCTGTTTATATTGCCAACTTGTTCTTTGTGCATGTTGTTAGAGCATGGAATTCCTCGTACTATTGTTAGTGATAGGGATTCTAAGTTTTTGGGACATTTTTGGCGTGTTTTGTGGGGAAAATTAGGTACTAAGTTATTGTTTTCTACTGCATGTCATCCACAAACCGATGGTCAAACTGAGGTTGTGAATCGTACATTAGGAGCTTTACTTAGGTCTCTAATTAAAAACAATTTGAAGTCATGGGAAGAGTGTTTACAAAGAGTGCTTTACTTAGATTTTAAATTCATACTCTTAGAATTAGCATCTCTAAGTTTTACAAAGGGAATTCGCCGTCCACATTTGAGGGATCGTCGGAGACTCGCTACTTGAAGATCAACTTAAAGAATTTGGCCTTGTGTACGTTCGAGATTCAAGGCAACTTTCGGGTTGTGATTCGCATCTACCAATCATCACTCGTCCATCCATCAACAACGTTAATCACCCCCATCCACGTACGTGTTCAATTCAGCCCCGTTTGAGTCCAAGATCATCATCGTGCCATTTAATCTGTAAGTTCATTACAACTCTAACATATCCTATCTACTCTAGCCCTTCTTCACCCATACACCATCATCGAATTACCATCATCCTTGTCGTTCCTATACCATTCCAAGTCAGCCTCATTTATTTGGATTTGTGTTGGTTTTGTGTGTCATAGTCTAGGTATTTTAGTTTGTCTTAGTCGTCTAGATATTCGAGTATTGTTTCCTTACTTCACCGACGTAGTTTCTTTCCTAGCTTCTGCATATTTATGTCGTGTCGTGCCCTATAGGTCCCGGGTCACATCACCATCTGAAGACATATGGTAGTGGGCTTGATCTTCCCGATGTTCAGCTTTTGGAAGAAGGACAATGGCATCAGGTTGATACTGGCCCCCAAGTAGCATAATGATGAGGTCGAGCTAGGCAAAGAAGAAGATGATTCGGAGCTGCAGTTCAAAGGTCCTATAACGCGTTTGCGAGCGAAGAAGTTACAAGCTTATTTACAAGCTTCTATTCATCGCAAATTCGAGGTGCATGAAGATGATGTGTCGAGCAGCCCAAGATTGATCACCATGCTATCCATTGATGATGAAGAAGGAAGCATGAAGACGTGAGAAGAAGAATCACGCCATTTGGACGTGTGCATGAAAAGTTCTGCGTGTTTGCATGGGAATCCGACAAGTTGCTGTTTTTCATGCAAAGGTGGCAAGATTAATTATAACATGGGCCACGAAATTAATCATATTAATTCAGCCCATTGTTGTGATTAATTAAGTCCAAATAGGCGAGAATAATGAAGCCCAAGTGATGTGACCCGGGACCTATGGGACACAACAAAGACAAAGGACGCGGAAGCTAGGAACGAAACTACGTCGGATGCGTAAGAGATCAATACGACTCTAGAGAAAAGATGAAAGACTCGACTAGAAAAAACAAGACTCGAACAGAAATAGAACTTACTAGGATACGTAGACACAAACTAGGACTCGACTATTGACACGAACGACACCCTTAGGTGGCTGGAACTCGGCGTTGGTGGTTGGAATCACGGCGAACGACGGTGGTGGAAGGAATCTCGGCGGCGATGAAAGGTAGAAGGATAAATCAGGATCGGCGAACCCGTGTTGAAACAACTCGAACGTGCACGACTAATTCTCCGGATAGCAATTCTCCCAAGTACTTAATATACCCTGAAGAACTTGAATAAGACTATTGTATTGCTAGAACAATAGAATTGTAGGTAACAGTTTGATCAACCAAAGGATCGTGAGACAGATTGAGAATAACTCTTTATTTCTTGCAATTGTCTGAATTATGAATGTCACAAGGTACTCCTATTTATAGGAGCATATATGGACGAAAGTTAGAGTCCTAGAAGTAATAAAAACTGATCCAAAACTAATCCTAAACAAACTAGGATAAAATCAAAAGATACCAAAAATAAGATAAGAAAATTCTATCTAAATCTCACTAGATAAGGATAAATCTCAAACTGATTTTGGGCTTCAATATTCGCGCCTAATTGGACCTAATCATAACAATGGGCTGAATTAAATGATTAAATTCATGGCCCATATTATGGTTAATTAATTCTTGCCACCTTTTGCATGAAAAACAGCAACTTGTCGGATTCTCATGCAAACGCGTAGAACTCTTCATGCACACATCCAAATGGCGTCGTTCTTCTTCTCACGTCTTCATGCTTCCTTCTTCATCATTAGTTGATAGCATTGTTGACCAATCTCGGGCTGAATATTTGATCTTCATGGGTTGCCCAAAATATCTGAATATTTTCATGCACTTGTGTTCTTCAAATCTTGATCTTCAATCTTTAATCTTGAACAACATGATTATCTTTAAAGCTCTCAATGGTAGTCTTGGATTTGATTCTTTTATGCCTTTTGGGTTCGTATCACCAAGTCCATTGGGATTTATCCTTATCTAGTTAGATTTAGAAAGATTTTTGTTATCTTATTTTTGGTATCTTTTGATTTTATTCTAGTTTGACTAGGACTTTAGATTTTTAGCCTTATCATGTTATTTAGGCCTTAGAATTTCGTGGGTTATGTGATATGATCCTGAAATGCCTTGAAGAATCAAATTCTGAGCTATCATTCAAAGGTCCGAAGATTGTTATAATGAGGGTCATCAAAGATTGGAAATCAAGATTTGAAGAACAATCCATGATGATCAAGATCATACTTGAAGAGTTGAAGATGGAAGTTCAAAGAGCCAGCGGTATGGGCATACTACATGAATACAGTTGGTATGGGCATACTGCCTGGTTGAAGATTAAATTAACGTATAGATTCAGCTTGAGTTTAGTGTGCATGCTATCCATTAATGATGAAGAAGGAAGCATGAAGACGTGAGAAGAAGAATGACGCCATTTGGATGTGTGCATTAAAAGTTATACGCGTTTGCATGGGAAATCGGGAGATGCTGTTTTTCATGCAAAGGTGGCAAGGATTATATTACATGGGCCACGAAATTATACACTATATTTCAGCCCATGTCGTGTAATTAAAGGTCCAAATAAGCGTGGATTTGCAAGCCCAAGTCCATTGGGATTTATCCTTATCTAGTTAGATTTAGATAGATTTTTGTTATCTTATTTTTGGTATCTTTTGATTTTATCCTAGATTGATTAGGATTAGTATTTTTCAATGTTTATCTAGTTAATTAGGGTTTAATTTTCGTCCATTATGTCTCCTATAAATAGGAGCACCCTGTGACATTCATAATTCAGACGTTGCATGAAATAAAGAGTTAATTTCTCAATTGTCTCACCGATCCTTTGGTTGATCACATTTATCGATCCTTTGGTTGATCAAACACAATTCTATTGATCTAGCAATTCAATAGTCTTATTCAAGTTCTTCAGGGTGCGTTCAAGTACTTGGGAGAATTGCTATCCGGAGAAGCTAGACGAGTGCGTTCGGGTTGATTCAACACGGGTTCACCGATCTGTCCTATCCTTCTATCAACGCCGCTGTCCATTCTTTGACGTCATCCATCATCCATCTACACACGCCTTCGACTTCAGCCCCAGGTTGCCAACGCCCGTTCATCATCACAAGTTCGTCCATTCATCAATTCTGTAAGTCTTTATCTAGTTATATCGAGTCTTCCGCTGTTTTTCGTGTCCTATTTCAAGTCCCGGTATTGTTTTCAACCCTTACACCGTCGTCGAGAGTTTCGATCTTGTCATCCGCATTCCTTCATGTTCTTGAGCATGACGGGATCGCATCATTATGTTAGTATAAATAGGGAAACATTATGTTATTTTCAGTTCAGACATTGCATGAATTATTGAAGCTTTTATTCACTTTGTCTCAAGATCCATCGGTTGATCACCCTTTTATCATTCTATTGATCTAGCAAATCTATAGTCTTAATTCAAGCTTTTTCTAGTCCATTGAGTCTAGGGGGAGTTGCTGCCAATCGAAGAGTACGAGAAATCGCGTTTCGTCTTCACCGCAGGACGGGGTTCGAGTAAGTAATCTTCTCCTACCTTTTTAATTCATCTCCATCGTTCACCATCCTTCATCTATCACCTACGTACGTTTCATCATCAGCCATCATCCATAATCCAGCCATATTCCACACCTTTAAATCAGTTCTAAGTTATACATGCTCAATTCGCCTTAATTAACACGTATAACAAATCTGTTCCAAATCGCATATCTATCTATTTATTTGTGTGTGTTTTATTTAGTTGAGTCATAATCTAGGTTGTTTATGTGTCTATGTGATCGAGGAGTCTAAGTCAGCATATCAATCGAGTCATTCGTTGTTTATTTCCGCATTTACTCTGATATTCTAATCGTCCGTATTGTTGGTATTGAATCCTTACTAGTTCCGACGTGTGTTCGATCTTGTTAGTCTGCGTACTTTGATTAGTTGTGTTCTTATTTTGTTGAGTTCACATCACATAAGGCTTTACCGGTATGATCGCCTCCCATGGTAAAACTCCCAGGATCCTTGAGCTTAGGTGAAAGCTTCTTTTGAATTAGAGCACTGCAATTCCCTGAGAGGTTCACGGTGGCATAATCGCCCAGTCTTCTCTTCTTGGATATGACATCTTTAAGGAACTTGGCATAGCTCAGCATTTGCTGCAGGGCCTCCACCAGAGGGATAACATCTACACATTTCTGAATATCTCCAAAAATTTGGAGAACTGTTAATCTACTTTCTTCTTCTGAAACCTCTGAGTGTAAGGAATGGGTACCGTAGATGATGCAGGAGTGGGCTGAGGTGGCACTGGCGGTGACGTAGGATTGTCGATGGCTGGACCGAGACTGTCTGGGTCATCTTCTATCTTCTCAGATTCCTCGGTGCAAGTCTTGGATTTTTCGGTCCTTCATAAGAAGTCCCACTTCTCAATTGTATCGCCTTGCACTGTTCCTTGGGATTGATAGTTAGTTGTATTGCTGGGAAACTGACCCTGCTGATGCTGATTTCCGACTACTGTGGCTAACTGTCCCAACTGCTTCTCAAACATCTTCATTTGAGTTCCCATGGCTCCAACGGCATTCTCAAGCTTCTCAACTCTAGATTGAGACTCTCCCATATATTTTTCCGTCTTGCCCATGAAAGCTATCAGAAGCTCATCCATCTTCGGCTTCTTGTCTTCATCAATCACGCCATTGGTTACTGAGAAGCCCGGTGGTGGTTGCAACGCGGAATTTGGGATTCCTATATGATAAATTAGAATGGTTACCTTGGTAAAATTGATTCCCACCTCGGTAATTATTGTTATTCCCATAGCCCATCTGATTGATATAATTCATGTCCCCCGTTGCATTTCCTACAGGAGTGTCTGCGCCCGGCCGTGTCATACCATCAAATCGGCTGTTGATGGTGGCATTCAAAGTAGAAAGTTAGGCGACCAGCTTAGAAATAGAATCTGTGTCATCAACTGTTGCAGCCCTCTTCATAATCTTCACTTGACGATCATTGGTCCACTGATTACTGTTGGTAGCCAAGTCTTCAATGCATGGATTGATCATGTCCTTTGTTGAGCAAGGACCCACCTGCAGAAGCATCCAGAAGTCTCTTCACCTCCATGTCGCATCCGTTGTAGAAGATGCAAACCTGATGATCAACCCCAAATCCATGATTGGGGTACTTTCTCAGCAACTCTCGAAATCTCTCCCATGCTTCGTATAGATTCTCATCCTCATATTGGCGAAATTGAGTGATCTCGCCTTTCAGCTTCAGAGTTAGACCGGGAGGAAAGAATTTGTGGAGAAACTTGTGAGCTAAAACACTCCCAGCTATCCACTGTACTAAGATCCAGTGAATAGTACCAATCCTTGGCAGCATCCCTCAAAGATAAAGAAAACGGGCGGAGTCGAATAGTGTCATCCGAAACCCCGTTCATCTTAATGGTGCTGCAAATCTCCAGGAACTGTTGCAGGTGCACTTCGGGTTTTCAGTTTTGAGCCCTCCATACTGGTGCTGTTGAACCATGCCTACCAATCTCGTCTTCAGTTCAAAATTATTGGCATTAATTCTGGGACCATGATTGAGCACCGACGTAAACATCTGATTTATGGGTACAGAAACCGCCTCTCTTGGCTCTTGCAGCCTCTTGCTCTTGAATTCGGCGATGTATTTCCTCCAACTGTCTCTGCATTTGCCTCATTTGCTCGATTGTAACAGGTGCTCCCTGTTCATCTGCCATTTCTCTCCTTCTCCTTCTAGCGTTATTGTGCCGAGCATAACTTCAATTTCATGATCAAAAGTCTGTAGTGGCTCTCCTTTTGATCTTGTGCTCATACACAACTTGTAAAAACAGAAGAAAGAAAATGATATTTAAATAGGAAAAGGAAATAAAATAAAGAAACAATGTCTAGAGTAGCAATATAAAATAAATTCGAATAATAGTAAACAAAGAAATAAGTCCCCGGCAACGGCGCCAAAAACTTGTTCGGTATTTTAATTCTACCTAAACTGCAAGTGTACAACGAGGTTTCTAGTATAATGGTGAACAAGGTCGAATCCACAGAGACTTAAATTCTAACTACTAGTTATTCTATGTATCCTAACTCTGCTATCTAGACCACCCAAAATTTAGAGATTTTAAACAAATGAAATAAAACAAATAAATAACTCACAAAACTAAATTCACAGCAGATAAAGTTGCAGAGAAGAAATATCAAGAAGAAATGCGCATTCTAGGATTGAACAATCATCAAATAATCTATCTTATTAACTAATCCAATAACTATGTCTATGTTGGGATTTCAATCGCGCTAGAGCAACCACTTAGCTATTCAGAATCTCTTCTCAGAGAATTAAGAACGTTGATTACACTATAAATAACAATTTCTCCATTTATTATCTAAATTACAACTTCTAAATGATCCATAGGTTTAATGCTCTCTCCAGTAATCTCAACTCTCTTGAGTGTTGTTAATTACTAAGTTAATTATTCTGTTCTAGTGTCAAAACTCCTCTCTCAATTTATGAATCAACATAACAAATTACATCAATTAATGGCCAATCAATTGACATAAATAACTACAACCCAAGAATAATTAAAGTGCAATAAAAATCATAGACATAGAATTGGAATTAATAATAAGATTTCATAAATGAATCATGAGACCAACCTAGAATACTAGGGTTTAGTTGTTCATAGTAAAATAAACAAAAGAAATCAAATTCAGGATGTTCATGGCTAGACAAGAATTAAAATAAATGAAACCCGGAAGAATAAATCTGTCTCTAATCTTGACTTACTTGAAATCCTCTGTCGTGTTCTTCGCGATGCTTTTTTTTCTCCACAACAAAACCTCTGCTTCAAACTTAGGGTATGATAATTGATGTCTAATTTTCGCACAAAAAGAATCCTTTTATACCAAGTTAGGAAAAAGCCCAAAAAATATAGTGGAAATCGGAAAAAGCCCGCTTCATTTGCGACCAGAGTCACGACCCTCTTACCCGTGAATCAGCCCGCAAATACACGTGGCATGACATGGCGCCACGTGCGCGTGAAATTCGCGGTCTCCATCTTTTTCGCGACCGAGGTCGCGAATTTCCTTCTTCTGCACCCCTCCTTTGTCGCGACACTGCAGTGTTCTACTCATAGTGATTCGCGACCTTGCAGTCATGACCGTTTCCTGGGTCGGCGTTCACGATTCTCTTCACAGCTTATTTCATAGGTCCCGGGTCACATCACTTTAGACCATATTTGATAATTTTAAGCTTTGCTTTCAATATTGTCTCAACCCCATTTTATATCTTTGTGAGTTTAGATCTTTTAAATTCATACTCTTAGATTTAGCATCTCTAAGTTTTACAAAGGAAATTCACCGTCCACGTTCGAGGGATCGTCGAAAACTCGCTATCGAAGAGCAACTTAAAGAATTTGGCCTTGTGTACGTTCGAGATTCAAGGCAACTTTCGGGTTGTAATTCACATCGACAAACCAACATCATCACCGCCGTTCGACGCCATCCACCGTCACCATCCATCCGTTCCAAGTCCAGCTCCATCGTGTTCGAGTTCGTCATCGTCCGTTTAATCCGTAAGTCCGATTCTACTCTATCATACCCTATCTACCTCAGCCTTTCTAAACCTATTCATTACCATCGATCATCATCATCCTAGCCGTCCATATTACCGTCCCAACACAGCCCTCTTATATTGGATTTGTGTTTTAATTTGTGTGTCATAAGTCTAAGTATTTTAATTGAGTCTTAATCGTCTAGTTATTCGAGTATAGAATCCTTTCGTAATCGACGTAGTTTCTTTCCTAGCTTCCGCGTCTTTTGTGTCTCGTTGTGTCATATTGTCCCGGGTCACATCATAAATTGGTATCAAGAGCCACGTCGGTTTATATCGTTCGTGGTTCCGTACTCATTTATTTGTCCCGTTTATTTTGTTTGAGTTTTTATCGAGTTATAATTTAATTTCTGTATTGTTCATTGTTTAAAAAAAAAAGATCGGATCGTACAAAAAAAAGAGAAAAGAAACGATAAAAAAAAAATCCGAAAATTCAAAAAAAAAAAAGAGGTATATTCATTGTTTCCTTGTGTGTTCTATTTTATCTTGGTACCTTCCTTTTAGGTACAAATCCATAGTTGGTTATTTCCTTTTAGATTCTCTTTCTTTTAGGAAATTTCCTTCTTAGTTTGTTTTGATTTTGGTAACTACCTTAGATATCTTATTTTATTTTTGGATTCTTTCCTTCTAGAGTCTAGGCTAATTAAGGTATTTAGATTGTGTCACATAGATTGATACATATCCAAATCCCCTATTTACCTTATCTCTTTCTTTCTTTCCTTATCCTTTCTATTTCTTTCCTTTATCCTATCTAGATTTATTTTTGGATCTCCAAATCAATTTGGGATTTCATTAATTGATCTAATTCCTTTCCTTTTCTCCCTATACCCTTCGATCACCACCTCTCCCATACCACACAAATCTCGGCAGCCCCTACCCCCACACATACTCAACCCGTATCTCATTCATACACACTCCAAATTCATCCGTGTTCCGAACATAGCATTCCCGTTCTCCCTCCATTCCAACACCGCCGAATTCCATACTCCACTTACATGATTTTTCACACACTATGCACCCATATATTGAGTGATACACGAGTGGTAAAATCAAGAGTGAAAACAAATGAGTGACGTGAGATTGTGAGGTTCTACCTTGTTTTCTTTTACGTTTGTTCATTTTGTAGGTTTCATGAAGAAAGGTACCCGTCCCGAGTCATCCTTGACTCCATCTTTGGACCAATCCAGAGAACCGTCCAAAGCTCCCATGGAGTCTACTTCGGATCCACCCACACAATGGGATCCTAAGTATCATTTTGAGGCACTCTCAAAGCACTTCCAGAGACAGCACCAGGCCCTGTCTGACAAACTTGATAGCTTAGTGCACACTATTGAACGCACTAAGATCACACCGACCATTACTCAAGCAGTTCGAGGACCAGCTCGACAACACCAGCGACAGAACGAGCCCGAGGATGAGTACTTGATACGAACCCGAAAAGCATAAAAGAATCAAATCCAAGACTACCATTGAGAGCTTCAAAGATAATCATGTTGTTCAAGATTAAAGATTGGAGATCAAGATTTGAAGAACACAAGTGCATGAAAATATTCAGATATTTTGGGCAGCCCATGAAGATCAAATATTCAGCCCGAGATTGGTCAACATGCTATCAATTTATGATGTGACCCTTGATAGCATGTTGACCAATCTCGGGCTGAATATTTGATCTTCATGGGCTGCCCAAAATATCTGAATATTTTCATGCACTTGTGTTCTTCAAATCTTGATCTCCAATCTTTAATCTTGAACAACATGATTATCTTTGAAGCTCTCAATGGTAGTCTTGGATTTGATTCTTTTATGCTTTTCGGGTTCGTATCAGTACTCTGATGAGAATACTGAAGAACTCGACAGAGGACGCCGCCATGGACGAGATCGCAGCTGTGATGGCTATGGTGAAGACCGCATGCTCAATAACATCAAGACGAGCATCCCGGAGTTTGAAGGCCTTCACGATCCCGATATCTATCTTGATTGGGAACGTAAGGTAGAGAAGATTTTTGACTGCTACGACTTCACAGAAGTCAAAAAGGTGCAGTTAGCCTGTTTGGAGTTCAGAGGCTACGCAGCCACTTGGTGGGAGATGCAGCAAGAAAGAAGGCGCAGAAATCGAAATCCACCAATTGATACATGGGAAGAAATGAAGGGATTGATGCGAGGACGCTTCATTCCAGTCCATTATGAGAGAGAGCTCGAAAAAAAGCTCAATCGGATCAAACAATGCACCCGTTCGATTGAAGAGTATCACAAAGAGCTGGAGACAGCCTTGAACCGAGTCGGGAAGGAGGAGACCTTAAATGCTACCACCATTAGGTACATTGAAGGCATGAATCCCGACATTGCTTGTGAAGTCAAATTGAAGGACTTCACCAGTGTTGAAAGGATGGTGCAGTACGCATCGATTGTGGAAAAGCAGTTGAGAGAAGGCCGCCGTCGATCCCATCACAGTGCAGCCGCCGTTCGGCCCTCTTGGAACAAAGGTACACATTCCACATCACCTTCTACACCTTCTCCTGAGTCCACACGACCCCGAGGTCAGCCCGGACCACCTGAACGGCGTTTCGACCGTTCTACACCGCAGTCCAGCCGTAGACCTGAGTCTACACCGACGTCGACCCCGAGGCCCCCATTCCAACGGCCCAATCAGCCCAATACGACGCCGAATGCAGCCCCTAATCGAGCCCGTGACATCCAGTGTCATAAATGCCAAGGTTGGGGCCATTTTCAGAATCAGTGCCCGAACCGTCGTGTTTTGTTCCTCAATGAACAAAACGGGCTTGCATCAGCCAGTGAAGACGAAGAGGAGCCCCAAGATGTCGCACATGATGTCTTCCAACCACCCAAAGTCGACGATGAAGATGAGGAGGCCGAATTATCCCATGTCAGCTTAGTGTCTATTCGCAGTCTGAACATCAATCGTGAAGACGAAGAGCAATCACAGCATGAGAACATATTCTACACGCGAGTTGCCCTCAAGGATCAGACCTGTGCGATGATCATAGACAGTGGGAGTGTAATCAATGCAATTAACCAGTACGTCGTTGATAAACTCGCCCTTACCAATACAAAGCATCCAAAGCCATACAAGCTACAATGGCTCACTGATCGAGGTTCCATCAGAGTTACAGGTCAGGTACATGTTTCATTTACTAAAGGTCGTTATTCTGATACTGTTCTTTGTGATGTTATTCCTATGGAGGCAGCCCATATTCTTTTAGGAAGACCGTGGCAATTCGACAGAAAAGCAGTTCACGATGGTTTGGCCAACACCTATTCGATCACCATGGATGGCCGAACTACTGTACTCAAGCCACTCACTCCTAAAGCTGTTGCAGAGGATCAAGAGAGGATGCAAGAGAGATTTAAGCAAGAACGGGCAAAGCAAGCCGCAGCCGCCGCCCGGACCGCCGCCGTGAACGGTAAAGTCTCGGCTGAATGTTCAGCGCCGAGTTCTTCTTCACACTCAGCCAATGCAGCCCCTTCGAAGGCTTCTAATGATGCCTTAGTTCATGGCAAATCATCCGGATCAACCCCTAAAGTTGAACAAAATCGGTCTTTGTTCATCTCAGTTAAAGGCGTAGAAAAAGCACTAAAAGCAGGTTTACCTTTCGTTCTTTTATCTTATAAGGACAGTGCTACTAATAGTGTTTCTTTTCCTTGTGATGTGCAGCCCCTTATGGAGGAGTTCACGGACGTGTTCCCGGAAGAGATTCCAAGTGGATTACCTCCAGTTCGTGGGATCGAGCACCAGATCGACTTCGTACCCGGCGCAGTCTTACCCAATAGACCAGCGTACCGCACGTCCCCCGAGGAGACAAAGGAGATCGACCGCCAAGTGAAGGAATTGTTGGAGAAGAAGCAAATCCGTGAGTCGATGAGCCCTTGTGCAGTTCCAGTCATCCTAGTGCCAAAGAAGAACAACGAATGGAGGATGTGCATGGATTGTCGCACCATCAACAAAATCACGGTTAAGTACAGATTTCCTATCCCTAGACTTGATGATATGCTAGATGAATTAAGTGGTTCTAATGTGTTTTCTAAGATAGATTTAAGATCTGGTTATTTTCAAGTTAGAATGCATGAAGGGGATGAATGGAAAACCGCGTTTAAAACAAAGCATGGTCTATATGAGTGGTTAGTTATGCCATTTGGTCTCACTAATGCACCGAGCACGTTTATGAGGTTAATGAACCATGTTTTGCGTGATGTGATTGGTAAATTTGTGGTTGTTTACTTTGATGATATCTTGATTTATAGTCACAGTGCACAGGCGCACCTAGAACACATTAGGCGTGTTTTTATGCTCTTGCGTGATGCAAAGTTGTATGGAAATTTGTCTAAGTGTTCCTTTTACATAGATGAAGTTGTTTTTCTAGGCTTTGTCGTCAGTTTTCGTGGTATTGAGGTAGACCGTTCCAAAATCAAGGCGATTGAGGAATGGCCAACCCCGAAAAATGCCTCGGAAGTTCGGTCCTTTCATGGACTCGCCGGTTTTTACCGACGTTTTGTGCGTGACTTTCTAGTATAGCCGCCCCTCTTACTGAGCTAAGTAAGAAGGACCGGAAATTTGAGTGGGGTAAACAACAAGAGCATGCGTTTACTACTTTGAAATCTTTGTTATGTTCTGCTCCTGTTCTTCGTTTACCTGATTTTACTAAGACTTTTGAGATCGAGTGTGATGCTTCGGGCATAGGTATTGGTGCAGTTTTGATGCAGGATCGCAGGCGACGGGCCTGCGATCCTGCTTAGTGGTGCCAGTTTGAGGTATTCGACGTACGACAAAGAGCTTTATGCTTTGAAGCGTGCATTGGATACATGGCAGCACTATCTTTGGCCCAAGGAGTTCATGATTCACACGGACCATGAGAGCTTAAAGCACCTCAAAGGACAGCAAAATTTGAACAAGAGGCATGCAAGATGGGTGGAATTCATCGAGTCCTTCCCATACGTGATCAAGTACAAGAAAGGTGAAGAAAACGTCGTCGCGGACGTGTTATCTCGAAGGTACACACTTCTAAACTTAATGCATGCTAAAATGCTTGGTTTTGAGTCCATTAAGTCTCTATATGTTGAGGATGCCTATTTCAGCCCCATTTATGCTTCATGTGTGTCAAAGTCGCGTGCCATTGATGGTTATTATGTGCATGATGGGTTTTTGTTTAAGGAGTATAAGTTATGCATTCCTATTTGTTCTATGCGTGAGCTACTTGTGTTAGAATCGCATGCGGGAGGTTTGATGGGTCACTTTGGTGTACATAAGACATTGAACTTGCTGCATGAACACTTTTATTGGCCGCATATGCGTAGGGATGTAGAGAATGTGTGTAGTCGTTGCATTACTTGTCGTCAAGCCAAATCCACTTCACACCCATTCGGCCTTTACACGCCATTAATCGCCCCTACAGCCCCTTGGATTGATATTTCTATGGATTTTATCTTGGGATTACCTAGGTCTAGGTCGGGTAATGATTCGGTGTTTGTTGTAGTTGATCGGTTCTCTAAAATGGCTCATTTCATTGCATGTAGAAAAACCGATGATGCTGTTCATATTGCCAACTTGTTCTTTGTGCATGTTGTTAGATTGCATGGAATTCCTCGTACTATTATTAGTGATAGGGATTCTAAGTTTTTAGGACATTTTTGGCGTGTTTTGTAGGGAAAATTAGGTACTAAGTTATTGTTTTCTACTGCATGTCATCCACAAACCGATGGTCAAACTGAGGTTGTGAATCGTACATTAGGAGCTTTACTTAGGTCTCTAATTAAGAACAATTTGAAGTCATGGGAAGAGTGTTTACCATATGCTGAATTTGCTTATAATCGTGTTATTCATTCTTCTACTAACATGTCTCCATTCGAGGTAGTTTATGGATTTAATCCGTTAACTCCTACTGATTTGATTCCTTTACCCGTTGAGCATCTAACGAGTGTTAAAGGTATGAAGAGAGCTGATTTTATTCGAGAGATGCATGAGAAGGTTCGTGCCCGGATCGAGCACAAAGGCGTTCAAACCGCCGCCGCACGCAACACGAGGCGCAAACGTGTGATATTCCAGCCCGGAGATCGTGTTTGGATCCATTTGAGTCCAGGCTGATTCCCTAACTTGAGGAAGTCTAAGTTGTCGCCCCGTGGAGATGGCTCATTCACTGTTTTGAGCCGTGTTAATGATAATGCATACCGCATTGATCTCCCTGGTGAGTACGAGTGTTCTTCTACATTTAATGTTGCTGATTTGTCTCCTTTTTCTGCAGATGAATTCGACCATGATGAGCCTGCAAATTCGAGGACGAATTCTCTTCAGCAGGGGGGGAATGATGAGGACATCCATAGCAATGAGGAAGTCAATGAAGAGTTGCAATTCAAAGGACCCGTCACAAGACTACGAGCTAAGAAGTTGCAAGAATATTTACAAGCTACAATTCGCAAGAAGTTCGAAGTTGAAGACGGAGTGCAAGGAAGCTTGAAGATGATGACATTATTGACATTTGAAGATGGAGATCAAGATGGGAACATGTGTGCATGAAGAAGGAGGCGTGTGTGTGTTTTGTTGGGCTAGATATGTATACTTGCTATTCAGCCCAAGTTAAGCATGGTGGAAAAGCGCAAAATAATCAGCCCTTGATGATCCAATTAAGGGGATTGATTTATTAGACTATAGTATTTTTATTTATTTAATTTATTCTATAGTTTGGACGATTTTTGGCAGATTTTTAGTTGATATTTTTCGGTTATTTTAGATAGAGATTTGACTAGATTTTTAGATAAGGCAAGATCGACAAAATCTACCTTAAATAGAATTCTAGTTTAGGAAGTAGTCAAAGTCCAATCCTAGTCTAATTTGGACTATAATTTTCGGTCCTATAGGTTTAGAAATTCGATCCTACTATTATAAATAGAGGATCCATATTTCATTGTTACTTTAGACCATATTTGATAATTTTAAGCTTTGCTTTCAATATTGTCTCAACCCCATTTTATATCTTTGTGAGTTTAGATCTTTTAAATTCATACTCTTAGATTTAGCATCTCTAAGTTTTACAAAGGGAATTCGCCGTCCACGTTCGAGGGATCATCGGAAACTCGCTATCGAAGAGCAACTTAAAGAATTTGGCCTTGTGTACGTTCGAGATTCAAGGCAACTTTCGGGTTGTAATTCACATCGACAAACCAACATCATCACCGCCATTCGACGCCATCCACCGTCACCATCCGTCCGTTCCAAGTCCAGCTCCATCGTGTTCGAGTTCGTCATCGTCCGTTTAATCCGTAAGTCCGATTCTACTCTATCATACCCTATCTACCTCAGCCTTTCTAAACCTATTCATTACCATCGATCATCATCATCCTAGCCGTCCATATTACCGTCCCAACACAGCCCTCTTATATTGGATTTGTGTTTTAATTTGTGTGTCATAAGTCTAAGTATTTTAATTGAGTCTTAATCGTCTAGTTATTCGAGTATAGAATCCTTTCGTAATCGACGTAGTTTCTTTCCTAGCTTCCGCATCTTTTGTGTCTCGTTGTGTCATATTGTCCCGGGTCACATCAACATCCTCGGAAACGCTCTTATGAAGATTAAGGCTCACATATACACACAAAACATAATATTTTAAATATTAATTTGTATGCACATATTGTTTAGAGATATCCTGATATGATCCTGAAAAGCAAAAAAGAATCAAATCCACGAATACCATTGAGAGCTTCAAAGATAATCATATTGTTCAAGATTAAAGATTGGAGATCAAGATTTGAAGAATAAAGTGTTTTGAAGAAATGAGTTACGAGCATCAAAGCATCAAAGATGGATCAAGTTTACGTCCATTACTGATGAGAAAGCTTGTTCGCTTAGGAAGAAGAATAACGCCATTTGGACGTGTGCATGAAAAGTTATACGCGTTTGCATGGGAAATCGGGAGATGCTGTTTTTCATGCAAAGGTGGCAAGTTTAATTATAGCATGGGCCACGAAATTAATCACTTAAATTCAGCCCATTGTTATGATTAATTAGGTCCAATTAGGCACGAATATTGAAGCCCAAAATCAGTTTGGGATTTATCCTTATCTAGTTAGATTTAGATAGATTTTTCTTATCTTATTTTTCGTATCTTTTGATTTTATCCTAGTTTGTTTAGGATTAGTTTTGGATCAGTTTTTATTACTTCTAGGACTCTAATTTTCGTCCATATATGCTCCTATAAATAGGAGTACCTTGTGACATTCATAATTCAGACAATTGCAAGAAATAAAGAGTTATTCTCAATCTGTCTCATGATCCTTCGGTTGATCAAACTGTTACCTACAATTCTATTGTTCTAGCAATACAATAGTCTTATTCAAGTTCTTCAGGGTATAATTAAGTACTTGGGAGAATTGCTATCCGGAGAATTAGTCGTGCGCGTTCGAGTTGATACAACACGGGTTCGCCGATCCTGATTTATCCTTCTACCTTTCATCGCCGCCAAAGTCACCTTCACAACGACCTCCGCCGTTCACGCCACCGTACGTCATCGTTCCAGCCACCACTGAAGCCATCCAAGGGTGTTCCATCGAGTCATAGTTCGAGTCTTCGTATTCTAGTAAGTTCTTTATTCATTCGAGTCTTGTTTGTTCTTAGTCGAGTCTTTCTCATGTTTTCCTTTATTCGTATTGATCCCTTACGCATCCGACATTGTTCCGTTCCTTGCTTCCGCGTCTTTTCATCCATGTCGTGTCCCATAGGTCCCAGGTCACATCATAAATTTGGCATCAGAGCCAGGTCAGCTCTGCTGGTCGTGGTTCAATCCGACGTGTCAGATTTTCTATCCTACGTGTCATACACGTGTCTTTTAATTTTTGTTTGTTTCACGAGTTGTAATATTGATATTCATTGAGAAAAAAAATAGAAAAGGAGCAGAGGGTTCGAATCCTACAGCACAAAAAAAATCGTAAAAAAAAATCGTAAAAAAAAAAAAAACTAAAAATCAGTTTGTTTAATGTGTTTTGGATCTTAATTCCTTGTTTTTAGATTGTTCCATATATTTAGGGATTCTTAGATTGTGTTCACACATCCAAAATCCTTATTCCCTTATCCATTAGATTTCTTCCCTTGTTTAGATAGATTTCATCCTAATCTACATCTATTCAAGATCTTTCCATCCTCCATACCTATCCACCTTGTTTTCGATTCCTACACCATAAGGGATTCGAAATTTTCAGCCTATCCATACCTACACCCGGTGCACCTTATACACCACATAGTCCGTACACCCATACACCCGTGGTCTACATACACCAATCAGCAGGTTTACCTACACCATCTATACAGCAGCCCCACATCATCAAGTTAGATGGATCCGGTCCGAGTCCGCCCGAATCGATTTAGAGATGCCGATGGTCTACACCGCAACAAGATAACCATTCCAGAGTTTGAGGGTCTACACGATCCAGATGCGTACCTAGATTGGGAACGCAGAGTTGATAAGTTCTTTGAGCGCTACTACTTCCCCGAGCCACAGAAAGTGCAATTAGTTTCCTTGGAGTTTAAAGGCTACGCAACAACATGGTGGGATTCCAGCAAAACCGATGCCACCGAGACCACCTTCCACCTATTGACACATGGTGTGAGTTGAAAGATTTGATGCGGAAACGCTTCATTCCAGACCACTACCAATGGGAGTTGGAGGAGAAGCTATACAAGCTTAGGCAAAGAGATCGAAGTGTAAATGACTACTACTACAAAATGATTGAAGCCATGAGACGAGCTGATATAGAGGAGTATCTAGAAGATACCATGGATAGATTCCTAGCTGGTCTACGAAGGGAAATCCGAGAAAAGTGATGAAGCCATGCCTAGGATTGAAGAAGATAATCCGGAGCTGCAAATGATTGGACCGATCACAAGACTAAGAGCAAAGAAATTGCAAGGCTATTTCCAAGCCTATGTGCGACGCAAGTTAGACGAACAAGAGATCATGCATTGCAGCCCTAAATGGATTACCATGTTGTCTATTCAAGATGAAGATGAAGGCATGAAGTTGGAGACGGGTACTTAAAGAGGGAAGAAGGATTTTGACGTGTTGCATGGCTCGTGCACGTCGAACTCATGCATGAATTATTTCGGATATTTGGGCAGCCATGGAGTTCAAATTAATTCAGCCCAATTCGAAATATTAGAGTCCAATTATGAAGGCCCAAAAGTGTTGGGTTTTATTTATCCATTAGATAGATTTTTATTATTTTATTTTTTGGTCTTTTTGGATTTGCCTTAAATAGAGTTCTAATTAAGGTAGGAATCCTAGTTAGATTAGGATATCTTTTTATTTTCGATTTCTTTTAGGATTTTACTTTAAATTTTCGTCCATCCCTCTTCTATATAAAGGGGATCATTGTTACTTTCATATTTAGACCATATTTGATTAAGAAGAATTTACCTTTCAATATTGTCTCACCCAAGATCCTCTTTTCTTAATTTTCAGCCGAAAATTGAACTCTTGAAAGCCTAGCAACTTCCAAGTTTTATTTAAGATCTCATTCTATTTCACTTGTGGGAATAGGGTTAGATTGCTATCGAGAAGACGACCGATTGTTGTACGTTTCGTGAGGTGATCTTCACGGGGTTTGCAGCTGTGTTTTCGACTCAAATTCTTCCAACACCACTGCCAATCATCTTCAACATCATCCATCCATCCAATTTCGTCCATTACACTATCATCCATCAAGTTCAAGTCAAGTTGTTCAAGTATACAAGCTGATCGAGTCCAGTTCGTTCATACGTGTTCAACTCGCCAAGATAAGCATCTATATTGTAAGTTCTTTATTTTCGTGTCCTAACCTATCTACTACAGCCCTTCTTCACCACATAACATCATACTACACGTCCATAGCCATACCTTTTCGATTCGAACCAAAACAGCCCTTTCCGACCTATTTAGTTGTGTTTTATTTGGTGTCGTGTCATAGTCTAGGTAATTTAATCGAGTCCTTTGAGTTTTGTTGAATCCTTACTTATCCGACGTTGTTTCGATTCTAGCTTCCGCGTATGTTTGTGTTGATCGTGTCCCATAGGTCCCGGGTCACATCAAAAAGGTAGCATTGTATCACTTCGACAAGTTGAAAGACATGGTGCAACATGCCATTGAGATAGAGAAGTGGTTGGAGAGTCTAGAGATGAGGCAAAATGAAGTGGTTCAAGTAGAGTCGAATGTAGAGTTGTCAACTGAGTTCATCGCCATCAAAGAAGATCCTACTTTCAAGGTACCCATTCTAGACTTCGTTGAAGCACCTATTATCTCACTGCCATCTGTTCATATGTGCTTAGAAGTCGAGAAAGAAGAAATGGAGGCCAATGATACAGTTGAGGAAGTTGAAGTAGTTGAAAAATTGATGGAGATACAGCCTTGTTTTGAAGAGGAGATTGACATTAATGGAGTAAAGACTGTGGAGCACAAAGAACTCAAAGAAGCAGTCATGGAGGAGCTACCGAGTTCTAACGTTTTTGATCAACCCTGTACTTTTGATGTCTTTATTTTACAGGTTGTTGAGAATGTTCCATATGATTTAGTTGTGCACACAAAGGAGTTTGATGATCCATTCATGGTAGTCCTTGACCTCGAAGATTTGAATTCGAGGATGAATTCTTTTCAAGAGGAGGGGAATGATATGATCCTGAAAAGCAAAAAAGAATCAAATCCAAGAATACCATTGAGAGCTTCAAAGATAATCATGTTGTTCAAGATTAAAGATTGGAGATCAAGATTTGAAGAATAAAGTGTTTTGAAGAAATGAGTTACGAGCATCAAAGCATCAAAGATGGATCAAGTTTACGTCCATTAATGATGAGAAAGCTTATTCGAGAGCTTAGGAAGAAGAATAATGCCATTTGGACGTGTGCATGAAAAGTTATATGCGTTTGCATGGGAAATCGGGAGATGCTGTTTTTCATGCAAAGGTGGCAAGTTTAATTATAGTATGGGCCACAAAATTAATCACTTAAATTCAGCCCATTGTTATGATTAATTAGGTCCAATTAGGCGCGAATATTGAAGCCCAAAATCAGTTTGGGATTTATCCTTATCTAGTTAGATTTAGATAGATTTTTCTTATCTTATTTTTGGTATCTTTTGATTTTATCCTAGTTTGTTTAGGATTAGTTTTGGATCAGTTTTTATTACTTCTAGGACTCTAATTTTCATCCATATATATGCTCCTATAAATAGGAGTACCTTGTGACATTCATAATTCAGACAATTACAAGAAATAAAGAGTTATTCTCAATCTGTCTCATGATCCTTCGGTTGATCAAACTGTTACCTACAATTCTATTGTTCTAGCAATACAATAGTCTTATTCAAGTTCTTCAGGGTATAATTAAGTACTTGGGAGAATTGCTATCCGGAGAATTAGTCGTGCGCGTTCGAGTTGATACAACACGGGTTCGCCGATCCTGATTTATCCTTCTACCTTTCATCGCCGCCAAAGTCACCTTCACGACGACCTCCGCCGTTCACGCCACCGTACGCCGTCGTTCTAGCCACCACTGAAGCCATCCAAGGGTGTTCCATCGAGTCATAGTTCGAGTCTTCGTATTCTAGTAAGTTCTTTATTCATTCGAGTCTTGTTTGTTCTTAGTCGAGTCTTTCTCGTGTTTTCCTTTATTCGTATTGATCCCTTACGCATCCGACGTTGTTCCGTTCCTTGCTTCCGCTTCTTTTCATCCGTGTCGTGTCCCATAGGTCCCGGGTCACATCATATCCATAATAAAAGAAAATATGGTTGAACATATTGCAAACGAAAATTCAATCTTCTTATATAAGTCACATTTCCTTATTTAATATATTTTTATATAGAGATCATTATTCTTACATTTAAAGCATATACATAAAACTAAAAGTATATTTCATTGTAAAATATTTTTTATTTGCATATGTAACTATATTTTAAATTTATTAAATATAATAAAATATTAAATATTTCACTTCACCCCATATGAAAAATACTAATTTTAATAAATATAAAACAATTCCTAACATATTCCCTTTTAAACAAAGAGAAAAGGAAAATGTTATGATTTTTTTGTTAAAAATGAAAATGCTATAAATCTATATGTATATAATAATAGAGTTGTGTAACAACTCTTTTACCGCCCATTTATATGGGTATTTTTATCAATTTTTAATATAATATTTTAACCTCAATTTTCTATATAATTAAATATCCTTAATAACCATAATCATATATATCAGTTACATACTTTAAAATCTATTTGATCAAATCGGCAATTTATAAGGCATGTGGAAATATGTGATATATTATGTAATGGTGAGTCACTAAATTATGGCCCTTAATTCTCACAAAAATTCAATTTGATAATATAAATTCTGAAACGACGGCATGAATATAGCAGTCATTGATTTTCTTTAGATAATCATGCATTACGAAATTATATCATAATTGCAGCAATAAAACTAAAAAATCATCATGAAACATTTTCCTTTCCCACAAATTAATCAAATACAGAGATAGAATATATCTCCGTCAATGCTAAATTAATATTTTAAGCACTACAAAGAAGCTTTTAAATCAATGTGGTACTCCGAATGGAGACTTGATATGATCCTGAAATGCCTTGAAGAATTAAATTCTGAGCTATCATTCAAAGGTCCGAAGATTGTTATAATGAGGGTCATCAAAGATTGGAAATCAAGATTTGAAGAACAATCCATGATGATCAAGATCATACTTGAAGAGTTGAAGATGGAAGTTCAAAGAGCCAGTGGTATGGGCATACTACATGAATACAGTCGGTATGGGCATACTGCCTGGTTGAAGATTAAATTAACGTATAGATTCAGCTTGAGTTTAGTGTGCATGCTATCATTTGATGATGAAGAAGGAAGCATGAAGACGTGAGAAGAAGAATGACGCCATTTGGACGTGTGCATGAAAAGTTATACGCGTTTGCATGGGAAATCGGGAGTTGCTGTTTTTCATGCAAAGGTGGCAAGAATTACATCCACATGGGCCACGAAATTAATACCATTATTTGAGCCCATGATCGAGTATTGGAGGTCCAAGATGGCGTGGATTTGTTCAAGTCCAAAGTTAGTTAGGATTTATCCTTATCTAGTTAGATTTAGATAGATTTTTGTTATCTTATTTTTGGTATCTTTTGATTTTATCCTAGATTGATTAGGATTAGTATTTTTCAATGTTTATCTAGTTAATTAGGGTTTAATTTTCGTCCATTATGTCTCCTATAAATAGGAGCACCCTGTGACATTCATAATTCAGACAATTGCAAGAAATAAAGAGTTATTCTCAATCTGTCTCACGATCCTTCGGTTGATCAAACACATTTACCTACAATTCTATTGTTCTAGCAATACAATAGTCTTATTCAAGTTCTTCAGGGTACAATCCTGTACTTGGGAGAATTGCTATCCGGAGAATTAGTCGTTCGCGTTCGAGTTGATTCAACACGGGTTCACCGATCTGTCCTATCCTTCTACCAAACCACCGCCGTCCTCACCAACACTCCTCCGCCGTCCGCCGTCGTTCACCATCAGATTCCAGCCTCCCTTCGACGTATCAAGTGGTTCATCGAGTCATAGTTCATGTCACCATATTCTAGTAAGTTCTATTTCCGTTCGAGTCTTGTCTTTTCTAGCCGAGTCTTTCTTGTTTTCTTTTACGTTTGTTCATTGTTCGCAGGTCACTATGATTCCAGTCCGCAACAGAATGTTCATTCCCGAGTTTGAAGGTCTACACGATCCCGATGCTTACCTTGATTGGGAACAAAAGGTAGACAAAGTTTTTGAGTGTTACGACTTTCCAGAGTCACAGAAAGTGCAACTAGTTTCATTAGAGTTTAGAGGCTACGCAGCAGCATGGTGGGAATTCCAGCAAAACCGATGTCACCGAGATCACCTTCCACCTATCGACACATGGCGTGAGTTGAAAGATTTGATGCGGAAATGCTTCATTCCAGACCACTACCAATGGGAGCTAGAAGAAAAGCTATACAAGCTTAAGTAAAGAGATCGAAGTGTAGATGCCTACTACAACAAAATGATTGAAGCCATGAGACGAGCTGACGTAGAAGAGTATCTAGAGGATACAATGGACAGATTCCTAGTTGGTCTACAAAGGTCCATCCGAGAAGAGGTCGCATTATATCAATTTAACGAATTGGAGGATATGGTACACTATGCTAAATAAGTTGAGAGGTGTTTGAGCCGTACTACACCTCAGTCCAGCCGTAGTCCCGAGCCTACATCCCGTGCGCCTGTTTGGACGCCACCTACATGGCCCATACTACCAACTCACCCGACCATTGTTACACCAAGTCCAACATGTGACGTACCATGCCTTGTATGTCAAACCCTTGAAGAAGAGATGGAGATCAATGCTGCCGTAGAGGAGATCGGAATCATTAAAGAGCTGTTCGAAGCTGAGGAGTTCGAAACAGTTGAAGAGCTGTTGGAAATGCAGCCATATTTTCAAGAAGAGATTGACATTAATGGAGTAAATACTATGGAGCATAAAGAACTCAAAGAAGCAGTCATGGAGGAGCTACCGAGTTCTAACGTTTTTTATCAACCCTGTACTTTTGATGTCTTTATTTTACAGGTTGTTGAGAATGTTCCTTATGATTTAGTTGTGCACACAAAGGAGTTTGATGATCCATTCATGTTAGTCCTTGACCCCGAAGATTTGAATTCGAGGACGAATTCTTTTCAAGAGGAGGGGGAGGGGAATGATATGATCCTGAAATGCCTTGAAGAATCAAATTCTGAGCTATCATTCAAAGGTCCGAAGATTGTTATAATGAGGGTCATCAAAGATTGGAAATCAAGATTTGAAGAACAATCCATGATGATCAAGATCATACTTGAAGAGTTGAAGATGGAAGTTCAAAGAGCCAGCGGTATGGGCATACTACATGAATACAGTCGGTATGGGCATACTGCCTGGTTGAAGATTAAATTAACGTATAGATTCAGCTTGAGTTTAGTGTGCATGCTATCATTTGATGATGAAGAAGGAAGCATGAAGACGTGAGAAGAAGAATGACGCCATTTGGACGTGTGCATGAAAAGTTATACGCGTTTGCATGGGAAATCGGGAGTTGCTGTTTTTCATGCAAAGGTGGCAAGAATTACATCCACATGGGCCACGAAATTAATACCATTATTTGAGCCCATGATCGAGTATTGGAGGTCCAAGATGGCGTGGATTTGTTCAAGCCCAAAGTTAGTTAGGATTTATCCTTATCTAGTTAGATTTAGATAGATTTTTGTTATCTTATTTTTGGTATCTTTTGATTTTATCCTAGATTGATTAGGATTAGTATTTTTCAATGTTTATCTAGTTAATTAGGGTTTAATTTTCGTCCATTATATCTCCTATAAATAGGAGCACCCTGTGACATTCATAATTCAGACAATTGCAAGAAATAAAGAGTTATCCTCAATCTGTCTCACGATCCTTCGGTTGATCAAACACATTTACCTACAATTCTATTGTTCTAGCAATACAATAGTCTTATTCAAGTTCTTCAGGGTACAATCCTGTACTTGGGAGAATTGCTATCCGGAGAATTAGTCGTGCGCGTTCGAGTTGATTCAACACGGGTTCACTGGTCTGTCCTATCCTTCTACCAAACCACCGCCGTCCTCACCAACACTCCTCCGCCGTCCGCCGTCGTTCACCATCAGATTCCAGCCTCCCTTCGACGTATCAAGTGGTTCATCGAGTCATAGTTCGTGTCACCATATTCTAGTAAGTTCTATTTCCGTTCGAGTCTTGTCTTTTCTAGCCGAGTCTTTCTTGTTTTCTCTTTGTTCGTATTGATCCCTTACGTATCCGACGTTGTTCCGTTCCTAAGCTTCCGCATATTTCTTCTGTGTCGTGTCCCATAGGTCCCGGGTCACATCATAAATTTATAAGACAGATCGGTGAACCCGTGTTGAATCAACTCGAACGCGCACGACTAATTCTCCGGATAGCAATTCTCCCTAGTCTAGATAAGGATAAATCCCAAACTGATTTTTGGGCTTGAAATTTTATCCTATTTTGATTAGGATTAGTGTTATTTTCGAATTCTCTTAGTTTTAGGACTCTAATTTTCGTCCATATACACTCCTATAAATAGGAGCACCATGTGACATTCATAATTCAGACAATTGCAAGAAATAAAGAGTTATTCTCAATCTGTCTCACGATCCTTTGGTTGATCAAACTGTTACCTACAATTCTATTGTTCTAGCAATACAATAGTCTTATTCAAGTTCTTCAGGGTATAATTAAGTACTTGGGAGAATTGCTATCCGGAGAATTAGTCGTGCGCGTTCGAGTTGTTTCAACACGGGTTTACCGATCCTGATTTATCCTTCTACCTTTCATCGCCGCCGAGATTCCTTCCACCACCGTCGTTCGTCGTGATTCCAGCCATCACCGCCGAGTTCTAGCCATCCAAGGGTGTTCATCGTGTCAACAGTCGAGTCCTAGTTCGTGTCTACGTATCCTAGTAAGTTCTATTTCCGTTCGAGTCTTGTTTTTTCTAGTCGAATCTTTCGTCTTTTCTCTAGAGTCGTATTGATCCCTTACGCATCCGACGTAGTTTCGTTCCTAGCTTCCGCGTCCTTTGTCTTTGTTGTGTCCCATAGGTCCCGGGTCACATCATAAATTGGTATCAAAGCCAGGTTACGAAGAGCAATGCATGAAGATAGAAGAACTCATCAAATTGTGCATGCATGACAGATTCGCATTGCATGGAATTTTCGTCCCTTAGTTGATTTAATTAGGGATTGAATTTTATTTAGACTATAGTATTTATTTAATTATGTTAGACTATAGTTTAGCTCAGATTTTTATTTAATTTAATGTAATTTTCGTCCATATTATAGTCAAGGTTGACTAGAATTGTATTTAAGGCAATTTCCTACCTTGAATAGAATTCTAGTTTAGGTATCTTCCTAGTATAGTTAGAGATCCCTTTTGGATCAATTTTTGAGCCTTTTTTGATGATTATTTTCGTCCCCCCTATGTATTATAAATAGGGGAACCATTGCACATTATTATTTTAGACATTGCATGAAATAAAGAGTTAATTTCTCAATTGTCTCACCGATCCTTTGGTTGATCGACCCATTTATCAAGTTCTTTAGACCTAGCAAATCTAAAGTCCTATTTCAAACTCTTTTCTATTCCATCGAGTCTAGGGGGGAGTGCTATCCAACTTGGAGTATTCAAGAAATCGCATTTCGTCTTCACCGCAAGACGGGGTTCGAGTAAGTCTACTTCTTCTACCTTGTTTATTCATCTCCATCATTTATCTACCTTCATCCCTACATTACGCACGTATCATCATCATCCATAGTCCACAAAACAGCCCAAATCCACTCCATAATTCGATATAGGAGAGGTTAAGGACGAAAATTAGAGTCCTAATAACTTAAGAATTCGATTCTAATACTAATCCTAATCAAAATAGGATAAAATCAAAAGATACCAAAAATAAGATACCAACATTGTCGTATTGATCCCTTACGCATCCGACGTAGTTCCGATTCTAGCTTCCGCGTATTTTGTCTTGGTCGTGTCCCATAGGTCTCGGGTGTCACGGGATGCCACCCCCATCCTATCCCCTCTCCCAGGATACGCCGGGACAAGTCCATTCCCTTATCTCGATCATTGGGATAGGCAACGCCGGACCCTTACTGCCGAGGCCCGTCGGGCTCCCGTGACTGGCGCCCCAGCACCCCGGGCCACCCGCACCCGCCTGGGCCGCCAGCACTAGCACCAACATACCGTCGGGGCGGACCTCCGCCAAACGCCCCGCCCGAAGCTCCTTAGTTGCCTAGAGTGCTAGCTTTTTCCTTGTAGTGTACATATTGTAAGCACGGCCTTACACGGCCGTTTTTGTCGTTTTCTAGCTTAGTAGTATCTAGTGCTGTCGCTAGCCTTTTTTTCTTTAAGCCTATTATAGGGGGTGAGAGCGAACTTTTGTCTGACTGTGAGCGTTGTAAGGAGCGACCCCCTCTCCGACCAACGCGTGCTGTAATTGCTTCCAAGCTATAATGTACATTCAAATTGCATTAATGAAGATTTCCTTGCAATCAATCGTGTTCATGTGTTGCTTGCTCTGCCGAGACCACTAAAAGCACCGGAGGGTGTGAATTGCGTCGTCATCGTGCATCAAGCTTTGCAAGCAAAGCTTTCGTGAGTGAGGCGGACGTAGTCTAGGACGGACTACTAGCCGCACGGTGCGCCACTAACCCAAGCACTACAAGCGCCCCGTGACAGGTGGTATCAGAGCCTCAGCTCCTGATCCACGGACCGAGGCGGGTTACTATGGAAAACGTGGCTACTGCTTCCAACACGAAGGGTGGCCAAACGGGACCCGAAATGGGGACCCCAACAAAGGCCCCGACCAAGAGTGAAAGAATGAACTCCATAGAAAATGAGTGCAAAGGTCGAAATCCTTGAAGAGGAGAACCTAGATCTCCACCATCGGCTGGGCGAGAGTCGAGAGGCACGGGCGTCCGAAGGAGAGACGCAACGTGCTATTGAAAGGTTGGAAACGCAGGTGGCGTTACTCCAACAAGCCGTTGTCAACAGAGGGCCGGCGGGCTGAATGGAGAATTTTGGCACTGGAGGGGGAGCGAGAAAACGCATCCCCGAACCACAACTCTACAGCGGTGTTAGAAACGCGAAGGAAGTCGACAACTTCCTCTTCGACATGGAGCAGTATTTCGTAGCGGCCGAGATAGAAGAGGAATCGGAGCGAATCGCCACGGCCACTATGTATTTGACTGGAGATGCGAAACAATGGTGGCGAGGGAAATACCAAGACATCCGGGATCGACGGGAGCGGCTCAATACGTGGGATCTCCTTCAAGCGGCCATCAGAAAACAGTTCTTCCCTGAGAACGTCGGGTATAACGCCCGCAAGGCACTTCGGGAGCTCAAACAAACAGGCACGGTTAATGAGTACACCAAAGCATTTGCCTCCATATTGTTGGACCTCCCGAACATGGATGAGGAGAGTAAAGTCTACCAATTTATGGATGGACTGAAGCCCTGGGCCCGTGCCGAACTACAACGCCAACGAGTATCCAACATCCGCGACGCAATGGCAGCGGCGGAATGCTTAATGGACTACCATACGGAGACCCGAGAGAAGAAGCCACCAGCGCCCAGTGGTAACCAACAGAAGGGGAGTGGGGGCAGAACTTTCCGCCCCACATACAACAGAGGTGGGGGAGAAAAGCCCTCCCATTCCCAAGAGAGTTCCCAAGGGAGCACCAACAAGAGCCGCCCTCAAGGGGCAACAAAGCCGCGGGAAGCTCGAGATTTGACGGGTGTTTCTTGTGCAACGGCCCGCACATGCTAAAGGATTGTCCAAAGCGACAACTAATTAATGCTCTATGTGGAGACATGGAGTGGGACAAGCGAACGTCCAAGAAGAAGGAGAAAGAACCGGTGCCAGTCCCGGAAGAGCCTGAGGAAGATTCCGAGAGTGAAGGAGAGAATCTTGGAGCCTTCTCACATAGGTGCAATGCCCTGTCAAGGACGGGGGCACGGAAGGGTAAGGCGTTACCTAAAAACACGAAGACCGCCCCCGCAATGGAGGGCGGAGCAGTTGGAGAAGCGTCGGCAAAGTCTACCAAGGAGAAGGGGTTGATGTTTGTCGACGTGAAGATCAACGGGAAGCCCGTTCGAGCGATGGTGGACACAGGTGCCACACATAACTATCTTGCTAGCACCGAAGTTGAAAGACTTGGGCTAGTCTTGGAGAAGGGAGTGGGCCGAGTGAAGGCCATCAATTCTGCCGCTCAACCGATTGCCGGAGTTGCAAGGTCCGTGTTAATCAAGCTAGGGCCATACGAAGGGAGGACAAATTTGTCCATTGTGACCATGGATGACTTCAAGCTCATCCTTGGGTTGGACTTCCTGCGGGACACGAAGACGGCGGTGATGCCCCATGCGGGAGCCCTCATGATGATGGGTAATAAACCCTGCGTGGCCCAAACGGTGTCACACAAAATGAGTTCTAAGCCGTTGTCCGCCATGCAGTTTGTGAAGGGGTGCCGGAAGAGCGAGCCATCCTTCCTGTGCACCCTCCAAATAGAAGACATTGAAGAGAAGTCGGGGAAGATCCCCGAGGTCGTGAAGAAAATCCTTCGGGAGTTCGAAGACACCATGCCTGATGAACTGCCGAAGAAGCTGCCGCCAAAGAGGGCAGTTGACCATGAGATTGAGTTGGTGCCAGGCACAAAGCCTCCTGCCCGAGCACCATATCGAATGTCATACCCTGAGCTCGAGGAGCTCAGGAAGCAATTAAAGGAACTGCTCGAGAGCGGGCTGATCCGGCCTGCAAAGTCCCCGTACGGTGCCCCTGTGCTGTTCCAGAAGAAGTCAGATGGCACCCTACGAATGTGTTGTGATTATCGCGCCCTGAACAAGCTGACGGTGAAGAACAAATATCCAATACCATTAGTGGCGGATTGCTTCGATCGCCTCAGCCGGGCAAAACATTTTTCGAAGATCGATCTTAGATCGGGCTACTGGCAGGTTCGGATCAAGGAAGGAGATGAGTTCAAGACAACTATCGTGACAAGGTACGGGGCATACGAGTACTTGGTGATGCCCTTCGGCTTGACAAACGCCCCCGCCACCTTCAGCACCTTAATGAACCAGGTACTCCACGGGTTCCTGGACGAGTTCGTGGTAGTATACCTTGACGATATTGTCATCTACAGTGAATCCCTTGAGGAACATCTGGAGCATCTCCGCAAGGTATTCACTAGACTGAGAGAGCACGAGCTTGACGCCAAGCCATCGAAGTGCTCATTTGGCCAAGACAGGATCGAGTTCCTGGGCCACATCATTGAGAGAGGGCGAATCCGCATGAATCCCAAGAAGATCCAAGCCATTGAAGAGTGGAAGCCGCCGGAAGATGTTCATGGAGTGAGATCATTCCTTGGGCTGGCTAACTACTACAGAAGATTCGTGAAGGGGTACTCCGAGATTGCCCGCCCCTTGACAGATCTCACGAAGAAAACCGAGGTGTGGAAGTGGACGCCCCAAGCACAGGCGGCCTTCGAAAAGTTGAAGAAGGCGATCATGAGTGACCCCGTGCTCGCACTCCCCGACCTCACCAAACCTTTTGTTGTGGAGACGGACGCCTCCGAGTTTGCCCTTGGCGGAGTGCTAACTCAGGGAGCGCACCCCGTGGCTTTTGAGAGCCGAAAGTTGAAGGAGGTCGAAAGACGTTACCCAGTGCACGAGAAGGATTTGTTGGCCGTTGTTCACTGTTTGAGACAATGGCGACACTATTTGCTGGGCTTCCCTTTTGTGGTCAAGACAGACAACACAACGGTGAGCTACTTCCTGACCAAACCGAAGCTAACTGCGAAGCAAGCAAGATGGCAGGAATTGCTTGCAGAGTTTAATTTCTCACTGGAGTACCGGGCAGGCTCCAGCAATCATGTCGCTGACGCCTTAAGCCGTAGGGCTGATTTGGAAGATCAACCGGTGATGGCGGCCCTCGCCTCCAGCAAAGCGACCACCGACTTGAAGAACCGAATCCGTGAGCTCACCAAGGAAGACCCTACTGCACAGGGCCTACTCAACCTAGTCGAGCAAAAGAAGACCCGGAACTTTTGGCTCGAAGAGGGATTTCTGAAGACAAAGGGAAACCGCCTCTACGTCCTGAAAGGCGGGGACCTACGGAGAACTATCATCGCGGAGTGTCATGACACTCTCTGGGCGGGACACCCTGGCGAAGAACGCACCGTGGCCCTCGTACAGAGGACGTACTTCTGGCCACAGATGCGAGATGAGATTGAAACGTTCGTCCGCACCTGCATTGTATGTCAACAGGACAAGGCGGATCGACACAAGAAAGCAGGGTTGCTAGAGCCACTTCCCATACCCTCACGACCATGGGAGAGTGTCTCAATGGACTTCATTACCGGTTTACCCAAGGTTGGAGACTTGGATGCGATCGTGGTGGTGGTAGACCGGTTCTCGAAGTACGCCACTTTTGTGCCAGCCCCCAAGACAATCACAGCAGAAGAGACAGCTCAACTCTTCTTTAAGCACATTGTCAAGTTTTGGGGACTGCCGCGGGATATTGTTAGTGATCGGGACTCCCGTTTCACTGGCAACTTCTGGACCGAGCTGTTCAAATTACTCGGGTCCAAGCTGAATATGAGCTCAAGCTTTCATCCACAGTCCGACGGGCAGACGGAGCGCTTCAATTCTATGCTGGAGGAATATCTTCGGCACTTTGTCAGCGCCAATCAGAAGGACTGGGTGAAGCTCTTGGATGCTGCTCAGTTGTGCTTCAATGCCCAAAAGTGCTCTACCACTAACGGTACGCCTTTTGAGATATGTACCGGGCAGCAACCGCTCCTCCCACACTCGATCGACGCCCCACAAGGTGCCAGAGTTTCGCCGGTGCAGAGTTTCTCTCTGGAATGGAAGCAGAACCTCGACCTCGCCCGAAGCTACCTGGAGAAGGCACAGCAGCGCATGAAAAAATATGCAGATCAGAAGCGACGCTTCGTGGAATATCGAGTGGGAGACCGAATTATGGTTAAGGTCCCGGACCAACGACTTTCCAAAGCATCCCGAGGCCGGGACGCCCGGTTGATGCCAAAATATATTGGGCCCTTAACCATCTTGCAGCGCATTGGGAAGGTAGCCTACCGAGTAGAGTTGCCCCCATGGTAGCGGATCCACAATGTCATCCACGTCAGCCAACTGAAGCCGTTCCAGGCAGATAAAGTGGACGCTACGCGCGCCATGCCCGACCGCCCCCAGCTCCGTCTGGCCAATGACACAGGGAAGCGGATCGCGGAAGCCATCCTTTGCCACCGGGACGCCGCAAAACGCAAGAAGCTCCACAGAGAGTACCTGGTGAAGTGGGTGGGCTGTCCAAAGGAGGAAAGCACGTGGGAGAGAGCGACAACCCTCAAGGCGTTCCAGCCGCTGATCGACGCGTATCTGCTAATCGTGGCGCCGAGGACGTCGCCAACTCCAGAGGGGGAGAGCTGTCACGGGATGCCACCCCCATCCTATCCCCTCTCCCAGGATACGCCGGGACAAGTCCATTCCCTTATCTCGATCCTTGGGATAGGCAACGCCGGGCCCTTGCTGCCGAGGCCCGTCGGGCTCCCGTGACTGGCGCCCCAGCACCCCGGGCCACCCGCACCCGCCTGGGCCGCCAGCACTAGCACCAACATACCGTCGGGGCGGACCTCCGCCAAACGCCCCGCCCGAAGATCCTTAGTTGCCTAGAGTGTTAGCTTTTTCCTTGTAGTGTACATATTGTAAGCACGGCCTTGCACGGCCGTTTTTGTCGTTTTCTAACTTAGTAGTATCTAGTGCTGTCGCTAGCCTTTTTTTCTTTAAGCCTATTATAGGGGGTGAGAGCGAACTTTTGTCTGACTGTGAGCGTTGTAAGGAGCGACCCCCTCTCCGACCAACGCGTGCTGTAATTGCTTCCAAGCTATAATGTACATTCAAATTGCATTAATGAAGATTTCCTTGCAATCAATCGTGTTCATGTGTTGCTTGCTCTGCCGAGACCACTAAAAGCACCGGAGGGTGTGAATTGCGTCGTCATCGTGCATCAAGCTTTGCGAGCAAATCTTTCGTGAGTGAGGCGGACGTAGTCTAGGACGGACTACTAGTCGCACGGTGCGTCACTAACCCAAGCACTACAAGCGCCCCGTGACACCGGGTCACATCAAGACTGGTGATGAATGAAATTAATCCCGATAAGGGTATTGAAGTGTTGATGCAATAGAAGAGCGGAGAGACAAGCATTCTTCAATACAAGGTAGAAAAAATATAGTTCTGAAAAATGTCAATCTCTCTAATTTTTAATGGTATATATGAGTTATTAACAATTTACTTTTTGGTGAAGATATCTCACCTTTTTTGTTCTATTTTATGCCAGAGTCCAAATTGAATTTAAGGTTTCAACTTTGATTTCTCAATGAATTTTGAGCATTTCGTTATCTCTAGGAATTTGGAAGAAATGCTTCTATGAACTTTCTTGGCGACAACCACGCTTCCAGAAAACTGCAAAAACTATCATGATGCCATTAAATCACTTTTCAAAGAAGAATATGTTGTGGAGATTAATTTTATCTATTTTTTATATATTGTGTATTGATATAATCAAGTTTATTGTTCTTTGATTTAAAAAAATAGGGGCTTTGAAAATTCTCTTTAGGTTTTATGTGATGTGGCTTGCAAAAAAGTAAATCACACACTCACACACATATTTATATATATAATAGAGTTTTGCAACATTATTTTTTATATGTGTGAATTTCTCATATGTTCCTTATTTTATTTTATATTAATTTAACTATATCATATGTAACAAAATTAAATAAATTAAATCATATTTATATTGAGCAATTTGCAATATGGACTTTTGTTTAGGCTTAAGCTACTTTATTTTTTTTACTGTCATCGATATATATAACAATTGTATCTCTTTGATACATAATTTTTTAAGCATAAATGATAAATTATTCATTAAATAGATAAAAAAAAATCATAGCATTTCAATTAATTTAATGAAAAGTGTAATATTTTTCAACAGGAAAATATATTTTTAATGAAAAATATTTTAGTGTTTTAACTGTAAAAGATGTTTTTAAGCACAAAAGATATATTTTTCTTCAACACCAAAACTCCTTTACATCACCCCGTGCCCAATAAGGCTCATACATCCATCAGACGGGTAACCCGCAAAAAAAAATTGATAAAAATAAGTATCAATCTTTACATTAAAAAGTATCATTTAAAGTTAAAAAATTATTACTTGTATCATTAAAAAGTAACTGGTCTGTTACTTATCTTATATGAGTTTATGTAGTTCAAATTGTGATGTTTTTCCATTCCAATTAATGTTTAGAGTTTGGAGGGGAAGGGGGTTAGGTTTTTTTAGGTTTCATGGTTTTTAGAGTTCATAGTTTTTAGGGTTTTTTAGGATTTTTTTAGTATTTTTTAGGGGTTTTTATTGTTTTTTTAGGATTTATGTTTTTTTAGGTTTATTAATCTCAATTATGGGTTATATTTATTTTAAAAAATATTAAATTCATTCACTTTTATTTTATGGTTCACTAATTCCAATTAGGGTATATATTTATTTCAAAATTATGTTTTTTTTCTCAATTCCATTTTATATTTATTTTGAAAAATTAAATTAATTGTCGAGCGCAATGCACGAACCCAAGCATTAGCGTCGGGCGAGTGCATTGTGTAAGTCGCCGAATTAAAAAAAACCATTCACTTTAATTTTAGGGTCCGTTAAATCAATTTTAAGATATATATTTATATTTATTTTTAAAAAATTAAATTAACTCATTTCAATGTTTAGAGTTCACTAATTGTATTTTAGGGTATACAATTTAGGGGAGGGATCGAAAAACAAAATAAAAAAAATTGAAAAAAAATCAAAAATAAAAAAAATAATTTATGGCGCGTTGTACCCCACGTGCCTGAAATGGAGCAGCTTTTTTTGTGCTATTGGGCCTTATTTAGCCTGAACCAGTCTGATGAGTCCAGGCTCATACATCTTGTGCATGGGAAAGTATCCATTTTTTCAATTGTAAAAATATTAAAGAAAAAATCTAATATTTTTAACGTTTCCGCCTAATTTGAGTTAATTTAACTAATACTATTTTATTGAATACTTTATACTTTAAATAAACGTGTTAAAAATTAAAAAAAAAATTGACAAACATTTGAATCAAAATTAAATTTATGTAGAGTTTACTCTTTATATGGGATACATTAATTTTTAACAAAGTATAATTAAAAAAATTTAAGACTTTTTTCTTATATGCCATTCGAGCTATAATTAATTATACAATGCATCAATTATTTCAAACGCTTCTCCTATCAATTATTGTTTTCAATCTATATCAATATATGTTGGGAAGAAAGAAATGTATATGTTAAATTAAACTAAAGTTCTGTGAGATTGTCTTATTAATTAGTCAAAATCTACGAGATGAATAAATATTTGGATACAAATACAATCAAACACTAAGAGCACATTTGGTTCGTCGGATTAGCTAGGATAGGAAAAATAATCCCGAGTTATCCTTCGTTTAGTTTGTGTGATGAGGCCCGATATTGATTGCAAGCCCAGTGCCTTATCATGCATTTGAAGGATAAATAATCATCCCAAAGTTGGGATGATTATTAATCATCCATTTTGTCCATTGTATAAAATTACTATATTGTCTATATTTTTTTTATTTATTTATATTTCTATTGTGGTTTTTTTTGTTTTTTGTTTAATGTTTGTGCTAATATAGCAAAAATCTTGATTACACGAAGGCAAATTAGATTATTTACCAATTATGCTCCTTTGGAAATCCTAATAGCATTTTTATAAATAAATTATTAAAGTAAGCTTTTATTAGAAATTGACTAAATAATAACGGCAACTATTTGTGAAGGAGTATAATTTATCATTATGCGATACCTAAAAGTTTGTCCGTTAAAGTTTCATTTCTTATAATAAATTCAAGATTAAAAAAATACTATTAGGTATGAAATAATATAATTTTATAAGCATTAAAAATAAATAAATTTATATAACTACACAAGGATTTAAATTCTCACAAGGTGAATAACATAAGACAAAACAAAATAAAAAGAAAAAAGAAAACCAAAATTATTAATAAATATTTTAGAATTTTATTAAATATGGTTAAAAATAATTACAACTTCAAAATTATTTGTGAAATACTTATATGAAGGGCAATTTAGGTATTCTCCTATATTCTAATCATAATCATTCAATCCAAACATAATATTGACAATTTATCCTAAATAGATAAAATCTCAATCAATCAATACAAACAAATGATTATTAATCAATGAACAGTGCAATCCTACTTTATCTTATCAATCTTATTTATCCCATCAGTCAAACCAAACGGGGCCTAAGGCTTTGTTTGCTTTAAAGGATTATCCTAGTTTAGGGGGATTGATAAAATTATCCCTCCTTATCATTTGTTTTATTTGAAGGATTAGAGCTTGGGATTGATAACGGGCCCGGGCTCCAATCACTCATTTGTGTGATTGTTCATCACCCCATTTTTGGGGAGATTAAATTCATCATTTCCCATGTATTAGTAAAATTATCAATATAACCTTATCAGAAATAAAATTCAAACAAATGCGCCCTTGAATTTGTAGATATTTTTTTATATCAATCATTCAAAACAAAACATAGGTTGAAAATTGGAGAACCCTTCCCCTTCCTGCGTGACGTCGAGCACTGAAATTGGAGGTAAGATTTATGCTATACTCTCAAATCTCTCTTTGTTTGTTGCTCTTTTACTCTGCGATTCTCAAATCTCTCTCCTTCTCTAATCTTCTTGTTCTGCTGCTCTCCATCATTCCAAACAAAAGAGGTTGAAAATTGGAGAACCCTATCCCCATCTGCGCAACGTGAAGCACAAAAAATTTGGAGGTAAGATTTTCGCTATACTCTCAAATCTCTCTTCACCTCTGGTTTCTTGTGTGGTGGATGATTATGTGATTTATACTATGGGATATAATTTGAACTTTTTGAGCAGTTGAACTATACCCGATTGCTTTATTTTGGCTTGCAGCTCTCTGATTGCTATAAAGGAGAGTAATGTCTTCTTTCCCCCCATTTGGGAAATCTTCGAGCAATGATTGAAAGAAAATAGTGCCGGATCGAAACAATGTCTCAAGTCAAAGGAAGGGGAGTCGGATATTGATCATACTTTCAGGGTTTGGTCTAAGATTTGTGCAAGGGCAACAAGAGCTGCAGCCATCACTCATGTACACAAAAAAATAAACTTTTTTTGGAATCAAATGGATCGAAGGAAGATGCCTGTGTGTATGTGAGAGAGGGGGGGAATAAGTGAGGGTGAGGAGTGAGGAGTGTGAGAGAAATGGCCCAACTGCGACTCTGGTCCCTGACAATTGATTTTAACTTCATTCGGAATTATTATTTGATTTAAATAAAACCGTCCACACAACTGAAAATTATAGTTTGTTAAAAGAAGTTGATATTTTTTCAAAATAATTTAATTTTTTAAAATTAATATCCACTTTTTCAAAAAATTTACAAGTATAACACTTAATCAATTTTTTCGACTGAAAATTATATGTAGTTGATTGTATTTTAATATATTTATTTCGTCAGCTGCGTAACAATATTCTTCAATCAAAAAAATTTAAAATACAATAAATTTTTGTAATAATTCCAAAACCTTATATTTCAATTGCATTAAACCATGAGATAAAAATTAGTTTGAGGTTGCTTAAATTTTTTACACATGCGCACTCTTAACCTGATATGACATGATTTTATTTTTTTGTAATAATTTTTAATTTTTTCATAATTATAATTTCTAACAAAAGTGACATTAGAGTCTATTAACCCAAAATTATTATGAGAATATTGATTTGTAAACATAATATTAATGTGAATACTAATAGGTAATTAAAAGAGGACTTGTGAAGAAGAAACTATTTTCATTAATGATTTTTGTCATTATTTTAAAATGTTTAGTAAATTGTTTTGTGCATCAATTATTTTCAATTTCATGATTTCAAGCATTTTTTAATAGAAAAATACAATTTTAATAATTATAAATGAATATATTATATGAAGGGCAATTCAGGTATTTCTTAACATTTTAATTCTAATCATTCAATCCAAACAAAATATTAACAATCTATCCTAAATCATTAAAATTGTAATCAAGCAATCCAAACACAAGATTATTTTTATCCAAACAATGCAATCCTACTTTATCCTATCAATCTTATCTATTCCATTACTCGAACCAAACGGGGCCTAATAAAATTACAAATGTTTCACCGAATATGAGTTTTGATTCAAGTCTTGGCCCGGCCTATGAATTTGACCCGTAAAACAGTCTCTCTCATACAAAATTGTCATTAAATTAAAGAAAAATATTTCCAGTTAATAACAAATATAGAAATCTTTACAGTAGATTATTTAAATACTATGTATATAAATTGATCTTCGTGCATCACAGGAGGATAAAAGTTGTGATAATTATCGATTTGGAGCATGGAAGATGAAATCTATTAATTTAGATCATCAATGATTGGAACTATCAATCCAAGACCTAAAAATAATTTATTTTTATTCTTATTGTATTTTATAATTATTTTTTCATATTTTTTATTAAATTTAATAGATAACTCTTAAAGAAATTTACATTGAAAATTAGTATAAAACTAATTAGAAATACACACGAATCGAATTACATAATTTAAGAGGCCTCTAGTACAAAAAAAAATGGGATTTAAATTGCCTCAAGTATTAAACCGCATATACCTGTTCTCCCTCTCTCTCTCTCTCTCTAAATAAAAAATAAAAAAAATCCCGTATTTACCTTAATTAAATTTGGACACGAGCCAAAACATATACGATATCCCAAAATTTGCTACTTCATAAACACGTTCATTCTAGGCGGGAAACCAACCAATCTCCGACGATGAGAGGTACCGGCCGCCGCCGCGCGATGGAATCCCTGGCCCCGGACTGGCGTCCGCCACCTCCGACTCCGACCAACACTGGCGACCCCTTGCAGAACTTCTCCACCCCAGTTCCCGGCCGTGAATCCGACGCCAGCTTCTGCAGCAGCCGCCACTCCATTGCCTCCATCCCAAACATTTCCGATCGATCCTACCAACAATCCGCCCTCCGCACCATCAATTCCTTCCTCGCCTCTCAATCCGCTCCCTTTTCGCTCAAACATCCTTTGCCTTCCGCTAAAGACATCACTGAAACCCTAAAGCTTCTGCTCCAACGCTTCGGGTTCGTTTCGAAGAAAATCGACGAAGATCTCAGCCTCGTCTTGAAGTTCTTCAAATGCCCCTTGAAACTGAACAAATCTGCGCTGCGTGCCCCTGGAACGCCGCATTCCTGGCCCAATTTGCTTGCGGTTATTCACTGGCTTGTTCAGTTAGTTCAGTATGGGAATTCTTCGCCTGATCTTGAGGGTGATAAGATGTTGGTGTACAGTACAAACAGTTATTTGCACTACATCGAGGGAGATGATGAGGCCATGGATGCTTTGGATGCAGACTGTTTAAAGGAGTTGGAAGAGTGGAGGGATAAAGTGGGGGAAAATGCCAAGTCCGTGGATGAAACTGCAAATGAGCTGGATGCCAAATTGGCTTTGAAGAAGGGCCCAAGTCAGAAGGAGGTTTTGGAGCAGGAGAAGGCGGTGGTGGAAAAGGACGTGATGAAGTTCCATGATATGATTGAACAGTTAGACGCTCATCTGGTGGATGTGCAAAAGAAATTGGAGGAGAAGGAAAGAGCATTAGAGGCCAAGGTGGAGGAGTGGAAGAGGATTTGCAATGAGAATGAGGAGTTGAAGAGGAAGATTGAGGAACAAGGAATTAATTTGAGAGATGCTGAGAGAATGAAGCGAGAATTGCAAGCTATGGATCGGGATTTTGAGGAGACGGAGGCTGGGAGAATTGTCTGGGAGGAGAAGATATGGGAGCTCGATTCTGAGATAGGGCATAAGTTTAAGGAGCTCGAGCCTCTTGAGATGGAATGCAACCAAGCTATTAGAAGGTGTTTCTTCTGGTCACTCCCTTTATTATTTCAAAACTGCATAAACTAGTTGACATTGCTATTGTTTCAATCTTTTCTTTGCAGTTGTCAATTCACATTTGTATTTGAATGGCGGTAAAGGAAATTTGGCTGCACTAATACTAGCAGCTTTAGTATATTAGTGTCGAGCGTCTCTTGCTCAAGCTCATTTGCTTCCTTTTATATCTGATGAGGTGATGACCCACTGATGCTTAGGTAATGGCATGGTTATTGGTCCTGCATCTTGTGCAGAAGTTTATGAGCTTTTAGTAAGAACTAAGAAGTGACATCTGAATCCCTGTAATTAGCTTCTTCGCTAAGATTGCCTCTACAGCTATTTAGGATAGCATGATACCACTAAGTAGTAATTTTATAGCATCTCTATTGACTATAGGTAGTTCAGGTGCGCTATTATTATAGTCAACTCTAAATCATTCTCGAGTAACTCCTTTTTCATCATATCTTTTTTATCTGTACTTTATTGTGAACATATAGTTTGGTACACGGTTTGACGACAAGGATGCAAATCATGGACCTTTCCCCAATCCACCAAAACCCAGAAGAAGAAAAAAGGCAGGAAAGAGAACCAAATAAATATATTACTTTACATATGATTTAATGGAAGAAAACCTTTTCTATCTGTTTATTTTTTCGCTGCATGAAACTATTATTTTTTTAAGACTCTGCACAAGCTGAATTCTAATTACTTTGTTTTCCAGGGGTTAAGTTAATTTCCTTTCAATTATCCATTTGCTGATGGTGGCTATATTTGTGCAATACTCATTTCTAGGTTAAAGCTTGGAAATGGATTTCAATATAAGCTGAATGCTGACGGGTCCACACCATCTGAGGTCTTGGCATTAGATTACAAGCGGATGCTTATGCCTGCATTTACCTCCTTTGGTGAGGAAATAAAAGTAAGCAAAATGGGGAAATTGGAAGAACGGATTTCTCTCCAGCAAAGGTCAGGTGAAAATGCTGCTAAGCTAAAGGAGAGACGGAACCATATAGCTGTTGTTATATCTCATATTGATGAGGTAAGCATGAAGAGTCAATTCTAGCAATGATCACAGCACTCGGCATGTCAAGAATTGCCTTTCACATGCATGTACATTTCTCATTTTGCATTAATTCATTGGTTTTTTCTTTATATGTAAGAGTCCAATGTAAGATTAGTCTTCCAGCAAAGGTTTTGTTGTAAATGAGGGATGCAATCATTCCAGCCTTAAGAACCTGGAGTGTAGAGCGTGATAAGATGGTTTTGTCCATGTACAGCAGCATGCGTGTATTTCTATTATGCAACTTCAAAATAAACCCAACAACTTCCTGTCCAAGAAGTTGTATACCATGCCTTGTTATTGCTAAGAATGATCCTGTTTTTGCCATTCTGTTGTATCAAATGCCAATTTTTACTGCTAAAGACTACCATTCCAAAAACGAACCTCAATCTTCTTGTTCTTAGTGTTACCATTAACAGTAGGCGCATCAAGTTTTCCACATTACATCTACAATCAAATTATGTGTTTTTGGTTTCCATTCAAGTGAAGAAGCTGCTTTATGTCAAGCAGATATAACTTGCATTAGGGTTCTCTGAAATTGGGAGTAAAGAAAAAGTATATTTGAATAGTCCTTACATTTTACTGTAGGAGTTCCATTTCATTCTGTTTGATATCCTGACTAAAATCTGGTTGTCCCATTGGTGCTTTTTTTTTTCTTTCTCTGTTTTCCTTACTCTAGGTTATAAATTTGAGACAGAATCTTGAACTATGCCCTAATCTGCATCTTGAAAGGTTCAACTGATTGATAGAATTCAGTCTTGATGGATTCTTTTTCTTTTTAATCTTTCCACAGCTTTGATGTTTTTTTTCCCTTTTCTTTGTGTTAGTCTTTCTTTTTTCAGAAGCAATGCTCCATCTGGTTTTTTTTTTACCTTAAGATGCGCATGTATTTGCATGTGCTTTGTGTTGTTCTATATTTACATCCTTTTAGGTCCTTGAGTTCAGTAATGTCATAAAAGTATACTACAAAATATTTGGGGGGGGGGGGGTAAATGGTGGTTTTGATGAAGACCTAGATTCGTTTTCCATGCATTGTATTGAAGCTCATTAAGGTCACGCTAAACACCTTCAGGAACACCTTGTATCTGATTATGTATTAACGAATGGTTTGATCATATAGGTTGAAACTCAGTTGGATATAATGAGGAAAGAAATGCACGAGTATCTTAAATGGTGGTGGTTTTGATGAAGACCTAGATTCGTTTTCCGTGCATTGTATCTGATTATGTATTAACGAATGGTTTGATCATATAGGTTGAAACTCAGTTGGATATAATGAAGAAAGAAATGCACGAGTATCTATCTAGACGTTCAGCAGAAGCTAAAAAACTGGCAGAGGAAATTGAGTTGAAGGTGCAACATATATCTGCTGTTGAAAAAACAGCAGCAGAGTTATTGAAGGTAATGCCAACCACTACGTCCTTACCTTTACATCCATGGTCACATGCACTGTACAAAAGATAGTTCTCTTTATGGCATTCTAATTTCATTAAGCAATCTCCGTCAAAAGTCTTATCTACTACTTTTTTCTTTGATTTCCTTTGTTGAAGACATCCAAGGCCGGGCTGCATGAAGACATCATTCAAACTGAGGAAGAGGTCAAAATGTGTGCTCAGGAACTCTTTGACTTGATTAATTCAGTTTCGTTGTACAAAGAGTACGTAGGATCAAAAGTTGCACAAATGAGTGGCGACCTTCTAGAAACTGCTGGCTCCGTGACAGCTATATACAAAGGATACAGTCCATCACAGGGCTGAGTCGGTCCAGATTCGAACAACTGATGGCAAACCTACCCAAAGGTTGGCAACTCACATAATTCCTTACCTAATATGATGGACAAATTCTCTTTTGCCGTCACGTTCATTAAGATAATTGCATGCCTGTTATTTATGATTTTGCTATTAGTTTAAAATTATTTTGGATAAATTGTATATTACATGTATATGATTTTGAAAATTTCCAAATCCTTGTGATCATCTGATTCTCATTTTGAGTGGCGTTTACACAACCACATATTTTGTAGAGTTTTTTTTTAGATTCATTGACTGAGATAAGTTTGGAAATCAAGGATTGAACCCCGGTCACTCACCTACCTATATAGATGTGATATGTAAGAAATACGAACTAAGTTGCATGCTTGTGGTGGTTGAGATCATATTGAGATAAGAGATTGACTAAGCAGCAGATTGTTAATTGTTGAGTGTATCAATCAATTTAAAATACTACTATATCTTATTTAATTTTAGAGCGAAAATGTCATTTTGTCTCATTGAATATGAAAATGTGCTTCATTTCGACAAACAATTGTTTTTTGTTTGTATCAAAATTATTGTCCATTTTTCTTGTTAGTTGTATGCCAACTTTTCTTTGTTCCTATTACACTCCTTAATGTTTTTAGAAATTAACAATCTTTTATTTTTAATAAATATATAACGGTATAAATACTACCAATAAGAGATGTGAGCGAATATGTTGGTTAATGTTTTCGAGTTTGGAAAATATAACAGTATTTCATTCACTAATTGTAGTCTGTAAAATTATATTCCAGGAAGTAAACATGAGCAGCATAAGAAATCTGAGATGATCATACATAGGTTGGAAATTGTGGACTGAACTTTCTTATATTGCAATTTTCAGCAATCTTCATTAATTTGATACATTCGAGCTTATGTCAATGGCGACACTTTACGAGCATCAATAATCTGGTGAAAAATATATATATCTAGGTAAAATTTAGGTAAAAATCGGTTTATTGGGCAAATTTACGAGGAGTGTTTTGGACAATACATCTTGATTTTACATAAAAATCATTGTAATTGGCACACTGATTATTGATTATACACACACTCTCTTAACATATACATACAAACTCTCTCTAACCCACACCTAATTTATTCTCATAAATATACTCACCAACTGATGAGTATGGGATGAGCTTTGGCACACTAAATCCGGAGTTGCAGTTGCGTGGTCCAGTGACGCGACTTAGAGCTAAGAAGCTGCAAGGCTACCTTTAGTGTTTCGTTGGAAAGAAGCTCGAGGAAGAGTTGATGGTTTGAAGTAGCCCCGAGCTGATTATTATGCTTTCAATACAAGATGAAGATGCAGAGGCATAGACGGATTTAGTGCAGATTTTATTTAATTTAATTAGACTATTTTCAGTTGTGATTTTTTTTATTTAATTTGAAGCCCAAATTAATGTTAGGAGAATTGGGTCTTTAATTTGTTTTCTTTTATTTTTCGAAATTATTAAGCCCATCAACTTAATAATTTCGTTTTTCCCTTAGATTAGTATTTATGCACCTTTCAAACACTGTATTAGACAGATTGGATTTGATTAAAACAAACGCTGTCGTTCATCCCGTCTCAAACACACACATCGTTAGTTCTTGGTAGGGTTTGTGAATTGGCGCCTACAAACTCGAAATCAAAAGATTCGTTCGTGCATCCAGTAGTGTACGGGTTAATCTGCCATGAAGTTCTACTCCATACTCGCGTTTCGGATTCTCGTAGATTTGGGGTTCGTTTCGGGTAAGCTTCTTCCTCCCCTTTTCGTTTCCATCACCTCCACGTCATATAGCATCTTCACCACGCCTCCATACACGTCCCACACCATCCTACATGCTGTCTTCATCGCCTATAATCCTCCCCGAGTTCAGATTTCGCATATACCACCCAATCGAGCCGTAAATCGCCTAAAATCACCACCGAGCCATCTCTCAATTTATACGTGCGTTTTGTTTGATTTTTGGATATGTTATTCCTGCTATATATTTATACTTTGTCCTAAAATTTGAGCGTAATCCGACTTCATTTGGTAGGTCAATTGGATAGGTCAAGAATTAGGGTTCTTCGGGTTGAAATTGAGGATTTTTGTGATTTCTTGGTGATTAATTTGAATTTTGATTTGAGGACAGTTTATTTGGGTTAATTATTTGTTACCGTTCAGTTTGGTATTGGATTGAATCAATTGTCAAGTTGACGTGTGTTCGATTCGATAAGCTTCCGCATTGTATTGAACTATCACCAACAGATACAAACTCTCTCAATATATATACATATTGATTTTGTGAACTGATTTATATTACGCGTTAGATGGTTTATAGTTATATGTTAGTTTGTTAACGATTACACTTTATTTTATTATTGTTTATTTGATATTACACATTAGTTTGTTAATATATAGGCGTTGATTTTGTGAGCTTATTTCATATCACACGTTGGTATTTGTGAACTGATTTATATTACATGTTAGGTTGTTTATAATTACACGTTAGTTTTTTTTATTTGATATTACACGTTAGTTTGTTAATAGATACATGGTTAATTTTGTGAACTGATTTATATTACACGTTAGTTTTGTTTATAATTACATGTGAGTTTTTTAATAGTTACACGTTAGTTTATTGTCCATTTGATATTACTCGTTAGTTTATTATTATATACACGTTGATTTGGAACTGATTTCATATTGCATGTTGGTTTTAATCATAGTCTATTACTGTTTTATTTTTTTAATTATATTTAATATTGTTATTATAGAATTTGAATTCTGCAATTAGTGAAATTTGGATCCGGCCTCTGATGATCTACAAAATAAAGACATACTATGTGAAGCCGAAGAAACGTCTGTGGGTTGACGGTCGACTGAACTCCGACGCTCAAGTCAAAATTCAATCATCAACAAATTGATAACACTATTATAAATATAATTAAAAGCTATTAAGGATTCCGTAGAATATGATTTATAGATGTGCGATTATTTAGCTCAGATAGTTATTTTTTTTTCTCTTAGGTTGCCTATTAGCCGTAATATCTCATTTCTCCTCTATTTATTCTGAATTCTACCAACCTCCCATATTTTTCCGGGATTCTTTTCTTATCCCCTCTAGGATTTTGACCCGGTCCACTCCCTTATCTATAGTGGGGTTTTGACCAGGTCTAGTAGTTCTTATCTTATCCCCTCTAGTAAAGAATTGTTCGAGCTCTACTACTAACGGAAAGTTCTAAGTTGTCGACCTCCGCGACATAACCTCCTACGTTCGACCTCCATCCGGCAAATGGGGCTTCTAAGTCATTACTTCGGGTTTTTACGGAAACCACCATCTATAGTTCTTTAATATTGTAAATTGAGGATTTGTTGTATTTATCATATATATTAGGTTAGTTTTGAAATACACGTTAGTTAATTCTTAGATATTAAAATACCCATTATATATTAATAATACTATTATTAATAATGACCATAATAACAAAATAATAATAATAATAATAATAATAATAATAATAATAATAATAATAATAATAAGTATTGTTATTATTATAAAATAATAACTATCGTGTATAATAATAATAATAATAATAATAATAATAATAATAATAATAATAATAATAGTAATAATAATAGCAATAATTGTAAAAAAAAACAACAACAACAACAATAATAAACAATATTTCAAATACAAACAACGAGACTAATGATAATCATAATAATAATTATTATAATATTAATAACAATAGCAATAAAAGTGATAAATTATAACAACAACAATAATAAATCACAATAATAATTATTAGAGATGATAGTATAGCGCTAATAAGGTGTTGCATGCGTTGATAGCATGCGAGGTGCGTGTGATTCTTTTGTTGTTTTCGTTGGTGCTCGTCATGCAGAATAGTAGATACTCAACATACATTTGATGAGTCCGCATAATATCATAAATCTCACGAAGTAGAGAATCAAAGCACAACTCTTCTACGGACATGAGCACAAGCTGATTGTTATCGTCTTTATATCCAGATATCTCCCAATGACTAACTACTATGTCGTACTATGACAACGTCTAGCCATATGTAATACCATAAACAAAACACAACATTGTATTAAACTTATGTTTATAAATCGTAATATATATTTGTAAACCGTTAAAAACTAACATGTGAGTTAATATCTAACGTTTAAATACTAACATGTAAGTTAACACGTAATGTTTAATAACTATAGTACAGAATAATGTCTAACATTTAATAATTAACGTGTATATTACTTATTGAACTAATGTGTATAATTTTTATTTAACTAACATGTATAGTTTTTAAAAAAATTAACATGCATACTATTTATTAAATTAAAGTGCATGTACGATATTTATTAGATTAACGTGCATAATATTTATTTAACTAATGTGTATAATTTTTTTTAAAAAAACGAACATGTATGTTATTTATTAAACTAACGTGCAATTATTATTGTGCAATAATATTTACTGAACATGCATAATACTTATTGAACTAACATCTATGATATTCTAAAAAAGCTACAATGTATTTTATTTATCGAACTAACATGTAATAATATTTATTGAACGTGCATAATATTTATTCAACTAAGGTGTTGATGTGACCCGGGGCTAAATGACACGACGAGACACAAAATACGCGGAAGCTAGAATGGAAACTACGTCGGTAAAGAAAGGATTCTATACTCGAATATCTAGACGACTAAGACTCAACTAGAATACCTAGACAATGACACACAAAATAACACAAATCCAAAGGAACAAGGGGCTATTTTAGAACGACGTATAGACAAGTATGAGGGTGGTGAAATAGGCGAGAGGTATAGGTGAAGAAGGGCTTGAGTAGATAGGATATGTTAGAGATTAAACGGACTTACGGATTGAACGAACGATGATGAATCTTGAACACGATGGTGGCTGGACTTGGAGCGGACGGTTGATGGTGGTGATCGGCGTCGAACGGCGGTGATGGAAGTTGAATTGACGATGTGAATTACAATCCGAAAGTTGCCTTGAATCTCGAACGTACACAAGGCCAAATTCTTTAAGTTGCTCTTCGATAGCGAGTTTCCGACGATCCCTCGAACGTGCACGGTGAATTCCCTTTGTAAAACTTAGAGATGCTAATTCTAAGAGTATGAATTTAAATGATCTAAACTCACAAAGATTAAATGGGGTTGAGACAATATTGAAAGCAAAGCTTAAATTCTCAAATATGGTCTAAAGTATCAATGTAACAATGAGGCTCTATTTATAAGAGCTATGACCGAAAATTAATAGACTTAGGACCGAAAATTAAAGTCCTAATTGAACTAGAATTGGAACTAGACTATTTCCTAAACTAGAATTCTATTTAAGGTAGAACTTGTAGATCTTGTCTTATCTAAAATCCTAGTCAAACTATGACTCAAAATAACCAAAAATCTCAACTAAATAAATAAAATAAAATACTATAGTCTAATAAATCATTCCCCTTAATTGGATCATTAAGGGCCGAAACTTTGGGCTTCTTCAAACTTGGGCCGTGGATCATCAAACGCACACATGCACACGTCCATCTTCATGCAATGCACTCCAAGTCTTGATCTCCATCTTCCATCTTCAATAAGGTCATCATCTTCAAGCTTCCTTGCACGCCGTCTTCAACTTCGAACTTATTGCGAATTGTAGCTTGCAAATAATCTTGCAACTTCTTAGCTCGTCCTTATGAAGGGGCCTTTGAATTGCAGCTCTTCATTGACTTCCTCATTGCTATGGATGTCCTCATCATTCCCCCCCTGCTGAAGAGAATTCGTCCTCGAATTTGAAGTGTCATCATGGTCGAATTCATCTGCAGAAAAAGGAGACAAATCAGCAACATTAAACGTAGAAGAACATGATGAGGTCGTGCAAGGCAATGAAGAAGATGATCCGGAGCTGCAGTTTAAAGGTCCAATGACGCGTTTGCGAGCTAAGAAGTTGCAAGCTTATTTACAAGCTTCTATTCGTCGTAAATTCGAACTTGGTGAAAATGAAGTCAAGGGCAGCTCGAGATTGATCACCATGCTATCCATAGATGATGAAGAAGGAAGCATGAAGACGTGAGAAGAAGAATCGCGCCATTTGGACGTGTGCATGAAGAGTTCTACGCGTTTGCATGGGAATCCGACAAGTTGCTGTTTTTCATGCAAAGGTGGCGAAATTGATTCACACATGGGCCACGAAATTATTCTCAATTATTTCAGCCCATGTCGTGTTATTTGAAGGTCCAATAGACGTGGATTTGCAAGCCCAAGTCCATTATGATTTATCCTTATCTAGTTAGATTTAGATAGATTTTTGTTATTTTATTTTTGGTATCTTTTGATTTTATCCTATTTTGATTAGGATTAGTATTAGAATCGAATTCTTAAGTTATTAGGACTCTAATTTTCGTCCTTAACCTCTCCTATAAATAGGAGCACCATGTGACATTCATAATGCAGACAATTGCAAGAAATAAAGAGTTATTCTCAATCTGTCTCACGATCCTTTGGTTGATCAAACTGTTACCTACAATTCTATTGTTCTAGCAATACAATAGTCTTATTCAAGTTCTTCAGGGTATATTAAGTACTTGGGAGAATTGCTATCCGGAGAATTAGTCGTGCGCGTTCGAATTGATACAACACGGGTTCGCCGATCCTGATTTATCCTTCTACCTTCCATCGCCGCCGAGATTCCTTCCATCATTGTCGTTCGCCGTGATTCCAGCCACCACCGCCGAGTTCCAGCCATTCAAGGGTGTCTTTTCGTGTCAACAATCGAGTCCTTGTTCGTGTCTACGTATCCTAGTAAGTTCTACACATTTCGAGTCCTTTTCTAGTCGAGTTTGTCGTCTTTTCTCTAGAGTCGTATTGATCCCTTACGCATCCGACGTTGTTCCGTTCCTAGCTTCCGCATAAGTCGTTCGTGTCGTGTCCCATAGGTCCCGGGTCACATCATAAATTGGTATCAAGAGCCACGTCGGTTTCTATCGTTCGTGGTTCAATACGTCAATTTCTATTCGTTTTCTCGTTTTGAGTCTTTCGAGTTGTAATACGTGAATTGTTCATTGAAAAAAAAAGAGAAAAAGAGCAAAGGGATCGAAATCCCTATAGCAAAAAAAAAATCGTAAAAAAAAAAAAAATGAAAATTCAGTTTATTTATTGTGTTTTTAATCTCAATTCCTTGTTTTTAGATTTGTTTCCATATATTTAGGGATTTTTAGATTGTGTTCACATTGGTCAAACACATCCAAAAGTCTTTTTCCTTATCTACTAGATTTATTTCCTTGTTTAGATTTCCTTCTATCTTAATCCATATCTATTCAAAATCTTCCATCCTCATCCATTATTTTCGATTCCTAGCATCTGTAGGGTTCGGAAATTTCAGTCCATCTACACCTACACCCGGTTCACCCTATACACCACATAGTCCATACACCCGTACACCCATACACCCGTACACCCGTGGTCCATATACACCATCTACGTGAATTACTCATTCCACACGTCTACTTCTACTCTTAGCAACCTTCCGGCTTGATTTTATCCGTTGGAGCTTGAAGAAGACCCAGAGAAGCTAATCAAGAAGAAGACTATTTCGATCCACCACCCCCATATTTCACTCCACACGTGCACCACATCTTTAGAGTTAAACACGAGTGGAAAAATCAAGAGTGACATACACGAGTGTTTGTGAGGAATTGTGAGGTTCTACTTTACTTTTTCTTCACGTTTGTTCGTTTTGCAGTATAAATGGCTATAGCTCAGCCACCACAGCTAGACCAACGGGAAGATTTTTTCTACACCCGTTGTTCCATCCAAGACCACACTTGTTCCATGATCATTGATAGTGGAAGTGTTTTTAACGCCATTAGTCAATATGCAGTCGACAAGCTCGGCCTAGTACCACAGATGCATCCCAAGCCCTATAAGTTGCAGCGGCTTACAGTCACAAATCAGGTAAGTGTCGAATTTACGATTGGTCGATATACTGACATTGTTTTATGTGATGTCATCCCTATGGAGGCAACACACATTCTTCTAGGTCAACCGTGGCAATTCGATCGAAGAGCAGTGCACGATTGTCACGCAAACACGTATTCCTTCACTTGGAATAGACGTACCACCATACTGAGACCTTTGGCGCCTGAGGACGTCATTAAGGATCAGAAGTGGATGCAAGAAAAGTTTAAGGCCGAAAGGGAAAGGAAGGCCGCAGCTACCGAGTGCGAATCAATCACCACCGTCCCTAGCCCTACTACGACATCGTTGGAGTCTTGCTCACATCAAGACATGTCATCTAGTTCATCCAACACAGATCACCAGTTAAATTCAGACATGATAAGTGAAGCTACAATTCCGTCCCAGCCCATATGCATTGATCCAACACTTGATTCGGGTAAGTCGGATAATCTGTTAATTTCTCAGAATAGTGCTACTAATGATTGTTTTTCTAGTGATGTGCAGATCGAGAAGAGAGAGTTCGAGATTGAGCAGCCTGGAATAGCTACATCCAACCCTGATGGCAGCTCGAAAGAAGTTTCCAACTCTCAAGAGGAGATCCACGAAGAGCTGAAGTTGGAGCATGATGATGTTCGACTTAGAGATCAGCTTGTTCTAGATAAGTCGTCCAATTCCCATGTTGTTTATCTTAAGGACGTGTTACTTGAAATCGAGAGAGGTAAGTACCGTCTATACTATTCTAGTATTGATAGGTATTTGATGTGTATAGTTGAATCCATGTTCCTTTTTAGAATTAATTTGACATTTGGATTTGACTTGAATTGCATGAAAAGGTTGGAAAGTAGAAAGCCATTTTTTGTTCCAACCAAGTATAAGATGCGAGCATGGTATTTAAATTCGATTAGTTTGTGTTTTTCCATTGCTCATTTGAAAGCTATTCATAGTGTTGAACATGCTGGAAATTGCATAATTGTTTATTATACCACGTTAGATCCATTATATGTTACACGTTGGATAGTTGATTGTGTTGTTGAGTGTTGTGCTGATGCATTGTCAAGAAGGTACGTTCTCTTGAACCTTATGCATGCTAAGATGTTGGGATTTAATGCAATTAAGGAGTTGTATGCATGTGATGAGTTCTTTGCGCCGATTTACACGACTTGTTGCTCAAAATCTCGATCTTTTGATGGATATTTCGTGCATGAGGGTTTCTTGTTCAAGGGTTCACAGTTGTGTATTCCTAAGTCTTCTATGCGTGAGTTGTTAGTTCTTGAATCACATGCGGGAGGTTTAATGGGTCACTTTGGTGTGTCTAAAACGTTAAACTTGCTGCATGAACATTTCTTTTGGCCACGTATGAAGCATGATGTTGAGAATGTGTGTAGTAGATGCATTACATGTAGGAGATCGAAATCTACTTCACATCCTTTTGGTTTATACACTCCTCTACCAGCCCCGTCTTCCCCGTGGATTGATTTATCTATGGATTTCATATTAGGTTTACCACGGTCTAGGTCTGGTCGAGATTCCATATTCGTTGTAGTTGATAGGTTTTCCAAGATGTCTCATTTTATTGCATGTAGGAAAACCGATGATGCTGTACACATTGCCAATTTGTTCTTTATACATGTTGTGCGTTTACATGGAATACCTAGAACTATTGTTAGTGATAGAGATTCTAAGTTTCTAGCACACTTTTGGCGTGTACTATGGGGTAAGTTAGGTACCAAACTGTTATTTTCTACTGCATGTCACCCACAAACTGATGGACAAACTGAAGTAGTTAATCGCACTTTAGGTACTTTGCTGCGCGTTCTTTAGTTAAAAACAACTTGAAATCATGGGAAGATTGTTTGCCATATGCTGAATTCGCCTATAATAGAGTTGTGCATTCATCTACCAATATGTCTCCACTTGAAGTTGTTTATGGTTTTAATCCGCTAACGCCTACTGATCTTTTGCCTTTACCTGTTGAGCATCTAACAAGTGTTAAAGGTACAAGAAGAGCGGATCAAGTGAAGGAGATGCATGAGCAAATACGTGCGCGTATTGAGGCCGTTGGCGCACGTAATGCTGTTCAAAAGAATAAACGGCGCAAGCAAGTGATTTTCCAGCCCGGAGATCATGTTTGGATTCATCTGAGTCCTGGACGGTTTCCCAACTTGAGAAAATCGAAATTGATGCCTCGAGGAGATGGACCGTTCACCGTGTTGAGTCGAGTCAATGATAATGCATATCGCATTGATTTACCCGGTGAGTATAAGTGTTCATCCACATTTAATGTTGCTGACTTATCTCCCTTTTCTGCAGATGATGAGTTCGAAGATGATGAGTCCCCGAATTCGAGGACGAATTCTTTTCAGCAGGGGGGAATGATGAGGTCGTGCAAGGCAATGAAGAAGATGATCCGGAGCTGCAGTTTAAAGGTCCAATGACGCGTTTGCGAGCTAAGAAGTTGCAAGCTTCTATTCGTCGTAAATTCGAACTTGGTGAAAATGAAGTCAAGGGCAGCTCGAGATTGATCACCATGCTATCCATAGATGATGAAGAAGGAAGCATGAAGACGTGAGAAGAAGAATCGCGCCATTTGGACGTGTGCTCAGAGTTCTACGCGTTTGCATGGGAATCCGACAAGTTGCTGTTTTTCATGCAAAGGTGGCGAAATTGATTCACACATGGGCCACGAAATTATTCTCAATTATTTCAGCCCATGTCGTGTTATTTGAAGGTCCAATAGACGTGGATTTGCAAGCCCAAGTCCATTATGATTTATCCGTATCTAGTTAGATTTAGATAGATTTTTGTTATCTTATTTTTGGTATCTTTTGATTTTATCCTATTTTGATTAGGATTAGTATTAGAATCGAATTCTTAAGTTATTAGGACTCTAATTTTCGTCCTTAACCTCTCCTATAAATAGGAGCACCATGTGACATTCATAATGCAGACAATTGCAAGAAATAAAGAGTTATTCTCAATCTGTCTCACGATCCTTTGGTTGATCAAACTGTTACCTACAATTCTATTGTTCTAGCAATACAATAGTCTTATTCAAGTTCTTCAGGGTATATTAAGTACTTGGGAGAATTGCTATCCGGAGAATTAGTCGTGCGCGTTCGAGTTGATACAACACGGGTTCGCCGATCCTGATTTATCCTTCTACCTTCCATCGCCGCCGAGATTCCTTCCACCATTGTCGTTCGCCATGATTCCAGCCACCACCGCCGAGTTCCAGCCATTCAAGGGTGTCTTTTCGTGTCAACAATCGAGCCCTTGTTCGTGTCTACGTATCCTAGTAAGTTCTACACATTTCGAGTCCTTTTCTAGTCGAGTTTGTCGTCTTTTCTCTAGAGTCGTATTGATCCCTTACGCATCCGACGTTGTTCCGTTCCTAGCTTCCGCATAAGTCGTTCGTGTCGTGTCCCATAGGTCCCGGGTCACATCAGAACACTTGTTTTCACCAGGGAGATCAATGCGGTATGCATTATTGATATGATCCTGAAATGCCTTGAAGAATCAAATTCTGAGCTATCATTCAAAGGTCCAAAGATTGTTATAATGAGGGTCATCAAAGATTGGAAATCAAGATTTGAAGAACAATCCATGATGATCAAGATCATACTTGAAGAGTTGAAGATGGAAGTTCAAAGAGCCAGCGGTATGGGCATACTACATGAATACAGTCGGTATGGGCATACTGCCTGGTTGAAGATTAAATTAACGTATAGATTCAGCTTGAGTTTAGTGTGCATGCTATCATTTGATGATGAAGAAGGAAGCATGACGACGTGAGAAGAAGAATGACGCCATTTGAACGTGTGCATGAAAAGTTATACGCGTTTGCATGGGAAATCGGGAGTTGCTGTTTTTCATGCAAAGGTGGCAAGAATTACATCCACATGGGCCACGAAATTAATACCATTATTTGAGCCCATGATCGAGTATTGGAGGTCCAAGATGGCGTGGATTTGTTCAAGCCCAAAGTTAGTTAGGATTTATCCTTATCTAGTTAGATTTAGATAGATTTTTGTTATCTTATTTTTGGTATCTTTTGATTTTATCCTAGATTGATTAGGATTAGTATTTTTCAATGTTTATCTAGTTAATTAGGGTTTAATTTTCGTCCATTATGTCTCCTATAAATAGGAGCACCCTGTGACATTCATAATTCAGACGTTGCATGAAATAAAGAGTTAATTTCTCAATTGTCTCACCGATCCTTTGGTTGATCGACCCATTTATCAAGTTCTTTAGACCTAGCAAATCTAAAGTCCTATTTCAAACTCTTTTCTATTCCATCGAGTCTAGGGGGGAGTGCTATCCAACTTGGAGTATTCAAGAAATCGCGTTTCGTCTTCACCGCAAGACGGGGTTCGAGTAAGTCTACTTCTTCTACCTTGTTTATTCATCTCCATCATTTATCTACCTTCATCCCTACATTACGCACGTATCATCATCATCCATAGTCCACAAAACAGCCCAAATCCACTCCATAATTCGATTATCACCTATACGTGCTTATTTCGCCCTGATTAACACGTATAACAAATCTGTCCCAATTCGCCTATCTATCTATTTATTTGTGTGTGTTTTATTTAGTTGAGTCATGATCTAGGTTGTTTATGTGTCTATTTGTTTGAGTCTAATTCAGCACGTTAATCGAGTATATTGTTCATATATTTGAGTTGTATTTTCATTCTTTTGTTTGAGTCGTATTGATCCCTTACGCATCCGACGTAGTTCCGATTCTAGCTTCCGCGTATTTTGTCTTGGTCGTGTCCCATAGGTCCCGGGTCACATCAATTATCATTAACACGGCTCAGAACAGTGAATGGGCCATCTCCACGGGGCGACAACTTGGACTTCCTCAAGTTAGGGAACCGGCCTGGACTTAGATGGATCCAAACACGATCTCAGGGCTGGAATATCACACGCTTGCGCCTCGTGTTGCGTGCGGCGGCAATGGCCGAGCCTTTGTGCTCGATTCGAGCACGAACCTTCTCATGAATCTCTCGAATAAAGTCAGCTCTCTTCATACCTTTAACACTCGTAAGATGCTCAACGGGTAAATGAATCAAATCAGTAGGAGTTAACGGATTAAATCCATAAACTACCTCAAATAGAGACATGTTAGTAGAAGAATGAAAAGCCTTGAAGAACTTAATCCGGAACTGCAAATACGTGGTCCATTTACTCGTTCGAGCAATACAATTGCAAGGATTTTTCCAAGCATTTGTATGTAAGAAGTTCGAAGATGACAAAGGAATTGAGAGCATCCCAAAGATTGCTACTTTGTTAATAATCAAAGATTGGAGATCAAGATTTGAAGAACAATGCATGAAGATAGAACTCATCAAGTTGTGCATGCATGACAGATTCACATTGCATAGACAAGTTACATGGAGTTTTCGTCCCCCTTAGTTATTTAATTAAGGGATTGATTTATTTAGACTATAGTATTTAATTAGACTATGGTATTTAATTAATTAGATCAGATTTTTATTTATTTATTAGTGTAATTTTCGTCCATATTATAGTCAATGTTGACTAGAATTGTATTTAAGACAATTTCCTACCTTGAATAGAATTCTAGTTTAGGGAACTTCCTAGTATAGTTAGAGATCCATTTTGGATCAATTTTTAGCCTTTTTTTATGTTTAATTTCGTTCCCCCATAGTCCTATAAATAGGGGAACCATGTCACATTGATATTTTAGACTTTATTTGAATTATTAAGCTTTGCTTTCAATATTGTCTCAACCCCTTTTAATCTTTGTGAGTATTGATTAACAAATTCATATTCTTGGAGCTAGCAACTTTAAGTCTTATTCAAGGGTATTGCTTAATCCACTTGAGGGATTAACCGGTATTCGCTAATCGAAGATCAACTTAGAGATTTCATCCTTGGGTACGTTCGAGATTCAAGGAGGCTATCGGGTTGTGATTCACCACAACATCATCAACCATCAACGCACACGACGACATCCATACAGCCCCTACGCACGCCTCAAATCAATCCACAAGTTCGAGTTCGAGTTCGTCTCCCGTTCCTTCAAATTCGTAAGTTCATTCAATCACTATCATATCCTATCTACCCAAGCCTTTCTTCACCATCCCATACACGTTTGTACACCCTTATTCCAGCCCTAACATGTCTCTTTCCAGCCCCTATCCTATTGGTATTGCGTTATATAATTTGTGTCGTTTTCTACGTGTTCTAGTTGTCTAGATAGTCATTATTTTCGTTGTTATCGAGTCGGATTGAAGCCCTTCATTCACTGACGTGTTTCGTATCCTAAAGTCTTCCGCTACGTCTCTAGATTCGTCCTAGATTAATAGTCCGTGTCCCATACACGTCAGCTCTGCTGGTCGTGGTTCAATCCGACGTGTCAAATCTTATCCTACGTGTCATCGTACGTGTTGTTTATTTTCTTACGTGTTTTTTGAGTTGTAATAGCTAGGGTACATTGAAAAACAAAAAAAAAAAAGAAAAAAAAACGGTTAAAAAAAAAGGAAAATCGAAAAAAAAATTGTTCGGATAAAAAAAAAAAAAATCCGAAAATTTAAAGAAAAAAAGAAAAAAAAGAGAAAAGAGGCATATTCATTGTGTTACCTATTGAGTCTTGTTTTAATTTTGGTACTTTCCTTTTAGTACTTTTCTATAGTTGGTATTTTCCTTCTAGTTAAGTTCTATAGTTGGTACCTTCCATTAGAGTTATATTTTATTTTTGGAACTTTCCTTCCAAGTTTTATTTTTATTTTGGTAATTTCCTTTTGAGTTGTAATTTATTTTTAGTTCTTTGCTTTTAGAGTCTAGTTCAATTAGGATATTTAGATTGTGTAACACTTTCCAAATTACCTAATCCCTTTTTCCTTTTCCTTTCTAATTCTTACCTTCCATACTTTTGGATTTATTTTTGGATTCCTACACTATTTAGGACTTCAAAAATACATCTAATTCTTTCCTTATCTTGATTTCTTCCATTCCAATCCTTTCAAACCTTCCATATACTCCCCCATACCCATTAAATTTCGTCCCCTATACCCTATAGAGTTCGAAAATTTCAACCTTAGTGATGAGGACATCCATAGCAATGAAGATTTAAACCCGGAGTTGCAAATTAGAGGTCCAGTTACAAGGTTACGAGCTAAGCAACTTCAAGGTTATTTGCAAGGCTATGTGCGGAAGAAGCTCGAGGAAGAAGTGAATTTGCAAAGCCGCACCAAGATCATTACTGTGCTTTCAATTGAAGATGAGGATCATACTTTGATGGATTGAAGAATACTTGGCCGAAAATTTGAAGATTTCAATTTGATGCCAATCCAGGAGGTTATGGCGAATAAGGCGTGACCATGTCTTATCTACCAGAGGCATCCGAGAATTCGAACCCTTTTGACACTTTGTGGGGTTTTGAATTATCTTAGTTATTTTAATTAATTATTTGAGTCCAGTTTTTGTTATTTAATTACTGTAATTTTCGGTTATGATTGAGTCAAAGATTGACTAGGATTTTAGATAAGGTAAGATCTACAAAATCTACCTTAAATAGAATTTTAGTTTAGGAAGTTTTCTAGTCCAATTTGGACAAGTCTTTTACTTATTTTAGCTAGGATTTTCATGCTCCCCTCTTTTATAAATAGGGGATCATTGTGAACATTATTCTTTAGACCATATTTGATAATTTAAGCTTTGCTTTCAATATTGTCTCACCCCAATTTAATCTTTGTGAGTTTAGATCATTTAAATTCATACTCTTAGATTTAGCATCTCTAAGTTTTACAAAGGGAATTCGCCCTCCACGTTCGAGGGATCGTCGGAGACTCGCTACTTGAAGATCAACTTAAAGAATTTGGCCTTGTGTACGTTTGAGATTCAAGCCAACTTTCGGGTTGTGATTCACATCAACCTATCATCGTCCATCCAGCCATCTTCGACGTCAAACATCATCATGAACGTCCGTTTCAAGACCAGCCACCATCGTGTTCGTCTCGTCCCAATCCGTAAGTCCGTTCCATCTCTATCATACCCTATCTACTCTAGCCCTTCTAAACCCATTCACTATCATCGAAATACCTTCACCAACACCGTTTCCCTACTCGTCCAAAACAGCCCTTGTCCCTTTGGATTTGTGTTTATTTGTGTGTCATAAGTCTAGGTATTTTAATTGAGTCTTAGTCGTCTAGTTATTTGAGTATAGAATCCTTTCGTAATCGACGTAGTTTCTTTCCTAGCTTCCGCGTCTTTTGTGTCTTGTTGGTCATTGAGTCCCGGGTCACATCATAAATTGGTATCAAGAGACAGGTCGGTTTATATCGTTCGTGGTTCCATACTCGTTTATTTGTCCCGTTTATTTTGTTTTGAGTTTTATCGAGTTGTAATTTATTTTTCATATTGTTCATTGTTATAAAAAAAAATCAGATCGTACAAAAAAAAAGAGAAAAGAACGATGAAAAAAAAAATCGGATAAAAAAAAAAGAAATCCGAAAATTCAAAAAAAAAAAGGAGGTATATCCATTGTTTCCTTTTTGTGTTCTATTTTATTTTACTACCTTCCTTTTGGGTACAAGTCCATAGTAGGTCATTTCCTTTTAGATTCTCTTTCTTTTAGGAAATTTCCTTCCTAGTTTGTTTTGATTTGGTAACTACCTTAGATATCTTATTTTATTTTTGGTTCTTTCCTTCTAGAGTCTAGGCTAATTAAGGTATTTAGATTGTGTCACATAGATTGATACATATCCAAATCCCCTATTTACCTTATCTTTCTTTCTTTCCTTATCCATTCTATTTCTTTCCTTATCCTATCTAGATTTATTTTTGGATCTCCTAATTACTTTGGGACTTCAATAATTAATCTATTCTCTTTCCTTTTCTCCCTATACCACCTTCGATCATCACCTCCCCCACACCACCAATCTCGACAGCCCCCTACACCACACATAATCAACCCGTATCTCATTCATACACACTCCAAATTCATCCGTGTTCCGAAAATAGCATTCCCGTCCTCCCTCTATACAAACCACACGAGTTCCCTACTTCCATTTACACGATTTTCACACACTGTGCACCCATATATTGAGTGATACACGAGTGGTAAAATCAAGAGTGAAAACAAACGAGTGACATGAGATTGTGAGATCCTACCTTGTTTTCTTTTACGTTTGTTCGTTTTGTAGGTTTCATGAAGAAAGGTACCCGTTCCGAGTCATTCCAGACTCCCCCAGTCGACACTCCACCTTTGGACCCATCCGGAGATCCGTCCAAAGCCCCCATGGAGTCTACTACGGATCCACCCGCACAGTGGGATCCTAAGTATCATTTTGAGGCACTCTCAAAACATTTCCAGAGACAGCACCAGGCCCTGTCTGACAAACTTGATAGCTTAGTGCACGCCATTGAACGCACTAAGATCACACCGACCATTACTCAGGCAGTTCGAGGACCAGCTCGACAACACCAGCAGCAGAACTAGCCCGAGGAGGAGTACTTTGATGAAAATACTGAAGAACTCGTAATCGACGTAGTTTCTTTACTAGCTTCCGCGTCTTTTGTGTCTCGTGGTGTCATTTAGTCCCGGGTCACATCATAAATTGGTATCAGAGCCAGGTTGGTTTAAATCGTTCGTGGTTCCATACTCGTTTATTTGTCCCGTTTATTTTGTTTTGAGTCTTATCGAGTTGTATTTTATTTTCCGTATTGTTCATAGTTAAAAAAAAAACAGATCGTACAAAAAAAAAGGAGAAAAGAACGATAAAAAAAAATCGGATAAAAAATAAAATGAAAATCCGAAAATACAAAAAAAAAAAAGAAGTAAATTCATTGTTTCCTTTTTGTGTCTATCTTATTTTGGTACCTTCCTTTTGGGTACAAATCTATAGTTGGTTATTTCCTTTTAGATTTCCTTTCTTTTAGGAACTTTCCTTCTTAGTTTGTTTTGATTTTGGTAACTACTTTAGATCTCTATTTTTATTTTTTTGGATTCTTTCCTTCTAGAGTCTAGGCTAATTAAGGTATTTAGATTGTGTCACATAGATTGATACACATCCAAATCCCCTATTACCTTATCCCTTTCTTTCTTTCCTTATCTATCCTATTTCTTTCCATATCTTTTCTAGATTGATTTTTGGATTTCCCAATCTTTTTGGAACTTCATTAATTGATCTATCTCTTTCTTTTTCCTACCCTATTCATTCGACCACTCCATACATCCATTTCGACAGCCCCTACACCACACATACTCAACCCGTATCTCATTCCTACACACTCCAAATTCACCCGTGTTCCGAACATAGCATTCCCGTCCTTTCCTCTACACAAGACCGCCGAGTTCCCTACTACATCTACACGATTTCACACACTATGCACCCATATATTGAGTGATACACGAGTGGTAAAATCAAGAGTGAAAACAAACGAGTGACGTGAGATTGTGAGGTCCTACCTTGTTTTCTTTTACGTTTGTTCGTTTTGTAGGTTTCATGAAGAAAGGTACCCGTTCCGAGTCATCCTTGACTCCCCCAGCTGACACTCCACCTTTGGACCCATCCCGAGATCCGTCCAAAGCCCCCATGGAGTCTACTTCGGATCCACCCGCACAATGGGATCCTAAGTATCATTTTGAGGCACTCTCAAAACACTTCCAGAGACAGCATCAGGCCCTGTCTGACAAACTTGATGATTTAGTGCATGCCCTTGAACGCACTAAAACTACTCCGACCATTACACAGCCTGTTCGTGGTCAAGCTCGACAGCACCAGCGACAAAATGAGCACAAGGAGGAGTATTTCGATGAGAATACAGCTGATACTGCTCATGGCCGCCGACAGAGGCGTGATGACTATGGTGAAGACCGCATGCTCAATAACATCAAGACGAGCATCCCGGAGTTTGAAGGCCTTCACGATCCCGATATCTATCTTGATTGGGAACGTAAGGTAGAGAAGATTTTTGACTGCTACGACTTCACAGAAGTCAAAAAGGTGCAGTTAGCCTGTTTGGAGTTTAGAGGCTACGCAGCCACTTAGTGGGAGATGCAACAAGAAAGAAGGCGCAGAAATCGCAATCCCCCAATTGATACATGGGAAGAAATGAAGGGATTGATGCGAGGACGCTTCATTCCAGTCCATTATGAGAGAGAGCTCGAAAAGAAGCTCAACCGGATCAAGCAAGGCACCCGTTCGATTGAAGAGTATCACAAAGAGTTGGAGACAGCCTTGAACCGAGTCGGGAAGGAGGAGACCTTAAATGCTACCATCATTAGGTACATTGAAGGCATGAATCCCGACATTGCTTGTGAAGTCGAGTTGAAGGACTTCACCAGTGTAGAAAGGATGGTGGAGTACGCATCGATTGTGGAAAAGCAGTTGAGAGAAGGCCGGCACCGTTCTCACCATAATGCCGCCGCCGCCAGATCACCTTGGAACAAAGGTACACATTCCACATCACCTTCTACACCTTCTTCTGAGTCAACACGACCCTGAGGTCAGCCCGGACCACCTGAACGGCGTTTCGACCGTTCTACACCGCAGTCCAGTCGTAGACCCGAGTCTACACCGACGTCGACCCCAAGGCCCCCATTCCAACGGCCCAATCAGCCCAATACAACGCCGAACGCAGCCCCTAATCGAGCCCGTGACATCCAGTGTCATAAATGCCAAGGTTGGGGCCATTTTCAGAATCAGTGCCCGAACCGTCGTGTTTTGTTTCTCAATGAACAAAACGGGCTTGAATCAGCCAGTTAAGACGAAGAAGAGCCCCAGGACGTCGCCCCTAGTGCCGTCGAAGTTCCTGAAGTCGACGAGGAGGATGAAGAGGCCGAATTGCCTCATGTCAGTCTAGTATCCATTCACAGTCAGAACATTAATCGAGAAGACGAAGAGCAATCACAGCGTGAGAACATATTCTACACACGCGTTGCAATCAAGGATCAGACTTGTGCAATGATCATAGACAGTGGGAGTGTAATCAACGCAATCAGTCAATACGCCGTTGATAAACTCGCCCTCACCACTACAAAGCATCCAAAGCCATACAAGCTGCAATGGCTCACTGATCGCGGTTCAATCAGAGTAACAGGTCAGGTACGCGTTTCATTTACTAAAGGTCGTTATTCTGACACTGTTCTTTGTGATGTTATTCCTATGGAGGCAGCCCACATTCTTTTAGGAAGACCGTGGCAATTCGACAGAAAAGCAGTTCACGATGGTTTGGCCAACACCTATTCGATCACCATGGATGGTCGAACTACTGTGCTCAAGCCACTCGCTCCTAAAGCTGTTGCAGAGGATCAAGAAAGGATGCAAGAGAGATTTAAGCAAGAACGGGCAAAGCAAGCCGCAGCCACCGCCCGGACCGCCGCCGTAAACGGCCGAGACTCGGCCGAGACACAACAGCCGATCCCTTCTTCAAGTTCGGCCAATGCAGCCCCTTTAAAGGCATCCAATGAATCCTTAGTTCGTGGCAAATCATCCGGATCAACCCCCAAAGTTGAACAAAATCGGTCTTTGTTCATCTCAGTTAAAGGCGTAGAGAAAGCACTTAAATCAGGTTTACCTTTCGTTCTTTTATCTTATAAGGACAGTGCTACTAATAGTGTTTCTTTGCCTTGTGATGTGCAGCCCCTTATGGAGGAGTTCGCGGACGTGTTCCCGGAAGAGATTCCAAGTGGATTACCTCCAGTTCGTGGGATCGAGCACCAGATCGACTTCGTACCCGGCACAGTCTTACCCAATAGACCGGCGTACCGCACGTCCCCCGAGGAGACGAAGGAGATCGACCGCCAAGTGAAGGAGTTGTTGGAGAAGAAGCAAATCCGTGAGTCGATGAGCCCTTGTGCAGTTCCAGTCATCCTAGTGCCAAAAAAGAACAACGAATGGAGGATGTGCATGGATTGTCGCGCCATCAACAAAATAACGGTTAAGTACAGATTTCCTATCCCTAGACTTGATGATATGCTAGATGAATTAAGTGATTCTAATGTGTTTTCTAAGATAGATTTAAGATCTGGTTATTTTCAAGTTAGAATGCATGAAGGGGATGAATGGAAAACTGCGTTTAAAATAAAGCATGGTCTATATGAGTGGTTAGTTATGCCATTTGGTCTCACTGATGTGATTGGTAAATTCGTGGTTGTTTACTTTGATGATATCTTGATTTACAGTCACAGTGCACAGGCGCACCTAGAACACCTTAGGCGTGTGTTTATGCTTTTGCGTGATGCAAAGTTGTATGTGAATTTGTCTAAGTGTTCCTTTTGCATAGATGAAGTCGTTTTTCTAGGCTTTGTCGTCAGTTTTCGTGGTATTGAGGTAGACCGTTCCAAAATCAAGGCGATTGAGGAATGGCCAACCCCGAAAAATGCTTCGGAAGTTCGGTCCTTTCATGGACTCGCCGGTTTATACCGACATTTTGTGCATGATTTTTCTAGTATAGCCGCCCCTCTTACTGAGCTAAGTAAGAAGGATCGGAAATTTGAGTGGGGTAAACAACAAGAGCATGCATTTACTACTTTGAAATCTTTGTTATGTTCTGCTCCTGTTCTTCGTTTACCTGATTTTACTAAGACTTTTGAGATCGAGTGTGATGCTTCGGGCATAGGTATTGTGCAGTTTTGATGCAGGATCGCAGGCCCATCGCCTACTTCAGTGAGAAGCTTGGTGGCGCCAGTTTGAGGTATTCTACGTACGACAAAGAGCTTTATGCTTTAAAGCGTGCATTGGATACATGGCAGCACTATCTTTGGCCCAAGGAGTTCGTGATTCACACGGACCACGAGAGTTTAAAGCACCTCAAAGGACAGCAAAATCTGAACAAGAGACATGCAAGATGGGTGGAATTCATCGAGTCCTTCCCATACGTGATCAAGTACAAGAAAGGTGAGGAAAACGTCATCGCGGACGCGTTATCTCGAAGATGAATTCGACCATGATGACACTTCAAATTCGAGGACGAATTCTCTTCAGCAGGGGGGGAATGATGAGGACATCCATAGCAATGATGAAGTCAATGAAGAGCTGCAATTCAAAGGACCCGTCACAAGACTACGAGCTAAGAAGTTGCAAGAATATTTGCAAGCTGTGATTCGCAAGAAGTTCGAAGTTGAAGACGGAGTACAAGGAAGCTTGAAGACGATGACATTGTTGAAGATGGAAGATGGAGATCAAGATGTGGAGTGCAATACATGAAGGAGGCGTGCAAGGAGTGCTTTTGTTGGGCTTGATGTGGATACTTGCTATTCAGCCCAAGTTAAGCATGCATGGTGGAAAAGCCCAAAATACTCGGCCCTTAATGATCCAATTAAGGGGATTGATTTATTAGATTATAGTATTTTATTTATTATAGTTTTGGACGAATTTTTAATAGAATTTTAGTCAAAGATTTTCAGTTATTTAGTTGAAGATTTAACTAGATTTTTAGATAAGGCAAGATCTACAAAATCTACCTTAAATAGAATTCTAGTTTAGGAAGTAGTCAAAGTCCAATCCTAGTCTACTTTGGACTATAATTTTCGGTCCTATAGGTTTAGATTTTCGATCCAACTATTATAAATAGTGATAATTTTAAGCTTTGCTTTCAATATTGTCTCAACCCCAGTTTATATCTTTGTGAGTTTAGATCTTTTAAATTCATACTCTTAGATTTAGCATCTCTAAGTTTTACTAAGGGAATTCGCCGTCCATGATCGAGGGATCGTCGGAAACTCGCTATCGAAGAACAACTTAAAGAATTTGGCCTTGTGTACGTTCGAGATTCAAGGCAACTTTCGGGTTGTAATTCACATCGACAAAACATCAACATCGCCGCCGTTCGACGCCTTCCATCTCCGCCGTACGTCCGCCTCAAGTCCAGCCATTCACGTGTTCAAGTTCGTCTTCGTCCGTTTAATCCGTAAGTTCGTTACATCTCTTTCATACCCTATCTACCCCAGCCCTTCTAAGCCCATTCACTACCTTCGATCATTATCATTCTAACCATCCATAAAGCCGTCCCAACACAGCCTTGTTATTTGGATTTGTGTTTATTTGTGTGTCATTTATCTGGTATTTTAATTGAGTCCAAGTCGTCTAGTTTATCGAGTATAGAATCTTTTCGTACCGACGTAGTTTCTTTCCTAGCTTCCGCGTCTTTTGTGTCTCGTTGTGTCATATTGTCCCGGGTCACATCATAAATTGGTATCAAGAGCCAGGTCGGTTTATATCGTTCGTGGTTCCATACTCGTTTATTTGTCCCGTTTATTTTGTTTTGAGTTTTATCGAGTTGTACTTTATTTTCCGTATTGTTCATAGTTTAAAAAAAAACAGATAGTACAAAAAAAAAGAGAAAAGAACGATAAAAAAAAAAATTGGATAAAAAAAAAGAAGAAAATCCGAAAATACAAAAAAAAAAGAAGTAAATTCATTGTTTCCTTTTTGTGTCTATTTTATTTTGGTACCTTCCTTTTAGATTCCCTTTCTTTTAGGAAATTTCCTTCTTAGTTTGAAGTACCTTTTATCTCATCGCCACCTGTTTCTATGTGTTTAGAGGATGAGATAGTTGAAGAAGCTACACCGGAAGTAGACATGATAGAAACAACGAATGAAGAGATGCCAATTTTGGAGGAGTTAGTTCAAGACGATTGTAATCAAGAGGAGTCGGTTTCCATTCATGTCGATGAAGAGGTGCCCATTCTCGAAATTACTAATCCGGAGAAGAAAAATATAGAAGATTGTAGTTTGGATGTTTTGTCCATGGAGATGACAAGTCCTAAAGATTGTATGGTAGATGAACTACAAATTGTGAATTTGGAGATCCATGAAGCAGTTGAGGAAGCCGAAGAAGTTGAAGAATTGTTGGAGATACAACCATGTTTTGAAAAGGAGAATGATATCCGTGAGGCAATGGTTGAAGATCATGAAGAGCTCGAACAAGCTAACATGGAGCAGTTGATGTGACCCGGGGCCTATGGGACACGACAAAGATCAACGATGCGGAAGCTAAGGAACGAAACTACGCCGGTGACGAAAGGGATCAATACGTATCTAACTAGACGACTAAGAACCAACTAATATACTTAGACTACGACACACAAATAAACACAAAATCCAAATAAATGGGCTGTCTTGGAAGGCTAAAGGAACGGCAATGGTGAAGGGAAATCGATGGTGAGGTATAGGTGAAGAATGGCTTGAGTAGATAGGGTATGATAGAGATATGACGAACTTACGGATTAATGGAACGATTTGAGAACTTGATGGAAGGAACTCGAACTGAATTGGGGATGTCTTGATCTTGATATGGATGAATTATGTAAGATGGAGGACGTCGATATGGAGGCGTCGATGTTGTTGTAGAAAGAATCGAACTCGGAGCGTTCGTCTATTGTTTTGAGTCTTATCGAGTTGTAATTTAATTTTCTTATTGTTCATTGTTATAAAAAAAAACAGAAGAAGAAGAAGAAAAAAAAAATCGGATAAAAAAAAAATCCGAAAATTTAAAAAAGAAAAAAAAAAAGAAGTATATCCATTGTTTTCTTTTGTGTTCTATTTTATTTTGGTACCTTCCAATTGGGTACAAATCCATAGTTAGATATTTCCTTTTAGATCTTATTTTCTTTTTGGAAATTTCCTTCCAAGTTTAATTTCTTTTTGGTAATTTCCTTAGGAGTCATATTTTATTTTTGGTTCTTTCTTTCTAGAGTCTAGGCTAATTAAGGTATTTAGATTGTGTCACATAAATTGATACATATCCAAATCACCCAATTGCCTTCTTGAATTCTTCTTTCCTTATCCTATTCTATTTCTTTCCTTTTTCTATCTAGATTTATTTTTGGATTTCCTAATCTAATTGGACTTCATTAATTCATCTAATCCTTTCCTTTCCTACCACTTACTCGACCACCACCTTTCTTCCACACCCAAATTTCGACAGCCCTTACACATCCATACTCGACCATCATCTCATTTACACACCAAATTCACTCTTGTTCCGACAAGTAGCATACCCGTCCATTCCCAGTACAAGTGAGCTGATTTCTCTTAGCTAGTTAGAGCTACCATATACACGATATTATCACACACTGTGCACCCATATATTGAGTGATACATGAGTGGTAAAATCAAGAGAAGCAATTCCAAGATAGTTAATTTATTAACTATTGAAGATCAAGAACACACCATGGAGTATTAATCTTGAAGAGATGAAGATGAAGAGTTCAAGAGCATGTGTGCATGTGCATGAAATTTGTCGTGCATGTGTGTGCCGTTTCTAGTGAAGAAATCGGTCCCATAGTAATTAATTATGGGGTTGATTTTATTTAGACTATAGTATTTATTTAATTAATTTAGACTATAGTTTAGATCAGATTTTTATTTAATTATTTGAGTAATTTTCGTCCATAATGAGAATAGGTTTGACTAGAATTGTATTTAAGGCAATTTCCTACCTTGAATAGAATTCTAGCTTAGGTATCTTCCTAGTATAGTTAGAGATCTCTTTTGGATCAATTTTTAGGCCTTTTAACCTTATTATTTTCGTGGCTTTTAACCTTATAAATAGGGGAACCATGTAACATTATTATTTTAGACTCTATTTGATAAATTTAGCTTTGTGCTTTCAATATAGTCTCACCCCCTTCAAAACCTTTGTGATTTGGTTCAAAAATTACACTCTTAAAGCTTAGCAAACTTTAGGTTTTATTTCAAGTCTCGTTCTAGTGCTCGTGTGGTGCTAGGGTTGGATTGCTACGAAGAGGATTCAAGTGGTGATTCGTTTGGTGGAGTAATCTTCACTAGGTGGACGCTCCGAGTTCGATTCTTTCTACAACAACATCGACGCCTCCATATCGACGTCCTCCATCTTACATAATTCGTCCATATCAAGATCAAGACATCCCCAATTCAGTTCGAGTTCCTTCCATCAAGTTCTCAAATCGTTCCATTAATCCGTAAGTTCGTCATATCTCTATCATACCCTATCTACTCAAGCCATTCTTCACCTATACCTCACCATCGATTTCCCTTCACCATTGCCGTTCCTTTAGCCTTCCAAGACAGCCCATTTATTTGGATTTTGTGTTTATTTGTGTGTCGTAGTCTAAGTATTTTAGTTGGTTCTTAGTCGTCTAGTTAGATACGTATTGATCCCTTTCGTCACCGGCGTAGTTTCGTTCCTTAGCTTCCGCATCGTTGATCTTTATCGTGTCCCATAGGCCTCGGGTCACATCATAAATTGGTATCAGAGCGAGGTTCATACCGACGTGGCTCTTGATACCTTAAATGCTACCATCATTCGGTACATTGAAGGTATGAATCCCGATATTGCATGTGAAGTCGAGCTCAAAGACTTCACCAGTGTAGAAAGGATGGTGCAGTACGCATTGATTGTGGAAAAGCAGCTGAGAGAAGGTCGCCGTCGATCACACCACAGTGCAGCCCCTACACGGCCTTCCTGGAACAAAGGTACACATTCCACATCACCTTCTACACCTTCTACTGAGTCCACACGACCCCGAGGTCAATCCGAACCACCCGAACGGCGTTTCAACCGTTCAACACCGCAGTCTAACCGTAGACCCGAGTCTACACCGGCGCCACCTTCAAGGCCAGCCTACACACGGCCCAATCAGCCCACACCGACACCAAATACAGCCCCATATCTCGCCTTGGATAGCAACTCTCGTGTAGAAGATGTTCTCACGTTGATCCGGTTGCTCTTCATCTCGACTGATATTCAAACTTCGAATTGAAACAAGACTCACAAGAGGGAACTCAGGTTCGGCCTCTTCATGATCAGCTAGGGACGGCTCCTCCATGGTCCTGGCGATGTCCGTAGGCTGCTCGAACTCGTCCTCACTAGCGGACTCGATCTCATTTTGTTCGGTGATGAACAAAACACGCCGGTTTGGACACTGGTTCTGAAAATGACCCCAACCTTGACATTTATGGCATTGTATGTCTCGGGCTCGGTTTGGGGCTGTATTCGGTGTCGGTGTGGGCTGATTGGGCCATGTGTAGGCTGGCCTTGAAGGTGGCACCGGTGTAGACTCGGGTCTACGGTTAGACTGCGGTGTAGAACGGTCGAAACGCCGTTCGGGTGGTCCGGATTGACCTCGGGGTCGTGTGGACTCAGTAGAAGGTGTAGAAGGTGATGTGGAATGTGTACCTTTGTTCCAGGAAGGCCGTGTAGGAGCTGCACTGTGGTGTGATCGACGGCGACCTTCTCTCAGCTGCTTTTCCACAATCGATGCGTACTGCACCATCCTTTCTACACTGGTGAAGTCTTTGAGCTCGACTTCACATGCAATATCGGGATTCATACCTTAATGTACCGAATGATGGTAGCATTTAAGGTCTCCTCCTTCCTGATGTGACCCGGGACCTATGGGACACGACACTGATGAAATATGCGGAAGCTAGGAACGGAACAACGTCGGATGCGTAAGGGATCAATACGACTCTAGAGAAAAGACGACGAACTCGACTAGAAAAGAACTCGAAATGTGTAGAACTTACTAGGATACGTAGACACGAACAAGGACTCGATTGTTGACACGAAAAGACACCCTTGAATGGCTGGAACTCGGCGATGGTGGCTGGAATCACGGCGAACGACAATGGTGGAAGGAATCTCGGCGGCGATGGAAGGTAGAAGGATAAATCAGGATCGGCGAACCCGTATTGTATCAACTCGAACGCGCACGACTAATTCTCCGGATAGCAATTCTCCCAAGTACTTAATATACCCTGAAGAACGTGAATAAGACTATTGTATTGCTAGAACAATAGAATTGTAGGTAACAGTTTGATCAACCAAAGGATCGTGAGACAGATTGAGAATAACTCTTTATTTCTTGCAATTGTCTGAATCATAATGTCACAAGGTACTCCTATTTATAGGAGGCATTATGCACGAAAATTAAGAGTCCTAAAACTATAAGAAATCGAAAATATACTAATCCTAATCAATCTAGGATAAAATCAAAAGATACCAAAAATAAGATAACAAAAATCTATCTAAATCTAACTAGATAAGGATAAATCCTAACTAACTTTGGGCCTCTTATTTTCGCCACTTTTGGACCTTTAATAACACAATATGGGCTGCTATATATCATAAATAATTCGTGGCCCATATGTATTATTGTTGCCACCTTTGCATGAAAAACAGCATCTCCCGATTTCCCATGCAAACGCGTATAACTTTTAATGCACACGTCCAAATGGCGTTGTTCTTCTTCTCACGTCTTCATGCTTCCTTCTTCATCATTAATTGATAGCATGTTGACCAATCTCGGGCTGAATATTTGATCTTCATGTATTGTTCCTCAAATCTTGATTTCCAATCTTTGATGGCCCTCACTCTAACAATCTTCGGACCTTTGAATGATAGCTCAGAATTTGATTCTTCAAGGGTTTTCAGGATCATATCACTTCCCGACTCGATTCAAGGCAGTCTCCAACTCTTTGTGATACTCTTCAATCGAACGGGTGCCTTGCTTGATCCGGTTGAGCTTCTTCTCAAGCTCTCAATCATAGTGGACTGGAATAAAATGTCCTCGCATCAATCCTTTCATCTCTTCCCAAGTATCGACAGGTGGATGTCGATTTCGGCGTTTTCTCTCTTGTTGCATCTCCCACCATGAGGCTGCGTAGCCTCTAAACTCCAAACATGCTAATTGCACCTTTTTAACCTCTGAAAAGTCATAGCATGCAAAAATCTTCTCTACCTTACGTTCCCAATCTAAGTATGCATCGGGATCGTGAAGGCCTTCAAATTCCGGAATGCTCGTTTTGATGTTATTGAGCATTCGGTCTTCTCCGTAGTCATCGGCGCGGGCTGCACACCTGTGAGGGGCTCGGGGCTGATCTCGGCCTCGTTCAGGGGCCTCATACTCGGCATCTGTGTTCTCATCGTAGTACTCCTCTTCTGGCTCGTCTCGACGCTCATTGCGTCTAGCTGGTCCTCGAACTGCTTGAGTAATGGTTGGTGTAGTTTTAGTGCGTTCAAAGGCATGCACTAAATTGTCAATCTTGTCTGAGAGGGTCTGGTGCTGTCTCTGGAAGTGCTTTGAAAGCGCTTCAAAGTGGTACTTAGGATCCCACTGTGGTGCTGGCTCAGAATAAGATTCCATCGGTGCTTTGGACGGGTCCAAAGACGGAGTGGTCGACTGAGGGTCCACGTGTGGAATGAAGGACGACCCTGGATGGTCTCCGTGCTTCATGGTACCTACAAAACGAACAAACGTGAAGAAAAAACAAGGTAGGACCTCACAATCTCACATCACTCGTTTGTTTTCTCTCTTGATTTTACCACTCGTGTATCACTCAATATATGGGTGCACAGTGTGTGATAATATCGTGTATATGGTAGCTCTAACTAGCTAAGAGAAATCAGCTCACTTGTACTGGGAATGGACGGGTATGGTGCTGTCGGAACAAGAGTGAATTTGGTGTGTAAATGAGATGATGGTCGAGTATGGATGTGTAGGGGATGTCGAAATTTGGGTGTGGAAGAAAGGTGGTGGTCGAGTAAGTGGGGTAGGAAAGGAAAGGATTAGATGAATTAATGAAGTCCCAATTAGATTAGGAAATCCAAAAATAAATCTAGATAGAAAAAGGAAAGAAATAGAATAGGATAAGGAAAGAAGAATTCAAGAAGGCAATTGGGTGATTTGGATATGTATCAATCTATGTGACACAATCTAAATATCTTAATTAGCCTAGACTCTAGAAAGAAAGAACCAAAAATAAAATATAACTCCTAAGGAAATTACCAAAAAGAAATTAAACTTGGAAGGAAATTTCCAAAAAGAAAATAAGATCTAAAAGGAAATATCTAACTATGGATTTGTACCCAATTGGAAGGTACCAAAATAAAATAGAACACAAAAGGAAACAACGGATATACCTCTTTTTTTTTTTTTTTTTTAATTTTCGGATTTTTTTTTATCTGATTTTTTTTTGATCGTTTTTTTTGTACGATCTGTTTTTCTTCTTCTTCTTCTTCTTTTTTTATAACAATGAACAATAAGAAAATGAAATTATAACTCGATAAGACTCAAAACAATAGACGAACAATTGGACGTATTGAACCACGAACGATATGAACCAACCTGGCTTTGATACCAATTTATGATGTGACCCGGGACCTATGCGACACGACAAAGATCAACGATGCGGAAGCTAAGGAACGAAACTACGCCGGTGACGAAAGGGATCAATACGTATCTAACTAGACGACTAAGAACCAACTAAAATACTTAGACTACGACACACAAATAAACACAAAATCCAAATAAATGGGCTGTCTTGGAAGGCTAAAGGAACGGCAATGGTGAAGGGAAATTGATGGTGAGGTATAGGTGAAGAATGGCTTGAGTAGATAGGGTATGATAGAGATATGACGAACTTACGGATTAATGGAACGATTTGAGAACTTGATGGAAGGAACTCGAACTGAATTGGGGATGTCTTGATCTTGATATGGACGAATTATGTAAGATGGAGGACGTCGATATGGAGGCGTCGATGTTGTTGTAGAAAGAATCGAACTCGGAGCGTCCACCTAGTGAAGATTACTCCACCAAATGAATCACCACTTGAATCCTCTTCGTACCAATCCAACCCTAGCACCACACGAGCACTAGAACGAGACTTGAAATAAAACCTAAAGTTTGCTAAGCTTTAAGAGTGTAGTTTTCGAACCAAATCACAAAGGTTTTGAAGGGGGTGAAACTATATTGAAAGCACAAAGCTAAATTTATCAAATAGAGTCTAAAATAATAATGTTACATGGTTCCCCTATTTATAGGGTTAAAAGCCACGAAAATAATAAGGTTAAAAGGCCTAAAAATTGATCCAAAAGAGATCTCTAACTATACTAGGAAGATACCTAAGCTAGAATTCTATTCAAGGTAGGAAATTGCCTTAAATACAATTCTAGTCAAACCTATTCTCATTATGGACGAAAATTACTCAAATAATTAAATAAAAATCTGATCTAAACTATAGTCTAAATTAATTAAATAAATACTATAGTCTAAATAAAATCAACCCCATAATTAATTACTATGGGACCGATTTCTTCACTAGAAACCGCACACACATGCACGACAAATTTCATGCACATGCACACATGCTCTTGAACTCTTCATCTTCATCTCTTCAAGATTAATACTCCATGATGTGTTCTTGATCTTCAATAGTTAATAAATTAACTATCTTGGAATTGCTTCTCTTGACTTCTTCATCTCCAATCTCGAGCTTTCTTCGAATCAACACTTGCAAGTAAGCTTGCAACTTCTTAGCTCTTGATCTTGTGATTGGTCCTCTAAATTGCAACTCCGGTTCTTCATCATCTTTGTTGTCCATGGCTTCATCATTCCCCCCTTGCTGAAAAGAATTCGTCCTTGAATTTGGATCATCATCTTGATCGAATTCACCTGCATCAAAGGGAGATAAATCAGCAACATTAAACGTTGAAGAACATTTATACTCACCAGGTAGATCAATGCGGTATGCATTGTCATTGACACGGCTTAAGACGGTGAAAGGACCATCTCCTCGTGGTGACAACTTTGATTTCCTCAAGTTTGGAAAGCGGCCGGGACTCAGATGAATCCAAACACGATCACCGGGCTGAAAGACAACACGTTTGTGACGTGTGTTACGGGCGGCGGCGGTTTGAGTTCCTTTATGCTCGATCCGGGCTCTAACTTTCTCATGCATCTCCTTGATAAGATCAGCTCACTTGTTAGATGCTCAACAGGTAAAGGAATCAAATCATTAGGTGTTAGTGGATTAAAACCATAAACAACCTCAAATGGAGACACGTTAGTAGAAGAATGAATAACACGATTGTAAGCAAACTCAGCATAAGGTAAACATTCTTCCCATGACTTCACATTATTCTTAATCAATGATCTAAGCAATGTTCCTAAAGTACGATTCACAACCTCAGTTTGACCATCGGTTTGTGGATGACATGCAGTAGAAAACAATAACTTAGTACCTAGCTTTCCCCAAAGAACGCGCCAAAAATGTCCCAAAAATTTAGAATCCCTATCACTAACAATAGTACGAGGAATTCCATGCAATCTAACAACATGAATAAAGAACAAATTGGCTATGTGAACAGCATCATCAATTTTCCTACATGCAATGAAATGCGCCATCTTGGAAAACCTATCAACTACAACAAACACAGAATCTTTACCCGATCTAGACCTAAGGCAATCCCAAAATAAAATCCATAGATAAATCAATCCAAGGACTAGATGGAGCAGGTAAAGGCGTGTACAAACCAAATGGATTCGAAGTAGATTTAGACTTATGACAAGTAACACATCTACTACACATGCGTTCAACATCACGTTTCATATGCGGCCAAAAGAAATGCTCATGCAACAAGGATAATGTTTTATGTACACCAAAATGTCCCATTAATCCTCCCGCATGCGATTCTAAAACAAGTAGCTCACGCATAGAACAAGTAGGAATGCACAACTTAGACTCTCTAAACAAGATTACATCATGCACATAGAAACCATCAAAAGACTTAGATAAAGTTGAACACTTAGCATAGATAGGACCAAAATAATCGTCCACTTCATACAAGGCTTTCAATGATTCAAATCCAAGCATCTTAGCATGCATTAGGTTAAGCAACGTGTACCTTCGAGAGAGGGCGTCGGCGATGACGTTATCTTCTCTTTTCTTGTACTTGATGACGTACGGAAAGGACTCGATGAACTCGACCCATCTCGCATGACGCTTGTTCAAGTTGCTTTGACCCTTCAAGTGCTTCAAGCTCTCATGATCCGTGTGAATGACGAACTCCTTGGGCCACAAGTAGTGCTGCCATGTATCCAATGCACGCTTCAAAGCGTATAGCTCCTTATCGTACGTTGAATACCTCAATGCGGCGCCATTGAGCTTCTCACTGAAGTATGCCACGGGCCGTTTTTCCTGCATCAAAACAGCACCAATACCTATCCCGGAGGCATCACACTCGATCTCAAAAGTTTTGGAAAAATCCGGTAAACATAAAACAGGAGCAGAACACAATAAAGACTTCAAAGTATTAAACGCATGCTCTTGTTGTTTACCCCATTCAAACTTGCGATCCTTCTTACTTAGCTCAGTAAGAGGCGCGGCAATGCTAGAGAAATCGCGCACAAAGCGACGATAAAATCCGGCAAGGCCGTGAAAGGATCGGACTTCAGACGCGGTTTTGGGCGTTGGCCATTCCTCAATCGCCTTGATTTTGGAACGGTCAACCTCAATACATCTACAACTCACAACAAAGCCTAAGAATACTACTTCATTTAAGCAAAAAGAACACTTAGACATGTTTCCATACAAACGAGCATCTCTCAAAAGCATAAATACGCGCCTAAGGTGATCTAGGTGCGCCTGTGCACTGTGGCTGTATATCAGGATATCATCAAAATAAACAACAACATATTTCCCAATAACATCACGTAAGACATGGTTCATCAATCTCATAAATGTGCTCGGTGCATTTGTGAGACCAAAAGGTATAACCAACCACTCATATAAACCATGCTTAGTCTTAAAAGTTGTTTTCCATTCATCACCCTCATGCATGCGAACTTGAAAATAACCAGACCTCAAATCAATCTTAGAAAAAATCTTAGATCCACTAAGTTCATCTAGCATATCATCAAGTCTAGGAATGGGAAAACGATACTTAACTGTTATCTTGTTGATGGCTCTGCAATCCATGCACATTCTCCATTCATTGTTCTTCTTGGGTACTAGAATCACTGGAACTGCACATGGGCTCATCGACTCTCGAATCTGCTTCTTCTCCAACAGCTCTTTAACTTGTCTATCGATCTCCTTGGTCTCCTCAAGGGACGTCCGGTACGCTGGGCGGTTTGGTAAGACGGCGCTGGGCTGGAAATCAATCTGGTGCTCGATCCCACGAACTGGAGGCAATCCACTTGGAATCTCTTCCGGGAACACGTCCGCGAATTCCTCCAAAAGGGGCTGCACAACACTAGGCAAAGAAACATCATTAATAGCACTGCTCTTATAAGATAAAAGAACAAACGGTAAACCTGCTTTTAATGCTTTCTCTACGCCTTTAACAGATATGAATAAGCTGCGATTTTGATCCTTCTTCGGGGCTGATCCAGATGAATCCCCACGCACTAAGGAATCATTATGGGGCTGTTTAGGAGCTGATTTGGAAGGAGAGGAGGCGGCGGCCTGTTTTGAAGGTGCGGCCGATTTATTATCGTCGGCGGCGGCTCGGGCTGCGGTTTCAGCCTCCTTTGCTCTCGCTGCTTTAAATCTCTCTTGCATAAGTCGTTGATCCTCAGAAATGGCTTTAGGGAACAGCGGCTTCAATGTTGTAGGTCGCCCGTTTCGCGTCACGGTGTAGGTGTTTGTGAAACCATCGTGTACCGCGTGTCTGTCAAACTGCCATGGTCTACCTAATAGTATATGCGCTGCATCCATAGGAATAACATCGCAAATAATAGTGTCAGAAAATCAATAACACTTACCTGGCATGCGACGCGAATCTCGCCTCGGTCTGTAAGCCACTGCAACTTATATGGCTTCAGATGCTTCATTGGAACTAGACCAAGCTTGTCCACCGCATACTGACTGATGGCATTAATAACGCTCCCACTGTCAATTTATCACATCATAAATTGGTATCAAGAGCCACGTCGGTTCATATCGTTCGTGGTTCAATACGTCCAATTGTTCGTCTATTGTTTTGAGTCTTATCGAGTTGTAATTTAATTTTCTTATTGTTCATTGTTATAAAAAAGAAGAAGAAGAAGAAGAAGAAGAAAAACAGATCGTACAAAAGAAAAAAAAAACGACAAAAAAAAAATCCGAAAATTAAAAAAAGAAAAAAAAAGAGGTATATCCATTGTTTCCTTTTGTGTTCTATTTTATTTTGGTACCTTCCAATTGGGTACAAATCCATAGTTAGATATTTCCTTTTAGATCTTATTTTCTGTTTGGAAATTTCCTTCCAAGTTTAAGTTCTTTTTGGTAATTTCCTTAGGAGTCATATTTTATTTTTGGTTCTTTCTTTCTAGAGTCTAGGCTAATTAAGGTATTTAGATTGTGTCACATAAATTGATACATATCCAAATCACCCAATTGCCTTCTTGAATTCTTCTTTCCTTATCCTATTCTATTTCTTTCCTTTTTCTATCTAGATTTATTTTTGGATTTCCTAATCTAATTGGGACTTCATTAATTCATCTAATCCTTTCCTTTCCTACCCCACTTACTCGACCACCACCTTTCTTCCACACCCAAATTTCGACAGCCCTTACACATCCATACTCGACCATCATCTCATTTACACACCAAATTCATTCTTGTTCCGACAAGTAGCATACCCGTCCATTCCCAGTACAAGTGAGCTGATTTCTCTTAGCTAGTTAGAGCTACCATATACACGATATTATCACACACTGTGCACCCATATATTGAGTGATACACGAGTGGTAAAATCAAGAGAAGCAATTCCAAGATAGTTAATTTATTAACTATTGAAGATCAAGAACACACCATGGAATATTAATGTTGAAGAGATGAAGATGAAGAGTTCAAGAGCATGTGTGCATGTGCATGAAATTTGTCGTGCATGTGTGTGCGGTTTCTAGTGAAGAAATCGGTCCCATAGTAATTAATTATGGGGTTGATTTTATTTAGACTATAGTATTTATTTAATTAATTTAGACTATAGTTTAGATCAGATTTTTATTTAATTATTTGAGTAATTTTCGTCCATAATGAGAATAGGTTTGACTAGAATTGTATTTAAGGCAATTTCCTACCTTGAATAGAATTCTAGCTTAGGTATCTTCCTAGTATAGTTAGAGATCACTTTTGGATCAATTTTTAGGCCTTTTAACCTTATTATTTTCGTGGCTTTTAACCCTATAAATAGGGAAACCATGTAACATTATTATTTTAGACTCTATTTGATAAATTTAGCTTTGTGCTTTCAATATAGTCTCACCCCCTTCAAAACCTTTGTGATTTGGTTCGAAAATTACACTCTTAAAGCTTAGCAAACTTTAGGTTTTATTTCAAGTCTCGTTCTAGTGCTCGTGTGGTGCTAGGGTTGGATTGCTACGAAGAGGATTCAAGTGGTGATTCGTTTGGTGGAGTAATCTTCACTAGGTGGACGCTCCGAGTTCGATTCTTTCTACAACAACATCGACGCCTCCATATCGACGTCCTCCATCTTACATAATTCATCCATATCAAGATCAAGACATCCCCAATTCAGTTCGAGTTCCTTCCATCAAGTTCTCAAATCGTTCCATTAATCTGTAAGTTCGTCATATCTCTATCATACCCTATCTACTTAAGCCATTCTTCACCTATACCTCACCATCGACTTCCCTTCACCATTGCCGTTCCTTTAGCCTTCCAAGACAGCCTATTTATTTGGATTTTGTGTTTATTTGTGTGTCGTAGTCTAAGTATTTTAGTTGGTTCTTAGTCGTCTAGTTAGATACGTATTGATCCCTTTCGTCACCGGCGTAGTTTCGTTCCTTAGCTTCCGCATCGTTGATCTTTATCGTGTCCCATAGGCCCCGGGTCACATCATAAATTGGTATCAGAGTGAGGTTCATACCGACGTGGCTCTTGATACCTTAAACACTTTGAGTGCAAACACGAGCGGTAAAATCAAGAGTGAAAACAAAGGAGTGAACGTGAGATTGTGAGGTTCCATCCTTGTTTTCCTTTACGTTTGTTCATTTTGTAGGTCTCAAGGACAAAGGCAAGAACGAAGCCACCGCCTCCACACCACCTTTGGTCGAGCCATTCTCGCCCAAATCACCCGATGATCTTTCCTACACATTCAAAACACAGTGGGATCTAAAGTATCAGTTTGACGCATTAGCACAATTCTTCTTGCGTCAAAACCAGCAGATGAAAGATGAGTTCGGGAACCAAGTAGCCGAATTGGCCGAGAAAATCAAACAGCTCTCGGTTCAACCGGCTACAAGTCAAGCAGTCCAGCAACCCCAGCAGAGAGGCACATCGAGGCAGCCCGTTTTCCAGGAAAACCGCCGCCAACAAGCTGCATTCGAACCCGAGTTCGATGCTGCAAATGACTATGAAGCTGAGTTCTTTCCACCAAGACATGATGTTCACCGTGATCATCCCAGGCCACCTACCAGACAAGCTGTTCGATATGAGAGGCCCAGATATGGAGATGCAGACGGATTGCTCAATAACATCAAAACGAGCATTCCGGAATTTGAAGGCTTGCACGATCCAGACATCTATCTGGATTGGGAGCGCAAAGTCGACAAGATCTTTACTTGTTATGACTTTCCAGAGATCAAGAAGGTTCAGTTAGCAGCATTGGAGTTTAGAGGTTATGCAGCCTCGTGGTGAGAAATGCAGCAAGAGAGGCGACGAAGAGAGAGATATCCGCCTGTTGAAACGTGGGAAGAGATGAAAGGCTTCCTGCGAGGCCGTTTCATACCAGTTCACTATGAGAGAGAGCTTGAGAAGAAGCTCAACCGGATCAAGCAAGGCACCCGTTCGATTGAAGAATATCATAAGGAGTTGGAGACCGCCTTGAATCGTGTCGGAAAAAGAGAGTCCTTAAATGCTACCATCATCAGGTACATTGAAGGCATGAATCCCGACATTCCGTGTGAAGTCGAGCTCAGAGACTTCACGAGTGTAGATGATATGGTGCACTACGCATCAATTGTGGAGAGACAGCTCCGAGAAGGCCGACGTCGATCTCATCACACTGCAGCCCCTGTTCGACCCTCTTGGAACAAAGGTACGCCGTCCACATCATCTTCTACTCCTTCTACGGACTCCACTCGACCCTGAGGTCAATCCGGACCACCCGAGCGGCGTTTTGACCGTTCTACACCACCGCCGAACCGTAGGATCGATCCTACACCCACCGCCCCCGTTAGGCCGAATTATACACGGCCAAGTCAGCCCCAAACGGCGCCAACTTCAGCCCCTAGTCGAGCCCGAGATGTGCAGTGCCATAAATGCCAAGATTGGGGTCACTTTCAAGCACAGTGCCCAAACCGACGAGTTCTATTCCTCACGGAGCAGAATGAGCTCGAATCAGCCAGTGAAGATGATGAACCAGTCAAGGCCGACGCCATAGCTGAAGCAGACGTCCATGATGAGCTCGAAGAAGAAGAGCCCGAGATTCCACATGTCAGTCTAGTTTCTATCCGCAGTCTGAACATAAATCGAGAAGTTGAGCAACAATCGCAGCGAGAGAACATATTCTACACCAGAGTTGCTATTCAAGACAAGACTTGCGCATTGATCATAGACAGTGGAAGTGTTATTAATGCAGTGAGCCAGTACGCGGTCGACAAGCTTGGATTTTCCACCGTGAAACATCCAAATCCATACCGTTTGCAGTGGCTTACAGAAAGAGGCACAGTTCGCGTAACCGGTCAGGTACATGTATCTTTTTCTATTGGTCGTTATTCTGACACTATACTATGCGATGTTATTCCTATGGATGCAGCTCATATACTTTTAGGGAGACCATGGCAATTCGATAGACAAGCTGTACACGACGGACTCGCGAACACCTACACAGTGAAGAAGGACGGTCGAACCACCATACTGAAGCCGTTAACACCCAAGGCCGTTCAAGAGGAGCAAGAAATAATGCGAGCAAAGTTCAAAGAGGAGCGCGAGAAGACCGCCGCAGCCGCCGCTGCGGACAGCCACATCTCGGCCGAGAAGTCTTCACCACCGCCGCCTCCCCTTTTGCAGCCTATTGCAGCCCCTTCATCACCTCATCCCGACGCCATTAATCATAGAAAAGGCGTTAATGCAGCCCCTTTGCAGCAAGAAAAGAATCGGTCGTTGTTTTGTACATTTAAAAGTGTTGAAAAGGCCATTAGAGCTAGGTTGCCTTTAATTCTTTTAACTTGTAAGAACAGTGCTACTAACGATGTTTCTTTGCCTAGTGTTGTGCAGCCCCTTATGAAGGAGTTTGAGGACGTATTTCCGGATGAGATTCCAAGTGGATTGCCTCTAGTTCGTGGGATCGAGCACCAGATCGATTTCATGCCCGGAGCCGTCTTGCCGAACCGCCCTACATACCGCACGTCGCCTGAAGAAACCAAGGAGATAGACCGTCAAGTTAAGGAGCTGTTGGAGAAGAAGTAAATCCGAGAGTCGATGAGCCCATGTGATTCTCGTGCCCAAGAAGAACAATGAATGGAGAATGTGCATGGATTGTAGAGCCATCAACAAGATAACAGTTAAGTATCATTTTTCCATTCCTAGGCTTGATGATATGCTAGATGAACTTAGTGGATCTAAGATTTTTTCTAAGATTGATTTGAGGTCTGGTTATTTTCAAGTTCGCATGCATGAGGGTGATGAATGGAAAACAACTTTTAAGACTAAGCATGGTTTGTATGAATGGTTGGTTATGCCTTTTGGTCTCACAAATGCACCGAGCACATTTATGAGATTGATGAACCATGTCTTACGTGATGTTATTGGGAAATATGTTGTTGTTTACTTTGATGATATCCTGATATACAGTCACAGTGCACAGGCGCACCTAGATCACCTTAGACGCGTATTTATGCTTTTGAGAGATGCTCGTTTGTATGGCAACATGTCAAGTGTTCTTTTTGCTTGAATGAAGTAGTATTCTTAGGCTTTGTTGTGAGTTGTAGAGGTATTGAGGTTGACCGTTCCAAAATCAAGGCGATTGAGGAATGGCCAACGCCCAAAACCGCGTCTGAAGTCCGATCCTTTCACGGCCTTGCCGGATTTTATCGTCGCTTTGTGCGCGATTTCTCTAGCATTGCCGCGCCTCTTACTGAGCTAAGTAAGAAGGATCGCAAGTTTGAATGCTACACAGGAGAGTCGCTCTTGGTTATCGCAGCGGAGAAAATTAAAAATCCGCTCCATCGCTCGGATCCACGCCTCAGCATCGGCCGGGGTTCCTACTCCATCAAATGACGGAGGGTTCTGTCGCAGAAAAAGCTCCTCAATTCTGCACTGTGGAGGAAGAACAACAAGAAGAACACGAGGAACAAAGAGAGCAGACACCCCAATAATCATTGATCATAAGAAAAAATAGTGATCAATGTAATAATAACAATAATAATATGAGTGTTATCAAAAGAAGAACATGCAAAAGATAAACACAAGCTTGTGGGATTTTCTTGTGTATAACTTGATATTGTGCAACAATTTAAAGGCGGGTCGTTCGACCTTGGAGCCTATTACGTATGGAGTATGTTGTTGACCCTATACTTTGCATGTTGATTTAGGATGTTAGAGGGCGGGTTATGACAACCTATGAGCCCGATAAGTTAGACGATTGCATGCTAATTCGCGAAAATTTTACGTTTAGAATTATAACGTCATGCCTAGTCATGCTTTTTGACCTAAGCTTCCGCTCATTTTATTGTAAGCACACAAAAATATATAAGTAAATTGTATATTAAGTGACGTGGCCAAACGGAGTAGTTTGGGGCGTTACAAATTGCTTTTTAGAAATATCGGTTTAGTTCGAAATTTTTCCAAAGACGGAAAATATCACGATAGTCGAACGATCGGGTAGTTTATTTTGGTCAACCAAGGCATGGCCTCCCTCACCTCACCCATGCCTTTCCCCTTACCTTCCCCCTCACCCTCCCACGTTTTTTTTATCAATCAAAACATTTCTCTTCTTCATTCTTTCTTCAAAAAGAATCGAGAGAGAGAGATCAAGAATAGCAGCTGCCCTTCCTTTCTTCTTCATTTCCATCTCCATCTCGTTCTTCCTTTCTTCTTCATTCTTCCTGCTTAAAAGTTTGAGAGAGAGAGAAAGAAAAAGAGAGCAACAAGAAACATCTATATCCATTTTCCTTTTTTTTTCGAAGGAAGAGAGAAAGAGAGTGAAGTTGCAGAGTGATGTGACCCGGGACTAAATGACCAACGAGACACAAAAGACGCGGAAGCAAAGGAAAGAAACTACGTCGGTACGAAAGGATTCTATACTCGAATAACTAGGCGACCAAGACTCAACTAAAATACCTAGAACTTTGACACAAATTAAATAACACAAACCAAGGGTTCAAGGGGCTGAATTGGACGGTTTTATAGGGCTGGGAATTGGAAGAATTTAGTGTGTGAAGGTTGGTGAAGAAGGGCTTGGAGAAGATAGGATATGTTAGTGTTTGAACGGACTTACGGATATAACGAACGGATGTAGAATTCGAACTTGAAGGGGGCTGCCGTGATTTGGACGTTGATGGCTGATTTGGAGGTCGTCGATGATGGTGATGGACGTGTGGTGTTGATGAAGTGATTCACAACCCGATAGCCTCCTTGAATCTCGAACGTCTTCAAGGTTGAAATCTCCAAGTTGTTCCTCGTTAGCGAATACCGGTCAATCCCTCAAGTGAATTGAGCAATACCCTTGAATAAGACTTGTAGTTGCTAGCTCCAAGAATGAATATTTTCGTGTGAAAAGTATTCAAAAGACAAATAGATTTGAGACACAAATTGAATGCAAAAGCAATTTAATTCAACAATGTCTAAAGTATCAATGAGACATGGTTCCCCTATTTATAAGCACTAAGGGGGACGAAAATTAGCATAAAAAAGGCCTAAAGATTGATCCAAAAGGGATCTCTAACTATACTAGGAAGTTCCCTAAGCTAGAATTCTATTCAAGGTAGGAAATTGCCTTAAATACAATTCTAGTCAAACTTGACCTCAATATGGACGAAAATTACTACTAAATAATTAAATAAATCTGATCCAACTATAGTCTTAATTAAATAAAATAAATACTATAGTCTAAAATAAAATCAACCCCATAATTAATTACTATGGGACCGATTTCTTCACTAGAAACCGCACACACATGCACGATAAATTTCATGCACATGCACACATGCTCTTGAACTCTTCATCTTCATCTCTTCAAGATTAATACTCCATGGTGTGTTCTTGATCTTCAATAGTTAATAAATTAACTATCTTGGAATTGCTTCTCTTGACTTCTTCATCTCCAATCTCGAGCTTTCTTCGAATCAACACTTGCAAGTAAGCTTGCAACTTCTTAGCTCTTGATCTTGTGATTGGTCCTCTAAATTGCAACTCCGGTTCTTCATCATCGTTGTTGTCCATGGCTTCATCATTCCCCCCCTGCTGAAAAGAATTCGTCCTCGAATTTGGATCATCATCTTGATCGAATTCATCTGCATCAAAGGGAGATAAATCAGCTACATTAAACGTTGAAGAACATTTATACTCACCAGGTAGATCAATGCGGTATGCATTGTCATTGACACGGCTTAAGACGGTGAAAGGACCATCTCCTCTTGGTGACAACTTTGATTTCCTTAGATTAGGAAACCGTCCGGGACTCAAATGAATCCAAACACGATCACCGGGCTGAAATACCACACGTTTGCGACGTGTGTTACGGGCGGCGGCGGTTTGGGTACCTTTGTGCTCGATCCGGGCTCTTACTTTCTCATGCATCTCCTTGATAAGATCAGCTCTCTTCAATCCTTTAACACTTGTTAGATGCTCAACAGGTAAAGGAATCAAATCATTAGGCGTTAGTGGATTAAAACCATAAACAACCTCAAATGGAGACATGTTAGTAGAAGAATGAATAACACGATTGTAAGCAAACTCAGCATAAGGTAAACATTCTTCCCATGACTTCACATTATTCTTAATCAACGACCTAAGCAATGTTCCTAAAGTACGATTCACAACCTCAGTTTGACCATCGGTTTGTGGATGACATGCAGTAGAAAACAATAACTTAGTACCTAGCTTTCCCCAAAGAACGCGCCAAAAATGTCCCAAAAATTTAGAATCCCTATCACTAACAATAGTACGAGGAATTCCATGCAATCTAACAACATGAATAAAGAACAAATTGGCTATGTGAACAGCATCATCAGTTTTCCTACATGCAATGAAATGCGCCATTTTGGAAAACCTATCAACTACAACAAACACAGAATCTTTACCCGATCTAGACCTAGGCAATCCCAAAATGAAATCCATAGATAAATCAATCCAAGAACTAGATGGAGCAGGTAAAGGCGTGTACAAACCAAAAGGATGCGAAGTAGATTTAGACTTATGACAAGTAATACATCTACTACACATGCGTTCAACATCACGTTTCATATGCGGCCAAAAGAAATGCTCATGCAACAAGGATAATGTCTTATGCACACCAAAATGTCCCATTAATCCTCCCGCATGCGATTCTAAAACAAGTAGCTCACGCATAGAACAAGTAGGAATGCACAACTTAGATTCTCTAAACAAAAACCCATCATGCACATAAAATCCATCAAAAGATCTAGTAGAATTCGAACACTTAGCATAAATGGGGCTGAAATAATCGTCCATGGCATACAATGATTTAATGGACTCAAAACCAAGCATCTTAGCATGCATTAGGTTAAGCAACGTGTACCTTCGAGAGAGGGCGTCGGCGACGACGTTGTCTTCTCCTTTCTTGTACTTGATGGCGTATGGAAACGACTCGATGAATTCGACCCATCTCGCATGACGCTTGTTCAAGTTGCTTTGACCTTTCAAGTGCTTCAAGCTCTCATGATCCGTGTGAATGACGAACTCCTTGGGCCACAAATAGTGCTGCCATGTATCCAATTGATGTGACCCGGGACCTATGGGACACGATCAACACAAACATACGCGGAAGCTAGAATCGAAACAACGTCGGATAAGTAAGGGTTCAACAAAACTCAAAGGACTCGATTAAATTACCTAGACTATGACACGACACCAAATAAAACACAACTAAATAGGTCGAAAAGGGCTGTTTTGGTTCGAAATCGAAAAGGTATGGCTATGGACGTGTAGTATGATGTTATGTGGTGAAGAAGGGCTGTAGTAGATAGGTTAGGACACGAAAATAAAGAACTTACAATATAGATGCTTATCTTGGCGAGTTGAACACATATGAACGAACTGCACTCGAACAGCTTGTAAACTTGTACAACTTGACTCGAACTTGATGTATGATGGTGTAATGGACGAAATATGATAGATGGATGATGTTGATGATGATCAGCGTTTATGTGTTGAGTAGAATGAGTCGATAACACAGCTGCAAACCCCGTGAAGATCACCTCACGAAACATACAACAATCGGTTGTCTTCTCGATAGCAATCTAACCCTATTCCCACAAGTGAAATAGAATGAGATCTTAAATAAAACTTGGAAGTTGCTAGGCTTTCAAGAGTTCAATTTTCGGCTGAAAATTAAGAAAAGAGGATCTTGGGTGAGACAATATTGAAAGGTAAATTCTTCTTAATCAAATATGGTCTAAATATGAAAGTAACAATGATCCCCTTTATATAGAAGAGGGATGGACGAAAATTTAAAGTAAAATCCTAAAAGAAATCGAAAATAAAAAGATATCCTAATCTAAGTAGGATTCCCACCTTAATTAGAACTCTATTTAAGGCAAATCCAAAAAGACCAAAAAATAAAATAATAAAAATCTATCTAATGGATAAATAAAACCCAACACTTTTGGGCCTTCATAATTGGACTCTAATATTTCGAATTGGGCTGAATTAATTTGAACTCCATGGCTGCCCAAATATCGGAAATAATTCATGCATGAGTTCGACGTGCACGAGCCATGCAACACGTCAAAATCCTTCTTCCCTCTTTAAGTACTCATCTCCAACTTCATGCCTTCATCTTCATCTTGAATGGACAACATGGTAATCCATTTAGGGCTGCAGTGCATGATCTCTTGTTCGTCTAACTTGCGTCGCACATAGGCTTGGAAATAGCCTTGCAATTTCTTTGCTCTTAGTCTTGTGATCGGTCCAATCATTTGCAGCTCCGGATTATCTTCTTCAATCCTAGGCATGGCTTCATCATTAATGCACGCTTCAAAGCGTATAGCTCTTTATCGTACGTCGAATAACGCAAACTGGCGCCATTGAGTTTCTCACTAAAGTAAGCTACGGGACGTTTTTCCTGCATCAAAACAGCAACAATACCTATCCCGGAGGCATCACACTCGATCTCAAAAGTTTTGGAAAAATCAGGTAAATACAAAACAGGAGCAGAACATAACAAAGATTTCAAAGTATTAAACGCATGCTCTTGTTGCTTACCCCATTCAAACTTGCGATCCTTCTTACTTAGCTCAGTAAGAGGCGCGGCAATGCTAGAGAAATCGCGCACAAAGCGACGATAAAATCCGGCAAGGCCGTGAAAGGATCGGACTTCAGACGCGGTTTTGGGCGTTGGCCATTCCTCAATCGCCTTGATTTTGGAACGGTCAACCTCAATACCTCTACAACTCACAACAAAGCCTAAGAATACTATTTCATTCAAGCAAAAAGAACACTTAGACATGTTGCCATACAATCGAGCATCTCTCAAAAGCAAAAATACACGCCTAAGGTGATCTAGGTGCGCCTGTGCACTGTGACTGTATATCAGGATATCATCAAAGTAAACAGCGACATATTTCCCAATAACATCACGCAAAACATGATTCATCAATCTCATAAATGTGCTCGGTACATTTGTGAGACCAAAAGGCATAACCAACCATTCATATAAACCATGCTTAGTCTTAAAAGCTGTTTTCCATTCATCTCCTTCATGCATGCGAACTTGAAAATAACCAGACCTCAAATCAATCTTAGAAAATATCTTAGATCCACTAAGTTCATCTAGCATATCATCAAGCCTAGGAATGGGAAAACAATACTTAACTGTTATCTTGTTGATGGCTCTGCAATCCATGCACATTCTCCATTCATTGTTCTTCTTGGGCAATAGAATCACTGGAACTGCACATGGGCTCATCGACTCTCTGATTTGCTTCTTCTCCAACAGCTCCTTAACTTGACGGTCTATCTCCTTAGTCTCTTCAGGCGACGTACGGTAAGCTGGGCGATTCGGCAAGACGGCTCCGGGCACGAAATCAATCTGGTGCTCGATCCCACGAACTGGAGGTAATCCACTTGGAATCTCATCCGGAAATACGTCCTCGAACTCCTTCATGAGTGGCTGCACATCACTAGGCAAAGAAACATCGTTAGTAGCACTGTTCTTACAAGTTAAAAGAACTAAAGGTAAACCTGCTTTAATAGCTTTCTCAACGCCTTTAATTGTGCAAAACAGGGCTCGATTCTTCTCTTGTGACTTAGGGGCTGAACTCACGCCTTTTCCATATGTAATGGAGCTGGAATGAGGTGTGGAAGGGGCTGCAATGGTTGTGGAAGAAGTAGGGGGCGGCGGTGAAGAGGATTCGGCCGTGAGGGGGCTATCCGCGGCGATGGCTCGGACGGCGGCTGCGGTGGTCTTCTCACGCTCCTCTTTGAACCTTGCTCGCATTATTTCTTGCTCCTCTTGAACAGCTTTGGGTGTCAACGGCTTCAAGATGGTGGTTCGGCCGTCTTTCTTCACTGTGTAGGTGTTCGTGAGTCCGTCGTGTATAGCTTGTCTATCGAATTGCCACGGTCTCCCTAAAAGTATATGTGCTGCATCCATAGGAATAACATCGCATAATACAGTGTCAGAATAACGACCAATGGAAAAAGATACATGTACCTGACCGGTTACACGAACTGTGCCTCTTTCGGTAAGCCATTGCAAGCGGTATGGATTTGGATGCTTCAAAGTGGAAAGTCCAAGTTTGTCGACTGCGTACTGGCTTACTGCATTGATAACACTCCCACTATCAACGATCATCGCGCAAGTCTTGCCTTGAACAGCAACTTTCGTGTAGAAGATGTTCTCTCGCTGCGATTGTTGCTCTTCTTCTCGGTTTATGTTCAGACTGCGGATAGAAACCAAACTGACATGAAGATTCTCGGGTTCTTCTTCTTCAAACTCATCTTGGGCGTCTTCTTCAGGTGAAGGGTCGGCCTTGGGCGGTTCATCATCTTCACTGGCTGATTCGAGCTCATTCTGATCCGTGATGAAAAGAATGCGTCGGTTTGGGCACTGATTCTGAAAATGGCCCCAACCTTGGCATTTATGGCATTGAACATCTCGGGCTCGACTAGGGGCTGAAGTTGGCGCCGGACTGGGTGATTGGGCCGTTGGAATGGTGGCCTTGGTGTAGACTCGGGTCTACGGTTGGCTTGCGGTGTAGAACGATCGAAACGGCGATCCGGAGGTCCGGATTGACCACGGGGTCGTGTAGAATCAACAGAAGGAGTAGAAGGTGATGTGGAAGGTGTACCTTTACTCCAAGATTGGCGAGTAGGGGCTGAAGTCTGACTGGATCGACGGCGGCCTTCTCGCAACTGCTTTTCCACAATTGATGCGTACTGCACCATTCTCTCTATGCTTGTGAATTCTTTGAGTTCCACTTCACATGCAATATCGGGATTCATACCTTCAATGTACTGAATGATGGTAGCATTCAAGGTCTCTTCTTTCCCAACTCGATTCAAGGCTGTCTCGAGCTCCTTATGGTACTCTTCAATCGAACGGGTTCCTTGCTTGATCCGGTTGAGCTTCTTTTCAAGCTCTCTTTCATAGTGGACTGGAATGAAACGTCCACGCATTAATCCCTTCATTTCTTCCCATGTGTCAATTGGCGGATTGCGGTTTCTGCGCCTTCTTTCCTGCTGCACTCCCACCAAGTGGCTGCGTAGCCCCTGAACTCCAAACAGGCTAACTGCACCTTTTTGACCTCTGTGAAGTCGTAGCAGTCAAAAATCTTCTCTACCTTACGTTCCCAATCAAGATAGATATCGGGATCGTGAAGGCCTTCAAACTCCGGAATGCTCGTTTTGATGTTGTTGAGCATTCGGTCTTCATTATAGTCATCACGACAATTTCCACGTCTCTGGCGACGGCCTTGGTCGAACTCTTCAGTATTCTCATCAAAGTACTCCTCTTCAGGCTCGTTTTGACGCTCATTGCGTCTAGCGGGTCCTCGAACTGCCTGAGTAATGGTCGGTGTGATCTTAGTGCGTTCAATAGCATGCACTAAGCTATCAAGTTTGTCAGACAGGGCCTGGTGCTGTCTCTGGAAGTGTTTTGAGAGTGCCTCAAAATGATACTTAGGATCCCACGGTGCGGGTGGATCCGAAGTGGACTCCATGGGGGCTTTGGACGGATCTCGGGATGGGTCCAAAGGTGGAGTATCGGCTGGGGGAGTCTGGGATGACTCAGATCGTGTACCTTTCTTCATGATACCTACAAGATGAACAAACGTAAAGGAAAACAAGGTAGAACCTCACAACCTCACGTTCACTCGTTTGTTTTCACTCTTGATTTTACCACTCATGTTTGCACTCACAGTGTTTAGTGAAGTGTGTGTGTCGTGTATAATAGAATGGAGGAGTAGAACTCTTGTCGAATGTCGAGGGTATGGATGAATTGCACGACGGTGTAGACGAGTATCACTATCTAGGATCAATGGATGAGATGGTATGATGATGTGTAGGAGGCGTGTGGCTTATGTGGCAAAGGGTGGGGACGTGTAGGACTAGGTGGCGTGTGGTAGGTGGGGTCGAGTAGGGTAGGGTGTAATAGGATTAGATGGATCCCCAAGTGTAGAAGGAAAGATGTAGGAATGAAAAGGAAAGAAAGAATAGGTTATTTGGAAAGTGTTACACAATTGTGACACAATTCTAAATATCCTAATTGGACTAGACTCTAAAAGGAATGAACCAAAATTAAAATACAACTCAAAAGGAAACTACCAAAAAGAATTAAAACTTGGAAGGAAAGTTCCAAAAATAAAACAAGACTCTAAAGGAAGTTACCAACTAAGGAATTATCCTAGAAGGAAACTACCAAAATTAAAATAGAACTGAGAAGGAAAGTTCCAAAAATAAAATAGACTCACAAGGTAACTACCAAATAAGATGAAATACTAAAAGGAAATTACCAAAATAAATCAAGACTCAAATGGAAACACAATGAATATACCTCTTTTTTTTTTTTTTTGAATTTTCGGATTTTTTTTCTCTTCTTTTATCCGATTTTTTTTTTTTATCGCTCTTTTTCTCTCTTTTTTTTTTTTTTACGATCTGATTTTCTTTTTCTTTTTTTTTTTAAACAAGGAACAATATGGAAATTAAATTACAACTCGATAAAACGCAAACAAAATAAACGGAACAAATAAACGAGTATGGAACCACGAACGATATAAACCGACGTGGCTCTTGATACCAAAATATGATGTGACCCGGGACTAAATGACCAACGAGACACAAAAGACGCGGAAGCAAAGGAAAGAAACTACGTCGGTACGAAAGGATTCTATACTCGAATAACTAGGTGACCAAGACTCAACTAAAATACCTAGAACTTTGACACAAATTAAATAACACAAACCAAGGGTTCAAGGGGCTGAATTGGACGGTTTTATAGGGCTGGGAATTGGAAGAATTTCGTGTGTGAAGGTTGGTGAAGAAGGGCTTGGAGAAGATAGGATATGTTAGTGTTTGAACGGACTTACGGATATAACGAACGGATATAGAATTCGAACTTGAAGGGGGCTGCCGTGATTTGGACGTTGATGGCTGATTTGGAGGTCGTCGATGATGGTGATGGACGTGTGGTGTTGATGAAGTGATTCACAACCCGATAGCCTCCTTGAATCTCGAACGTCTTCAAGGTTGAAATCTCCAAGTTGTTCCTCGTTAGCGAATACCGGTCAATCCCTCAAGTGAATTGAGCAATACCCTTGAATAAGACTTGTAGTTGCTAGCTCCAAGAATGAATATTTTCGTGTGAAAAGTATTCAAAAGACAAATAGATTTGAGACACAAATTGAATGCAAAAGCAATTTAATTCAACAATGTCTAAAGTATCAATGAGACATAGTTCCCCTATTTATAAGCACTAAGGGGGACGAAAATTAGCATAAAAAAGGCCTAAAGATTGATCCAAAAGGGATCTCTAACTATACTAGGAAGTTCCCTAAGCTAGAATTTTATTCAAGGTAGGAAATTGCCTTAAATACAATTCTAGTCAAACTTGACCTCAATATGGACGAAAATTACTACTAAATAATTAAATAAATCTGATCCAACTATAGTCTTAATTAAATAAAATAAATACTATAGTCTAAAATAAAATCAACCCCATAATTAATTACTATGGGACCGATTTCTTCACTAGAAACCGCACACACATGCACGATAAATTTCATGCACATGCACACATGCTCTTGAACTCTTCATCTTCATCTCTTCAAGATTAATACTCCATGGTGTGTTCTTGATCTTCAATAGTTAATAAATTAACTATCTTGGAATTGCTTTTCTTGACTTCTTCATCTCCAATCTCGAGCTTTCTTCGAATCAACACTTGCAAGTAAGCTTGCAACTTCTTAGCTCTTGATCTTGTGATTGGTCCTCTAAATTGCAACTCCGGTTCTTCATCATCGTTGTTGTCCATGGCTTCATCACAGAGCTTGTTCCAGCTTCTTCAAGCTTTTCCATTGTGTTTCAAAGGTATTTCGAAAACTAGAAATTTGTTTGACACATGTTTCAGTTTTTCGTGAGAAATATGTATATATTGTGTTGCAAAAACTTGAGATAGCATGTTGATTAATGTTTAAGCATGTTAGGATGAGGTTTGATGTTTCAATGCATGATTGATAGCATGTTAGTTGGTAGAAATGAGTTTCTAGATGTGTTTTGATGATTTGAATGCTTGTATATCGAGTATCATGGCGTCTATCATCGTTTACACGACTCTCGGCCTCAGTTCCGCGCGACCGCGGGGACGCGTGCGAGCACGCACCGGTCGCGCGCCCGCGCTTGACTCTCGGCAGACTTGCCACCTTTCGGTTAAACGAGCATATCTCCCTCGTTTTACATCGGATTGAGATACCGTAAATTTTGCCGGAAACTAGACTTAAGGGGCTTTCTAATGATATAGGCCTCATTCTCTAATTCATTCTGAGTAATTTATGAAAAATCGGCAAAGTTGGGTCATGTTTCGGTTTTCATGAAGTCATGGCAGTTCTGCCACCTTTCAGTAAAACAGGTATGTCCGTTTCATTTGTTATCATCTTAAGCCACTGTAAATTTTTAAAAATTCTAGACTTCCATGGCTTTCTAATGGTATATAGCTCAGTCCGTAACTCTTCCTGAATCGATCGTGAAAAATCTTCAAAGTCAGGTCACGAGTTTGTTTTCGGAAATTCTGGCAATTCTGCCACCTTTTAGTAAAATGATCATAACTTTTTCGTTAGTTATCATCTTGAGTAACCGTAAATTTAGCCGTAAACTAGACTTATGTGGCTTTCCATTGGTATATGGCACAATCTCTACACTTTAGTGAGTCAAAACAGAGAATTTTCCAAAGTTAGACGTTGTGCCAAACGATGTTTAGTCAACGAACTTAGCGATGATTTTGTTCCTAGAATCTAGTTGTGATAATGTTAAGGTATTTTTGATACCTTAAATAATGTCGATGAATATCTTTTTATGGTTGAGATCTAGGGTCAAGATTTACCCTTAAACAAGAAAAATTTAGAACGGATACTAGACCCTAATAGGCCTTCAAATTTCATGTTGAGTCCAACCAACGTATTTGGTTCATCGTACTCAGATTAATGTTAACTCTATGAAGGCGAGCTGTCCAGTGGAAGATAAAGTACGAGGAGGAACTTTTGCTGTAGTTCAAGTGTTAAAACCTCGGTGAAAGGTGGGGTTTCTTTTCAACGGACTCTTAGTCCATGTAATGATTTGAGTTTTTACTCACCAGCAGTTAATTATTTCTGATGCAAATAAATGATTGTCATGCATAAAATATTTGTTTTGTATGATATCATTATCCATATTTAGTTAGCTCACAAGGGGCTTTCTAACTCTTAAATCGATCGAGCCTCGTGCTAACTTAGCGTGTTAACCGAGGTTAGTGTACACTTGGGTCGGTGATATTAGGAAGAGGGAAAGGCTGAGCGGGAGCTATTCCTGACTAAGACATCGACGATGCTAAACGTCTTTGGAAAAAGCTGAGCGGAGCTATTCCTCGGAGTTTAGTTCAGATATGTATTCGTGGAAAAGGCTGAGCGGAGCTATTCCTCGATGTGTGCGGAAAAGACTGAGCAGAGCTATTCCTTGGCACACCAGTTCGGATATGGATGATCATACAACAGAAAGGCGCGCGCAATGACAAGAAAATGATTTAGTAAAACATAGGGCCTTTTCAGATAAAACCCCTATGTGTTTACTCGGATGCATGACAATAAAACCAGTTTTAAGAAATGTTCATAATATCAGATATATTATGATATTTTTGGCAATGTGTTCACTGAGTATACTTGTACTCAGCCCTGCAGGTTTGTTTTTAAATGTGCAGGTTGAGCTGGTGTTGAAGGGAGAAGTGCTGAGAGTGGAGTTCCTTTTGTACAAGGCTTAGATAGTCTTGTATTTTAAATGTCTTTCTTTTGCTTCCGCAACTCAGTTATATCACAAGTCCAACATTTCAGCTTTTGTTCTGGACAAGTCCCATAACTCGTTAATCATTTGAGTACTATTATTATTCAGTCATTTTTAAGTACTTAAAATCAGTCTGGAATTAGAGTTCTCAGACCAAAATATCGATCCTGGAAGATAATAGTTCACTTCCTTATTTAATTACTTCCGGTTCGCGCCTTGATCCATCCTTTATTGGGATCGAGCCGTGCCAGTCACACTTCATATTAATCAGATATTAATTTGGGGTCGTGACATGCTTTGACCCTTCAAGTGCTTCAATGATGTGACCCGGGACTCAATGACCAACGAGACACAAAAGACGCGGAAGCAAAGGAAAGAAACTACGTCGGTGAAGTAAGGATTCTATACTCGAATATCTAGACGACTATGACTCAACTAAAATACCTAGACTTATGACACACAAATAAACACAAATCCAAGGAACAAGGGCTGTTATGGGACGATATTAAGGATGGTTTAGGTGATGATGAACGATGGATGTGTGTAGGTTTAGAAAGGCTAGAGTAGATAGGGTATGATAGAGTTGTAACAAACTTACGGATTAAACGGGATGAACACGAACTTGAACACGTGGATGGCTGGACTTGAGACGGACGTGGGTGGCTTGGGATTGAGGTCGAAGGGCGTGGATGTTGGTGTGATGTTGATGTGAATCACAACCCGAAAGTTGCCTTGAATCTCGAACGTACACAAGGCCAAATTCTTTAAGTTGCTCTTCGATAGCGAGTTTCCGACGATCCCTCGAACGTGGACGGTGAATTCCCTTTGTAAAACTTAGAGATGCTAAATCTAAGAGTATGAATTTAAAAGATCTAAACTCACAAAGATATAAAATGGGGTTGAGACAATATTGAAGCAAAGCTTTAATTATCAATTATGGTCTAAAGTAACAATGAAATATGGATCCCCTATTTATAATAGGTGGATCGAAAATCCTAAGGCTAAGGGACGAAAATAATGAGTCCAATTTGAACTAGAATTGGAATTCAACAACTTCCTAAACTAGAATTCTAATTAAGGTAGATTTTGTAGATCTTGCCTTATCTAAAAATCTAGTCAAAACTCTATCTAAAATAACCGAAAATAATAACTAAAAATCTGCCAAAATTCGTTCCTACCATAGTATTAATTAAATAAATAAAATACTATAGTCTAATAAATCAATCCCCTTAATTGGATCATCAAGGGCCGATTACTTTGGGCTTTTCCACCATGCATGCTTAACTTGGGTTGAATAGCAAGTATACACATCTAGCCCAACAAAAGCACACACACGCCTTCTTCTTCATGCACACATGTTCCCATCTTGATCTCCATCTTCAAATGTCAACAATGTCATCATTTTCAAGCTTCATTGCACTCCGTCTTCAACTTCGAACTTCTTGCGAATCACAGCTTGCAAATATTCTTGCAACTTCTTAGCTCGTAGTCTTGTGACGGGTCCTTTGAATTGCAGCTCTTCATTGACTTCCTCATCGCTATGGATGTCCTCATCATTCCCCCCCTGCTGAAGAGAATTCGTCCTCGAATTTGAAGTCTCGTCTTGGTCGAACTCATCTGCAGAAAAAGGAGACAAATCAGCAATATTAAATGTAGAAGAACACTTGTACTCACTAGGGAGATCAATGCGGTAGGCATTATCATTAACACGGCTCAAAACAGTGAATGGGCCATCCCCACGGGGTGACAACTTCGACTTCCTCAAGTTAGGGAATCGGCCTGGACTCAAATGGATCCAAACACGATCTCCGGGCTGGAATATCACACGTTTACGCCTCGTGTTGCGTGCGACGGCGGTTTGAGCGCCTTTGTGCTCGATCCGGGCACGAACCTTCTCATGCATCTCTCGAATAAAATCATCTCTCTTCATACCTTTAACACTCGTTAGATGCTCAACGGGTAAAGGAATTAAATCAGTAGGAGTTAACGGATTAAATCCATAAACTACCTCAAATGGAGACATGTTAGTAGAAGAATGAATAACACGATTATAAGCAAATTCAGCATATGGTAAACACTCTTCCCATGACTTCAAATTGTTCTTAATTAGAGACCTAAGTAAAGCTCCTAATGTACGATTCACAACCTCAATTTGACCATCGGTTTGTGGATGACATGCAGTAGAAAACAATAACTTAGTGATGAGAATGAGATAGGCAAAGAAGAAGAAGATCCGGAGCTGCAATTTAGAGGACCTATGACGTGTTTGCGAGCGAAGAAGTTACAAGCTTATTTACAAGCTTCCATACGTCGCAAATTCGAAATGCATGGAGATGAAGTCAAGGGCAGCTCAAGATTGATCACCATGCTATCCATTGATGATGAAGAAGGTATCATGAAGACGTGAGAAGAAGAATAACGCCATTTGGACGTGTGTATGAAAAGTTATACGCGTTTGCATGGGAAATCGGGAGATGCTGTTTTTCATGCAAAGGTGGTAATATTAATTGTACCATGGGCCACGAAATTATTCATGTTAATTCAGCCCATGATCGAGTTCTAAGGTCCAAGATGGTGTGGAAATACAAGCCCAAATCCATTATGGGATTTATCCTTATCTAGTTAGATTTAGATAGATTTTTGTTATCTTATTTTTGGCATCTTTTGATTTTATCCTATTTTGATTAGGATTAGTGTTAGAATCGAATACTTATAGTTTTAGGACTCTTAATTTTCGTGCATAATGCCTCCTATAAATAGGAGTACCATGTGACATTCAAAAATCAGACAATTGCAAGAAATAAAGAGTTATTCTCAATCTGTCTCACGATCCTTCGGTTGATCAAACTTTTATCTACAATTCTATTGTTTTAGCACTTCAATAGTCTTATTTAAGTTCTTCAGGGTATAATTAAGTACTTGGGAGAATTGCTATCCGGAGAAGCTAGATGTGCGCGTTCAGGTTTTCAACACGGGTTCGCCGAATTTAGCCGATTCCACAAAAGCACACATCGCCGCCGCCTTCACCACCGTTCGACGCCGTGATTCCAGCCACCACCACCATATCCAGCCGTCCAAGAGTCATTCATCGAGTCCTAGTACGAGTCTTCATATTCTAGTAAGTTCTTTAATCGTTCGAGTCTTATCCGTTTCTAGTCGAGTCTTTCACCTTTTTCTATAGAGTCGTATTGTTCCCTTACGTATCCGACGTTGTTCCGTTCCTAAGCTTCCGCATATTTCGTCCGTGTCGTGTCCCATAGGTCCCGGGTCACATCATAAATTGGTATCAAGAGCCACGTCGGTTTCTATCGTTCGTGGTTCAATACGCTGTTTTTGTTCGTCTTATCATTTTGAGTCTTTTGAGTTGTAATATTTGCATTGTTCATTGAAAAACAAAAAAAAGGAGAAAAGAGCAAAGATCGAAATCCCTACAGCAAAAAAAAAAAAAATCGCCGAAAAAAAAAAAAACGAAAATTCAGATTTATTATTATTGAATTCGAATTTTAATTCTTGTTTTTAGATTGTTTCCATATTTGATAGATATTTTAGGATTTGTTAGATTGTGTTCATACTTGGTCAAACTTATCCAAAGTATTCTACCTTTATCTACTAGATTTCCTACCTTGTTTAGATTTCTTCAATCCTAATCCATATCTAATCAAGATTATCCATCCTAATCCATCTAATTTTCGTTCCTAATCATCTATAGGACTCGAAATTGCCATCTCTTTCACCTACACCCGGTTCACCCTATACACCACATAGTCCATACACCCGTACACCCGTACACCCGTGGTCCATATACACCATCTACGTGAATTACTCATTCCACACGCCTACTTCTACTCTTAGCAACCTTCCGGCTTGATTTTATCCGTTGGAGCTTGAAGAAGACTCAGAGGAACTAGTCAAGAGAAGCTGCTGAATTTTTCGATCAACCCACCCCCAAATTTTCACTCCACACGTGCACCACATCATTTGAGAGATATACACGAGTGGAAAAATCAAGAGTGCTTAAACACGAGCGTTTGTGAGGATTGTGAGGTACAACCTATATTTCTTCACGTTTGTTTGTCTGTGCAGGTACAATGAATTCGAAGAACACCAAACCATCGAATAATAAAGGAGGTCAACAAACACCCCCCTTTGGACGATCCCAAATCGTCCCATGCAATGGAAGAGACGTCCTACACCGCTGAAAATCAGTGGGACGCCAAAGACTCCAAATACCATTTTGATGCACTGTCTCAGCATATGATGCGCATGCAGCGCAAATCTGAGAACCGTATGGCCGATGCCTTGGCCAAACTCACGGAGCAGATTGAGTCCCTCAAAACTCAGTCAACTGCAGCTCCCACAGTGCAAGGAAACGCCGCCACTATGCAACCACTGCAGCAAATGGCGCAGTTCAAGGAGCCAACACCGGAGCCGTACATCCGAATGTACAACGGAGAAACGCAGCCCCTAATGCGCCTCCAGCTCCCGGAATTCAGCTAGATCCACCTGAGTTTGACGAGTTCAAGTTCGACCCTGAACTTGAAGAGGAAGCTGGATTTGTGCCTCCAAGAAGAGATGCACACCGACCCCGTGGTCCCCAGCATCGTGCAGTTCGGAATGAACGACCCCGATACGGAGATGCCGAAACATTGCTGAATAACATTAAGATGAGCATCCCGGAATTCGAAGGCCTTCATGATCCTGATCTTTACCTTGATTGGGAACATAAGGTAGACAAAATATTCGAGTGCTATGACTTCCCCGAAGTCAAAAAGGTGCAGCTCGCTGCAATGGAGTTCAGAGGCTACACAGCGACGTGGTTCGATCATCAACAAAAACGCCGCCGCCGTGATAGATGGCCTTTGATCGACACTTGGCAAGAGATGAAAGATGTGATGCGAGGCCGATTTGTTCCCGTTCATTATTGATGTGACCCGGGGCCTATGGGACACGACAAAGATCAACGATGCGGAAGCTAAGGAACGAAACTACGCCGGTGACGAAAGGGATCAATACGTATCTAACTAGACGACTAAAAACCAACTAAAATACTTAGACTACGACACACAAATAAACACAAAATCCAAATAAATGGGTTGTTTTGGGAAGGCTAAGGGACGACAATGACGAAGGTTTCACGTGTGTGAGGTAGAGGTGAAGAACGACTTGGGTAGATAGGATATGATAAAGATATAATGAACTTACGGATTAGTGGAACGACTTGAGAACTTGATGGAAGGAACTCGAACTGATTTGGGATGTCTTGATCTTGATATGGACGAATTATGTAAGATGGAGGACGTCGATATGGAGGCGTCGATGTTGTTGTAGAATGAATCGAACTCGGAGCGTCCACCTAATGAAGATTACTCCACCAAACGAATCACCATTTGAATCCTCTTCGTAGCAATCCAACCCTAGCACCACACGAGCACTAGAACGAGACTTGAAATAAAACCTAAAGTTTGCTAAGCTTTAAGAGTGTAATTTTCGAACCAAATCACAAAGGTTTTGATGGGGGTGAGACTATATTGAAAGCACAAAGCTAAATTTATCAAATAGAGTCTAAAATAATAATGTTACATGGTTCCCCTATTTATAGGGTTAAAGGCGAAAAAAAGGCCTAAAAACTGATTCAAAAGGGATCTCTAACTATACTAGGAAGATACCTAAGTTAGAATTCTATTCAAGGTAGGAAATTGCCTTAAATACAATTCTAGTCAAACCTATTCTCATTATGGACGAAAATTACTCAAATAATTAAATAAAAATCTGATCTAAACTATAGTCTAAATTAATTAAGTAAATACTATAGTCTAAATAAAATCAACCCCATAATTAATTACTATGGGACCGATTTCTTCACTAGAAACCGCACACACATGCACGACAAATTTCATGCACATGCACACATGCTCTTGAACTCTTCATCTTCATCTCTTCAAGATTAATACTCCATGGTGTGTTCTTGATCTTCAATAGTTAATAAATTAACTATCTTGCAATTGCTTCTCTTGACTTCTTCATCTCCAATCTCGAGCTTTCTTCGAATCAACACTTGCAAGTAAGCTTGCAACTTCTTAGCTCTTGATCTTGTGATTGGTCCTCTAAATTGCAACTCCGGTTCTTCATCATCTTTATTGTCCATGGCTTCATCAATTATGAACGAGACTTGGAGAAAAAGTTGAATGCAATTCGGCAAGGAAATCGCACCATTGAAGAGTATCACAAGGAACTCGAGACGACCATGATTCGCATTGGAAAAGAGGAGTCCATAGATGCTACTATCATCCGGTACATCGAAGGAATGCATCCAGACATAGCTTGCGAGGTCGAGTTGCGTGATTTCTCCACCATCGAAGAGATGGTACACTACGCATCAAAAGTTGAACGGCAGCTCAAAGACGGCCGGAGGAAGACCGCGAGTAGTTCAGCCCCTCCACGCCAATCTTGGTCACGAGGTACGCCTCCTACAGCCCCATCCGACCCTACACGGTCCAAGGGTGCTCCAGAAGAGCCCGTTCGACGTTTTGATCGCACTGCACCGCAGCCCAGTCGTAGACCCGAGTCTACACCACCGAGACCGGTCCCCACACGGACAAATCAAGGGAGTTCGACCCCCACAGCCCCTACATGAGCTCGTGACGTTCAATGTCACAAATGTCAAGGTTGGGGCCACTTTCAAGCTCAGTGTCCAAACAGGTGTGTTCTATACTTGACGGAGTCAAACGAAGTCGAGTCAGCCAGTGAGGATGAAGATGAGCCAGAGGTCGACACATCCCATGAGAAGTCGAGTCAAGATGATGCCAAATCTGCTGAAATTGATCCGGAAGTTCAACAAGTCAGTTTAGTCACCATCCGGAGTTTGAGCATCATTCGAGAAGTAGATCAAGAGCATCAACGGGAAAATATTTTCTACACTCGTGCTGTGATTCAAGGTCACACGTGCTCTATGATCATTGACAGTGGCAGTGTCATCAACGCCATTAGTCAATATGCAGTTGAGAAGCTTGGTCTCCCAGTGAAGCAACATCCGAGCCCATACAGACTTCAGTGGCTTACAAACCGAGGCGAGATCCGCGTGGTTCACCAGGTAAGTGTCTCGTTCTCAATCCATAAGTTTTCTGACTCTGTTTTGTGCGACGTCATCCCTATGGATGCTGCACATTTGTTGTTGGGAAGACCTTGGCAGTTTGATCGACGTGTAGTCCACGACGGACGAGCCAATACCTACACTGTCGAAATTGATGGCCAACGCAGCACCTTGAAGCCGTTGTCGCCCAAAGCCATTGTTATGGATCAGCAACGCATGCAAGAGAAGTTTAAAGAGGAGAAGGAGAAGCAAGCAGCCGCAAAACGGGCTCCGAAGACCCCAATCAACGGTATGCCCAAGACAGACGGTATGGGCATAGTAACCGGTACTCAGCCCAATGCCGCCACCCCTTCACCTCCAACACAGCCCAATGACGATCCCAAAGCTGTAGGAAAGTCGTCCAAGTCGAGTACAAACAAGCCTCACACTCAGAGCTTGTTTATTTCAGCAAAAGGAGTCCAAAAATCCGTCAAAGCAGGTATGCCTCTTGTCTTACTTACTTATAAGAGCAGTGCTACTAATGAGTCGTTGTCTAGTGATGTGCAGCCCTTATTAGATGAGTTTCGAGATGTATTCCCCGAGGAGATACCTGGCGGCCTCCCTCCAGTTCGCGGGATCGAGCACCAGATCGATTTCGTGCCCCGGAGCAGTCCTTCCAAACCGACCAGCCTATCGCACAACCCCTGACGAGACCAAAGAGATAGATAGGCAAGTGAAGGAGCTGTTGGACAAGAAGCAAATCCGTGAGAGTTTGAGCCCCTGCGCCGTTCCGGTCATTTTAGTGCCAAAGAAGAACAACGAATGGCGTATGTGCATGGATTGCCGAGCAATCAATAAAATCACGGTAAAGTATCGTTTTCCCATCCCTAGGTTAGATGATATGCTAGATGAGTTGTCTGGAGCATGCATATTTTCGAAAATTGATTTACGATCTGGCTATTTTCAAGTTCGTATGCAAGAGGGGGATGAGTGGAAAACTGCATTTAAGACAAAGCATGGTTTATATGAGTGGCTTGTTATGCCTTTTGGTCTCACTAATGCACCGAGCACATTTATGCGCTTGATGAATCATGTTTTGCGTGAAGTGATTGGAAAGTATGTGGTTGTGTATTTTGATGATATATTGATTTATAGTGACACGCCACCTACACACTTGCAGCACCTTAGACATGTTTTTGAGATTTTGAGATCTGCGAAATTATATGGTAATCTGTCTAAGTGTTCTTTCTGCATGAATGAAGTCATATTTCTTGGCTTTGTTGTGAGTGAACGCGGTATAGAAGTAGACCGTTCCAAAATCAAGGCGGTTGAGGAATGGCCGACTCCTAAATCGGCGTCTGATGTGAGGTCCTTTCATGGACTTGCTGGCTTTTAACGTCGCTTTGTGCGCGATTTTTCCAGCATCGCTGCGCCTCTTACTGAGCTAAGTAAGAAGGATCGCAAATTTGAATGGGGTCCTGTTCAAGAGCATGCGTTTAACACTTTAAAAACATGTTTATGCAATGCACCTGTTCTTGCTTTACCGGACTTCAATAAAACTTTTGAGATTGAATGTGATGCCTCGGGCAAAGGGATTGGTGCTGTTTTAATGCAGGAACGGCGTCCAGTCGCCTACTTCAGTGAGAAGCTCAACGATGCAGCTCTTCGTTATTCTACTTATGACAAGGAGTTGTACGCATTGAAGAGAGCTTTGGAGACGTGGCAGCACTATCTATGGCCAAAGGAGTTCGTGATTCACACGGATCACGAGAGCTTGAAGCATTTAAAGGGCCAACAAAATCTGAATAAACGGCACGCACGATGGGTAGAGTTTATCGAGTCCTTTCCGTACGTCATCAAGTACAAGAAAGGCGCTGAAAACGTGGTGGCCGATGCACTTTCACGAAGGTACGTTCTCTTGAACTTAATGCATACTAAGCTGTTGGGATTTAATCACATTAAGGGCTTATATGCATTAGATCCATTTTTTGCACCTATATATGAAGCATGTTCGAAACTTGCTAAGGCTAGAGATGGATTTTTCATGCATGATGGGTTTCTATTCAAGGGTTCTTGTTTGTGTGTTCCTAAGTCTTCTATGCGTGAGCTGTTGATTTTAGAGTCGCATTGCGGGAGGTTTAATGGGTCACTTTGGTGTGTCGAAAACATTAGACTTGCTGCATGAACTCTTTTATTGGCCGCATATGAGACGTGATGTTGAGAATGTGTGTAGTAGATGCATTGTTTGTCGAAAATCTAAGTCTACTTCACATCCTTTTGGTTTATATACTCCTCTTCCAGCCCCTTCTTCCCCGTGGATTGATTTATCTATGGATTTTATTTTGGGTTTGTCACGGTCTAGATCTGGTCGAGATAGTATTTTTGTAGCTGTTGATAGGTTTTCCAAGATGGCACATTTCATAGCTTGTAGAAAAACCGATGATGCTGTTCATATCGCCAACTTGTTTTTTGTGCATGTTGTACGTTTGCATGGAATACCTAGAACTATTGTTAGTGATAGGGATTCTAAGTTTCTTGCACATTTCTGGCGAGTTTTATGGGGAAAATTAGGTACCAAATTGTTGTTTTCTACTGCATGTCATCCACAAACTGATGGACAAACTGAAGTAGTTAATCGCACTTTAGGTACTTTGCTACGTGCTTTAGTTAAAAACAACTTGAAATCGTGGGAAGATTGTTTGCCATATGCTGAATTTGCTTACAATCGAGTTGTGCATTCATCTACTAATATGTCCCCATTCGAGGTTGTTTATGGTTTTAATCCGCTAACACCTACTGATCTTTTGCCTTTACCTGTTGAGCATCTAACAAGTGTTAAAGGTACAAGAAGAGCGGATCAAGTGAAGGAGATGCATGAGAAAATACGTGCGCGTATTGAGGCAGTTGGCGCACGCAATGCAGTCCAAAAGAACAAACGACGCAAACCGATGATCTTTCAACCCGGAGATCGCGTTTGGATTCATTTGAGTCCCCGACGGTTTCCTAACTTAAGAAAGTCGAAATTGATGCCTAGAGGAGATGGACCATTCACTGTGTTGAGTCGAGTCAATGACAATGCATATCGCATTGATTTACCCGGTGAGTACAAGTGTTCATCTACATTCAATGTTGCTGACTTATCTCCCTTTTCTGCAGATGATGAGTTCGATGATGATGAGCCTGTGAATTCGAGGACGAATTCTTTTCAGCAGGGGGGAATGATGAGAATGAGATAGGCAAAGAAGAAGAAGATCCGGAGCTGCAATTTAGAGGTCCTATGACGCGTTTGCGAGCGAAGAAGTTACAAGCTTATTTACAAGCTTCCATACGTCGCAAATTCGAAATGTATGGAGATGAAGTCAAGGGCAGCTCAAGATTGATCACCATGCTATCCATTGATGATGAAGAAGGTATCATGAAGACGTGAGAAGAAGAATCACGCCATTTGGACGTGTGCATGAAAAGTTATACGCGTTTGCATGGGAAATCGGGAGATGCTGTTTTTCATGCAAAGGTGGTAATATTAATTGATGTGACCCGGGACCTATGGGACACGACACGGACGAAAGGATGCGGAAGCAAGGAACGGAACAATGTCGGATGCGTAAGGGAGCAATACGAATAAGAGAATAAATGAAAAGACGCGGCTAGAAACGAACAAGACGCGAACAAATAAAGAAACTTATTAGGAAACGAAGACACGAACTAGGACTCGACTGTTGACACGATGAACACCCTTGGATGGCTGGAACCGCCGGCTAGGATCACGGCGAACGACGGTGGTGGAAGGAATCTCGGCGGCGATGAAAGGTAGAAGGATAAATCAGGATCGGCGAACTCGTGTTGTATCAACTCGAACGCGCACGACTAATTCTCCGGATAGCAATTCTCCCAAGTACTTAATATACCCTGAAGAACTTGAATAAGACTATTGTATTGCTAGAACAATAGAATTGTAGGTAACAGTTTGATCAACCAAAGGATCGTGAGACAGATTGAGAATAACTCTTTATTTCTTGCAATTGTCTGCCTTAAATGTAACAAATAGATGTCCTATATATACTAATAGGCTATGGATGAAAATTAGAGTCCTAATAACTAAAGAAATCTAATATATACTAATCCTAATCAATCTAGGATAAAATCAAAAGATACCAAAAATAAGATAACAAAAATTTAACTAAATCTAACTAGATAAGGATAAATCACAAACTGATTTTGGGCTTCAATATTCACCTCTTATTGGATTGGGATCTTCAATAACGTGTTGGACTATTATTGGATGAATCCACACGTTAATTTCAATGTCAACCCAGTCAGTATGCCCATACCGACTGTCTTCATGCAATCTGGTCAGTATGCCCATACCAACTAACTTCAAGCCTTATTCTTTTTCATCAATGGGGTTAGCATAGTGATCCATCTCGGGCTGCTCTTTACTTCATCTTCATGCATTTCGAATTTGCGCCTTATTGAAGCTTGTAGATAAGCTTGCAACTTCTTAGCTCGCAAACGCGTCACAGGACCTTTGAACTGCAACTCCGGATCATCTGGATCATTGCTAGGCACGATCTCATCATTCCCCCCCTGCTGAAAAGAATTCGTCCTCGAATTCACGGGCTCATCTGGTTCGAACTCATCATCTGCAGAAAAGGGAGATAAGTCAGCAACATTAAATGTAGATAAACACTTATACTCTGATGTGACCCGGGACCTATGGGACACGACACGGATGAAAAGACGCGGAAGCAAGGAACGGAGCAACGTCGGATGTGTAAGGGAACAATACGAATAAAGGAAAACACGAGAAAGACTCGACTAAGAACAAACAAGACTCGAATGAATAAAGAACTTACTAGAATACGAAGACTCGAACTATGACTCGATGGAACACCCTTGGATGGCTTCAGTGGTGGCTGGAACGACGGCGTACGGTGGCGTGAACGGCGGAGGTCGTCGTGAAGGTTGATTTGGCGACGGTGAAGGATAGATTGAATCGGCTATGCGGCGAACCCGTGTTGAATCAACCCGAACGCACTCGTCTAGCTTCTCCGGATAGCAATTCTCCCAAGTACTTAATTATACCCTGAAGAACTTGAATAAGACTATTGTATTGCTAGAACAATAGAATTGTAGGTAACAGTTTGATCAACCAAAGGATCGTGAGACAGATTGAGAATAACTCTTTATTTCTTGCAATTGTCTGAATTATGAATGTCACAGGGTGGCCCTATTTATAGGACACATAGGGGACGAAATTTTAACCCTAAATAACTAGATAAACATTGAAAAATACTAATCCTAATCAATCTAGGATAGAATCAAAAGATACCAAAAATAAGATAATAAAAATCTATCTAAATCTAACTAGATAAGGATAAATCCCAATGGACTTGGGCTTGCAAATCCACGCGTATTGGACCTTCAAATAACACGACATGGGCTGAAATAATTGAGAATAATTTCGTGGCCCATGTGTGAATCAATTTCGCCACCTTTGCATGAAAAACAGCAACTTGTCGGATTCCCATGCAAACGCGTATAACTCTTCATGCACACGTCCAAATGGCGCGATTCTTCTTCTCATGTCTTCATGCTTCCTTCTTCATCATCTATGGATAGCATGGTGATCAATCTCGAGCTGCCCTTGACTTCATTTTCACCAAGTTCGAATTTGCGACGAATAGAAGCTTGTAAATAAGCTTGCAACTTCTTACCTCGCAAACGCGTCATTGGACCTTTAAACTGCAGCTCCGGATCATCTTCTTCATTGCCTTGCACGACCTCATCATACTCACCGGGTAAATCAATGCGATATGCATTGTCATTGACTCGACTCAGCACGGTGAACGGTCCATCTCCTCTTGGCATAAGTTTCGATTTTCTCAAGTTCGGAAACCGGCCAGGACTCAGATGAATCCAAACGCGATCTCCAGGTTGGAAAATCACTTGCTTGCGCCGTTTATTCTTTTGAACAGCATTACGTGCGCCAACGGCTTCAATACGCGCACGTACTTTTTCATGCATCTCCTTAACTTGTTCCGCTTTTCTTGTACCTTTAACACTTGTTAGATGCTCAACAGGTAAATGCAACAGATCATTAGGCGTTAGCGGATTAAAACCATAAACAACTTCAAACGGAGACATATTGGTAGATGAATGCACAACGCGATTATAAGCAAATTCAGCATATGGCAAATAATCTTCCCATGATTTCAAGTTGTTTTTAACTAAAGAACGCAGCAAAGTACCTAAAGTGCGATTAACTACTTCAGTTTGTCCATCAGTTTGTGGATGACATGCAGTAGAAAACAACAACTTGGTACCTAATTTTCCCCATAGTACACGCCAAAAATGTGCAAGAATGATGTGACCCGGGACTCAATGACCAACGAGACACAAAAGACGCGGAAGCTAGGAAAGAAACTACGTCGATTACGAAAGGATTCTATACTCGAATAACTAGACGACTAAGACTCAATTAAAATACCTAGACTTATGACACACAAAATAACACAAAATCCAAAGAGAATAGGGCTGTTTTGGACAAGCTTATGGACGATGATGGTGAAGGTATTTTGATGGTGAGGAGTAGGTTTAGAATGGCTAGAGTAGATAGGGTATGATAGAGTTGTAATGGACTTACGGATTGAACGAGATGAATAGGAACTCGAACACGATGGTGGCTGGTCTTGAAACGGACGTTGATGGCTTGTGATTGAAGTCGAACGGCGGCGATGTAGATGAATTGTCGATGTGATAAAATCCGAAAGTTGCCTTGAATCTCGAACGTACACAAGGCCAAATTCTTTAAGTTGCTCTTCGATATCGAGTCTCCGACGATCCCTCGAAAGTGGACGGCGAATTCCCTTTGTAAAACTTAGAGATGCTAAATCTAAGAGTATGAATTTAAAAGATCTAAACTCACAAAGATATAAAATGGGGTTGAGACAATATTGAAAGCAAAGCCTAAATTATCAAATATGGTCTAAATATCAATGTAACAATGATCCCTTATTTATAGTAGAGGGATGAATGAAAATTTAAGTAAAAATCCTAAAGGAATTAGAAAAATAAAGCTGTCCTAATCTAACTAGGATTCCTACCTTAATTAGAATAGGAAATCTACCTTAATTAGAATTCCAACTAGGAAAGAAGTTCCCCTAATTAAAACTCTAATTACCTAACTAAAAAGACCTTCTAGAAATACCCTAATAATAAAAAACGAAAATAGTAAAATAAATACCAAAAATCAAATAATAAAAAATCTAACTATGGATAAAATAAACCCAACAACTTTGGGCCTTCAAACTTGGGCTCTAATAATTCAAACATGGGCTGAATTAATTAACTCCATGGGCTGCTCATCATGTTCGAATTTATTCATGCACATGCGACGTGAACGAGCTCCATGCTCACGCCGACCTCTTCTCTTCTCTTTAAGTATTTGGGCTCTTCATGATGTGACCCAGGACCTATGGGACACGACACGGACGAAATATGCGGAAGCTAAGGAACGGAACAACGCCGGATGCGTAAGGGATCAATACGAACAAAGAGAAAACAAGAAAAGACGCGGCTAGAAACGAACAAGACTCGAACGGAAATAGAACTTACTAGAATACGATGACACGAACTAGGACTCGATGATGAACACGTTGAACACCCTTGAGAGGGACACACGGCGAAGATGGCTAGGATCACGGCGAACGACGGTGGTGGAAGGAATCTCGGTGGCGATGAAAGGTAGAAGGATAAATCAGGATCGGCGAACCCGTGTTGTATCAACTCGAACGCGCACGACTAATTCTCCGGATAGCAATTCTCCCAAGTACTTAATATACCCTGAAGAACTTGAATAAGACTATTGTATTGCTAGAACAATAGAATTGTAGGTAACAGTTTGATCAACCGAAGGATCGTGAGACAGATTGAGAATAACTCTTTATTTCTTGCAATTGTCTGCATTGTGAATGTCACAAGGTACTCCTATTTATAGGAGCATATATGGATGAAAATTAGAGTCCTAAAAGCTAAAGAAATCGAAAATATACTAATCCTAATCAATCTAGGATAAAATCAAAAGATACCAAAAATAAGATAACAAAAATCTAACTAGATAAGGATAAATCCCAAACTGATTTTTGGGCTTGAAATTTTGCCTATTGGACCTTTAATTAACACAACAATGGGCTGAATTCAATGGATAAATTCGTGGCCCATATTATGGTTAATTAATTCTTGCCACCTTTCGCATGAAAAGCAGCAACTTGTCGGATTCCCATGCAAACGCGTAGAACTCTTCATGCACACGTCCAAATGGCACCGTTCTTCTTCTCACGTCTTCATGCTTCCTTCTTCATCATTAATTGATAGCATGTTGACCAATCTCGGGCTGAATATTTGATCTTCATGGGTTGCCCAAAATATCTGAATATTTTCATGCACTTGTGTTCTTCAAATCTTGATCTCCAATCTTTAATCTTGAACAACATGATTATCTTTGAAGCTCTCAATGGTAGTCTTGGATTTGATTCTTTTATGCTTTTCGGGTTCGTATCATTCCCCTCCTCTTGAAAAGAATTCGTCCTCGAATTCAAATCTCCGGGATCAAAGACGAACATGGAAGGAACATCAATATCTTTTTGGACAAGATCAATAACATGGGGCATATCTTTAGCAACCTGTAAAATAAAGATATCACAAGAAAATGGTTCACAAATGATGTTAGAATTCGACTGCGTCTCGATGCTCGCTTGATCGAGCTCATCATGATCTTCAACCACTTCCAAGTTGATCTCACTCTCAGCCTCTTTTTCTTCTTCTCCAACGCTTTCACAAGTTGCAACTTCTATCAATTCTTCAAGAGAGACTTCAACGGAAATGGTTACCATGTAACAATAGTTCTAGGTATTCCATGTAAACGCACATGTATAAAGAATAGATTGGCTATGTGTACTGCATCATCGATTTTCCTACATGCAATGAAATGAGACATCTTGGAAAACCTATCAACTACAACGAATATGGAATCTCGACCAGACCTAGACCGTGGTAAACCTAATATGAAATCCATAGATAAATCAATCCACCGGGAAGACGGGGCTGGTAGAGGAGTGTATAAACCAAAAGGATGTGAAGTAGATTTTGATCTCCTACATGTAATGCATCTACTACACACATTCTCAACATCATGCTTCATACGTGGCCAAAAGAAATGTTCATGCAGCAAGTTTAACGTTTTAGACACACTAAAGTGACCCATTAAACCTCCCGCATGCGACTCAAGAACTAACAATTCACGCATAGAAGACTTAGGAATACACAACTGTGAACCCTTGAACAAGAAACCCTCATGCACAAAATAACCATCATAAGCACGAGATTTTGAGCAACATTCAGCATATATGGGTGCGAAAAATTCATCACATGCATATAACTCCTTAATTGCATCAAATCCCAACATCTTAGCATGCATAAGGTTCAAGAGAACGTACCTTCTCGACAATGCTTCAGCACAACACTCAACAAAACAATCAACTATCCAACGTGTAATATATAATGGTTCTAACGTGGTATAATAAACAATTATGCAATTTCCAGCATGTTCAACACTATGAATAGCTTTCAAATGAGCAATGGAAAAACACAAACTAATCGAATTTAAATACCATGCTCACATCTTATACTTGGTTGGAATAAAAAATGGCTTTCTACTTTCCAACCTTTTCATGCAATTCAAGTCAAATCCAAATGTCAAATTAATTCTAAAAAGGAACATGGATTCAACTATACACATTAAATACCTATCAATATTAGAATAGTACCTCTCTCGATTTCAAGTAACACGTCCTTAAGATAAACAACATGGGAATTGGACGACTTATATAGAACAAGCTGATCTCTAAGTCGAACATCATCATGCTCCAACTTCAGCTCTTCGTGGATCTCCTCTTGAGAGTTGGAAACTTCTTTCGAGCTGCCATCAGGGTTGGATGTAGCTATTCCAGGCTGCTCAATCTCGAACTCTCTCTTCTCGATCTGCACATCACTAGAAAAACAATCATTAGTAGCACTGTTCTGAGAAATTAATAGATTATCCAACTTACCCGAATCAAGTGTTGGATCAATGCATATGGGCTGGGACGGAATTGTAGCTTCACTTATCATGTCTGAATTTAACTGGTGATTTTCGTTGGATGAACTAGACGACATGTCTTGATGTGAGCAAGACTCCAACGATGTTGTAGTAGGGCTAGGGACGGTGGTGATTGATTCGCACTCGGTAGCTGCGGCCTTCCTTTCCCTTTCGGCCTTAAACTTTTCTTGCATCCACTTCTGATCCTTAATGACGTCCTCAGGCGCCAAAGGTCTCAGTATGGTGGTACGTCTATTCCAAGTGAAGGAATACGTGTTTGCGTGACAATCGTGCACTGCTCTTCGATCGAATTGCCACGGTTGACCTAGAAGAATGTGTGTTGCCTCCATAGGGATGACATCACATAAAACAATGTCAGTATATTGACCAATCGTAAATTCGACACTTACCTGATTTGTGACTGTAAGCCGCTGCAACTTATAGTAGGGCTTGGGATGCATCTGTGGTACTAGGCCGAGCTTGTCGACTGCATATTGACTAATGGCGTTAAAAACACTTCCACTGTCAATGATCATGGAACAAGTGTGGTCTTGGATGGAACAACGGGTGTAGAAAAAATCTTCCCGTTGGTCTAGCTGTGGTGGCTGAGCTATAGCCATTTATACTGCAAAACGAACAAACGTGAAGAAAAAGTAAAGTAGAACCTCATAATTCCTCACAAACGCTCGTGTATGTCACTCTTGATTTTTCCACTCGTGTTTAACTCTCAAGATGTGGTGCACGTGTGGAGTGAAATATGGGGGTGGTGGATCGAAACAGTCTTCTTCTTGATTAGCTTCTCTGGGTCTTCTTCAAGCTCCAACGGATAAAATCAAGCCGGAAGGTTGTTAAGCGTAGAAGTAGGCATGTGGAATGAGTAATTCACGTAGATGGTGTATATGGACCACGGGTGTACGGGTGTATGGGTGTACGGGTGTACGGGTGTATGGACTATGTGGTGTATAGGGTGAACCGGGTGTATATGGAAAAGAGATGGAAATTTCGAATCCTAGAGGTGTAGGAATCGAATTCTATGATGGATAAGGGTGGAGGATTTGATTAGATATGGATGAGGATGGAAGGATTTTGAATAGATATAGATTAGGATGAAATCTATCTAAACAAGGTAAGAAATCTGATGGATAAATGAATAAGGATTTTGGATGTGTGAACACAATCTAGGAATCCCTAAAAAGATGGAAACAAATCTAAAAACAAGGAAATTAAATCAATAACACAAGAATTAAATTGAATTTTCGTTTTTTTTTTGTTTTTTTTTTGTGCTGTAGGGATTCGATCCCTCTGCTCTTTTTTTTTTCAATGAACAATGGAAATATTACAACTCGAAAGACTCAAAATGAGAAAACGAACAAAAACAACGTATTGAACCATGAACGATAGAAACCGATGTGGCTCTTGATACCAATTTATGATGTGACCCGGGACCTATGGGACACGACATGGACGAAAGGATGCGGAAGCAAGGAACGGAACAACGTTGGATGCGTAAGGGATCAACGAAAAGACGCGGCTAGAAACGAACAAGACTCGAACGAATAAAGAAACTTACTAGGAAACGAAGACACGAACTAGGACTCGACTGTTGACACGATGAACACCCTTGGATGGCTGGAACTCGGCGGTGATGGCTAGGATCACGGCGAACGACGGTGGTGGAAGGAATCTCGGCGGCGATGAAAGGTAGAAGGATAAATCAGGATCGGCGAACCCGTGTTGTATCAACTCGAACGCGCACGACTAATTCTCCGGATAGCAATTCTCCCAAGTACTTAATATACCCTGAAGAACTTGAATAAGACTATTGTATTGCTAGAACAATAGAATTGTAGGTAACAGTTTGATCAACCAAAGGATCGTGAGACAGATTGAGAATAACTCTTTATTTCTTGCAATTGTCTGCCTTAAATGTAACAAATAGATGTCCTATATATACTAATAGGCTATGGACGAAAATTAGAGTCCTAATAACTAAAGAAATCGAAAATATACTAATCCTAATCAATCTAGGATAAAATCAAAAGATACAAAAAATAAGATAACAAAAATCTAACTAAATCTAACTAGATAAGGATAAATCCCAAACTGATTTTGGGCTTCTATATTCGCCTCTTATTGGATTGGGATCTTCAATAACGTGTTGGACTATTATTGGATGAATCCACACGTTAATTTCAATGTCAACCCAGTCAGTATGCCCATACCGACTGTCTTCATGCAATCTGGTCAGTATGCCCATACCGACTAACTTCAAGCCTTATTCTTTTTCATCAATGGGGTTAGCATAGTGATCCATCTCGGGCTGCTCTTTACTTCATCTTCATGCATTTCGAATTTGCGCCTTATTGAAGCTTGTAGATAAGCTTGCAACTTCTTAGCTCGCAAACGCGTCACAGGACCTTTGAACTGCAACTCCGGATCATCTGGATCATTGCTAGGCACGATCTCATCATTAATTGTACCATGGGCCACGAAATTATTCATGTTAATTCAGCCCATGATCGAGTTCTAAGGTCCAAGATGGTGTGGAAATACAAGCCTAAATCCATTATGGGATTTATCCTTATCTAGTTAGATTTAGATATATTTTTGTTATCTTATTTTTGGTATCTTTTGATTTTATCCTATTTTGATTAGGATTAGTGTTAGAATCGAATACTTATAGTTTTAGGACTCTTAATTTTCGTGCATAATGCCTCCTATAAATATGATGAGACCATGGCAATCATCAAATCAGTCCATCCAAAGCTGCCATTAAAGGATCCCAAGATTGTTACTCCTTTAATAATCAAAGATTGGAGATCAAGATTTGAAGAGCAATGCATGGAGATAGAACTCATCAAATTGTGCATGCATGGCAGATTTGCGTTGCATGGAATTTTCGTCCCTTAGTTGATTTAATTAGGGGTTGAATTTTATTTAGACTATAGTATTTATTTAATTATGTTAGTCTATAGTTTAGTTCAGATTTTTAATTAATTATTTGTTAATTTTCGTCCATTATCTAGTTAGGTTTGACTAGAATTGTATTTAAGGCAATTTCCTACCTTGAATAGAATTCTAGTTTAGGTATCTTCCTAGTATAGTTAGAGATCCCTTTTGGATCAATTTTTAAGCCTTTTATGATGCTAATTTCGTTCCCCTTAGTACTTATAAATAGGGGAACCATGTCTCATTGTTACTTTAGACATTGTTGAATTAAATTGCTTTTGCATTCAATTTGTGTCTCAAATCTATTTGTCTTTTGAATACTTTTCATACGAAAATATTCATTCTTGGAGCTAGCAACTACAAGTCTTATTCAAGGGTATTGCTTAATCCACTTGAGGGATTAACCGGTATTCGCTATCGAGGAACAACTTGGAGATTTCAACCTTGAAGACGTTCGAGATTCAAGGAGGCTATCGGGTTGTGAATCACTTCATCAACACCACACGTCCATCACCATCATCGACGACCTTCAAATCAGCCACAAAGTTCGAGTATTCCTCGTTCGTTCGCTTTATCCGTAAGTTCGTTTATTCCCTATCATATCCTATCTACTCGAGCCCTTCTTCACCTAACCTATACACATTCCTACCCTTAAATTCCAGCCCTCATTTATCCCTTTACAGCCCTCCTTTACGTTGGTTTTGTGTTACATAGTTCGTGTCGTTTTCTACGTGTTCTAGTTGTGTAGATTTATCGTAATTTTCATTTGTTTATCGAGTCGGATTGAAGCCCTTCATTAAGTTGACGTGTTTCGTTCCTAAGTCTTCCGCTACGTTATTATTATCGTCCTAGATTAATTGTCCGGGTCGTATCATATTTTGGCATCAGAGCCACGTCAGCTCTGCTAGTCGTGGTTCAATCCGACGTGTCATTTTATCCTACGTGTCGTCCTACGTGTCTTTTATTTTATTACTTGTCATTGAGTTGTAATAGCATAGCTATCATTTAAAAAAAAAAGAGAGAGAAAAAGCCGATCAAAAAAAAAAGAGGCGATCAAAAAAAAAAAAAAAATTGTTCGGATAAAAAAAAATAAAAAAAAATCCGAAAATTAAAAAAAAAAGAGAAAAAAAAGAGGTATATTCATTGTGTTTCCTTTGAGTCTTGTTTTAATTTTGGTACTTTCCTTTTAGTACTACTCTATAGTTGGTAATAACCTTGTGAGTCTTTTCTTATTTGGTAATTTCCTTCTTGTATAATTCTTTAGTTGGTAACTTCCTTTAGAGTCATATTTTATTTTTGGAACTTTCCTTCCAAGTTTTAATTCTATTTGGTAATTTCCATTAGAGTCTTATTTTATTCTGGGATCTTTCCTTCCTAGTTTATTTCATAGTTGGTAGTTTCTATTTGAGTTATAGTTTCTTTTTGGTTATTTCCTTCTAGAGTCTAGTTCAATTAGGATATTTAGAATTGTGTCACAATTGTGTAACACTTTCCAAATTACCTAATCTTTCTTTCCTTCTACCTTTGGGATTTATTTTTGGATTCCTATTCTATTTGGGAACTTCAAAAATACATCTAATTCTTTCCTTTTCTAGCTTTCTTCCAACCAAATCCTTCCAAACCTTCCACATACACTTCCTTCCTTCAAATTTTCGTCCACCATCATCAAAGGGATCGAAAATTCAGCCTAGTCCAGATACATCATCTGTTCACACTCATATATACCATCCGGACCACACACATATGCACCCATGTACCATCTGGTCCATACACCATACACCAATCATACTCCGTATACCCATACACCCTATACACCAAATTCTCGCCATCTCTACCGCAACAACAATATGATCATCCCTGAATTTGAAGGTCTATATGATCCCGATGCTTACCTTGATTGGGAACAAAGAGTCGACAAAATCTTTCAGCACTACTACTTCCCCGAGCCAAAGAAGGTGCAATTAGTTTCCTTGGCGTTTACAGGCTACGCAGCAACATGGTGGGAATTACAGCAGAACCGGTGCCACAGAGATCACCTTCCACCTATCGACACATGGTGTGAGTTGAAAGATTTGATGCGGAAACGCTTCATTCCAGACCACTACCAATGGGAGTTAGAAGAAAAGCTATACAAGCTTAGACAAAGAGATCAAAGTGTAAATGACTACTACAACAAAATGATTGAAGCCATGAGACGAGCTGATGTAGAAGAATATCCAGAAGATACCATGGATAGATTTCTAGCTGGTCTACGAAGGACAATTCGTGAAAGAGTAGTATTGTATCGCTTCGACGAGTTGGAGGACATGGTGGAATATGCCATCCGGATAGAAAAATGGCTAGAGGAACTAGAGATGAAGTCAAAGAAAGAGGTTCAAGTAGAGTCGACCACGAGTTACCAACTTGAGTCATTCGAGGAGTTTCTACGTACCTATGTACCACCTACACAGCCTGCATCACCAGTTCAGCCGGTCATGGATGTGCCAAGCCAAGCCAGCAACCTTCAAGAGGAGATCCACGTTGAGTTACCATCTGAGATCGTTGCCATCAAAGAAGATTCTACTTTTGAGGTAACAATTTCAGTTGATGCATCTGTTGAAGAACTTGATCTAGAAGAGTCGAATCAATCTTTGAGTGAAGAAGAAGAAGAAGAAATGGAGATCATTACTGCAGTTGAAGAAGATGAAAAGATGATGGAGTTACAACCATATTCACAAACGGAGGATGACATCATTTTGGAAATGGATGTCGCACAAGTGGAGCCTTTGCAAAGACACATGGCGGATCCATTGATTTCTAACATTTTTTGTCAACCTTGTACTTTTAATGTTTTAATCTTACAGGTTGCCAAAGATGTGCCACATGTTATTGATGTTCCACCAGACTTATTCGTGGTTCCTATGTCCATGCACCCCACGAAGTTGACGATTGAGCTAAAAGAGATTGATGATCAGTTCGTGTTCGTTTTCGATCCATGCCATTCGAATTCGAGGACGAATTATTTTCAAGAGGAGGGGAATGATGAGACCATGGCAATCATCAAATCAGTCCATCCAAAGCTGCCATTAAAGGATCCCAAGATTGTTACTCCTTTAATAATCAAAGATTGGAGATCAAGATTTGAAGAGCAATGCATGGAGATAGAACTCATCAAATTGTGCATGCATGGCAGATTTGCGTTGCATGGAATTTTCGTCCCTTAGTTGATTTAATTAGGGGTTGAATTTTATTTAGACTATAGTATTTATTTAATTATGTTAGTCTATAGTTTAGTTCAGATTTTTAATTAATTATTTGTTAATTTTCGTCCATTATCTAGTTAGGTTTGACTAGAATTGTATTTAAGGCAATTTCCTACCTTGAATAGAATTCTAGTTTAGGTATCTTCCTAGTATAGTTAGAGATCCCTTTTGGATCAATTTTTAAGCCTTTTATGATGCTAATTTCGTTCCCCTTAGTACTTATAAATAGGGGAACCATGTCTCATTGTTACTTTAGACATTGTTGAATTAAATTGCTTTTGCATTCAATTTGTGTCTCAAATCTATTTGTCTTTTGAATACTTTTCATACGAAAATATTCATTCTTGGAGCTAGCAACTACAAGTCTTATTCAAGGGTATTGCTTAATCCACTTGAGGGATTAACCGGTATTCGCTATCGAGGAACAACTTGGAGATTTCAACCTTGAAGACGTTCGAGATTCAAGGAGGCTATCGGGTTGTGAATCACTTCATCAACACCACACGTCTATCACCATCATCGACGACCTTCAAATCAGCCACAAAGTTCGAGTATTCCTCGTTCGTTCGCTTTATCCGTAAGTTCGTTTATTCCCTATCATATCCTATCTACTCGAGCCCTTCTTCACCTAACCTATACACATTCCTACCCTTAAATTCCAGCCCTCATTTATCCCTTTACAGCCCTCCTTTACGTTGGTTTTGTGTTACATAGTTCGTGTCGTTTTCTACGTGTTCTAGTTGTGTAGATTTATCGTAATTTTCATTTGTTTATCGAGTCGGATTGAAGCCCTTCATTAAGTTGACGTGTTTCGTTCCTAAGTCTTCCGCTACGTTATTATTATCGTCCTAGATTAATTGTCCGGGTCGTATCATATTTTAAAATAGGAGTACCATGTGACATTAAAAAATCAGACAATTGCAAGAAATAAAGAGTTATTCTCAATCTGTCTCATGATCCTTCAGTTGATCAAACTTTTATCTACAATTCTATTGTTTTAGCACTTCAATAGTCTTATTTAAGTTCTTCAGGGTATAATTAAGTACTTGGGAGAATTGCTATCCGGAGAAGCTAGACGTGCGCGTTCGGGTTTTCAACACGGGTTTGCCGAATTTAGCCGATTCCACAAGCACACATCGCCGCCGCCTTCACCGCCGTTCGACGCCGTGATTCCAGCCACCACCACCATATCCAACCGTCCAAGAGTCATTCATCGAGTCCTAGTACGAGTCTTCATATTCTAGTAAGTTCTTTAATCGTTCGAGTCTTATCCGTTTCTAGTCGAGTCTTTCACCTTTTTCTATAGAGTCGTATTATTCCCTTACGTATCCGACATTGTTCCGTTCCTAAGCTTCCGCATATTTCGTCCGTGTCGTGTCCCATAGGTCCCGGGTCACATCACTTAGTACCTAATTTTCCCCACAAAACACGCCAGAAATGTCCTAAAAACTTAGAATCCCTATCACTAACAATAGTACGAGGAATTCCATGCAATCTAACAACATGCACAAAGAACAAGTTGGCAATATGAACAACATCATCGGTTTTTCTACATGCAATGAAATGAGCCATTTTAGAGAACCGATCAACTACAACAAACACCGAATCTTTACCCGACCTAGACCTAGGTAATCCCAACATGAAATCCATAGAAATATCAATCCAAGGGGTTGTAGGGGCGGGTAATGGCGTGTAAAGGCCGAATGGGTGTGAAGTGGATTTGGCTTGACGACAAGTAATGCAACGACTACACACATTCTCTACATCCCTATGCATATGCGGCCAATAAAAGTGTTCATGCAGCAAGTTCAATGTTTTATGTACACCAAAGTGACCCATCAAACCTCCCGCATGCGATTCTAACACAAGTAGCTCACGTATAGAACAAATAGGGATGCATAACTTAGTGAGACCAAATGGCATAACTAACCACTCATATAGACTATGCTTTGTTTTAAACACAGTTTTCCATTCATCCCCTTCATGCATTCTAACTTGAAAATAACCAGATCTTAAATCTATCTTAGAAAACACATTAGAACCACTTAATTCATCTAGCATATCATCAAGTCTAGGGATAGGAAATCTGTACTTAACCGTTATTTTGTTGATGGCGCGGCAATCCACGCACATCCTCCATTCGTTGTTCTTCTTTGGCACTAGGATGACTGGAACTGCACAAGGGCTCATCGATTCACGGATTTGCTTCTTCTCCAGCAACTCCTTCACTTGACGGTCGATCTCCTTCATTTCCTCGGGCGAAGTGCGGTACGCCGGTCTATTGGGTAAGACTGCACCGGGTACGAAGTCGATCTGGTGCTCGATCCCACGAACTGGAGGTAATCCACTTGGAATCTCTTCCGGGAACACGTCCGCGAACTCCTCCATAAGGGGCTGCACATCACAAGGCAAAGAAACACTATTAGTAGCACTGTCCTTATAAGATAAAAGAACGAAAGGTAAACCTGCTTTTAGTGCTTTCTCTACGCCTTTAACTGAGATGAACAAAGACCGATTTTGTTCAACTTTGGGGGCTGATCCGGATGATTTGCCACGAACTAAGGCATCATTATAGGCCTTCGAAGGGGCTATATTGGTCGTCCTTGAAGAAGACTCCGGCTGAGAAGTTTCGGCGTACCGCACTTCGGTCGGGATTTGGATATGTATCAATCTATGTGACACAATCTAAATACCTTAATTAGCCTAGACTCTAGAAGGAAAGAATCCAAAAATAAAATAAGATATCTAAGGTAGTTACCAAAATCAAAACAAACTAAGAAGGAAATTTCCTAAAAGAAAGGGAATCTAAAAGGAAATAACCAACTATGGATTTGTACCTAAAAGGAAGGTACCAAAATAAAATAGAACACAAAAGGAACCAATGGATATACCTCTTTTTTTTTTTTTTTTTTTTTGAATTTTCGGATTTTTTTTTTAATTCGATTTTTTTTTTATCGTTCTTTTTCTCTTTTTTTTTCTTTTATACGATCTGTTTTTTTTAAACAATGAACAATATGGAAATTAAATTACAACTCGATAAAACGCAAAACAAAAATAAACGGGACAAATAAACGAGTATGGAACCACGAACGATATAAACCGACGTGGCTCTTGATACCAATTTATGATGTGACCCGGGACTCATTGACCAACGAGACACAAAAGACGCGGAAGCAAAGGAAAGAAACTACGTCGGTGAAGTAAGGATTCTATACTCGAATATCTAGACGACTATGACTCAACTAAAATACCTAGACTTATGACACACAAATAAACACAAATCCAAGGAACAAGGGCTGTTATGGGACGATATTAAGGATGGTTTAGGTGATGATGAACGATGGATGTGTGTAGGTTTAGAAAGGCTAGAGTAGATAGGGTATGATAGAGTTGTAATAAACTTACGGATTAAACGGGATGAACACGAACTTGAACACGTGGATGGCTGGACTTGAGACGGACGTGGATGGCTTGGGATTGAGGTCGAACGGCGTGGATGTTGGTGTGATGTTGATGTGAATCACAACCCGAAAGTTACCTTGAATCTCGAACGTACATAAGGCCAAATTCTTTAAGTTGCTCTTCGATAGCGAGTTTCCGACGATCCCTCGAACGTGGACGGCGAATTCCCTTTGTAAAACTTAGAGATGCTAAATCTAAGAGTATGAATTTAAAAGATCTAAACTCACAAAGATATAAAATGGGGTTGAGATAATATTGAAGCAAAGCTTTAATTATCAATTATTGATACGACCCGGACTATTAATCTAGGACGAATCTGGAGAACGTAGCGGAAGACTTTAGGATACGAACACGTCAGCTAAAGAAGGGAATCAATCCGACTCAAATAGACGACTAAAACTAACTAATCTAGACAATTAAAATACGTAGACAAATGACACAAAACAAATAACACAAATCCAACAAGATAGGGGCTGTATAGGGGCGAGAAATAGGCTGGGATTTTGAGGTAATTTCGTGTGTGAGGTTTGGTGAAGAAAGGCTTAGGTAGATAGGATATGATAGTGATTGAATGAACTTACGAATTTGAAGGAACGGGAGACGAACTCGAACTCGAACTTGTGGATTGATTGGAGGCGTGCATAGGGGCTGTATGGATGGCATCGTGGGCGTTGATGGTTGATGATGTTGTGGTGAATCACAACCCGATAGTTGCCTTGCGATCTCGAACTTACCACGAGGCCAAAATCTCTAAGCTGCTCTTCGATATTAGCGAGTACCCGTTAATCCCTCGAGTGAATTAAGGAATACCCTTGAATAAGACTTAAAGATGCTATCCTCTAAGAATGAATCAACAAAAGTGTTTGTTTGATCAACCTAAGGATCGTGAGACAATTGAGAAAATAACTCTTTATTTCATGCAACGTCTAAAATAATAATGTACAATGGTTCCCCTATTTATAATACATAGGGGGACGAAAATACTCATCAAAAAAGGTCTAAAAATTGATCCAAAAGGGATCTCTAACTATACTAGGAAGATACCTAAGCTAGAATTCTATTCAAGGTAGGAAATTGCCTTAAATACAATTCTAGTCAACTATGACTATATTATGGACGAAAATTACATAATAAATAATTAAAAATCTGATCCAACTATAGTCTTAATTAAATAAAATAAATACTATAGTCTAAATAAAATCAACCCCATAATTAAATTAATTAAGGGATGAAAATTCCATGCAATGCGAATCTGCCATGCATGTACAATTTGATGAGTTCTATCTTCATGCATTGCTCTTTAAATCTTGATCTCCAATCTTTAATTGTTAACAAAGTAACAATCTTGGGATCCTTTAATGGCAGCTTTGGATGGACCGATTTGATGATTGCCATGGTCTCATCAATTATGGTCTAAAGTAACAATGAAATATGGATCCCCTATTTATAATAGGTGGATCGAAAATCCTAAGACTAAGGGACGAAAATAATGAGTCCAATTTGAACTAGAATTGGACTTCAACAACTTCCTAAACTAGAATTCTAATTAAGGTAGATTTTGTAGATCTTGCCTTATCTAAAAATCTAGTCAAAACTCTATCTAAAATAACCGAAAATAATAACTAAAAATCTGCCAAAATTCGTTCCTACCATAGTATTAATTAAATAAATAAAATACTATAGTCTAATAAATCAATCCCCTTAATTGGATCATCAAGGGCCGGTTACTTTGGGCTTTTCCACCATGCATGCTTAACTTGGGCTGAATAGCAAGTATACACATCTAGCCCAACAAAAGCACACACACGTCTTCTTCTTCATGCACACATGTTCCCATCTTGATCTCCATCTTCAAATGTCAACAATGTCATCATCTTCAAGCTTCCTTGCACTCCGTCTTCAACTTCGAACTTCTTGCGAATCACAGCTTGCAAATATTCTTGCAACTTCTTAGCTCGTAGTCATGTGACGGGTCCTTTGAATTGCAGCTCTTCATTGACTTCCTCATTGCTATGGATGTCCTCATCATTCAAGCTCTCATGATCCGTGTGAATGAGGAACTTCTTAGGCCACAAGTAGTGCTGCCATGTATCCAATGCACGCTTCAAAGCATATAGCTCCTTATCGTACGTCGAATACCGCAAACTAGCGCCGTTGAGTTTCTCACTGAAGTAAGCCACAGAGCGTTTTTCCTGCATCAAAACAGCACCAATACCTATCCCGGAGGCATCACACTCGATCTCAAAAGTTTTGGAAAAATCCGATAAACATAAAACAGGAGCAGAACATAACAAAGATTTCAAAGTATTAAACGCATGCTCTTGTTGCTTACCCCATTCAAACTTGCGATCCTTCTTACTTAGCTCAGTAAGAGGCGCGGCAATGCTAGAGAAATCGCGCACAAAGCGACGATAAAATCCGGCAAGGCCGTGAAAGGATCGGACTTCAGACGCGGTTTTGGGCGTTGGCCATTCCTCAATCGCCTTGATTTTGGAACGGTCAACCTCAATACCTCTACAACTCACAACAAAGCCTAAGAATACTACTTCATTCAAGCAAAAAGAACACTTAGACATGTTGCCATACAAACGAGCATCTCTCAAAAGCATAAATACGCGCCTAAGGTGATCTAGGTGCGCCTGTGCACTGTGACTGTATATCAGGATATCATCAAAGTAAACAACAACATATTTCCCAATAACATCACGTAAGACATGGTTCATCAATCTCATAAATGTGCTCGGTGCATTTGTGAGACCAAAAGGCATAATAACCAACCATTCATACAAACCATGCCTAGTCTTAAAAGCTGTTTTCCATTCATCACCCTCATGCATGCGAACTTGAAAATAACTAGACCTCAAATCAATCTTAGAAAAAATCTTAGATCCACTAAGTTCATCTAGCATATCATCAAGCCTAGGAATGGGAAAATGATACTTAACTGTTATCTTGTTGATGGCTCTGCAATCCATGCACATTCTCCATTCATTGTTCTTCTTGGGCACGAGAATCACTGGAACTGCACATGGGCTCATCGACTCTCGGATTTGTTTCTTCTCCAACAGCTCCTTAACTTGACGGTCTATGTCCTTGGTTTCTTCAGGCGATGTGCGGTATGCAGGGCGGTTCGGCAAGAAGGCTCCGGGCACGAAATCGATCTGGTGCTCGATCCCACGAACTGGAGCCAATCCATTTGGAATCTCATCCGGAAATACGTCCTCGAACTCCTTCATAAGAGGCTGCACATCACTAGGCAAAGAAACATCGTTAGTAGCACTATTCTTACAAGTTAAAAGAATTAAAGGCAACCTAGCTCTAATGGCCTTTTCAACACTTTTAAATGTACAAAACAATGACCGATTCTTTTCTTGCTGCAAAGGGGCTGTATTAACGCCTTTTCCATGATCAATGGCGTCGGATTGAGGTGATGAAGGGGCTGCAATAGGCTGCAAAAGGGGAGGTGGCGGTGGTGAAGACTTCTCGGCTGAGATGTGTGATGTGACCCGGGACCTATGGGACACGACCAAGACAAAATACACGGAAGCTAGAATCGGAACTACGTCGGATGCGTAAGGGATCAATACGACTCAAACAAAAGAATGAAAATACAACTCAAATATATGAACAATATACTCGATTAACGTGCTGAATTAGATCAAACAAATAGACACATAAACAACCTAGATCAAGACTCAACTAAATAAAACACACACAAATAAATAGATAGATAGGCGAATTGGGACATATTTATTATACGTGTTAATCAGGGCGAAATAAGCACGTATAGGTGATAATCGAATTATGGAGTGGATTTGGGCTGTTTTGTGGACTATGGATGATGACGATACGTGCGTAATGTAGGGATGAAGGTAGATGAACGACGGAGATGAATAAACAAGGTAGAAGAAGATTACTTACTCGAATCCCGTCTTGCGGTGAAGACGAAACGCGATATCTCGTAAACTCCAAGTTGGATAGCACTCCCCCCTAGACTTGATGGAATAGAAAAGAGTTTGAAATAGGACTTTAGATTTGCTAGGTCTAAAGAACTTGATAAAAGGGTCGATCAACCAAAGGATCGGTGAGACAATTGAGAAATTAATCTTTTATTTCATGCAACGTCTCACCGATCCTTTGGTTGATCGACCCTTTTATCAAGTTCTTTAGACCTAGCAAATCTAAAGTCCTATTTCAAACTCTTTTCTATTCCATCAAGTCTAGGGGGGAGTGCTATCCAACTTGGAGTTTACGAGATATCGCGTTTCGTCTTCACCGCAAGACGGGATTCGTCTACCTTGTTTATTCATCTCCGTCGTTCATCTACCTTCATCCCTACATTACGCACGTATCATCATCATCCATAGTCCACAAAACAGCCCAAATCCACTCCATAATTCGATTATCACCTATACGTGCTTATTTCGCCCTGATTAACACGTATAATAAATATGTCCCAATTCGCCTATCTATCTATTTATTTGTGTGTGTTTTATTTAGTTGAGTCTTGATCTAGGTTGTTTATGTGTCTATTTGTTTGATCTAATTCAGCACGTTAATCGAGTATATTGTTCATATATTTGAGTTGTATTTTCATTCTTTTGTTTGAGTCGTATTGATCCCTTACGCATCCGACGTAGTTCCGATTCTAGCTTCCGTGTATTTTGTCTTGGTCGTGTCCCATAGGTCCCGGGTCACATCATAAATTGGTATCAGAGAGCCACGTCGGTTTATATCGTTCGTGGTTCCATACTCGTTTATTTGTCCCGTTTATTTTGTTTTGAGTCTTTCGAGAAATAGGAGTACCTTGTGACATTATTATTCAGACGTTGCATGAAATAAAAGATTAATTTCTCAATTGTCTCACCGATCCTTTGGTTGATCGACCCTTTTATCAAGTTCTTTAGACCTAGCAAATCTAAAGTCCTATTTCAAACTCTTTTCTATTCCATCAAGTCTAGGGGGGAGTGCTATCCAACTTGGAGTTTACGAGATATCGCGTTTCGTCTTCACCGCAAGACAGGATTCGAGTAAGTAATCTTCTTCTACCTTGTTTATTCATCTCCGTCGTTCATCTACCTTCATCCCTACATTACGCACGTATCATCATCATCCATAGTCCACAAAACAGCCCAAATCCACTCCATAATTCGATTATCACCTATACGTGCTTATTTCGCCCTGATTAACACGTATAATAAATATGTCCCAATTCGCCTATCTATCTATTTATTTGTGTGTGTTTTATTTAGTTGAGTCTTGATCTAGGTTGTTTATGTGTCTATTTGTTTGATCTAATTCAGCACGTTAATCGAGTATATTGTTCATATATTTGAGTTGTATTTTCATTCTTTTGTTTGAGTCGTATTGATCCCTTACGCATCCGACGTAGTTCCGATTCTAGCTTCCGTGTATTTTGTCTTGGTCGTGTCCCATAGGTCCCGGGTCACATCAATGTGGCTGTCCGCGGCGGCGGCTCGGACGGTGGCTGCGGCGGTCTTCTCGCGCTCCTCTTTGAACTTTGCTCGTATTATTTCTTACTCCTCTTGAACGACCTTGGGTGTTAACGGCTTTAGTATGGTGGTTCGGCCGTCTTTCTTCACTGTATAGGTGTTCGCGAGTCCGTCGTGTACAGCTTGTCTATCGAATTGCCATGGTCTCCCTAAAAGTATATGAGCTGCATCCATAGGAATAACATCGCATAGTATAGTGTCAGAATAACGACCAATAGAAAAAGATACATGTACCTGACCGGTTACGCGAACTGTGCCTCTTTCTGTAAGCCACTGCAAACGGTATGGATTTGGATGTTTCACGGTGGAAAATCCAAGCTTGTCGACCGCGTACTGGCTCACTGCATTAATAACACTTCCACTATCTATGATCAATGCGCAAGTCTTGTCTTGAATAGCAACTCTGGTGTAGAATATGTTCTCTCGCTGCGATTGTTGCTCAACTTCTCGATTTATGTTCAGACTGCGGATAGAAACTAGACTGACATGTGGAATCTCGGGCTCTTCTTCTTCGAGCTCATCATGGACGTCTGCTTCAGCTGTGGCGTCGGCCTTGACTGGTTCATCATCTTCACTGGCTGATTCGAGCTCATTCTGCTCCGTGAGGAATAGAATTCGTCGGTTTGGGCACTGTGCTTGAAAGTGACCCCAACCTTGGCATTTATGGCACTGCACATCTCGGGCTCGACTAGGGGCTGAAGTTTGCGCCATTTGGGGCTGACTTGGCCGTGTATAATTCGGCCTAACGGGGGCGGTGGGTGTAGGATCGGTCCTACGGCTCGGCGGTGGTGTAGAACGGTCAAAACGCCGCTCGGATGGTCCGGATTGACCTCAGGGTCGAGTGGAGTCCGTAGAAGGAGTAGAAGATGATGTGGACGGCGTACCTTTGTTCCAAGAGGGTCGAACAGGGGCTGTAGTGTGATGAGATCGACGTCGGCCTTCTCGGAGCTGTCTCTCCACGATTGATGCGTAGTGCACCATATCATCTACACTCGTGAAGTCTCTGAGCTCGACTTCACACGCAATGTCGGGATTCATGCCTTTAATGTATCTGATGATGGTAGCATTTAAGGACTCTCTTTTTCCGACACGATTCAAGGCGGTCTCCAACTCCTTATGATATTCTTCAATCGAACGGGTGCCTTGCTTGATCCGGTTGAGCTTCTTCTCAAGCTCTCTCTCATAGTGAACTGGTATGAAACGGACTCGCAGGAAGCCTTTCATCTCTTCCCACGTTTCAACAGGCGGATATCTCTCTCTTCGCCGCCTCTCTTACTGCATTTCCCACCACGAGGCTGCATAGCCTCTAAACTCCAATGCTGCTAACTGAACCTTCTTGATCTCTGGAAAGTCATAACAAGTAAAGATCTTGTCGACTTTGCGCTCCCAATCCAGATAGATGTCTGGATCGTGCAAGTCTTCAAATTCCGGAATGCTCGTTTGATGTTATTGAGCAATCCGTCTCCATCTCCATATCTGGGCCTCTCATATCGAACAGCTTGTCTGGCAGGTGGCCTGGGATGATCATGGTGATCATCATGTCTCGGTGGAAAGAACTCAGCTTCATAGTCATTTGCGGCATCGAACTCGGTTTCGAATGCAGCTTGTTGGCGGCGGTTTTCCTGGAAAATGGGCTGCCTCGGTGTGCCTCTCTGCTGGGGTTGCTGGACTGCTTGACTTGTAGCCGGTTGAACCGAGAGCTGTTTGATTTGCTCGGCCAATTCAGCTACTTGGTTCCCGAACTCATCCTTCATCTGCTGGTTTTGACGCAAGAAGAATTGTGCTAATGCGTCAAACTGATACTTTGGATCCCACTGTGTTTTGGATGTGTAGGAAAGATCATCGGGTGATTTGGGCGAGAATGGCTCGACGAAAGGTGGTGTGGAGGCGGTGGCTTCGTTCTTGCCTTTGTCCATGAGACCTACAAAACGAACAAATGTAAAGGAAAATAAGGATGGAACCTCACAATCTCACGTTCACTCGTTTGTTTTCACTCTTGATTTTACCGCTCGTGTTTGCACTCAAAGTGTTTAGTAAAGTGTGTGTGTCGTGTATAATGGAATGGAGGAGTAGAACTCTTGTCGAATGTCGAGGGTACGGATGAATTGCACGAAGGTGTAGACGAGTATCACTATAAATGGATGAGATGGTATGATGTGTAGGAGGCGTGTGGCTTAGGGGGCAAGGGGTGGGGACGTGTAGGTCTAGGTGGCGTGTGGTAGTAGGTGGTGTCGAGTAGGGTAGGGTGGTTTAGGGTTGAATGGATCCCCAAGTGTAGAAGGAAAGATGTAGGAAGGAAAAGGAAAGAAAGAATAGGTTATTTGGAAAGTGTTACACAATTGTGACACAATTCTAAATATCCTAATTGGACTAGACTCTAAAAGGAATGAACCAAAATTAAATTACAACTCAAAAGGAAACTACCAAAAAGAATTAAAAACTTGGAAGGAAAGTTCTAAAAATAAAACAAGACTCTAAAGGAAGTTACCAACTAAGGAATTATCCTAGAAGGAAACTACCAAAATTAAAATAGAACTTAGAAGGAAAGTTCCAAAAATAAAATAGACTCACAAGGTAATTAGCAAATAAGATGAAATACTTAAAAGGAAATTACCAAAATAAATCAAGACTCAAATGGTAACACTATGAATATTCCTCTTTTTTTTTTTTTTTTTTTGAATTTTCAGATTTTTCTTTCTTTTTTTTTTGTTCGCCTCTTTTTTTTTTTTGATCGGCTTTTTCTCTTTTTTTTTTAAATGATAGCTATGCTATTACAACTCGATGACACGTACAAAAATAGAAGACACGTAGGATAAAATGACACGTCGGATTGAACCACGACCAGCAGAGCTGACGTGGCTCTGATGCCAAAATATGATGCGACCCGGACTATTAATCTAGGACGAATCTTGAGAACGTAGCGGAAGACTTTAGGATACGAAACACGTCAGCGGAATGAAGGGAACAATCCGACTCAATAAACAAAGAAAAGACGAAATCTAGACAACGAAAATACCTAGAACTATGACACAAATTAAATAACACAATACCAAAGGATAGGGGGCTGTATAGGACGTGTATGGGGGCTGGATTTAAGATGGAATTTTGTGTGTGAGGGTTGGTGAAGAATGGCTTGGAGAAGATAGGATATGATAGAGTACGATTGAACTTACGGATAAAACGAACGGATGAAGATAACTCGAACTCGTGGCTTGGTTTGGGGCTTGCGTAGGGGCTGTATGGATGGCGTCGACGGCGTGGATGGAAGGTGTTGATGTGGTGATTCACAACCCGATAGCCTCCTTGAATCTCGAACGTATCCAAGGTTGAAATCTCCAAGTTGTTCCTCGATAGCGAATACCGGTCAATCCCTCAAGTGAATTGAGCAATACCCTTGAATAAGACTTGTAGTTGCTAGCTCCAAGAATGAATATTTTCGTGTGAAAAGTATTCAAAAGACGAATAGATTTGAGACACAAATTGGTTGCTCGATCCTGTCACTATAGGTGTCTCAGTCTTCGGCTTAGTGAACGGTTGCTTCTCGTCTTTCTTCCCTTGGTTTGAAACTTTCCATGGAGCTGTGTTGGAATTTGAGTTCGACTTCCATGTGGAAGAACTCGCTCGGTTATTACACCCCCTCCTCTTGAGTTGGTTCTCTACTTTGATAGCCATTTGTACCATGTCCTCCATCTCGACATAGTGCTGCAACTCCACCACTTCTCGGATCTCTCTATGCAAACCAACTAGAAAGCGAGCCATTGTGGCCTCCCTATCTTCCTCCACATTTGCTCGTATCATTGAGACCTCCATCTCCTTGTAGTAGTCATCAACACTATTCGTACCTTGTCTCAAGTTTTGCAACTTGTTGTATAGCTCTCATGATGAAGCCATGGCCTTGAAGAACTAAATCCGGAGCTGCCATTTAGAGGTTCAATTACACGATTTCAGGCCAAAAAATTGCAAGGTTGTTTCCAAGCAATTATTCGCAAGAAGTTTGAAGAATTAGAAGAAGTTAAATGCAGCCCCAAGATTGTTACTCCTTTAATAATCAAAGATTGGAGATCAAGATTTGAAGAGCTAATGCATGAAGATAGAACTCATCAAGTTGTACATGCATGGCAGATTCACATTGCATATACAACAAGTTGCATGGAGTTTTCGTCCCCCTTAGTTATTTAATTAAGGGATTGAATTTTATTTAGACTATAGTATTTATTTAATTATGTTTGACTATAGTTCCAACGTGTAACATATAATGGATCTAACGTGGTATAATAAACAATTATGCAAATCCCAACATGTTCAACAACACTATGAATAGCTTTCAAATGATCAATGGAAAAACACACACTAATCGAATTCAAGTACCATGCGTATCTTACACTTGGTTGGAACAAACACTAGCTTTCTACTATCCAACCTTGTCATGCAATTCAAGTAAAATCCAAATGTTAAATTAATTCTAAAAAGGAACATGGATTCAACTACACACATCAAGTACCTATCAATGCTAGAATAGGTTAGACGGTACTTACCTCTCTCGATTTCAAGTAACACGTCCTTAAGATAAACAATGGGGGTATTGGATGACTTATCTAGAACAAGCTGATCTCTAAGTCGAACATCATCGTGCTCCAACTTCAGCTCTTCGTTGATCTCCTCTTGAGAGTTGGAAACTTCTTCCGAGCTGCCATCAGGGTTGAATGTAGCTATTCCAGGCTGCTCAATCTCGAACTCTCTCTTCTCGATCTGCACATCACTAGAAAACACAAGATCATGAGTACCACTGTTCTGAGAAATTAATAAAATTTTTCTTTCTCCAACTTCATCCCAGTACAGAGGCGATCTGCATTTCCGACCATACAAGGCTTCATATGGTGCCATTTTTATAGTTGATTGGTAGCTGTTGTTATAAGCGAACTCCACCAAGGGTAAAATATCTTCCCAGCTTGTGTTTCCGTCCAACACAACTCCTCGTAGCATGTCCTCTAGAATTTGTATCGTCCTCTCTGATTGACCATTTGTTTGAGGATGAAAAGCAGTGCTGAAGTTCAACTTCGTTCCCATTGCTTCTTGAAGACTCTTCCAAAACCTTGATGTGAAGCGAGTATCACGATCTGACGTTATAGAAACTGGAATTCCATGTAGTTGAATAATCTCCTTCACATAAATTTGCGCTAACTTGCTTAATTCCGTTGTTGTTTTGATTGGCATGAAATGTGCTGATTTGGTCAATCGATCTACAATGACCCACACTGATGAGTTTCCTTTCGTTGATCACGGTAAGCCTACTACAAAATCCATCGTTATATGCTCCCATTTCCACTCTGGAATTTCCAACAGCTGCAATAACCCTGAAGGTCGTTGATGTACCGCTTTTACTTGCTGGCATGTTAAACATCTCTCCACAAATGTGGCTATCTCCCTTTTCATATTATTCCACCAGAAATATTGTTTCAGGTCCTTGTATAGCTTTGTGCTGCCTGGATGTGCCATGTAGGGAGTATTATGAGCCTCTCTCATAATTTCTTGCTTCAATGTGTCATCTCTGGGAACGCATAATCTGTCACGGAACATTAAAGCTCCGTCATTATCTTCCCTAAATTCTTTTGGTTCGCCCGCTTTGACTCTTTCTCTTATCTTCTCCAATCGTTCATCTTTTTTGTTGAGCTTCTATGATTCTCGATCGTAGTTCTGGCTTGGCTACCACTGCGGCTATCACACTTGTTGTAGAGCTTGGTGCAAACACCAACTCTAATTCCATCTTTTCTATTTCTCTCACAAGCTCCTCCTTATTTGTGAGTAGATATCCCATCACTCCTTGTTTCTTTCTGCTCAATGCGTCGGCTACTACATTTGCTTTCCCGGGATGGTAGTGTATCGTGCAGTCATAATCTTTCACTAACTCTAACCATCTTCTCTGTCTCATATTAAGCTCTTTCTGTTCGAAGATATACTTCAAACTCTTATGGTCAGTGTAAATCTCGCATTTTACCCCATAAAGATAATGTCTCCAAATCTTGAGTGCATGTACGACGGAGGCAAGTTCCAAATCGTGGGTTGGGTAGTTCAGTTCATGAGGTCTTAATTATCGTGAAGCATATGCTAACCTTCCCATTTTGCATCAGCACGCATCCTAAACCCAATTTAGACGCGTCAGTGTATATCACAAATCCTTCTACTCCTTCTGGCAAGGTTAAGACCGATGCAGTTGTTAATCTTGTCTTTAGTTCCTGAAAACTCTGTTCACACGTATCAGTCCAATCAAACTTAACCCTCTTCCTCAAAAGTTTTGTCATTGGCCTTGCTATCTTTGAAAAATCTTTAATGAACTTCCGATAATATCCTGCTAAACCGAGGAAACTTCTTATCTCATGAATGTTGGTCGGTGATTTCCACCTCTTCACCGTCTCGACCTTTGCAGGATCCACTTTGATGCCTTCTGCTGACACAATGTGCCCGAGAAACATTACTTCATTTAGCCAAAATTCAGACTTGCTAAATTTGGCATATAACTTTTCTCTCCTTAGTGTTTCTAACACTAGTCTCAAGTGTTTCTCGTGTTCTTCTTCATTTCTCGAGTAGATCAGTATGTCGTCAATAAATGATGTGACCCGGGACCTATGGGACACGACCAAGACAAAATACGCGGAAGCTAGAATCGGAACTACGTCGGATGCGTAAGGGATCAATACGACTCAAACAAAAGAATGAAAATACAACTCAAATATATGAACAATATACTCGATTAACGTGCTGAATTAGACTCAAACAAATAGACACATAAACAACCTAGATCATGACTCAACTAAATAAAACACACACAAATAAATAGATAGATAGGCGAATTGGGACATATTTGTTATACGTGTTAATCAGGGTGAAATAAGCACGTATAGGTGATAATCGAATTATGGAGTGGATTTGGGCTGTTTTGTGGACTATGGATGATGATGATACGTGCGTAATGTAGGGATGAAGGTAGATAAATGATGGAGATGAATAAACAAGGTAGAAGAAGTAGACTTACTCGAACCCCGTCTTGCGGTGAAGACGAAACGCGATTTCTTGAATACTCCAAGTTGGATAGCACTCCCCCCTAGACTCGATGGAATAGAAAAGAGTTTGAAATAGGACTTTAGATTTGCTAGGTCTAAAGAACTTGATAAATGGGTCGATCAACCAAAGGATTGGTGAGACAATTGAGAAATTAACTCTTTATTTCATGCAACGTCTGAATAATAATGTCACAAGGTACTCCTATTTATAGGAGTGATATATGGACGAAAATTAGAGTTCTAAAAGCTAAAGAAACCGAAAATATACTAATCCTAATCAATCTAGGATAAAATCAAAAGATACCAAAAATAAGATAACAAAAATCTAACTAGATAAGGATAAATCCTAACTACTTTGGGCCTTTCAAATCTCGCCTATTGGACCTTCAATTAACACACTATGGGCTGCAATTTATCATAAATAATTCGTGGCCCATGTCATGTATTATTCTTGCCACCTTTGCATGAAAAACAGCAACTTGTCGGATTTCTATGCAAACGCGTAGAACTCTTCATGCGCACGTCCAAATGGCGCGATTCTTCTTCTCATGTCTTCATGCTTCCTTCTTCATCATTAATTGATAGCATGTTGACCAATCTCGGGCTGAATATTTGATCTTCATGGGCTGCCCAAAATATCTGAATATTTTTATGCACTTGTGTTCTTCAAATCTTGATCTCCAATCTTTAATCTTGAACAACATGATTATCTTTGAAGCTCTCAATGGTATTCTTAGATTTGATTCTTTTATGCTTTTCAGGATCATATCAATAAAGACCAACACAAACTTATCCAAATATTCATGGAAAACCCGATTCATTAAATCCATAAAGACTGCAGGTGCATTTGTTAATCCAAAAGGCAACACTAGAAACTCATAGTGGCCATATCTTGTTCGGAATGCAGTCTTGGGTATGTCATCTTTTCTTACCTTAACTTGATGATACCCAGATCGTAGATCAATCTTGGAAAAGATTTTTGCACCCGTCAACTGATCAAAAAGATCATCTATCCTTGGAAGTGGATACTTATTCTTCACCGTCAACTTGTTTAACTCTCGATAGTCAATGCACATTCTCATAGTATGATACGACCCGGACAATTAATCTAGGACGATAATAATAACGTAGCGGAAGACTTAGGAACGAAACACGTCAACTTAATGAAGGGCTTCAATCCGACTCGATAAACAAATGAAAATTACGATAAATCTACACAACTAGAACACGTAGAAAACGACACGAACTATGTAACACAAAACCAACGTAAAGGAGGGCTGTAAAGGGATAAATGAGGGCTGGAATTTAAGGGTAGGAATGTGTATAGGTTAGGTGAAGAAGGGCTCGAGTAGATAGGATATGATAGGGAATAAACGAACTTACGGATAAAGCGAACGAACGAGGAATACTCGAACTTTGTGGCTGATTTGAAGGTCGTCGATGATGGTGATGGACGTGTGGTGTTGATGAAGTGATTCACAACCCGATAGCCTCCTTGAATCTCGAACGTCTTCAAGGTTGAAATCTCCAAGTTGTTCCTCGATAGCGAATACCGGTTAATCCCTCAAGTGGATTAAGCAATACCCTTGAATAAGACTTGTAGTTGCTAGCTCCAAGAATGAATATTTTCGTATGAAAAGTATTCAAAAGACAAATAGATTTGAGACACAAATTGAATGCAAAAGCAATTTAATTCAACAATGTCTAAAGTAACAATGAGACATGGTTCCCCTATTTATAAGTACTAAGGGGAACGAAATTAGCATCATAAAAGGCTTAAAAATTGATCCAAAAGGGATCTCTAACTATACTAGGAAGATACCTAAACTAGAATTCTATTCAAGGTAGGAAATTGCCTTAAATACAATTCTAGTCAAACCTAACTAGATAATGGACGAAAATTAACAAATAATTAATTAAAAATATGAACTAAACTATAGACTAACATAATTAAATAAATACTATAGTCTAAATAAAATTCAACCCCTAATTAAATCAACTAAGGGACGAAAATTCCATGCAACGCAAATCTGCCATGCATGCACAATTTGATGAGTTCTATCTCCATGCATTGCTCTTCAAATCTTGATCTCCAATCTTTGATTATTAAAGGAGTAACAATCTTGGGATCCTTTAATGGCAGCTTTGGATGGACTGATTTGATGATTGCCATGGTCTCATCATTCCCCTCCTCTTGAAAAGAATTCGTCCTCGAATTCGAATGGCATGGATCGAAAACGAACACGAACTGATCATCAATCTCTTTTAGCTCAATCGTCAACTTCGTGGGGTGCATGGACATAGGAACCACGAATAAGTCTGGTGGAACATCAATAACACGTGGCACATCTTTGGCAACCTGTAAGATTATAACATTAAAAGTACAAGGTTGACAAAAAAATGTTAGAAATCAATGGATCCGCCATGTGTCTTTGCAAAGGCTCCACTTGTGCGACATCCATTTCCAAAATGATGTCATCCTCCGTTTGTGAATATGGTTGTAACTCCATCATCTTTTCATCTTCTTCAACTGCAGTAATGATCTCCATTTCTTCTTCTTCTTCTTCTTCTTCACTCAAAGATTGATTCGACTCTTCTAGATCAAGTTCTTCAACAGATGCATCAACTGAAATTGTTACCTCAAAAGTAGAATCTTCTTTGATGGCAACGATCTCAGATGGTAACTCAACGTGGATCTCCTCTTGAATGTTGCTGGCTTGGCTTGGCACATCCATGACCGGCTGAACTGGTGATGCAGGCTGTGTAGGTGGTACATAGGTACGTAGAAACTCCTCGAATGACTCAAGTTGGTTACTCGTGGTCGGATCTACTTGAACCTCTCCTTTTGACTTCATCTCTAGTTCTTCTAGCCATTTTTCTATCCGAATGGCGTAATCCACCATGTCCTCCAACTCATCGAAGCGGTACAATGCTACTCTTTCACGAATTGCCCTTCGTAGACCAGCTAGAAATCTATCCATGGTATCTTCTGGATATTCTTCTACATCAGCTTGTCTCATGGCTCCAATCATTTTGTTGTAGTAGTCATTTACACTTCGATCTCTTTGTCTAAGCTTGTATAGCTTTTCCTCCAACTCCCATTGGTAGTGGTCTGGAATGAAACGTTTTCGCAACAAATCTTTCAACTCACGCCATGTGTCGATAGGTGGAAGATGATCTCGATGGCATCGGTTCTGCTGTAATTCCCACCATGTTGCTGCGTAGCCTGTAAACGCCAAGGAAACTAATTGCACCTTCTTTGGCTCGATAAAGTAGTAGCGCTGAAAGATTTTGTCGACTCTTTGTTCCCAATCAAGGTAAGCATCGGGATCATATAGACCTTCAAATTCGGGAATGATTGTCTTATTGTAGCTGTGGAGATGGCGAGAATTTGGTGTATATGGTGTACGGCCCATGGGGAGCATGGTGCATGGGTGTTATGACTAAGGCTGAAATTCTCGAACTCTATAGGGATAAGGAACGAAAATTAATGGGTATGGGAAGTATATGGAAGGTTTGAAAGGATTGGAATGGAAGAAATCAAGATAAGGAAAGAATTAGATGTATTTTTGAAGTCCTAAATAGTGTAGGAGATCCAAAAATAAATCCAAAAGGTATGAATTAGAAAAGAAAAGGAAAAAGGGATTAGGTAATTTGGAAAGTGTTACACAATTGTGACACAATTCTAAATATCCTAATTGAACTAGACTCTAAAAGGAAAGAACCAAAAATAAATTACAACTCAAAAGGAAATTACCAAAATAAAATAAAACTTGGAAGGAAGGTTCCAAAAATAAAATATAACTCTAAAGGAAATTACCAAAATAAAATTAGAACTAGAAAGGAAAATTCGTAAAATAAAACAAATCTCTAATGAAAAGTACCAACTATAGAACTTGACTATAAGGAAAATACCAACTATAGAAAAGTACTACAAGGAAAGTACTAAAATTAAAACAAGACTCAAAAGGTAACACAATGAATATGCCTCTTTTTTTTTTTGATCGGCTTTTTCTCTCTCCTTTTTTTTTTAAATGATAGCTATGCTATTACAACTCAATGACAAGTAATAAAATAAAAGACACGTAGGACGACACGTAGGATAAAATGACACGTCGGATTGAACCACGACTAGCAGAGCTGACGTGGCTCTGATGCCAAAATATGATACGACCCGGACAATTAATCTAGGACGATAATAATAACGTAGCGGAAGACTTAGGAACGAAACACGTCAACTTAATGAAGGGCTTCAATCCGACTCGATAAACAAATGAAAATTACGATAAATCTACACAACTAGAACACGTAGAAAACGACACGAACTATGTAACACAAAACCAACGTAAAGGAGGGCTGTAAAGGGATAAATGAGGGCTGGAATTTAAGGGTAGGAATGTGTATAGGTTAGGTGAAGAAGGGCTCGAGTAGATAGGATATGATAGGGAATAAACGAACTTACGGATAAAGCGAACGAACGAGGAATACTCGAACTTTGTGGCTGATTTGAAGGTCGTCGATGATGGTGATGGACGTGTGGTGTTGATGAAGTGATTCACAACCCGATAGCCTCCTTGAATCTCGAACGTCTTCAAGGTTGAAATCTCCAAGTTGTTCCTCGATAGCGAATACCGGTTAATCCCTCAAGTGGATTAAGCAATACCCTTGAATAAGACTTGTAGTTGCTAGCTCCAAGAATGAATATTTTCGTATGAAAAGTATTCAAAAGACAAATAGATTTGAGACACAAATTGAATGCAAAAGCAATTTAATTCAACAATGTCTAAAGTAACAATGAGACATGGTTCCCCTATTTATAAGTACTAAGGGGAACGAAATTAGCATCATAAAAGGCTTAAAAATTGATCCAAAAGGGATCTCTAACTATACTAGGAAGATACCTAAACTAGAATTCTATTCAAGGTAGGAAATTGCCTTAAATACAATTCTAGTCAAACCTAACTAGATAATGGACGAAAATTAACAAATAATTAATTAAAAATCTGAACTAAACTATAGACTAACATAATTAAATAAATACTATAGTCTAAATAAAATTCAACCCCTAATTAAATCAACTAAGGGACGAAAATTCCATGCAACGCAAATCTGCCATGCATGCACAATTTGATGAGTTCTATCTCCATGCATTGCTCTTCAAATCTTGATCTCCAATCTTTGATTATTAAAGGAGTAACAATCTTGGGATCCTTTAATGGCAGCTTTGGATGGACTGATTTGATGATTGCCATGGTCTCATCATAGTACCATCCTTCTTTTTGATGAATAGAATCGGTGCTCCCCAAGGTGATACACTGGGTCTTATAAAACCTAATTCCAATAATCCCTCCAGTTGCACTTTTAACTCTTGTAACTCATTCGGTGCTAAACGATATGGGGCTTTGGATACCGGTGTTGCTCCTGGTTCTAGGTCTATGGTGAATTCCACTTGTCTGTCTGGCGGCAGACCTGGCAAATCGTTTGGAAATACATCTTCATATTCCCGTACCACTGGTACCTGACCCACTGTTAAACCTTCTTCTTTCTTGCTTACAAGGTTTACTAAAAACACTTGACAGTCTCCTTTTTGTAACAACTTTACAGCCTTTAATGCTGAAATGATGGGAATTATATTTCCCATTTTTGCTCCATAAAACTTCACTTCTTCCTTGCCTAGCTTCTGAAATATTATCTCTCTTTCGTGACAGCGTATTGTTGCACTCTCCTTTGTTACCCAATCCATCCCAAATATAATGTCAAAGTCCCGCATCTCAAGAGCATAGAGATCAGTTGTGAAATTCTTTTCACCTACTACCAAGTCTAAGTTCTTACAAACACAATCGGCTAAAAGTGTTTGCCCTGAAGGAATGCTTACTACTAAGGCTTCTTTTGCTAATTCTAGCTCTAGATTGAGACGTTTACATGCATCTTTAGATATAAATGAATGTGAAGCTCCAGTATCAAATAAAGCAAGCACAGGTATATTGCTCAAACTAATCATACCTGCCAAATTCCCGGGGTTTCCAGCTGCCTCTTGCTGGTTCAGAGCATACACTCTGGCTTGTTGTGGTGCCCGGGGACCTTGCTGATTCTGTTGAGGCCTGGGATTACCTCTGTTGTGGTCCATCCCACTTCCGTTTTCCCTTCTGATCCCGAGCTACTGGTTGAGATGGTGAAGCCTTTGATGTTCCTTGCATTGCCTCAATACTAAGTGCCCAACTTAGTATTTGACCATAGTTTGCTTCATCCTTTCCGATCAGTGTAGTGCCTATCTCCGGTTTTAAACCCATGCGAAATTTTTCAATCCTCTTTGCTTTTGTGTCCACGGTCTGTGGTGCGTATCGAGATAACCTATTAAACTGCAAATCATATTCTGCGACTGATTTGCTCCCCTGTTTGAGATTCCAGAATTCATTAGCCTTCTGATGCTGATAATGAGCCGGTATGTACTTTTGATACAAGATTGTCTTAAAGTTCTCCCATGTGAACACTTCCCAATCTGCATCAGATATTGTTCTTCGAACTGACTCCCACCAGAAATCTGCATCATCCACAAGTTGATACAAAGCACATGCTACCATTTCTTTATCACTACAATGCAAAAATCCAAATATCTTTTCAAGTGCTCGAACCCAACGTTCGGCTATGAGTGAATCCCCTTCTCCATTGAAAGTTAGGGGATTATGGCGTCTGAACTCCATTTCAATTTGTGGTCCCTGACCCTGCGGGTTATTCGGTACTTCCGGTACCGCCAAGTTCACATTTCTTGGTTTTTGATGAGGTCGTGCAAGGCAATGAAGAAGATGATCCGGAGCTGCAATTTAAAGGTCTAATGACGCGTTTCCGAGCTAAGAAGTTGCAAGCTTATTTACAAGCTTCTATTCGTCGCAAATTCAAACTTGGTGAAAATGAAGTCAAGGGCAGCTCGAGATTGATCACCATGCTATCCATAGATGAAGAAGAAGGAAGCATGACGACGTGAGAAGAAGAATGACGCCATTTGGACGTGTGCATTAAAAGTTATACGCGTTTGCATGGGAAATCGGGAGATGCTGTTTTTCATGCAAAGGTGGAAACAATAATACATATGGGCCACGAATTATTTATGATATATTGCAGCCCATATTGTGTTATTAAAGGTCCAAAAGTGGCGAAAATAAGAGGCCCAAAGTTAGTTAGGATTTATCCTTATCTAGTTAGATTTAGATAGATTTTTGTTATCTTATTTTTGGTATCTTTTGATTTTATCCTAGATTGATTAGGATTAGTATTTTTCAATGTTTATCTAGTTGTTTAGGGTTATAATTTCATCGATAATGTCTCCTATAAATAGAAGCACCCTGTGACATTCATAAAGCAGACAATTGCAAGAAATAAACAAGTTATTCTCAATCTGTCTCCAGATCTTTTGTTGATCGAAATTTTATCTTCAAAGTTCTATTGTTTTAGCAAATCAATAGTCCTATCCAAGTTCTTTAGGGTGCATTCAAGTACTTGGGAGAATTGCTATCCGGAGAAGCTAGACGAGTGCGTTCGGGTTGATTCAACACGGGTTCACCGATCTGTCCTATACTTCTACCAAACCACCGCCGTCCTCACCAACACTCCACCGCCGTCCGCCGTCGTTCACCATCAGATTCCAGCCTCCCTTCGACGTATCAAGTGTGTTCATCGAGTCATAGTTCGTGTCACCATATTCTAGTAAGTTCTATTCCCGTTCGAGTTTTATCTTTTCTAGTCGAGTCTTTCTTATTTTCTCTTTGTTCGTATTGATCCCTTACGTATCCGACGTTGTTCCGTTCCTAAGCTTCCGCATATTTCGTCTGTGTCGTGTCCCATAGGTCCCGGGTCACATCATAAATTGGTATCAAGAGCCACGTCGGTTCTTATCGTTCGTGGTTCAATACGTCAATTTCTATTCGTTTTATCGTTTTGAGTCTTTCGAGTTGTAATTTGCATATTCATTGATAAAAAAAAGGAACAAAGGGATCGAATCCCTACAGCAAAAAAAAAAAAACGAAAAAAAAAAACGCCGATTAAAAAAAAAAAACGAAAATCAGATTGTTCTACTTGTTTTCAATTTTAATTCCTTGTTTTTAGATTTGTTCCATATATTTAGGGATTCTTTAGATTGTGTTCACATTGGTCAAACACATCCAAAATCCTTTTTCCTCATCCATTAGATTTCCTACCTTGTTTAGATATCTTTCATCCTAATCCATATCTAATCAAGATCTTTCCATCATCATCCATATCTAATCATAATCTTCCATCCTCATCCACCATAATTTCGATCCCCACACCTTGTAGGATTCGAAATTCTTCATATTTCCCATATACACCCGGTTCACCTTATACACCACATAGTTCATACACCCATACACCCGTACACCCATACACCCGTGGTCCGCATACACCAACCCATTGAATACTCATTCCACACGCCTACTTCTACTCTTAGCAACCTTCCGGCTTGATTCTATCCGTTGGAGCTTGAAGAAGACCTAGAGGAGCTAGTCAAGAGAAGCAGCTGAATTTTTCGATCAACCCACCCCCATATTTCACTCCACACGTGCACTACACATACTTGAGAGTTAAACACGAGTGGAAAAATCAAGAGTGACATACACGAGCGTCTGTGAGGAATTGTGAGGTACTACTTTGCTTTTTCTTCACGTTTGTTCGTTTTGCAGGTACCATGAAGAAAGGAAACAATAAAGGGGCGACTACTCCACCCCTTGAGGAACCTAGATCGCCGAACACACCAGGCCAACAATCCTACTTGTCCGAACCTGATGTGACCCGGGACAATATGACACACGAGACACAAAGGATGCGGAAGCTAGGAAAGAAACTACGTCGATTATGAAAGGATCCTATACTCGATTAACTAGACGACTTGGACTGAACTAAAATACCTAGATAAATGACACACAAGTAAACACAAATCCAAATAACAAGGGCTGTATTGGGACGACTTTATGGATGGTTAGAATGGTGATGTTCGAAGATAATGAGAGGGTTTAGAAGGGCTGGGGTAGATAGGGTATGAAAGAGATGTAACGAACTTACGGATTAAACGAAGTGAACACGAACTTTGAACACGTTGATGGCTGGACTTGAAACGGACGTGGATGGCTTATGGTTGACGTCGAACGGTGATGATGTAGATGAATTGTCGATGTGAATTACAACCCGAAAGTTGCCTTGAATCTCGAACGTACACAAGGCCAAATTCTTTAAGTTGTTCTTCGATAGCGAGTTTCTGACGATCCCTCGAACGTGGACGGTGAATTCCCTTTGTAAAACTTAGAGTTGCTAAATCTAAGAGTATGAATTTAATTATCTAAACTCACAAAGATCAAAAGGGTTGAGACGATATTGAAAGCAAAGGCTTAATTAATCAAATATAGTCTAAAGAATAATGTTCACAATGATCCCCTATTTATAATAGAGGGGGGCATGAAATTTCTAACTAAAACTAACTAAAAGACTTGTCCAAATTGGACTAGAAAACTTCCTAAACTAAAATTCTATTTAAGGTAGATTTTGTAGATCTTGCTTTATCTAAAATCCTAGTCAATCTTTGACTTAATCATAAATTCGAAAATTACAATAATTAAATAACAAAAACTGGACTCAAATAATTAATTACTATAGTCTAAAATAATTAATTAAAATAACTAAGATAATTCGAAACCCCACAAAGTGTCAAAAGGGTTCGAATTCTTGGATGCCTCTGGTAGATAAGACATGGTCACGCCTTATTCGCCGTAACCTCCTGGATTGGCATCAAATTGAAATCTTCAAATTTTCGGCCAAGTATGCTTCAATCCATCAAAGTATGATCCTCATCTTCAATTGAAAGCATAGTAATGATCTTGGAGCGGCTTTGCAAATTCACTTCTTCCTCGAGCTTCTTCCGTACATAACCTTGCAAATAACCTTGAAGTTGCTTAGCTCGTAACCTTGTAACTGGACCTCTAATTTGCAACTCTGGGTTTGAATCTTCATTGCTATGGATGTCCTCATCATTCCCCCCCTGCTGAAGAGAATTCGTCCTCGAATTTGGCTCCTCATCATGGTCGAATTCATCTGCAGAAAAAGGAGATAAATCAGCAACATTAAACATAAAAGAACACTTATACTCACCTGGAAGATCAATGCGGTATGCATTATCATTAACACGGCTCAAAATAGTGAATGGGCCATCTCTACGGGGCGACAACTTGGACTTCCGCAAGTTAGGGAATCGGCCTGGACTTAAATGGATCCAAACACGATCTCCGGGTTGGAAAACAACGCGCTTGCGCCTCGAATTCCGTGCGGCTGCAACTGTCGAGCCTTTGTGCTCGATTCGGGCACGAACCTTCTCATGCATCTCTCGAATAAAATCAGCTCTCTTCATACCTTTAACACTCGTTAGATGCTCAACGGGTAAAGGAATCAAATGAGTTGGAGTCAGTTTGACCATCGGTTTGAGGATGACATGCAGTAGAAAACAATAACTTAGTACTTAATTTTCCCCACAAAACACGCCAAAAATGTCCTAAAAACTTAGAATCCCTATCACTAACAATAGTACGAGGAATTCCATGCAATCTAACAACATGCACAAAGAACAAGTTGGCTATGTGAACAGCATCATCGGTTTTTCTACATGCAATGAAATGAGCCATTTTAGAGAACCGATCAACAACAACAAACACCGAATCTTTACCCGACCTAGACCTAGGCAATCCCAAGATGAAATCCATAGATATGTCGATCCAAGGGGCTGTAGGGGCGGGTAACGACGTGTACAATCCAAACGGGTGTGAAGTGGACTTGACTTTACGACAAGTAATGCAACGACTACTCACATTCTCTACATCCCTACGCATATGCGGCCAAAAGAAGTGTTCATGCAGCAAGTTCAATGTTTTATGTACACCAAAGTGACCCATCAAACCTCCCGCATACGATTCTAACACAAGTAGCTCACGCATAGAACAAATAGGAATGAATAACTTAGACTCCTTGAACAAAAACCCATCATGCACATAATATCCATCAATGGCACGCGACTTTAACACACATGAAGCATAAATGGGGCTGAAATAGGCATCCTCAACATATAGAGACTTAATGGACTCGAAACCAAGCATCTTAGCATGCATTAAGTTTAGAAGTGTGTACCTTCGAGATAACGCGTCCGCGACGACGTTCTCCTCGCCTTTCTTGTACTTGATCACGTATAGGAAGGACTCGATGAATTCCACCCATCTTGCATGCCTCTTGTTCAAATTTTGTTGTCCTTTGAGGTGCTTTAAGCTCTCGTGGTCCGTGTGAATCACGAACTCCTTGGGCCAAAGATAGTGCTGCCATGTATCCAATGCACGCTTCAAAGCATAAAGCTCTATGTCGTACGTCGAATACCTCAAACTGGCGCCACTAAGCTTCTCACTGAAGTAGGCGACGGGCCTGCGATCCTACATCAAAACTGCACCAATACCTATGCCCGAAGCATCACACTCGATCTTAAAAGTCTTAGTAAAATCAGGTAAACGAAGAACAGGAGCAGAACATAACAAAGATTTCAAAGTAGTAAATGCATGCTCTTGTTGTTTACCCCACTCAAATTTCCGATCCTTCTTACTTAGCTCAGTAAGAGGGGCGGCTATACTAGAAAAATCACGCACAAAATGTCGGTAAAAACCGGCGAGTCCATGAAAGGACCGAACTTCCGAAGCATTTTTCGGGGTTGGCCATTCCTCAATTGCCTTGATTTTGGAACGGTCTACCTCAATACCACGAAAGCTAACGACAAAGCCTAGAAAAGCGACTTCATCTATGCAAAATGAACACTTAGACAAATTTCCATACAACTTTGCATCACGCAAAAGCATAAACACACGCCTAAGGTGTTCTAGGTGCGCCTGTGCACTGTGACTGTAAATCAAGATATCATCAAAGTAAACAACCACAAATTTACCAATCACATCACGCAAAACATGGTTCATTAACCTCATAAACGTGCTCGGTGCATTAGTGAGACCAAATGGTATAACTAACCACTCATATAGACTGATGAGACCATGGCAATCATCAAATCGGTCCATCCAAAGCTGCCATTAAAGGATCCCAAGATTGTTACTTCTTTAATAATCAAAGATTGGAGATCAAGATTTGAAGAGCAATGCATGAAGATAGAACTCATCAAATTGTGCATACATGGCAGATTCGCGTTGCATGGAATTTTCGTCCCTTAATTAATTTAATTATGGGGTTAATTTTATTTAGACTATAGTATTTATTTAATTATGTTAGTCTATATTTTAGTTCAGATTTTTAATTATTTATTATGTAATTTTCGTCCATAATATAGTCATAGTTGACTAGAATTGTATTTAAGGCAATTTCCTACTTTGAATAGAATTCTAGCTTAGGTATCTTCCTACTATAGTTAGAGATCCCTTTTGGATCAATTTTTTCGTCCTAGATATTCTGGGTCATATCATATACCATCCGGACCACACACATATGCACCCATGTACCATCTGGTCCATACACCATACACCAATCATACTCCGTATACCCATACACCCTATACACCAAATTCTCGCCATCTCTACTGCAACAACAATATGATCATCCCTGAATTTGAAGGTCTATATGATCCCGATGCTTACCTTGATTGGGAACAAAGAGTCGACAAAATCTTTCAGCACTACTACTTCCCCGAGCCAAAGAAGGTGCAATTAGTTTCCTTGGCGTTTACAGGCTACGCAGCAACATGGTGGGAATTACAGCAGAACCGGTGCCACAGAGATCACCTTCCACCTATCGACACATGGTGTGAGTTGAAAGATTTGATGCGGAAACGCTTCATTCCAGACCACTACCAATGGGAGTTAGAAGAAAAGCTATACAAGCTTAGACAAAGAGATCAAAGTGTAAATGACTACTACAACAAAATGATTGAAGCCATGAGACGAGCTGATGTAGAAGAATATCCAGAAGATACCATGGATAGATTTCTAGCTGGTCTACGAAGGACAATTCGTGAAAGAGTAGTATTGTATCGCTTCGACGAGTTGGAGGACATGGTGGAATATGCCATCCGGATAGAAAAATGGCTAGAGGAACTAGAGATGAAGTCAAAGAAAGAGGTTCAAGTAGAGTCGACCACGAGTTACCAACTTGAGTCATTCGAGGAGTTTCTACGTACCTATGTACCACCTACACAGCCTGCATCACCAGTTCAGCCGGTCATGGATGTGCCAAGCCAAGCCAGCAACCTTCAAGAGGAGATCCACGTTGAGTTACCATCTGAGATCGTTGCCATCAAAGAAGATTCTACTTTTGAGGTAACAATTTCAGTTGATGCATCTGTTGAAGAACTTGATCTAGAAGAGTCGAATCAATCTTTGAGTGAAGAAGAAGAAGAAGAAGAAATGGAGATCATTACTGCAGTTGAAGAAGATGAAAAGATGATGGAGTTACAACCATATTCACAAACGGAGGATGACATCATTTTGGAAATGGATGTCGCACAAGTGGAGCCTTTGCAAAGACACATGGCGGATCCATTGATTTCTAACATTTTTTGTCAACCTTGTACTTTTAATGTTTTAATCTTACAGGTTGCCAAAGATGTGCCACATGTTATTGATGTTCCACCAGACTTATTCGTGGTTCCTATGTCCATGCACCCCACGAAGTTGACGATTGAGCTAAAAGAGATTGATGATCAGTTCGTGTTCGTTTTCGATCCATGCCATTCGAATTCGAGGACGAATTCTTTTCAAGAGGAGGGGAATGATGAGACCATGGCAATCATCAAATCAGTCCATCCAAAGCTGCCATTAAAGGATCCCAAGATTGTTACTCCTTTAATAATCAAAGATTGGAGATCAAGATTTGAAGAGCAATGCATGGAGATAGAACTCATCAAATTGTGCATGCATGGCAGATTTGCGTTGCATGGAATTTTCGTCCCTTAGTTGATTTAATTAGGGGTTGAATTTTATTTAGACTATAGTATTTATTTAATTATGTTAGTCTATAGTTTAGTTCAGATTTTTAATTAATTATTTGTTAATTTTCGTCCATTATCTAGTTAGGTTTGACTAGAATTGTATTTAAGGCAATTTCCTACCTTGAATAGAATTCTAGTTTAGGTATCTTCCTAGTATAGTTAGAGATCCCTTTTGGATCAATTTTTAAGCCTTTTATGATGCTAATTTCGTTCCCCTTAGTACTTATAAATAGGGGAACCATGTCTCATTGTTACTTTAGACATTGTTGAATTAAATTGCTTTTGCATTCAATTTGTGTCTCAAATCTATTTGTCTTTTGAATACTTTTCATACGAAAATATTCATTCTTGGAGCTAGCAACTACAAGTCTTATTCAAGGGTATTGCTTAATCCACTTGAGGGATTAACCGGTATTCGCTATCGAGGAACAACTTGGAGATTTCAACCTTGAAGACGTTCGAGATTCAAGGAGGCTATCGGGTTGTGAATCACTTCATCAACACCACACGTCCATCACCATCATCGACGACCTTCAAATCAGCCACAAAGTTCGAGTATTCCTCGTTCGTTCGCTTTATCCGTAAGTTCGTTTATTCCCTATCATATCCTATCTACTCGAGCCCTTCTTCACCTAACCTATACACATTCCTACCCTTAAATTCCAGCCCTCATTTATCCCTTTACAGCCCTCCTTTACGTTGGTTTTGTGTTACATAGTTCGTGTCGTTTTCTACGTGTTCTAGTTGTGTAGATTTATCGTAATTTTCATTTGTTTATCGAGTCGGATTGAAGCCCTTCATTAAGTTGACGTGTTTCGTTCCTAAGTCTTCCGCTACGTTATTATTATCGTCCTAGATTAATTGCCACCCATGATGATTCTATTTCCAAGGTACAAATTCTAGACTTCGTTGAAGTACCTTTTATCTCATTACCATCTGTTTCTATGTGTTTAGAAGATGAGATAGTTGAAGAAGCTAAGCCGGAAGTAGACATGATAGAAACAACGAATGAAGAGATGCCAATTTTGGAGGAGTTAGAAAATTGCAGTTTGGAAGTTTTGTCCATGGAGATGACAAGTCCTAAAGATTGTATGGTAGATGAACTACAAATTGTGAATTTGGAGAGCAATATTGCAGTCGAGAAGATCGAAGAAGATGAAAAGATGATGGAGTTACAACCATGTTCACAAACAGAGGATGACATCATTTTGGAAATGGATGTTGCACAAGTGGAGCCTTTGCAAAAACACATGGCGGATCCATTGATTTCTAACATTTTTTGTCAACCTTGTACTTTTAATGTTTTAATCTTACAGGTTGCCAAAGATGTGCCACATGTTATTGATGTTCCACCAGACTTATTCGCGGTTCCTATGTCCGTGCATCCCATGAAGTTGAAGGTTGAGCTAAAAGAGATTGATGATTAGTTCGTGTTCATTTTCGATCCAGACCGTTCGAATTCGAGGACGAATTCTTTTCAAGAGGAGGGGAATGATGAGACCATGGCAATCATCAAATCGGTCCATCCAAAGCTGCCATTAAAGGATCCCAAGATTGTTACTTCTTTAATAATCAAAGATTGGAGATCAAGATTTGAAGAGCAATGCATGAAGATAGAACTCATCAAATTGTGCATACATGGCAGATTCGCGTTGCATGGAATTTTCGTCCCTTAATTAATTTAATTATGGGGTTAATTTTATTTAGACTATAGTATTTATTTAATTATGTTAGTCTATATTTTAGTTCAGATTTTTAATTATTTATTATGTAATTTTCGTCCATAATATAGTCATAGTTGACTAGAATTGTATTTAAGGCAATTTCCTACTTTGAATAGAATTCTAGCTTAGGTATCTTCCTACTATAGTTAGAGATCCCTTTTGGATCAATTTTTTAGCCTTTTTTTATGTTAATTTCGTTCCCTATAGTATTATAAATAGGGGAACCATTGTACATTATTATTTTAGACGTTGCATGAAATAAAGAGTTATTTTCTCAATTGTCTCAAGATCCTTAGGTTGATCAAACAAACACTTTTGTTGATTTAGTCATAAATCATCATTCTTAGAGGATAGCATCTTTAAGTCTTATTCAAGGGTATTCCTTAATTCACTCGAGGGATTAACGGGTACTCGCTAATATCGAAGAGCAACTTAGAGATTTCATCCTTGGGTACGTTCGAGATTCAAGGAGGCTATCGGGTTGTGATTCACATCAACGAATCATCATCCATCAACCATAATCGACGCCATCCATACTCCATCAACGCACGCCTCAATTCAGCTCCGTGTTCGAGTTCAAGCTCTACGCCGTTTCGCTCATACCGTAAGTTCGTTTCATCTCTATCATATCCTATCTACTCCAAGCCATTCTTCACCCTAAACACACAATTCCAACACCCTCATTACAGCCATAAAACCGTCCTTATACAACCCTCATTCCTTGGATTTGTGTTATATAGTTCGTGCCATTTTTCTAGGTATTTTATTTGTCTAGATTTGTTTGTTTTAGTCGTCTATTTGAGTCGGATTGAAACCCTTCTTTCGCTGATGTGTTTCGTATCCTAAGTCTTCCGCTACGTTCTCTAGATTCGTCCTAGATTAATAGTTCGGGTCGTATCATAGACCATGCTTTGTTTTAAACGCAGTTTTCCATTCATCCCCTTCATGCATTCTAACTTGAAAATAACCAGATCTTAAATCTATCTTAGAAAACACATTACGACCACTTAATTCATCTAGCATATCATCAAGTCTAGGGATAGGAAATCTGTACTTAACCGTTATTTTGTTGATGGTGCGGCAATCCATGCACATCCTCCATTCGTTGTTCTTCTTTGGCACTAGGATGACTGGAACTGCACAAGGGCTCATCGACTCTCGGATTTGCTTCTTCTCCAACAGCTCTTTCACTTGGCGGTCGATCTCCTTCGTCTCCTCGGGCGAAGTGCGGTACGCCGGTCGGTTGGGCAAGATGGCGCCGGGCACGAAGTCGATCTGGTGCTCGATCCCACGAACTGGAGGTAATCCACTTGGAATCTCTTCCGGAAACACGTCCACGAACTCCTCCATAAGGGGCTGCACATCACAAGGCAAAGAAACACTATTAGTAGCACTGTCCTTATAAGATAAAAGAACGAAAGGTAAACCTGCTTTTAGTGCTTTCTCTACGCCTTTAACTGAGATGAACAAATACCGATTTTGTTCAACTTTGGGGCTGATCCGGATGATTTGCCATGAGCTAAGTCTTCATTGGAAGCCTTCGAAGGGGCTGCAATATTCGAACTTGAAGAAGAAATCGGCTGAGGTGTCTCGGCCGAATCTCAGCCGTTCACGGCGGCGGTCCGGGCGGCGGCTGCGGCTGCGGCTTGCTTTGCCCGTTCTTGCTTAAATCTCTCTTGCATCCTTTCTTGATCCTCTGCAATAGCTTTAGGAGCGAGTGGCTTGAGCACAGTGGTTCGGCCATCCATGGGGATTGAATAAGTGTTGGCCAAATCATCGTGAACCGTTTTTCTATCGAATTGCCACGGTCTTCCTAAAAGAATGTGGGCTGCCTCCATAGGAATAACATCACAAAGAACAGTGTCAGAATAACGGCCTTTAGTAAATGAAACGTGTACCTGACCTGTAACTCTGATGGAACCTCGATCAGTAAGCCACTGCAATTTGTAGGGCTTTGGATGCTTTGTGGTGGGAAGGGCGAGTTTATCAACTGCATACTGGCTGATTGCGTTGATTACACTCCCACTGTCTATGATCATCGCACAAGTCTGATCTTTGATTGCAACTCGAGTATAGAAAATATTCTCACGCTGCGATTGCTCTTCGTCTTCACGATTGATATTCAGACTGCGAATAGACACTAAGCTGACATGGGATATTTCATCCCCTTCTTCTTCCTCGTCGACTTTGGGTAGTTCGACGGCTTCATGGGCGACGTCCTGGGGCTCCTCTTCATCTTCACTGGCTGATTCAAGCCCGTTTTGTTCATTGAGAAACAAAACATGACGGTTCGGGCACTGATTCTGAAAATGGCCCCAACCTTGGCATTTATGACACTGGATGTCACAGGCTCGATTAGGGGCTGCATTCGGCGTCGTATTGGGCTGATTGGGCTGTTGGAATGGGGGCCTTGGGGTCGACGTCGGTGTAGACTCTGGTCTACGACTGGATTGTGGTGTAGAACGGTCGAAACGCCGTTCAGGTGGTCCGGGCTGACCTCGGGGTCGTGTGGACTCAGAAGAAGGTGTAGAAGGTGATGTGGAAACCTTTGTTCCAGGAGGGTCTACTGGCGGCGGCACTGTGATGAGAACGGCGTCGGCCTTCTCTCAACTGCTTCTCCACAATCGATGCGTACTACACCATCCTTTCTACACTGGTGAAGTCCTTCAACTCGACTTCACAAACAATGTCGGGATTCATGCCTTCAATGTACCTAATGATGGTAGCATTTAAGGTCTCCTCCTTCCCGACTCAGTTCAAGGCTGTCTGCAACTCTTTCTGATATTCTTCAATCGAACGGGTGCCTTGCTTGATCCGGTTGAGCTTCTTTTCGAGCTCTCTCTCATAATGGACTGGAATGAAGCGTCCTCGCATCAATCCCTTCATTTCTTCCCATGTATCAATTGGTGGATTTCGATTTCTGCGCCTTCTTTCTTGCTGCATCTCCCACCAAGTGGCTGCGTAGCCTCTGAACTCCAAACAGGCTAACTGCACCTTTTTGACTTCTGTGAAGTCGTAGCAGTCAAAAATCTTCTCTACCTTACGTTCCCAATCAAGATAGATATCGGGATCGTGAGGCCTTCAAAATCCGGGATGCTCGTCTTGTTGTTATTGAGCATGCGGTCTTCACCATAGTCATCACGCCTCTGTCGGCGTCCATGATCAGTATCAGCTGTATTCTCATCGAAAAACTCCTCCTCGTGCTCATGATGTCGCTGGTGTTGTCGAGCTTGACCATGAACAGGCTGTGTAATGGTCGGAGTAGTTTTAGTGCGTTCAAGGGCATGCACTAAATCATCAAGTTTGTCAGACAGGGCCTGATGCTGTCTCTGGAAGTGTTTTAAGAGTGCCTCAAAATGATACTTAGGATCCCATTGTGCGGGTGGATCCGAAGTAGACTCCATGGGGGCTTTGGACGGATCTTGGGATGGGTCCAATGGTGGAGTGTCGGCTGGGGGAGTCAAAGATGACTCGGAACGGGTACCTTTCTTCATGAACCTACAAAACGAACAAATGTAAAAGAAAACAAGGAAGGACCTCACAATCTCACGTCACTCGTTTGTTTTCACTCTTGATTTTACCACTCGTGTATCACTCAATAGTGGGTGCACAGTGTGTGAAAATCGTGTAGATGGAGTAGGTAGCTCGGCGTTCTTGTGTAGAGGAAAGGACGGGAATGCTATGTTTGGAACACGGATGAATTTGGAGTGTGTATGAATGAGATACGGGTTGAGTATGTGTGGTGTAGGGGCTGTCGAAATTGATGTATGGAGTATAGGTGGTGGTCGAGTATGGTGGACGGAGAAAAGGAAAGAGATAGATCAATTAATGAAGTTCCAATAAGATTGGGAAATCCAAAAATAAATCTAGAAAGGATATGGAAAGAAATAGGATAGATAAGGATAGAAAGAAAGAGATAAGGTAATAGGGGATTTGGATATGTATCAATCTATGTGACACAATCTAAATACCTTAATTAGCCTAGACTCTAGAAGGAAAGAATCCAAAAATAAAAATAGAGATCTAAAGTAGTTACTAAAATCAAAACAAACTAAGAAGGAAATTTCCTAAAAGAAAGGGAATCTAAAAGGAAGTAACCAACTATGGATTTGTACCCAAAAGGAAGGTACCAAAATAAAATAGACACAAAAAGGAAACAATGAATTTACTTTTCTTTTTTTTTTTTTTTGTATTTTCGGATTTTTTTTTTATCCGATTTTTTTTTTATCGTTCTTTTCTCTTTCTTTTTTGTACGATCTTTTTTTTTTTTTAACTATGAACAATACGGAAAATAAAGTACAACTCGATAAAACTCAAAACAAAATAAACGGGACAAATAAACGAGTATGGAACCACGAACGATATAAACCGACGTGGCTCTTGATACCAATTTATGATGTGACCCGGGACAATATGACACACGAGACACAAAGGATGCGGAAGCTAGGAAAGAAACTACGTCGATTACGAAAGGATCCTATACTCGATTAACTAGACGACTTGGACTGAACTAAAATACCTAGATAAATGACACACAAGTAAACACAAATCCAAATAACAAGGGCTGTATTGGGACGACTTTATGGATGGTTAGAATGGTGATGTTCGAAGATAATGAGAGGGTTTAGAAGGACTGGGGTAGATAGGGTATGAAAGAGATGTAACGAACTTACGGATTAAACGAAGTGAACACGAACTTTGAACACGTTGATGGCTGGACTTGAAACGGACGTGAATGGCTTATGGTTGACGTCGAACGGCGATGATGTAGATGAATTGTCGATGTGAATTACAACCCGAAAGTTGCCTTGAATCTCGAACGTACACAAGGCCAAATTCTTTAAGTTGTTCTTCGATAGCGAGTTTCCGACGATCCCTCGAACGTGGACGGCGAATTCCCTTTGTAAAACTTAGAGTTGCTAAATCTAAGAGTATGAATTTAATTATCTAAACTCACAAAGATCAAAAGGGTTGAGACGATATTGAAAGCAAAGGCTTAATTAATCAAATATAGTCTAAAGAATAATGTTCACAATGATCCCCTATTTATAATAGAGGGGAGCATGAAATTTCTAACTAAAACTAACTAAAAGACTTGTCCAAATTGGACTAGAAAACTTCCTAAACTAAAATTCTATTTAAGGTAGATTTTGTAGATCTTGCCTTATCTAAAATCCTAGTCAATCTTTGACTTAATCATAAATTCAAAAATTACAATAATTAAATAACAAAAACTGGACTCAAATAATTAATTACTATAGTCTAAAATAATTAATTAAAATAACTAAGATAATTCGAAACCCCACAAAGTGTCAAAAGGGTTCGAATTCTCGGATGTCTCTGGTAGATAAGATATGGTCACGCCTTATTCGCCATAATCTCCTGGATTGGCATCAAATTAAAATCTTCAAATTTTCGGCCAAGTATGCTTCAATCCATCAAAGTATGATCCTCATCTTCAATTGAAAGCATAGTAATGATCTTGGAGTGGCTTTGCAAATTCACTTCTTCCTCGAGCTTCTTCCGTACATAACCTTGCAAATAACCTTGAAGTTGCTTAGCTCGTAACCTTGTAACTGGACCTCTAATTTGCAACTCCGGGTTTGAATCTTCATTGTTATGGATGTCCTCATCAGAACCACAATGGGATGCCAAGTACCAATATGAAGCACTAGCTAAGCACTTTGAGCGACAGACTCGTCTACTGAAAGACGAACTTGGCAACCAAGTAGCTGAATTGCAAGAGGAGCTTGCAAAGCTTCGATCTCAAACGGCCGCATCCCAAACGGTCCAAGGAGATCCTGAGAAGAGGCCACTTGAGCCTCAAGATGAAGAGACAAGGCAATCCGAGCCTCAAACTAATGCAGAGAGGCAATCCGAGCCTCAAGACAACACAAAGAGGCGATATGAGCCTCAAACAGGAGCCCAAGGCCGACGCCAACCCCTGAGAAACGTCCCACAGCCGCCTCCTGTTCAGCAAGTTGATCAAAGGCCGCCCCGAGAGCCCGTCTTTGAAGAAGACTTTGATTATGGATACGATTCCTATGCAGCCAGTGGTTATGAAGCTGATTTCATACCACAAGGGCGAAGAGAACGCCATGGACGACCCCGAGGTCCCCATAGGCGTGCAAATCATCATGATGATGATGATGGTAGGCTCAACAACATCAAGACGAGCATACCTGAATTTGAAGGCCTTCACGATCCCGATGTTTACTTAGATTGGGAACGTAAGGTAGAGAAGATCTTTGCATGCTACAAATTTTCAGAGCAAAAGAAGGTAAAACTCGCATGCTTAGAGTTTAGAGGCTACGCAGCCTCATGGTGGGAAATGCAGCAAGAAAGGAGACGCCGAAATCACAACCCTCCAATCGACAACTGGGAGGAAATGAAAGGATTTATGCGTGGGCGTTTCATACCCATGCATTATGAAAGAGAGCTTGAAAAGAAGCTCAATCGGGTCAAGCAAGGTACGAGGTCGATTGAAGAGTACCACAAGGAATTGGAGACCCTTCTGAACCGCGTCGGCAAGCAAGAGACCTTAAATGCTACCATCATCCGGTACATTGAAGGTATGAACCCCGACATTGCATGTGAAGTCGAGCTCAGAGACTTCACCAGTGTAGAAAGAATGGTGCAGTACGCGACAATTGTGGAAAGGCAGCTAAGAGAGGGTCGCCGTCGATCCCACTTCAATTCAGCCCCTACACGCCCCTCTTGGAATAAAGGTACCCCTTCCACATCACTTTCTACTCCTACTAATGATTCTACACGATCCAGAGGTCCATCCGGACCACCCGAATGGCGTTTCAACCGTTCTACACCGCAGACAAGCCGTAGACCCGAGTCTACGCCGCCCAACCAGCTACGACCGACCCCTACTCGGCCAAATCAAGGTGTTATAGCCCCTAATGCAGCCCCTAATCGTGCTCGTGACATCCAATGTCATAAGTGTCAAGGTTGGGGCCATTTCCAAGCTCAGTGTCCAAACCGGCGAGTTCTATACTTAACGGAATCAAATGAAGTCAAATCAGCCAGTGAGGATGAAAAGGAGCCCGTGGGCGACGCCACACTTGAAGAAGAAGTCGAGAATGATGCAGCTCCTAATCTGGTCGATCCGGAAGTTCAGTTCAGTTTGGTCACAATCCGGAGTTTGAGCATCATTCGAGAAGAGGAACAAGAACACCAACGGGAGAACATCTTCTACACCCGTGCAGTGATTCAAGGTCACACGTGTTCCATGATAATCGATAGTGGCAGTGTGATCAATGCCATTAGTCAGTACGCAGTTGAAAAGCTTGGTCTACCTGTTCAACAACATGCAAAACCTTGATTGCATGGCTTACAGAAAGAGGCGAGATACGCGTGGTTCACCAGGTAAGTGTCTCATTCTCAATCCATAAGTTTTCTGACACTGTTTTGTGCGACGTTATCCCTATGGATGCGGCACACTTGTTATTAGGCAGACCTTGGCAGTATGATCGACGTGTTGTCCACGATGGACGTCTGAACACTTACACCGTCGACATTGATGGCCAAATCAGCACCTTAAGGCCATTATCACCTAAAGACGTTGCTACGGATCAGCAACGCATGCAAGAGAGGTTCAAAGAGGAGAAGGCGAAGCAAGCAGCCGCAAAACGGGTCCCGAAGGCCACGACCGAAACATCAGCCCCCGGACAGCCCCTTGGCGCCGCCTCTTCACCTTCCAAACAACCTCATTCGAGCTCCCTAGCTGTGGAAAAGAAGTCGGAGTCGAGTTCAAACAAGCCTCATGTGAAGAGCTTGTTTATTTCAGCAAAAGGAGTTCAGAAAGCCGTTAAAGCAGGTATGCCCCTTGTTCTACTCACATTTAAGAGCAATGCTACTAATGATTGTTTGCCTAGTGATGTGCAGCCCTTACTTGATGAGTTCAAGGATGTTTTTCCTGAGGAGATACCCGGAGGACTTCCACCAGTAAGAGGAATCGAGCATCAGATCGATTTCATCCCCGGAGCTGTGCTACCCAACCGACCAGCCTATATGATGTCTCCCGACGAGACTAAGGAGATAGATAGGCAAGTCAAAGAGCTGTTGGAGAAGAACCAAATTCGAGAGAGTTTGAGCCCGTGCGCAGTTCCAATGATTCTAGTGCCAAAGAAGAACAACGAATGGCGTATGTGCATGGATTGCCGTGCAATCAACAAAATCACGGTAAAGTATCGTTTTCCAATCCCTAGATTAGATGATATGCTTGATGAGTTATCTGGTTCGCGTGTCCTTTCTAAGATTGATTTGCGTTCTGGTTATTTTCAAGTACGTATGCAAGAAGGTGATGAATGGAAAACTGATGTGACCCGGGACTAAATGACCAACGAGACACAAAAGACGCGGAAGCAAAGGAAAGAAACTACGTCGGTACGAAAGGATTCTATACTCGAATAACTAGGCGACCAAGACTCAACTAAAATACCTAGAACTTTGACACAAATTAAATAACACAAACCAAGGGTTCAAGGGGCTGAATTGGACGGTTTTATAGGGCTGGGAATTGGAAGAATTTCGTGTGTGAAGGTTGGTGAAGAAGGGCTTGGAGAAGATAGGATATGTTAGTGTTTGAACGGACTTACGGATATAACGAACGGATGTAGAATTCGGACTTGAAGGGGGCTGCCGTGATTTGGACGTTGATGGCTGATTTGGAGGTCGTCGATGATGGTGATGGACGTGTGGTGTTGATGAAGTGATTCACAACCCGATAGCCTCCTTGAATCTCGAACGTCTTCAAGGTTGAAATCTCCAAGTTGTTCCTCGTTAGCGAATACCGGTCAATCCCTCAAGTGAATTGAGCAATACCCTTGAATAAGACTTGTAGTTGCTAGCTCCAAGAATGAATATTTTCGTGTGAAAAGTATTCAAAAGACAAATAGATTTGAGACACAAATTGAATGCAAAAGCAATTTAATTCAACAATGTCTAAAGTATCAATGAGACATGGTTCCCCTATTTATAAGCACTAAGGGGGACGAAAATTAGCATAAAAAAGGCCTAAAGATTGATCCAAAAGGGATCTCTAACTATACTAGGAAGTTCCCTAAGCTAGAATTCTATTCAAGGTAGGAAATTACCTTAAATACAATTCTAGTCAAACTTGACCTCAATATGGACGAAAATTACTACTAAATAATTAAATAAATCTGATCCAACTATAGTCTTAATTAAATAAAATAAATACTATAGTCTAAAATAAAATCAACCCCATAATTAATTACTATGGGACCGATTTCTTCACTAGAAACCGCACACACATGCACGATAAATTTCATGCACATGCACACATGCTCTTGAACTCTTCATCTTCATCTCTTCAAGATTAATACTCCATGGTGTGTTCTTGATCTTCAATAGTTAATAAATTAACTATCTTGGAATTGCTTCTCTTGACTTCTTCATCTCCAATCTCGAGCTTTCTTCGAATCAACACTTGCAAGTAAGCTTGCAACTTCTTAGCTCTTGATCTTGTGATTGGTCCTCTAAATTGCAACTCCGGTTCTTCATCATCTTTGTTGTCCATGGCTTCATCATTCCCCCCTGCTGAAAAGAATTCGTCCTCGAATTTGGATCATCATCTTGATCGAATTCATCTGCATCAAAGGGAGATAAATCAGCTACATTAAACGTTGAAGAACATTTATACTCACCAGGTAGATCAATGCGGTATGCATTGTCATTGACACGGCTTAAGACGGTGAAAGGACCATCTCCTTTTGGTGACAACTTTGATTTCCTTAGATTAGGAAACCGTCCGGGACTCAAATGAATCCAAACACGATCACCGGGCTGAAATACAACACGTTTGCGACGTGTGTTACGGGCGGCGGCGGTTTGGGTACCTTTGTGCTCGATCCGGGCTCTTACTTTCTCATGCATCTCCTTGATAAGATCAGCTCTCTTCAATCCTTTAACACTTGTGAGATGCTCAACAGGTAAAGGAATCAAATCATTAAGCGTTAGTGGATTAAAACCATAAACAACCTCAAATGGAGACATGTTAGTAGAAGAATGAATAACACGATTGTAAGCAAACTCAGCATAAGGTAAACATTCTTCCCATGTGTCAATTGGCGGATTGCGGTTTCTGCGCCTTCTTTCCTGCTGCATCTTCCACCAAGTGGCTGCGTAGTCTCTGAACTCCAAACAGGCTAACTGCACCTTTTTGACCTCTGTGAAGTCGTAGCAGTCAAAAATCTTCTCTACCTTACGTTCCCAATCAAGATAGATATCGGGATCGTGAAGGCCTTCAAACTCCGGAATGCTCGTTTTGATGTTGTTGAGCATTCGGTCTTCATTATAGTCATCACGACAATTTCCACGTCTCTGGCGACGGCCTTGGTCGAACTCTTCAGTATTCTCATCAAAGTACTCCTCTTCAGGCTCGTTTTGACGCTCATTGCGTCTAGCGGGTCCTCGAACTGCCTGAGTAATGGTCGGTGTGATCTTAATGCGTTCAATAGCATGCACTAAGTGATATGACCCGGGACTAAATGACCAACGAGACACAAAAGACGCGGAAGCAAAGGAAAGAAACTACGTCGGTACGAAAGGATTCTATACTCGAATAACTAGGCGACCAAGACTCAACTAAAATACCTAGAACTATGACACAACTAAATAACACAAACCAAGGGTTACAGGGGGCTGTATGGGACGATTATGAGGGCTGGAATTGGGTAGGAATTTGTGTGTGAAGGTTGGTGAAGAAGGGCTTGGAGAAGATAGGATATGTTAGTGTTTGAACGGACTTACGGATACAACGAACGGCGTAGGACTTCGAATTTGATGGTGGCTGCCGTGGTGATGGACGACGATGGAGGGTGGCTTGAAGTCGATGATGGAGTTGGACGATGGTGGTGGTGAAGTGATTCACAACCCGATAGCCTCCTTGAATCTCGAACGTCTTCAAGGTTGAAATCTCCAAGTTGTTCCTCGTTAGCGAATACCGGTCAATCCCTCAAGTGAATTGAGCAATACCCTTGAATAAGACTTGTAGTTGCTAGCTCCAAGAATGAATATTTTCGTGTGAAAAGTATTCAAAAGACAAATAGATTTGAGACACAAATTGAATGCAAAAGCAATTTAATTCAACAATGTCTAAAGTATCAATGAGACATGGTTCCCCTATTTATAAGCACTAAGGGGGACGAAAATTAGCATAAAAAAGGGCCTAAAGATTGATCCTAAAGGGATCTCTAACTATACTAGGAAGTTCCCTAAACTAGAACTCTATTCAAGGTAGGAAATTGCCTTAAATACAATTCTAGTCAAACTTGGACTCTTGGACTCTTAATGACCGAAATTAATCAACTAAAATATGATCTACTATAGTCCAAAATTAAACAAAAATAATACTATAGTCTTGATAATTAATTCTCGAACAGGCGCCTCTGGTAGATAAGACATGGTCACGCCTTATTCGCCATGACCTCCTGGAATTGCATCAAATTGAAATCTTCATATTTACGACCAAGTAAGCTTCAATCCTCCAAGGTTTGGTCTTCATCTTCAATTGAGAGCATTGTAATCACCTTGGGGTTGCCTTGATCATTCATCTCTTCAAGATTAATACTCCATGGTGTGTTCTTGATCTTCAATAGTTAATAAATTAACTATCTTGGAATTGCTTCTCTTGACTTCTTCATCTCCAATCTCGAGCTTTCTTCGAATCAACACTTGCAAGTAAGCTTGCAACTTCTTAGCTCTTGATCTTGTGATTGGTCCTCTAAATTGCAACTCCGGTTCTTCATCATCTTTGTTGTCCATGGCTTCATCAGTAAAACTTAGAGTTGCTAAATCTAAGAGTATGAATTGAAATGATCTAAACTCACAAAGATTAAATTGGGGTTGAGACAATATTGAAAGCAAAGCTTTAATTATCAAATATGGTCTGAATAACAATGAAATATGGATCCACTATTTATAATAGTTGGATCGAATTCCTAAGGCCTAATGGACGAAAATAATGATCCTAATTAGACTAGAATTGGACTTTGACTACTTCCTAAACTAGAATTCTATTTAAGGTAGATTTTGTAGATCTTGCCTTATCTAAAAATCTAGTCAAATCTTCAACTAAATAACCGAAAAATCCTAACTAAAAATCTGATAAAATCGACCAAACCACAGTATAAATTAAATAAATAAAATACTATAGTCTAATAAATCAATCCCCTTAATTGGATCATCAAGGGCCGAAACTTTTGGGCTTTTCCACCATGCATGCTTAACTTGGGCTGAATAGCAAGTATACACATCAAGCCCAACAAAAGCACACTTGCACGCTTCCTTCATGTATTGCACTCCACATCTTGATCTCCATCTTCCATCTTTAACAATGTCATCATCTTCAAGCTTCCTTGTGATCCGTCTTCAACTTCGAACCTCTTGCGAATTATAGCTTGCAAATATTCTTGCAACTTCTTAGCTCGTAGTCATGTGACGGGTCCTTTGAATCGCAGCTCTTCATTGACTTCATCATTGCTATGGATGTCCTCATCATGGACTCTGGTCAGTATACCCATACTGACTGTCTTCATGCCTTCCTTCTTCATCATTAATTGATAGCATGTTGACCAATCTCGGGCTGAATATTTGATCTTCATGTATTGTTCCTCAAATCTTGATTTTCAATCTTTGATGGCCCTCATTCTAACAATCTTCAGACCTTTGAATGATAGCTCCGGATTTAATTCTTCAAGGCTTTTCAGGATCATATCATTCCCCTCCTCTTGAAAAGAATTCGTCCTCGAATTCAGATCCTCTGCATGCTCGAGTTCACCTGCAGGAATGGACAATAAATCAGTATAATAAACCATGGAATTAGTCATTCTATACCTTGGAGGTTAATGCCATAAGGGTTGTCGTAGATACGGATGACATCCCTTTGTCTTTGAAGTTTGATGTCTTGGTTATGCCTAGCACAACACTCAACAAAACAATCAACTATCCAACGTGTAACACATAATGGATCGAACGTGATATAATAAACAATTATGCAATTTCCAGCATGTTCAACACTATGAATAGCTTTCAAATGATCAATGGAAAAACACAAGCTAAACGAATTCAAGTACCATGCACGCATCTTACACTTGGTTGGAACAAACAATGGTTCTCTTCTATCCAACCTTTTCATGCAATTCAAGTCAAATCCAAATGTTAAATTAATTCTAAAAAGAAACATGGATTCAACTACACACATCAAATACCTATCAATGCCAGAATAGGATAGACGACACTTACCTCTCTCGATTTCATGTAACACGTCCTTAAGATAAACAACGTCGTCGGTATTGGACGACTTATCTATAACAAGCTGATCTCTAAGTCGAACATCATCATGCTCCAACTTCAGCTCTTCGTTGATATCCTCTTGAGAGTTGGAAACTTCTTCTGAGCTGCCATCAGGGTTGAATGTAGCTATTCCCAGCTGCTCAATCTCGAACTCTCTCTTCTCGATCTGCACATCACTAGAAAACACAAGATCATGAGTAGCACTGTTCTGAGAAATTAATAGATTATCCGACTTACCCGCATCAAGTGATAGATCAATGCATAGGGGCTGGGACGGAATTGTAGCTCCACTTATCATGTTTGAATTCAATTGGTGAGCTGTATTGGAGGAGTTAGACGACATGTCTTGCTGTGAACAAGACTCCAACGGTGACAAAGTAGGGCTAGGGACGGTGGCGATTGATTCGCACTCGGTAGCTGCGGCCTTCCTTTCCCTTTCAGCTTTAAACTTTTCTTGCATCCGCTTCTGATCCTCAATGACGTACTTAGGCGCTAAAGGCCTCAGTATGGTGATCCGTCCATTCCAAGCAAAGGAATAAGTGTTGGCGCGATAATCGTGCACTGATCTTCTATCGAATTGCCATGGTCGACCTAGAAGAATGTGCGTTGCCTCCATAGGGATAACGTCGCACAAAATAGTGTCAGAAAACTTATTGATTGAGAATGAGACACTTACCTGGTGAACCACGTGTATCTCGTCTCTATCTGTAAGCCACTGCAACTTATAGGGCTTGGGATGTGATGAGGTCGTGCAAGGCAATGAAGAAGATGATCCGAAGCTGCAGTTTAAAGGTCTAATGACGCGTTTGCGAGCTAAGAAGTTGCAAGCTTATTTACAAGCTTCTATTCGTCGCAAATTCGAACTTGGTGAAAATAAAGTCAAGGGCAGCTCGAGATTGATCACCATGCTATCCATAGATGAAGAAGAAGGAAGCATGAAGACGTGAGAAGAAGAACGACGCCATTTGGACGTGTACATCAAAAGTTATACGCGTTTGCATGGGAAATCGGGAGATGCTGTTTTTCATGCAAAGGTGGCAAGAATTACACACACATGGGCCACGAAATTAATACATTCAGCCCATGGACGTGTATTTTGGGTCCAAGAATGGCGAGAATATCCAGCCCAAATCCACTTTGGGATTTATCCTTATCTAGTTAGATTTTTGTTATCTTATTTTTGGTATATTTTGATTTTATCCTAGATTGATTAGGATTAGTATATTTTAGATTTCTTTAGCTTTTAGGACTCTTATTTTCGTCCATATATGCTCCTATAAATAGGAGTACCTTGTGACATTCATAATTCAGACAATTACATAAATTCAAGAAGTATTTCACTCTTGTCTCCTAGATCCTAAGGTTGATCGAAACTTTTATCTTCAAAGTTCTATTGTTTTAGCAAATCAATAGTCCTATTCAAGTTCTTCAGGGTGCATTCAAGTACTTGGAAGAATTGCTATCCGAAGAAGCTAGACGAGTGCGTTCGGGTTGATTCAACACGGGTTCACCGATCTGTCCTATCCTTCTACCAAACCACCGCCGTCCTCACCAACAACACCGCCGTCCGCCGTCAATTTCCAGCCACCACGAGTCTCCAAGAGTCATCCTACGTGTCATCCATCGAGTCTTTGTTTGTCTTTACGAATTCTAGTAAGTTCTACACCTTTCGTGTCCTTTTTCTAGTCTAGTCTTTCGTATTTTCTTTAGAGTCGTATTGATCCCTTACGCATCCAACGTTGTTCCGTTCCTAGCTTCCGCATAAGTCGTTCGTGTCGTGTCCCATAGGTCCCGGGTCACATCATAAATTGGTATCAAGAAATAAAGAGTTATTCTCAATCTGTCTCACGATCCTTTGGTTGATCAAACTGTTACCTACAATTCTATTGTTCTAGCAATACAATAGTCTTATTCAAGTTCTTCAGGGTACAACGAGTACTTGGGAGAATTGCTATCCGGAGAATTAGTCGTGCACGTTCGAGTTGTTTCAACACGGGTTCGCCGATCCTGATTTATCCTTCTACCTTTCATCGCCGCCGAGATTCCTTCCACCACCGTCGTTCGCCGTGATCCTAACCATCTTCGCCGTGAGTCCAGCCTCTCAAGGGTGTTCAACGTGTTCGTCATCGAGTCCTAGTTCGTGTCATCGTATTCTAGTAAGTTCTATTTCCATTCGAGTCTTGTTCGTTTCTAGCCGCGTCTTTTCTTGTTTTCTCTTTGTTCGTATTGATCCCTTACGCATCCGACGTTGTTCCGTTTCTTAGCTTCCGCATATTTCGTCCGTGTCGTGTCCCATAGGTACCGGGTCACATCAGGATGCTTCTGTGGTACTAGGCTGAGCTTGTCCACTGCATATTGACCAATGGCGTTAACAACACTACCACTGTCAATAATCATGGAACAAATTTTTTCTTGGATGGAACAAATTTTCCAGTTGATCTAGTTGTGGTAGCTAAGCTATAGCCATTTATCCTGCAAAACGAACAAACGTGAAGAAAAAGTGGAATAGAACCTCACACTTCCTCACAAACGCTCGTGTATAGCACTCTTGATTTTTCCACTCGTGTATGTCTCTCAAATTGATGTGGTGCATGTGTGGAGTGAAAATTTGAGGGTGGATTGATCGAAAAAATTCAGCAGCTTCTCTTGACTAGCTCATCTGGGTCTTCTTCAAGCTCCAATGGATAAAATCAAGCTGGAAGGTTGCTAAGAGTAGAAGTAGACGTGTGGAATGAGTATTTTGGGTAGATGGTGTATATGGACCACGGGTGTACGGGTGTATGGTATACGGGTGTATGGACTATGTGGTGTATAGGGTGAACTGGGTGTATATGGACAAGTACCAAAAATTTCGAACCTATAGATGGTGTAGGATCGAAAATATAGTAGATATGTATGGAAGATCTAGAATAGATATGGATAAGGATGGAAAGAAATCTAAACAAGGTAAGAAATCTAGGAGATAAGAAAATAGACTTTTGGATGTGTTTGACCAATGTGAACACAATCTAAAAATCCCTAAATATATGGAAACAAATCTAAACACAAGGAATTAAGATCAAAAACACAATAAACAAACTGAATTTTCATTTTTTTTACGATTTTTTTTGTTTGTGCTGTAGGAATTCGATCCCTCTGCTCTTTTCTTCTTCTTTTTTTTAATGAACAATGCAAATATTACAACTCGAAAGACTCAAAATGAGAAAACGAACAAAAACAACGTATTAAACCACGAACGATAGAAACTGACATGGCTCTTGATACCAATTTATGATGTGACCCGGGACCTATGGGAAACGACACGGATGAAATATGCGGAAGCTAAGGAACAGAACAACGTCGGATGCGTAAGGGATCAATACGAACAAAGAGAAAACAAGAAAGACACAGCTAGAAACGAACAAGACTCGAACAAATAAAGAACTTACTAGAAAACGTAGACACGAAATAGGACTCGATTGTTTACATGAACAACACCCTTGGATGGTTGGAACTCGGCGGTGGTGGCTGGAATTACGGCGAACGACGGTGGTGGAAGGAATCTCGGCGGCGATGAAAGGTAGAAGGATAAATCAGGATCGGCGAACCCGTGTTGTCTCAACTCGAACGCGCACGACTAATTCTCCGGATAGCAATTCTCCCAAGTACTCGTTGTACCCTGAAGAACTTGAATAAGACTATCGATTTGCTAATTCAATAGAATGGTTTGGTAAATTTCGATCAACAGAAGATCTTGGAGACAAAAGAGAAATAACTTCTTGTATTCATGCAATTGTCTAACTTTAAATTTAACAAATAGATGTCCTATTTATACTAAACATTATGAACGAAATTCTAAGCCTAATTAACTAGGAAATTCGAAAATACTGAGTGTCCTAGTCAAACTAGGATAAAATCAAAAGATACCAAAAATAAGATAACAAAAATCTATCTAAATCTAACTAGATAAGGATAAATCCCAAACTGATTTTTGGGCCTTGTAAATTCGCCACTTATGGACTTGGGCCTCTTCTTTAACGTGTTGGACTATTATTGGATGAATCCACACGTTATCTTCGATATCAACCTAGTCAGTATGCCCATACCAACTGTCTTCATGGACTCTGGTCAGTATGCCCATACCGACTATCTTCATGCCTTCCTTCTTCAGCATTAATTGATAGCATGTTGACCAATCTCGGGCTGAATATTTGATCTTCATGTATTGTTCCTCAAATCTTGATTTCCAATCTTTGATGGCCCTCATTCTAACAATCTTCAGACCTTTGAATAATAGCTCCGGATTTAATTCTTCAAGGCTTTTCAGGATCATATCACTGGGGACCACGGGGTCGGCGTGCATCTCTTCTTGAGGCTCAAATCCAGCTTCCTCTACAAGTTCAGGGTCGAACTCGAACTCGTCAAACTCGGGTGGATCTAGCTGAATTCCGGGAGCTGGAGGCGCATTAGGGGCTGCGTTTCTCCGTTGTACATGCGGATGTACGGCTCCGGTGTTCGCTCCTTGAACTGCGCCATTTGCTGCAGTGGTTGCAGTAGTGGCAGCATTTCCTTGCACTGTGGGAGCTGCAGTTGACTGAGTTTTGAGGGACTCAATCTGCTTCGTGAGTTTGGCCAAGGCATCGGCCATACGGTTCTCAGATTCGCGCTACATACGCATCATATGCTGCTGAGACAGTGCATCAAAATGATATTTGGAGTCTTTGGCGTCCCACTGATTTTCAGCGGTGTAGGACGTCTCTTCCATTGCATGGGACGATTTGGGATCGTCCAGAGGAGATGTGCTTTGACCTCCTTTAGTATTCGGTGGTTTGATGTTCTTCGGATTCATTGTACCTACACAAACGAACAAACGTGAAGAAATAAAGGCTGTACCTCACAATCCTCACAAACACTCGTGTTTAAGCACTCTTGATTTTTCCACTCGTGTATATCTCTCAAATATGTTGTGCACGTGTGTGAATGAGTATGGGAGTGGGCTGATCGCAAACAATATCCTCTTGACTAGCTCCTCTGGGTCTTCTTCAAGCTCCAACAGATAAAATCAAGCCGGAAGGTTGCTAAGAGTAGAAGTAGGCGTGTGGAATGAATATTTCGAGTAGATGGTGTATATGGACCATGGGTGTACGGGTGTATGGACTATGTGGTATATAAGGTGAACCGGGTGTATGTGTATTCAAGTTGAAAATTTCGAACCTATAGATGGTGTAGGATCGAAAATATAGTAGATATGGATAAAAGATCTTGATTAGATATGTGATGTGACCCGGGACAATATGACACAACGAGACACAAAAGACACGGAAGCTAGGAAAGAAACTACGTCGGTACGAAAGGATTCTATACTTGATAAACTAGACGACATGGACTCAATTAAAATACCTAGATAAATGACACACAAATAAACACAAATCCAAATAACAAGGCTGTGTTGGGACGGCTTTATGGATGGTTAGAATGATAATGATCGAAGGTAGTGAATGGGCTTAGAAGGGCTGGGGTAGATAGGGTATGAAAGAGATGTAACGAACTTACGGATTAAACGGACGAAGACGAACTTGAACACGTGAATGGCTGGACTTGAGGCGGACGTACGGCGGAGATGGAAGGCGTCGAACGGCGGCGATGTTGATGTTTTGTCGATGTGAATTACAACCCGAAAGTTGCCTTGAATCTCGAACGTACACAAGGCCAAATTCTTTAAGTTGTTCTTCGATAGCAAGTTTTCGACGATCCCTCGAACGTGGACGGTGAATTCCCTTTGTAAAACTTAGAGATGCTAAATCTAAGAGTATGAATTTAAAAGATCTAAACTCACAAAGATATAAACTGGGGTTGAGACAATATTGAAAGCAAAGCTTAAAATTATCAAATATGGTCTAAAATAACAATGAAATATGGATCCACTATTTATAATAGTTGGATCGAAAATCTAAACCTATAGGACCGAAAATTATAGTCCAAAGTAAACTAGGATTGGACTTTGACTACTTCCTAAACTAGAATTCTATTTAAGGTAGATTTTGTAGATCTTGCCTTATCTAAAAATCTAGTCAAATCTTCAACTAAATAACCGAAAATCTTTGACTAAAAATCTAATAAAAATTCGTCCAAAACTATAATAAATAAAATACTATAATCTAATAAATAAATAAAATACTATAATCTAATAAATCAATCCCCTTAATTGGATCATTAAGGGCCGAGTATTTTGGGCTTTTCCACCATGCATGCTTAACTTGGGCTGAATAGCAAGTATACACATCAAGCCCAACAAAAGCACTCCTTGCACGCCTCCTTCATGTATTGCACTCCACATCTTGATCTCCATCTTCCATCTTCAACAATGTCATCGTCTTCAAGCTTCCTTGTACTCCGTCTTCAACTTCGAACTTCTTGCAAATTACAGCTTACAAATATTCTTGCAACTTCTTAGCTCGTAGTCTTGTGACGGGTCCTTTGAATTGCAGCTCTTCATTGACTTCATCATTGCTATGGATGTCCTCATCATTCCCCCCCTACTGAAGAGAATTCGTCCTCGAATTTGAAGTGTCATCATGGTCGAATTCATCTGCAGAAAAAGGAGACAAATCAGCAACATTAAACGTAGAAGAACACTTGTACTCACCAGGGAGATCAATGCGGTATGCATTATCATTAACACGGCTCAAAACAGTGAATGGGCCATCTCCACGGGGTGACAACTTCGACTTCCTCAAGTTAGGGAATCGGCCTGGACTAAGATGAATCCAAACTCGATCTCCGGGCTGGAAAACAACTCGTTTGCGCCTCGTGTTGCGTGCGGCGGCGGTTTGAGCGCCTTTGTGCTCGATCCGGGCACGAACCTTCTCATGCATCTCTCGAATAAAATCAGCTCTCTTCATACCTTTAACACTCGTTAGATGCTCAACGGGTAAAGGAATCAAATCAGTAGGAGTTAACGGATTAAATCCATAAACTACCTCAAATGGAGACAGGTTAGTAGAAAAATGAATAACACGATTGTAAGCAAATTCAGCATATGGTAAACACTCTTCCCATGACTTCAAATTGTTCTTAATTAGAGACCTAAGTAAAGCTCCTAATGTACGATTCACAACCTCAGTTTGACCCTCGGTTTGTGGATGACATGCAGTAGAAAACAATAACTTAGCACCTAATTTTCCCCACAAAACACGCCAGAAATGTCCTAAAAACTTAGAATCCCTATCACTAACAATAGTACGAGGAATTCCATGCAATCTAACAACATGCACAAAGAACAAGTTGGCAATATGAACAGCATCATCGGTTTTTCTACATGCAATGAAATGAGCCATTTTAGAGAACCGATCAACTACAACAAACACCGAATCTTTACCCAACCTAGACCTAGGCAATCCTAAGATGAAATCCATAGATATGTCGATCCAAGGGGCTGTGGGGGAGGGTAACGGCGTGTACAATCCAAACGGGTGTGAAGTGGACTTGGCTTGACGACAAGTAATGCAACGACTACACACATTCTCTACATCCCTACGCATATGCGGCCAATAAAAGTGTTCATGCAGCAAGTTCAATGTCTTATGTACACCAAAGTGACCCATTAAACCTCCCGCATGCGATTCTAACACAAGTAGCTCACGCATAGAACAAATAGGAATGCATAACTTAGACTCCTTAAACAAAAACCCATCATGCACATAATAACCATCAATAGCTCTAGATTTCGACACACATGAAGCATATATGGGGCTGAAATAGGCGTCCTCAACATATAACGACTTAATGGACTCGAAACCAAGCATCTTAGCATGCATTAAGTTCAGAAGTGCGTACCTTCGAGATAACGCGTCCGCGACGACGTTTTCCTCACCTTTCTTGTACTTGATCACGTATGGGAAGGACTCGATGAATTCCACCCATCTTGCATGTCTCTTGTTCAGATTTTGCTGTCCTTTGAGGTGCTTTAAACTCTCGTGGTCCGTGTGAATCACGAACTCCTTGGGCCAAAGATAGTGCTGCCACAATGTATCCAATGCACACTTTAAAGCATAAAGCTCTTTCTCGTACGTAGAATACCTCAAACTGGCGCCACTAAGCTTCTCACTGAAGTAGGTGACGGGCCTACGATCCTGCATCAAAACTGCACCAATACCTATGCCCGAAGCATCACACTCGATCTCAAAAGTCTTAGTAAAATCAGGTAAACGAAGAACAGGAGCAGAACATAACAAAGATTTCAAAGTAGTAAATGCATGCTCTTGTTGTTTACCCCACTTAAATTTCCGATCCTTCTTACTTAGCTCAGTAAGAGGGGCGGCTATACTAGAAAAATCACGCACAAAACGTCGGTAAAAACCGGTGAGTCCATGAAAGGACCGAACTTCCGAGGTGTTTTTCGGGGTTGGCCATTCCTCAATCGGCTTGATTTTGGAACGGTCTACCTCAATACCACGAAAACTGACGACAAAGCCTAGAAAAACGACTTCATCTATGCAAAAGGAACACTTAGATAAATTTCCATACAACTTTGCATCACGCAAAAGCATATAATAAACACACGCCTAAGGTGTTCTAGGTGCGCCTGTGCACTGTGACTGTAAATCAAGATATCATCAAAGTAAACAACCACGAATTTACCAATCACATCACGCAAAACATGATTCATTAACCTCATAAACGTGCTCGGTGCATTAGTGAGACCAAATGGCATAACTAACCACTCATATAGACCATGCTTTGTTTTAAACGCAGTTTTCCATTCATCCCCTTCATGCATTCTAACTTGAATATAACCAGATCTTAAATCTATCTTAGAAAACACATTAGAATCACTTAATTCATCTAGCATATCATCAAGTCTAGGGATAGGAAATCTGTACTTAACCGTTATTTTGTTGATGGCGCGGCAATCCATGCACATCCTCCATTCGTTGTTCTTCTTTGGCACTAGGATGACTGGAACTGCACAAGGGCTCATCGACTCACGGATTTGCTTCTTCTCTAGCAACTCCTTCACTTGATGGTCGATCTCCTTCGTCTCCTCGGGGGACGTGCGGTACGCCGGTCTGTTGGGCAAGACTGCGCCGGGTACGAAGTCGATCTGGTGCTCGATCCCACGAACTGGAGGTAATCAACTTGGAATCTCTTCCGGGAACACGTCCGCGAACTCCTCCATAAGGGGCTCCACATCACAAGGCAAAGAAACACTATTAGTAGCACTGTCCTTATAAGATAAAAGAACGAAAGGTAAACCTGCTTTAAGTGCTTTCTCTACGCCTTTAACTGAGATGAACAAAGACCGATTTTGTTCAACTTTGGGGGCTGATCCGGATGATTTGCCACGAACTAAGGATTCATTGGATGCCTTTAAAGCGGCTGCATTGGCCGAACTTGAAGAAGGGATCGGCTGTTGTGTCTCGGCCGAGTCTCGGCCGTTCACGGCGGCGGTCCGGCCTGCGGCTGCGGCTTGTTTTGCCCGTTCTTGCTTAAATCTCTCTTGCATCCTTTCTTGATCCTCTGCAACAGCTTTAGGAGCGAGTGGCTTGAGCACAGTAGTTCGACCATCCATGGTGATCGAATAGGTGTTGGCCAAACCATCGTGAACTGCTTTTCTGTCGAATTGCCACGGTCTTCCTAAAAGAATGTGGGCTGCCTCCATAGGAATAACATCACAAAGAACAGTGTCAGAATAACGACCTTTAGTAAATGAAACGCGTACCTGACCTGTTACTCTGATTGAACCTCGATCAGTGAGCCATTGATGTGACTCGGGGCCTATGGGACACGACAAAGATAAACGATGCGGAAGCTAAGGAACGAAACTACGCCGGTGACGAAAGGGATCAATACGTATCTAACTAGACGACTAAGAACCAACTAAAATACCTATACTACGACACACAAAATTAACACAAAATCCAAATATATGGGCTGTCTTGGAAGGCTAAAGGAACGTCAATGGTGAAGGAAAATCGATGGTGAGGTATAGGTGAAGAATGGCTTGAATAGATAGGGTATGATAGAGATATAACGAACTTACGGATTCATGGAACGACTTGAGAACTTGAAGGAAAGAACTCGAACTGAATTGGGATGTCTTGATCTTGATATGGACGAATTATGTAAGATGGAGGACGTCGATATGGAGGCGTCGATGTTGTTGTAGAATGAATCGAACTCGGAGCGTCCACCTAGTGAAGATTACTCCACCAAACGAATCACCACTTGAATCCTCTTCGTAGCAATCCAACCCTAGCACCACACGAGCACTAGAACGAGACTTGAAATAAAACCTAAAGTTTGCTAAGCTTTAAGAGTGTAATTTTCGAACCAAATCACAAAGGTTTTGAAGGGGGTGAGACTATATTGAAAGCACAAAGCTAAATTTATCAAATAGAGTCTAAAATAATAATGTTACATGGTTCCCCTATTTATAGGGTTAAAAGCCACGAAAATAATAAGGTTAAAAGGCCTAAAAATTGATCCAAAAGAGATCTCTAACTATACTAGGAAGATACCTAAGCTAGAATTCTATTCAAGGTAGGAAATTGCCTTCAATACAATTCTAGTCAAACCTATTCTCATTATGGACGAAAATTACTCAAATAATTAAATAAAAATCTGATCTAAACTATAGTCTAAATTAATTAAATAAATACTATAGTCTAAATAAAATCAACCCCATAATTAATTACTATGGGACCGATTTCTTCACTAGAAACCGCACACACATGCACGACAAATTTCATGCACATGCACACATGCTCTTGAACTCTTCATCTTCATCTCTTCAAGATTAATACTCCATGGTGTGTTCTTGATCTTCAATAGTTAATAAATTAACTATCTTGGAATTGCTTCTCTTGACTTCTTCATCTCCAATCTCGAGCTTTCTTCGAATCAACACTTGCAAGTAAGCTTGCAACTTCTTAGCTCTTGATCTTGTGATTGGTCCTCTAAATTGCAACTCCGGTTCTTCATCATCTTTGTTGTCCATGGCTTCATCAGCCATTGCAGCTTGTATGGCTTTGGATGCTTTTTAGTGGTGAGGGCGAGTTTATCAACGGCGTATTGGCTGATTGCGTTGATTACACTCCCACTGTCTATGATCATCGCACAAGTCTGATCCTTGATTGCAACACGCGTGTAGAATATGTTCTCACGCTGGGATTGCTCTTCGTCTTCACGATTGATGTTCAGACTTCGAATAGACACTAAACTGACATGAGGCAATTCAGCCTCTTCATCTTCCTCGTCGGCTTCAGGGACTTCGACGGCACTAGGGGCGATGGCCTGGGGCTCCTCTTCATCTTCACTGGCTGATTCAAGCCCGTTTTGTTCATTGAGAAACAAAACACGACGGTTCGGGCACTGATTCTGAAAATGGCCCCAACCTTGACATTTATGACACTGGATGTCACGGGCTCGATTAGGGGCTGCATTCGGCGTCGTATTGGGCTGATTGGGCCGTTGGAATGGGGGCCTTGGGGTTGACGTCGGTGTAGACTCGGGTCTACGACTGGACTGCGGTGTAGAACAGTCGAAACGCAGTTCAGGTGGTCCGGGCTGACCTCGGGGTCATGTGGACTCAGAAGAAGGTGTAGAAGGTGATGTGGAATGTGTACCTTTGTTCCAGGAGGGTCTACTGGCGGCGGCACTGTGATGAGAACGGCGCCGGCCTTCTCTCAACTGCTTCTCCACAATCGATGCGTACTGCACCATCCTTTCTACACTGGTGAAGAAGTCCTTCAACTCGACTTCACAAGCAATGTCCGGATTCATGCCTTCAATGTACCTAATGATGGTAGCATTTAAGGTCTCCTCCTTCCCGACTCGGTTCAAGGCTGTCTCCAACTCTTTGTGATATTCTTCAATCGAACAGGTGCCTTGCTTGATCCGGTTGAGCTTCTTTTCGAGCTCTCTCTCATAATGGGCTGAATTCTAGTAAGTTCTACACCTTTCGTGTCCTTTTTCTAGTCTGTCTTTCGTATTTTCTTTAGAGTCGTATTGATCCCTTACGCATCCGACGTTGTTCCGTTCCTAGCTTCCGCATAAGTCGTTCGTGTCGTGTCCCATAGGTCCCGGGTCACATCATATAGATCAATTAATGCAGTTCCAATAAGATTGGGAAATCCAAAAATAAATCTAGAAAGGATACGGAAAGAAATAGGATAGATAAGGATAGAAAGAAAGAGATAAGGTAATAGGGGATTTGGATATGTATCAATCTATGTGACACAATCTAAATACCTTAATTAGCCTAGACTCTAGAAGGAAAGAATCCAAAAAAATAAAATAGAGATCTAAAGTAGTTACCAAAATCAAAACAAACTAAGAGGGAAATATCCTAAAAGAAAGAGAATCTAAAAGGAAATAACCAACTATGGATTTGTACCCAAAAGGAAGGTACCAAAATAAAATAGACACAAAAAGGAAACAATGAATTTACTTCTTTTTTTTTTTTTTTGTATTTTCGGATTTTCTTCTTTTTTTTTATCCGATTTTTTTTTTATCGTTCTTTTTCTCTTTTTTTTTTGTACGATCTGTTTTTTTTTTAACTATGAACAATACGGAAAATAAAGTACAACTCGATAAAACTCAAAATAAAATAAACGGGACAAATAAACGAGTATGGAACCACGAACGATATAAACCGACCTGGCTCTTGATACCAATTTATGATGTGACCCGGGGCTAATGACACGACGAGACACAAAAATACGCGGAAGCTAAGAAAGAAACTACGTCGATTACGAAAGGATTCTATACTCGATTAACTAGACGACTTGGACTCAACTAAAATACCTAGATAAATGACACACAAATAAACACAAATCCAATTAACCAAGGGCTGTTTTGGACGGTATTATGGAAGGATTGGTTGATGATGATTGGTGATGATGTTTTGGCTAGAAAGGCTAGAGTAGATAGGGTATGTTAGGGTAGAATCGAACTTACGGATTAAACGGGATGATCACGAAATTGAACTCGGTCATGGCTGGACTTGAGGCGGACGTACAACTGAGATGGGAGGCGTCGAACGGCGGTGATGTTGATGTTTTGTCGATGTGAATTACAACCCGAAAGTTGCCTTGAATCTCGAACGTACACAAGGCCAAATTCTTTAAGTTGCTCTTCGATAGCGAGTTTCCGACGATCCCTCGAACGTGGACGGCGAATTCCCTTTGTAAAACTTAGAGATGCTAAATCTAAGAGTATGAATTTAAAAGATCTAAACTCTTAAAGATATAAACTAGGGTTGAGACAATATTGAAAGCAAAGCTTAAAATTATCAAATATGGTCTAAAGTAACAATGAAATATGGATCCCCTATTTATAATAGGTGGATCGAATTCCTAAGGCCTAATGGACGAAAATAAGGAGTCCAATTTGAACTAGAATTGGACTTCAACAACTTCCTAAACTAGAATTCTATTTAAGGTAGATTTTGTAGATCTTGCCTTATCTAAAAATCTAGTCAAATCTCTATCTAAAATAACCGAAAATCCTAACTTAAAAATCTGCAAAAATTCATCCAAAATAAAATAAATAAAGTACTATAGTCTAATAAATCAATCCCCTTAATTGGATCATCAAGGGCTGAAACTTTTGGGCTTTTCCACCATGCATGCTTAACTTGGGCTAAATAGCAAGTATACACATCAAGCCCAACAAAAACACTTCTTGCACGCCATCTTCATGTATTGCACTCCACATCTTGATCTCCAACATCCATCTTCAACAATGTCATCATCTTCGAGCTTCCTTGTACTCCGTCTTTGATGTGACCCGGGACCTATGGGACACGACACGGACGAAATATGCGGAAGCTAAGGAACGGAACAACGTCGGATGCGTAAGGAATCAATACGAACAAAGAGAAAACAAGAAAGACTCGACTAGAAAAGGACTCGAAAGGTGTAGAACTTACTAGGAGACGAAGACTCGAACTAAGACTCTTGGATGACTTCGAATGGTGGCTGGCACGACGGCGTACGATACAGACGGCGGCGGAGGACGTCGGGAAGGTGACTTTGGCGACGGTGAAAGGTAGAAGGATAAATCAGGATCGGCGAACCCGTGTTGTAAGAACTCGAACGCGCACGACTAATTCTCCGGATAGCAATTCTCCCATGTACACGATTGTACCCTGAAGAACTTGAATAAGACTATTGAATTGCTAGATCAATAGAATTGTGTTTGATCAACCAAAGGATCGATAAATGTGATCAACCATAGGATCGGTGAGACAATTGAGAAATTAGCTCTTTATTTCATGCAACGTCTACTTTAAATGTAACAAATAGATGTCCTATATATACTAATAGGCTATGGACGAAAATTAGAGTCCTAATAACTAAAGAAATCGAAAATATACTAATCCTAATCAATCTAGGATAAAATCAAAAGATACCAAAAATAAGATAACAAAAATCTAACTAAATCTAACTAGATAAGGATAAATCCCAAACTGATTTTGGGCTTCAATATTCGCGCCTAATTGGACCTAATTAATCATAACAATGGGCTGAATTAAATGATTAAATTCATGGCCCATATTATGGTTAATTAATTCTTGCCACCTTTTGCATGAAAAACAACAACTTGTCGGATTCCCATGCAAACGCGTAGAACTCTTCATGCACACGTCCAAATGGCATCGTTCTTCTTCTCACGTCTTCATGATTCTTTCTTCATCAGTAATTGATAGCATGTTGACCTGACCAACCTCGGGCTGAATATTTTGATCTTCATGGGCTGCCCAAAATATATGAATATTTTCATGCACTTGTGTTCTTCAAATCTTGATCTCCAATCTTTAATTTTGAACAACATGATTATCTTTGAAGCTCTCAATGGTAGTCTTGGATTTGATTCTTTTATGCTTTTCGGGTTCGTATCAGTCTTCAACTTCGAACTTTTTGCGAATTACAGCTTGCAAATATTCTTGCAACTTCTTAGCTCGTAGTCTTGTGATGGGTCCTTTGAATTGCAGCTCTTCATTGACTTCATCATTGCTATGGATGTCCTCATCAATTCCTCAATCGCCTTGATTTTGGAACGGTCTACCTCAATACCACGAAAACTGACGACAAAGCCTAGAAAAACGACTTCATCTAGGCAAAAGGAACACTTAGACAAATTTCCATACAACTTTGCATCACGCAAAAGCATAAACACACGCCTAAGGTGTTCTAGGTGCGCCTGTGCACTGTAACTGTAAATCAAGATATAATCAAAGTAAACAACCACGAATATACCAATCACATCACGCAAAACATGATTCATTAACCTCATAAATGTGCTCGGTGCATTAGTGAGACCAAATGGCATAACTAACCACTCATATAGACCATGCTTTGTTTTAAACGCAGTTTTCCATTCATCCCCTTCATGCATTCTAACTTGAAAATAACCAGATCTTAAATCTATCTTAGAAAACACATTAGAATCACTTAATTCATCTAGCATATCATCAAGTCTAGGGATAGGAAATATGTACTTAACCGTTATTTTGTTGATGGTGCGGCAATCCATGCACATCCTCCATTCGTTGTTCTTCTTTGGCACTAGGATGACTGGAACTGCACAAGGGCTCATCGACTCACGGATTTGCTTCTTCTCTAGCAACTCCTTCACTTGACGATCGATCTCCTTCGTCTCCTTGGGGGACGTGCGGTACGCCGGTCTGTTGGGCAAGACTGCGCCGGGTACGAAGTCGATCTGGTGCTCGATCCCACGAACTGGAGGTAATCCACTTGGAATCTCTTCCGGGAACACGTCCGCGAACTCCTCCATAAGGGGCTGCACATCACAAGGCAAAGAAACACTATTAGTAGCACTGTCCTTATAAGATAAAAGACCGAAAGGTAAACCTACTTTAAGTGCTTTCTCTACGCCTTTAACTGAGATGAACAAAGACCGATTTTGTTCAACTTTGGGGGCTGATCCGGATGATTTGCCACGAACTAAGGATTCATTGGATGCCTTTAAAGGGGCTGCATTGGCCGAACTTGAAGAAGGGATCGGTTGTTGTGTCTCGGCCGAGTCTCGGCCGTTCACGGCGGCGGTCCGGGCGGCGGCTGCGGCTTCCTTTGCCCGTTCTTGCTTAAATCTCTCTTGCATCCTTTCTTGATCCTCTGCAACAGCTTTAGGAGCGAGTGGCTTGAGCACAGTAGTTCGACCATCCATGGTGATCGAATAGGTGTTGGCCAAACCATCGTGAACTGCTTTTCTGTCGAATTGTCACGGTCTTCCTACAAGAATGTGGGCTGCCTCCATAGGAATAACATCACAAAGAACAGTGTCAGAATAACGACCTTTAGTAAATGAAACGCGTACCTGACCTGTTACTCTGATTGAACCTCGATCAGTGAGCCATTGCAGCTTGTATGGCTTTGGATGCTTTGTAGTGGTGAGGGCGAGTTTATCAACGGCGTATTGGCTGATTGCGTTGATTACACTCCCACTGTCTATGATCATCGTACAAGTCTGATCCTTGATTGCAACGCGCGTGTAGAATATGTTCTCACGCTGGGATTGCTCTTCGTCTTCACGATTGATGTTCAGACTGCGAATAGACACTAAACTGACATGAGGCAATTCAGCCTCTTTATCTTCCTCGTCGGCTTCAGGGACTTCGACGGCACTAGGGGCGACGGCCTGGGGCTCCTCTTCGTCTTCACTGGCTGATTCAAGCCCGTTTTGTTCATTGAGAAATAAAACACGACGGTTCGGGCACTGATTCTGAAAATGGCCACAACCTTGACATTTATGACACTGGATGTCACGGGCTCAATTAGGGGCTGCATTCGGCGTCGTATTGGGCTGATTGGGCCGTTGGAATGGGGGCCTTGGGGTCGACGTCGGTGTAGACTCGGGTCTACGACTGGACTGCGGTGTAGAACGGTCGAAACGCCGTTCAGGTGGTCCGGGCTGACCTCGGGGTCGTGTGGACTCAGAAGAAGGTGTAGAAGGTGATGTGGAATGTGTACCTTTGTTCCAGGAGGGTCTACTGGCGGCGGCACTGTGATGAGAACGGCGCCGGCCTTCTCTCAACTGCTTCTCCACAATCGATGCGTACTGCACCATCCTTTCTACACTGGTGAAGAAGTCCTTCAACTCGACTTCACAAGCAATGTCGGGATTCATGCCTTCAATGTACCTAATGATGGTAGCATTTAAGGTCTCCTCCTTCCCGACTCGGTTCAAGGCTTTGTGATATTCTTCAATCGAACGGGTGCCTTGCTTGATCCGGTTGAGCTTCTTTTCGAGCTCTCTCTCATAATGGACTGGAATGAAGCGTCCTCGCATCAATCCCTTCATTTCTTCCCATGTATCAATTGGCGGATTGCGATTTCTGCGCCTTCTTTCTTGCTGCATCTCCTACCAAGTGGCTGCGTAGCCTCTGAACTCCAAACAGGCTAACTGCACCTTTTTGACTTCTGTGAAGTCGTAGCAGTCAAAAATCTTCTCTACCTTACGTTCCCAATCAAGATAGATATCGGGATCGTGCAGGCCTTCAAACTCCGGGATGCTCGTCTTGATGTTATTGAGCATGCGGTCTTCACCATAGTCATCACGGCTGCGGTCTCGACCATGGCGGCGTCCTCTGTCGAGTTCTTCAGTATTTTCATCAAAGTACATCCTCGGGCTCGTTATGTCGCTGGTGTTGTCGAGCTGGTCCTCGAACTGCCTGAGTAATGGTCGGTGTGATCTTAGTGCGTTCAATAGCATGCACTAAGCTGTCAAGTTTGTCAGACAGGGCCTGGTGCTGTCTCTGGAAATGTTTTGAGAGTGCCTCAAAATGATACTTAGGATCCCATTGTGTGGGTGGATCCGAAGTAGACTCCATGGGGGCTTTGGACGGGTCTTCGGATTGGTCCAAAGATGGAGTGTCGACTGGGGGAGTCGAAGATGACTCGGGACGGGTATCTTTCTTCATGATACCTGCAAAACGAACAAACGTAAAAGAAAACAAGGTAGGACCTCACAATCTCACGTCACTCGTTTGTTTTCACTCTTGATTTTACCACTCGTGTATCACTCAATATATGGGTGCACAGTGTGTGAAAATCGTGTAAATGGAAGTAGGGAACTCGGCGGTTTGGTGTGGAGGGAAGACGGGAATGCTATGTTCGGAACACGGATGAATTTAGAATGTGTATGAATGAGATACGGGTCGAGTATGTGTGGGAGTAGTGGTTGTCGAGATTTGTATGGTGGTGTAGGGGTGGTGGCCGAAAGTGTAGAGGGAGAAAAGGAAAGAAAATAGATCAATTAATGAAATCCCAAAGTGATTTGGAGATCCAAAAATAAATCTAGATAGAATATGGAAAGAAATAGAATGGATAAGGAAAGAAAGAAAGAGATAAGGTAAATAGGGGATTTGGATATGTATCAATCTATGTGACACAATCTAAATACCTTAATTAGCCTAGACTCTAGAAGGAAATAATCAAAAAATAAAAATAGAGATCTAAAGTAGTTACCAAAATCAAAACAAACTAAGAAGGAAATTTCCTAAAAGAAAGGGAATCTAAAAGGAAATAACCAACTATGGATTTGTACCCAAAAGGAAGGTACCAAAATAAAATAGACACAAAAAGGAAACAATGAATTTACTTCTTTTTTTTTTTTTTGTATTTTCGGATTTTCTTTTTTTTTTTATCCGATTTTTTTTTTATCGTTCTTTTCTCTTTTTTTGTACGATCTGGTTTTTTTTTTTTTTTTTAAACTATGAACAATACGGAAAATAAAGTACAACTCGATAAAACTCAAAACAAAATAAACGGGACAAATAAACGAGTATGGAACCATGAACGATATAAACCGACGTGGCTCTTGATACCAATTTATGAGGTGACCCGGGACAATATGACACAACGAGACACAAAAGACGCGGAAGCTAGGAAAGAAACTACGTCGGTACGAAAGGATTCTATACTCGATAAACTAGACGACTTGGACTCAATTAAAATACCTAGATAAATGACACATAAATAAACACAAATCCAAATAACAAGGCTGTGTTGGGACGGCTTTATGGATGGTTAGAATGATAATGATCGAAGGTAGTGAATGGGCTTAGAAGGGTTGGGGTAGATAGGGTATGAAAGAGATGTAACGAACTTACGGATTAAACGGACGAAGACGAACTTGAACACGTGAATGGCTGGACTTGAGGTGGACGTACGGCGGAGATGGAAGGCGTCGAACGGCGGCGATGTTGATGTTTTATCGATGTGAATTACAACCCGAAAGTTGCCTTGAATCTCGAACGTACACAAGGTCAAATTCTTTAAGTTGTTCTTCGATAGAGAGTTTCCGACGATCCCTCGAACGTGGACGGCGAATTCCCTTTGTAAATCTTAGAGATGCTAAATCTAAGAGTATGAATTTAAAAGATCTAAACTCACAAAGATATAAACTGGGGTTGAGACAATATTGAAAGCAAAGCTTAAAATTATCAAATATGGTCTAAAATAACAATGAAATATGGATCCACTATTTATAATAGTTGGATCGAAAATCTAAACCTATAGGACCGAAAATTATAGTCCAAAGTAGACTAGGATTGGACTTTGACTACTTCCTAAACTAGAATTCTATTTAAGGTAGATTTTGTAGATCTTGCCTTATCTAAAAATCTAGTCAAATCTTCAACTAAATAACCGAAAATCTTTGACTAAAAATCTAATAAAAATTCGTCCAAAACTATAATAAATAAAATACTATAATCTAATAAATCAATCCCCTCAATTGGATCATTAAGGGCCGAGTATTTTGGGCTTTTCCACCATGCATGCTTAACTTGGGCTGAATAGCAAGTATACACATCAAGCCCAACAAAAGCACTCCTTGCACGTATTGAACCACGAACGATAGAAACCGACGTGGCTCTTGATACCAATTTATGATGTGACCGGGACCTATGGGACACGACACGGACGAAATATGCGGAAGCTAAGAAACGGAACAACGTTGGATGCGTAAGGGATCAATACGAATAAGGAGAATGAATGATAGACTCGACTAGAAATGAATAAGACTCGAACGAATAAAGAAACTTACTAGGAACGTAGATACAACTAGGACTCGATGTAGACTCTTGGAATACTTGTTGATGAGGACATCCATAGCAATGATGACGTCAATGAAGAGCTGCAATTCAAAGGACCCGTCACAAGACTACGAGCTAAGAAGTTGTAAGAATATTTGCAAGCTGTAATTCGCAAGAAGTTCGAAGTTGAAGACGGAGTACAAGGAAGCTTGAAGATGATGACATTGTTGAAGATGGAAGATGGAGATCAAGATGTGAAGTGCAATACATGAAGAAGGAGCCGTGTATGTGCTTTTGTTGGGCTAGATATGTATACTTGCTATTCAGCCCAAGTTAAGCATGCATGGTGGAAAAGCCCAAAATAATTCGGCCCTTGATGATCCAATTAAGGGGATTGATTTATTAGGCTATAGTATTTTATTTATTATATTATGGACGAAATTTTGCAGATTTTTTAGTTAGGATTTTTCGGTTATTTTAGATAAAATTTTGACCAGATTTTTAGATAAGGCAAGATCTACAAAATCTACCTTAAATAGAATTCTAGTTTAGGAAGTAGTCAAAGTCCAATTCTAGTCTAATTAGGACTATTATTTTCGTCCCTTAGCCTTAGGAATTCGATCCAACAATTATAAATAGTGGATCCATATTTCATTGTTATTCAAACCATATTTGATAATTTTAAGCTTTGCTTTCAATATTGTCTCAACCCCATTTTATATCTTTGTGAGTTTAGATCTTTTAAATTCATACTCTTAGATTTAGCATCTCTAAGTTTTACAAAGGGAATTCACCGTCCACGTTCGAGGGATCGTCGGAAACTCGCTATCGAAGAGCAACTTAAAGAATTTGGCCTTGTGTACGTTCGAGTTCAAGGCAACTTTCGGGTTGTGATTCACATCAACATCACACCAATATCCACGCCGTTCGACCTCAATCCCAAGCCATCCACGTCCGTCTCAAGTCCAGCCATCCACGTGTTCAAATTCGTGTTCATCCCGTTTAATCCGTAAGTTTGTTACAACTCTATCATACCCTATCTACTCTAGCCTTTCTAACCCTACACACATCCATCGTTCATCATCACCTAAACCATCCTTAATATCATCCCATAACAGCCCTTGTTCCTTGGATTTGTGTTTATTTGTGTGTCATAAGTCTAGGTATTTTAATTGAGTCTTAGTCGTCTAGTTTTCGAGTATAGAATCCTTTCGTACCGACGTAGTTTCTTTCCTAGCTTCCGCATCTTTTGTGTCTCGCGGTGTCATTTAGTCCCGGGTCACATCACTTGTGGTGGCTGGAATCACGGTGGTATGGCTGGAATTGGCGGTGGTGGTCGTCGGAATTGATTGGATGAGCGGCGGCGATGTATGTTGTGGAATCGGCTAAATTCGGCGAACCCGTGTTGAAAACTCGAACGCGCACGTCTAGCTTCTCCGGATAGAAATTCTCCCAAGTACTTAATTATACCCTGAAGAACTTAAATAAGACTATTAGTTTGCTAAATCAATAGAATGTTTGGAGGATAAATTCGATCAACATAAGATCAGGAGACAAAAGTGAAATAACTTCTTGTATTCATGCAATTGTCTAACTTTTATAGGTAACATAGGTGGTGTGACCCGGGACTAAATGACCAACGAGACACAAAAGACGCGGAAGCAAAGGAAAGAAACTACGTCGGTACGAAAGGATTCTATACTCGAATAACTAGGCGACCAAGACTCAACTAAAATACCTAGAACTATGACACAACTAAATAACACAAACCAAGGGTTATAGGGGCTGTATGGGACGATTATGAGGGCTGGAATTGGGTAGGAATCTGTGTGTGAAGGTTGGTGAAGAAGGGCTTGGAGAAGATAGGATATGTTAGTGTTTGAACGGACTTACGGATACAACGAACGGCGTAGGACTTCGAATTTGATGGTGGCTGCCGTGATGATGGACGACGATGGAGGGTGGCTTGATGTCGATGATGGAGTTGGACGATGGTGGTGGTGAAGTGATTCACAACCCGATAGCCTCCTTGAATCTCGAACGTCTTCAAGGTTGAAATCTCCAAGTTGTTCCTCGTTAGCGAATACCGGTCAATCCCTCAAGTGAATTGAGCAATACCCTTGAATAAGACTTGTAGTTGCTAGCTCCAAGAATGAATATTTTCGTGTGAAAAGTATTCAAAAGACAAATAGATTTGAGACACAAATTGAATGCAAAAGCAATTTAATTCAACAATGTCTAAAGTATCAATGAGACATGGTTCCCCTATTTATAAGCACTAAGGGGGACGAAAATTAGCATAAAAAAGGGCCTAAAGATTGATCCTAAAGGGATCTCTAACTATACTAGGAAGTTCCCTAAACTAGAACTCTATTCAATGTAGGAAATTGCCTTAAATACAATTCTAGTCAAACTTGGACTCTTGGACTCTTAATGACCGAAATTAATCAACTAAAATATGATCTACTATAGTCCAAAATTAAACAAAAATAATACTATAGTCTTGATAATTAATTCTCGAACAGGCGCCTCTGGTAGATAAGACATGGTCACGCCTTATTCGCCATGACCTCCTGGAATTGCATCAAATTGAAATCTTCATATTTTCGACCAAGTAAGCTTCAATCCTCCAAGGTTTGGTCTTCATCTTCAATTGAGAGCATTGTAATCACCTTGGGGTTGCCTTGATCATTCATCTCTTCAAGATTAATACTCCATGGTGTGTTCTTGATCTTCAATAGTTAATAAATTAACTATCTTGGAATTGCTTCTCTTGACTTCTTCATCTCCAATCTCGAGCTTTCTTCGAATCAACACTTGCAAGTAAGCTTGCAACTTCTTAGTTCTTGATCTTGTGATTGGTCCTCTAAATTGCAACTCCGGTTCTTCATCATCTTTGTTGTCCATGGCTTCATCATTCCCCCCCTGCTGAAAAGAATTCGTCCTCGAATTTGGATCATCATCTTGATCGAATTCATCTGCATCAAAGGGAGATAAATCAGCTACATTAAACGTTGAAGAACATTTATACTCACCAGGTAGATCAATGCGGTATGCATTGTCATTGACACGGCTTAAGACGGTGAAAGGACCATCTCCTCTTGGTGACAACTTTGATTTCCTTAGATTAGGAAACCGTCCGGGACTCAAATGAATCCAAACACGATCACCGGGCTGAAATACAACACGTTTGCGACGTGTGTTACGGGCGGCGGCGGTTTGGGTACCTTTGTGCTCGATCCGGGCTCTTACTTTCTCATGCATCTCCTTGATAAGATCAGCTCTCTTCAATCCTTTAACACTTGTTAGATGCTCAACAGGTAAAGGAATCAAATCATTAGGCGTTAGTGGATTAAAACCATAAACAACCTCAAATGGAGACATGTTAGTAGAAGAATGAATAACACGATTGTAAGCAAACTCAGCATAAGGTAAACATTCTTCCCATGACTTCACATTATTCTTAATCAACGACCTAAGCAATGTTCCTAAAGTACGATTCACAACCTCAGTTTGACCATCGGTTTGTGGATGACATGCAGTAGAAAACAATAACTTAGTACCTAGCTTTCCCCAAAGAACGCGCCAAAAATGTCCCAAAAATTTAGAATCCCTATCACTAACAATAGTACGAGGAATTCCATGCAATCTAACAACATGAATAAAGAACAAATTGGCTATGTGAACAGCATCATCAGTTTTCCTACATGCAATGAAATGTGCCATTTTGGAAAACCTATCAACTACAACAAACACAGAATCTTTACCCGACCTAGATCTAGGCAATCCTAAGATGAAATCCATAGAAATATCAATCCAAGAAGCTGAAGGAACGGGTAGGGGCGTGTACAATCCGAATGGGTGTGAAGTGGATTTAGCTTGACGACAAGTAATGCAACGACTACACACTTTCTCTACATCCTTACGCATATGCGGCCAAAAGAAGTGTTCATGCAGCAAGTTCAATGTCTTATGCACACCAAAGTGACCCATTAAACCTCCCGCATGCGATTCTAACACTAATAGCTCACGCATAGAACAAACAGGGATGCATAACTTCGACTCTTTGAACAGGAAACCATCATGCATATAATAACCATCAAAAGACCTAGGTTTCGAACTACATGAGGCATAAATGGGGCGGAAGTAGGCGTCCTCAACATATAATGATTTAATGGACTCGAAACCAAGCATCTTAGCATGCATTAAGTTCAAAAGAGCGTACCTTCTTGATAATGCATCAGCACAACACTCAACAAAATAATCAACTATCCAACGTGTAACATATAATGGATCTAACGTGGTATAATAAACAATTATGCGAATCCTAGCATGTTCAACAACACTATGAATAGCTTTCAAATGATCAAAGGAAAAACACAAACTAATCGAATTCAAGTACCATGCACGCATCTTACACTTGGTTGGAACAAACAAGGGCTTTCTACTATCCAACCTTTTCATGCAATTCAAGTAAAATCCAAATGTTAAATTAATTCTAAAAAGGAACATGGATTCAACTACACACATCAAGTACCTATCAATGCTAGAATAGGTTAGACGGTACTTACCTCTCTCGATTTCAAGTAACACATCCTTAAGATAAACAATGGGAGTATTGGATGACTTATCTAGAACAAGCTGATCTCTAAGTCGAACATCATCGTGCTCCAACTTCAGCTCTTCGTTGATCTCCTCTTGAGAGTTGGAAACTTCTTCCGAGCTGCCATCAGGGTTGAATGTAGCTATTCCAGGCTGCTCAATCTCGAACTCTCTCTTCTCGATCTGCATATCACTAGAAAACACAAGATCATGAGTAGCACTGTTCTGAGAAATTAACAAATTATCCGACTTACCTGGATTAAGTGTTGGATCAATGCATATAGGCTGGGACGGGATTGTAGCTTCACTTATCATGTCTGAGTTTAACTGGTGATCTGTGTTGGATGAACTATACGACATGTCTTGATGTGAACAAGACTCCAATGGTGACGACATAGGGTTAAGGACGGTGGCGATTGATTCGCACTCGGTAGCTGCGGCTTTCTTTTCCCTTTCGGCTTTAAACTTTTCTTGCATCCGCTTCTGATCCTCAATGACATCCTCAGGCGCCAAAGGCTTCAGTCTGGTGGTTCGTCCATTCCAGGCAAAGGAATAAGTGTTGGCGCGACAATCGTGCACTACTCTTCGATCGAATTGCCACGGTCGACCTAGAAGAATGTGTGTTGCCTCCATAGGGACGACATCACATAAAACAGTGTCAGTATATCGACCAATAGTAAATCCGACACTTACCTGACTGGTGACTCTGAATTCGTCACTATCTGTAAGCCACTGCAACTTATAGGGCTTGGGATGCTTCTGTGGTGCGAGGCCGAGCTTGTCCACTGCATATTGACTAACGGCGTTTACTACACTTCCACTGTCAATAATCATGGAACAAATTTTGTCTTGGATGGAACAACGGGTGTGGAAAATATTTCCCCGTTGATCTAGCTGTGGTGGCTGAGCTATAGCCATTTGTCCTGCAAAACGAACAAACGTAAAGAAACAAGGTAGGACCTCACAATCTCACTTCCTCTCGTTTGTTTTCACTCTTGATTTTACCACTCGTGTTTGCACTCAAAGTGTATGGTGATGTGTGTGTGTCGTGTATAATGGAATGGAGGAGTAGAACTCTTGTCGAATGTCGAGGGTACGGATGAATTGCACGAAGGTGTAGACGAGTATCACTATCTAGGATCAATGGATGAGATGGTATGATGATGTGTAGGAGGCGTGTGGCTTATGTGGCAAAGGGTGGGGACGTGTAGGACTAGGTGGCGTGTGGTAGGTGGGGTCGAGTAGGGTAGGGTGTAATAGGATTAGATGGATCCCCAAGTGTAGAAGGAAAGATGTAGGAAGGAAAAGGAAAGAAAGAATAGGTTATTTGGAAAGTGTTACACAATTGTGACACAATTCTAAATATCCTAATTGGACTAGACTCTAAAAGGAATGAACCAAAATTAAAATACAACTCAAAAGGAAACTACCAAAAAGAATTAAAACTTGGAAGGAAAGTTCCAAAAATAAAACAAGACTCTAAAGGAAGTTACCAACTAAGGAATTATCCTAGAAGGAAACTACCAAAATTAAAATAGAACTGAGAAGGAAAGTTCCAAAAATAAAATAGACTCACAAGGTAACTACCAAATAAGATGAAATACTAAAAGGAAATTACCAAAATAAATCAAGACTCAAATGGAAACACAATGAATATACCTCTTTTTTTTTTTTTTTTTTGAATTTTCGGATTTTTTTTTTCTCTTCTTTTATCCGATTTTTTTTTTTTTTTTATCGCTCTTTTTCTCTTTTTTTTTTTTTTTTTTTTTTTTACGATCTGATTTTCTTTTTTTTTTTTTTTAAACAAGGAACAATATGGAAATTAAATTACAACTCGATAAAACGCAAACAAAATAAACGGAACAAATAAACGAGTATGGAACCACGAACGATATAAATCGACGTGGCTCTTGATACCAAAATATGATGTGACCCGGGACTAAATGACCAACGAGACACAAAAGACGCGGAAGCAAAGGAAAGAAACTACGTCGGTACGAAAGGATTCTATACTCGAATAACTAGGCGACCAAGACTCAACTAAAATACCTAGAACTATGACACAACTAAATAACACAAACCAAGGGTTATAGGGGCTGTATGGGACGATTATGAGGGCTGGAATTGGGTAGGAATCTGTGTGTGAAGGTTGGTGAAGAAGGGCTTGGAGAAGATAGGATATGTTAATGTTTGAACGGACTTACGGATACAACGAACGGCGTAGGACTTCGAATTTGATGGTGGCTGCCATGATGATGGACGACGATGGAGGGTGGCTTGATGTCGATGATGGAGTTGGACGATGGTGGTGGTGAAGTGATTCACAACCCGATAGCCTCCTTGAATCTCGAACGTCTTCAAGGTTGAAATCTCCAAGTTGTTCCTCGTTAGCGAATACCGGTCAATCCCTCAAGTGAATTGAGCAATACCCTTGAATAAGACTTGTAGTTGCTAGCTCCAAGAATGAATATTTTCGTGTGAAAAGTATTCAAAAGACAAATAGATTTGAGACACAAATTGAATGCAAAAGCAATTTAATTCAACAATGTCTAAAAAGTATCAATGAGTGGTTCCCCTATTTATAAGCACTAAGGGGGACGAAAATTAGCATAAAAAAGGGCCTAAAGATTGATCCTAAAGGGATCTCTAACTATACTAGAAAGTTCCCTAAACTAGAACTCTATTCAAGGTAGGAAATTGCCTTAAATACAATTCTAGTCAAACTTGGACTCTTGGACTCTTAATGACCGAAATTAATCAACTAAAATATGATCTACTATAGTCCAAAATTAAACAAAAATAATACTATAGTCTTGATAATTAATTCTCGAACAGGCGCCTCTGGTAGATAAGACATGGTCACGCCTTATTCGCCATGACCTCCTGGAATTGCATCAAATTGAAATCTTCATATTTTCGACCAAGTAAGCTTCAATCCTCCAAGGTTTGGTCTTCATCTTCAATTGAGAGCATTGTAATCACCTTGGGGTTGCCTTGATCATTCATCTCTTCAAGATTAATACTCCATGGTGTGTTCTTGATCTTCAATAGTTAATAAATTAACTATCTTGGAATTGCTTCTCTTGACTTCTTCATCTCCAATCTCGAGCTTTCTTCGAATCAACACTTGCAAGTAAGCTTGCAACTTCTTAGCTCTTGATCTTGTGATTGGTCCTCTAAATTGCAACTCCGGTTCTTCATCATCTTTGTTGTCCATGGCTTTATCAATAGGGGACGAAAATTATAGGTAACATAGGGGACGAAAATTAGACCTAATTAAGTGATAAAAATCAGTCCAAAACTAATTCTAATCAATTTAGGATAAAATCAAAAGATACCAAAAATAAGATAACAAAAATCTAACTAGATAAGGATAAATCCTAACTACTTTAGGCCTCTCAAATCTCGCCTATTGGACTTCTAATTAACATAATATGGGCTGCAATTTATCATAATAATTCGTGGCCCATGTATGCATTAATCTTGCCACCTTTGCATGAAAAACAGCAACTTGTCGGATTCTCATGCAAATGCGTATAACTCTTCATGCACACGTCCAAATGGTGTGATTCTTCTTCTCACGTCTTCATGCTTCCTTCTTCATCATCAATAGATAGCATAGTGATCAATCTCGAGCTGCCCTTCACTTCATCTTCATGCATTTCGAATTTGCGACGTGCGGAAGCTTGTAAATAAGCTTGTAACTTCTTCGCGCGCAAACACGTCATAGGACCTCTCAATTCCAGCTCCGGATAATCCTCTTCTTTGCCTAGCTCGACCTCATCAGATAAGGCCAAAACTTCAAATAAACCATGTCGCATACGACCCGAGTCGAGGAATGATGAAACCATGGCAATCATCAAATCGGTCCATCCAAAGCTGCCATTAAAGGATCCCAAGATTGTTACTTCTTTAATAATCAAAGATTGGAGATCAAGATTTGAAGAGCAATGCATGAAGATAGAACTCATCAAATTGTGCATACATGGCAGATTCGCGTTGCATGGAATTTTCGTCCTTTAATTAATTTAACTATGGGGTTAATTTTATTTAGACTATAGTATTTATTTAATTATGTTAGTCTATATTTTAGTTCAGATTTTTAATTATTTATTATGTAATTTTCGTCCATAATATAGTCATAGTTGACTAGAATTGTATTTAAGGCAATTTCCTACTTTGAATAGAATTCTAGCTTAGGTATCTTCCTACTATAGTTAGAGATCCCTTTTGGATCAATTTTTTAGCCTTTTTTTATGTTAATTTCGTTCCCTATAGTATTATAAATGGGGGAACCATTGTACATTATTATTTTAGACGTTGCATGAAATAAAGAGTTATTTTCTCAATTGTCTCAAGATCCTTAGGTTGATCAAACAAACACTTTTGTTGATTTAGTCATAAATCATCATTCTTAGAGGATAGCATCTTTAAGTCTTATTCAAGGGTATTGCTTAATCCACTTGAGGGATTAACCGGTATTCGCTATCGAAGAGCAGCTTAGAGATTTTGGCCTCGTGGTACGTTCGAGATCGCAAGGCAACTATCGGGTTGTGATTCACATCAACAAATCATCATCCATCAACCATAATCGACGCCATCCATACTTCATCAACGCACGCCTCAATTCAGCCCCGTGTTCGAGTTCAAGCTCTACGTCGTTTCGCTCATACCGTAAGTTCTTTTCATCTCTATCATATCCTATCTACTCCTAGCCATTCTTCACCCTAAACACACGATTCCAACACCCTCATTACAGCCATAAAACCGTCCCTATACAACCCTCATTCCTTGGATTTGTGTTATTTAATTTGTGTCATTGTTCTAGGTATTTTAATTGTCTAGATTAGTTAGTCTATTTGAGTCGGATTGATTCCCTTCTTTAGCTGACGTGTTCGTATCCTAAAGTCTTCCGCTACGTTCTCCAGATTCGTCTTAGATTAATAGTCTTGAGACCATGGCAATCATCAAGGAAGGACTTGATCCGATCAAGGTGCCGGAAGAACTAATCACTAGATCAAGAGCTAAAAGGTTCAAAGAGAGTCTAAGTGCTTTCATTCAAGAAGTATGGAGCCGAAAGGTGACCAAGCGACCCGTGCAAAGAGTAGAACCCGAGCACAAGTGGAGAACATTGATCTCGAGTTGTAGCACGGTGGAGCGTGAGTTGCCGCGTGAGTCAAGATGTGAGCAATCGATCGCGCCCATAGGTGCGAGTTACAAGGTGATCGAGGGCTCGAGTGAAACCGCTCTGACCCGCGATGTGTTGAGCTTTGGGTCGGGGCCGAGTTACAGTGTGATACGACCCGGACTATTAATCTAGGACGAATCTAGAGAATGTAGCGGAAGACTTAGGATACGAAACACATCAGCGAAAGAAGGGTTTCAATCCGACTCAAATAGACGACTAAAACAAACAAATCTAGACAAATAAAATACCTAGAAAAATGACACGAACTATATAACACAAATCCAAGGAATGAGGGTTGTATAAGGACGGTTTTATGGCTGTAATGAGGGTGTTGGAATTGTGTGTTTAGGGTGAAGAATGGCTTGGAGTAGATAGGATATGATAGAGATGAAACGAACTTACGGTATGAGCGAAACGGCGTAGAGCTTGAACTCGAACACGGAGCTGAATTGAGGCGTGCGTTGATGGAGTATGGATGGCGTCGATTATGGTTGATGGATGATGATTCGTTGATGTGAATCACAACCCGATAGCCTCCTTGAATCTCGAACGTACCCAAGGATGAAATCTCTAAGTTGCTCTTCGATATTAGCGAGTACCCGTTAATCCCTCGAGTGAATTAAGGAATACCCTTGAATAAGACTTAAAGATGCTATCCTCTAAGAATGATGATTTATGACTAAATCAACAAAAGTGTTTGTTTGATCAACCTAAGGATCTTGAGACAATTGAGAAAATAACTCTTTATTTCATGCAACGTCTAAAATAATAATGTACAATGGTTCCCCTATTTATAATACTATAGGGAACGAAATTAACATAAAAAAAGGCTAAAAAATTGATCCAAAAGGGATCTCTAACTATAGTAGGAAGATACCTAAGCTAGAATTCTATTCAAAGTAGAAAATTGCCTTAAATACAATTCTAGTCAACTATGACTATATTATGGACGAAAATTACATAATAAATAATTAAAAATCTGAACTAAAATATAGACTAACATAATTAAATAAATACTATAGTCTAAATAAAATTAACCCCATAATTAAATTAATTAAGGGACGAAAATTCCATGCAACGCGAATCTGCCATGTATGCACAATTTGATGAGTTCTATCTTCATGCATTGCTCTTCAAATCTTGATCTCCAATCTTTGATTATTAAAGAAGTAACAATCTTGGGATCCTTTAATGGCAGCTTTGGATGGACCGATTTGATGATTGCCATGGTCTCATCACAGTGTGACCTAAGGTACGAGTGAACTACTTTGACCTGCGGCGTGTTGTGCTTTAGGCTAGGGCCGATCTCAGCATGACCCGGGGCGCGACTGATCCCGTGTCGCGCCCCTATACAGCGTGTTCCGGATTTCTGAGTTTTTTATGCTTTATTTCCTATTTCTTTTAGGATATTAGTTTTGGGATTATTTATTTTTGGCCCCAACTATATAAGGGTTGTATTACATTGTTCCAAAATAGATTATCATTATTATTGAAATTTATTTGTGAGTTATTTCTCTCTGGAGAATTTTCTCTATTTCACGCACACACAGTAAGATTTATCCGACTTATCAAACAACCGATTCATATTTGTTTGTGGCGTCTACACCAATTCCGAGTTCACGTGTCTAATCTTCACCAAGTCTCATCATCTATCGTCGTGGTTCGTGTTGTTGTGAAGCTAGAGTTTGGGATATTCCATCAAATCCACCCTTGTAACCTGATACTCTTGGGAAGATCGCATCAAGTGTTCTTATGGTTATGCGTGTAGATATCGATGAGATGAACACTTGTAGACTCGATATGTTGGATGATCTTGTGTTAATGTAGATCACAGCTGGATTGTGATGAATTGCACACGAACAACAATGGAGTTGAATTAAGTGATATGGATGATTGATGTTGGATGAGTGTTGGTGATGATGAATCGGGGGTTGATGATAGTCGAATGAGTTGTAACCCGATACGAACCCTGTAGTTTCAATACTACAAAATGCGTACCTCAAAGCTACGTCTCGATAGTGAGTCCACCCTAGAACTGAAGAACTAGAATGAAGCCCTCGATTTACTTAAAGTTGCTAACCTTTAATAGTTGTAAATTTCGAACCAAATAGGGAGACAAAGTGAATTGCAAAATGCTTTAATTATCAAACAATGTCTAAAGAAATAATGTCACATGGAGGTCCTATTTATGGGACAAGAACCGAAAATAATAGAGTAGAAAACTACCTAAATTAAAATTCTATTAAGGAAGGAATTTGACTTAAATAAAACTCTAGCTACCTAACTTGGATAAGACCGAAAATTAAATAAATAAAATCTGATTTCTAACAACTAATTAAATAAAATACTATTGATGTGACCCGGGACTAAATGACACAACGAGACACAAAATACGCGGAAGCTAGAAAAGAAACTACGACGGTAACATAAGGGAACTATACTCGAATATCTAGACGACTAAGACTCAATTAAAATACCTAGACAATGACACACAAAATAACACAAATCCAAACTATGGTAGGGCTGTTTTGGACGATGGTATGGACGAGAATGATGAAGGTATTTTGGACGTGAGGTATGGGTAAAGAAGGGCTTGAGTAGATAGGATATGATAGAGTAGAATTGGACTTACGGATTTAACAAACGATGATGAACTCGACACGATGGGGCTGGACTTGCAACGGACGGTTGATGGTGGTGATCGGCATCAATCGGCGGTGATGAAGGTTGAGTTGTCGATGTTAATGACAACCCGAAAGTTGCCTTGAATCTTGATACGACCCAGACTATTAATCTAGGACGATAATAACAACATAGCGGAAGACTTAAGAATCGAAACACGTCAACTAAATGAAGGGTTCCAATCCGACTCGATAAACAATGAAAATTATGAAAATCTAGACAACTAAAATACCTAGAACGATGACACAAATATATAACACAAATCCAAAGGTATATGGGCTGAAAAGGAACGTGTATAGGGGCTGGAATTATGGAGGTTTTCATGTGTGATGGCTTGTGAAGAATGGCTGGAGAAGGTAGGATATGATAGAGTACGATTGAACTTACGGTATGAACGATCCGGTGTAGAACTTGAACTCGAACATGGGGCTGAATCGAGGCGTGCGTTGATGGAGTATGGATGGCGTCGATTATGGTTGATGGATGATGATTTGTTGATGTGAATCACAACCCGATAGTTGCCTTGCGATCTCGAACGTACCACGAGGCCAAAATATCTAAGTTGCTCCTCGATAGCGAATACCGGTTAATCCCTCAAGTGGATTAAGCAATACCCTAGAATAAGACTTAAAGATGCTATCCTCTAAGAATGATGATTTATGACTAAATCAACAAAAGTGTTTGTTTGATCAACCTAAGGATCGTGAGACAATTGAGAAAATAACTCTTTATTTCATGCAACGTCTAAAATAATAATGTACAATGGTTCCCCTATTTATAGGGCTAAAAGGCATGAATATAATAAGGTTAAAAGGCCTAAAAATTGATCCAAAAGGGATCTCTAACTATACTAGGAAGATACCTAAACTAGAATTCTATTCAAGGTAGGAAATTGCCTTAAATACAATTCTAGTCAAACCTATTTAATTATGGACGAAAATTACATCAATAATTAAATAAAAATCTGAACTAAACTATAGTCTAACATAATGAAATAAATACTATAGTCTAAATAAAATTCAATCCCTAATTAAATCAAATAAGGGATGAAAATTCCATGCAACGCGAATCTGCCATGCATGCACAATTTGATGAGTTCTATCTTCATGCATTGCTCTTCAAATCTTGATCTCCAATCTTTAATTGTTAACAAAGTAACAATCTTGGGGCTGCATTTAACTTCTTCTAATTCTTCAAATTTCTTGCGAATAATTGCTTGGAAACAACCTTGCAATTTCTTAGCTTGAAATTGTGTAATTGAACCTCTAAATGGCAGCTCTGGATTTAGTTCTTCAAGGCCTTGCATGGCTTCATCATTTCCCTCCTCTTGAACAGAATTCGTCCTCGAATTCAAAGCTCCGGGATCAAAGACGAACACGAACTGGCCATCAGATTCTTTTTGCACAAGCTGCATAAAACACTTCTTCATGAAGGTACACATCCACTTGGTGTCAAATGGCCGAAACTCTAGCTCCATAGTTTGCCTTGTCATGGCATTCACGATCAAATCTGGTGGTATATCAATTTCCAATGGAATTTCTTTGACAACCTGTAAAATAAAGACATCACAAGAAAATGGTTGATAAAAAATGTTAGAACTCGGCAACTGCTCCATGTTAGCTTGTTTGAGCTCTTCATGATCTTCAACCATTGCCTCACAAAGATCATTCTTCTTTTCAAAACATGGCTGTATCTCCAACAACTCTTCAACTTCTTCGGCTACAGTAATGATCTCTATTTCTTCTTCTTCTTCACTCAAAGGTTGATCCACTCTTCTAGATCAAGCACTTCAACAACCTTCTCTTCTTCTCAAACATTCTCACAAATTGCAACATCGAGCAATTCTTCAATAGGTGCATCAACTGAAATTGTTACCTCAAAAGTAGAATCTTCTTTGATGGGAACGATCTCAGATGGTAACTCAACGTGGATCTCCTCTTGAACGTTGTTGGCTTCGCTTGGCACATCCATGACTGGCTGAACTGGTGATGCAGGTCGTGTAGGTGGTACATAGGTACATAGAAACTCCTCGAATGACTTAGGTTCGCTCCAACAAAACGGGGCTGTTTGGCGATGAGCTCTAGGTGACAACTCTACATTTGACTCTACTTGAACCTCCTCTTTTGACTTCATCTCTAGTTCCTCTAGCCATTTTTCTATCCGGATGGCATAATCTACCATGTCCTCCAACTCGTCGAAGCGGTACAATGCTACTCTTTCACGAATTGCCCTTCGTAGACCAGCTAGAAATCTATCCATGGTATGTTCTGGATATTCTTCTACATCAGCTCGCCTCATGGCTTCAATCATTTTGTGGTAGTAGTCATTTACCCTTCGATCTCTTTGTCTAAGCTTGTATAGCTTTTCCTCCAACTCCCATTGGTAGTGGTCTGGAATGAAGCGTTTCCGCATCAAATCTTTCAACTCACGCCATGTGTCGATAGGTGGAAGGTAATCTCTGTGGCATTGGTTCTGCTGTAATTGCCACCATGTTGCTGCGTAACCTTTAAACTTTGACGAAACTAGCTGCACTTTCTTTTTCTCGGGGAAGTCATAGCACTCAAAAAGTTTGTCTACTTTGCGTTCCCAATCCAAATAGGTGTCGGGATAGTATAGACCTTCAAACTCAGGTATGATCATGTTGTTGTTGCGGTAGAGATGGCGAGAATTTGGTGTATAGGGTGTATGGGTATACGGAGTATGATTGGTGTATGGTTCATGGACCGGATGGTACATGGGTGCATATGTGTATGGTCCGGATTGATGAGGTCGTGCAAGGCAATGAAGAAGATGATCCGGAGCTGCAGTTTAAAGGTCCAATGACGCGTTTGCGAGCTAAGAAGTTGCAAGCTTATTTACAAGTTTCTATTCGTCGCAAATTCGAACTTGGCGAAAATGAAGTCAAGGGCAGCTCGAGATTGATCACCATGCTATCCATAGATGAAGAAGAAGGAAGCATGAAGACGTGAGAAGAAGAACGACGCCATTTGGACGTGTACATCAAAAGTTATACGCGTTTGCATGGGAAATCGGGAGATGCTGTTTTTCATGCAAAGGTGGCAAGAATTACACACACATGGGCCACGAAATTAATACACTTAATTCAGCCCATGGACGTGTATTTTGGGTCCAAGAATGGCGAGAATATCCAGCCCAAATCCACTTTGGGATTTATCCTTATCTAGTTAGATTTTTGTTATCTTATTTTTGGTATATTTTGATTTTATCCTAGATTGATTAGGATTAGTATATTTTAGATTTCTTTAGCTTTTAGGACTCTAATTTTCATCCATATATGCTCCTATAAATAGGAGTACCTTGTGACATTCATAATTCAGACAATTGCATGAATTCAAGAAGTATTTCACTCTTGTCTCCTAGATCCTAAGGTTGATCGAAACTTTTATCTTCAAAGTTCTATTGTTTTAGCAAATCAATAGTCCTATTCAAGTTCTTCAGGGTGCATTCAAGTACTTGGGAGAATTGCTATCCGGAGAAGCTAGACGAGTGCGTTCGGGTTGATTCAACACGGGTTCACCGATCTGCCCTATCCTTCTACCAAACCACCGCCGTCCTCACCAACAACACCGCCGTCCGCCGTCGATTTCCAGCCACCACGAGTCTCCAAGAGTCATCCTACGTGTCATCCATCGAGTCTTTGTTCGTCTTTACGAATTCTAGTAAGTTCTACACCTTTCGTGTCCTTTTTCTAGTCTAGTCTTTCGTATTTTCTTTAGAGTCGTATTGATCCCTTATGCATCCGACGTTGTTCCGTTCCTAGCTTCCGCATAAGTCGTTCGTGTCATGTCCCTAGGTCCCGGGTCACATCACGGTTGGTGTATATGGGTATGAACAGATGATATATGTGGAATAAGATGAATTTCCGATCCCCTTGATAATGGTGGACGAAAATTTGAAGGGAGGAAGTGTATATGGAAGGTTTGGAAGGATTTGGATGGAAGAAAGCTAGAAAAGGAAAGAATTAGATGTATTTTTGAAGTTCCCAAATAGAATAGGAATCCAAAAATAAATCCAAAAATATGGAAGGTAAGAATTAGAAAGGAAATGGAAAAAGGGATTAGGTAATTTGGAAGTGTTACACAATTGTGACACAATTTAAATATCCTAATTGAACTAGACTCTAAAAGCAAAGAACTAAAAATAAATTACAACTCAAAAGGAAATTACCAAAATAAAAATAAAACTTGGAAGGAAAGTTCCAAAAATAAAATATGACTCTAAAGGAAGTTACCAACTAAAGAACTATATTAGAAGGAAATTACCAAATAAGAAAAGACTCACAAGGTAATTACCAACTATAGAGAATTACTAAAAGGAAAGTACCAAAATTAAAACAAGACTCAATGCCTCTTTTCTCTTTTTTTTTTTTTTAATTTTCGGATTTTTTTTTATTTTTATCCGAATTTTTTTTTCGGTTCCTTTTTTTTTAACCGATTCTCTTTTTTTTCAATGGATAGCTATGCTATTACAACTCGATGACACGTAATAAAATAAAAGACACGTAGGATAAAATGACACATCGGATTGAACCACGACCAGCAGAGCTGACGTGGCTCTGATGCCAAAATATGATACGACCCAGACTATTAATCTAGGACGATAATAACAACGTAGCGGAAGACTTAAGAATCGAAACACGTCAACTAAATGAAGGGTTCCAATCCGACTCGATAAACAATGAAAATTATGAAAATCTAGACAACTAAAATACCTAGAACGATGACACAAATATATAACACAAATCCAAAGGTATATGGGCTGAAAAGGAACGTGTATAGGGGCTGGAATTATGGAGGTTTTCGTGTGTGATGGCTTGTGAAGAATGGCTGGAGAAGGTAGGATATGATAGAGTACGATTGAACTTACGTTATGAACGATCCGGTGTAGAACTTGAACTCGAACATGGGGCTGAATCGAGGCATGCGTTGATGGAGTATGGATGGCGTCGATTATGGTTGATGGATGATGATTCGTTGATGTGAATCACAACCCGATAGTTGCCTTGCGATCTCGAACGTACCACGAGGCCAAAATCTCTAAGTTGCTCCTTGATAGCGAATACCGGTTAATCCCTCAAGTGGATTAAGCAATACCCTTGAATAAGACTTAAAGATGCTATCCTCTAAGAATGATGATTTATGACTAAATCAACAAAAGTGTTTGTTTGATCAACCTAAGGATCTTGAGACAATTGAGAAAATAACTCTTTATTTCATGCAACGTCTAAAATAATAATGTACAATGGTTCCCATATTTATAGGGCTAAAAGGCACGAAAATAATAAGGTTAAAAGGCCTAAAAATTGATCCAAAAGGAATCTCTAACTATACTAGGAAGATACCTAAATTAGAATTCTATTCAAGGTAGGAAATTGTCTTAAATACAATTCTAGTCAAACCTATTTAATTATGGACGAAAATTACATCAATAATTAAATAAAAATATGAACTAAACTATAGTCTAACATAATGAAATAAATACTATAGTCTAAATAAAATTCAATCCCTAATTAAATCAAATAAGGGATGAAAATTCCATGCAACGCGAATCTGCCATGCATGCACAATTTGATGAGTTCTATCTTTATGCATTGCTCTTCAATTCTTGATCTCCAATCTTTAATTGTTAACAAAGTAACAATCTTGGGGCTGCATTTAAATTCTTCTAATTCTTCAAATTTCTTGCGAATAATTGCTTGGAAACAACCTTGCAATTTCTTAACTTGAAATCGTGTAATTGAACCTCTAAATGGCAGCTCCGGATTTAGTTCTTCAAGGCCTTGCATGGCTTCATCAAATCTCGAACGTACACAAGGCCAAATTCTTTAAGTTCCTCTTCGATAGCGAGTCTCCGACGATCCCTCAAACGTGGACGGCGAATTCCCTTTGTAAAACTTAGAGATGCTAATTCTAAGAGTATGAATTTAAATGATCTAAACTCACAAAGATTAAATGGGGTTGAGACAATATGGAAAGTAAAGCTTAAATGATCAAATATGATCTAAAGTAACAATGAACTATGGATCCACTATTTATAATAGTAGGACCGAAAATCTAAAGGCTAAGGACCGAAAATAATGAGTCCAAATTGAACTAGAATTGGACTTTGACAACTTCCTAAACTAGAATTCTATTTAAGGTAGATTTTGTAGATCTTGCCTTATCTAAAATCCTAGTCAAATGCTATCTAAAATAACCGAAAATCTTTAATAAAAATCTAATAAAAATCGGTCCAACTATAGTATAAAATTAAATAAATAAAATACTATAGTCTAATAAATCAATCCCCTTAATTAAATCATCAAGGGCCGAAAATCTTGGGCTTCACATGCTTGGGCCGTGAACTTCAATCACACGCACACATGCACATTAACATGCACACGTACACATCCTCATGTAATGCACTCCAAGTCTTGATATCCATCTTTCATCTTCAATAAGGTCATCATCTTCAAGCTTCCATGCACGCCGTCTTCAACTTCGAACTTCTTGCGAATTGTAGCTTGCAAATAATCTTGCAACTTCTTAGCTCGTAGTCTTGTGACGGGACCTTTGAATTGTAGCTCTTCATTGACTTTCTCATTGCTATGGATGTCCTCATCATTCTCCCCCTGCTGAAGAGAATTCATCCTCGAATTTGAAGGCTCATCATGGTCGAATTCATCTGCAGAAAAAGGAGACAAATCAGCAACATTAAACGTAGAAGAACACTTGTACTCACCAGGAAGATCAATGCGGTATGCATTATCATTAACACGGCTCAAAACGGTGAATGGGCTATCTCCATGGGGCGACAACTTGGACTTCCTCAAGTTAGGGAACCGGCTTGGACTTAGATGGATCCAAACACGATCTCCGGGCTGGAATATCACACGCTTGCGACTCATGTTGCTTGCGGCGGCGGTTTAGCACCTTTGTGCTCAATCCGGGCACGAACCTTCTCATGCATCTCTCGAATAAGATCAGCTCTCTTCATACATTTAACACTCGTTAGATGCTCAACGGGTAAAGGAATCAAATCAGTAGGAGTTAACGGATTAAATCCATAAACTACCTCAAATGGAGACATGTTAGTAGAAGAATGAATAACACGATTATAAGCTAATTCAGCATATGGTAAACATTCTTCCCATGACTTCAAATTATTCTTAATTAGAGACCTAAGTAAAGCTCCTAATGTACGATTCACAACCTCAGTTTGACCATCGGTTTGTGGATGGCATGCAGTAGAAAACAATAACTTAGTACCTAATTTTCCCCACAAAACACGCCAAAAATGTCCTAAAAACTTAGAATCCCTATCACTAACAATAGTATGAGGAATTCCATGCAAACGAACAACATGCACAAAGAACAAATTGGCTATGTGAACAGCATCATCGGTTTTTCTACATGCAATGAAATGAGCCATTTTAGAGAACCGATCAACTACAACAAACACCGAATCTTTACCCGACCTAGACCTAGGCAATCTCAAGATAAAATCCATAGAAATATCGATCCAAGGGGCTGAAGGGGCGGGTAACGGCGTGTACAAACCGAACGGGTGTGAAGTGGATTTGGCTTGACGACAAGTAATGCAACGACTACACACATTCTCTACATCCCTACGCATATGCGGCCAAAAGAAGTGTTCATGCAGCAAGTTCAATGTTTTATGTACACCAAAGTGACCCATCAAATCTCCTGCATGCGATTCTAACACAAGTAGCTCACGCATAGAACAAATAGGAATGCATAACTTAGACTCCTTAAACAAAAACCCATCATGCACATAATATCCATCAATGGCACGCGAGTTTGACACACATGAAGCATAAATGGGGCTGAAATAGGCGTCCTCAACATATAGAGACTTAATGGACTCGAAACCAAGCATCTGAGCATGCATTAAGTTCAGAAGTGCATACCTTCGAGACAGGGCGTCCGCGATGACATTCTCTTCGCCTTTCTTGTACTTGATCACATATGGAAAGGACTCGATGAATTCCACCCATCTTGCGTGTCTCTTGTTCAAATTTTGATGTCCTTTGAGGTGCTTTAAACTCTCGTGGTCCGTGTGAATCACGAACTCCTTGGGCCAAAGATAGTGCTGCCATGTATCAAATGCACGCTTCAAAGTATAAAGCTCCTTGTCGTACGTAGAATACCTCAAACTGGCGCCACTAAGCTTCTCACTGAAGTAGGCGACGGGCCTGCGATCCTACATCAAAACTGCACTAAACCTATGCCCGAAGCATCACACTCGATCTCAAAAGTCTTAGCAAAATCAGGTAAATGAAGAACAGGAGCAGAACACAATAAAGATTTCAAAGTATTAAATGCATGCTCTTGTTGTTTACCCCACTCAAATTTCCGATCCTTCTTACTTAGCTCAGTAAGAGGGGCGGCTATACTGGAGAAATCCCGTACAAAACGACGGTAAAACCCAGCTAGTCCATGAAAGGACCAAACAACTGAGGCGTTTTTCGGGATTGGTCATTCCTCAATCGCTTTGATTTTGGAACGGTCTACCTCAATACCTCGTGAACTGACGACAAAGCCTAGAAAAACGACTTCATCTATGCAAAAGAAACACTTCGACAAATTTCCATACAACTTTGCATCACGCAAAAGCATAAAAACACGCCTAAGGTGCTCTAGGTGCGCCTGTGCACTGTGACTGTAAATCAGAATATCATCAAAGTAGACAACCACGAATTTACCAATCACATCACGCAAAACATGGTTCATCAACCTCATAAACGTGCTTGGTGCATTAGTGAGACCAAAAGGCATAACTAACCACTCATATAAAACATGTTTTGTTTTAAACGCAGTTTTCCATTCATCCCCTTCATGCATTCTAACTTGAAAATACTCAGATCTTAAATCTATCTTAGGAAACACATTAGAAGCACTTAATTCATCTAGCATATCATCAAGTCTAGGGATAGGAAATCTGTACTTAACCGTGATTTTGTTGATGGCGCGACAATCCATGCACATCCTCCATTTGTTGTTCTTCTTTGGCACTAGGATGACTGGAACTGCACAAGGGCTCATCGACTCTCGAATTTGCTTCTTCTCCAACAGCTCCTTCACTTGGCGGTCGATCTTCTTCGTTTCCTCGGGCGAGGTGCGGTATGCCGGTCGGTTGGGTAGGACGGCGCCGGGTACAAAGTCGATCTGGTGCTCGATCCCACGAACTGGAGGTAATCCACCTGGAATCTCTTCCGGGAACACGTCCACGAACTCCTCCATAAGGGGCTGCACATCACAAGGCAAAGAAACACCATTAGTAGCACTGTCCTTATAAGATAAAAGTACAAAAGGTAAACCTGCTTTTAGTGCTTTCTCTACGCCTTTAACTGAGATAAATAGAGATCGATTTTTCTCGACTTTGGGGGCTGAACTCGATGCTTTTCCATGACCTAAGGAGTCTTTGGAAGGCATCAAAGGGGCTGCAATGTTCAAACTTGAAGAAGAAATCGGCTGGGATTTCTCGGCCGAGTCTCGGCCGTTCACGGCGGCGGTCCGGGCAGCGGCTGCGGCTTGCTTTGCCCGTTCTTGCTTAAATCTCTCTTGCATCCTCTCTTGATCCTCTGCAACAGCTTTAGGAGCGAGTGGCTTGAGCACAGTGGTTCGACCATCCATGGTGATCGAATAAGTGTTGGCCAAACCATCGTGATCCGCTTTTCTGTCGAATTGCCACGGTCTTCCTAAAAGAATGTGGGCTGCCTCCATAGGAATAACATCACAAAGAACAGTGTCAGAATAACGACCTTTAGTAAATGAAACGTGTACCTGACATGTAACTCTGATGGAACCTCGATCAGTGAGCCATTGCAACTTGTATGGCTTTGGATACTTTGTTGTGGTAAGGGTGAGTTTATCAACGGCATACTGGCTGATCGCGTTGATTACACTCCCACTGTCTATGATCATCGCACAAGTCTGATCTTTGATTACAACTCGGGTGTAGAATATGTTCTCTCGCTGCGATTGCTCTTCATCTTCACGATTGATGTTCAGACTGTGAATGTCACTAAACTGACATGAGGCAGTTCATCCTCCTCATCTTTCTCGCCGACTTCAGGGACTTCGATGGCATCAGGGGCGGCGGCCTGGGGCTCCTCCTCATCTTCACTGGCTGATTTAAGCCCGTTCTGTTCATTGAGGAACAAAACACGACGGTTCGGGCACTGATTCTGAAAATGGCCCCAAGCTTGGCATTTATGACACTGGATGTCACGGGCTCGATTAGGGGCTGCATTCGGTGTCGTATTGGGCTGATTGGGCCGTTGGAATGGGGGCCTCGGGGTCGACGTCGGTGTAGACTCGGGTCTACGGCTGGACTGCGGTGTAAAACGGTCGAAATGCTGTTCAGGTGGTCCGGGCTGACCTCGGCGTCGTGTGGACTCAGAAGAAGGTGTAGAAGGTGATGTGGAATGTGTACCTTTGTTCCATGAGGGTCTGGCGGCGGCGGCATTGTGATGAGAACGGCGACGGCCTTCTCTCAACTGCTTTTCCACAATCGATGCGTACTGCACCATCCTTTCTACACTGGTGAAGTCCTTCAACACGACTTCAGAAGCAATGTCGGGATTCATGCCTTCAATGTACCCAATGATGGTAGCTTTTAAGGTTTCCTCCTTCCTGACTCGGTTCAAGGCTGTCTCCAACTCCTTATGGTATTCTTCGATCGAACGGGTGCCTTGTTTAATCCCGGTTGAGCTTCTTTTCGAGCTCTCTCTCATAATGGACTGATATGAAGCGTCCTCGCATCAATCCCTTCATTTCTTCCCATGTATCAATTGGCGGATTGCGATTTCTGCGCCTTCTTTCTTGCTGCATCTCCCACCAAGTGGTTGTGTAGCCTCTGAACTCCAAACATGCTAACTGCACCTTTTTTTACTTCTGTAAAGTCGTAGCAGTAAAAAATCTTCTCTACCTTACGTTCCCAATCAAGATAGATATCGGGATCGTGAAGGCCTTCAAACTCCGGGATGCTCGTCTTGATGTTATTGAGCATACGGTCTTCACCATAGTCATCATGACTATGTCCACATCTCTGGCGGCGGCCTCGGTCAAATTCTTCAGTGTTCTCATCAAAGTGCTCCTCCTCGGGCTCATTTTGACGCTCGTTGTGTCGAGCCGGTCCTCGAAGTGCCTGAGTAATGGTCGGAGTAACCTTAGTGCGTTCAATGGCATGCACTAAGCTATCAAGCTTGTCAGACAGGGCCTGGTGCTGTCTCTGGAAGTGTTTTTAGAGTGCCTCAAAATGATACTTAGGATCCCACGGTGTAGGTGGATCCGAAGTCGACTCCATGGGGGCTTTGGACGGATCTCGGGATGGGTCCAAAGGTGGAGTCAAGGATGACTCGGAACAGGTACCTTTCTTCATGAAACCTATAAAACGAACAACCGTAAAAGAAAACAAGGTAGGACCTCACAATCTCACGTCACTCGTTTATTTTCACTCTTGATTTTACCACTCGTGTATCACTCAATATATGAGTGCACAGTGTGTGAAAATTGTGTATATGGAAGTAGGGAACTCGTGTGGTTTGTGCGGAGGAAGGACGGGAATGCTATTCTCGGAACACGAATGAATTTGGAGTGTATGGATGAGATACGAGTTGAGTATGGGTAGGGTAGGGGCTGCCAATTTGTGTGGTGTGGGAGAGGTGATGGCCGAATGTGGTAGAGGAAAAAGGAAGGAAATAGATCAATTAATGAAATCCCAAATTGATTTGGAGATCCAAAAATAAATCTAGGTAGAATAAGGAAAGAAATAGAATGGATAAGGAAAGAAGAAAGAAATAAGGTAAGTAGGGGATTTGGATATGTATCAATCTATGTGACACAATCTAAATACCTTAATTAGCCTCTACTCTAGAAGGAAAGAATCCAAAAATAAAATAAGACACCTGAGGTAGTTACCAAAATCAAAACAAACTAGGAAGGAAATTTCCAAAAAGAAATAGGATCTAAAAGGAAATAACCAACTATGGATTTGTACCCAAAAGGAAGGTACCAAAATAAAATAGAACACAAGAAGGAAACAATGGATATACCTTTCTTTTTTTTTGTTTTTTTTTTGTTCGATTTTTTTTTATTGTTTTTTTTTGTACGATCTGTTTTCTTCTTTTTTTTTATATATCAATGAACAATACGGAAAATAAATTACAACTCGATAAAACTTAAAACAAAATAAAAGGGACAATTAAACGAGTATGGAACCACGAATGATATAAACCGACGTGGCTCTTGATACCAATTTATGATGTGACCCGGGACTAAATGACACAACGAGACACAAAATATGCGGAAGCTAGGAAAGAAACTACGACGGTAACGTAAGGGAACTATACTCGAATATCTAGACGACTAAGACTCAATTAAAATACCTAGACAATGACACAAAATAACACAAATCCAAACTATGGTAGGGCTGTTTTGGACGATGGTATGGACGAGAATGATGAAGGTATTTTGGACGTGAGGTATGGGTAAAGAAGGGCTTGAGTAGATAGGATATGATAGAGTAGAATTGGACTTACGGATTTAACAAACGATGATGAACTCGACACGATGGGGCTGGACTTGCAACGGACGGTTGATGGTGGTGATTGGCGTCGATCGGCGGTGATGAAGGTTGAGTTGTCGATGTGAATTACAACCCGAAAGTTGCCTTGAATCTCGAACGTACACAAGGCCAAATTCTTTAAGTTGCTCTTCGATAGCGAGTCTCCGACGATCCCTCAAATGTGGACGGCGAATTCTCTTTGTAAAACTTAAAGATGCTAATTCTAAGAGTATGAATTTAAATGATCTAAACTCACAAAGATTAAATGGGGTTGAGACAATATGGAAAGCAAAGCTTAAATTATCAAATATGGTCTAAAGTAACAATGAAATATGGATCCCCTATTTATAATAGTAGGACCGAAAATATAAAGGCTAAGGACCGAAAATAATGAGTCCAAATTGAACTAGAATTGGACTTTGACAACTTCCTAAACTAGAATTCTATTTAAGGTAGATTTTGTAGATCTTGCCTTATCTAAAATCCTAGTCAAATCCTATCTAAAATAACCGAAAATCTTTAACAAAAATCTAATAAAAATCGGTCCAACTATAGTATAAAATTAAATAAATAAAATACTATAGTCTAATAAATCAATCCCATTAATTAAATCATCAAGGGCCGAAAATTTTGGGCTTCACATGCTTGGGCCGTGAACTTCAATCACACGCACACATGCACATTAACATGCACACGTAAACATCCTCATGTAATGCACTCCAAGTCTTGATCTCCATCTTCCATCTTCAATAAGGTCATCATCTTCAAGCTTCCATGCACGCCGTCTTCAACTTCGAACTTCTTGGGAATTGTAGCTTGCAAATAATCTTGGAACTTCTTAGCTCGTAGTCTTGTGACAGGGCCTTTGAATTGTAGCTCTTCATTGACTTCCTCATTGCTATGGATGTCCTCATCAACTATAGTCTAAAATAGCACTATAGTAATAAATAATAATTCAAACCCGCTAAAAAATAAAGGGCCGAAACTATCAAGCTCCATGCATGCATGCATACGTCTAGAACTCGACGTGATCCATGCATGCCCAACTCCATGAGATCTTCACTTCATGTATTGTAAGCATCTTTATCTTCCATAGTTAATAAATTAACTATCTTGGGGCTGCCTTTAACGTCTTCTTCTTAATCCAACTTCTTGCGTACAATTATTTGGAAATACCCTTGCAATTGCTTGGCTCGAAGTCACGTAATTGGACCACGTAATTGCAGCTCCAGGTTTAGTTCTTCATTGCTAGGCCAACTTCATCATTCCCCCCTAACTTCTGAAGAGAATTCGTCCTTGAATTTGAATCTTCATCATGGTCGAATTCATCTGCAGGAAAAAGAGACAAATCAGCAACATTAAATGTTGAAGAAAACTTGTACTCACCTAGAAGATCAATGCGATATGCATTGGCATTAACACGGCTTAACACGGTAAAGGAACCATCTCCATGCGGTATCAACTTTGATTTCGTCAAGTGATGTGACCCGGGACCTATGGGACACAACAAAGACAAAGGACGCGGAAGCTAGGAACAAAACTACGTCGGATGCGTAAGGGATCAATACGACTCTAGAGAAAAGACGAAAGACTCGACTAGAAAAAGGACAAGACTCGAACGGAAATAGAACTTACTAGGATACGTAGACACGAACAAGGACTCGACTGTTGACACGAAAGACACCCTTGGATGGATGGAACTCGGCGGTGATGGCTGGAATCACGGCGAACGACGGTGGTGGAGGAAATCTCGGCGGCGATGGAAGGTAAAAGGATAAATCAGGATCGGCGAACCCGTGTTGAAACAACTCGAACGCGCACGACTAATTCTCCGGATAGCAATTCTCCCAAGTACACGATTGTACCCTGAAGAACTTGAATAAGACTATTGTATTGCTAGAACAATAGAATTGTAGGTAATAGTTTGATCAACCAAAGGATCATGAGACAGATTGAGAATAACTCTTTATTTCTTGCAATTGTCTGAAAAATAAAGTTCACAACTGATCCCTTTATATAGATATAAGAGATGGACAAAAATTCTAAGAGAAATCCTAAAAGAAATAAAAAATTAAAGCTATCCTAATCTAACAAGGATTCCTACCTTAATTAGAACTTTATTTAAGGTAAAAATCAAAAAGACCAAAAATAAAGATAATAAAAATCTAAACTAGATAAAGATAAATCCCAATGGACTTTGGGCCTTATAAATTAACGTGTAGGACTATTATTGGGCTGAATTCCACATGTTAGCTTTATCCAGTCAATCCAGTCAGTATGCCCATACCGACTGTCTTCATGCAATCTGGTCAGTATGCCCATACCGACTATCTTCATGCCTTCCTTCTCCATCATTAATTGATAGCATGTTGACCAATCTCGGGCTGAATATTTGACCTTCATGGGCTGCTCATCATGTTCGAATTTATTCTTGTCTTGTTCTTCAAATCTTGATCTCCAATCTTTAATCTTGAACAACACAACAATCTTAGGGCTGCTCTCAACTCCTTCATCTTCAAACTTCTTACATACAAATGCTTGGAAATATCCTTGCAATTGTATTGCTTGAAGTCGTGTAATTGGATCTCGAAATTGCAGCTCTGGGTTCGGTTTTTCAAGGCTTTTCGTGGTCATATCATTCCCCTCCTCTTGAAAAGAATTCGTCCTCGAATTCAAATCTCCAGGATCAAATACAAACATGGAAGGAACATCAATTTTTCTTGGATCAAGCATACAAAACCTTGACATGGCGTCCATGATCAAATCTGGTAGAACGACAACATTTAATGGAACATCTTCATCAACCTGTAAAATAAAGATATCACAAGAAAAGGGTTGACAAATGATGTTAGAATTTGACTGCGTCTCCATGCTAGCTTGATCGAGCTCCATATAATCTACGACCATTTCCTCATGGATGTCATTTTTCCTCTTCAAAATAAGGCTGCATCTCCATCAACTTCTCAACTATTTCGAATTCCTCAACTGTATCATTGGATTCCTCAACGGCGGCAACAATCTCTATTTCTTCTTCCTCGACTTTTCCAACGTTTAAGCACACGGGAACAGATGGCAATGAGATAATAGGTACTTCAACGAAGTCTAGAATTGGTACCTTGGAAGTAGATACGTCATTGGTAGCAATGAACTCAGATGGTAATACAACGCTCGACTCTACTTGAACCACTTCATTTTGCCTCATCTCTAGACTCTCCAACCACTTCTCTATCTCAATGGCGTATTGTACCATGTCTTTCAACTTGTCGAAGTGATACAATGCTACCTTTTCTCGGATTGCCCTCCGTAGACCAGCTAGAAATCTATCCATAGTATCTACTAGATATTCTTCTACATCAGCTCGTCTCATGGCTTCAATCATTTTGTTGTAGTAGTCATTTACACTTCGATCTCTTTGCTTAAGCTTGTATAGCTTTTCCTCCAACTGCCATTGGTAGTGATCTGGAATGAAGCGTTTCCGCATCAAATCTTTCAACTCACGCCATGTGTCGATAGGTGGAAGGTGATCTCGATGGCATCGGTTCTGCTAGAATTCCCACCATGTTGCTGCGTAGCCTCTAAACTCCAAGGAAACTAATTTCACTTTCTTTGGCTCGAGGAAGTAGTAGCGCTCAAAGAACTTATCAACTCTGCGTTCCCAATCTAGGTACGCTTCTGGATCGTATAGACCCTCAAACTCTGGGATGGTTATCTTGTTGCGGTGTAGACCATCGGCATCTCTGAATCGATTCGGGCGGGCTCAAACCGGATTCATCTAACTTGATGATGTGGGGCTGTTGTATGGATGGTGTAGGTAAACCTGATGATTTGGTGTATGTAGACCACGGGTGTACGGGTGTATGGACTATGTGGTGTATAAGGTGAACCGGGTGTATGTGTAAATGGACTGCAATTTTCAAACCTAGATGGGGTAGGAATCGAAATATAATGGATGAGGATGGAAGATCTTGAATAGATATGGATAAGGATGGAAAGAAATCTAAAACAAGGAAAGAAATCTAGAAGATAAGGAAAGAGACTTTTGGATGGGTTTGACCAATGTAAACACAATCTCAGAATCCCTAAATATGTGGAAACAAATCTATCTAGACTAGGAAAGACACAAAAATCAAAATAAACAAGGAAATAAATTTAATTTTCGTTTTTTTTTTACGATTTTTTTTTGTGCTGTAGGGATTCGATCCCTCTGCTCTTTTCTCCTTTTTTTTATCAATGAACAATGCAAATATTACAACTCGAAAGACTCAAAATAATAAGATGAACAAAAAATAACGTATTGAACCATGAACGATAAGAACCGACGTGGCTCTTGATACCAATTTATGATGTGACCCAGGACCTATGGGACACAACAAAGACAAAGGACGCGGAAGCTAGGATCGAAACTACGTCGGATGCGTAAGGGATCAATACGACTCTAGAGAAAAGATGAAAGACTCGACTAGAAAAAGGACATGACTCAAACGGAAATAGAACTTACTAGGATACGTAGACACGAACAAGGACTCGACTGTTGACACAAAAGACACCCTTGGATGGCTGGAACTCGGCGGTGGTGGCTGGAATCACGGCGAACGACGGTGGTGGAGGAAATCTTGGCGGCGATGGAAGGTAGAAGGATAAATCAGGATCGGCGAACCCGTGTTGAAACAACTCGAACGCGCACGACTAATTCTCCGGATAGCAATTCTCTCAAGTACACGATTGTACCCTGAAGAACTTGAATAAGACTATTGTATTGCTAGAACAATAGAATTGTAGGTAACAGTTTGATCAAACAAAGGATCGTGAGACAGATTGAGAATAACTCTTTATTTCTTGCAATTGTCTGAAAAATAAAGTTCACAACTGATCCCTTTATATAGATATAAGGGATGGACGAAAATTCTAAGAGAAATCCTAAAAGAAATAAAAAATTAAAGCTATCCTAATCTAACAAGGATTCCTACCTTAATTAGAACTCTATTTAAGATAAAAATCAAAAAGACCAAAAATAAAGATAATAAAAATCTAAACTAGATAAAGATAAATCCCAATGGACTTGGGCCTTGTAAATTAACGTGTAGGACTATTATTGGGCTGAATTCCACACGTTAGCTTTATCCAGTCAATCCAGTCAGTATGCCCATACCGACTGTCTTCATGCAATCTGGTCAGTATGCCCATACCGACTATCTTCATGCCTTCCTTCTCCATCATTAATTGATAGCATGTTGACCAATCTCGGGCTGAATATTTGACCTTCATGGGCTGCTCATCATGTTCGAATTTATTCTTGTCCTGTTCTTCAAATCTTGATCTCCAATCTTTAATCTTGAACAACACAACAATCTTAGGGCTGCTCTCAACTCCTTCTTCATCTTCAAACTTCTTACATACAAATGCTTGGAAATATCCTTGCAATTGTATTGCTCGAAGTCGTGTAATTGGATCTCGAAATTACAGCTCCGGGTTCGGTTTTTCAAGGCTTTTCGTGGTCATATCATCAAGTTCAGGAATCGACCGGGACTTAGATGAATCTAAACACGATCATCGAGCTGAAAGATAACTTGTTTTCACCATGTGTTTCTATGGGCGCCTTTTTGCTCGATGTGTGCACGTACTCTCTCGTGCATCTCTTTCACTTGATCAGCTCTTCTCATACCTTTAACACTCGTTAGATGCTCAACGGGTAAATGTAATAGATCAGTAGGGGTTAGCGGATTAAAACTATAAACAACCGCGAAAGGTGTGTTAGTAGAAGAATGCACAACACGATTATAAGCAAATTCAGCATAAGGCAAACATTCTTTCCATGATTTTAAGTTATTTTTTATTAAAGAACGCAATAGTGTACCTAACGTGCGATTTACTACCTCAGTTTGTGGATAACATGCGATAGAAAATAACAGTTTGGTACCCAATTTTTACCAAAGTACACACCAAAAGTAACCCAAAAACTTAGAATCCCTATCACTGACTGTTCTAGGTATTCCATGCAATCGAACAACATGTATAAAAAACAAGTTGGCAATGTACATAGCATCATCGGTTTTTTCCACAACAAATATCGAATCCTTACCCGATCTAGACCTAGGTAACCCTAAAATAAAATCCATAGAAATATCAATCCAAGGAGAACTAGGGCGGTAGGGGCGTGTATAAACCAAAGGGGTGTGATGTAGACTTAGCTCTACGATATGTAATACATCGACTACACACACTCTCGACATCTCTCCTCATATGCGGCCAATAAAAATGTTCATGCAATAAGTTTAATGTCTTAAAAACACCAAAATGACCCATTAAACCTCCCCGTATGTGATTCTAACACTAATAGCTCATGCATAGAATAAGTAAGAATGCATAATTGTGACTCTTTAAACAAGAATCCATCATGCACATAGAACACATCAAAAGAACGAGACTTGGATGAACATGTAGCATAAATAGACGAAAAGAATTGATGAAGCCATGCAAGGCCTTCAAGAACTAAATCCGGAGCTGCCATTTAGAGGTTCAATTACACAATTTCGAGCCAAGAAATTGCAAGGTTGTTTCCAAGCAATTATTCGCAAGAAGTTTGAAGAATTAGAAGAAGTTAAATGCAGCCCCAAGATTGTTACTCCGTTAATAATTAAAGATTGGAGATCAAGATTTGAAGAGCAATGCATGAAGATAGAACTCATCAAATTGTGCATGCATGACAGATTCGCGTTGCATGGAATTTTCGTCCCTTAGTTGATTTAATTAGGAGTTGAATTTTATTTAGACTATAGTATTTATTTAATTATGTTAGACTATAGTTTAGTTCAGATTTTTATTTAATTTAATGTAATTTTCGTCCATATTATAGTCAAGGTTGACTAGAATTGTATTTAAGGCAATTTCCTACCTTGAATAGAATTCTAGTTTAGGTATCTTTCTAGTATAGTTAGAGATCCCTTTTGGATCAATTTTTAGGCCTTTTAACCTTATTATTTTCGTGCCTTTTAGCCCTATAAATAGGGGAACCATTGTACATTATTATTTTAGACGTTGCATGAAATAAAGAGTTATTTTCTCAATTGTCTCACGATCCTTAGGTTGATCAAACAAACACTTTTGTTGATTTAGTCATAAATCATCATTCTTAGAGGATAGCATCTTTAAGTCTTATTCAAGGGTATTCCTTAATTCACTCGAGGGATTAACGGGTACTCGCTAATATCGAAGAGCAACTTAGAGATTTTGGCCTCGTGGTACGTTCGAGATCGCAAGGCAACTATCGGGTTGTGATTCACATCAACAATCACCAACCATCAACCATCATCGACGTCTTCCATTCCCCATCGACGCATGCCTCAAAAGTTAGCCACAAATTCGATCAATCTTCTACCGTTCGTTTTATCCGTAAGTTCGTCATATCCCTATCATATCCTATCTTCACCAAGCCATTCTTCACTTAGCCATCACACACGAATTCCATCCATAATTCAGCCCTAGGTTCGTATCTATACAGCCCTATCCCTTTGGTATTGTGTTACGTATTTTGTGTCATAGTCTAGGTATTTTAGTTGTCTAGATTGTCTAGTTTTGTCTTTTCATTTGTTTATCGAGTCGGATTGGAACCCTTCATTTAGTTGACGTGTTTCGCATCCTAAGTCTTCCGCTACGTTCTCTAGATTCGTCCTAGATTAATAGTCCGGGTCGCATCAAGAATGGATCGGATTCATACAAGCCTTTAATTGAATCAATTCCTAACATCTTAGCATGCATGAGATTAAGAAGGGTGTACTGTCTAGAGAGGGCGTCGGCCACAACATTTTCCTCGCCTTTCTTGTACTTGATGACGTACGGAAAAGACTCGATAAACTCTACCCATCTCGCATGCCTCTTATTCAAATTTTGTTGATCTTTCAAATGCTTCAAACTCTCGTGATCCGTGCGTATCATGAATTCTTTCGACCAAAGGTAGTGCTGCCACATCTCTAACGATCTCTTCAACGCGTACAACTCCTTGTCGTATGTAGAATACTGAAGGGCTGCACCATTGAGTTTCTCACTAAAATAAGCTACAGGTCAGCGTTCCTGCATTAAAATAGCACCAATCCCTATGCCCAAGGCATCACACTCAATCTCGAAAGATTTATTAAAATCAGGTAAACACAGAACAGGTGCACTGCATAATTAAAAGACTTTAACAAATTAAATGCATGCTCTTATGATTTACCCCACTCAAACTTGCGGTCCTTCTTACTTAGCTCGGTAAGAGGCGCGACAATACTAAGAAAATCACGTACAAAATGATTATGAAATCCGACAAGGCCATGAAAGGACCGAACTTCAGACGTGGTTTTGGGCGTCGACCATTCCTCAATCGCCTTGATTTTGGAACGGTCGACCTCAATACCTCGTGTATTCACAATGAAGCTAAGAAAAACGACTTCATCTAAACAGAATGAACACTTAGACAAATTGCTATAAAGTTTCGCATCCCTCAACAGTAAAGGACACGACTCAAGTGCTCTAAGTGTGCGTATGGGTGTCACTATAGATCAAGATATCATCAAAATATACCACAATAAATTTTCCAACCACATCACGCAAAACATGGTTTATCAAATGCCTAAATGTGCTCGGTGCATTAGTGAGACCAAAAGGCGTAACGAGCCATTCATACAAACCATGCTTAGTCTTAAAAGTTGTTTTCCACTCATCCCCTTCATGCATTCTACCTTGAAAGTAACCAGAACGCAAATCTATCTTAGAAAAGACTCAAGAACCAGACAACTCATCAAGCATATCATCTAATCTAGGAATGGAAAAACAATACTTAACTGTGATCTTGTTGATGGCATGACAATCCATGCACATCCCCCATTCATTGTTCTTCTTTGGGATGAGAATCACTGGGACTGCGCAGGGGCTCATCGATTGTTCTTCTCCAATAGCTCTTTAACTTGGCGATCAATCTCCTTCATCTTTTCGGGACTTGTGCAATATGTTGACCGATTGGGGAGAATGGCATCGGGCTGGAAATCGATCTGGTGCTCGATCCCTCGAATTGGTGGCAAACCACTTGGAATCTCTTCCGGAAAGACGTCCTCGAACTCATCCATCAATGGCTGCACAACACTAAGCAAAGAAGAGTCGTTAGTAGCACTGTTCTTGTAAGATAAAAGTACAAGAGGCAAACCTGCTTTAATCGCCTTTTCAACTCATTTAACTGTGATAAATAGGTTGCGATTCGTCTCTTTAGTTGCAGCTGATCCGGATGATTTTCCACGCATTAAAGAGTCTTTAGGGGGCTGTTTTGAAGTGGTGATGGTGGAAGAGGCGGCAGACGGTGGCGAAGGGGCTACGGCGGTTGGTTTCTTTGTGGCGATTGCGGCGGCGGCGACCTCTCTCTCTCTCTTTCTTCTTTGAATTTATCTTGCATCCTTTGTTGATCCTCAGCAACGGCTTTAGGGGATAGTGGCTTAAGTGTGGTTGTTCGGCCATTTCAGGTGACGGTGTAAGTGTTCGCAAACCCATCATGAACAGCTTGACGATCATACTGCCACGGTCGTCCTAAAAGAATGTGCGCTGCATCCATAGGAATAACATCGTACAAAATAGTGTTAGAAAATCTACCAACTGAGAATTCGATACTTATCTGGCCTGTCACGCAGATCTTGTGTCGATCTGTAAGCCACTGCAGTCTGTATGGCTTCGGATGCTTCATCAGGGCTAATGCAAGCTTGTCGACTGTATATTGACTAATGGAATTAATCACACTACCACTATCAATAATCATTGAGAACGTCTTGTCTTGAATAGCAACTCTCGTGTAGAATATGTTCTCACACTGATTCTGTTGCTCTTTATCTCGAATGATGCTCAAGCTGCAAATGGAAACAAGACTGACATGAGGTAACTTCGGCTCTTCTTCGTCTGGCTCGACCTCAGGCATCTTATTCTCTTCTTTGGTGTCATCTATGGGCTGCTCCAACTTATCTTCACTGGCTGACTCGATCTCGTTCTGTTCAGTGATGAATAGAATGCGCCGGTTTGGACACTGGGCTTGAAAATGGCCCCAATCTTGACATTTATGGCACTGAATGTCATGGGCTCGATTGGAGGCTACATTAAGCGGCTGTAAGGGCTGATTTGGCCGTGTGAACGGCGGCCTCACAGGTACGGTTTGCGTAGACTTGGGTCCATGGCTGGACTGCAGTGTAGAATGGTCGAATCACCGCTCGGGCTATCCGGATTAACCTCGGGGTCGTGTAGAATCAGTAGAAGGAGTAGATGACGTACCTCGACTCCAAGATGGGCATGTAGGGACTGCACTGTGTGTGGATCGATGTCGGCCTTTTCAGAGTTGTCGCTTTATGATTGATGCGTAGTGCACCATCTCCTCTATACTTGTGAAGTCTTTGAGCTCGACTTCATATGCAATATCCGGATTCATTCCTTCAACGTACCGGATAATGGTGGCGGTTCAGCATACTGACTCCATGGCTCGACGAAAAAAATGTCATCTTGGGATATAGCTCTTGGAGCCATTTCTTAGTTGTGCTTATCTATTTGCGTTGTAATTAGGGTTGGGAGCGGTAAAAAATATAAATAGGTGTAACACACTGTTAATAATTAATGCATAGAAAAATGTGCATTTTGAGAATTTTATTTTCTAAAACTGTAGTACATGCCTACTTCATGTATCGTCTAAATCAAAATGCACTTTAGATGGAAGATTCTCTACATGGAAAGCACACATTATTGGATAAACATGAGATGTATCACAGACAACATCAAGCACAACACAACAATACACAATCACGTGAAAGCCTTACCTAAATAAGTTTGATGGCTGATTTTGCCGATATCCCCGCCGATAATGGTTCCCTGGCCCCTACACCCACCACAATCTGCTGGGCCCAGCCCTAGATTGACTTATTGACTGACCAGGTAGTGGCTTCAAATAGGGACAAATGCAAATGCTCTCACTCTCACATATGTTTCAGGTAAAAAAATGTATAGACTCTATCGAAATACATAAATAGAACGCATACTTGAAAAAGCGAAGACACATCAACAGGCTCGTCTAGATTCATATTCTGAGAGTATTGAGAGAAACTTGCATCTTTGTCCTGTATGCATTTTCAACATGATGATAGTACATAAGAAATGTCGTGCGTTGGGCGACACATAGCAAAAGTGTTAAGAAACCATACGTCAAATGAATGCAGAGGACCATCATCATGTGGCTCCCGACACCTTGAAATTGAATCAGTTTCATTGGTGTCATTGGATCATTGAGTATTTGTATCAGTCTAAATAGAATGCTCGACCTCTACAAAGAAGTGACAATGCATAAATTAAACAAATATCAATCTTCACATGAAACTGATCGTAGATGAACAATTGAACGGATACCTGGCCACTTTGGAACAAAGGGTCGTAGGTTTGACTTCGGTTTCTTTCGCTTCTAATGCGAGTTAATTGGTGTCTTTCCACAACGTTTGGACAAGTTAGGATCCCGAATATTAGTTTTATCCCCTCTCACCCCCGACAAATTGTTCACGATCGCATGCATTTCAGTCTTCAAAGCACGTATTCGATCTACACATGTTTTCCTTCCTTGTTGGTGGTTTTTCACACTGTGCGCCACCTCAAGAGTGAGCCTCATCAGATAGTTTACAAAGGCCATTTCATCAACAGTGTCATTACCATCTGTAATGGAATAGTCTTCGATTTCGTTTAAATATCACTGCTTCGTAGATTTACACCAACGAGGCATAAAGTAACATTCCGGTAGCCTAGTCACACTCATGTGAAAATAAATTCTAAGTATATGCCGGTATAGTACTACTTTGATCTCCCACATATAGCAGCTGCACGTGGCTCGTTTCAAAGGCTTGTCGTATTGGACTACTCAAATCCTTGATATGAGGGGTTAAAAGGCGACCTTAAACTGCAAATTGATTCTATCGACTTTGTTTGGAGGGTTATCGATTATTACCATGCTCACAGAAAGGGAAATTGCGACTCGAATGCCTTGTAGACATTTCTTGTGTACACTTGTGTAGCTTGAACCATCAAGAGGTTATTGTTCACAAATTGCCCCGGTGTACCGATGTTTAGAGCATTGTCGGCATCTCTTGTACGCTAATCATACAGAAGCTGCTCGTACTTCTCAACAAATTCAGTCAAAGTTGAGCTCATCAAGCATAAATATTTCAAGACCTTGTTTGTAACCTCACTCCGCGAGGTGGCAAGAAGCCCTGCACTGAATGAAGTGTTTGTGAACACAGACGCCCACCTCTTCTTCAACTTATACATATTGGAAAATCATCTATGATCCTCGAGGGCATAGTTAGTGATCATAGAACCCCAACACTCCTCAAACTCATCTTCAGACTTGACCCCACTTATGCGATGATACCACTGCCGCTTGAATTCACTATTGCTATTTAGGGATCCAAAATGAGAGGGAGCGTTTTGGCTAATATGCCACTGACAAAGATGATGACTCGCGGATTTGAAGGTGGCATCAATCCTATTTATTAGTGCTTTTCTTTGATCGGAAAAAATCACATGTGGCTCCTTCCCATGCATGAACTCTAAAAATGTAGCAAACAACCATTCAAAATAAGACGTGGTCTCATTGGATAAGAAGCCCAAACCTAGCATCACATTTCTCCTATGATGGTTAATGCCAACAAAAGGTGCACAAATCAGACCATATCGATTTGTCTTGTATGTTGTGTCGATCGATAACATGTCTCCAAAGTACTCGTAATCAATAAGAGCACGAGAGTCTCGGAAAAAAAAAATTCATCAATTGACCATCATCATCTAATTGCACATTCCAATAAAAGAATGACTCAATGTTCGATTTCTTCGCAAATAAATTCACCAGTGCATTAGCATCAACATTCCCCACTCTTGTTGACTGCATAACCCGATTCAAGTGATTATAAGCATCCTTTCTCGTGAAACCAACATTATGCGGCCCTCCGGCTTCATTTTCCATAAACCGACATGCCTGAGTAACGCCGATACCCGTAGAATTAAGAGCCTCGACAAGCGACTGTTTTGCATGACTCAATTGCCGAGCAGAACGTAACAGATAAGCTTGATGCATGCCGAGTAATTTGTGATTATGCCCCTTCACAAATTTATGCACCGTCCATGACAAATCCTTCTCCCTCCCAATCCATAATTTCGCTTTACAATTACTCCTAGTTATCTGTTTCCTATATGCTGCTAATCTCCCTTTCGATCGTTTGTCATCATGTCGACTGATATGATTCTGAAAAGCCTTGAAGAATTAAATCCGGAGCTATCATTCAAAGGTCCGAAGATTGTTAGAATGAGGGCCATCAAAGATTGGAAATCAAGATTTGAAGAACAATACATGATGATCAAAATCACACCATGGGATATCATACTTGAAGAAGTTGAAGATGGAAGTTCGAAGAGATAGTCGGTATGGGCATACTGACCAGATTGCATGAAGACAGTCGGTATGGGCATACTGACTAGGTTGCCGTTAAAGATAATGTGTGGATTCATCTAATAATAGTCCAACACGTTAAAGAAGAGGCCCAAGCCCAAATATGGCGAGTTTTTGAAGGCCCAAAATCAGTTTGGGATTTATCCTTATCTAGTTAGATTTAGATAGATTTTTCTTATCTTATTTTGGTAACTTTTGATTTTATTCTAGTTTGACTAGAACTCTTAGATTTTTTATTTCTATTAGATTTTAGGGTTAATTTTCGTTCATAATTCTCTCCTATAAATAGGAGTACCATGTGACATTAATAATTAAGACGTTGCCTGAAATAAAGAGTTAATTTCTCAATTGTCTCACCGATCCTTTGGTTGATCGACCCATTTATCAAGTTCTTTAGACCTAGCAAATCTAAAGTCCTATTTCAAACTCTTTTCTATTCCATCAAGTCTAGGGGGGAGTGCTATCCAACTTGGAGTATTCGAGAAATCGCGTTTCGTCTTCACCACAAGACGGGGTTCGAGTAAGTCTACTTCTTCTACCTTTTCAATTCATCTCCATTGATCACCATCCTTCATCTATGCCTATACGTACGTCTCACCATCATCCATCAATCAAAATTCGTCCATAAATCATCACCTAAATCGTTCATCGCCTATACGTGTCCAATTCGCTCTAAATAACACGTATAACCAATCTGCCCTAATCCGCCCATTTATCTATTTATTTATGTGTGTTTTTATCTTAGTTGAGTCATAATCTAAGGTCATAGGTATTAAGTCTAATTCAGCATATATTCGAGTCCATTGTCGTATTAGTTGAGTTATATTTTCGTTCTTTTATTCGAGTTGTATTGATCCCTTACGCATCCGACGTAGTTTCGTTCCGACCTAGGTCCCGGGTCACATCACCGACCTTCACATGAGTATTCAAATTCTTTCCAACGAAGCTGATTCATTCCAGAAAAATAGTATTGGTCTCCCTTCCTCACACTAAACCCACGACATCTGTCGTACACACAATATAATAAATATGCTTAATCTACACTATCTACAACACTTCCAATTTCCAATCGATTCTCTAATTCTATTAACATTGAAAAAATACAACTTGTTGCTTCTAACTCACTGCCAGACCGTTCCCCATCATTTTTTTCCTTCGTGCTATCCTCGGATGATACTTCATTCTCGAGTGAAACGTTCAAATCAAAATTTATCTTCACCATAAATCTATAGATAATATAATTAGCATAAATAATCACAACAAACTGAAATTGACCTTTTATACACAAGGAGTCAAATGTCTAACTAATAATAACAATTTTCATTCTTAAGAATTCCACATTTACATATTGAATAATAACTTAAATCATGCATTCAATTTCAGCCTTCTTACCCACACAAATTTTGGGCATAAAATATAATCACTTCGTTAACTAGTGTTCCTCCCAATAAAATCAACATCAAATGGAAAACATAAAAATATAACCGTTTAAATCAAGCCCCAACGTTTAGCATCAAAACAGGGGGAGCCGTCAACTTTCAATATCAATTAACAAATCAATCAAGTCTTCAACCTCCAATTTCATACCACATTTTGGCTGCTCGTACACTACAACCGCCTCATTAAAAACTCTGACTATTAAAAACCCCTAAAATATAATCTTTAATCGAATGCATACACATAACCCTAACAATGCATCAAAAAATCACCCTATAATAGGGACACAAACAAATGAAAATTTACATACCTCGAAGTTACCCAATTCACGGAATCACTCCGACGACACACGAAGAAAGCAAAATCCCACTGCCCCGTCGTAAAAAGAAGAAAATTCTAATTTTCAAAATTGGGGATAATGGCGCATTGGAGAAGACAATAGAATTAAAGAATTAAACCAATTCAAAATTTCCGCCAAATATTACAATTTCGCCAAAGTATGACATCCACACTGTTCATGCATCGATAACAGAACCAAGGAAATCTAAGCCTGACTATTACATGAAAAAATTCTGAAAACATATCGACACGAACGGAAATGGCCGATTCTACGTCCCTGTACCAGTGCCGACATAAAAAGGTCACCGGAAAACATTCCATTCTCGACAGAAAGGACCCTACCGATACTCCCCGACACTAGTGAGTGACCAATTGCCTACTTTTCACTGTTGAAGTGTTCTAATAGTTTAGTCACCTCTTTTTCTGTGAAATACGGTGATATACAACTCCAAATTAAAGAAAAATATTTTTGAATATTGAACCACGTGGCAGAATATGATGGGGGCTCGGGTAATGCTCCCCGGGAGTGTAGAATTTTCCCTCCCTCCCTCCCATTTTGACTCCGAATTCCAATCAAGTCAAAGCCCTTCATTCCCCATCCATCTTATTTTATCATCACCTAATAGTGGGATACGATAAACATAAGGGTGTTTCTAAATGCCCCACTAGTTTTACTTTACACACCACAATTACTTTTCACACCACAAAAATAGTTTTTTTTTTAATTTTTGCTTTACACACCACACAAAAAGATAATTATATCCTTTAAGTTAAAAAAAATTAAAATCTAGCATTTACTTGAATTTAAAACAAAATAATAGATAGATATACAAACATAAAAAGAAGAAGAACGCAAAACACGAAGAACATAAAAAACAGCAGCAACTGGAACGCAAACACTATCGAAGAAGAAGAATAACAAGAGCCAAAATCGAAGCATACTCAAGAAGATCGACCTTCAATCTTCGAAATACTCAAAGCCCATGAACTATGGAGCCAATACAACAAGTTTGTAAGTATTTTCATTCCTCTTTCATGGTTCTAGGGTTTTATGTAATTTTTTGATTTTATGTGAATTTTGTGGCAATTTTTTAGTTTAAATTTTTGTAATATGTTTCAAAGATGAAATCCCATGAACTTTTGGATGAATTAGTTTGAATCTTAAACAAGTATTATCGATTTGTTTTTATCCCAATCGTTGTCGAGCTGTTCATTGTTCTCGCTGTTTGAATTCGAGGTTCATAAACATATATTTGAATAGAAATAGTGTGATTCAAAAACATGTTTTTGAATCGGCTTTAGATGAATGTGATGGCATATAACAGTTTTACGGGGATCATATACATGTTTTTGGATAGAAATAATGTGATTAAAAAACATGTCTTTGAATCGGAAATAGTGTGGTTCATAAAGATGATGTTGAATGTGATCCATTAGTTTACTGCTTTTGTTGATTCATAAACATGTTTTTGAATGGAAACAGTGTGATTCATCAACATGTTTATGAATAGAAACAAAGTGATTCATAAACATATTTTTGAATCTGTCCCAAGTTGTTCATAAAGATGTTGAATGTTGTTTTTTGTTGGGATTGTATGTAAATTATTAATATTTGATATGTAGATTCTCGGAGAAGGCCCACAGCATCTGCAAGGTGACAAAATATCCGTGAACGTAATGAAGCATCTCGAGTTGTACGAGAAGATGTAGAAAATCAAGAAGTTAATGACAGAGATGGTCGAGATGATAATCCTGAAGATGTAGCCAATGATAATCATGACCACGATGAGTTGCTTAGAGCATCATTCCTGGGAGGACCACTTGATAACTCAGTATTGATCCATTTCAAAACACATGTGGCTGCTGCTATCTAGGAGGGTAGAGAAAGAGATGTTCTCAAATGCTATTGTCTTACTGCTAAACTTCTCAAATGGAAGTGTGATAGAAGTAGTGATGGAAGGATATAATTAGGTGATCTGAACTCCTTCATCTGAGAAAATTATCGTAGAAATTCCCAAACAGAAATCTTATTTCTGCATTTGTTGAGCAGTGGCATCCAGAGAAAAACACGTTTCATCTTCCTTTCGGTGAGATGACCATCACCTTAGACGATGTGTTCTGTCTTACTGGGCTAAGGATCACAGGGACTACGGTCCAATTTATTGGTGAGGATGTGCTGTAGGACAACCAGTTGTCTGTCGTCTATTGGGGGTGTCGGCCAGTGAAGCCACAGCTGCAGCGAGCGATAGGTCTGGATTTTCAATCAAGCTGAAATGGTTGTTGGATAATTTTGCTAGACAGACATCTACTGTTGATGATAGGGTTTCATTGTATGCAGCAAGGGCGTACTTGTTATATATTGTGGGGTGTACTATTTTTGCAGACAAGAGTGGTGATCGAGTGAACATGCATTATTTGAGATTGTTTGAGGACCCTGAGGTGTTTAGGCAATATGCATAGGGAGCTGCAGCATTAGCCTATCTATATAGACAACTTGGATTGGTCTCTCGAGTTGGAGTTAAGAAGATTTCAAGGTACTTGACATTATTAGAGGTAAGTTTTACAAAGCTTTCACAGTTACATTTGTATCTTAAATGGATTGATTTTAATATTATTTATTTTCTTCATGTAGTGTTGGATTTATGAGCATTTTCCAACATTAGGTCGACCGCAACCTAATGCTCAATATCGTGATGGGGCTCCTTTAGCAGAGAGATGGTCATGTCACTACAATCCTCCAGGTTCCTAAGCCGGTGTCCAACACTACAAAGCAATGCTAGACTCCATAAGAGTTGAAGATGTAAGTGTAGTGTTTTTTCATTATTTTTCATTCACTGTTATCCTACTGCTCATTAATTAATTTTGAATTAGGGCGTGTGGGATCCGTACCAGACTTACAAGGATGACTCTGAACGCCCTGAAGTCACTTTCTATGAAGGGTGTATCATGGCCGGAGACATTATAGAGCCTTATCATCCTGATCGTGTACTGAGACAGTTTGGTCTAGTACAGTCGATCCCTCGAGCTCCTTTACAGCCCAATACAGCGAGAAGAGGAAAGAAGCCTGGTCAATACAATGTTACATGGGGAATTACCACACAACTGTTTGAAGAATGGAATAGTCACAAGTTGTCTACAGATCGTCGAGGGAGAGTGGCGCGCCCAGCTTGGCAGTGTGTGCCTGAGTACATTCCATGGTTTACTTCTATTTCGCATCCAATTGTGCGAAATCCAGCACACGCTCTCGCACCTGCCCATGACATTCATCATCATACTTCTTCCACATTGGATGGCTATCGAGTTGCGCTCAAGTATCTACAACCAGTGGTCGAACAATGGAGAGCTCCAGATGAGACGTTTTCAATAGACCAAGCAATGCGTCGAGTGGAAGAAGCATTTGAGTACTTATCTCTTCAAGCGCAGTCGAGGGAGCCTGTTTAGACGATCATATGATGTGTGTTTTTTATGTTATCAGATAGTATGATGGTTTATTTTGATATTAGATATTATGATGGATAATTGAAGTTATGTCATTTTATCTTAACATGTTTGATGTAGTATAGATGATTTGGGGTTATTTTGATATTATGACATGTTTTAACATGTTTTATATATTAGCAATGTTATTTAGCTAATTCTGTGTTTTAGAGTAATCAAAACATGTGCTTGTTTTCTTTTGAAACATGTTACTGTTCAACAACATATATTTGAATCAGCCTGCAGGCAATCCACAAACATGTTTTCGATCCTTTAGTAATTAACTCATAAACATGTGTTTGAACGTCAAAAGAGTTGGTTCATAAACATGTTTTTGAATGTTAAATACATAGGCTCATAAACATGTTTATGAACAAGGTTGTAACAGTGGAACATGAAAGTCCTATTAGAAATATGCTTGCTTAATCAAATACATAGGCTCATAAACATGTTTTTGACCAAATATTCATAGTGAATTACAAAGCAATGAATTTGTTCTGTCTTAATCAAATACAGATAGTCTACTGCATTGCGTTTTCATCAAATGGTGTGACAAGATTTTCCCATCCAATTGCGCAAACACTTCGGTTGTTTCTCCACTGAAGTGTAATAGGGGGGGAATGGGTGACCAGGAGTTAGAGAAACCTGAAATTGAATAAATAAAATAATAATTAGTACAACTCATGTGAATGAAATTATTTTTAATTCAAGAAATAAAACATACTCGAACGAAGTGATTTAAACTTTTGGATTCGCCATATTTCACCAAGGCCATGGTAATGATTCTCGGAGTAGTTGGTGGTGCAGAAAACAATGGTAGGAAAGTAGCAGGATAGCGCCCACCCAGTGTCACCAGTATGACATTGTAAGTAGATGCGATAACATGGCCCATGTCAGGCAAGATGAACCAATGATTTGGTTCTGCCTTATCTTCAAAGCAATAAACCGCTTCTTCTATCACCTCCCATCGTCCAATCTCTATAAAACATCTCTTCCACTCCTCAGGATTCTTCCTTAGCTCATACAGAATATCACAGCGGACACGACTCCAAGAATCTTCATTTCCAAAAAGCAAACCAGCAATTACACGAAACCCGCAATGGCCATCTGCTTTAACATCTTCAATCTTTGATAAGTACATGGCATTTGATCAATGTATGAGGTGGGCGGAATATCCTCAGTCCTCTTACGACGCACTACCTATACAATGCAAGGGAAATTAATAAACAACAATCATGATTATAAAGAATACTACACTAAACAGACCTTTTGTTTTTGTGGCTGCTTCATGCTAAACATGGCACTAGAAGGTGGATGAACTTCAAATAAAAATGCTTCTTTAATTGGTGAGAAACTATCTTTCACTGAATCTACATACTCAAATGCACTCTTATCACGTTTTGTTGATGTGTCTGCTTTTGATTTGGTTTTCTTTGGCCTACCACGTGTTTTGTATTGCACTTCTGGTTCAACCAATGAAGTGGTTGATGGATTCACAATTTCCCTGAATCTCTTCAACATCAACAACCTCTCAGACTCATCCGCATTTGTAAACTTCGTGTTCAATTCAGACCATGTCTCTAACCAGCGATTTCCAATATCACATCCTACATCTATCTTAACCCCTACCAATGGCTCCATATCCAACTTCCTCCAAAACCTATCCACCCTATCTATACAAATGGGCTCCGATGAACGAATATGTTCATCAATCTCATGTGCACAAGGGAGACCACATTTTGTTCTCATAACACAACCACACAGTAAAGGGTCAACCCCATATTCACCAACATTCTTCATTTCTTCTAACACCTTATCTAGTGCTGCTATAGAAACCACACCTCGAAGAAATTGAAATACGGGAGATTTGTATCTATGTTGAACAACATTGACACTCTTCTCAAATGAAGCCTTTATTGCATTGAATGAAGTTTCTAACAGATCATGCATCTTCTCCCAACATGTTTCCAAATTACCCGTATTTGTACCAAGAAACTTCTTCAATTTGGCATGTGCACCATCAGCCCTGTGTATATCAATTTTGTTAAATTATTAAACGTTAAATAACACCTTATCATAAAATATGAACAAATTGATTACATGAAAGATACCTGCAGGTAGTGGTATTATCGAAATGCATAACATTGTTTGTCCAACAATTGATAAATCTCTCTTTATACGGTTCAATCCAGTGGTTCATAACGTACTTCACAACGTTAGGATGAGCAGAATAGTCAGCCTGGAATCTACTTAGCAACTTTGTATATCGATCCTCTGTATCGGCTAACACTATCATGTTCCAAGCACTAAGGAATGATTCCCACTGATCTTTGGTGTGAAACTTCTTCTTACAATTAGCAGCAATGTTCTTATTGATATGCCACCGACATAAAAAGTGATGGGAAGTAGGGAAAGTTGTATGAATTGCATTCATCAATGCGATTTCTCTGTCGGTGATAATGACATTGGGCAAGTTCGTCTGGTCCATGAGCCCTTTCAGTACGGTCAACGCCCATGTGTAATTATCCTCTTTCTCTGACTCTAAATAAGCACATGCAATGGAGAATGTCATGTTGGTCGAAGTAATACCAACTATTTCAAACAACGGCAGCCTGTACCGATTTGTCTTATACGTGCAATCCATCAATAACACATTAGGAAAGGCTCGAAGCAACTGCACACTCATTGGGTGAGCATAGAAGAGATCTTTTACTGTGTCTGTTTGCTGACACCGTCTTGTATATTGATAGTAGCCATGCTCCTCCAATTTTCCCAAAAGATATTGCATCTGTGAACGCCCATCATGCTCCAAATATCTATGTTTATGGCGGATATTGTAGATTGTCTTAATGGTTGACCTATTTTGTGAAAAGCTCTTCTGCAGTGCTGCTAATATCTATTTTGGTCGAGTGTGAGCACTCGACATACTTGCCACTAAGCTCTCTTCCTCAGATGACAATCGACCTGCAAATGCATGCCCTTCCAGGTACTGTGCCAGTGAATGGTTGTGATAACCACAAACAACATGTAAAGACCATTGCCATACATCTGGAAAATAAATCCCTTTAAGGCTGATGAGGACATCCATAGCAATGATGAAGTCAATGAAGAGCTGCAATTCAAAGGACCCGTCACAAGACTACGAGCTAAGAAGTTGCAAGAATATTTGCAAGCTGTAATTCGCAAGAAGTTCGAAGTTGAAGACGGAGTACAAGGAAGCTTGAAGATGATGTCTTTATTGAAGATGGAAGATGGAGATCAAGATGTGGAGTGCAATACATGAAGGAGGCGTGCAAGAAGTGCTTTTGTTGGGCTTGATGTGTATACTTGCTATTCAGCCCAAGATAAGCATGCATGGTGGAAAAGCCCAAAATACTCGGCCCTTAATGATCCAATTAAGGGGATTGATTTATTAGACTATAGTGCTTTATTTATTTTATTTTGGACGAATGTTTGCAGATTTTTAAGTTAGGATTTTCGGTTATTTTAGATAGAGATTTGACTAGTTTTTTAGATAAGGCAAGATCTACAAAATCTACCTTAAATAGAATTCTAGTTTAGGAAGTTGTTGAAGTCCAATTCTAGTTCAAATTGGACCCCTTATTTTCGTCCATTAGGCCTTAGATTTTCGGTCCACCTATTATAAATAGGGGATCCATATTTCATTGTTACTTTAGACCATATTTGATAATTTTAAGCTTTGCTTTCAATATTGTCTCAACCCCATTTTATATCTTTGTGAGTTTAGATCTTTTAAATTCATACTCTTAGATTTAGCATCTCTAAGTTTTACAAAGGGAATTCGCCGTCCACATTCGAGGGATCGTCGGAAACTCGCTATCGAAGAACAACTTAAAGAATTTGGCCTTGTGTACGTTCGAGATTCAAGGCAACTTTCGGGTTGTAATTCACATCGACAATACATCATCCATTGCCGCCGATCGACGTCTTCCAACCACCATCAACGTCCATTTCAAGTCCAGCCATAGTTCGAGCCAAGTTCCATCATCGATCATTTCATCCGTAAGTCCGTTACAACTCTATCATACCCTATCTACTCTAGCCCTTCTAAACCTGTTCCAAATCATCGAACACCTTCATCCATACCTTCATCTTGTTCGTCCCAAAACAGCCCTACCATTGTTTGGATTTGTGTTACTTTGTGTGATATTGTCTAGGTATTTTAATTGAGTCTTAGTCGTCTAGTTTTCGAGTATAGAATCCTTTCGTACCGACGTAGTTTCTTTCTTAGTTTCCGCATCTTTTGTGTCTCGTTGTGTCATTTAGTCCCGGGTCACATCATAAATTGGTATCAAGAGTCACGTCGGTTTATATCGTTCGTGGTTACATACTCGTTTATTTGTCCCGTTTATTTTGATTTTGAGTTTTATCGAATTGTACTTTATTTTTCCGTATTGTTCATAGTTAAAAAAAAGATCGTACAAAAAAAAGAGAAAAGAACGATAAAAAAAAATCAGATAAAAAAAAAAAAGAAATCCGAAAATACAAAAAAAAAGGGAAATAAATTCATTGTTTCCTTTTTGTGTCTATTTTATTTTGGTACCTTCCTTTTAGGTACAAATCCATAGTTGGTTATTTCCTTTTAGATTCCCTTTCTTTTAGGAAATTTCCTTCTTAGTTTGTTTTGATTTTGGTAACTACTTTAGATCTCTATTTTTATTTTTGGATTCTTTCCTTCTAGAGTCTAGGCTAATTAAGGTATTTAGATTGTGTCACATAGATTGATACATATCCAAATCCCCTATTACCTTATCTCTTTCTTTCTTTCCTTATCTATCCTATTTCTTTCCATATCCTTTCTAGATTTATTTTTGGATTTCCCAATCTTATTGGAACTTCATTAATTGATCTATCTCTTTCCTTTTCTCCCTCCACCATACACGACCACCACCTATACTCCATACATCAATTTCGACAGCCCCTACACCACACATACTCAACCCGTATCTCATTCATATACACTCCAAATTCATCCGTGTTCCGAACATCGCATTCCCATCCTTTCCTCTACACAAGACCGCCGAGTTCCCTACTCCATTTACACGATTTTTCACACACTGTGCACCCATATATTGAGTGATACACGAGTGGTAAAATCAAGAGTGAAAACAAACGAGTGACGTCAGATTGTGAGGTCCTACCTTGTTTTCTTTTACGTTTGTTCGTTTTGTAGGTTTCATGAAGAAAGGTACCCGTTCCGAGTCATCCTTGACTCCCCCAGCCGACACTCCACCTTTGGACCCATCCCGAGATCCGTCCAAAGCCCCCATGGAGTCTACTTCGGATCCACCCGCACAATGGGATCCTAAGTATCATTTTGAGGCACTCTCAAAACACTTCCAGAGACAGCATCAGGCCCTGTCTGACAAACTTGATGATTTAGTGCATGCCCTTGAACGCACTAAAACTACTCTGACCATTACACAGCCTGTTCGTGGTCAAGCTCGACAACACCAACGACAAAATGAGCACGAGGAGGAGTATTTCGATGAGAATACATCTGATACTGATCATGGACGCCGACAGAGGCGTGATGACTATGGTGAAGATCGCATGCTCAATAACATCAAGACGAGCATTCCGGAGTTTGAAGGCCTTCACGATCCCGATATCTATCTTGATTGGGAACGTAAGGTAGAAAAGATTTTTGACTGCTACGACTTCACAAAAGTCAAAAAGGTGCAGTTAGCCTGTTTGGAGTTCAGAGGCTACGCAGCCACTTGGTGGGAGATGCAGCAAGAAAGAAGGCGCAGAAATCGCAATCCGCCAATTGATACATGGGAAGAAATGAAGGGATTGATGCGAGGACGCTTTATTCCAGTCCATTATGAGAGAGAGCTCGAAAAGAAGCTCAACCGGATCAAACAAGGCACCCGTTCGATTGAAGAATATCACAAAGAGTTGGAGACAGCCTTGAACCGAGTCGGGAAGGAGGAGACTTTAAATGCTACCATCATTAGGTACATTGAAGGCATGAATCCCGACATTGCTTGTGAAGTCGAGTTGAAGGACTTCACCAGTGTAGAAAGGATGGTGCAGTACGCATCGATTGTGGAGAAGCAGTTGAGAGAAGGCCATCGCCGTTCTCATCACAGTGCCACCGCCAGTAGACCCTCCTGGAACAAAGGTACACATTCCACATCACCTTCTACACCTTCTTCTGAGTCCACACGACCCCGAGGTCAGCCCGGACCACCCGATCGACGTTTCGACCGCTCTACACCGCAGTCCAGTCGTAGACCCGAGTCTACACCGACGTCGACCCCAAGGCCCCCATTCCAACGGCCCAATCAGCCCAATACGACGCCGAATGCAGCCCCTAATCGAGCCCGTGACATCCAGTGTCATAAATGCCAAGGTTGGGGCCATTTTCAGAATCAGTGCCCGAACCGTCGTGTTTTATTCCTCAACGAACAAAACGGGCTTGAATCAGCCAGTGAAGACGAAGAGGAGCCCCAGGCCATCGCCCCTAGTGCCGCCGAAGTCCCTGAAGCCGACGAGGAAGATGAAGAGACCGAATTGCCTCATGTCAGTCTAGTGTCCATTCGCAGTCTGAACATCAATCGAGAAGACGAAGAGCAATCACAGCGTGAGAACATATTCTACATGCGCGTTGCAATCAAGGATCAGACTTATGCGATGATCATAGACAGTGGGAGTGTAATCAACGCAATCAGCCAATACGCCGTTGATAAACTCGCCCTTACCACAACAAAGCATCTAAAGCCATACAAGCTGAAATGGCTCACTGATCGTGGTTCCATCAGAGTTACAGGTCAGGTACATGTTTCATTTACTAAAGGTCGTTATTCTGACACTGTTCTTTGTGATGTTATTCCTATGGAGGCAGCCCATATTCTTTTAGGAAGACCGTGGCAATTCGACAGAAAAGCAGTTCACGATGGTTTGGCCAACACCTATTCGATCACCATGGATGGCCGAACTACTGTACTCAAGCCACTCGCTCCTAAAGCTGTTGCAGAGGATCAAGAGAGGATGCAAGAGAGATTTAAGCAAGAACGGGCAAAGCAAGCCGCAGCCACCGCCCGGACCACCGCCGTGAACGGCCAAGTTTCGGCCGAATGTTCACTGCCGAGTTCTTCTTCACACTCGGCCAATACAGCCCCTTTGAAGGCTTCCAATGAAGCCTTAGTTCGTGGCAAATCATCCGGATCAGCCCCCAAAGTTGAACAAAATCGGTCTTTGTTCATCTCAGTTAAAGGCGTAGAGAAAGTACTTAAAGCAGGTTTACCTTTCGTTCTTTTATCTTATAAGGACAGTGCTACTAATAGTGTTTTTTTGCCTTGTGATGTGCAGCCCCTTATGGAGGAGTTCGCGGACGTGTTCCCGGAAGAGATTCCAAGTGGATTACCTCCAGTTCGTGGGATCGAGCACCAGATCGACTTCGTACCCGGCGCAGTCTTACCCAATAGACCGGCGTACCGCACGTCCCCCGAGGAGACGAAGGAGATCGACCGCCAAGTGAAGGAGTTGCTAGAGAAGAAGCAAATCCATGAGTCGATGAGCCCTTGTGCAGTTCCAGTCATCCTAGTGCCAAAGAAGAACAATGAATGGAGGATGTGCATGGATTGCCGCGCCATCAACAAAATAACGGTTAAGTACAGATTTCCTATCCCTAGACTTGATGATATGCTAGATGAATTAAGTGGTTCTAATGTGTTTTCTAAGATAGATTTAAGATCTGGTTATTTTCAAGTTCGAATGCATGAAGGGGATGAATGGAAAACTGCGTTTAAAACAAAGCATGGTCTATATGAGTGGTTAGTTATGCCATTTGGTCTCACTAATGCACCGAGCACGTTTATGAGGTTAATGAACCATGTTTTGCGTGATGTGATTGGTAAATTCGTGGTTGTTTACTTTGATGATATCTTGATTTACAGTCACAGTGCACAGGCGCACCTAGAACACCTTAGGCGTGTTTTTATGCTCTTGCGTGATGCAAAGTTGTATGGAAATTTGTCTAAGTGTTCCTTTTGCATAGATGAAGTCATTTTTCTAGGCTTTGTCGTCAGTTTTCATGGTATTGAGGTAGACCGTTCCAAAATCAAGGCGATTGAGGAATGGCCAACCCCGAAAAATGCTTCGGAAGTTCGGTCCTTTCATGGACTCGCCGGTTTTTACCGACGTTTTGTGCGTGATTTTTCTAGTATAGCCGCCCCTCTTACTGAGCTAAGTAAGAAGGATCGGAAATTTGAGTGGGGTAAACAACAAGAGCATGCATTTACTACTTTGAAATCTTTGTTATGTTCTGCTCCTGTTCTTCGTTTACCTGATTTTACTAAGACTTTTGAGATCGAGTGTGATGCTTCGGGCATAGGTATTGGTGCAGTTTTGATGCAGGATCACAGGCCCGTCGCCTACTTCAGTGAGAAGCTTAGTGGCGCCAGTTTGAGGTATTCTACGTACGACAAGGAGCTTTATGCTTTGAAGCGTGCATTGGATACATGGCAGCACTATCTTTGGCCCAAGGAGTTCGTGATTCACACGGACCACGAGAGCTTAAAGCACCTCAAAGGACAGCAAAATTTGAACAAGAGACATGCAAGATGGGTGGAATTCATCGAGTCCTTCCCATATGTGATCAAGTACAAGAAAGGTGAAGAAAACGTCGTCGCAGACGCGTTATCTCGAAGGTACGCACTTCTGAACTTAATGCATGCTAAGATGCTTGGTTTCGAGTCCATTAAGTCGTTATATGTTGAGGATGCCTATTTCAGCCCCATTTATGCTTCATGTGTGTCAAAATCTAGAGCTATTGATGGTTATTATGTGCATGATGGGTTTTTGTTTAAGGAGTCTAAGTTATGCATTCCTATTTGTTCTATGCGTGAGCTACTTGTGTTAGAATCGCATGCGGGGGGTTTAATGGGTCACTTTGGTGTACATAAAACATTGAACTTGCTGCATGGACACTTCTTTTGGCCGCATATGCGTAGGGATGTAGAGAATGTGTATAGTCGTTGCATTACTTGTCGTCAAGCCAAGTCCACTTCACACCCGTTTGGATTGTACACGCCGTTACTCGCCCCTACAGCCCCTTGGATCGACATATCTATGGATTTCATCTTGGGATTACCTAGGTCTAGGTCGGGTAAAGATTCGGTGTTTGTTGTAGTTGATCGGTTCTCTAAAATGGCTCATTTCATTGCATGTAGGAAAACCGATGATGCTGTTTACATTGCCAACTTGTTCTTTGTGCATGTTGTTCGATTGCATGGAATTCATCGTACTATTATTAGTGATAGGGATTCTAAGTTTTTAGGACATTTCTGGCGTGTTTTGTGGGGAAAATTAGGAACTAAGTTATTATTTTCTACTGCATGTCATCCACAAACCGATGGTCAAACTGAGGTTGTGAATCGTACATTAGGAGCTTTACTTAGGTCTCTAATTAAGAACAATTTGAAGTCATGGGAAGAGTGTTTACCATATGCTGAATTTGCTTATAATCGTGTTATTCATTCTTCTACTAACATGTCTCCATTTGAGGTCGTTTATGGATTTAATCCGTTAACTCCTACTGATTTGATTCCTTTACCCATTGAGCATCTAACGAGTGTTAAAGGTATGAAGAGAGTTGATTTTATTCGAGAGATGCATGAGAAGGTTCGTGTCCGGATTGAGCACAAAGGCGCTCAAACCGTCGCTGCACGCAACACGAGGCGCAAACGAGTTGTTTTCCAACCCGGAGATCGAGTTTGGATCCATTTGAGTCCAGGCCGATTCCCTAACCTAAGGAAGTCGAAGTTGTCGCCCCGTGGAGATGGCCCATTCACTGTTTTGAGCCGTGTTAATGATAATGCATACCGCATTGATCTCCCTGGTGAGTACAAGTGTTCTTCTACGTTTAATGTTGCTGATTTGTCTCCTTTTTCTGCAGATGAATTCGACCATGATGACACTTCAAATTCGAGGACGAATTCTCTTCAACAGGGGGGGAATGATGAGGACATCCATAGCAATGATGAAGTCAATGAAGAGCTGCAATTCAAAGGACCCGTCACAAGACTACGAGCTAAGAAGTTGCAAGAATATTTGCAAGCTGTAATTCGCAAGAAGTTCGAAGTTGAAGACGGAGTACAAGGAAGCTTGAAGATGATGTCTTTATTGAAGATGGAAGATGGAGATCAAGATGTGGAGTGCAATACATGAAGGAGGCGTGCAAGAAGTGCTTTTGTTGGGCTTGATGTGTATACTTGCTATTCAGCCCAAGTTAAGCATGCATGGTGGAAAAGCCCAAAATACTCGGCCCTTAATGATCCAATTAAGGGGATTGATTTATTAGACTATAGTGCTTTATTTATTTTATTTTGGACGAATTTTTGCAGATTTTTAAGTTAGGATTTTCGGTTATTTTAGATAGAGATTTGACTAGTTTTTTAGATAAGGCAAGATCTACAAAATCTACCTTAAATAGAATTCTAGTTTATGAAGTTGTTGAAGTCCAATTCTAGTTCAAATTGGACTCCTTAGTTTCGTCCATTAGGCCTTAGATTTTCGGTCCACCTATTATAAATAGGGGATCCATATTTCATTGTTACTTTAGACCATATTTGATAATTTTAAGCTTTGCTTTCAATATTGTCTCAACCCCATTTTATATCTTTGTGAGTTTAGATCTTTTAAATTCATACTCTTAGATTTAGCATCTCTAAGTTTTACAAAGGGAATTCGCCGTCCACGTTCGAGGGATCGTCGGAAACTCGCTATCGAAGAACAACTTAAAGAATTTGGCCTTGTGTACGTTCGAGATTCAAGGCAACTTTCGGGTTGTAATTCACATCGACAATACATCATCCATTGCCGCCGATCGACGTCTTCCAACCACCATCAACGTCCGTTTCAAGTCCAGCTATAGTTCGAGCCAAGTTCCATCATCGATCGTTTCATCCGTAAGTCCGTTACAACTCTATCATACCCTATCTACTCTAGCCCTTCTAAACCTGTTCCAAATCATCGAACACCTTCATCCATACCTTCATCTTGGTCGTCCCAAAACAGCCCTACCATTGTTTAGATTTGTGTTACTTTGTGTGATATTGTCTAGGTATTTTAATTGAGTCTTAGTCGTCTAGTTTTCGAGTATAGAATCCTTTCTTACCGACGTAGTTTCTTTCCTAGTTTCCGCGTCTTTTGTGTCTCGTTGTGTCATTTAGTCCCGGGTCACATCAAAGGCTAAAGGGACATCCACATTTTTTAATCCCAGTTTTTTTCTCCTTCTTGCCTTTTTTTTTCATTTCTTCTTCTTCTTCTTCTACTTCTACATTTTCTTCTATAACTTTAGAGATTTGCACCTGAATTGTCTTTTTAGGCGCACGGTAATGACCACTCCTTTCACAGCTCAACATCAAACGAGGTAGTCTTCTTTCATCACCAGTTTCAGAATAACTCACAATGATAACAATACCAAGGGGAAGAGCTCTTGCACGCACCCATTTGATCAAATCTTCACGAGAATCAAATAATTCCATATTGTGTGGAATACATCTTGATAATCAGGTTGCAACTCAAGATTAATTGGGCCATCGACATTGCTCCCGGTAAATGCCTACAAAAGTGTAAAAATATGCAAGTACCATAATAGTTTGATCGATAAAATCCCAAAACAGGCATGTTTGATTGTTCAAAATCATGTTTATGAACAGAAAGCACTAAGTTCACAAACATGTTTTTGTGTCAACTACATTATATTCAAAAATATGTTTCTGATCCTAAATAAGTTAGGTCATAAACTTGTTTGTGATCCTATTATTAGGGATACATAAACATGTTTTCGAATGTCCTTCACAACATTCAAACTGTTATTTATGAACGACTATCGACGATGGAAATGATGGAACGAACGGAAAAATAAAAAAAATCAGTGTAAACAGTAGGAAATAACTTACATTACTTGTTTCTTCGTCATTTCCACCCTCCATAGTTGATTTAATCCCAATGTGCTCAAATTGAAATGTTGTAAAACCCTAAAAGTGTTGAACCATTTTGTTTTTGTATTTCATACATTCTTTGAACGTTTATCTGGAAACAATTCATACATTTTTTTGGTTGTTGAACCAGTTTTTTTTTGTATTTTTTAATTAAATATATCATTTCTTTTTTTTGGTGTGTAAAATAAAAAGTGTAGTGTATTGAAGTAAAAAAAGGATATTTTAGTAATCTCAAAATTAATTATTTATGCATTATTTTTTTTTTGTTGTGTAAAGTAAAACTAGTGGGCATTTAGAATCACCCTAAAAAATAAATCGCTTTCGAATCCCTGCAAAGTTGTGTCGGGTAGAAAAATATCAAAGAAAATGGGGCATGGAAGCTCCAAAGATGAAACTCGGGATGAGTCAACTGATTCTTCTGCTTCTGCAACTTCCAAAATTCATAGACTTCGTCAGCGCCTCCACCTCCACCGCTCCCACTTCCGCCGCCGCAATCTCGCCTCCGATTCAGGCTCCAACCTAAGCAAAATACTCAATGAGGAAGACTTCGCCGGCATCGCCCTCCTTCGCCTCATTGCCGTATGTCATCTCTCCCCGTTCTTCAAATTTCGCTCTTATTTTCTCCTTTTTTTGTTTATTTCTTCATTGTAAATTTGTGATTCAATGGTTGTTGAAGGCGGAGATGAAATTCAAGGATAAATGGCTTGCATGCGTTTCTCTTGGCGAGCAGACATTTCGAACTGCCATATCTGATCAGTTAAGTCCCTTTTCTCCCTTTTTGGAAATTTTAATCGATATTTTTTGCCTATTAAATTTCATGATTTCTATTTATGATGTTTTCATGCGAATAACTAGGTAATTCGTCCTCCTTTTTCATCTGGCCTTAGAAAAAATATGATAATAATAACAATTTAGTCAGACACGAGAATATTCTCAACACTGTATAACGGTTTTTTTAGCCTCTCCATTCTATCACCTGGTTTATGTAGGCAAGATTTTACTAGATATGCGTATCGGATGCGGTCACTATTCATTTTTGTCCTGGCTGGACCTTTTCTCCTTTGCCCGTTTGAATTTTGAATTGGGCGATGAGTGAGTGAATGGAGCCAGCCTGGGATTTTCTGATAAATTCAGCAGAACCAAATTACTTGTCTCAGTCATCAGCATTAGCTATTTTTTGTTCTCTCTTGATTTGGATGGGGTTCTCACTCTCGGCGGACACTTTCATTTATAAATATAACCCGCATTGTCTGAACAACAGTCACTCAGCATATCTGAATGTTGGTTGAAGCTTGACATGAAAGGAAATTAATCAGAAACAGTGTCTGCTTCTGTCCTGAAAGTTTTCATAGCTACACTTATGCACACCTTTAAGTCTCAAGTTATTTTGTTTTTCTAATCCAGGTTAAGTGTTCTTGTTGTACTTGTATCTATGATGCTATTTTTGTAAAATACTTGCAAGAAAGTCCTAAGTGTTGACCACATGGTATTTTTTACTTTTGTATTTGTCTTAACATTAAGAAGTCCTTGGAAATTCATATTTTTGGAAAAGTCCAAGTTAAGGGTGGAAATAAGGTGAAGTTTGGGGGACACCCCCGTGGCAGCTTTATGTCTTTCCTCCGACCACATTTCTCATCTTCACAATGCATCCATTGCCTCTTTCGTGACTTTCAGCTGCCTCTCCTCTTTTGAATCCTCTTTAACATGCTATTTTCAGTTCTTCCATTAGCTTAGAGAAACAGAGTTATAAGATAAGCCATGTGCTCATTATGAGAACATTGGGAGAGGGTGCCATTTGTTCACAATGCAGATGATGTTAGGAGTTTGGCCGTGGAGCCCTCTAGTGTGTTTTCTTGTGAATCCCTTTTATCTTTTCATCCCTAATTTTTTTTTCTCCTCTCCCTTTGACTGATGGTTTTGGGGAACTTATCCACTTGTGTCATACTACAGAAACATTTTGTGAGTTGTTTCTTTCCCTAAATTGGTGTGTTGTTGATAGCGAGCCGCTGATTAAGGTTTTCTCCAGGTGTGTTAAGAAGGATATTGCTTGAACCTTATGTAACTGTTTTCCTTTGTTAAATATTTCAGTAGTGCAATTGTGTGTTCATGGGCTGAGCAGTTATCGAATATCCGTGGCCACTAGTTGGATAGGGTATTTATATTCAGTTTCTAGGAGATAAAAGAATTGTAGTATTTATTGGCATTGTGCTTGGACAGGTTCAACCTGGGTGTTTTTCTTTTCTGATAAATCAAAAACCTTTTTTTTTGTTTGGGTAATTTAGTTCTCAATTCCCTTTAATCTATCAGTTGTGTATGCATTTGTAGTATTTATCGGCATTGTGCTTGGACAGGTTCGACCTGGGTGTTCTTCTTTTCTGATAAATCAAAAACCTTTTTTTTTTTTGTTTGGGTAATTTAGTTCTCAATTCCCTTTACTCCATCAGTTGTGTAGGCATGTCTCCAAAGATAGGGATCATATTTTTGACATTGCTCCTTCTGTCTTAATTTATGGTACAAGACACTAAAGGAATCTATTGTGTGTGGAAGGTGTTTCCACAATCTGTTTTCGAATTGCTATACTCTAATCTTGGCGCCTTAATTAATTTGAGCGGTCATGTATTGTGGGGTCTCATTGTTCAGACATTTCATGGTCCATTTGGTTAGACAGAAAATTAGGAGAGTCTTTACTGTGAAGAGTCTGTGGAGGAGTTATGGGATATGATCAAATTTAGGTGTTGCTTGGTGATGGTATGAGTTCACAAAGACTTCACAACAGTTATTTTCTCTAGTTCGCTAGAGATAAAACCGCTGTACTATAGTCTATAGATTGTATTTTTGAGTTGGTTTTGGATTCCTCATCTCATGCTTCATTTTTAGGAAAATTTACTTGTATCTTACATCAAATTGTTAAATTGTTGAAGTACTCGACATAGCATTTCATTTTTTTTAACTACTTGTTTGTTTGCTCTAGGTCATCCTATTTTATTACCCTTAGTTAAAGTATGTTTTCATGGTCCTATTTTTTATTTTTTTTATTTTAGATTTGATTATCTATTTAGTTTACATTATTAATTAAGAATTTTATTATGATTATGATTATGATTTATGTTTCTTGTTTTTCAAGTTTTATTATATTATAAATAGTCATGTCTAGATTGTTATTCTAGGAGTTGAATTTGATATAAAATTGTGGTTTGTGTTTTGGTGCAATCTTCAGTATTCTTGCTGAAATCGCAATCTTCAGTATTCTTGCTGAAATCAACGAATTGTGCTCCGTTCTCGTGTTCTTTCGGATATTCTTAGAATCAGTGGATTATAGACGCTGTTGCATCGGGGGGGGGGGGGGGGTTTCCTTTATGTGGGATGAAAGTGAGACATAAAATACTAAATTCCTATAAAAATAGATGAAACTTTTCCTTTTGGCATCCACGAGTTGCTTTGAACATAACTTCTAAAAAGGATCTTGTTTTGATACATAATTTTACATAGTGGAGAGTACATTAGTTATTTAACTTTAAAGGGTAAAAACAAATATACCCTTACCATTTTTCCTTTAATGCAAAAAAACTCATTCATTAAAAATATAGTGTAAAAACCCACGTGTCAAGAAAATATATGCACTATTCCATACCCCCTTCCCAAATTAGCAATATTAAATATTTGATTGTATTGTCCATTATATCCCCCACACTTGGATATTTTTAACAATTTGTAAATTTTGTCGAAATGCTTCAATATTTTCTTTTGTAATTATGATAAATTAAGTAAAAATAATTACAATACTCAAAATTAGGTTTACGATGTAGGGGTAGTGAGGAACTTTAATAATTTAATAATTATCATTGTACTTATATAGTTGATGTATTTTGGACAATTATTATGTCAAATAAGTCAAGAAAAAATATGAAAAACTTCAATTCTCATAATACTCATGTGTCCACTACATTTCCTAATAATTTTGATATGTAGGGTTTTTTTGAAGGATTTTCTTTTGACATGTGGAGTTTTTAGGTTATATTTTTAACAAGGTGGGGGGAGGTTGCATTTTTCGGAAAAACAGAAGAGATATATTTGTCCTTTGACCTTGTTTTAATTGGCTTTGCAATTTATGTTCTCATGCCATCACTTGCTTTTTCAAAATTTTGATTTTTGTGCATGCTTCTAATGAAAAGTAGCCTGAGCTGCATTGATTTGCCAAATTACATGTCTTCCATGAGATGACATTACAAGGGTACTTTTTTTAGAAAGGTGATTGCTATTGCATGATTTTATCATAGTTACATAGTAGTTTTGCTTCTAAGAGAAGTTTTACTGTTCCTGAACATTGACAGGCATTGATTGTTTTCTTGACTCTTTTTGTACAGGACTGACCAGCCTGTCTGGAACTCTGTGAGTATTTGCCGAACATTATTTTATTAACAGTTGAATCTACTGTCAAAACAAATCAAGTTTTCTTTTCAACCAAATCATTTAGGTAAATGTGTCATTGTAGAGTCAAGAACTGAATAATTTACTTTTGAATATTGAGGCTAAAAATCTTTGACTAATCAGGGTACTATGAAAGTCATCCAGGTGTTCTTTATGCAAAATGAAAGGACTGCCACTTAATAAGCGGTTTCTAGATGCACACTATTGTAAACCCTTTCATAATATGTATAGCTTGCCTGAGTTTGTATCCTAATATTTTTTTCTCTCTCTCTGATAGTTTCTTTAAATCTACAGTTTACATTGTAGGCATACACGTGTGCTTGCGCACACCCATATATATATATATGTATATATATCTACATGTATGTGTATAATTTTTTGTATTGATGTTAATTTAAGTTCACTATAATTCTTTTGTTCTAATGTTATTTAACAGATGAAAGTGGGGTTTTCTTAAATTGAGTGAGAACTCTATATTATTGTGCATTGAAAAGCAAATTACTAAAGATTTAGTATAAATTCACTTATAGGTGATTTTCATGACATGCTAGAGAGACATTTTAATTTCTGTCGATTAGAGATGTATTAATGTATATTTAATCTTGAATATTTTGTTTTATTTGCTACAAATATAATATTTATAAATTTTATCATTGACCATAATAAATAGTTGATGATTGGTAGTTTAAATACCCCCCTCCCCCACCAACCCACTCACTCACAAACATAGCACCCCCGAATGCAGGCATGTTTTTTCTGTTGTAACATTTTCTCGACTCTCAAGGAATTATTACTGCATCACTCTACAGGAGAAAAAGCTTCTTTTGGAAAGAAATGGTGCACATGTGGCAAGAATATCTGTATTTGAGGTTTGTGCCTTATGTTGTTCTGATGACGATTTCATGAATGTTGTTTCAATCAGGATAAAATATATCATTAAGAAACTCTCTCTCTCTCTCTCTCTCTCTGTTGTCTTATTCATTTGAAACAGATTGATGGTATCTTTCCAGTTATTACTTGATGTTCTGTCTTAATAGGCTAGTATACCAACTGAAAGTCAATCTCATTCTTATTTTCAATGCAGACTAACAGGGTGTCCAAGAACAATCTTATTGGTTACTGTGAGATTGATCTGTATGATTTTCTTACTCGGGTGAGATTAACTAATCTCAGGGCTTTTCCTGTTTACGATTTTACACTGTGGACATGATGTGTTAGTTGAATTGAAAATCTTACCTAAAAACTATCTTTCCTGAGAACATTATACTGAATCAAGCTTAATAGAAATATCTATCTTGCATCTTACGAGCTCAGTATGTGTATTAAAATTAAATTGGAACAATCAATGAGTGGTTGATGATTGGTCATACATTTAATAAGCAACTTGATCAATTGCCTGAAGTTGAGTTGTAAGGTGTGGAGAAGCCTTAATTATTCAGCTGAAAATAATTACACTTGGAAAACTTGAAACTAAGAAAATTACTAATGTTTTATTGCATTGAGTGACAGAAGCTACAGATAATTTACCTTTCAGCGGCTTCAAGTTTCTCCTTTCTTTATTTCCTGATAGAAGACGAGTAATTAATGCATCATTTATTTTGAATTGATGTGGAGAATATATCGTCTAATTTATTTTGAGTTGATGTTGAGAAGAATATTTTCTCACCTTTTTCTTTTCCCTCTTTCTCCTTTTAATCCTCATACCAACTATTTTGTAGGACTCAGATTCTGACATAGACGTATATGATTTATTAGATCCCACTTCAGCTGGAGGAATTGTTGGCAATATAAGGTTGTCATGTTCCATTGAGGTGCGGATATTTCTGATACTTATGTTTCAGCCATATGCAACTCCATTTGTATATGCCTCAAACTCGTTGTTGTGACATTTGTAGGACCCAATGGAAACAGAAAAGAGTTTTGCCCGTCGTATTTTGTCTATTGTGGTATGTGATAACATTCCGTGTAATACAATTGACATCATATGGATCTTGCATAAGTGAATCGTTTGGAGGAATGAAAATTGTTGCTAGTGTTCATTTGAATGTTTAATTCTTTTTATTCTTCTTGATCTCTAGTCTTTACTTTTATAGAAAGTTGTTATAATTTTACATCTAATGATGCACTGGGTTGTCAGATTTAGCTGTTTAAACCTCCCAAATTTGATTCTAGCACTAAAAATTAATGAGAGAACTTCATATTGCTTGTCGTGTCATTGATAACTTAATAAGTCTGAAAAATTATGTGGTACTGTGTGCCAAGTTTGTTTTACTTTGCTTATAAGCACTTTAAAATATGTTATTAGATGTATCAGAGCTCATAAGCTCCTTAATACTGTTTGGTATTTTTTTCTTCTTCTAAGAAGAGTGTATTACTCCTCAGAATAGCATGCTATGACCTTATAAACTGTATTTGAGAAAAAAGTAAGAAGACCATTTTTGAAGAAAAAAAGATCTTATTTTGGTGGATTCCTCTAAATTTGATGATGTTGAATGCAAAATTGCCATTATTTACATTAGAAATCCTTTTGATCTTACTTTATCCTAATAATCCAACGACTTGTTTTTTAAATAGAATCTACCATATCCAGAAACAACATATAGGATATAACAGCTCATAATGTCTTTTAGATAAGTATGGCTGAATAAGCAAAGTGCGCGCTTGGTGGTAAATCTGAATAAGCAAAGTGCGCGCTTGGTGGTAAATTTAGTATGCTCGGGGAATATATAAGTGATTATCTCCTAAAGGAAAAGTTGGATGAGCACATCGGAAGGATGAGGGCAAAAATTAAAATTTCCCAATTTGAAAATGACGTGATGGTAGGATCTTCTAAATAACACTATGAACCATTAACTCTAGAAGGAAATTCTTCCACCTGCATTTTAGCTTATCAAATCATCCGAGGGTTTGAGATTGGACAGACTCTAGCTATCTAGCAATCGGTATTTCTGGTTAAACTCAAATATTCTTTTTTCCCTTTATGCATTGTAAGGATTGCTTAGTTTTACTACATCTGAGTTGGTGCAAAGAAACCATATCTGGAACTGTAAACACAACAAGTTATCTTCAGATGCAAGGGTATCAACAATAATCTGCCTCTTATCTACCTGGAGCATTCTTTTCTTTGTGGAATAATACAGTTATGTCTGTCCTTTTTTTTTTTTAAATACAGGATTATGATGAAAGCGGAAATCTTTCATATGCTGAATTCTCTGACCTAATTGATGCATTTGGCAATCAACTAGCTGCTACCAAGGTGCAAATGAATAACTGTTTCATTTCTCACACCACTAGTAGGCATTATTTGTTGTTGGATTTTGATGTACTATGTGGAGACCATATCCTGTTTGAGGTGGTCATTTAACATGATACCAGAACTTGGGTAAATGAAATATCCTGTGTTCGAAACTCACAGCCACCCATCTATTAAAAAATATCCATGTGCTAGGCTTTGATATAGAGTAAGTTGCGTGTACAAGGGTGTGTTGAAGATATTAATTTAAATGTTAAAATAATGCTCCTGCGTACTAGCTATATCTTTTAGATAAGGTGGTCATTTAACATATTCTACTTTCTGCAACTTACTAATCTATTTAATTTGACATGTGGAAAGGCTTGCTCTTCTAATGATTCAAGTTTGTCTTGATCAATTGATCTCATCCTTCATATAAACACCTCAAGGAGGAATGCACGCATTGATGAATGTCAGTCTGCCAAATTTAAAAATTTATTATTGCTGTGCAGTAGTGAGTAGGATTGTCTGCTACGAGGAATGGTGAACTCGACTATTTTGAAGAAACATGAGGGGTTTTGTTTGTTAAAGTAAACTATGGATCAAACGGGAATCAAAATGAGATGCAACTAAAATCAATTAAAGATATTATAGTAAGCGAACAATCTACAGTAATTGATTAAATTCAATAATATATAATTTAACATATCAATTAAGCACAATATACTATCAATATAATAAGACGAAGGCATAAAATGGCACACAACAAATTTTCAGGTTTGTTCTATTCTTATTGATTAAGAGGCATTTGTTGCTAGGGAACAATCAAATATCATTTATAAACTGTTTGTCATTCCTTCAAGTGATCCCTATTCAGAATGGGGAATAAGAGCCATTTGAGAACCTCAAAGTCATCCAGAATGGCTCTTCATATTTAACTTTGTTTTTAATTGAGAAATTCGTATACATCTCTCTTTTTGCTTCAAGAAATTGTGAGACTTACAAGTTTTAGTTTATGGGTGTGGCTTCAGTTTGTATTTATGATTTATTATTATTGGGAAAGTCATAAATGCTACTTTAAGATAAATGCTAAGTGTGAGCTGAAAGTCAAAACCTCTTTAATATCAGAGATTATTACCATCATGTTTTATAATCTCTTTATCTCATCCTTTTCTTTCTTGTGTTTTTAGAAAGAGGAGCTTTTCAAAGCTGCTGATGACAATGGGGATGGAGTTGTCAGTATTGATGAGTTGGCTATGCTTTTAGCTGTTCAGCAAGAAGAGTAGGCTCTCGATATATGTTCATTGCAAAATATGTGGATTGTTTATTTCAAATATAGTAAAATGTATTTTTCCATGATAATTGTGATTCTCTCTTAGTGCCTCTTTGGTGTGTTCTACTTTTGCCTTGTTAGATTGATGAAGTTATGCCTTCTAAAACTGTAAAAAATGAAGTTCTTTTTCATCCTTCAATATTCAATAGTATGAATAATATCTTAATGTCATACATTCTTAGGTAACTTGCAAACATTATTTGAATTGCATACTGTAAGGCAAGTTCTCCAGTGTAACTTTTGTATGTCTGTAAAAGTGACCAGCGTTTATAAACAAGAACTCCCGTTTGCTAAAATATAGCCTTATAAATAATTATCCTCCAGATTCTTACTGCTATTTTTTATAGTTCTCTCTAGAAAAGTAATGAACTAATTGTTTATTTGCAGTCTTATTGTTAAACATCAATATATATAGTCAAACTTAAATAAATTAACACTCCATAACTGATAAAATTTATGGTATAATTTTTGTTTGTTCACAAATTGGTAGCAATTGGGATATATTAATAAATTCTGTAAAATAAAAAGTTAAATACTTTCTGGAAAATCCTTGTTTTTTTATTACTGCAAAAATACTTATACAACTGTGGTCATATTCATCATCTAAGTTATCAATATAATTTACTGTGTTAATTTTGCGTGCATAAGTAATCTCACCAATTATAACTAATTGCAATGTCATTGGTTGTTTATTATAATAAAATGTTTTTTCTTCAGGGGGGGGGTATGTTGGTTGTGTATTCCCTGCATTTACATATTACCTCATATTCTTAAATCAAGAAAACTTTTTTTCCTCTTTTTCATTTTTTCAGTTTAGGGCGTTGGATATATTGAATAAGCCATTAGTACATAAATTTATGAACTAAGTGATCTTGTTGAATGTTCACGCCTGTTTTAAGTACCTTGGATGCTGAGTTTCTATGGATTTAGGTAACAATTACTGAGTAGATGTGCTAGATCAACTGAATCTTGTTTCCACTATATCTACTTGAACTTTGATTCGCTAGTAAATACTAAAATCAACTATGATAATTGATAACTTAAATTTTATGACTTTTTGGCAGAATTTCTCACATTTTTTTTTTTTTTTGCATAAAAAATTATTGTATGCAGGGATCCGCTTATTAATTGTTGTCCAGTCTGTGGCGAAATTCTTCAAATCTCGGATAGGTTGAATTCTATGATTCATTTGACCCTATGTTTCGATGAAGGAACTGGAAATCAGGTTATGACTGGTGGATTCTTGACTGACAAGCAGGCTTCGAATGGGTGAGGACTGAGGACTTGTAAATCATTAATTTCTCTCACTTCTAGCTAAGATTTGTATTTATATTCTGTCAGAGGTAGAGACTGGATACGATTGTAAAAATAAGAGCTGCAAAGAATTTGACTATACTTGGCTCTCATAATTTGTCCTATCCTTATTAGTCAAATGTGAGAGATCAAATGCTGTTCCAATTCTTACTATCTACCTATATAAACTATGCAACTTCTCATTTAGTATGTGATAATTTCTTAGTGTAAAGTTCAGAATGCAATTGTTTCTTAACTGTCTCAAACATCAAAATTCTCTGCACAGATGGATGTTCAAAGTAAGTGAATGGGCTCATTATTCATCGTATGAAGTTGGATTGAGGTCTGGATCAAGTGCTGCACATATCCTGGTAATCCATATCTATGCAATGTTTTTACTTCTAGTTTTAGTTGAAACATTGTGATTATGTTGCTTGATGTTCTGATACTCCAAACCGGAATCTTCAAGTGTAGGTAATAGAGCATGCAGAATATATATATATATATATATATTTTTTCTGCCGTGTTTGTCGGAAACTTTTTACATCAGGATCTTCTATACTGTCAATGCAGTGGGATACATTTTTAAAGTCACAGGATACTGCTTTTGATATCAGGTTTTTGATAGGCGAACAAAAAGATTGGTGGAGGAAACAATTGATGCCAAGATTGTGTTATCTATGAGAGCAATATATCAATCTAAAGTAGGGCTTGGCCTCATGGACAAAGGTTGGGGTTTAATACATTACTTCTGAATCTCTGATAAGACATTCAATCAGTTGGTTGCTGCAAAATGTTCTCTCTCTCTCTCTCTCTCTCATGCATCTTCACCTATTTGGATATTTCTTAGACTTTGGTGAACTTCATCAATCTAGTTACCTATATACATCTAATTATGTAAAGGATATTTATTCTAGCTTGCTTGATTCACGATTTCGCTTATACATATTCTTGATTGCGAGACTCCTATGGATGCAGGGGCAAAGGAACTCTTGCAAAGCATCTCCGAAAAGCAGGGCAGGAAAATGAACTCACCTGCATCGGCTAAGGATATTGAAAAATTTATTTGTTTGTTTAAGGCATGATGTTCTTTTTCCCCAAGCATTATGCCAGCTCTGATTGTATTTTAACTTTAAATTAGGTGTGTGCTACCCTTGAATTTGAATTCTAGCAATTAAATTCTTTCACCATCAAACCATTCCTATATGCTGCTAATCTCCCTTTCGATCGTTTGTCATCATGCCGACCTTCACATGAGTATTCAAATTCTTTCCAACGAAGTTGATTCGTTCCAGAAAAATAGTATTGGTCTCCCTTCCTCACACTAAACCCACGACATCTGCCGTACACACAATATAATAAATATGCTTAATCTACACTATCTACAACACTTCCAATTTCCAATCGATTCTCTAATTCTATTAACATTGAAAAAATACAACGTGTTGCTTCTACCTCACTGCCAGACCGTTCCCCATCATTTTTTTCCTTTGTGCTACCCTCAGAGGATACTTCATTCTCGAGCGAAATGTTCAAATCAAAATTTATCTTCACCATAAATCTATAGACAATATAATTAGCATAAATAATCATAACAAACTGAAATTGACCTTTTATACACATTTGTTTAAGGCATGATGTTCTTTTCCCCAAGCATTATGCCAGCTCTGATTGTATTTTAACTTTAAATTTGTTGTGTGCTACCCTTGAATTTGAATTCTAGCAATTAAATTCTTTCACCATCAAACCATTCCTGCATAATTTACCAACTTCATTTTGACTGGGTAACTTATAGGTACTTTTTTATGCTATTCTCTACTGCGGTTTCTCTATATATGAGGAAATCTTTGTCCTGATAAATAGATTCAGGTATTGTTTTTGCGGTACATGCTTAATGTTGGAGAAGTAGGAATACTTTTCTAGCTTTCTGTATATTTGTACTTGTGGTGCTGTTGCCTGTTCCTGTTTGTATATGCCTAAAAAGTGCATCAGCATGTAAAATACCCAGTGCTGAATATTGAAACCTGCCGATATGCAATTTTTTTATTTTTTTGTGCCTTTGATTTAATTGAAAATGTCAGCATATTAGAGGACTTTAGATACAATGTTGGTGTAATGTTTAAAAAAATTTAGTATCTGAAACTTAATTCCCTTCCCTAAACCAATAAACCTGTTCCCTTCCCTAAATCCTAGAAAGAAGCCTGCACTTATAATCTCAGATAACTACTAGCAATTCATAAGAGTTACCTTCCTCCACTTAAAGTTATCCAGTTTGAGAGTTGATTACAGAATCAGATTACAACTTTATAGGCTAAAAGATGCATAGTATATGTCTACTGAACTATCTATCTCTTAGAAGTTTGCTCATTTCATTTGAGTTACCCTTTCATCTGACTTCGACAAATTTTGATAATAACATGGAAGAAAATTCCCATTCCAATTCATTTGAAAATTAATTGATTTAATCATATTGGCAATATGTTGTCTCCTGCCGATACTGCTTTTCTGCTTTCTTAGGATGGAGTGAACAAGAAAATGTGGTTTGGATAGTATCACATCAGACAAGTTTGTCAATTGGTCAGTTAGTTAAGATAGTATCTCAATATTTTAAAAATACTTGTTATGCCGTCTTCTACTTGCATCTGGATTTGTGTGTTCTTTTAATTGCAATTTTCCCAACACATGGCTTCAGTGGACAATAGCCAAGAAAGAAAAATTCAAGGGGTTCTGTCTAAAATGTTGTTTCTTCCCAATATCTTAATTAGAACATTGGTGGGTTTTTTAAAATTTGTTCATCGTGGTACTTGGTCTTGCTAAAGACCTCTAAAGAGCTGGCTCTAGAATGTTGCACATATGAGCTGGTGCTATTTTGATGTCAATTAATATGAAGGTACTTGCATTATTGCATATAGTTCATCATGTCGCCTACTTTATCTTTCATTGGCCTATTCTTCTAGGAATAGAGCCTATCCAAAGCTAGCTATGGATTGGAATCTTCATTGTTTTTGGTTGACCTGAATTGATTTTGGATCTAGTGCTAGTGCTCTTTTGTCTAATGATCTGTAAGTTCTAAGACGTGGCCTCCTGAGTCTCTTAAGGTATTTTAAGCTTGTCAGATGTGTGCAATGATTCATGTTGTCGAATAAAAATCTCTCTAAAGCAGGAATGCGTAGCCCAAGTCTTTTTCCATAACCACATCTCAACCCTCGCTCCAAAAGCCTACTTTAATTCATGCCTGTAGGTGTGCATGACTGCTGCTCAGTGTCATATTATTCTTCATGTCATCTTCGATATTTCAATTATAAGTACTTTGAGTTTAATTGTGTTTATATTTGATTGAATTAGCTTATGGAGAATATTTGTTCCCTAATTGCATTTATTGGATATGCTGCAGGATCAAATAAATTTGTCTGAAATCAAATATCCTTTGGAGCACTTCAAGGTGGGTGAGGATTTGAAACTATATAGTATTCCACTCTTGTTTTTAAATGTTGCTTATGCTTTTGCACATTTGATGCTAATAAATGTGGTGGGAATTGTTCTTAAGTTGCTTGTCTATCAATATAGTAGATAGGTGAACTACATATGTCTTCATGATGCTTCCTCTTCCGCAGAAGTACTCGAAAGCTGTACTAAGAATGAAGGGTTCATTTAATGGATGCTCGTTCTTAGATTGTGCCAAAACACTATTTCTTTCCCAGTTTCCCAGAACACAGCCAAATATGAATGCATTTTCATTTTTCAATGCATTTTCTTGCTAATACAAAGTAGCTATTTTGGTGGGAGGATAGTGTGGACTATCTTTCTAAGACTCTTCTGATTCTAATTATGATGTTTATCGTTTTTCTTCTTAGATATGCAGTAATCGTAGCTTTTTTATTTTATCATGGCACCTGTTTCATTTGCTCAAAACTTCATTTGCAATAAAGGTTGTGCAGAGAGATTTAAAAACAGAGTTCAGCCGTATAGTAATTGGACGCACTATTTATGCTATAAGACATGTTCATATTTTCCTTGAAAGATAAGTTCTCTACTGATAGAAATAAAGGTGGAACGATTTTTAGCGTATGTCATTACATCGAAACTGACTGCAACTCTTTAACCAGGCTTCATTCAATAAATTAAACTATTTTTCAGAGTAAATTAAAATTATCTAGTTTAAGAACACATAGAAAATGATTGAAAATAGCAATATTTTAATAAGTTAACAAAAGTAATAATTGATAGATGAACGATTCAGCCTCATAGGACAACTGGACAAGAATAGAGCAGCTGAATTATTATGATTAATAGGACCCATAAATTTCTTATGATTAATGCATTGTGTATCAAACAAAAATGAATTAAACCTCTATAATAATGAGTTCGTGAAATTGTAATTATCTTAGTTATTTATTTTAGATTATTCTTTAAATGTTCATACTGAGTTTTGATTCCTCTTATTTATAATAATTCCTATTGAATTGGTTTTGTCGTGATCTCCTACCGTTTTACTTCCATCAGTTTCCCTATCAGATGGAATTCTATTTCCTTTCTGTAAATTTACTAACAGGCTGGTTTTCCCGGAACTCTGATTCATTGTCAATAGAAAAGACGATACTTATTTTTGCTATTAGTTGTGAAGCAAAACCGACTTCTATTTAAGAAGATTACTTTTCCAAATTTTATGATTTTATCAAACAATAATAGTGGAAAAATTTAGGGGAGTGTCCGAACTTGGATCAGTGAGACTGTGAGAGAAACTCCTAGTTACATTTTGGAATCAAAGTGACATTGACTACCTTACTCCCAACAAAATTAAAAAAAAAACAAAGGAAGGAAAGTTAGGTGATGAGAGCTGTTCCTATGAGTGAGCAATAGCAAGCGGCATGTAGAAACATCTAAGAATTAACTATTGTGATGAAAGCAAGCCAGGGAAGGGTGTAACTTTTTTGAAGAAGTCTGTATAATTTTGGTTTTTGTACCAAGGAATATAGCAATTATTTTTGTGATCTTGAGAATTGTCGATATTCAAGTTCTTGAAAATGTTTTCTTTCAAATTGATGTGCTGGGAGGATCTGGAACACTTCACAACTGTGATTTTCCAGGCTATTTCTTGAACATATACTCGCTTAGATCTTCCACATGATCTGGCCTTCGTACTCTCCTTCCTCTTAAGCTTGCATTTTCTAAAAATTACCCTTTTCCATACACTTTTGTTGCAACTTGCAATAGATTGCACATGTTTTCATTGCTTTAACAGAGGGCTCACAATTTCCTTGTTTCTGGTCTCTTCCTATCTATTCTGTTTCTAGGTGTTTTTAATATTGAAATTGTCATTAATGAGCTTTTCCTTGTGACAGACATTCAATGAATTCTTTATAAGAGAGTTAAAAGCTAGTTCGAGGCCAATAACCAGTGCTGAAATTGATGATATTGCGGTGTGTGCTGCTGATAGCCGGTTGATGGCATTTGAAACTGCTGAAGATTCTATGAGATTTTGGATTAAGGTATAAGTATTAGCCATTGTTCGCCAAATGTTGTTTGTGTAATGTGTGTGACTCTGGCTGTTCATTCATACAGTAAATCTTGGCAGGGTTATTATTGAGTTATATATATTTTCTGTAAGGATAATCATAAAAAGTTGTGAAGGGCCAGATGTTAATTTATTTACTAAAAGTTTTTACTCCATTTCTTCTGGAAGCATATGAATGGTTTTTTGAACAACTCTAGTCAGAGGTATTTAGCCAAAATATGCAGCAGGTACTTATAGAGCAGTGTACATCCTCTTTCAAATATGCATTCCTGCCAGTGTCTTATTCAGAAGCTCTTTTGTCATGCTAGGGTCGGAAATTTTCTGTACAAGGTCTTTTGGGAACTGAATTGTGCTCCAATGCCTTCAGTGATGGAAGCCTAGTGATATTCCGCTTGGCACCACAGGTAATATTCTGTGAATCCCTCTTGTTCTTGAGCACATCTAAGGTTCATAATAACATCAGGCGCAGTTGATAATTCCTTTATTTTCTGGAGCATGATTTATTTTCTCAAATAGTATCTCATTTTTTTTCTTTCTGAATTTAGTCTCTCCAAATTATTGCAGGACTATCATCGTTTCCATGTTCCTGTTTCTGGAACTATTGAGAAATTTGTTGAGATACCTGGATGCTTGTACACGGTAGCTTTGAACTTCTGAAATGTTTCTTATGACATTCAGCAGATTCTTTTTATTTATCCACGTTTCTGCTCTCTCCTCTTCAAGGTTAACCCAATTGCAGTGAACAGCAAGTACTGCAATGTGTTCACTGAGAATAAGCGCACTGTATCTATAATATCAACCAAAGAATTTGGCAAGGTTTGTCACTGCCATCATTTTCTACTAGTTATTTCTTCTGTGGAAAGACGAGATACTGTGCTTGTTTGATTTCAGGTTCACTTTTCCTTATGCTGGACTAATAATGTCAGACATAATGTTGTAGCTGTTCCTTTGTGTGGTTATGTTTATTAAATCTTGTCATCTTAGTCCATGCCATAAGGATTCATTTCCAGTACAAAGGTCATTTCCGTAGTTTGTATGATCATATATTTTGGTCTGGAATATTCACCAAATTGGAATATTTTTTATATTTGAATTTTCTATTTTATTACAAAAAACTTCCAACTTGTGCACAATCATTTAAAATGAAATTTCATAATTTATCCTTCAAATGAGTGGTGTTCTCAGAATCTGGAAAGATCATTACGTACATGTGTGTGTAGATCTCTCTCTATGTATGTATATATATATTATATTGAATTTCATAATTTGTCCTTCGCATGAGTATTGTTCTCAGAACCTAGAGAGAGAGAGAGAGAGAGAGAGAGAGAGAGAGAGAGCTTTAGCTTGTAAACATGAATCTTATCCATTAACTTTTTAAGATCAATGGCCATTATTAGTTTGGAGGAAATTAAGACAGATGCTAATATTTTCATTGTAGATGCACTTGAGGGTAAATATATCAAATCATCATTTTTGTTTTCTATTCAATTTAAAAATTAATATTAATAAATAAGAAATTAAGCATTCTGAAATGTAAAAATAGCATAACGATATATCATATCAGTTTTCTCTTCAAATTAAATTACAAGCATCTTAGATGTTAAAAGGAATATTATGTAATAACAACTTGAGCATTCTGAAATCTAAAAGTAGCATAAATTTCTTATGACAGTTACTACATAAAATAACTATAAAAAACAATTATATTAAAATTGATCCTACACCATCCATGTAACAAATCTAATGGATAGGATTTATCCACAAATTACACACTACGTTAATGTTCACAAATGAATGATTCCCTACACACACAGACACACATGACTTTTGATCCCATTAATCAAAAGAGAGTGTTTTTTTTTTTTTTTTTTCCAATCATGGAAAGCTGGTTTTGACTTGTGATTTCTAGATTCAGTGTTCAGATATAAGACAATTTTATGTTTTCTATAACAGCAATATACTCTATTGCACACCTGAAAGTAAAAATTTTACTGCAGGTGGCTTTTGTTGCTATTGGAGCAACCATGGTTGGTAGCATTAGTTTTTCCAAAAAAGAGGATGACTATGTCAAGAAAGGAGACGAGGTTCATGATCGTTGACTACCTATCAGGTTCCTTTTAGAATTTATTTCATGCCGAACTGTATTTAGTTAACTTGTGTTAATTCTTTGGTGCAGTTTGGATATTTTTCATTTGGCGGAAGTACTATCATTTGCGTCTTTGAGAAGGTTGGTACTGCAATTTTATTTCAATAATCAAATACCTGGGCATTTCTTTTATGCCACATTGTCTTCTAATACACAAACTACCAAGAATTTGGCAGCTTTGTATTCTGTACAAAAGATGCATGCATAATACAGATGATTGTTTCTGATATTTATTCACTGTTAATAGTTATTTCGTGCGTAAGATTCTGTTACTCAACAGATTTAATGTTGGCATTGCCATTGACTATCTCATGGTTTAATTCTATATTTCGTTCAATTTTCTTGTAACTGGTTTAATAAGTTCACATATAAGGCTTAAGATCAAGCATGTGTCAACTGTTATTAAATCAGGAAGACTATCACCATATTTATGTAAAGGTGAAGTGTCCAACTCTGAAGCAGTTGGAAACTGAAAAGCATAAATGCCTGGATCTAAGGATGTTGATCACCCTGGAAAAACCTCAGCTAATAGAATTCAAGAAATGTTCTGTTTATCATGACCCTAATTGTCTTCTGCTGGTGTTGTCTTTCTATGACTTCAGCTGCACGACAAATATTAGCTACAATTGCCTGAACTTAACTGCAAAAAGTTTTCATATGCTGTTGGTTTTTGCTAAGACTGAAGTCTTTCAAAATCTGCAGGATACTATCAAGATAGATGATGACCTCCTGGATAACAGTTCAAGACACCTTGAGACATTGGTTTCTGTTGGAATGCGATTGGGTGTGTCCATTAAGAAATGCTAGGCTCGAGAGAGGTTGCTTAAGGTGGAACCGTGCAGCTTATATGGGATTGAAAGTAACTGTCAACAAACCCTATACTATTACCAATGGATGGCTTGCAAATGTGCATGCATATTCCAACTACTGAAGTGAACTTTTGGCATTTAGAATCGTCTTACTTGCTAGTTGATATTGTTTCTCATATTTCATTTCACATGTACATTTTATGTGGATACAATTTACAGAAAATGTGTGTTTAAGGAAATATTTTACATGCAATATGTGTTCTCGTTGTGTTACAGACTTGCAGGGGATGCAAAACCATATTAATCCAATCGGATGTGCCTGTGTACTGAATGAAACTTATCTTTCATGGAGGGATCCATTATTCACAAAAAACACAAGTGTGATTAGTTTTAGGCATCTAATTGAACATTGAAATGCAATTGGCTAAGCAATGTTGTGTCCTAGGTTATGCAAGTCATAGCAGTAAATTCCACGAATGAGAGTTTCTAATAATAGGTTTTCTACTCCTTATTCTTCTGTAAGTTGCTTACGTTGTCCCACAACCTCCTGTATTGTAGGGATTTGAATTCTGGTTTGCTTTGATTAAACCTACTTGTCCCTGCATCCCATCTCTTGTATACTGCTGCCACATCGCTTGCTCTTGTATCAGGAACTTTTGCTTCTTCTCCATCTCAGACATCTGCACATATGGTGGTGGAGGTATGGCGAGGGAAGCGGCAAAAGGGTCTGAATTCTCTGAACTGGTGGTGGCTCCGCCTTCAGCTGATGGTGGTGCTGGCAATGCCAGCATGGCCGGTCTCCCAGCTGACCCTAGAGCAACACTACTAGAACTCCCAGTAGCTGTAAGACCAGAAGAAGCCACTGCCTGAGCCATTGCCCCCTGTTGGTACATGCCATCAAGAATCAATGTGTCGAAACCTCCAGGAAGTGATACCTTCTGGTTTGACAAATGGCTCGCAGACAAGACTAACGCAGTCTCCCAGTCGCCAGACGATGACTCCTTGAAGGCCGCCCATGGTGTCATTTTATTATCTGAACCGGCTGTGGTTGGACGGCCATCAAACAGAGCTAATGCCAGTTTATCGCCATGTTCTTGTGTAGTTGGTGCTCCTTTGCCCAAGTTCAACAAATCTCCTTCTTCTTGAGTTTTCGCCTTCTCTTCTTTCGGCTCCTCCACTTCTTCTTTCTGTTCTTCCTCATCCGCTTTCTCTTCTACAAACTCTAGTGGTGGTGGCAATGCCTTGATTGAGTTTATATCCTGTTCGGGCTCTGCCTCTTCGAGTGGTTCGGGCTTTGGCTCCGGGCTGGCAGCCTTCCTGTTCTGTTCCATGGCTGACTTTTCATGGATGTAATCGTCCATCATGTCGAGTCTCTGCTGTGAGATCTTCTCAACTTCAGGATACGCCGAGGCACGCGCTAGACCCACGGCCTTGCTCCAACTGTACAACGAGTCAAGCTCATCGTACTGCTTAGACACACGCGAGAAGATCTCATGGACTTTCACCATTTCAGGTACATCAAGCTGCATGAACCGTTCGATCAAGATTGCCATAATCTCTGTTATGTCGTAGTATAGCTGAAAGCTCTCTTTCACAATGGGGTAGAGAGCCACACTCACAATCCTGTTTTCCTTTGCAGCACCTGCAGAGTATTCAAATTTAAATACAATACAAAAAAGGTATGTATTTTCATTTCATAGATGCTGTGAAATTTTTAATTACCTGCCGGCTTGCATGCTAAAAACCTTTCGAGAAGTTGCATGAGATGATTAATCCTTGAAAAGATCCCCACTATCTTCATATCACGGAGAGGAGTGCCCCTCACCATAAGGGCACCACCACCCTCTTCACTTTCAACACGGCTTGCGTAGCGGCCGTGGCTCCCTCTGCGAGCCTGCATCCGGAACTCGAGTTGCTCATCTAAGTAGAGGCCGTAGGTGCGGACGAATGCTGAGTAATCCCACGAGTTGGATCGAGCAGAGGTGTCTCGGAAATCAGACATGTTGAGGAGACGGGTGCCGCGCCTAGTGGCGAAGAAGATCTCTTGCTCATAGGCATCGTCTCCCTCGGAGAGTAGGCGCTGGATGAGCATGAGAGTTTTTAATGCCACCACCCAATTCTTGGTCTTGCTGAGGCGCCTCGAGATGGTTCTCACGCAGGCACTCACGAAGGTGCGAGAGTAGGTCGTGAGGCTCAAGACCTCGCGGATGTAGCGCTCGTCGGGAGGGTATTCCTCGTGGCGTGTGGCCTTCACGATGGCCACATCGAGGTCAGAGAGGGAGGTGCTGCTACCAACCTTGGCCAGCCCAATGCTGGTCTGGTCTTTCACTGCCCCAATGGCTTTCCTTAGCTTGCTTGGAGCCATGTTTCAAGGATTCTTGTGTTATTCTTGATTTATGTACTGCAACTTCTGCCAACCTAAAACATAGATCATTCTCTTTCAATCATTCATGTATTTCTTCATATAAATTATAACCTCGAAATAATACAAAACATTTCAACATAATAAAGGAAATTTAGAAGTATTCTGGAAAAAATTGATGCAAGGTACCTTTGATGGTTCTTTTTTTTTTAAGAGAAGAAAATGCTTCTTCTCTTTTGGTATTTTGCCTGTCAATCTCCCCTTATAATTTCATGTTTGTTGTTGTTGGTGATGGTGTTGAAATACCAAATAAGATCATAGATTTTAGCATGAAATACGGGTGGGCATTGGTTTAAAATTATTAGGGGTATTATATTCAGTGGTAGAGATACAAATATTTTGCACTCTAGTTAATGAGTTATTATATATGTCCCTAGCTTGTGTGTGGACGTTAATAAAGTCACATTTAAAACCACAATTCAAGTTATCATTTTGCGAAACGCAGCTTGATTCTTTATAATTTAGGTTATATTTGTTTTGCTTATAATGACTATACTCATCACTTGGTAGGATTTCGAATCTTAAGTCATATAGGATTGAGAAAATGTGCAGATAGACACTTGAAGTATTAGTTGAGCTCCACTTAATTAATTTTAAAGTGCGGTTCCTTCAGTAACCTCAACTACGTAAAAGATACAAATAAATACTTATTAAATTTATTAATGTTTCCGTTAGTAATTAAAGTTAATTAAACATGCGAAATTTTGAACAGACATTGAAATTTTCAATTTAAGTCACGCTTCCAAACTATCACCTCCAATCCGTCAAATTTCTTCACCGGAATAAGTCAAAATTAGGTTTTAAAGTTTTGTACATTTAATTAATATTAATTGCTAATGAAAAATTAATATTTTTTTTGATAGGCATTTCTTTTTCGATAGTTTGGATGTTTGTTTACACCTTTTGCGATAATTTAAGGGGGGCCATAGAGCCTTCTTGAACTTTGAGTATCTAAGTGGACCTGAATTTATACACTAGCCCATCCCAAGCTCATCAGGTTCTTAGATTAAAAATATTTATGAAAATAAGAGATTAAAGCTAAATTCCCAATGATACTCTTGTTTAATATTTATGATTTTCAAAATTTAAGTGCTTAGTTTTTTTACTTTCAAAAATTAATAAGGGTGTATTTGTATATTACTATGAAAATTAATGCTATTTATAGTAATGAGACTATATAATTAGGACAACTTAAAATAGTAATAGAGACTATATAATCGGGATGGAGGGAGTAATAAAAAAAATGCAAGGTCAACTTATTATCATCATTATTCTGGGGTGGTACTAGTGCTCGCTAATTCAGTAATTTGTATTAAAGCAAAAGGATATTCACATTCCTTGTTGAATAAGCCGGCCATATATGCAAATTACTAAAACTGATTTGATTCGCTTGGTTATCATTCATAAAAACAGGATTATTTCCATCAATTTTACATTCCAAATTATCTCCAATTCAAATTTTGAATGGTAATATAAGGTAACAACGAAACCATTAATGGTTGCATATAATTAATGGCAGTGTGTGGGAATAAGCTTAACGCACAACAAATTAAAACCAAAAAACTCCACACACACACACAATCATATTGTTCAGACAAAAAATAACAACATTCATTTAAAAATGGGATGCAAAAGCTGCCCATCATTTGCAAAAACGTTTGCTGTAATATTTTCTCTAGCAATTCTTGTTCGAGTTAGTTATGGCAGAACCCACCACCATACGTTTGTGGTACAACTTTTTGTTTTTGCTTTTATTTTTATTTTTATTTTTATTTTACCATACCAACCCCTTTTCACCAACATTTTTTTTTTACATTTGAAACTCATTGAATTAAAATAATAACTGTAGGTAAAGTCATGTTCGTACACTAGATTGTGCAGCACAAAAGAAATCTTGACGGTAAATGGAAAATTTCCCGGACCAACTCTGAGAGCTAATAGAGGAGACAAATTGATCGTCCAATTTCGCAACGAGGCAGAGTATAACATAACACTTCACTGGTACGTATTCGATCTTTTCTTTTTTGCAGTATCTTTTTTTTGTTTTTGTTTTTTGATGTGATCTGTTGCAGGCATGGAGTGCGACAACCGAGAAATCCGTGGGCAGACGGGGCAGAGTATGTAAACCAGTGCCCGATTAGGCCGGGGAAGAAGTTCACCTATAACATTCAATTAACAACTGAGGAAGGAACCATATGGTGGCATGCACATAGTGGGTGGGCAAGAGCTACATTACATGGACTCATCATTGTTTATCCTAATAATGGGGCTACCTATCCTTTCCCCAAGCCTTATGCACAAGTTCCCCTCATCCTAGGTATGTCGTGTCCAAACTCTTTAAAGTTAGAACACGAAACGATTCTCCTCTCTAACAACTCATGCCATATTGTATTAGTCAGACCAAGCAAAGGTCTATACAAATCATGTGTTCCTTTGGGATTTGAAATATTTTATCAAATAACTTTTGAATAGGACATGACCAAATTAAACATAACTGTACGTCCATATATAAATGTAAATGGTGCATGCTTGTTTAACCAGGGGAGTGGTGGAAAAAGAATGTGATGGACATACAAGGAAATGCCAACAAAACAGGAGGTGAACCAATATTATCTGATGCCTACACTATCAATGGCCAGCCAGGTGATATCTATCCATGCTCAAAACAAGGTATGCATATATCAATCGTATTTTTCTTTCCCATTTCATTTAAATGCATCATATTGGAAGAATAATTTCACACGTTATGTTCTCATTTTTGGTAGAAACTTTCAAAATGGAGGTGAAACATGGCAAAACCTATCTTCTGAGAATAGTTAATGCAGTCATGGATGAAAGCCTCTTCTTCGCCGTGGCGAAACACAAACTGATGCTCGTGGGAACAGATGGATTCTATACAAAACCATTCGAAACAAACCACATCATGATCTCTCCCGGCCAGTCCATGGACATTTTGTTGCAAGCAAATCAGCCCCCTGGCCTATACTACATGGCTGCACATGCTTATTCGAGTGCGTTTGGGGCTGGTTTCGACAACACTACAACAACAGGGATGTTGCACTATCAGAATACAGTAAGCAACACTTCCTCATCTCCTTTGCTTCCTCAACTCCCTCCTCACAACGCCACACAAGCCTCGACTGAATTCTCGAGGAGACTGAGAAGCCTGGCGAGCAAAGATCACCCTGTTGATGTCCCAACTAAAGTTGACACTCATGTGTTCATCACAGTGTCAGTCAATCTACTCAACTGCACTGGAGCTCCATGCACAGGGCCTTTTGGTAAAAGGTTCTCTGCTAGTTTGAACAATGTGAGTTTCGTCCCTCCAACTATCGACATCCTTCAAGCATACTACCTTTATATCAATGGTATTTTCCAGACCAACTTTCCTAAAGATCCACCTAAGGAGTTCGATTACACGGCCAAGAATCTGCCCAATGAGCTTCTAACACCGGAGTTTGGGACGAGGGCGTTGTTGTTGAACTACAATGCTAGTGTTGAGATGGTTCTGCAGGGGACAAATTTGCTGGCTAGTGATAATCATCCAATGCATCTGCATGGCTATGGATTTTACGTTGTTGGTTGGGGTTTTGGCAATTTCGACTCGAAAAACGATCCTTTGGGGTATAATCTTGATGACCCTCCTCAAGAAACAACTGTGGGAATTCCTAACAATGGTTGGGTTGCTATCAGGTTCAGGGCAGACAATCCAGGTTTGTTTTCTTGATTTTGTGTGATCGTTTAGTAGGAGATGGAACGCAAGACAATTTAGTAGTGACATTGATTTATTCTGTTTGTGGTGATGTGCAGGGGTGTGGTTGATGCATTGCCATTTGGAGAGGCATCAAATGTGGGGAATGAGTGCAGTTATATTGGTGAAAAATGGTACAACAGCTGAGACTGCATTGCTTCCTCCACCTCATGATTTACCCTCATGCTTACATTAGTTCATGGCATATTTAATTGGTTTAATTACTTCTTTAGTTTTTTGGGCTTCTTTTACAACTCTAGTAATTAATCTTATCCAGTTTTGTTATGTAATTTTTGACTAGAAAATTTATATTTTCCCGTCTAAAATCACCTTCAAAATCTAGTAAGTTGACTAATACTTATGTAGCGACCTGAACACGGAGGCCCAAGTGCTAACGAAAGCACACACCATAAGAAATGACAATAAAATTTTATCAATTCAAAATAAATAATTTTCTTAGATTATAAAAATTTGGGCAACATTTTATTTAAAATATTCATAATATCCACACTCACAGACGTTTACCATTCAACAATTAATCTGATGAGGACATCCATAGCAATGAGGAAGTCAATGAAGAGCTGCAATTCAAAGGACCCGTCACAAGACTACGAGCTAAGAAGTTGCAAGAATATTTGCAAGCTGTAATTCGCAAGAAGTTCGAAGTTGAAGACGGCGTGCAAGGAAGCTTGAAGATGATGACCTTATTGAAGATGGAAGATGGAGATCAAGATTTGGAGTGCATGGCATGGAGGAGATGCGTACGTGTGCATGAGAATGTGCATGCATGCGAGTGTTGATGATCCACGGCCCAAGTTGAAGAAGTCCAAAGTTTCGGCCCTTGATGATCCAATTAAGGGGAATGGATTATTAGACTATAGTATTTTATTTATTTAATTTATGTTATGGTTTGGACCGATTTTTGACAGATTTTTAGTTAGGATTTTCGGTTATTATTAGATAGAATTTTGACTAGATTTTTAGATAAGGCAAGATCTACAAAATCTACTTTAAATAGAATTCTAGTTTAGGAAGTTGTTGAAGTCCAATTCTACTTCAAATTGGACTAGTATTTTCGGTCCCTTAGGTTTAGGAATTCGATCCAACTATTATAAATAGTGGATCCATATTTCATTGTTATTTTAGACCATATTTGATAATTTTAAGCTTTGCTTTCAATATTGTCTCAACCCCATTTTATATCTTTGTGAGTTTAGATCTTTTAAATTCATACTCTTAGATTTAGCATCTCTAAGTTTTTGATGAGATCGTGCATAGCAATGAAGATTCAAACCCGGAGTTGCAAATTAGAGGTCCAGTTACAAGGTTACGAGCTAAGCAACTTCAAGGTTATTTGCAAGGCTATGTTCGAAAGAAGCTCGAGGAAGAAGTGGATGTTCGGAGCCGACCTAAGATCATTACTATGCTTTCAATTGAAGATGAGGATCATACTTTGATGAATTGAAGCATACTTGGCCGAAAATTGGAAGATTTCAAATTGATGCCAATCCAGGAGGTTATGGCGAATAAGGCGTGACCATGCCTTATCTGCCAGAGGCATCCGAGAATTCGAACCCTTTTGACTCTTTGTGGGGTTTCGAATTATCTTAGTTATTTTAATTAATTATTTTAGACTATAGTAATTAATTATTTGAGTCCAGTTTTTAGTTATTTTATTAAGTAATTTTCGGTTATGATTGAGTCAAAGATTGACTAGGATTTTTAGATAAGGTAAGATCTACAAAATCTACCTTAAATAGAATTTTAGTTTAGGAAGTTTTCTAGTCCAATTTGGACAAGTCTTTTACTTCTTTTTAGCTAGAAATTTCGTGCTCCCCTCTATTATAAATAGAGGATCATTGTGAACATTATATTTTAGACTCTATTTGATAAATTTAGCTTTGTGCTTTCAATATTGTCTCACCCCCTTTACAACCTTGTTGTTTGGTTCGAAAACTTCACTCTTAAAGCTTAGCAAACTTTAGGTTTTATTTCAAGTCTCGTTCTAGTGCTCGTGTGGTGCTAGGGCTGGATTGCTACGAAGAGGATTCAAGTGGTGATTCGTTTGGTGGAGTAATCTTCACTAGGTGGACGCTCCGAGTTCGATTCTTTCTTCAACAACATCGACGCCTCCATATCGACGTCCTCCATCTTACACAATTCGTCCATATCAATATCAAGCCAACTCCGTTCGAGTTCAAGTTCAACGTCATTCCAATCAAACCGTAAGTTCATTATATCTTTATCATACCCTATCTACCCAAGCCGTTCTTCACCTTTACCTCACACACGTGAAACTTTCGTCGTTGTCGTTCCTTAGCCTTCCCAAAACAGCCCATTTATTTGGATTTTGTGTTTATTTGTGTGTCGTAGTCTAGGTATTTTAGTTGGTTCTTAGTCGTCTAGTTAGATACGTATTGATCCCTTACGTCACCGGCGTAGTTTCGTTCCTTAGCTTCCGCATCGTTTATATTTGTCGTGTCCCATAGGCCCCGGGTCACATCATAAATTGGTATCAAGAGCCACGTCGGTTCATATCGTTCGTGGTTCAATACGTCCAATTGTTCGTCTATTTGTTTTGAGTCTTATCGAGTTGTAATTTATTTTCCGTCCCATTCATAGTTAAAAAAAAAAGAGGCAAGATCGTATATAAAAAAAAAAAAAGAAAACCCAACGATAAAAAAAAAATCGGATAAAAAAAAATCCGAAAATTCAAAAAAAAAAAAAAAAAAAAAGAGGTATATCCATTGTTTCCTTTTGTGTTCTATTTTATTTTGGTACCTTCCTATTGGGTACAGATCCATAGTTAGATATTTCCTTTTGGATCTTATTTTCTTTTTGGAAATTTCCTTCCAAGTCTAAATTCTTTTTGGTAATTTCCTTAGGAGTCATATTTTATTTTGGTTCTTTCTTTCTAGAGTCTAGGCTAATTAAGGTATTTAGATTGTGTCACATAGATTGATACATATCCAAATCACCCAATTGCCTTCCTGAATTCTTCTTTCCTTTTTCTATCTAGATATATTTTTGGATTTCCTAATCTAATTGGAACTTCATTAATTCATCTAATCCTTTCCTTTCGTACCCCACTTACTCGACCACCACCTTTCTTCCACACCTAAAATTCGACAGCCCTTACACATCCATACTCGACCATCATCTCATTTACACACCAAATTCACTCTTGTTCCGACAGTAGCATACCCGTCCATTCCCAGTACAAGTGAGCTGATTTCTCTTAGCTAGTTAGAGCTACCATATACACGATATTATCACACACTGTGTACCCATATATTGAGTGATACATGAGTGGTAAAATCAAGAGAGAAAACAAACGAGTGACATAAGATTGTGAGGTCCTACCTTGTTTTTCTTCACGTTTGTTCGTTTTGTAGGTACCATGAAGCACGGAGACCATCCAGGGTCGTCCTTCGTTCCACACGTCGACCCTCAGTCGACCATTCCATCTTTGGACCCGTCCAAAGTACCGATGGAATCTTATTCTGAGCCAGCACCACAGTGGGATCCTAAGTACCACTTTGAAGCGCTTTCAAAGCACTTCCAGAGACAGCACCAGACCCTCTCAGACAAGATTGACAATTTAGTGCATGCCTTTGAACGCACTAAGACTACACCGACCATTACTCAAGCGGTTCGAGGACCAGCTAGACGCAATGAGCGTCGAGACGAGTCAGACGAGGAGTACTATGATGAGAACACAGATGCCGAGTATGAGGCCCCTGAACGAGGCCGAGGTTAGCCCCGAGCACCTCACAGGCGTGCAGCCCGCGCCGATGATTACGGAGAAGACCGAATGCTCAATAACATCAAAACGAGCATTCCGGAGTTTGAAGGCCTTCACGATCCCGATGCATACTTAGATTGGGAACGTAAGGTAGAGAAGATTTTTGCATGCTATGACTTTTCAGAGGTCAAAAAGGTGCAATTAGCATGTTTGGAGTTTAGAGGCTACGCAGCCTCATGGTGGGAGATGCAGCAGGAGAGGAAACGCCGAAATCGACATCCACCTGTCGATACTTGGGAAGAGATGAAAGGATTGATGCGAGGACGCTTTATTCCAGTCCACTATGAGAGAGAGCTTGAGAAGAAGCTCAACCGGATAAAGCAAGGCACCCGTTCGATTGAAGAGTATCACAAAGAGTTGGAGACTGCCTTGAATCGAATCGGGAAGGAGGAGACCTTAAATGCTACCATCATTCGGTACATTGAAGGTATGAATCCCGATATTGCATGTGAAGTCGAGCTCAAAGACTTCACCAGTGTAGAAAGGATGGTGCAGTACGCATCGATTGAGGAAAAGCAGCTGAGAGAAGGTCGCCGTCGATCACACCACAGTGCAGCCCCTACATGGCCTTCCTGGAACAAAGGTACACCTTCCACATCACCTTCTACACCTTCTACTGAGTCCACACGACCCCGAGGTCAATCCGGACCACCCGAACGACGTTTCGACCGTTCTACACCGCAATCCAACCGTAGACCCAAGTCTACACCTGCGCCACCTTCAAGGCCAGCCTACACACGGCCCGATCAGCCCACACCGACACCAAATACAGCCCTAAACCGAGCTTGAGACATACAATGCCATAAATGTCAAGGTTGGGGTCATTTTCAGAACCAGTGTCCAAACCGGCGTGTTTTGTTCATCACCGAACAAAATGAGATCGAGTCCGCTAGTGAGGACGAGTCCGAGCAGCCTACGGACATCACCAGGACAATGAAGGAGCCGTTCCTAGCTGATCATGAAGAGGCCGAACCTGAGTTCCCTCTTGTGAGTCTTGTTTCAATTCGAAGTTTGAATATCAGTCGAGATGAAGAGCAACCAGATCAACGTGAGAACATCTTCTACACGAGAGTTGCTATCCAAGGCGAGATTTGCTCCATGATCATCGATAGTGGGAGCGTTATTAATGCCATCAGTCAGTATGCGGTGGACAAGCTTGGTCTAGTTCCAATGAAGCATCCGAAGCCATATAAGTTGTAGTGGCTTACAGACCGAGGCGAGATTCACGTCGCATGCCAGGTAAGTGTTGAATTTTCCATTGGTCGATTTTCTGACACTGTTATTTGCGATGTTATTCCTATGGATGCAGCGCATATACTATTAGGTAGACCATGGCAGTTTGACAGACACGCGGTACACGATGGTTTCACAAACACCTACACCGTGACGCGTAACGGGCGACCTACAACATTGAAGCCGCTGTCCCCTAAAGCCGTTTCTGAGGATCAATGACTTATGCAAGAGAGATTTAAAGCAGCGAGAGCAAAGGAGGCTGAAACCGCAGCCCGAGCCGCCGCCGACGATAATAAATCGGCCGCACCTTCAAAACAGGCCGCCGCCTCCTCTCCTTCCAAATCAGCTCCTAAACAGCCCCATAATGATTCCTTAGTGCGTGGAGATTCATCTGGATCAGCCTCAAAGAAGGATCAAAATCGCAGCTTATTCATATCTGTTAAAGGCGTAGAGAAAGCATTAAAAGCAGGTTTACCGTTTGTTCTTTTATCTTACAAGAGCAGTGCTATTAATGATGTTTCTTTGCCTAGTGTTGTGCAGCCCCTTTTGAAGGAGTTCGCGGATGTGTTCCCGGAAGAGATTCCAAGTGGATTGCCTCCAGTTCGTGGGATCGAGCACCAGATTGATTTCCAGCCCGGCGCCGTCTTGCCAAACCGCCCAGCGTACCGGACGTCCCCCGAGGAGACCAAGGAGATCGATAGACAAGTTAAAGAGTTGTTGGAGAAGAAGCAGATTCGAGAGTCGATGAGCCCATGTGCAGTTCCAGTGATTCTAGTGCCCAAGAAGAACAATGAATGGAGAATGTGCATGGATTGCAGAGCCATCAACAAGATAACAGTTAAGTATCGTTTTCCCATTCCTAGACTTGATGATATGCTAGATGAACTTAGTGGATCTAAGATTTTTTCTAAGATTGATTTGAGGTCTGGTTATTTTCAAGTTCGCATGCATGAGGGTGATGAATGGAAAACAGCTTTTAAGACTAAGCATGGTTTATATGAGTGGTTGGTTATGCCTTTTGGTCTCACAAATGCACCAAGCACATTTATGAGATTGATGAACCATGTCTTACGTGATGTTATTGGGAAATATGTTGTTGTTTATTTTGATGATATCCTGATATACAGTCACAGTGCACAGGCGCACCTAGATCATCTTAGGTGCGTATTTATGCTTTTGAGAGATGCTCGTTTGTATGGCAACATGTCTAAGTGTTCTTTTTGCTTAAATGAAGTAGTATTCTTAGGCTTTGTTGTGAGTTGTAGAGGTATTGAGGTTGACCGTTCCAAAATCAAGGCGATTGAGGAATGGCCAACGCCCAAAACCGCGTCTGAAGTCCGATCCTTTCACGGCCTTGCCGGATTTTATCGACGCTTCGTGCGCGATTTCTCTAGCATTGTCGCGCCTCTTACTGAGCTAAGTAAGAAGGATTTCAAGTTTGAATGGGGTAAACAACAAGAGCATGCATTTAATACCTTGAAGTCTTTATTGTGTTCTGCTCCTGTTTTATGTTTACCGGATTTTTCCAAAACTTTTGAGATCGAGTGTGATGCCTCCGGGATAGGTATTGGTGCTGTTTTGATGCAGGAAAAACGGCCCGTGGGCATACTTCAGTGAGAAGCTCAATGGCGCCGCCTTGAGGTATTCGACGTACGATAAGGAGCTATACGCTTTGAAGTGTACATTGGATACGTGGCAGCACTATTTGTGGCCCAAAGAGTTCGTCATTCACACGGATCATGAGAGCTTGAAGCATTTGAAGGGTCAAAGCAACTTGAACAAGCGTCATGCGAGATGGGTCGAGTTCATCGAGTCGTTTCCATACGTCATCAAGTACAAGAAGGGAGAAGACAACGTCGTCGCCGACGCCCTCTCTCGAAGGTACACGTTGCTTAACCTAATGCATGCTAAGATGCTTGGATTTGAATCATTGAAAGCCTTGTATGAAGTGGACGATTATTTTGGTCCTATCTATGCTAAGTGTTCGACTTTATCTAAGTCTTTTGATGGTTTCTATGTGCATGATGGATTCTTGTTTAGAGAGTCTAAGTTGTGCATTCCTACTTGTTCTATGCGTGAGCTACTTGTTTTAGAATCGCATGCGGGAGGATTAATGGGACATTTTGGTGTACATAAGACATTATCCTTGTTGCATGAGCATTTCTTTTGGCCGCATATGAAACGTGATGTTGAACGCATGTGTAGTAGATGTGTTACTTGTCATAAGTCTAAGTCTACTTCACATCCATTTGGGTTATACACGCCTTTACCTGCTCCATCTAGTCCTTGGATTGATTTATCTATGGATTTTATTTTGGGATTGCCTAGGTCTAGATCGGGTAAAGAATCTGTGTTTATTGTAGTTGATAGGTTTTCCAAAATGGCACATTTCATTGCATGTAGGAAAACTGATGATGCTGTTCACACAGCCAATTTGTTCTTTATTCATGTTGTTAAGTTGCATGGGATTCCTCGTACTATTGTTAGTGATAGGGATTCTAAGTTTTTAGGACATTTTTGGCGAGTTCTATGGGGAAAATTAGGGACTAAGCTCTTGTTTTCTACTGCATGTCATCCACAAATCGATGGTCAAACTGAGGTTGTGAATCGAACTTTAGGTACATTGCTTAGATCTTTAATTAAGAACAATGTGAGATCATGGGAAGAATGTTTACCTTATGCCGAGTTTGCTTATAATCGTGTTATTCATTCTTCTACTAATATGTCTCCATTTGAGGTTGTTTATGGATTTAATCCACTAACGCCTAATGATTTGGTTCCTTTACCCGTTGAGCATCTAACAAGTGTTAAAGGATTGAAGAGAGCTGATCTTATCAAGGAGATGCATGAGAGAGTTCGAGCCCGGATCGAGTACAAGGGAACTCAAACCGCCGCCGCCCGAAACACACGCCGCAAACGTGTTGTCTTCCAACCCGGTGATCGTGTTTGGATTCATCTGAGTCCCGGCCATTTTCCAAATCTGAGAAAATCGAAACTCTCACCTAGAGGAGATGGTCCATTCACCGTCTTGAGCCGCGTCAATGACAATGCGTATCACATTGATCTTCCTGGTGAGTATAAGTGTTCCTCCACTTTTAACGTTGCTGATTTATCTCCTTTTGATGCACAAGGATTCGACCAAGAGAATGCGCCAAATTCGAGGACGAATTCTTTTCAGCAGGGGGGGAATGATGAGATCGTGCATAGCAATGAAGATTCAAACCCGGAGTTGCAAATTAGAGGTCCAGTTACAAGGTTACGAGCTAAGCAACTTCAAGGTTATTTGCAAGGCTATGTTCGAAAGAAGCTCGAGGAAGAAGTGGATGTTCGGAACCGACCCAAGATCATTACTATGCTTTCAATTGAAGATGAGGATCATACTTTGATGAATTGAAGTATACTTGGCCGAAAATTGGAAGATTTCAAATTGATGCCAATCCAGGAGGTTATGGCGAATAAGGCGTGACCATGCCTTATCTGCCAGAGGCATCCGAGAATTCGAACCCTTTTGACTCTTTGTGGGGTTTCGAATTATCTTAGTTATTTTAATTAATTATTTTAGACTATAGTAATTAATTATTTGAGTCCAGTTTTTAGTTATTTTATTAAGTAATTTTCGGTTATGATTGAGTCAAAGATTGACTAGGATTTTTAGATAAGGTAAGATCTACAAAATCTACCTTAAATAGAATTTTAGTTTAGGAAGTTTTCTAGTCCAATTTGGACAAGTCTTTTACTTCTTTTTAGCTAGAAATTTCGTGCTCCCCTCTATTATAAATAGAGGATCATTGTGAACATTATATTTTAGACTCTATTTGATAAATTTAGCTTTGTGCTTTCAATATTGTCTCACCCCCTTTACAACCTTATTGTTTGGTTCGAAAACTTCACTCTTAAAGTTTAGCAAACTTTAGGTTTTATTTCAAGTCTCGTTCTAGTGCTCGTGTGGTGCTAGGGTTGGATTGCTACGAAGAGGATTCAAGTGGTGATTCGTTTGGTGGAGTAATCTTCACTAGGTGGACGCTCCGAGTTCGATTCTTTCTTCAACAACATCGACGCCTCCATATCGACGTCCTCCATCTTACACAATTTGTCCATATCAATATCAAGCCAACTCCGTTCGAGTTCAAGTTCAACGTCATTCCAATCAAATCGTAAGTTCATTATATCTTTATCATACCCTATCTACCCAAGCCGTTCTTCACCTCTACCTCACACACGTGAAACCTTCATCGTTGTCGTTCCTTAGCCTTCCCAAAATAGCCCATTTATTTGGATTTTGTGTTTATTTGTGTGTCGTAGTCTAGGTATTTTAGTTGGTTCTTAGTCGTCTAGTTAGATACATATTGATCCCTTACGTCACCGGCGTAGTTTCGTTCCTTAGCTTCCGCATCATTTATCTTTGTCGTGTCCCATAGGCCCCGGGTCACATCAGTTTTACAAAGAGAATTCGCCGTCCACGTTCGAGGGTTCGTCGGAAACTCGCTATCGAAGAACAACTTAAAGAATTTGGCCTTGTGTACGTTCGAGATTCAAGGAAACTTTCGGGTTGTAATTCACATCGACTTTATACCATCATCACCGCCGTTCGACGTTGTTCATCATCACCATCCGTTCGTTCCAAGTCCAGCTCCATCGTGATCGAGTCCGTCATCGTCCGTTTAATCCGTAAGTTCGTTTCATCCCTATCATACCCTATCTACTCTAGCCATTCTAAACCTATTCATCTTCATTGTTCTTCATCATCCTACCCGTCCCTATTACTATCCTAAAACAGCCCTTGTTCTTTGGATTTGTGTTATTTTGTGTGTCATAAGTCTAAGTATTTTTAATTGAGTCTTAGTCGTCTAGTTATTCGAGTATAGAATCCTTTCGTACCAACGTAGTTTCTTTCCTAGCTTCCGCGTCTTTTGTGTCTCGTTGTGTCATATTATCCCGGGTCACATCATAAATTGGTATCAAGAGCCACGTCGGTTTATATCGTTCGTGGTTCCATACTCGTTTATTTGTCCCGTTTATTTTGGTTTTGAGTTTTATCGAGTTGTACTTTATTTTCCGTATTGTTCATAGTTAAAAAAAAACAGATTGTACAAAAAAAAGAGAAAAGAACGATAAAAAAAAAGATCGGATAAAAAAAAATAAAATCCGAAATTCAAAAAAAAAGAAAAAAGAGGTATATCCATTGTTTCATTTTGTGTTCTATTTTATTTTAGTACCTTCCTTTTAGGTACAAGTCCATAGTTGGTTATTTCCTTTTAGATTCCCTTTCTTTTAGGAAATTTCCTTCTTAGTTTGTTTTGATTTTGGTAACTACCTTAGATATCTTATTTTATTTTTGGATTCTTTCCTTCTAGAGTCTAGGCTAATTAAGGTATTTAGATTGTGTCACATTGATTGATACATATCCAAATCCCCTATTTACCTTATCTCTTTCTTTCTTTCCTTATCCATTCTATTTCTTTCCATATTCTATCTAGATTTATTTTTGGATCTCCAAATCAATTTGGGATTTCATTAATTGATCTATTTCCTTTCCTTTTCTCCATACACCATACACGACCACCACCTCTCCCACACCACACTAATCAGCAGCCCCTACTACCACACATACTCAACCCGTATCTCATTCATACACACTCCAAATTCCTCCGTGTTCTGAACATAGCATTCCCGTCCTTTCCTCTACACAAGACCGCCGAGTTCCCTACTCCATTTATACGATTTTTCACACACTGTGCACCCATATATTGAGTGATACACGAGTGGTAAAATCAAGAGTGAAAACAAACGAGTGACGTGAGATAGTGAGGTCCTCCCTTGTTTTCTTTTACGTTTGTTCGTTTTGTAGGTATCATGAAGAAAGGTACCCGTCCCAAGTCATCTTCGACTCCCCCAGTCGACACTCCATCTTTAGACCAATCCGGAGACCCGTCCAAAGCCCCTATGGAGTCTACTTCGGATCCACCCACACAATGGGATCCTAAGTATCATTTTGAGGCACTCTCAAAAGACTTCCAGAGACAGCACCAGGCCTTGTCTGACAAACTTGATAGCTTATTGCATGCTATTGAACGCACTAAGATCACACTGACCATTACTCAGGCAGTTCGAGGACCAGCTCGACAACACTAGCGACAGAACGAGCCAGAGGATGAGTACTTTGATGAAAATACCGAAGAACTCGACAGAGGACGCCGCCATGGTCGAGACCGCAGCCGTGATGGCTATGGTGAAGATCGCTTGCTCAATAACATCAAGACGAGCATCCCGGAGTTTGAAGGCCTTCACGATCCTGATATCTATCTTGATTGGAAACGTAAGGTAGAGAAGATTTTTGACTGCTATGACTTCACAGAAGTCAAAAAGGTGCAGTTAGCCTGTTTGGAGTTTAGAGGCTACGCAGCCACTTGGTGGGAGATGCAGCAAGAAAGAAGGCGCAGAAATCGAAATCCACCAATTGATACATGGGAAGAAATGAAGGGATTGATGTGAGGACGCTTCATTCCAGTCCATTATGAGAGAGAGCTCGAAAAGAAGCTCAACCGGATCAAACAAGGCACCCGTTCGATTGAAGAATATCATAAAGAGTTGGAGACAGCCTTGAACCGAGTCGGGAAGGAGGAGACTTTAAATGCTACCATCATTAGGTACATTGAAGGCATGAACCCTGACATTACTTGTGAAGTCGAATTGAAGGACTTCACCAGTGTAGAAAGGATGGTGCAGTACGCATCGATTGTGGAAAAGCAGTTGAGAGAAGGACGCCGTCGATCCCATCACAGTGCAGCCGCCGTTCGGCCCTCTTGGAATAAAGGTACACATTCCACATCACCTTCTACACCTTCTTCTGAGTCCACACGACCCCGAGGTCAGCCCGGACCACCTGAACGGCGTTTCGACCGTTCTACACCGCAATCCAGTCGTAGACCCGAGTCTACACCGACGTCGACCCCAAGGCCCCCATTCCAACGGCCCAATCAGCCCAATACGACGCTGAATGCAGCCCCTAATCGAGCCCGTGACATCCAATGTCATAAATGCCAAGGTTGGGGCCATTTTCAGAATCAGTGTCCGAACCGTCGTGTTTTGTTCCTCAATGAGCAAAACGGGCTTGAATCAGCCAGTGAAGACGAAGAGGAGCCCCAGGACGTCGCCCATGATGCCGTCGAACCACCCAAAGTCGACGATGAAGATGAGGAGGCTGAATTGCCTCATGTCAGTCTAGTGTCCATTCGCAGTCTGAACATTAATCGAGAAGACGAAGAGCAATCACAGCATGAGAACATATTCTACACACGCGTTGCAATCAAGGATCAAACTTGTGCGATGATCATAGACAGTGGGAGTGTAATCAACGCCATCAGTCAATACGCCGTTGATAAACTCGCCCTTACCACAACAAAGCATCCAAAGCATACAAGCTGCAATGACTCACTGATCGCGGTTCCATCAGAGTTACAGGTCAGGTACACGTTTCATTTACTAAAGGTCGTTATTCTGACACTGTTCTTTGTGATATTATTCCTATGGAGGCAGCCCACATTCTTTTAGGAAGACCGTGGCAATTCGACAGAAAAGCAGTTCACGATGGTTTGGCCAACACCTATTCGATTACCATGGATGGCCGAACTATTGTGCTCAAGCCACTCGCCCCTAAAGCTATTGCAGAGGATCAAGAAAGGATACAAGAGAGATTTAAACAAGAACGGGCAAAGCAAGCCGCAGCCGCCGTCCAGACCGCCGCCGTGAACGGCCAAGTTTCGGCCGAATGTTCACCGCCGAGTTCTTCTTCACACTCGGCCAATGCAGCCCCTTCGAAGGCCTCTAATGATGCCTTAGTTCGTGGCAAATCATCCGGTTCAGCCCCCAAAGTTGAACAAAATCGATCTTTGTTCATCTCAGTTAAAGGCGTAGAGAAAGCACTAAAAGCAGGTTTACCTTTTGTTCTTTTATCTTATAAGGACAGTGCTACTAATAGTGTTTCTTTACCTTGTGATGTGCAGCCCCTTATGGAGGAGTTCACGGACGTGTTCCCGGAAGAGATTCCAAGTTGATTACCTCCAGTTCGTGGGATCGAGCACCAGATCGACTTCGTACCCGGCGCAGTCTTATCCAATAGACCGGCGTACTGCACGTCCCCCGAGGAGACGAAGGAGATCGACCGCCAAGTGAAGGAGTTGCTGGAGAAGAAGCAAATCCGTGAGTCGATGAGCCCTTGTGCAGTTCCAGTCATTCTAGTGCCAAAAAAGAACAACGAATGGAGGATGTGCATGGATTGCCGCGCCATCAACAAAATAACGGTTAAGTACAGATTTCCTATCCCTAGACTTGATGATATACTAGATGAATTAAGTGGTTCTAATGTGTTTTCTAAGATAGATTTAAGATCTGGTTATTTTCAAGTTAGAATACATGAAGGGGATGAATGGAAAACTGCGTTTAAAACAAAGCATGGTCTATATGAGTGGTTAGTTATGCCATTTGGTCTCACTAATGCACAGAGCACGTTTATGAGGTTAATGAACCATGTTTTGCGTGATGTGATTGGTAAATTTGTGGTTGTTTATTTTGATGATATCTTGATTTACAGTCACAGTGCACAGGCGCACCTAGAACACCTTAGGCGTGTTTTTATGCTCTTGCGTGATGCAAAGTTGTATGGAAATTTGTCTAAGTGTTCCTTTTGCATAGATGAAGTCGTTTTTCTAGGCTTTGTCGTCAGTTTTCGTGGTATTGATGTAGACCGTTCCAAAATCAAGGCGATTGAGGAATGGCCAACCCCGAAAAATGCTTCGGAAGTTCGGTCCTTACATGGACTCGCCGGTTTTTACCGACATTTTGTGCGTGATTTTTCTAGTATAGTAGCCCCTCTTACTGAACTAAGTAAGAAGGACCGGAAATTTGAGTGGGGTAAACAACAAGAGCATGCATTTACTGCTTTGAAATCTTTGTTATGTTCTGCTCCTGTTCTTCGTTTACTTGATTTTACTAAGACTTTTGAGATTGAGTGTGATGCTTCGGGCATAGGTATTGGTGCAGTTTTGATGCAGGATCGTAGGCCCGTCGCCTACTTCAGTGAGAAGCTTAGTGGCGCTAGTTTGAGGTATTCGACGTACGACAAAGAGCTTTATGCTTTGAAGCGTGCATTGGATACATGGCAGCACTATCTTTGGCCCAAGGGGTTCGTGATTCACACGGACCACGAGAGCTTAAAGCACCTCAAAGGACAGCAAAATTTGAACAAGAGGCATGCAAGATGGGTGGAATTCATCGAATCCTTCCCATACGTGATCAAGTACAAGAAAGGTGAAGAAAACGTTGTCGCGGACGCGTTATCTCGAAGGTACACACTTTTAAACTTAATGCATGCTAAAATGCTTGGTTTTGAGTCCATTAAGTCTCTATATGTTGAGGACGCCTATTTCAGCCCCATATATGCTTCATGTGTGTCAAAATCGCGTGCCATTGATGGATATTATGTGCATGATGGGTTTTTGTTCAAGGAGTCTAAGTTATGCATTCCTATTTGTTCTATGCGTGAGCTACTTGTGTTATAATTGCACGCGGGAGGTTTAATGGGTCACTTTGGTGTACATAAGACATTGAACTTGCTGCATGAACACTTTTATTGGCCGCATATGTGCAGAGATGTAGAGAATGTGTATAGTCGTTGCATTACTTGCCGTCAAGCCAAATCCACTTCACACCCATTCGGCCTTTACACGCCATTACCCGCCCCTACAGCCCCTTGGATTGATATTTCTATGGATTTCATCTTGGGATTACCTAGGTCTAGGTCGGGTAAAGATTCGGTGTTTGTTGTAGTTGATCGGTTCTCTAAAATGGCTCATTTCATTGCATGTAGAAAACCCGATGATGCTGTTCATATTGCCAACTTGTTCTTTGTGCATGTTGTTAGATTGCATGGAATTCCTCGTACTATTGTTAGTGATAGGGATTCTAAGTTTTTAGGACATTTTTGGCGTGTTTTGTGGGGAAAATTAGGTACTAAGTTATTGTTTTCTACTGCATGTCATCCACAAACCGATGGTCAAACTGAGGTTGTGAATCATACATTAGGAGCTTTACTTAGGTCTCTAATTAAGAATAATTTGAAGTCATGGGAAGAGTGTTTACCATATGCTGAATTTGCTTATAATCGTGTTATTCATTCTTCTACTAACATGTCTCCGTTTGAGGTAGTTTATGGATTTAATCCGTTAACTCCTACTGATTTGATTCATTTACCCGTTGAGCATCTAACGAGTGTTAAAGGTATGAAGAGAGCTGATTTTATTCGAGAGATGCATGAGAAGGTTCATGCCCGGATCGAGCACAAAGGCGCTCAAACCGCCGCTGCACGCAACACGAGGCGCAAACGTGTGATATTCCAGCCCGGAGATCGTGTTTGGATCCATTTGAGTCTAGGCCGATTCCCTAACTTGAGGAAGTCGAAGTTGTCGCCCCGTGGAGATGGCCCATTCACTGTTTTGAGCCGTGTTAATGATAATGCATACCGCATTGATCTCCCTGGTGAGTACAAGTGTTCTTCTACGTTTAATGTTGCTGATTTGTCTCCTTTTTCTGCAGATGAATTCGACCATGATGACACTTCAAATACGAGGACGAATTCTCTTCAGCAGGGGGGGAATGATGAGGACATCCATAGCAATGAGGAAGTCAATGAAGAGCTGCAATTCAAAGGACCCGTCACAAGACTACGAGCTAAGAAGTTGCAAGAATATTTGCAAGCTGTAATTCGCAAGAAGTTCGAAGTTGAAGACGGCGTGCAAGGAAGCTTGAAGATGATGACCTTATTGAAGATGGAAGATGGAGATCAAGACTTGGAGTGCATGGCATGAAGGAGACGTGTACGTGTGCATGAGAATGTGCATGCATGTGTGTGTTGATGATCCACGGCCCAAGTTGAAGAAGCCCAAAGTTTCGGCCCTTGATGATCCAATTAAGGGGAATGGATTATTAGACTATAGTATTTTATTTATTTAATTTATGTTATGGTTTGGACCGTTTTTTGACAGATTTTTAGTTAGGATTTTCGGTTATTATTAGATAGAATTTTGACTAGATTTTTAGATAAGGCAAGATCTACAAAATCTACCTTAAATAGAATTCTAGTTTAGGAAGTTGTTGAAGTCCAATTCTACTTCAAATTGGACTAGTATTTTCGGTCCCTTAGGTTTAGGAATTCGATCCAACTATTATAAATAGTGGATCCATATTTCATTGTTATTTTAGACCATATTTGATAATTTTAAGCTTTGCTTTCAATATTGTCTCAATCCCATTTTATATCTTTGTGAGTTTAGATCTTTTAAATTCATACTCTTAGATTTAGCATATCTAAGTTTTACAAAGGGAATTCGCCGTCCACATTCGAGGGTTCGTCGGAAACTCGCTATCGAAGAACAACTTAAGGAATTTGGCCTTGTGTACGTTCGAGATTCAAGGCGACTTTCGGGTTGTAATTCACATCGACTTTACACTATCATCACCGCCGTTCGACGCCATTCATCATCACCATCCGTCCGTTCCAAGTCCAGCTCCATCGTGATCGAGTCCGTCATCGTCCGTTTAATCCGTAAGTTCGTTTCATCCCTATCATACCCCATCTACTCTAACCATTCTAAACCTATTCATCTTCATCGTTCTTCATCATCCTACTCGTCCCTATTACTATCCTAAAACAGCCATTGTTCTTTGGATTTGTGTTATTTTGTGTGTCATAAGTCTAAGTATTTTTAATTGAGTCTTAGTCGTCTAGTTATTCGAGTATAGAATCCTTTCGTACCGACGTAGTTTCTTTCCTAGCTTCCGCGTCTTTTGTGTCTCGTTGTGTCATATTGTCCCGGGTCACATCATAATCAAAACCTATTCGATCACGACCAATCAAAATTCAACAATCAACATTTAAAATATGTCAAAAGGACCACATCACAAACAAGTGTGCATAAAATAATTAAATACTTCATGAACATAAAGCGGAAGCATAAAAATTCATACTTATTTACCACAAACTACACAATTAATAATTAAAAATCATAAAATGGTTAAGAAAATAAGATGTCCTCATTGGTCCACGTCAGACGCCAGTTGTCATCATATACCTGAAAATATTTTGAAAAAATATATGAGCTGAGTGCCAGAAAACACTCGGTGGGAGTTTCAATTTTCTGAAATATACTTGATCATTCAATAAATATTTTGCATACTAAACATATTTACTATAATAGTCACAAAAAGTCCCTGCTCATTAACATATGGAATATTAACTCAATATGGTTTCCTATCATATTGTAACACCCTAAAGTTAAATAATAGGCCCAACTCTTTTTATTTATGATTTCATGGCCCAAATATCCGAATTTAGGCATTTTAATGTTGAAGCCCAATTTATGGGCTTTTTAGCCCATTTACATTTTTTATTATTTTCGATACCTATAGTTATTGAAACGAGATGATTGAATATGGTAGATGATAGTGCTCGTCGATACGCCGTAGAACTTGATTTCACCTAAGTAGGACTTCATTTGACCAAGTTATGATTTAATTAGGGATTTAATTAAATTTTAGATTAAGTTAGGGAGAGGTATAAATACTCATTTAACTCTTTGGCTAGGTCATTTTGAGGATCCTTCTTTTAGGTCAACCCCAACCCTCTCTTCTCTATCCCTCTCGCCTCCCCTCCTCCCCGACGCTCTTGTCATCGCCGCTGGGGCCACCGGTTGGAAATTTTCCGACGACATTTTTTTTAACATGTAATTATATTTTTAGACTCCTCTTCTTCTCCTCTTTCTTATTCTTTGGTTATTTTTAAGAAATTTTGAGGTTTAGGCTTCCGATTTTTAGATCTAAGAATGGGTTAGTCCCTAGCCTATCAATACTTCATTTCTTTATTTATATTTCAACTTTATTTTCGATGTTAATATATATATATATATATATATATATATATATATATATATTGTGATTTAAGGGCTGTTTTGGATGGATGATTTAAAAATATGTTAATTTTATTTATGGTGTTCTTGGTGTTCTTGGACATTTTAGAGGCTAAATGATTAATTAATAAAATGAAAAGAAAAAAAAAAGAAATTGGTTTGTGTGTGTGTTGGCCGTGAGTGAGTTGTGTGTATATGTGTGTTCTGGCGTAAGTTGTGTGTGTGTTTATTTTTATGTTCATTTTTATTTTATTTTTTTAATTTTTTTTAAAAGACCTTTTACACTATTTAATAAAGAAGATAGGTTAATATTTCCATAATTTTGTGTGGCCCAATGGTTGATGTTTAAATTAATATCAAAATGGTCTAAGGTTCAAATCTTTTAAAAATATGTTCTTAATTTTATTTATGGTGTTCTTGGTGTTCTTGGACATTTTAGAGGCTAAATGATTGGTTAATAAAATGAAAAGGAAAAAAAAAAAGGAATTGGTTTGTGTGTGTGTTGGCCGTGAGTGAGTTGTGTGTATATGTGTGTTCTGGCGTGAGTTGTGTGTGTGTTTATTTTTATGTTCTTTTTTGTTTTATTTTATTAATTTTTTTAAAAGATCTTTTACACTATTTAATAAAGAGGATAGGTTAATATTTCCATAAAGTTGTGTAGCCCAATGGTTGATGTTTAAATTAATATCAAAATGGTCTAAGGTTCAAATCTTTTTAAATCTCTTTTCCAGATTTGTTAACTAAAAGGGTTTAAATCTCTTTTCCAGATTTGTTAATTAAAAGGGTGAAGGTTCGAGCCCTCCTAATGCAGTTTTAATTCATTTTAATCATTTTATCTAAGATAATTTTAAACCTTATATAATTAATGACACCTTTTAATTCTCGAAAATAGCTAGGGATGACAATTTAGCCCGAAATCGATGGGTTGGCCCGAATAGGCTGAGAAAAATATAGGGTTAGGACCGAAAAACTCCAATCTGAAGAAAAAATTAACCGAATGGGTTGAATCGGTCGGGCCGCTGGTTGGCCCGTCGGGCTAGACCAACTTCCGTTGTTTTGATCATAACTTTTTTTAGAAAAATTCGATTCACAAACGGTCGGATGCGTTGGAAAAATAACTCAATTATCTTTCCATATATATTATGCATTCACAGATTCAAAGTATGCTAAAAGTTATGAATTTTTAAAGTGACAACTAATGGTAAATGAGTCTCTTTTCAATGATGTAATTTTTCATTAAATATTATATTTTCATTTATGACATATATTATCGCATTTATCAATGCTATAAGGACTATAAGTGATTAGTATGATCTATAAAATATATTAGAATATTTGATAATTTGTTATTGTAGTTTGATGATACTCTGCAGATCCTAAGCCTGAGATTTCGGGTTCGGGCCTACAATAGGAGAACTAACTATTAGTGTCGTGCTAGGCCTTGATCCTATAAAATAAGGTAAACTTAGACTTAAGGAATGAGCTCTTGAAATTTGGTTCAAATGGACAATTCTCGAAAGTTGGATAGATTTACTTCAGGCCAAAAGGCCCAATTGAAATCTTGACCATTTAAAATGTTTTGAGAATAAACTATTGTGATAAATTGAATTATCCAATACATACATAAAAGATTATTGCAACACTTCTCATTTAAATCCATAATTAATTAAATACAATTTTAATACTTTAATTAAGTAAACTAAAGTGAACAATTAAAATAAAATAAAACTAACACACACACACACACATAAAACTGACATGCACACACACTTACCAAAATTTAAAACAATCAATTTTCTCTCCAACCCAAATTAATACAATTCAACCCACTTTCAAAACCAACACTTTCTCTTTCTCGACTGAACGCACACATTTCCCAACAATATTAATTCATTTTTCAGAATCAGCATGTAAACCTATTTCTCATTTCTCAATCTTTCGCTCTATTTTCTGAATTTAATTTCTCAAAAAAGTATGTAGGCTTAAATTCAATGTTTAAAATTCAGAATACCATTAAACTTTAAATTAAGCACTCTGTATACATATCTATCAACTCATAACAGTTTTGGTAGCATGAGTACAACTATAAAAATGGAAAACAATAAGCTATACAAAGGGTCTGCTAATATGATTTTTTTCGAAAACTTACGATGGAGAATCGATAGATCAAACAATATTAAATTTATAATATGAAATTATATATAGATATCTTGTAAAGAGAGGTTCCTAACCAAGTAATATGCGAAGAATATTAGCTCTTGGAAAGGTCCAAAACATGCAGCTAAAGATGCAGCAACATCAGCGAGCTTTCATCGATCAATAATGGTTTCGCGTCATTTTTCCGGCGTATTATTTAAAAGATCAAACAAACACATATAAACGATCTGAGACTTGATTGTTGCAGGTTGCAGTGTGATAATTAAAAATATATAAACTTTGAACAAATCCAACAATCGAATTGATCGGAAATCATGTCGCGAGAGGGCAGCGGTGCCTAACGGTGGACAACAACTCTCGACTGATGTAGCCTTTATTTTTCAACCTTCTTGGAACCTTTATTCTTTCAGCCTTCTTGTATCGAAGTAATTTGCTTGTGAAGATGACCATAAAGATATAATTTTTATGAATTTTGGTTAAGAATTTGGGAATAGAAATGGCGGAAGAGTAAGGCTGCCGGCGGAGATGACTAGATGGGAAAAACAAGGAGTGAAGCTCCATTTTATCTATTTGTGCTCATTTCCAACACCTGTAATACACTATATACACGTGTAGGCTTCCAAGAATTATGTTTAATAGGTTGATGGGCTGGCCAATTCAAGTTTGGGCCAAAATTGGGTTTTGATTTTATTTATGATGTTGGGCCCTTGGCATGAAATAAAATTACGTTGAGTGCTCAAATGATATCCAAGTTTAATGTTTTTGATATCTATAGATTCGTATCGACACGAATTATGGTTTGGTGAGGTTAACATGTTGATTTCACGCTCGTTTCTAAACGAGTGTATTTTAAAAAAAAACATGTTGGACCTTAAAATCCATAACTTGGGCCCTTGTCACTTAGGTTCATTTGGGCTATATCATGTTCGACTTAATTTATTTATTTAAGCCCAATTCATGATTTTAGAATATTACATCCCTTCCCCCTTAAAAGAATTTCGTCCCGAAATTCACATACCCGTAGACGGTAAATTAGATTACCGCCCCATAATTTCATCTTCTATTTCCCATGTAGCTTCATATTTCCCATTCAGCTTCACCAAACCTTGACTAACAGTAGCCCTTTATTTTGTAATTAGTGAATTTTGTGACTGAGGATCATCTCTTGTACCTCTTGATAAGTAATTAAGGTCTAAGTATACTTCTATGTATTCCTCATAGATTGCATGACCTAAGTCAAACACATATTTTTGAAACATCAACACATAGAACACATCACATATACCATCAAGCATTGGTGGTAATCATGGTCGGTAAACTATATTTGTAGTTCTACTGAGAATTTCAAAAGTTCCAATGCGTTGTGGCCTCATTTTCCCCTCTTGCCGAAATGCATTATTTACCTCGTTGGAGTTAATTTAATAAATACTTTATTCTTGATTTCAAAATGTAAATCCCTCTGGCATTTGACCCGCATAAGATTTTTGTCTATCTCTTATTTCTTTGATCTTTTTTTTTTTAATTTTTTTTATAGATTTCTCTGTCATACCATTTTGGATTTTAGGAATTTCCTTCTCCAAGTTCATCCTTGTATAGAATTGATCTAAACTTCCGATCTTAAAGCCTTATAAAATGAATGACGCAACTTTAATTTTCAAGATTATTTATCATAAGTTTCTTTTTATGCTGCGATACATCTCCGTGCTTCTAGAGTGGCCCGTGTAGGACACGTCATGGGTTTCACTTGTAATTTCATACTTCAGTTTTTCATCAAGTAACATGCATATTTTGTTATCGAATAGCAATGTCATATCATTTGTTTTAACATATCTTTTCCAATCATCTGCCTTCATTTTTCGATACATCTTGATGAATTCCATGTTGGGTTGAGTTGTAACAAATTATTTTCGCAAGTTTAACCTAACTACTATCATAGCAATTTATGCTTCTGTAGGTTCTTGTTCTAACAAAGTCTCTATGTTCAATCGTAGAAATCCTTTAACGAGTTCATCTTGTTGATTCAGTGTATATCCAAGTATTGGTTTGGCCCTTTACTAAAAACGTTGGCCTCTTCATTGGCTCTTCTTGGTGATAAAGAATAATGGAGAAAGTTTTTACATAAATTAAATTCATCATACTTGTCATCTTTCCGAGCTTTCAGGTTGCTTGTTGGTGCCCCAAATTGTCTTTTTGATTTTTTGTACTTGGATGATAGAATGTGAAGTGACTATATCAACAACATACTTCCTTCATTGCGCCTCTTGTCGTGATATTTTACACAATAGTTTTTCTCATTGACTTCTCATATTGGTGTTTATTCTCCATCTTTAACGTGCTAATAGCCTCCAGGTTCATCCTGGTCTCAACTAGTCTTTTGCCCATTCATTTTATGATTATTATCTTGGTTGTTAACTTGCTCACACTCGTCTCTTGGTCAATTTTGGATATAATGATCTGGATTCTTGCATTTGAAACATGCATTTTCTTTAAGAAAATTTTCCTTGTATTCTTTTTCCACTGGCATGGCATAACAGCTTCTTCCACATGACTGCAATCTGCTTTGCCTAAACTATTCTCTTTTAACTCCTTCCCTCGTGCTGTTTTTTTTTTCTTCACTGGTTCGCATGTGCCTCCGCAGTCAAATTAAATTAAATACTCATGATCTTGAGTCTCTTTTCGAATTTTCTCCACTTCAAATTAAATCGTTGGTCACTGGTATAACCATAGCATATAAGAGTGTCGATAAAATACCATGATTCCTCTAATAAACAAAAAGATTTCTTGAGAAGTCGGGGTAGTTAATCTCAAGCATCCGGGTTCCATAAATTTTCTTGCACTTGTGATAAGACCCGAGCTGAGGAGATGTCCGATCCAATCAAAGTGCCAGAAAGACCGGTAACCCGAGCAAGAGCCCAGAGGTTCAAGAAAAGCCTCAATGGATTCATGCGAGAGATCTGGAACCAAGAGTTGGCTAAACGACCCCTAGAAGGAGAAGAACCCGAGCCCAAGTGGAAGATAGTGATCTCGAGCTACGGGCACGGACTACAGCACGAGTCAGGATGCGAGCACCCGGTCGCGCCGCTTGACACGAGCTACAGCGCGGGTGAGCACGAGAGTGGACCCGGTCGCGCTACCAATGCTTCGGGCAATGAGACTGGCGCGTTCTACAGCGCAACCTGAGGCGCGAGTGAAGTCGGTCGCGCCACAAACGCTACATAGAGTGAGACCGGCGCGACCTACAGCGCGAGTGGAGGCGCGATTGACCCCGTGTCGCGCCCATCTGGGCGTGTCCGGAATTGCGCGGATTCTTATGTTTTATTTCCTAATTCAAGTGGAATAATTAATTAGGTTTTAGTTTATTTTGGACCAACTATATAAGGCTTGTAATCTCTTATTTTTTGAGAACAACTTTCTAGCCGGTTTGCATAGAGAGATCCGAGAAGTGGTGGAGTTGCAGCATTATGTCAAGATGGAGGACATGGTACAAATGGCTATCAAAGTAGAGAACCAACTCAAGAGGAGGGGGAACAACAACCGAGTGAGTTCTTCCACATGGAAGTCGGACTCAAATTCCAACACAGCTCCATGGAAAGCTTCAAATCAAGGGAAGAAAGAAGAGAAGCAACCGTTCACTAAGCCGAAGGCTGAGACGCCTACAGTGACGGGATCAAGCAACCAAGATTCGTTGGGCAACCGAAATCGAGACATTAAGTGCTTTAAATGTCAAGGTAGAGGACACATAGCCAATCAGTGCCCAAATCGACGTGTGATGATCCTAAAGGACAATGGTGAGATTGTGACGGATGAAGAAGAAGTTGATCCAGAGATGTCGGGTTTATCCGAGTCGAGTGGGGAGGAGGAGTACGCAACGCCCAACGCTCTCATTTTGGTTGCACGCAAATCTCTTAGCCTGCACACTAAGAGCGTCGACGAGGAGCAAAGGGAGAACATATTCCATACCCGATGCCACATCAAGGATAAGGTATGTAGTATGATTATTGATGGCGGTAGTTGTACTAATGTTGCAAGTGTTGTGATGGTGACAAAGTTAGGATTGCCGGTTCTCAAACATCATAAGCCATACAAGCTGCAGTGGTTGAATGATAGTGGAGAAACCAAGGTGAATAAGCAAGTTCGAGTGCCATTTCGGATTGGCAAGTATGAAGATGAAGTGTTGTGTGACGTTGTGCCTATGCAAGCGGGACATATTTTGCTAGGGCGTCCATGGCAATTCGATAGGAGGGTGAAGCATGATGGCTTTACAAACAAGTACTCTTTTGTACTTAACAAGAAGACGGTGACACTAGCTCCTCTAACACCATCTCAAGTGTACGAGGACTAAGTGAAGCTACAAGAGGAGGCCGAAACCATGAGGAAGAAAGGAAAAGAGGCCAACGTTGGAAAGGAGGTGGTCCAACATGCTTGTTTTGCAACAACCAGTGATGTCAAATGGGCTGTGCAACATGAGAAGCCAATGTACTTGATGATCAGCAGAGATGTGTAAATGAGTGCTAACCCATTTGATCCATCTTTGCCTAGTCCTATTGTGTCTCTTTTGCAGGAATTCAAGGATGTCTTTCCCGAAGAAATGCCACCGGGTTTGCCACCAATTAGTGGAATTGAGCACCAAATTGATTTTGTGCCCGGCGCTACATTACCAAACCGCCCGGCATATCGAAGCAACCCTGAGGAGACAAAAGATCTAGAACGTCAAATACATGAGCTACTGGAGAAAGGCCAAGTGAGGGAGAGTTTGAGTCCATGCGCGAGTCCAGTTTTGCTCGTGCCGAAGAAGGATTCATCACTACGGATGTGTGTCGACTACAGAGCCGTCAACAACATTACGGTAAAGTATCGACATCCCATTCACCGTTTAGATGATATGTTAGATGAATTACATGGTGCATGCATATTCTCTAAGATAGACTTAAGAAGTGGATATCACCAAATTCGTATCAAGGAAGAGGATGAGTGGAAAACGGCATTCATTACAAAGCTAGGATTGTATGAGTGGTGCCGTTTGGGGTTAACAAATGCTCCTAGTATATTTATGTGTCTTATGAACCATGTCTTACGTGCCTTTATAGGTAAATTTGTGGTGGTTTATTTTGATGACATATTAATCTATAGCAAGAATGAAGAGGATCATGTTGAGCATTTGAAATTTGTTTTGCTTGCTTTGAGAAAAGAACAACTATATGCTAACTTGAAGAAATGCACCTTTTGCACAGATAAGGTTGTGTTTCTTGGTTTTGTTGTTAGCACAGATGGAGTACAGGTGGACGAAGAGAAGGTTCGAGCCATCCAAGAGTGGCCGACGCCAACAACTGCGAGTGAGGTTCGAAGTTTCCATGGACTTGTGAGCTTCTATCAGCGTTTTGTTCCACACTTCAGTAGTATCGCAGCACCTATGACCGAGGTGATCAAGAAGACTGTAGAATTTCATTGGGGAGAAGCACAAGAGAAAGCGTTTCAAACGCTCAAGGAGAAATTGACACATCCACCGGTACTATCTCTTCCAAACTTTTCTAAAACTTTTGAGATAGAATGTGATGCTTCTGGTATTGGAATTGGTGCAGTGTTGATGCAAAAGAAACGACCCATTGCCTACTTCAGTGAGAAGCTTGGCGGCGCCACCGCAAAATACCCGACATATGATAAGGAGTTGTATGCACTAGTTCGGGCATTACAGACGTGGCAACACTATTTGTGGCCTAAGAAATTTGTGATCCACACTGATCATGAGTCGTTGAAGCATTTGAAGGGGCAACACAAGTTGAACAAAAGACATGCCCGCTGGATGGAGTTTGTAGAGACGTTTCCATACGTCATCAAGTATAAGCAAGGGAAGGAGAATGTAGTAGCTGACGCACTATCGAGGAGGTACGCTTTACTTTCCACCTTAGATGCTAAGTTACTTGGTTTTGAGCATATTAAGAGTATGTATAGTGAGGATGGTGATTTTAAGGATATATATATGTTACATGTGAAGAATCTGGAGATGGGAAATTTTATAGGCATGATGGATATTTGTTTAGAGAAAATAGGTTGTGTGTGCCTAATTGTTCCATGCGTGAGCTTTTATTGTTGGAGTCACATGGTGGTGGTTTGATGGGGCATTTTAGGGTAGCCAAGACTCTAGCTGCATTGAGGGAGCATTTCTTTTGGCCTCATATGAAACGTGATGTGGAACGTGTGTGTGCTAAGTGTGTTACATGTAGACAAGCCAAATCTCGAGTCCAACCACATGGTTTATACATGCCTTTGCCTATTCCTACATCACATTGGATAGATATATCTATGGATTTTGTGTTAGGATTGTCTAGGAGTAAACGTGGTCATGATTCTATTTTTGTTGTTGTGGATAGATTCTCCAAGATGGTACATTTCATAGCATGCTCTAAAACAAATGATGCATCCTACATTGCTGACTTGTTCTTTAAGGAAGTTGTGCGTTTACATGGCATGCCCAAGACCATTATTTCTGATAGAGATGTTAAGTTCTTAAGTTATTTCTGGAAGACTTTGTGGTGTAAGTTAGGTACGAAGCTTTTGTTTTCTACTACTTGTCACCCACAGACTGATGGTCAAACGGAAGTAGTAAACAGGACTTTATCTACACTGTTAAGGGCAATAATTAAAAAGAACATCAAAACTTGGGAGGAATGTTTGCCACATGTTGAATTTGCATATAATAGGTATGTGCATTCTGCATCTCAGTTTTCTCCATTTGAAGTTGCATATGGATTTAACCCTTTAACTCCGTTGGATTTGATTCCTTTACCTGTTCATGAACATACTAACCTTGAAGGGGAAAAGAGAGCTGACTTTGTGAAACAGATACATGAGAAGGCTAGAGCAAACATAGAGAGGCGAACGGAGTAGTATGCCAATAAGGCCAACAAGGGGCGACGAAAGGTTGTGTTTGAGCCTGGTGAATGGGTTTGGCTACATATGCGTAAAGAACGGTTTCCAGTCTAGAGGCGTTCTAAGTTACTTCCTAGAGGCGATGGACCATTCCAAGTTGTGGAGCGCATCAGTGACAATGCATACAAGTTGGACTTGCCAGGTGAGTACAAAGTGAGTTCTTCATTTAATGTTGCTGACTTAAGTCCTTTTGATGTAGGTGACGAGCTGGATTTGAGGACAAATCCTTTCAAGAGGAGGGGAATGATAAGACCCGAGCTGAGAAGATGTCCGATCCAATCAAAGTGCCAGAAGGACCGGTAACCCGAGCAAGAGCCCAGAGGTTCAAGGAAAGCCTCAATGGATTCATGCGAGAGATCTGGAACCAAGAGTTGGATAAACGACCCGTAGAAAGAGAAGAACCCGAGCCCAAGTGGAAGATAGTGATCTCAAGCTACGGGCACGGACTACAGCACGAGTCAGGATGCGAGCACCTGGTCGCGCCGCTTGACGCGAGCTACAGCGCGGGTGAGCACGAGAGTGGACCCGGTCGCGCTACCAATGCTTCGGGCAATGAGACTGGCTCGTTCTACAGCGCGACCTGAGGCGCGAGTGAAGTCGGTCGTGCCACAGACACTACACAGAATGAGACCGGCGCGACCTATACCGCGAGTGGAGGCGCGATTGACCCCATGTCGCGCCCATCTGGGCGTGTCCAGAATTGCGCGGATTCTTATGTTTTATTTCCTAATTCAAGTGGAATAATTAATTAGGTTTTAGTTTATTTTGGACCAACTATATAAGGCTTGTAATCTCTTATTTTTTGAGAACAACTTTGATTTCATTAAATTTAACGTGAGTTATTCACTTTTCTCTCTGAGAGAGTTATTCGAGTTTCACAACACAACGTGAGATTCAATCGACTTATCAAACGGATTCGCACCCCCGTTTGTGGCGTCATCATCCAATCCAAGTTCGTGTTTCCAATTGATCGAGGGTCTCGACTACATCGTGTTCGAGGTTTGACATCTTTGAGAGGCTAGGGTTTGGATCCATCCATCCAATCCGAGGAATCTGCTACAATCCTGGATAAAACATCTGATGTCTTTGTCGTATGCCGGCGAGGATTGCATCAACTTGGTATTTAAACATTTTTCCTCACCCATTGTGCACGAATCTAACAAAGTAATGATATAAGGAATTGTAGCTTTGTAGTCGTTCACGTCTTCTAGTATGTCTTTAGCTTCTAACCACTCGTTCATCATTCGCGAAATATGCATCGCTAAACAGTGCTCAGGAATTCATTTATAAGGCTTGGACTCGCGATCTGCTGAGGTATTCTACTAGCAAACAATTCACAAAAATAATCATAGAGTTTATCTTAAGTCCTTAGACTTAAGGAATGAGCTCTCGAAATTTGGCTCAAACGAACAATTCTCGAAAGTTGGATAGATTTACTTCAGGCTAAAAGGCCCAATTGAAATCTTGACCATTTAAAATATTTTGAGAATAAACTATTGTGATAAATTGAATTATCCAATACATACATAAAGGATTATTGCAATACTTCTCATTTAAATCCATAATTAATTAAATACAATTTTAATACTTTAATTAAGTAAAATAAAGTGAACAATTAAAATAAAATAAAATAAAACACACACACACACACACACACAAAACTGACACGCACACACACTCACCAAAATTTAAAACAATCAATTTTCTCTCCAACCCAAATTAATACAATTCAACCCACTTTCAAAACCAACACTTTCTCTTTCTCGACTGAACGCACACATTTCCCAATAATATTAATTCATTTTTCAGAATCAACATGTAAACCTATTTCTCATTTCTCAATCTTTCGCTCCATTTTCTGAATTTAATTTCTCAGAAAAGTATGTAGGCTTAAATTCAATGTTTAAAGTTCAGAATACCATTAAACTTTAAATTAAGCACTCTCTATACATATCTATCAACTCATAACAGTTTTGGTAGCATGAATACAGCTGTGAAAATGGAAAACAATAAGCTATACAAAAGGGTCTGGTGATATGATTTTTTTCGAAAACTTACGATGGAGAATCGATAGGTCAAACAATATTAAATTTATAATCTGAAACTATATATAGATATCTTGTAAAGAGAGGTTCCTAACCAAGTAATATGTGAAGAATATTAGCTCGTGGAAAGGTCCAAAACATGCAGCCAAAGATGTAGCAACATTAGCGAGCTTTCATCGATCAATAATGATTTCGCGTCATTTTTCCGGCGTATTATTTAAAAGATCAAACAAACGCAAATAAACGATCTGAGACTTGATTGTTATAGGCTGCAATGTGAGAATTAAAGATATATAAAGTTTGAACAAATCCAACAGTCGAATTGATCGGAAATCATGTCGTGAGAGGGCAGCGGTGCCTAACAGTGGACAACAACTCTCGACTGATGTAGCCTTTATTTTTCAACCTTCTTGGATCCTTTATTCTTTCAGCCTTCTTGTATCAAAGTAATTATCTGCTTGAGAAGAGGACCACAAAGATATAATTTTTATGAATTTTGGTTAAGAATTTGGAAATGGAAATGGCGGAAGAGCAAGGCTGCCGGCGGAGATGACTAGATGGGAAAAACAAGGAGTGAAGCTCCATTTTATCTATTTTTCCTCATTTTCAACACCTTTAATACACTATATACACGTGTAGGCTTCCAAGAATTATGTTTAATAGGTTGATGGGCTGGCCAATTCAAGTTTGGGCCAAAATTGGGTTTTGATTTTATTTATGATGTTGGGCCCTTGGCATGAAATAAAATTACATTGAGTGCTCAAATGATATCCGAGTTTAATGTTCTTGATATCTATGGATTCGTATCGACACGAATTATGATTTGGTGAGGTGAACATGTTGATTTTATGCTCGTTTCTAAATGAGGGTATTTTTTAAAAAAAAACATGTTGTTGGACCTTAAAATCCATAACTTGGGCCCTTGTCACTTAGATTCATTTGGGCTATAACATGTTCGACTTAATTAATTTATTTAAGCCCAATTCATGATTTTGGAATATTACACAAGGAGTATGGATTCAGCTGAGAAGAAGACTGTTGTGCATCATGTCACAACAGAGATTGTTCAACATGTTGAGTACAACCGGCTAGCTTGAAGTGATAGCTTGAAGTTAGCCTGTGAACATACAAAAGATTCTGTTGTGCTACCTGATGTGAAGATTCAAGATCAACAATGTACATTGCAAAGTACATGGACGTCTGCTATGATAAGAAGACTCAAAGATCAACAATGTTCATTGTAACGTTCTTGAACATTTACATAAACATCCTTTGTCCAGATTATTCTTCCAAGGATCGATGGAGTTGTTCAAGGTTTACAACCAAGAGAAGATTTAGACATCTATCCAAAAGCTACCAGAATAGTTCAAGACTGAAGTCAAAGGCAGATTTCTATTATTGGATGAAATCCTAACATAGTTCGAATTTGATCTCGGTTCCAAACAAGGAAAGTTTCCTTGTTTGTTTCCATATTAAATTAGGACATCTATTCCCATGTTTAGGCTATCCTTGTTCATCTATAAATAACCTGGGATACAAGCATGTTAGAGTGCAAAGAAAACACACCGAACATAAGCACTGCACAAGAATTGTTTAAGAACTCTAACTGTTTTGAGCCACTTAGTTATGATTGTGTCTTAGACTAGAGAATAGTATTCTAGTCATCGTGTATTAAAATACACTTGTTCATACACTGTCAGAAGGAGTCTCAGGAGAGATTTCCTGTGGGAACTAGACAGGTTAAATATCTAGGTTGTGAAGGGATCTCACAATTCAATTTAATGAAAGAGGGTGTACGGGTAGAAAGGGTAGTGATGTGACCCGGGACCTATGGGACACGACAAAGACAAAAATATGTGAAAGCTAGGAACGAAACTACGTCGGATGCGTAAGGGATCAATACGACTCGAATAAAAAAAGAACGAAAAATACAACGCGGCTAATACGACAATGGACTTGAATATATGCAATAACGGCTGAATTAAACTCGACACCTAAGACCTTAGACTATGACAATACTAAACAAAACAAAAAACCAAGAAGAATAGGAAAGAACGGACTCGACAGGAATAGAAACGACTCGATTAGGGATAGAACTTACTAGAAATACGAACAACAGATTAGAAAAGGATGATGACTCGTTGGAACAACTCGAAGGTGGCTGGACTCGGCGGCGTACGACGGTGTAGATGGCGGAGGTCGTCGGTGGTGTGGATTTGGCGGTGGTGAAAAAAGGTAGAAGGATAAATCAGGATCGACGAACCCGTGTTGTATAACTCGAACGCGCACGTCTAACTTCTCCGGATAGCAATTCTCCCAAGTACACGATTATATCCTGAAGAACTTGAATAAGACTATTGAATTGCTAGAACAATAGAATTTGATAAAAGGGTGATCAACCAAAGGATCATGAGACAGATTGAGAATAACTCTTTATTTCTTGTAATTGTCTGAAAAATAAAGTTCACAACTGATCCCTTTATATAGATATAAGGGATGGACGAAAATAAAGTCCTAAAATACTAAGAAATTGAAAATAAAAAGGTTTCCTACTCTAATAAGGATTCCTACCTTAATTAGAACTCTATTTAAGGTAAAAAATCAAAAAGACCAAAAATAAAATAATAAATATCTATCTAATGGATAAATAAAACCCAACACTTTGGACCTTCAAACTTGGGCTCTAATAATTCAAACATGGGCTGAATTAATTAACTCAATTGGTTGTTCATCATGTTCGAATTTATTCCTGTCTTGTTCTTCAAATCTTGATCTCGAATCTTTAATCTTGAACAACACAACAATCTTGGGGCTGCTCTCAACTCCTTCTTCATCTTCAAACTTCTTACATACAAATGCTTGGAAATATCCTTGCAATTGTATGGCTCAAAGTCGTGCAATTGGATCTCATAATTGCAGCTCCGGATTTGGTTCTTCAAGGCTTTTCGTGGTCATATCAGGTAGCGAGTAATGGGAGATCAGCTGCGAGTAAAATCCTCAGTAAACATGATATCGGAGCAGTAAATTATTTTTCACGGACTTAACAAGTCCCCCTGACGTAGATCGTTTGATCGAACAGGGTTATTGTAACACCCCGGAAAAATATAGTATTATTTGATAATTAGAAATTTCATGAAATTAGAACCCAATTTATTTTGGCTAGTTAATTACGGGCTTAGAGGCACAATAAGACTAAGAAAAGTCTCGACCTTAGTTGAGCCTCTAAGTTAAAATTAGAAATCATATTATAAAAATAAATATTAATGGGATCGTTTTCATATCAAGTTCATCCAATTCGGACTTCATTTGAACTTCCAATGAAATTTATTTCATTAAACACTTTGAAATAAATTTATTCCACCAAGCCCAATTCTATAATTTCAAGTCCAATTAATTATACACTTTCGGACCATCTATTTATGTTATTTACAACTATTTCATAATATATATATATATATATATATATCTATTGATGGGTCTATCCATTCGAAGAATCCAATAAAGAATAAATTTATATCAATTGATTAAATTTCATTTGGATGAATTTGGGACTTCGGCTAATCCAATTTGCACATTTGGAATGCATATGAGAGTGATTAGTAGATTGTATATATATATATATATATATATATATATGCGTAGTTATAAGAATAGATTATATGTAATTAATAATAGTTTTATTAAAACAAAAAAAAAAGAGAAAAAAAAAAAAGAAGAGAGATTAGTCATCATTACACTTGGAACCATTTTGGCTAATTCAAGTGTACAAGTGTACACGTGTGATTCTATATATATATATTAGGTGGTAGCTTGAGATAGAAGTTAAGTTAATAAAAAAACAAGAAGAGAAAAATCGAAAGAAAAAGAAAGAGAAAAAGAGTCAGAAGCAAAAAACGAAGAAAAAAGTTGAAGAAAAATAGGAAAAAAAAAGAGAGAGAAAGATAAGAAAGGTGAGTTTTTTTTTATATATTTCTTTATTTTAATTCAATGTTATTTGATTTATTTAATCTCGGATTTGGTCATTTAATATTAAATGAATCTAATTTTTAAATTCATATTTGTTTTCGGTTCTTCAGCCTGATACATATTTAACCATTCAATTTTGTCAACGAAGTCCAATAAATTTTTAATCAGGATCAGTAACTTGATTCAATCCGTCAAATGCGCAGTATTCGTCCATTTGACTCTATTTCAATTCCAAACGATCCCAAGGCATAGGAAAACCCTAATTAAGTTATTTAGGATTTAAGTTATTACCTTTGTGACCATTTTTGAGGATTCTAAGTTAGAATTTTAATTTTATAGGTCGAGACGGAGGGGAAGCATAATAGCATTGCATAAAATTTTCACTGCACTTTGAGATCAGCCAGGTGGGTTTTTCTATAACTCACAACTATGTTTTAAATTCGTCTATGAAAAGTATGTTAAATATTTTTAATAACATTGTTTACGCAATGATTAGATGTGTTGAGACTTCATGCATAGAGGAATTCTGACTTACAAGCAAGACGGTTTACTTTGTGACTAAATGTCTAGATAAGTAACCGTAAAGTATGATGTGATCACATAGGGTCTCTCTCATCCAATGAAGAAGGGTAAACTTTGTTATAAAGAACGTTCATGGTTATTTTCCATGATTTATGCGGTATAACAGTTTTAAAGCAGGAAAGTTTGTCTTGGACGAATGTTAATGCCCACTGAGTGTTTTCTGGCACTCAACCCAAATATTTTCAAATGTTTTCAGGTCCTGGAGATCGAGTTGGTTGATGACGTGTTGCTAGATTGGGTTTTGAAGGTTGACCCTTATGTGGTTTTTGCTTAAAACCATCTTTAAACTTATGTTTGTATATTAAATATTAAATGCTTTCGTTGATACTCTGCAAAACCTTTAAGTTTGAAAGTTGTTGACCCCTGTGGTCAATTTTGACTGTATATACAAATATTTTGAATGTATATAAGGGTTGACCGTGATGCTTTTAAATGTGTGGCCTGTTTGGTTATATATATTTCTTGTTAACAGGTCATTTGGTTATGTGTGTGTATGTGATTTCGAAAAGCCTTATTGAAAGTTGACTTTGAAAGCACCTGAGTGTGTGGTTCGAATATTTTTAAGTTAAGGTGCTGCCCGTTTACAAATTATTTGTAAAGTTAATTTAATTTCTTGAAAAATATTTATCACATAAGCATGTACGTACGTCTTTTGGTGACGTTTTGGTCCTAGTGGGACTGGGGCGTTACAGTTATTAAATCTCTGCGTGCTTTATTTTCTGCAATCGTTTTAACATTCACAATAACATTCTTGAACTTTACTGTGAACATCTTTCAAACGTTCATCATCTTTTCAATGAACGTTGTGCAAACACATACTTATCACACAGGTGTGCAATTTCAGAGGTGATGTGGGTGGATGTAAAAGAGTTTCGATGGCAGTTTCCGGTCCGAATTCCAGCCTTGTGGACAAGGTGATTTTGGGGAGGGAAGATATTAATAGAGAAGATCTTCAGCCAATCATCTATCGGTGCCATTCCAAAGAGTCTGGGACATGAAGTTATTTATTTAATATTATTTAGTTAATAGTTAGTATTTTAATTATTAAGTTAGTAGTTTCATTGAGTCAGACTCATGGGATTTTGCATGGTTCCAATTATATTAGGCATGGGTGTCAAAATGAAAGCCCAACCTAGCCCAGCATAAACCCAATGGGCCACAACCATAATCTGACCCAACCCAACCCAATCCAAAAATGAGTGGGCTGAATTTCTAGCCCATGGGCAGCCCATGAAGCCAGTTTTTGTTTGGCAAAACGAAAACAGCTCGCTCGGAATCTTATAAATAATAGCCGGACATTTTGTTTAGTATTTTGCACCACTTAATCAATATACATATATATATATATTATTTTTTAAAAAGTTATCAATTTAGTCACGATTTCATTAATTGGTTGTGATTCTGATTAATTTATCAATATGGTCGCAATTAAGTGGTTTATAAATTTGAACCACTTATATAAAATAAATAAATTTGATGTCGATACTCCATGTAGGATATTTATCAATTTAATCAATATTACTTCTAAGCCTAGCCAAACTAAATTTTATTGCACAAGAAAAAATATATAGTGCCATATTTTTAAATTATCGTCACATGCATGTACGTAATTTGTGTGAAAAGGGAAAAAGAAAATAACCGAACTATCATATATATCTTCATTCACTACCAAAAAAACGCTCATAGATAACGGATTTTATCCGTTATGTATGTGAAAAAAGCTCTGTTACGTATACTGGTGTTATCTATGCTGCGCTCATACATAACAGAATAATATCCGTTATCTATGTTATTAAACATAACGATTGTAGCAACAAACATGACATCGGATATTACGTTATCTATAACTCTCATACATAACGGTTTCTTCCGTTATGAAAGTTTAACTATCTCCATTATCTATGAACGTTTACATAACGGTTTTTTTTTCATACATAACACCCTTCATTGCGTGATCTATTACTATTATATATAACGATTTTTACCGTTATGAAAATTCATTTTTCTCCGTTATGAAATATACCACATGTATTAATACATAACGTTATTTGTAGTTTAGATAACACTTTTTTACGTTATGTATGTTTTGATACATAACAGAATTTTACCGTTATTAAATATTTTTAGCTTTCGTTATCTTTAGGTCTTATACATAACGGTCTTATAGATTTTCAGCAATTAAAATAATTCCAAAATAATAAAAATAACTGAAATTCCCATAAATTATCGTATATCTAATTTAAAAAATATTCATACATTTATCCGAATATAATCAACATTCTATACATGTTTATATCGTACTAATGTCAAAACAAAGATAACACATATATTGCAACTAGCTAGCTAGCCATTTTGATCGGAACAACTTTTTCAATGATTGAGAGGCGCCCCAACTGCTCAACTATAAACCTGCCACGGTTGGAAAAGTAAGTGGTAACAATTAATCAACACAATACTCAACAACAACCCAATCTCCCACTGGGAGTCCACTGCCAACAAATTTAGATCCAAACATATTACACCAGAAGTGGTGGGGAGAGGGGACCTTGTTCACAGCAGAAAAGAAAAAAGCAATAGTGACAGATAAAACAAATTCTAGCAATTATTATCATGGAAACATCCAAGCAAAACATATTTATAATATTTGGCAGTTCGTAAGAAATCCAAACTTCTCATCCCAATTACTTCTCTCACAATCCGATTCCTTACAGCTCGCCAACATGATATTACTACATTTAAGCCAACCAACTCTAACTTGACATGAGATGCACCCAAAAGAACAAACTTGAGTTCATTCGGCATCTTCGTACACAGGATTCCATACATGGAAGAAATACAACAGCCTACGGGAATTCTGATGTGAGCCATATATTACTGACAAAGCACGTCTTTGTTATCTAACATGTATCAGATTTCACTTCCAAGCCTTTCCAGTTTCCAGTTTCTTAAATATATAATCTAACTTGCACATGTACCAAGAACATTATGCATGAATGAACACTCAAAATTACCATAGAGTTATTAACTGACCATGTTGCATTATATTTACCATATCAAACACGAAGTACTCTACTCTTCTATAGTGAGATTAAAGACATTTAGCATGGGGGACTCAGTTGTCCTACAAGAAGTTAAGTTCTAAAACAGTGAAAGAGAAATGCAATAGTTGTTTTTTGCTAAAATTAAAAAACCCATATTTTTGCCAAACAAACCAAGCAATCTGATCAAAATAGACAGCCTTGTAGGATACTATGATGAGAACTACCACAGTCCCCAGTATGTTTCTAAGTATAGGTTTGTGTAAGCACAAAGACAAAGGAATAAGCATGCAGAGATGTGGAAAACATAGAAGAGTAAGAAATAAAGTTGTTGTCCTCAACTCACCAAAACTCTATTAATAGAACATCTATTTTTGTTTAATGATGTGTGTACAAACTTGGCTGCAAAACTAGTAGATGGGTAATCTGCGTAGGCAACACCTGCAAGATGACAAAACAAGAAGGCAATATAATGGCATTGGCAATTAGTCCCAAGTGCGTAGAAGAAAGATTGATTATCTTACAGTAAATGAGAGAAAAGTTTATAGTTGAGATTTAATTTGATAACATAAAATAAGTGAATACAATGAAAAATAAATTAGTCCTAGGTAGAAGAACAAACATAATCTTGTGTTCCAGAGAAAAAAGAAACTCAAAAGAGAGCCATAAAAGAGAACCACATAATCTTGTGTTCCAGAGAAAAAGAAATTGAGCTCACCATGGCACAAAGTTCCAGTGGAAGGAGACTTGTATGGGTAGGCATCGGGAAGCTCGACCCTTATCTTCCACACTCCGCCATGGTATAGACCTATCGCGTTACATTGTAAATTTAACAAACAGAAATGAAAATTTCTGCACAACTACATCTCCATATTCAATACCCTGAATAGCTGATCAAGAACTAACCCCCCCCCCACCACACACACACACATATGTACTGCTAAACTAACATTTTTTATTTGTTGAAATTCCTACAAAGTGTGACTTGTACGTTAAATTTGAAGTTAAAACTTAAAAGGATAAATGACTTTATCCAAATAATATATGGAGGAAAAAAAAAGAAAAGAAAAATTACACAATCAAGAAACAATACCTAAATCTAATAATTTTGTTTTCCTTTTGGATTTCCTATTCCAATAGTCTTAATACCATCGTCCATCATATATAATAATAATAATAATAATAATAATAATAATAATAATAATAATCTCCACTATCGATGCATGCCCTATTAACCCAATACCATAATTAACTCAAAAAAGCTTTCTTCTTCGAAAAAGAAAGAAAATAAAATAAAAAGAAGATAAGTATTTGGTTTAAGTCAACATTTTTTCGCATTCATCTAAACACTTGTATCAATATCTGATTTATGCATATACAATTTTTAATTTTTATTGGTATATTTTAAATTTTGCAGGAACTAACATATATTAGAATATAAGAATAGATGAATGTGGGCTATTAGGCAAGGTAAAAAAATAAGGGGAATTGAAAAATTATTGAGGTAAAAAATTCCTTAAACTAGAAAATAAAGGGGTGCACCAGAAATTGAAGATGACACAACATTTAATACTCTGAGAATGAAGGAATTCAACAGAAACTTGGCAATTAAACACTTCAACAGAGAGAGAGAGAGAGAGAGAGAGAGTATCCTTCACTTAATTTACAATTAAAGGCAGTAATTGAGAAGGGGATTATTAGATTTACTGTCAGTGGGTCCATGGAAATACACATAGAATTCTTGCATCCCATCATTGATCATCTCCACCTTGTAATCACTCATCATCCTATTTCAGAAAACCAAAGCTTGAGCGACAATTAAAGAATCAAATTTTTCTGCAGTCAAATATATATATAAAAAAACAGAAAACGAAGATGGAGAAGAAAACAACAGCAAAGGCGTAAAACTGTTAAGTATGCAGAAATTACCTCTCTGAGAATTTGAACTTTGTTCCCCAAAATATTTCTTGTATTGCCAAGCAATTCTCAGCCCCTTCTCCTGTTATTCAAAATATACTTCCTTTCAACACCCACCAACTCTAAGTGAAAAACTACAAATGCACTCAAGTTCAAAAACTAGAAAAGACGAGGATAGGTACCTGCTCCGTCTCATGGACCCGAGATTTGTCATCCTTCAACACCATCGAATTAGGTAAAGTGCCCAGAAACCCTCTTGGGTCATTTGCAGGACTTGCATAGATAAGAGGCTGATGGTGAACTAACCCCTGAGACATAAAATTTCTTAGCAACAACATATGATGCGGTGCCTCCGAGTCTTCCATAACCATCACCAGACTTCCCAATGCAAACCCACCTCCAAGAATCTCTGTCAAGATAAAAAAAAATCTCACATAGTTCATATAAAATCTACACGAGCTCATAAAAACAAAATCAGAGCATGAAGAAACGTTTGTTTGAAATTACTATCGAGGTCAGAAATGCCAGATGAAATGAAGATGGTCCCATTTGGACCATGCGTAAGCCCAGGAATGCTTGAAACTGGACTTGATGCTGCAGCTATATTCTTCGAGAAGCTGGCGGCCCGAGGTTTATTAGCAGTCATTGCCATCACTGAACCTATCACTAGTTCACTACTAACACCACAACTGCACAAATATAAAACGAATTAAATGTGAAGTGATTACAAGTCTATCCCTAATGCAGAAAAACAATCAAATGAATATAAACTTAGAGAAACCATCACAGTGAGGCATTTCATCGAACACGTGGTGTGTATCAAGAAATTGCGAAAATAATTTGAGAATCGAATAAAACCTTTCAATCAGAGATAAAGACCCCCACTCCCTTCGTGTGTCACCTTAGCTTTTTGGTATAGATAGGCTCTGAATCGCCGTCTCTACTGGAAGCCCATAAACCCTATCCGCCGCTTAGATTGTTGCAGGCAGACAAAGTATTGACAGATCCCTACCCTCCAGCTGAATAGCGAACCTATACGACTCTTCAAGTTCAACCCGCCTAAAAATCGCTGCTTCTGGGTTAGTCGCTTGATTCTTGGTGATTTTCCCTTTTTAGTGATATAATGTCACAGTCGCTGCCTTCAGGGGATTCTAGGCTCTCCTCGCCGCTTTGGGGACTCCTGGCCATGGCCTTCAAACTGCTTTCGTATACCAAGTGTTCTATGATGATAGACGAATGAGTGGAGAAAAGGGTAGCATTTTGGTTTAAACCCTAGCCGCCATCCATTTAAAACTCTAGAGAGGAGGAGGAGAAAATTCTCAACACCCACTAATTTTTGTGATTTTTGTGGATGGCAAATGCTTTTCGTTCTTAAAGTAAAAAAATTACTTCTTTTTTTGTGAAATATTGAGTAATGGTTTGGTGGGAAATAACGGCGGTTAAATTTTTACTAAATAATGGTGAGAGAAAGAGTAGCGGGAAAGATGTACTTCGAAAATTTTCCATGTATATTATTTAATTTTGAATTTAAAAAATAAAAATTAACACGTATACATAACGGATATTCATAACGGTAAATATTACCGTTATATAATGTGTTTAAAGATAACACAACACATAACAGTACCAAATGAGTGTTATAAATGTGAACAATAGATAACACTCATAGATAACGTAAGACTCGAAAACGTTATATATGATCAAAGATAACACTTCTCTCATAACGGATTTTTGAAATATGCGTTATCTATACCAAAAATGCGCTCATACATAACGGATATTTGAAATGTCCGTTATGTATGATGTGTTATGTATGAGAGTTTTTTTGGTAGTGATTTTTCCGTTAGTAGGTACATGATTCAAACTTTTATTATTTTTCGTATATTTTATTTTTTGAAAAATACATTCAAATAAATGATATTGGCAGATGAAGCCACACATAATGTGGTCGCCCACTTCTTTCATACAACAAATTAGTTAGAATATGATTTTAAAAAATAATAATAAAAATTAAATCTATTTATATATAAATATAAATATAAATATATATAGAGAGCTCGTAATTTGATTTTAATACCACATTCGTCTCATTTCTTCCAATTTGTTACGTTGGTACTACTACTATTATTATTAAGAAATATTATCTAAACAAATATTAATAATATTAATATTTTACTTTTATTGATAAATGTCAACATTTATTTTATTATTTTTCTGAAACTTCCGTATTTTTTTTAAGAACATAACTTGAATATAGATTTTGATGATATGTATATTTAATTAAGCTAGTTAGGCTAGAAATCCAAATGGCCCGTAATCCATTGGGCCAACCCATTTTTTGCCCAATTTTTTGGGTCTGTCATTTTTAAGCCCAATCCAGCCCAACTTTGGATGGGTTGGGCTGACCCATTGGGCTGGGTCCATTTTAACAGCCTTAATATTAGGTTTTTCAGATTAGGGTTTATAAGAGATTATATGAGGGCCTCTTCAGAGAAGAGACGTTCTTATTTCTTTTGCAATTCAGTTTCAAATTCTCGTATACTTCCCTTCACTCTATCAAATTTCCAACTATGATATTGTGTGGATGATGATGTGATAATTATCTAACGGAAAAATTAATCAATTTATTAGATCCTTTAAATAAAGATCCGATAAAATTAAATGTAAAAGTATAAGGATCTAAATGAAAAAATAGTGAAGGGACCTAATGAAATACAATATGATAGTACTGGGACCTAAACATGTGTTTACCCAAGTTTAAATTCTGATTTGAGTTTATTAATCATATTACTTTACAAGATTATAACGGAAGTCGGATATATGTGCCTGAGTGTTAAATTTCCACTTTGGCATTTTTTGTTCAACATAGCCAATAGGGGCGTCTCAGTCATTGCATCTGCTGTGGGGACCAAACCACCCCCCTCCCCGCTCTCTCTTCATGCGTGTTGTTAGTGTGTGCAGTGCGCGAAAATTCTCATGAGTGCCATTTATACAGATTCTGATCAGCTCAATCCATTTCCACTCTTCCTCACAAACACTTCTCCATTTTCTCTTCTCTCTTTCCAAATCGCTAAATCATAACTTCTCTCAACACTGATTATACAATTCCTCACAACTTCTCACCTCTTTCTTCCATTTTTTCCATCTGGTCCACTTCCCAAAAAGGCTTACCATTCCACTAATTCAACGAAATCCATCGGATTCTGCCCAGGAAAAGGTATAATCTGTTACTCATCAAATTTCAATTCTTTGCCCTATTTTCCTGTTTCCAACTCCAACAACAACGTGTTTTCTGCCGTAACTAAATGGATTTAGGCATGCATTTTTTACAAGTCCTTACAGATAGGTGTTTCCGAACTTGCATGATCCTAAAATCTTCATATCCAAAAATGGATTCTTGATTCCACCATTAATGGATCGTCGAGCTCGCTGCACTGTTGTTTTCCGATTTTCTTATTCCATTTTCTTTTCAGTTTTAGTTTTTTATTCATTGTTATTAGGAGATATTCGTGGACCTATTCATTTTCTTCTTCATCCGAAAACCCACCTTCTTGAGAATCAAAAAGAAATTTATTTTCTCATCATTTTCATTTTATTTATCTTTTCTTCTCTATTCATGAGGCACTTTGATTTTTTGTTTTAAGTTTGATTAAAAACTGTTAACGAAAAAACACATCTTCACGTTTCAGATTTTGCAGAGTTGGCAGCTTTATTTTTTATTTCTGCGTTGGTGTATATACATGCTGCATGGAGTGTTGTAGACCGTTCAATTTTAATTAATTTTCTTCGTTGATTGTCTGCTACGGTTTCTGTAACAGTCTTATGGCATTTCTGATTTCCAGCGGCATTTTGATTTGTTACTAAATATGGAAAGTATTGTTTTCAAATATTTTTCAAAAACCCTAAATTGCCAACCAATTTTTCTTTTATCTTTCTCTTGATTCTTCGTTCCTCAATAAAACTCATTTCTTCTTGTACCAACAACTTAAGATTACATTATATTTTTTTCACATTATAGTTTCTTGATCAACGTGATTTTATGCTGAATGTAGACAGAAAATGGTGATGGAAACCTACTACAGAAAACGCTCAAAGAAAGCCCATCAGCCCAGCATGGTTCTTTCTCTCTCTTCTCTCTCTCTCTCTAACCTGTCAATTCCAAGAACACGGTTGTTGTGCATCAGAATATTGCGCTTTATTTCTGTTATTTGTGTCGCACATAATATCTCACGCGCTCTCAGATTACACTGCCATTTGAAAAAAACAGCAAAAATTAGCAATCTTTTTAGCTCCACGCTGCGACATTTACACATTTTGTTTTGTACAGTACGTGGTAGGTATGTGTGTGCGTGTCTGATGTAACTGAGATACACAAATCGTTTATTGCATTATGATGCTTGCTAAACACATGAGCCGTGGAGCCATTAATTAGACAGCGACTTAAATATTTTAAACTTTTAAAAATCAAATTTTTAAGTTTTAATTACTTAAAAATCAATTTTTTTTTTTAATTTTGAAAACTTGATTAATACATGTGCTGCAAAAATACATGCATGATTAATAAGTACTACTTTTATTTATTTAATATCAATTTTTTGATGCTATACATGATTAATTAATTTTGGTGCAGGAAATGGATCAGAAAGAGGCGGTGCAAAGCAGCGTTGTTGCGGCAGAGCCGCGGCTGTCGCCTCCATCCGGACGCTGTACCCTCGTGCTTCAAGGTACTATCACTATACGTGTATCGGTGTGTGTATTATTTACATAAAGTTCTTGCTTCCATTTTTTTCGTACATGCAGTCTTGCACTTCAAATATTATTGTGTTTGTTAAAACTGTATATACCCAGAAAACCCTTTCTTGATCCCGGAGGGTAATGATGGAGAGCAATCCCAGATGCAAAACCATATCAAAGAGGGTTATCTTTACGAGATCGATCACTCTCATTTACCACCAAGAACTCCTGCTCAGCTGCGGTGCATCCGAGTTGCAATGGTAGGGAATTAATTTAAACTACGAAATGCATACTATTAATTAGTTGTTAATATTTCTGCTTCCGCTAGTTTTTTAATGGGTAATGATTTCTAACTGAAGGTCTGCGAGAAGACAGAAGTGAATGTGGCGGTGAGGTTTCCAACAATGGAGTCGCTTAGAGCATTTTTCAACTACAGCTCAAGAGAATCGCACCCGGCTTTAGATGAGAAGTTTGTAATGGGCTCGGTTCTGGCAACGAAAGTGCTTTTTAGATCAGTCCCAGCTGAGATTTTCTCGAAGCATAAGAGTTTTCTAGATTTCTGGCTGATTAGTTCAATGGCAGCTGGTTCATGTACGGCCAAGAAAGAAAGTAATAATTCTCTATCTGAGGCGCTAAAGAGAAATGGGATGGTGACATGGGGAATAAGAAGGCAAGTGAAATATTTGGGTAGGCATAAGGATGATGTTTATATTGCTCAGAACTCGTCTTCGAGCTTTGTCAATGGAGTTGAGGAATCCCAGATGAGATTAGTGGCTACTTGTGATGAGAGAGAATCTACAGATGAGAAAGATGGAGAGGGAGATGAAGATATGGAGAACGGTGAAGACGAGGAGGAGGAGGAACAAGAAGAAGAAGAGGAAGAAGAAGTGAAGATTAGGGTCAAGGAGACTAATGACAACTTGAAAAGAAAGAGGTACTCTTTCAGAAATTTGAGTGTAAGAAAGACAAAGAAAGCAAAGATTGATCAGATAAGAAAGCAAAAGCAAACGCAGAAAAAGAGTCAGATTAAGAGAAACAAGGGTAGAATGAGATCAAGGGAATCACTCATTCAAAGAGATCCTAAAGATCGTTGGTCTTCTGAAAGGTACATATATATGTTCTATATATATTCTGATATCTCTGGCTGTGATCTTTACTTAAATACGTTAGTTATATATATTGTTTCAATTAAAAATGTGAAGGTACAAGCTTGCTGAGAAAAATCTTTTAGACGTGATGAAATCAAAGGAAGCAACATCTCAAACACCAATCCTGAGGCCTCAGTTGAGAGCAGAAGCAAGAAAGAGGATAGGCGATACAGGGCTGCTTGACCATCTTCTGAAGCATATGGCTGGGAAGCTTGCTCCGGGTGGGCAAGAGAGGTTCAGGAGACGGCACAACCCCGACGGAGCAATGGAGTATTGGTTGGAAAGTGCTGATCTTGTTAACATTCGAAGAGATGCTGGGGTCAGTGACCCTTATTGGGTGCCACCAGCTGGCTGGAAAATTGGTGATTCCCCAACTCAGGATCCTATATGTGCTACAGAGTTGAAGCTGCTTAAAGATGAAGTTTCTACAATAAGAAGGTGGAAATGCTACATTTTTGTCTTATCACATGTTAATTTGTTACAATTATCTGGAAAATTCATACTTGGTTACTTGAACAGGGATTGGAAATTGATGGCAACAAAGAGGCAGTTGGAGGAGGAAGTGGGAATGTTGAGGAGGTCATACATCATATATAGTAGTTAACAAGTGATGCTTTTTAGCTTTTTTGTAGTTTGAAATTACTGATAAATTACTGATTATGATCAATGAGATTGCAGGGAAATGAATGAGATTACTTCCAAGGAAAGGCAACAAGGGAAACAAAAAATGATAGTAGAATCAAACCATTGTGACATAAGTCAAAAGCTGGATCAGCTTGCTGCTTCATTGGAATCCTCGAAACGAGATTTTGGCTACGTACATGTTTCTGTGGTATACAGTTAATGTTTAGCTTTAATTAGTGAGTTTCATTAAATTACTGTATCCTGTGCTAAATTTTCTCTAATGTTTTGTTTTTTCAGGAAAATTACAAGGAACAATTGATGACTATCTTTGATTTTGTGAAAGAAATATTTGAGGTATATTTGATTGCACAACCCATTAATGCTTTGAAGCATCATAGTTATTATAATATATGACAGTGAGCTAATATACCAAGTAAATGATTGTTAGTTTTTTTTATTTATCTGAAACCATTTGAAGCTCTGAATTAGGATTACAATTTAATTGCTGCAATCTGATTTGGCATGATTCTGTTGCCATAATTGTTAACTACTGAACTGATCATCTTGTTTTTGTTTTTCTAGTAATATCAGATTTCTTTTTAAGGCCATTGATACTGATTCTATGCACATCGAAATATTGAAACAGGGAAAATTTGAAAAGCAAATTCCCAACTTGACAGAAACAGCAAGGACAAGCTCCTCATTAATGATAGCACTTACAGATGCACGTAGGATGAGAGAGAAAACAGTACTAGAGGAGAGAGATACAAAGAGCACACAACAGAGAGTACAGGATGCATTAAATGCTGCTGCTGGTGAGGGAGAAACACTGCAATTAGCGAAAACCCAGAAAAATGGCCAAAAGGCAGCAGAAGCAGAGGAAAAAGCAGCAAAGATACAAAGGCTGAAGAGTGGTTTCAGAATCTGCAAACCACAGGGCACTTTCCTATGGCCACACATGGTCAAAGACACCAATTACAACAGCAATAGCAATGGCAGCAGCATTAATAGCTCCACTAGTTTTTTTCAGGTTCCCACCCCTCCTTCAGTTTCCTCCTCCACAGTGCCACCTCAGTTTCCTTACGGGGGTAGCCACTACTATCATCAGTTTCAGCCACCACCACCACCGGTGAAGCCCTTGGCTGAAAAACGTGCAGTCACAGTTACAGTCTCCACCTTGTCTAAGGCCCAGAATTATGAGGATGCTGTGACCAACACTCCTGCAGCTTTAGTCAATCTTAATGATCACCCAATCGATATTGATGATCAGATGCCACTGGTAAGCACTTATCTAATTATCTCTTAGCTATCTTCCTTCAAGAATTATTAGTATAATGAAACTACATAAATTCCATATATGTGTGTGTGTGTGTGTTTGATTAACTATGAAGCTGAAAACTTGATCTTGAAATATTTTATTTTTCTGGCAATACTAGGTTGCTGCAAATAGAATGCGATGGGAGAGTAGCGGTGCGTATGATGATACGACATCGGTTTCTGAGGTGGGAAACTGGTTGGCTCTGTCCACTACTCTAAAGAAGTCTGCCTCTGATGATTCTAGCCATGGTTGATCAACTTGAATTGATATACCTTATACTAAGATAATATATTTTGGCAGCTTTACCGTTATTGTTAGTAAAACAATATCGTTCTCTGTTTTTTGAGAGGGAGCTGCTAGCACTATGCCATTAATTAGTTCTTCATCTATCAACTACTTGAAATTTGGGAGATATATGAACGCTGCTATTGATGCTATTTGTAGGAAAGTTATGATACTTATCATTATATATGATCCTTGATTTAAGGTGATCGATACTCTATGGATGAAATCATTTGCTAAATTTTGTGCACCACTCCGTACTATACAATTAAATTTATTAAGTTTTTTTGGATTTTTTTCATTTAATTTCAACTTATTGTGCGTTAATTTAATTTTACAATTATTAATTGATTCATGTTACCCTAATAATTATTTTTTTACAAAATAATTAATTATTAATCAGAAAATTAAATTCATTATTGAAAAATTAATTATATATATTCTAATTGAATAGGATGAATCCTAAATAATAAGTGTAAAAAAAATTAATTGTGTAGCACCAGATATTACACAAAGTGTAGTAGCTGATTTTATCAAGAACTCAACAGCTTTTTATAATCACTATTTCATATCTGTAATTGATACGATTTCTAACTCTTTTCATTGAAGTAGATAGCGACGGGTGGATTGGATTTTCATGGATAATTTGTTACTTCTTATTATAATAGTAAAAAATAATTGTATTAAATGTCCACAATGTCAGACAGGGTTATATTAGTAATATATCATAAAGTAACTGTATTAAATGTCAACAATGCCCCTCCACCCAAAAATATATTATTTTCGATTTTGAATTCAAATTCAAATTTATTTCTCTCCCCTCCTTTATATTTTTGATAATTCCAAGATAGTGGGATCTTATTTTACACAAATATTATACATAAATCAATTGTAAAACCCTAATTCATTATCTCAGCCGAAAAACACTCCATCATATCTTTCTCTTCCATTCATCCATTTAGCCGAAAATTTCTATTTTTTTTCCTTCAGATGGCTATAACAACTTCAAAATATTATGTTGTGTTCAAAGGTGTTCGTGCTGGAATTTATAGTGATTGGTTTGAATGTGCACCAAATGTTATTGGTTTCAAAGGAGCTCTTTACCGATCTTTTTTGACGGAAAAAGAAGCGGTTGATGCATATAATAAATATTTTGAAGAGAGGAGGGCTCGTGAAGAAGAAAATTATGGAGCAGATTCCTATTTGTCTTCAAGTTTGCAGGCGGAGAGCAGCACACAAGAAAACATTAAGGGTTGTGGTTGCGAAGCGTACTTGAAGAACTATGTTGTTGGATTAATTTGGTTTAACTATATGTTGGTATGTTGTATTGGTGGGTTATTTGTTGGGTTTGTAGTAGCTTTGCTGTTTAAGTTATTTTAGATTTGCAGGTGTTATGTTCTACCAGTGATTTGTACTACTTTATTTTATTTTTCATGTTGTCGAAATAAGTAACCTGCAATAAAGAAGCAAATATTCTGTATTTCAAGAGATTGTTTTAATTGAATCTTAAACAAAGTTTATAGCAAATGTTCTGTATTATGCAATAAATTTAAGTTTATAGCAAATGTGATGAATATTACATAAATAACTTAAATAAAAAGAGAGTAGATAAAATGTTTGAAGACATATTATATAACGTAATTTAGGTGGCAATAAGAATTACAACTTGACATTAAAATAAAGAAGCATTCTGAAATCATTTAATATTTCTCCTTTGATTCTCCCATTATGCATGTGAACAAACTTTTGGATGATAGCACGAAGTGTATGATCCTCATGGAGCTTATCGACTAAAATACTATCCTCATACTTGTTAAGAAAATCCATAAGCACCTTTTTAATGATGAATGTATCGTCTGCTAGTGTTTCTAGCAAGTTGGGTGGAAACTTGGCTTCCTCTACAACAGTATTCATCTTTGAAAGTACAATTTGTTTTCCAAATGTGAAGTTTATTTGAGTTTCTATAGATGGTGATCTTAAATAATCTTGAGATGAATTTTAAATTAATAATTGCAACCTCGAGTATTGAGCAGAATTAATTTTGGAGGGTGGTGGGTAGGACATGAATTAATAATTCCAATCTCGAGCATTGAGTAGAAGTAATTAATTAACAATCAAAAGATAATTTCATAAACAAAATCATGTAGAAATTAATTAAAAGTCGAGTAAAATTAATTTAACAAAACCATCCGAAAATTAATTCGACTAGAATTAATTTATCAAAACAAGTTGACCGAAATTTAGGGTCCAAAAAATGTGGACTATAGCCACAACAAAACAATGTCGACTTGAACTAAGGTAAAAATAAAGTGGACTTTATGCCACAACAAAAAAAGTCGATCTTACTGGAAAGAAATGACCCTAAACCAAAGTCATACCCTAGCATTCAAAAAAGAACAACAACATTAATATTCCCAATTAGAGGTAATCAAACGCTAGCGCTTGAATCAGAAATGACAACCAGAGACACCTCCACCTCCCTAGCAGCCTCTAAGAAGAAATCATAAATCCTGATGAGCAGTTCATCTTGGAGTATCACATTGTTCAGCATGTTTGGTCGAGCCTCATTGACCAATCGATGCATGACCTCCTTCAGTTCATCCTTCAACTCGTCGTGTTGTTTCCGCATGTTGCAGTACAAGACATCAAGAGCCTTAGGTGCTGGACTCTCGTTAAATTCTTTGCTAACTGGAACTGAATTGGTTCCCTTGCGTGGTGTGTGTGCCATTGAAAGAAATTTGAAGAAACGAAAGTAAATGACTTGAAATATTTTGTGTTAACTATTTGATTAGGTTTACTATCTTGATTTTATAGGGCATGAATGACTGTTGCACTTCCAGTTTCCAAAGCCCGCTGCCCAAAGTAGCCCAGTAAAAAAATTGATCTCTTTAAAATACACAATCATTAACACTAAACATACCCTGATTATTAATGGAAGAAATATTATTTTATTGGTGGATACCAAGTATTTGAAAAGTCATTCTCATTATTAATGGAAGAAAATATTATAAAATTTGTTGGATATCCGAATTTGAAAAGCCATTCTGATTATTAATGAATGAAAATATTATTTTATTGTTTGATACCCAGAATTTGAAAATTCATTTTGAATATTATTGAAATAAAATATTATTTCATAGTTGGATTCACAGAATTTAAAAAGTCATTACTTGAAGAGTGAGATAATGTTGATCATCTATTATATACTCATATCGATATTTATCCGAAATTTTAATCATGATCTTATATTCTCATGATCTTAATCATATCGATATTTATCCGACTTTTTTTTGTTAATAGCAATTTTAGTTAGTTAAAAATATTTAATATCGTGTAAAATATTTTTAAAGTTAACAGATATAACCAAACACAATATAAGAAAAAGAAATTGCTGCAAACAGTTATTTTGTATCATAAAATGTCCTATATTATATTATTTCTTTCATTTTGAAATTACAGACTCATAAAATATCCTATATTATTTCTTACAATACAGACTCAAATTACTCTTAAACACAACAAAACTAAAAATTTTCCAAATAATTAAAGTAAAAAAAAATTACAATTAAATTCTGAAATGTCCATATTCATATCTTCAGATCTTCAACCCTTCAGTTCTTCAAGCTGGAATTAATTGCCTTCAAACCTGCATGAACAACAACACAAGACAGAAAAAAAAGGCGCATAACAATATCAAATATCGATCCAAACTAAAAGTAGGTTTCATAAAACCCCGAATCGATTCAACCTTAATGGCATTCACGAAATTTAATCCAAAGCGTTGTTAAGTTGTAATTAATTACAGGCCAAAAACACCAAAAGAAGTTTTTTTAGATAAACCCTAAACATCAAAACCCAACTACACCGACCACCTTCCACCATCAATCTGCACAAAAGTTCACCAAAACATTGAAATCAAGGGCAGCCATGCCTCCATAGCGGACGATCTGACGAACTGCACGGAGATTCGGGAATCCGGCTTCCCTGAACTCCCTCCACCGCAGAGACTCCTACCAAATAAACAAATGAAACATTAATGAAGTAACGATGAAGGAGAAACAACTTTGAACTATACTTACATTCTTCCGATTGATACGCTCGAAATACTTCGGACCCGCCTTAACACGATTCGTGTTTTCATCAAACTAGATGCCGGGCATCTGAATAAAATAGTCAAAGCTCCACAGCCGTTCCTGGAATTCATTGAGTTTCAGAGCCAACTGAATGGCTCGAAACCGCCGACCGCGCGTTGCAGACATCGTCTCCGCTAACTCGTACAACAGATCACACATCGTGTTGCAGTCACCCATATCCACAAACCCCATGTTTGCGACAACGAGAGCAATCAAAAAACAGTCGTCCTCTCTTGATCAGAACATTTAGAAGGATATTTGAAGATGGATAAAGAAAATGATTTTTCAGAGAGTTATGTAAACTCAATCGGTGAATGATGTATATATTGTCCCAAATGTGACTATTAGATGTGTCATATTAATTGAAGGTTCATGACCTAATCCCACTAAAATATTTAGTAATGAATGGAAGGATATTGTAATGATGAAAAATCCAATGAATAACATTTGTAATTAATTATACAACTCATATCAAGGGTTTTAAGTCCCATCAAATTAATTTCTTTACTTGTAAATTCAATTTCAAAATATTTAATGTACAACTACTATATGTAAATTTAATTAAATTCGTTACCCTACTATATTTTACAAAAGTAATTATATTTATTTTAATTAAAATAAGAGTCGTGACCTCATTAATAAGTCGCACAATAAATCCCAAAAACTATGCTTCTAAATTTAAATATAATTAAATTCGTTACCCTACTATAGTTTACAAAAGTAATTATAATTATTTTAATTAAAAAAAGAGTAGTGACCTTATTAATAAGTCGTACAATAAATCAATAATATATAGTTCTTAATAATAACAAGGGCATGCAAGGGCAAGGGTAAGAGAGCAAGGGTTTAGGGTTTAGGGTTTACAGTAAAGGGCATGAATCCGAAAAGTATTACACTACAAAAAAATTCTGATTTAGCGACAAGGTTTTCCGTCGCTAATCCCGTCGCTACAGGGTTAAGTAACATGATTAGCGACGGATCTAGCGACGGAAACTCCGTCGCTATCCGTCAAATTTAAAATTTTGAAATTATTGATTGGCCCGGCCCGCGATGAGCCCCCGACCCGGAGGCCCGGCCCATTAATGAGCCCGTGACCCGACCCGATGAAAGGCCCCAATGGATATTATATTGTATTATATATTTGTATATAGAACTATAATTTATTAATTAAATTATTTTAAAAATTATATATATATCATGGTGAAAATGTGGTTAAATAGTCTTACTTTGTGTTTCATGCTAAATATCATAATGAATTAAATTATTTTTACTTACATAATAAATAACTTTAGTTTATAATTAAAAATTAAAATACATTATATACTATATTATGTATATATTTTCATAGTATATTTTAGTTTGTTAATGTATAATTGATTAATCTTGTAGTAGTAACTATAATAAATATTATGTTAAACTTAATACATTTTTTAAATATATAATAATATACTAATTAGTTCATTTATAAGAATACTAATAAAGCTAATTTGTATAAATTTTTATTTAATAAGGAAATAATACAAATTTAAAGATGTGATATTAATAAATGTGTATAATTGCGATATTATTTTTTCAAAAATTAAAATAAATGAATAAAAATATAAAAATGATTTTAATAGGGAGAATATTTGTATTAGAATAGATTGAAATCATATTTAATTATTTTTAAAATGATTAAATAAAATTTAAAAACTAAATAAAAAATTAAAAAAAATTAAAAATTACTTTAGTTTATAATTAAAAATTAAAATCCATTATATAATATATTATGTATATATATTTTCATAGTATATTTTAGTTTGTTAATGTATAATTGATTAATCTTGTAGTAGTAATTATAATAAATATTATGTTAAACTTAATACATTTTTTAAATATATAATAATATACTAATTAGTTTATTTATAAGAATACTAATAAAGCTAATTTGTATAAATTTTTATTTAATAAGGAAATAATACAAATTTAAAGATGTGATATTAATAAATGTGTATAATTGCGATATTATTTTTTCAAAAATTAAAATAAATGAATAAAAATATAAAAATGATTTTAATAGGGAGAATATTTGTATTAGAATAGATTGAAATCATATTTAATTATTTTAAAAATAATTAAATAAAATTTAAAAAATAAATAAAAAATTAAAAAAAATTGAAAATTACTTTAGTTTATAATTAAAAATTAAAATCCATTATATACTATATTATGTATATATATTTTCGTAGTATATTTTAGTTTGTTAATGTATAATTGATTAATCTTGTAGTAGTAACTATAATAAATATTATGTTAAACTTAATACATTTTTTAAATATATAATAATATACTAATTAGTTTATTTATAAGAATACTAATAAAGCTAATTTGTATAAATTTGTATTTAATAAGGAAATAATATAAATTTAAAGATGTGATATTAATAAATGTATATTGCGATATTATTTTTTCAAAATTTAAAATAAATGAATAAAAATATAAAAATGATTTTAATAGGGAAAATATTTGTATTAGAATAGTATGAAATCATATTTAATTATTTTAAAAATAATTAAATAAAATTTAAAAAAATAAAAAATTAAAAAAAAAAAGCTACGGGGGTTCCCGTCGCTAGAATTAGCTACGGGGAACCCCGTCGCTAACCTCGTAGCAAAATTTCCCGTCGCTAGTGGCGACCCGTGTCGGCCCCGTCGCTAATTCTCGTCGCTAGAATGGACTTTTTTTATAGTGTTACATTGATTTACTTATTACCATATACACTTGAATTAATCATTAAAATCTCGATGCATTTGAATCCCACTAAAATACTTAGAAGATACATTAAAAGATATTGGAATGATGAAAAATCCAATGAATTCAAAGTAATTTATAATACAACTTACTTCAAGGGTTCTTATGTCCCATCAAAGTTAATTCAATACTTGTAAATTCAATTTCAAATATTTAAGATATAGCTACTAGAATATATATAATTCTTAATTGCAACTACGTTGAAAAATAATTATATCATAATGAATTATTATAATTAAGTGTTCTTAATTAACAGGAAGGCATGCAAGGGCAAAGGCAAGGGCAAGGGCAAGAGGGTAAGGGCAAGGGTTTAGGGTTTACAGTAAAGGGTAAAGGGTGAGGGTGAGGGCGAGGGCAATTAATTTGGACTAAGAAAAAATAAATATAAGAACTATTGATCATTAAAATATATACTAGATCATCTCGACCAATTGATAACTTTAGAATAAAGTGGAGGAATGATAGTTATAAAATATACACTAGATCTTGTCCGTTCAAAATTACTTGAATCCGAACCATATCATATTTTTTTGATTAAGTACGAACATCATATCATAATCGGACCATTCATTTCATAAATTAACAGAATCATACTATAATTTTATAGTTTGTATTATTATTTTGAGTATTCCCTTAAGTACGAACATCATATCATAATTGGACCATTCATTCATTTCATACTATAATTTCATAATTTGTATTATTATTTTGAGTATTCCCTTAAGTACGAACATCATATCATAATTGGACCATTCATTTCATAAATTAACAGAATCATACTACAATTTTATAGTTTGTATTATTATTTTTAGTATTCCCTTAAGTACGAACATCATATCATAATTGGACCATCCATTCATTTCATACTATAATTTCATAATTTGTATTATTATTTTGAGAATTCCCTTAAGTCCGAACATTATACCATAATTGGACATTTATTCCAAAATTTCAGGATCATATATGTCGTTTTTTAATTTGCATTATTTTTTGGAGTATTCCCTTAAGTCCGAAAATCATACCATAGTTGGACCATTGATTTCATAATTTCAGAATCATATATGTCGTTTTTTAATTTGTATTATTATTTGTAGAATTCCCTTAAGTCCGAAAATCATACCATAGTTGGACCATTTATTTCTTAATTTTTGTACTTTTCATGTCGTTTTTTAATTTGTATAATTATTTGTAGAATTCCCAAATGATGTGACCCGGGACCTATAGGACACGACATGGACGAAATATGCGGAAGCTTAGGAACGGAACAACGTCGGATACGTAAGGGATCAATACGCACAAAGAGAAAACAAGAAAGACTCGACTAGAAAAGACAAGACTCGTACGGAAATAGAACTTACTAGAATATGGTGACACGAACTATGACTCGATGAACACACTTGATACGTCGAAGGGAGGCTGGAATCTGATGGTGAACGACGGCGGACGGCGGTGGAGTGTTGGTGAGGACGACGGTGGTTTGGTAGAAGGATAGGACAGATCGGTGAACCCGTGTTGAATCAACCCGAACGCACTCGTCTAGCTTCTCCGGATAGCAATTCTCCCAAGTACTCGTTGTACCCTGAAGAACTTGAATAAGACTATTGTATTGCTAGAACAATAGAATTGTAGGTAACAGTTTGATCAACCAAAGGATCGTGAGACATATTGAGAATAACTCTTTATTTCTTGCAATTGTCATATAGGAGCATATATGGACGAAAATTAGAGTCCTAAAAGCTAAAGAAATCGAAAATATACTAATCCTAATCAATCTAGGATAAAATCAAAAGATACCAAAAATAAGATAACAAAAATCTATCTAAATCTAACTAGATAAGGATAAATCCCATAATGGATTTGGGCTTGTATTTCCACACCATCTTGGACCTTAGAACTCGATCATGGGCTGAATTAACATGAATAATTTCATGGCCCATGGTACAATTAATATTACCACCTTTGCATGAAAAACAGCATCTCCCGATTTCCCATGCAAACGCGTATAACTTTTCATGCACACGTCCAAATGGCGTCGTTCTTCTTCTCACGTCTTCATGCTTCATTCTTCATCATTAATTGATAGCATGTTGACCAATCTCGGGCTGAATATTTGATCTTCATGGGCTGCCCAAAATATCTGAATATTTTCATGCACTTGTGTTCTTCAAATCTTGATCTCCAATCTTTAATCTTGAACAACATGATTATCTTTGAAGCTCTCAATGGTGGTCTTGGATTTGATTCTTTTATGCTTTTCGGGTTCGTATCACCAAAAGTCCAAAAATCATACCATAGTTGGACCATTGATTTCATAATTTCAGAATCATATATGTCGTTTTTTAATTTGTATTGTTATTTGTAGAATTCCCTTAAGTCCGAAAATCATACCATAGTTGGACCATTTATTTCTTAATTTTTAAATTTTTCATGTTGTCTTTAATTTGTATTATTATTTGTATAATTCCCTTAAGTCTGTAAATCATACCATAGTTGGACCATTTATTTCATAATTTTTGAAATTTTCAGATAATTTTGGCAATGATTATCCACCATCTGGATTACCAATCGAGGGCAAGAGAAGATCTCTAATCAACATTTAATTCTGATTTACCCACATATCTAGGTGTATTGGACTTTGAAGGATAATCGCACGCAAAAGACATTAGAGTGTAAGCATATGTCCTTTCAAATCACCTCCATTAACTCCCTCTTCCAACTACTCTTCTTCCATTAAAATCACTCTTCATTAATTCAGAAGAATATCACTCTTGCAACACACTTTCAAATAAAAAAAATCAGAAAAAAGGGAACGATGGAATCTCGTCGATTAACAAGATCGGTGACGCGCAAAAGAAAGAACATGGCTGGAAATTTCTATGAAGAGCGTGAGCAGGGCGATGGCTTCATCATTCACATTCAATTCAAAATGCGCTGCAAGACGTTGGAATTTCATACTCGTCTGGTAATTTTTTTAATTCTATGTTGAAGATCTATGTTTTTAGGGTTAGGGTTTTTCTTATTAATGAGATCTATGTCTTTTAGGGTTAGGGCTTTGAAATTATTTTAGGGTATTTTCCAAATCTATTTTTTAATCACTCTTTTCTGTCTGTAGAACTTGCCGACTGTGGCACTAGACATCATTGGTAGGTCTTCCAGGTGCATAACCATTGAAGCTGAACATTCGGATTGAGAGTTTGACTGTCAGTACAAGTATCGGAACATATTGCCAACGAACCATCCAATATGTCGAATCTCTGAAGGCTGGAGTGAGGTGGTGGACTTCTTCCGCTTCAGGCAAGGGGATACGCTGACATTTCAGAGGGACACGGGAGATCCCTTGAAATTTTATCTTGAAGTCAAGAAACACCCTGATGCTATCAAAGTTGAACCGGACGCTGGATTTAATTAGTATGCTTGTATTTTCGCTCTATATTATGTTTATATTATGTGTTTTATATGTTATGGACTTGGTTTATTTTCTGGTTTTTTGTTGGATTTTGATGGGATTGCTGGTTTTTGAACATGGACGGTGAAGTTAATTTGATGGACTTATATCCATGTTAACTATGTTATCTTAATATATTTGTGTTAATTATGCTATTTCGATTTGATGGAATTTTACAGTTTTGTTTATACAGAGAATTAACATGTAATTAGGTTTATCATTATGACATTGTATTATGCAGAAATAACAACTTAATTCGATAGTCAAAAAATGCTTGATAAAAAATTGCTTGATAGAAATAGTCAAAATTAATTCACTGGTGATGTAACCCGGATAAATTGTACATGATACAAAAGACACGCGGAAGACTTAAGATCGAACACGTCAGTGGGGAAGGATTCAATCCAAATACAAAGACTCAAATAAACTAAAATATGCTTAAATAAATGATAAAAGACTTGAAAATTACCTATAGAAGCTAATCTAGACCTAATTGAGCAACCTAAAATATGACACACGAAATAACACAAATCCAAATATGAAAGGGGCTGGAATTAAACGATGGGTTTATGGATGATGTTTAGGATATATGGAGGCTGGGGTAGATAGATTATGATAGAGTTTCGAACAACTTACAGTATAGATGCTATTCGCGGCCTGAATAGCACGTATGATTGAAATTGGCTCGAACGGACTCGGGTGCGTGTGGAACTCGGCCTGAATGTTTGTGGATGTTGTATGAGGCGTACGAATGATGGAAGATGAGTGTTGGTGATGGTGGACGTGGTTGATGATGTTGTAGATTGAATTGAACTTGGAGCGTCACCTAGTGAAGATTACTCCACCAAACGAATCACCACTTGAATCCTCTTCGATAGCAATCCAACCCTAGCACCACCCGAGCACTAGAACGAGATTTGAATGAAACTTAAAGTTTGCTATGCCTTACGAGTTGCTGAATTTGAACCAATCAACAAGGGTTTGAAAGGGGGTGAGACAATATTGATTGCACAAAGCTTAATTTATCAAATAGAGTCTAAAATAATATTGTTACATGGATCCCCTATTTATATGGCTAAGATGGACGAAAATAAAGAGGAAAAATGGTCTAAAAGTTGATCCAAAAGGATCCTTAACTATACTAGGAAAATACCTAAACTAGAATTCTATTCAATGTAGGAAATTGCCTTAAATACAATTCTAGTCAAACCTATTTAATAATGGACGAAAATTATAATATAAAATAGATAAAATCTGATCTAATTAATTAAATACCATAGTCTAATTAAATACTATAGTCTAAATAAATCAATCCCTTAATTAAATAACTAAGGGGGACGAAAACTCCATGCAACTTGCCTATGCAACATGAATCTGCCATGCATGCACAACTTGATGAGTTCTATCTTCATGCATTGCTCTTCAAATCTTGATCTCCAATCTTTGATTATTAAAGGAGTAACAATCTTGGAATCCTTCAATGGCAGCTTTGGATGGACCGATTTGATGCTTGTCATGGTCTCATCAACTAGATACAAATACAAAATTTAACAACTAGTCAGAATTAATTCAACTAGACACGAATAAAAACTAAAAACATGCCCAAATTAGATACAATTAGTCTAACAATCTACCCTTCTAGATAAACCTTCAAAATCAAGCTTGATTACGCCTCCTGTTACAACAATCTCACGAATTGCGCGGAACTCATTCATTCCATTCACCCTGAATTCTTGATGCACCGAAGACTCCTTTTTGAGATAGAAAAATAGAAAATGAATTTAAGTGAAAATAACCATAATTTCTTCGAAAATGAATTTAAGTGCTACAACATTAATCCTTGAATGCTTACCTTTGTTAAAATCGTTGAAACAACTAAAATAAACATTAGCAGCGGTGACGATGTTATTTTCTTTGTCGTAGTTGATTCCAGGCAACTTCTTGAAGTTCTCGAATGAGTAAAAAACCTCTTTCAATTCCTTCAATTTGATAACTAGATCAATGGTCATAAAATGACGATCTCGGGCCCTCGATATTATTTTTGCAAGCATTCTTAGTACCTCTGCAGCGCATATTGTGTGAGAAAGATCAACGAACCCGACCCTTAATTGTAAGAAACTAACGAAGATAGCCTCTATCAATTTTGGACCAAAACATAGTTATTTTAGGGCTAAAAATTGAAGGTTGAGAATCTGATTTTTTTCTTGAAGGTGATAGACAATGAAGCCACAACTAACTTATAAATAGAAGTTCATTTAAAGCATGAAATGACTAATAACCAAATCACATTAATTCATCAAATAGATAAATCTGACAATTTTACTTTTTGAGCTTGAAAATATTACTTTGTGTCTCAATTGTCATAAATGAACTTGAGACTCTAAAAGCACTTAATTCAATTTCAATTTAAAAAAGGAGAATACAATGAAATTAAAATTACATTCAATTTCATGCATTCTACATATTTAAATCCAGATTGTGTGTAACTTGAGAAGAACTTGCCCTTCTATTTTCACTACCACTGTTGCCCCCTCTAGCTCTTGTAGTGCGGCCTCGACCATGACCACCTTTCTCAAGACTAGACTTGAAACGCTTCTCAGTTGGCCTTCATTTGGTCCTAGTGACTTGCGGATTCAATATTGGAGTCCCAACAACATTCGAGTGACCCGATTTTGTGGCCATAGTTGAGTTCCAATTTTCTAGTCGATTTTTTTATCTCCATGCATTTACGTTTGATAAAATCCATCTTCTCCACATTCCCAAATGCAAGATCGGCACTCTCCTGGAAAAATTTCTCAACCTCTTAAAATTTCTTGTACTCGGGTGTCATATGGGGATAACCTCCAACAAAGAATATTGAAGAACACCATCTCTGCACGTCCTTTCTCCACCTCCTTAATATGTACCTATCATTCACAGTCTCCACATTTAGATTTCGCAAGACCTAAAAAATGTGACAGCATAAGATTCCCTTAAATTCAAAATTCCTGCAATTACATGAAATATAATCTCCATTTCTTCTGTACTCAACCATATAGGTATATTCCTTGCGAAAATAATCATTCAGAATGCGCCTCTCCAAAACTTTAAATTTTTGAATGCCACCGGCAGTGTCTTCTTCCTCTAGGGAGCTAATGCAATACTTCATACGTGAAATTGAGTCTTGAACACGCATGAACATTGAATTTGTATATACCCATTAAAGGGTACTATGTGCTGCATAAAAAAATCTTGTTCTTTGAATCAAAATCAGCAATAAACTCCTTCTGAATTTTACTACTAATATCCATCTCATATTGCTCCATAAATTGCATGAGTGTGCATCTGGAATGAAGGAACTCATCAAAGTAAGCATGCATCCCCTCGCTTCTTTGTGTAGAGATCATTCCAGCCCAAAATGTGTGGTTCAAGTAGACTGGCATCCATTTCTCCCTTTCATTGTACAAGTCTTTTAGCTATTTATTATTCTCGAGATGATGTTTTACAATGAACTAGCCCCATTTCGACTCAAAAATCTCAATAGAAAGACTGTCATACACAATTCCTTTCCATTCATTGATTACTTGTTTATAATCGGCCACACATCTAAACTTCAAGGTAACTTTGCCATGATATGCCAAATGCAGTACCTGTGAATACTGTAGGGCATGATATCCGTCAAGGCGTTCCTGATACTGTCACACTGATTCGTTATTATGCCGGTAGGATAAACCCTGCCCATTACCTCAAGCCAATTTGAAAATATCCACTTGAACGATTCCGCATCTTCATGTGTGACCAAAGCACACCCTAGACTGCCAATGATGATTAACATCGACAAAGGCCGCAAACGGCATTTGATGCCTATTAATTTAACACGATGACACAAATTATTAATTAGTATAATAATCAGATCTAAAAAAATCATAATGAACAATGAGATTAAATGCAATATTATACATACCTATTCACGAGGTAAGTTGTATCAAAACTCAAAACATCATGAAATTCTTCATAGGCTGCTATACTTCTAGGATGAATCTACAAGATATTGCGAAGCCTGCCCTCATCATCGATATCCATTAAATGATAAAAATTTGGATCTTTAGCTTTGAGCCTAACGAAAAGATTACGAACAGCTTATGCATCACCCTCTCCTAGTCTCAACCTTCTTCGTTCCTCAATAAAATTCCTACAATCTTTTGGAAGACAGCCTAAATTGTCAGGACCACCACTTTGAACTTCTAGTAATCGAATACTTTTACACGGCCTTAAACCTGCCCTATCATTCGCCTCCAATTGCCGCTTCATTTGGACATATATGGATCTATGTGCCGGCATTAGTATTGAATATGAGGGGTCAAGATCATGATTATGATCCGAACACATTTTTGTAACAACCCAACTCCCATTCATTACTCTCTTTGCATTAATCCTAGCTTTGCACATGACTTTCTTGGAAGCAGATTGTGATGTTGGTTTTCCAAACTTACTACATACAAAAAGAGCATACTTGAAGTCATCTTGACCCACTTTTCGATTGGTTCTCTTCACAATGCTAAAGCCAACATGTCTAGCATGTTCTTGATAATCGTTGAAGAGGCTATCTAAAGTCGCATACATCATACATGTTTCAGGACCGCAATGAGTTTCACCATTGTTGGTTGCAATGAGTGAATGATTTTCTTCATGATTTTGGCTTCTTTCATCGTTGTTAGTTTCTGCTTCATTCTGGGACCCTTCATATGCAAAATTCTCCCAAACATTGTTTTGATTTAAAGGATTAGAGCTTATATCTTCATACCTCCTTCTCCATATTCTTTCTCAGAATCTTCCTCAAATAAATCAATAATCAGTGAAGATGCATTTCTATTAATATCCATGTTGAAATATTAGCACTCTTTGAAGCTTGTTTTACAACTGGGATGTTAATCAATAAATAAGTGAGATGAAGTTTTTAGGGTTCTATAAATTAATCAATAATATTTTAATCTTTCATTTGTGAGAATCAATAAAAAAAGCGGGAGTCATTAGATGGAAATAAGGTGGATGTTTTACCGCCTAGAACTGCAGTTTTGGAGCCAAAAATTAACTAAGGGCACTACAGTAACTACACCTAATTAATTATGTTTAAGAATTAATTATATCAATTCTAGACGTCCAGATTCTGGACACACATCTTTACGGTTAACGAAAATCCAGAAAAATGGCCAAAAGGCAGCAGAAGCAGAGGAAAAAGCAGCAAAGATACAAAGGCTGAAGAGTGGTTTCAGAATCTGCAAACCACAGGGCACTTTCCTATGGCCACACATGGTCAAAGACACCAATTACAACAACAATAGCAATGGCAGCAGCATTAATAGCTCCACTAGTTGTTTTCAGGTTCCCACCCCTCCTTCAGTTTCCTCCTCCACAGTGTCACCTTAGTTTCCTTACGGCGGCAGCCACTACTATCATCAGTTTCAGCCGCCACCACCACCGGTGAAGCCCTTGGCTGAAAAACGTGCAGTCACAGTTACAGTCTCCACCTTGTCTAAGGCCCAGAATTATGAGGATGTTGTGACCAACACTCCTGCAGCTTTAGTCAATCTTAATGATCACCCAATCGATATTGATGATCAGATGCCACTGGTAAGCACTTATCTAATTATCTCTTAGCTATCTTCCTTCAAGAATTATTAGTATAATGAAACTACATAAATTCCATATATATATATGTGTGTGTGTGTGTGTGTGTTTGATTAACTATGAAGCTGAAAACTTGATCTTGAAATATTTTATTTTTCTGGCAATACTAGGATGCTGCAAATAGAATGCGATGGGAGAGTAGCGGTGCGTATGATGATACGACATCGGTTTCTGAGGTGGGAAACTAGTTGGCTCTGTCCCACTACTCTGAAGAAGTCTGCCTCTGATAATTCTAGCCATGGTTGATCAACTTGAATTGATATACCTTATACTAAGATAATATATTTTGGCAGCTTTACCGTTATTGTTAGTAAAACAATATCGTTCTCTGTTTTTTGAGAGGGAGCTGCTAGCACTATGCCATTAATTAGGCCTTCATCTATCAACTACTTGAAATTTGGGAGATATATGAACGCTGCTATTGATGCTATTTGTAGGAATGTTATGATACTTATCATTATATATGATCCTTGATTTAAGGTGATCGAAACTCAATGGATGAAATCATTTGCTACACTTTGTGCACCACTCCGTACTATACAATTAAATTTATTAAGTTTTCTTGGATTTTTTTCATTTAATTTCAATTTATTGTGCTTTAGTTTAATTTGACAATTATTAATTGGTTCATGTTATCCTAATAATTTTTTTTATGAAATAATTAATTATTAATCAGAAAATTAAATTCATTATTGAAAAATTAATTATATATATTCTAATTGAATAGGATGAATAGTAAATAACAAGTGTAAAAAAAAAATTAATTGTGTAGCACCAGATATTACACAAATAGGGCTGTAAATGAACCAAACTGTTCGTGAGCTACTCGGGTATCGGCTCGAAAAAAGTTCGATCGAGCCGAACTTTTTTTCGAGCTCGACAATTTTCTCGAGCCGAACTCGAGCTACTCGCGAGCTTCTCACGAGTAACTCGAATTCGACTATAAACGAGCTTTTATCGAGTAGTTCGCGAGCTTTTAATCGAGCTTCTAATCGAGTTTTTAATCGAACTTAATCAAGCTTGTAATCGAGCTTTGATAAATAAGCTAAAAAAATTTAAATTTTCACCCCCAACAAGATTCTAGCATTAGCCAAATGTATTTCAATTTGTTATTATAGTCACTTGATCAAATTATTAACAATTATGTTAATTGAATCAAATAACGTTTTTATAACAATTCTCCAAAACTTAAATATATGTAAATATTTATATATTATATTTATATAAACATATATAATATCATATTATCAATTTATCAGATAAATATATTCAACTAATAATAATAGACTATATGAACTCTACGAAATCTAAGAATTAGTATTATCATAAAAAAAAGGGAATTAATTAATGAGATTTACAAACATTAAGTTAAACTTATTTTATTAAACAAAAATAGGAATATGTAAATAGATTTATATGATAAAAAATAATGTAATAAAATATTGATTATCCAACTTTAAGATATCCATTTACAATTTATTTAGTTAAAATATTAATACAAAATAGTATATTTAAATTTTGAAGCAGTCTAACAAAAAATTATCTAATTATGAGGTAATTAAAATTATAGTTTATAGTTATAATTAAGAATTGAGATTTGATAATGAAATAAACACAAATGAATTTGATTAAACCTATGATATCAAACAAACATCATTATATTGAATTAAATCACAATTATTCATCAACAAACAATTAATAGTGTCTAATAATTACTTAGTTCATTTGATTCGACAATATATATTATATCAATTTACTCAATTATTATATAATATACAAATATTATGTATACTTTAGCGTGCCTCATTGAAATATTTAATTTATATACCAATAAAATAAAATAAAACTGAGACATAACAATAAAAATAAATTATGATTTATAAATCATATTATAAAAAACTTTGAAATTTGTGTTCGAATTAAGATTATTATAAATATTTACTTATCAGTTGGAACATGCGTGAATGTGTAGTAAAAAATAATAAACTAACAAGAATAATGAACTATATCATCAATCAACTAATATAATTACAATTTATATAAAAATGAAACTGAATAATCGATAAAATAGTAAGAAAATGAGATATGTTTGAATTATAATTTATAAATTGCATAATACAAAACACTTTGAAATTTGAATTTGAATTAAGATGATTGTAAAATATTTGTATGTTGAAGTTTGAAAGAAAAATAATAAGCTATCATGGATAGTGAGATAAATTACTAATTAACTAATGAATACAATTTTTAAATAAAAAGTGAAAATGAATGATCGATAAAATAAAAATAAAATGAGACGTGAGTACATTATGATTTATAAATTATATTAGAATTTTTTTTGTATTTTAATTCAAATTAAGGTAAATATATATTAAAATTTGAATACACCTATATTAATAATGAAAAATAATTAAATGAGTAATAAGCATGACTACAATTACATAATTAAGTAATTAGTTTAAAGAAAATAAAATAAAAATAAACATAATTAAATAAAATCTAGAAAAGAAAAGAAAAGGACTCGATCACAAATTTTATTATTATCGAAATTTTTATCGAGTTTTTTTAATCGAACTTGAACATATCCTTATCGAGTCGAACTCGAGTTGAGCTCGAATCGAACTCGATCACGAATTTTCTAATTCGAGCCGAATTCGAACTCAAACTCGAAGCTCGAGTCAAACTCGAGCTCGAGCTCGAACTGAGTATAACTTAAACGAGCCGAACTCGAGCTTGAAGGTATTCGGCTCAATTCGGCTCGTTTACTGCCCTAACAGAAAGTGTAGCAGCTGATTTTATCAGGAACTCAACAGCTTTTTATAATCACTATTTCATATCTGTAATTGATATGATTTCTAACTCTTTTCATTGAAGTAGATAGCGACTAGGGATTGGATTTTCATGGATAATTTGTTACTTCTTATTATACTAGTAAAAAGTACCTGTGAATAGGGCTGGAGAAAAATACCATCATACTGTCATACCGTACTTACCGTACCGAAAAAAAAAATCGGAATACCGAACTTTAAGGTATGCCAGTATTTTCAATAAGGTATGATACCGTACCGAGATTTTTCGGTAAGGTAACGATATAGAATTTTAAAAACGAGGTATACCGGCGTATACCGATACTGACGGTATACCAAATTTTTAAGGTATATACTGTTAATTCAGCATATACCGGTGTATCAGTATATATCGTAGATGCGGTATATACCGTTAGTTCGACATATACCGTTGTAACGGTATATACCAGTATATTTGTGATATTATATAAATATATGTATATGTGAATTATAGATATTTGATATATAATACTTAGTAAATATGATATATTATATATCTGTAAATATCTAACACTTATAATAATCTTATGTTATACTTAATGCATAATAATGATAATTAGATGTGCTCTTAATTAATACTTAGTAAATAATTCTTACAATTTCTGAGTAAAAGATTTCAAATTTGTAATATTTAGTAAGTTTATAATATTTTTATACATTTTATATTAATTATAAAAACATGATTGATATATAATACTAGTAAATATGTTATACATTTATAAATATATATTAAATTTACATTATTAACACTTATAATTAATCTTATGATATACTTAATGCATTGTAATGCTAAGTGTGTTCTTTGCTAGTATATAGTTAGTAAATAATTCATATGATTTCTAAGTAAAAGATTTCAAATTTGTAATATTTAATAAGTTTACAATTTACAATATTTATTTTATTTTGTTGAATTTTGATCGTTATTAGGAGTGTTTCATATATTTTGAGTAAATATATGAGATATATAATATATCATAGGATGGTAATGGTATGATAAGGTATACCGATATAGTAAGATATACCGATATTAGTAAGGTATACCGATGTCGGTAAGGTATACCGAACTAAAGGTACGGTAAATGTATGCCATTTGTTTCATACCGAACTTAAGGTATACCGTTGGAAGGTATACCGAACCTTAAGGTAAGATAACGGTATGAATTTTCTCCATATCGTACAAGGTATGGGGAAAAAAGTAAGATATACCTTATCGTGTCATCCCTACCTCTGAATGCACGTTTAAATAATGATTTTAAAATATACTTACAAATAATTATATTTTGCATTAAATTTCAATTTATAATAGTTCGTTTTGAATCAATTTTCAGTCAATTGCTTACAAAAATAATATGATTAAAATATATAATAAAGAATAAATAAAATATAGAACTCTAAAAAGCATTCTCATTTGTTTTCTTTTTATCTTGCAACAATACAATAAATATAATTAATCAAATAAAATTTGTGTGTGCCAAATTTTGATGACAAAAATTCATATTTTAACTGGACCATTTTCTATGTATCATTATCTCATTATAATGAACGGTAGCTACCATTGTAAAAGTAATATTTACTGTTGTATATGAACATATATGTACGTAACTGTTTTTTTGTACTACCATTGTGTATAAGCACTATAGATAACTACATTCTTCATTACTATTGTGTAAAATATTCATTTGTAACAGTAAGTGCCGTTGTAAATTTAATAATTATGATTGTATATATCTAGTATATGTAACAACTTTTTCGATATTGCCGTATATTTCAATATAGATAATAGTAATTTTTCATATACCGTTGTATATTTAGATCATATGCAACGATAATTACCGTTGTAAATTTAAAAATATTGTTGTATATGATAGGTATACGTAACAGTTGTTTTGCTAACCATTGTATATAAACCGTTCACACAACGGTGAAATTTTATTATTGTTGTATATTTATTAATTATATATAACACGGTTCAAACCGTTGTAAATATCCATGGAAATTTTAGTGTTGTATATTGTTGTCATTCACAACAACTACTACTATTGTAAAAGAATTATAAAACATGTATATATTTCTTGGGTATATTTTTGTCACATGTAATGTACAAGTGGCACATAGTTTTCTATATTTTGTAAAGTGTCACTTTTTACTTATTTTGAAGTGATTTATTGCCAAATCTTTTATGAGACGCAATTGAGCATTGGAAGTTCCTAAGAAGATATAGAATCAAGTAAGGAGCGCTTTGCAAAAAGAATCAGGCCAATAAGAACGAAAAACGAGCGAGAACGGGGCAAAATGATGAAATGTGTTGGCAATCGAATGAAGAAACCAAGCACAGTCCATGCGTATCTTGCTATTCCAGACAGTGAATTAATGTTGTTAAGGATGGTCCGTGTGTCCATAAGCATGGATTGTGCCATCATCCACAATCATCCTATATGATGATGATCGAGCTGAGATGATATCAGATCCGATTAGAGTGCCGGCATGTCTAGTAACAAGATCGAGAGCTAAGAGATTCAAAGAGGGCCTCAATGGATTCATTGATGAAATCCAACATAGCATTGATGATCCAAACACGGAGTTGGTATTGAAAGGTCCAATCACGAGTGAAATTGCACACCCGTGTGAGAAGTATCTGTTTGCACAACGTTCACAGAAAAATATGAATGTTTAAATGTTCACAATAAACTTCTAGAACGTTATTGTGAACGTTTAAGTTGTATGCAGAAAGTAAATCACGCAGAGATTTGGTAACCCTATTCAATCAACTAATCTACGTCAAGGGAATTTGTTAAGTTCGTGGGAAATAATTCACTACTCCGGTGTCACATTTACTTAGAATTTTACACGATGCTGACCTCCCATCACTCGAAACCTATTCTACCTGTACATTCTCTTTCACCAAATTGAATCGTGAGATCCCCTCACAACCTAGATGTCTATCCTATCTAGTTCCCACAGAAAATCTCTCTCGAGACTTCTTTTGACAGTGTATGAACAAGTGTGTTTCAATACTGACTAGAACACTGATCTCTAGTCTACATCACACCCGTAACAAAGTGGCTCAAAACAGTTAGAGCTCTTGAAACTATTGTTGTGTAGTGCTTATGTTCGATGTGTGTCTATCCTCCTAACAAGTCTGTATCCCGGCTATTTATTGATGAACAATGATAGCCTAAACACGGGAACAGATGTCCTAATTTGACTCTGAAACTAACAAGGAAACTTTCATTGTTTGGGATCGAGTCCAAGGTTGATCCATGTTAGGATTTCTTCTATCTTTAGAAATCTGTCTTTGACTTCAATCACGATCTCTTCAGCTTGAACATGGAAACTTCTAGATATATCTCTGAATCTTTCCTTAGTTGTAGACCTCGAATAGCTTCCTTCATAGATCTTGGAATAATAATCTGGACAAGGAATGTTCATATAAATGTTCATGAACGTTACAATGAACATTGTTTATCTTTGAGTCTTCTTTTCATTGCAGACATTCATGTACTTTGCAATGTATATTGTTAATCTTGAATCTTCACATCAGGTAGCACATCAGAATCTTTGTATGTTCACAGGTTGACTTCAAACTATCACTTAAGCTAGCTTGCAGTAAGTACTCAACATGTTGAACAATCTCCGTTATGGCATAATGCACACCAGTCTTCTTCTCAGCTCAATCCAAACTCCTTGCTTTGAGCTATCTTTAGAAAATTCAAATCACGTTCATGTACATTGTTATGAACGTTGTCCAGAACAGTTGTAATGTACTTGGAAAAACCAAATACTGAAAGGATTATCAACTGTCATAAAAATGAATGACAATCAATCACATGTAACAAGAGCAATGTAGAGCTCTTGATAAACAACCATAGTGCAGTGACACTACTTAACCAAACTTCTATGATTGGTGTCACGTATGGCACTAACAACGAGATTACGAGCCAATCAATTGCAAGACTATTTCTAGTGCTATGTCCGGAAGAAGGTCAAAGATGGAATCGAGCTTAACCAAGTCAAATTGGTTAACTTGATCACAATTGCAAGGTGAAGAGTCGTGTGGCATGGTTCTAGAAGAGTTCGAACTTATCACTGATGGAGTTCGAATTTATCTTATCTAGTTTAGATTTTCTTTATCTTATTTTTTGTATTTAATTAATGTTTTAGACAAGTTTAAATTATTAGAATCCTACTTACATTAGAAATCCTAATTCGATTCGAACATGTCTAGCTGATCAAATTCTATGTCAATAAATACATGCTCCATTTCATTGTTAAAGTAGACTGAGTTTGAATATTGATTAATAATATCACTTTGTCTCACAACACAAAATTTGTGTTCTTTATTTTCCAAAGTTTGAAGATTTTTACTTTGGCAACTTTACATCTGAAATCAAGGGAATCGTTCTCGATCATAGAAAGATCCAGGGTGACCTTGCCAATCGAGTATTTGCTTTAAGGTACGCGTTTTTGTCCACAAGGACCGAGATTCGTATCTAGTAACTTCTCACATCACAATTTATGTCCATCTATCCTAACCCTTCGTCAAAAATGTGTGAAATGACAATCCTTTTCTCTCAAAACTCTCACACTTGAATGATGGTGTGACTCTCCTTTTATAGATGGTTTGAAATATATTTGTTGGTTATACGGACCATGTAGTTATATAACAATAAATAAATGCACAAAGTGACTGCAAATGATGTTATTCTCTACATATCATAAAAATTGGTTAATGTATACAAAGACAATTTGAAAACTAGGTTGCATGTACTCTTCTCATTTCTCTATGGTCAATTTTCTTCGCTTTCCACATAGGAGAGTATACATATAAAGATCTACATCCCAAAAAATAAGGTCATTTACTTTATGAGCATATCTATGAAAGTCATAACATAAGGAATAAATAAAAGACGAGGTTGAAGTCTGAATTTTGAAGTGCTCCTAATTTATTATCCGTTTTCTTGGAAAGATTTGATCCAACTGTTCCTTGTCAATTTGTATAGGGTTTACTATTCAAAAAAGAAAAAAGAAAAATAACGTAAGTATATAGCAAAGGTATGATTTGATGGTGTGTTAATGCCATGAGCACATGTACGTTTTGTGTTTTGGAGATTGATGATTTATGTTCAACAAAATGTTTGCAGAGATGTCCGAGAAATTGGTGTGTTTATCTCAATGTGCAAAATAAGAACAAGTTACCTTGCGTGAAAAAGCATTGCCAAATGCAGGGAGCCCTAAGCAAGTACAAATTGAGTTGATTCGTGATACTCTCACACAAGGAAAACCTATGCTGAAGGAAACAATCGTATAGCCTAATTTGACTTTCTCGTAGGCTAAGATCAATATCTCTTTTATTCGAAATCTACATATGAAGACCACTTGTTATTTACACGGTGGAGCTGATGTTGTTTAATCACTCTCATATTGTTTTTGTAAGTTCTTTCATCCTGGCAATAGGATTGAGATTTTGTGATTTTTTTCATCATATGTGAGTTGTTCTACTTTTAGTTCAGCTTGTATTTTTCATGAGATAAACATTTGAGAGAAACGAAATTCTCATTCTGGTTTAGGGAGAAATCATAAGTGGAAAGTACTTAGCATGTTCGTTTTACTTGGTTGCGAAAGGGTCTCAGAATTCAGTTCATCAAAAAGTTCGTAAACTTTTATTCATGTAACATGGTTTAGGGAGAAATCATAAGTGGAAAGTACTTAGCATGTTCAGTTTACTTGGTTGTGAAGGAGTCTTAGAATTCAGCTCATCAAAGAGTTCGTAAAGAAATAAACGTCACAAGAGGGATCCTATGTGTAAGCTTCTCAAGTAGTATTTTCAAAGGAGTAATGAATTGTTCTTCAAGTAAAAGAGAAATCCCCTAGAGTACATTGTTTATAACAACGGGAACAACGGGAAGGAAGCATTGAAGTTCTTGAGGGGGCATAATGAAAGATATGAAATCATAAAAGAACATGGTTATTTTTGTTTCAGGCGTGGTTCAAATTCGAGTTGGTATAATCGAATCCATCATAAGAGAATGACTGCAAAAAGGATCAACCAAAAACTAAAATATTTAGTGAAAAGACATCAAGACGACAGAGGGTTTGTTTGAATGTCTAAGTGATGGGGAGTTACAGAAACATGCTTTGCATGGTACATCAAAGAATAGGCCAATAATAAAGCAACCTAAAACCAAGGGGACAGATTTGACAAGTGTATTTTACACAAATTTGGCTTCACTCATGTAAATTATGCTTCATGTTTCTGATTTTGTATATTATAGCACAAACGCAAATACATTGTTAAATGATTTACTTATAATACGTATCAACAATCTACAACACAACTGCATACAGAGTAAAGTACTCAACTAAACCTTTCAACAAACCCGGGTTGGTATCTAAAGCTAGAAAAACCCTCCACAAATCTAATCACTTGAAACAAGCTCGACAAAGAGAATTCAACTTTTGACTTACCTCTCGCCTTCATTTTCGTATTTTCACAGAGCTATTCAGACACCTCCATTATCTCATGCCTTTCTTCTGTACCTCTTGGAATGCAGCCAAGCATTCGGTCTCATGGAGATGGTCGGATAGTGCTTCTCTGGAAACTTATCTTGCAGTCAATATGGTGTTTTGCACAGGTGACAGGTCACTTGGTAATGTGCAGTAAGTAGCACTCAAGACTAGGACCAAAAAAACAAGTGAACAACCAATTCATTTAGGATTCAAAGTTGTAGTGAAAACCTCTAATTGTATTAGCTTCCATAATGAAAGTGACTACTCAGATGGTATAAGCTTCAAGAATGAAAGATAGAGAACGCAGAAACATTATCAGAAGTATTTCTTGATGACAATGAAATATGTACAACATTACTAATATTTGATCTCATAAATTCTCATAGAGGAACAAGAACAGCAAATCAACAGGAAACGAGTTTGAGAATGACTTGCATTTCCATAGAAAGTGCGTGTGTACTCGTGATTCTAGAATGGGCGCAGGGCTAGAAAACTTTAAAACTAAAAGCGAGGGACATTGAACAAATAAAGTGAAAACAATAGTTCAGGTCACACGATTCGGAAGTTCAGCAAGCACAAGCCACAAGGATTAGTTCTCTGCCCTGATACCACAAAGCATGAGCAACGACTATACTTAATTTATCAGTTTTTGTAACAGCTTAATAAACACAGCCCAATAGAAATCACTCTCATGAGTGCACAACTGTTAACTAAATGACTTTCAAAGGAAAGGAAGAACGACAGCTCAAAGGTGTAACTAATCACTATGCCCTCAATATGGCTACACTTGAACTAAGCTGTTCATGAATTTCTCTGAATTTCTCTTTAAGCCTTTGTATCTGCATAAAGAGGCCACTTTTTAATGGGATAACAAAGAGTAACTAAATATTTAAACCAAGAGAAGCAATGACAACTATATACCCGTTTCAGCTCAATTTCCGTTTCTCGCCTTCGCTGTCCTAGAGAATGCCGCATGTTACTGATATCAAAGACATTATCTACATCTTCAAATGCAGAATCTAGATCTGCCCGGAGAAGTGCAGGCAACTTGTCAACAACAGGCATAAGGAGAAAACAATTGAACTGCAAGGAAAGAAGCCATGGAAAAGGAAAACAAGTCAGGCATATGGACGACTTGTCACTTTTCACTGAAACTGCCATGCCCCAATGATAACCTGCCGTGTAAGAATTTTTGACGAGGTGGGATAGGGTAAAGTTTGTTCTATGGAGACTGGGGTTCTATACGTTCAAGTCAAGGCAACGGTTACGATATCCCACGTCAGAATTGTTATGCATATAAGCTAGGGAGCCTTAACTTAACCCAAAACCATGGTCAAAGGTAAATGATTGACGACCCTTACTTATATGCCCTTCCACACTTTCATACGGAAGCAATGTGAGATATCGTAACAATCCATCCCCCCTTTCAAACTGGACATTCCCGAACGGCATATGCCGGGTGTCAATCCGGATTGGGCCCACATCTGGGTGGCAACCCGCTGGGCTCACATCCTAATAGCCGCTTTCCGCAGCCCGTCCAAATCCGTCAGACCAAATTATTAGGCATATAAGCTAGAGAACCCTAACTTAACCCAAAACCGTGGTCAAAGGTAAAGGGCTGAACCCCACTTATGTGCCCTTCTAAGCTTTCATGTGGAATCGATGTGGGATATCATAACAGTAACTGATGATCAATTGATCATCTGCTCTGCAGGGATAAAATCTTAACTTATAAAAATGTCAGTGATGGTTGTCTAAAAAAATGTGTATGCAAATTTTATAAGACCTGTTTTCTTAACATCACCAAATAACCAGCAGCAAATGTATTAGGAAGCATATATACAAAGTACAAACCTTAAGCTCAGTAGACGCCAGGAAATATTCTCGGATTCCATGAAATATTTGCTGAACCAAAGCATAAACGATCCTTTCAGATGAAGGGGCAAGCCTTCTGTTCCACAGCGTACTATCTAAAAGGTCCGCTAGCCTTGTCTCTGTAGTTGGAGCACTAGCTGTTAAATCATTTCCAGAAGCTAAATTATTGAGTTTCACATCTCCTTTGGACTTGACCTCTTCTCTATCATTGCTTACAAATCCAGACGATAACTCAATAGAAACACTAGAAGAATTAACACCAACATTAGACTGTTCTGACCCACCAAATGAATCCAAGAACTGTCGCAATCCAGCCCTATTCTGCGATGTTGAAATTCTGGTCAGAGAAAAGAAAAGAAAAGAAAAGAAAAGAAAGGAGAGAAAACAACATTAACTATTATAATCATATGCCCAGAATGATTCGATGAAGCTGCTTGCATCAAAAGCTCTTTATTTTTTAAGAGCGTTAAAGTGGGAAGAGCAGGCAAGCTGACCCACTCCACCACCATGACTAATGAAAAGAAAACTAAAAATCAATTAGTAGAATGTATTGCACAAGATCCTCACTGTATCTAGTGTCCCAAAATGTCAGAACTCAGAAATGAAGTGTAGCTATATATATATATATAAAAAGAAGTAGCAATTCAAGCCCTGGCCATTCAAAAATACAATGGTTTTACGCTATTAGTAATAGACATTTGTGTTGCATAAACTAATAGGAACTGCGACTCCAGAAAATGCTCAATAGTCATGCAAACAAAAGTAAAAGTATAGTAAAAAAACAACATTTACCAAAACTACAAATCTACCTACCTTATTGTGAAGTGACCATGAAACATAACGTGTGGTGCTCACCAAATCCTCCATACACCTGGCAGTTCATTCGGGGATAGTTCCAAATTAGAAATTAAAACACCATTTTTAAAAGAGAAGAACAAACATTTATGCAGTAATAATTCTGCGAATGTTATAAGCATAGGACAATAAAAGAGAATACACTTGAATAAACAATCAGTAACATATGCATAAAATTTTAATACAGGATGGAAAAGATCTGACACATATCCCACCTCAATCAGGATAACTTTACAAAAGGTGTGCACAATTAACTAAATATTAGGTTACAAATGCACTGAATTTTTTCAGCATGATGCTTGTGCAATTTCAACAATTAAAAAGCTGTCAACACTCTAACAAGCAACATGCTTCTTTTTTCACTATGCATATTTCCATTAAACAACTAAAGATCGTTCAGAATGAAGGTGGAGCAAGCAGTTTCCATAAAAGTAGATACGTACATTTGTTGCTTGATCTTTAAGAGTATATTAGTTAGCATCCTTATACCATCATTCCTACAAGGTTTGTCCATTTTCATGAGTAAACAAACCAAAACTCCAAGTCAGAAACAAATACTACTCAGACACCTGACACTTATTAACTCCATGGCCAAATGAATGATGAAATACCAACTTCTCTTGTGATAGACGTGATTTATTGGTTTATAGGCGGAGGCCTAAAGTTGCTGATAGTTAAAAGTGTTATTTCACTAATAAAGTTGCTGTTTTATTTATTAGGGTTTTGTTGGGTTATTTTGTTTCAATGAACCGGGTCAACTTAGGCCCGCGAGATTGAGTAGTATTTAGGGTTTGAACTTTAGTTATTTCATTATGCTTTGATTAGTATCGCTGGAACAGGCACGATTTGTCTGTTTGGTTTAGGGTTCTTCTTTGGAGATTCCTATTCGTTTGTCTTTGGATTATTGAGTTTTCTGCTACGTTCTATCGTTCTCTAACAATTGGTCCGACCTGCCACCGTTCCATGCTTACGAGAGGAGCGGCGATGGAAAAGTTAGAGAAGGATATGGAGGCGTTGCGTGCTGAGGTTAAGGCGGATATGAACACCGGTTTCGAGCGGATGATGGAGCGCATGTTGGCTGCGCTGCAGGAGGCCCTACCCCAGCGCACACCGGAGGCTGTCGGTGATCGGGTGCCCGCCCTACCCAACGCCGGTGTGAACACAGGCCCTGTGACCGGGGCCCTGCCTGTGGCCGATGTCCCCATCGGTCCGTTGCCGACAGGGGGAGAGACGACTGTTGTTGCGACAACTGGCCGCCTGGAGTTACCCTCTTTCGATGGTCAGGACCCCCGTGCTTGGATTGCACGGGCTGATCAATTTTTTATGGTGTATCAAACACCTGTGGCTCAGCGAGTGGAACAAGCATTAATTGTCATGACAGGTGACGCGTTGTATTGGTTACAGTGGATGTTGCGTCGCATGCCGTTGTTGACTTGGACTCAGTTTACACGGGAGTTGTTACTGCGTTTTGGGGATAACAAATCCGCCAATCATTTTGAGGCTTGGAGTTCAACTCGACAGGAGGGCACGGTTGAGGATTACATTAGCCAGTATATTTCTCGGGCTGCTCAGGTTCCCAATTTGGACGAGGATCACTATTTGGGTCAGTTTCTTGCTGGTCTTCGCCCAGAAGTACGAGTTCGTATGCGGGAGGATTTAATTCCCGATGTTTTGGCTGCTATTCGTTGGGCCAGAAATATTGAACGAGAACTTATTTTCGAACGCCGGGGGCAGGCCCGACCTTTTCCTGGTGGCGCTCCTGCACATGGTCGAGGAAGTAGTGTTGGTTGGACACCATCTCAGACCTCAACGCGTAGCCCCCTCGCGCTCCCGCCGCCTAATTCAGGTGCTTCAGCCCCAAACAACCAAACAGCAGTTCAGAAAGCGAGACAAGTTCGGTATTTATCGCCGGCAGAGGTACGTGAGCATCGTCGCACAGGCAAGTGTTACCGTTGCAGCCTACCTTATGGACCACTACACGAATGTCCGAAAGGGATGCTTACTATCATGATAGGTGGTGATGCCGACGAGGACGATGGGGTTGCCGACTCTATGGACTCGGTTGAGGAGGGGGTGACGCCGACGGTGGTAGAGGAGACGGCGCTGCAGTTCTTGCGTTTATCCCCACTCTCTTCCCACGGGTTCGATGGCCCGAGAACTATGAAATTGATCGGGCGGATCGCGGATTACAAGCTGCTAACCATGATTGACAGTGGGGCCAGCCACTGCTTTATATCAGCTCGAGTAGCGCAACGGCTACAACTCGACATTGACACATCGCAGCGCTTTGCGGTAACTTTGGGGAATGGCGAACAGGTGCGAGCTCAGGGTCTCTGCCGCGGTGTTCCACTTTATTTACAGTCTCATAGTTTTGCCGTCGATTGTTATGTATTTCCCTTGGGTGGAGTGGATATAATTTTGGGTGTGAATTGGTTGTCTGAGTTGGGTAATGTGACTGCAAATTGGTTACACATGTCTATGGAGTTCGTGATTAATTCCCAGAAAATCCGCCTACTCGGGGATCCTTCACTAACGCGTAAGAAACTTTCCATGGCGTGCTTAGAGACAATCACAGAGGTGGATGGAAGTTGGTTGCTTTGGTCGGGCGATCAATTGGTGTTGTCAGAATTGGGACGGGCCACAGACGGGGAGGACCCGACTATTGCAGCTCTGTTAGAAGAATATGCTGATCTATTTATCACCAACGTTGGGCTGCCGCCACCACGAGATGCTGATCATCGAATTCCTTTATTCGCAGGCCACGATTCGATCTGTGTTCGCCCCTACCGTTACAACCATATGCAGAAAGATGAGATGGAGAGACTTGTAGCGGAGATGCTTGCAGCCGGTCTGATCCGCCCGAGTTTTAGTCCGTATTCTAGCCCGGTACTTTTGATTCGCAAAAAGGATGGTAGCTGGCGATTTTGTGTCGATTATCGTGAGTTGAACAAGGCCACAGTGCCTGACAAGTATCCGATTCCAGTTATTCAGGAGTTGTTGGATGAGTTGCTTGGGGCGCAATGGTTCACCAAGATAGATTTGCGAGCGGGCTACCATCAGATTCGAGTTGCCGAGTCAGATATTTGCAAGACAGCTTTTCGAACCCACTCGGGGCACTATGAATTTTTGGTGATGCCTTTTGGCCTCACTAATGCACCCGCTACATTCCAAAGTGTTATGAATGAGATATTTCGACCGGTGTTGCGGAAGTTTGTCTTGGTTTTTTTCGATGACATACTAGTGTACTCCCGGACGAAGGAGGAGCATACTGCTCATCTACGCCAAGTATTCGACCTCCTTCGCGCCCATTCTTTGGTTGCTAACAGAAAAAAATGTGTCTTTGGTCAAGGTTCGATTGAGTATTTAGGTCATGAAGTTTCTGCCGAGGGTGTTCGGATGGCTCCGGAGAAAGTTTCAGCAGTCGAAAATTGGCCTCGACCGACGTCAATCAAGGCTATACGAGGATTCCTCGGGTTAACAGGCTATTACAGACGGTTTATCAAAGATTACGGAAAACTGGCTGCGCCGTTAACTCACTTGCTTCGCAAAACGACTTCGAAGTCGTGGTCTTGGCCTTCGGAGGCTGAGACAGCTTTTTGCAACCTCAAAAACGCTTTAATGACGGCGCCATTGTTGGCCATGCCGGATTTTACTAAGCCTTTTACTGTGGAATGTGACGCCTCGGGTGTAGGACTGGGAGCGGTTTTGATGCAGGAAGGACGCCCAATTGCATATTTTAGTAAGGCCTTAGCTGACCGCAATCTGGCGAAGTCTGCCTACGAGAAGGAGCTGATGGCTATGGTCTTAGCTATCCAACACTGGCGTCCGTACCTGGTTGGCCGTCGTTTTGTGGTTAGAACCGATCAGCGCAGTCTTCGTCATTTATTGCAGCAACCTTTGACTACACCCGCACAACAAAATTGGGTAGGAAAGTTGCTGGGGTATGATTTTGAGATTGTTTACAAGATGGGGGCCCTTAACTGTGGGGCTGATGCCTTGTCACGGCGCGAGGAAGGAATAGATGAGAGTGAATCATCGGGATCGCTATGTTTTGCTTTGAGTTTGCCAGTTTGGACAAAGGGCAGTCAGATTCAACAAGAGTGTAGGGCTGACCCGACTCTTCGTCATATTTATTCGGCTTTAGAATCTGGTATGGATCCCGCACCAGCCCACTACTCGATCCTTCACGAGCAATTGTTTTATAAAGGACGGGTGGTGATAGCTCGGAAATCGGAATGGACGGTGAAGTTGATTAAAGAGTTTCACGTCACTCCCTCTGGGGGACATGCGGGGGCTTTTCGAACTTATAAGCGACTCTCTGCGAGTGTGTATTGGCCGGGTATGATGAGGCAGGTGATAGAGTACGTGGCCGCCTGTGGAGTTTGCCAGCGCAATAAGTATGAGGCACGGGCACCAGCGGGTTTATTGCAGCCACTTCCTCTTCCAGATCGTGTTTGGGAGGATATTAGTTTAGATTTTATATCCGGGCTGCCCCGATCTGACTCGATGGATTGCATCTTGGTTGTGGTAGATCGCTTCTCTAAATACAGCCATTTCATTGGGGTGAAACACCCTTTCACAGCACGAACCATCGCTCAAGTATTCGTTCAAGAGATTGTTCGGTTGCATGGAATCCCTAGAAGTATTGTGTCTGATCGGGATCCAATCTTTCTAAGTTTGTTCTGGAAGGAGTTGTTTAAGCTAGCAGGGACTACATTGAAGATGAGTTCAGCGTATCATCCGGAAACTGACGGGCAGACAGAGGTGTTGAACCGTTGTTTGGAGACTTATCTCCGTTGTTTCACTTCTGATAGGCCGAAGGGTTGGAGTAAATGGTTGCCGTGGGCTGAATTTTGCTATAATTCTGGTTTTCAGTCAAGTGCGGGTGGGACACCATTTGAGGCGGTTTATGGGAGACCTCCACCGGCCATTAGGCAATTTTTGGAGGGGGAGGTACGAGTGCAGGCTGTGGCAGAAGAGTTGCGCGATCGTGATGAGATTCTTCGTCACTTACGGTTCCATCTGGAGAAAGCACAACATCGGATGGTTGTAGAGGCGAATAAACATCGCCGACACTTTCGGCAGCGAACATTGTTCAAGCATAGCAATATGAAGTTGGCGCCACGCTTCTTTGGGCCGTTTGAGATTGAAGCTCGAGTAGGGGCGGTGGCTTATCGTTTGAAGTTGCCTGAAACATCAAGGATTCATCCGGTGTTCCATGTTTCCTTGCTAAAGCGTGTGGTGGGGGATCAAGAAGCAGTTGGCAAGTTGCCAAAAGAGTTGAATTCGGAAGCATCTTTGATTATGCCAGAAGTTGTGTTGCAAGGTAGGAGTGTCAGCCGGGATGGTGGGGAAGTGGAGCAGTTGCTGGTTAAATGGTGTGGTTTTGGGAAGGAGGATGCATCGTGGGTGGATGTGGAGGTCTTCAAGAAGCAATTTCCAGATTTCAGCCTTGTGGACAAGGCTGTTCCGACGGAGAAGGCAATTGATAGACGTGATTTATTGGTTTATAGGCGGAGGCCTAAAGTTGCTGATAGTTAAAAGTGTTATTTCACTAATAAAGTTGCTGTTTTATTTATTAGGGTTTTGTTGGGTTATTTTGTTTCAATGGACCGGGTCAACTTAGGCCCGCGAGATTGAGTAGTATTTAGGGTTTGAACTTTAGTTATTTCATTATGCTTTGATTAGTATCGCTGGAACAGGCACGATTTGTCTGTTTGGTTTAGGGTTCTTCTTTGGAGATTCCTATTCGTTTGTCTTTGGATTATTGAGTTTTCTGCTACGTTCTATCGTTCTCTAACATCTTGACCTACAATTCCTCCTTTTCTTATTGAGACAACTATAAGAAAGTGTCAAGCATTAAGAAATGAAATGAAAGAAGGGAACAGAAATCCGAAGGTTCAATTCCTCCAGCACACTAGTTTACTCATAGTTACGCAGGAAAAAAGAAGTCAACAACATATCTACAAAAAAAAAAAAAAAAAAAAAAAGAACCCCTTAAAGTTCAAGGCAAAGAGATAGCCTCTTAAATTATATTCAATTGTTAATTTTCTAGCCCCAACAGTGAGTTCAAAGAAATGCATATGGAAAAAGGTTACCTAAAAATGTAAACTATTTAAAAGAGAAATGCAAATATGCAGGCACTTATACTAACTTTTCACGGCATGATCGTTCAGTCGATTCAGCAAAGTTGTCAAAGGCAGACGCAGCACGATTTAGAAAAACTTCATGGCCACTAAGATATTCACCTTCTTTCTGTTGGAAAATGTCTCGGAGCATAAAAAGTAGTTCTTAGAACACGAACAAATAGAGCATGTTGCCTTAATCATGAATATTGTCTGATCATAAATGTAAACTAGTTACCAAAAATGATAACAAATGTTTCTACCTGGAGAAGGAAAACAGAGATAGGAACCAGTCTCTTTAGAATATGCAGCAGCCGGCCACCTAACTGGTACCACATAAAGAAGGAATGATACGAGAGTCAGATAATCCAATCTAGAACTACAAGTCGAAGACCAAAGTGGTGGGGCATTGATGAATTGAACTGGGCTCCTATTAGTGAAGTGAACAGAATGAAACACGAATCACCTACTGAGGAAGAAGCTAAGAGGGATGTGTTTCAATGCAATGGTGATATAGCCTCAGGTCCTAAAGGCTTTCCTCTAGCTTTCTATCAAGAATGCCGAGACATAATTAAACAGAATTTTCTTTTGACTTTCCTCTAGCTTATATCAAGGAAGCTACATTTAGAGGATCAAGATGATATTTGGAGGTGGGTCTTGGAATTTTCTGAAAATTTCTCTTGCAAATTCCTTTATAAATACAATCCTTCCTATGAATTCATTATCCCCTTACTCTTTCTTTAAAGATATTTGGAAGGCTTCTGGGCCTCGAAAAGTTCAGGTCTTTCCATGTTATTGGTGTTGGGTAAGTGACTCACTTGCGATGCGTGGTGTTCCACACATTCTTCTATCCCGAACTAGTGTGTCTTATACAAGAATCTGTCTGAAGGCCTTCATCATGTCTTTATACAATGCCCTTTCTCCCTTAGACTATGGCTTGGTGTTGAATGTATTACTGAGAATACAGTGGATTCTTCCATGTTCAATTATTTGTTTGTCTAATCTTAAAAGTTTCGCATGCAAAAAGAGTAATGTGGTATGGGGGATTATTATTCCACCCTCTGTTGGTCATTGTGGTTAGAGAGGAATAGGCGAATCTTCCATAATAAAGAAGAATCCTTGGAGGAAGTACAGGATAGAGTAAAGTTTAGGGTTGCCTGGTAGGCCTAAAATTACAAAGAATTCAAGGCCTTTTTTGTTTCTGGTGTTAGAGATTGGAGTTGTTTCAGTATTTAGGATTACATCACTTTTTGGAGGGATTACTCATCCCTTTGCAAGGGACTTACCTCATTGATTTCTTGATAAGACTTTAGTTTCTTATCCAAAAAAAAAAACATCATTAGCAAGTCCTGCAGCCACCTAGTTTCCTACTTAGAACATTCATTCAGATACCTTTTGTTTGCTAGAGACCATGGGAACATAGTAAATTAAAGCCTCTCCAGCTTTTCACGCCAATATCATTGTTAAGATTTAAGAATACCCATGAAGTACATGGAATGCACATGAAATCCAAACATATTTTCAGATTGGCTAGCATACCACCATATTATTTCAGAACTGAGACATGATGCTCCTTTAAATGAAATATGCATGCACGTATGTCCAATCTAAATTAATTATACAACTTGACTATACCTAATTAGGTCCCTGAATCTGCAATTCTTTAAAATGGTAGCACATATATGTGGGAGAAACTGTCGTAGATGTCATTGAGATCATCACCTGATGAAGAAAAGGTTCAAAAGTATCACGAGCCTTCGCAACAGCAATTACACAAGCCGTCCTGAATTTTTAAAAAAACATTATTAAAAATTTGAAGTAAGAAAGTAACAAAGATCTGTTAAGGATCACCGATCACATATTTACAAATAAACCAGAAGCTCATTGATACCTTGAATAGTTAGTTCCATCATGGATGTCCTCAACTCCACAAGCATTGACAATCTCTTCACGCGTGATTGGAGGACATTTGGTTCCCCCAACAACAAAACGGAACTCAGCCATCGCACGATGATATTGAGCACCTCCATAAAGACGCATCCCCGCATTCTGCACAGCAGAGAACAGAATATCAACAAGCTTGAGTAAATCTCCAGAGAAGTACAAATATACATAAGCAATCCAATTTATTTCTAAGTGACTACTAGGTGAACCGTATGAAATCTCAAAATATTTCAGAAGCTAGAAACCAAAAAATATGGAAATTAAAATGGCTACTAATTCAAAGGGAGCAATGCAATACACTACTGTGGTTGCAGAAACGGTGGATTCCTGAGCTTCATTTTAATGCGTTGCTTTGGCGTAATTTTTATACCACATGTATATTCCATTCCATTCAAAACGAAGTAGACTACGTAATGACTTCACATTTTAGTTATTTTGTAATTGAATATGGACAAGCCAAAAATATAGTAGCTAACTCTTCTTATTAAGAGTTAAGTTCAATTTTCACTATTAAGGAAAAATAGTGATGTAAAGTGAAATGTCCAAACAAAGTGCAACTACTTCAGGGATTCCATGAAATGATCTAGTCTTGTCTTCAAGGGAGGCAACTAGGGGTGAGCATTCGGTGAGTTCCGGTAGGAACCATCCAAAAATGTTGAAACCGAACTCACCGACCACTGGCATGGTGGCCGACCGATCACCGAACCGACCACCGGTCAGTCGGTTTCGATCGGTTGTCAGTCGGTTACTAATCTTAAAAAAAGATTGGGCCCAGATTTCTGTCATCGGCAACACAGAGTGAGAATTCTTGCCTATTAGAGAAGAACGGATATGTTCTCAGTTCTGTTTCTGAGAGAATTGAGAGGCAACTCGACGAAAGCGAGAGACAAAGATGAGAGAGACTGAGAGAGACAGGCGAGAAGATGAAAGAGAGATGACTAGTGTGGTGATTGAGTTTCATAAGAGAGGAGGAAGGGGAAGAGGGTGGGGTGTGTTTCCCAAAATTGAGAGAGAGAGAGAGGGGATGGGGTGGCGTGTGTTCCCAAAAATTGAGAGAGAGAGAGAGAGAGAGGGAGGGGATGCGGGTGGCGTGTGTTTCCAAAAAGTAAGAGAGAGAGAGAGAGAGAGAGAGAGAGAGAGAGAGAGAAGGGTGGGTGGAGCAACTTTTTAGGTGACAGAGTCCGGTGGGTGGGTGGGGCTCGAGGAGCTCTTTAATTTAGAGGGAGGGGATCGGTCGGTTCAGATGAACCCATCTTTTTTTTTTTATTGATAACCAATGATTGACAAATATAGTGTCAGGTTCCCTCCAAATCCACCGACCACCGACCGAGTGAAGCTTGGGACCAAACTGAACCGGACCGAAACCGATTGGTTCAGTCGGTTTTTCGGTTCCGGTTGGATCCCTGCTCACCCCTAGAGGCAACACACAAATTAACCAGATCTGGACACAAAAATTAGCTTTTAGAACACAGCCAGTGAAATGCATCAAATGCACACACCATAAGTACATTAAACCTTAGAAGGATAGATAGCAAATGCAAGCTAATTACCCTCATAAGTACAATATAGGCCGAGAAGTATGAACGGCTAAGTATATTTCTACAGTTCTTTTGTAAAGGATGCTATCAATCCAAGTAGATTCATGTCATTGAAAATACGGAAGAAGAAAAGGGTGGATAAAATTTTATCTTCATGCAGTTAGAATGTATCAAGGCAAAATCTCAGAGGAAAACAAATGTTTTGGGAGTAGATCTGAAGGGAAACCAAATTGCAACAGAATTTTTTGGGGAAACTGGAGCAAGAAGAAAATAATATAGATGGAAGCGCAAATGTTGTACCTTTTTTAACGCAAAGCACAAAGGCACAGTACAAGAAGATATGGTATGAGAAGGATATGAGGACTCACAGGTATTAACTTGTGAGGAAATTGAAGACCATCAGTGCCAATAAATGCACCTCCATTAACCCTCTCATCTAGCAGTGTTTCCCCTGCAAAGTACATAATCCTTCATAATGAGGTGACATACCCATTTTCAGAAAGAGATATAGGTCTGTAAACAAGTCAAAGACGCCAATTTTTTAACACTTCAGGTGAAACAAGTAGTTTGGTGCTTGAAAATGAGATGGCAAATTTATAGGGAAGTGGTCTAATTTAGCATGAGTGGGAACTAGCCAGTGGAAACTTGTATTTTCAGATTAAGTTTTTATGAGCTGAAACCATTAGATGGCAACAAAGAACTTACCAAATTTATCTGGTGGTGCAAGAACTGTCCCTTTCAGTAAAAGTGATAACTGAGCAATACGAGGAACATATAATCAGAATAGATAGTTAAGAGAAAACCGTAAAACTCACCATGTAATTCAGCTTAAAAGTTATAATTATAATTATTGTGAAATTCTCATAATGCACTCATAGAAACAAACCTATTAGCACCTGCCACATTAATATTAATAAAATTAAACTTACTGCACAGGAGCAAGAACATAACTTGCCACGTTCTGAGTTGAAAATTCTGTTGGATAGAGCATTGGGAATTTGAACTCATCTATCCCTTCCATCCAAATGAGCAAAAATATGCTTATAAATTGAAATCCGGGACTAATGTAATATTTTAAAGATGGATCACATTGAGAGGCAATTAAACAACCCAAGAGATGAAAATTTTTCAAAACATCCAAGGTAATTACTCTCTATGCTAAAGGCGTAGCTTCTACTGGAGTTTAATCATCAATCATTAAACAGCAGAAAGGTGCATAGTATGATCTTAAAGACTATCATTTTGTTCTAACAATGTGGCTTTAGAGATCTTCATCACTCCTAAAATTCAGGAAACTACTATGAAGAATATTAATCTGCATATTACCTAAATAGTAAAATAAATTTTAGTTTGACAGTAAACAATATCATGTATAATGACACATCATAATATAAGCAACAGTGCTTTTAGTATAACCCAAAACCTTACTCATATTCCTCCTGCATTGAAGATCACGAATTCTTAAAAATAAAAAACATAGATGCATATTATTTCAGCCAGAACTACAGCTACTAGAAGATTATATTCAGACATAAATTATAGGAGATTAGGAGTAATATATAATGTGACCTTGGTCAAGAACAGATCATGAAAAGCTCTTCCTTTCTCCTTCAGCTTTACTTCATCCAAAGAACTGAGAAAAAGAACAAAAGACTCAGATGAAAAATTGTAAGCAATTAACGTAAAAGCTCAATGCATTGTGGAAGAGAATGGGAAAAGGTGAAAAGGAGAAGCTTAACTAAGTCTGCTCTACAGAAATTGTCGCATTTCAATGCACAATTGCACATAAGCAGAAAACCGGAGAAATTTGATAAGTAAAAAGTGAAATCTTCTCCTTCTGATCAACTCTAAATGTTAGTGTGCCAAGGGGGAAAAAAGTGATTTTCAACCTGAGTTCCTGATTTATTTCATTTAGCTTCCTGGTAGTGCCCCGAAACTCTTTCTCAAGAAGTGGAATGATAAGTGGAACACTGTCCATATACCTTAGCAAACAAATATATCACAAAATTGGAAATTTTTAGCATCAATGAGTAGATCATATAAGGGGAACAGTAATTCAGTAATTGCAACTTGGGTACCTTTTCTGCAGCAACTCTTCCAAGAATAACTTAAGGCTGCTAACACCTATTCTACTCCTTTCCTGTTTTGAAAGTGATCTACCCAATTTTTCCTCCAAAGCTGCTCTATCCTCCATCTCCCTCAAAGATATAGCCTGACAAAGCCTCACAGGAGACTGTTTAATAAATATGACAAGATAAAATGGTGCATTTAGAAGGAATAAGACAAGGTTAATGGGCTGGTATATTAGCCCCCATCTCACGGCTGTCACTTTGTCAAACTCCTAGGGGCTGAGCTACAGAAAAAAGCATGGACAATGAAGGTTTAAACTAACCAAAGAAGAAAAGAAATGTAGGGAAGACATTTCTGCCAAACAGAAAAGGTTAATTTGAATATACCATTCTTTTTCCAAAAAGATACTGTTCTTGCAATTTCAAAACCACCCATTGATCATGGATCCGATATTAGTACTGTCACGCGCATCCTTTTCTATGCAGGAAGCACATTTTCAGCCTTATTCCATATGTAACAAGTGATAACAAGTGTTTGCCGTTTGTATATTGGTGGCTCCTTGATGTACAGCCATTAAAATTAATTTAATATAAATAACAGAATGAACAGCACAGAATGAACAGCAGGGGTTAGCAATCAATCACCAAGATCATCTATTTATTGTATGACTTCATAAGGAAGTCAAACTAAAATTAGACTCATGTCATCTATTTGAAGCATTAAAAGATTAAAAAAAAAATTATAGACAAGAAATTACTAATTGTTGAAATATGTTAGGCATATAAGCTAGGGAGCCCCAACTTAACCCCAAAACCATGGTCAAAGGTCAAGGGTTGACCCCCCCCACTTTATGCCCTTCCACATTATCATGTGGGATCGTAACAATCCATCTCCAAACCGGGACAACCACGGATAGCACAAGCCGGGTGGCAACCCACATCAAGGCCTACTTCCGGGTGGCAACCCACTTTGGGCGTAGGTGGCAACCCTTGGGCCCACCTCCGAGTAGCCCCTTTCCACAGCCCGCCCAAATCTTTGGCAAGTCGAACCAAATTGTTAGGCATATAAGGGAGCCCTAACTTAACTCCAAAACCATGGTCAAAGGTCAAGGGTAGACCCCCCACTTATATGCCCTTCCATATTCTCATGTGGAACCCATGTGGGATCATAACAAAATATGAGTAAGGTTAGGGGTGAGCAAAAAACCGAAAAAGGAACTAAATGAGTGTTAAATCCGGATACCATGAGAAATCCGGCTACCGTGGGACTATACCTATTTAATAAAAAATATGATTTCTTGGTAATTGCTTCTTCAATAAATTCAATGTCAAAAATTTTCAATGAATTTATGTTTCATCTTAGGTATTTGAAGGAATACTTACTCTTGCTTTTAGTGATTTGTGGTCAATTTTTATAGCCAAGAGGTATTTGCATCTTTGAATATTTTGGGTTCGAGACACTTCTTATTCATTTTGTTGAGGTTTTGAAGGGATTTTAAAATGGGGAACCGGAATGCAGTTGTAATCCTTTTATATAAGCATGAAATTTACAACCAAAATAGTTTGGCATAACCAAATAAACCAAAAACTTAGCCGTAATACTGCGTGTGGCTTGGTTCAGTCATAAGAGATTCCGGATTGTTTTAGAAGTTTAAAATGTAAATTTACTTAATTTGGTTTCGTTGAAAGTGTCAGTTAAATAACCCGAATAAACCTGAATACTCACCCCTAATTAAAGTGAATTTGATGGGACAAGTATCAAGAAAGAAAATTGTGTGCGACTAGGGGTGTGCAAAACCCAAACCGCCACCGAAATAACCGACTGCACCGAAGGATTGCGATCGGTTATGTTCTGTTCTGTGGCTACCACAAACGGTTTGGTGTTCGGTGTTCGGTGGGAGGAATACTTATCGATTCAATTTCAGTGAGCTGTAAATGGTGAAGGAAAAAATGTCGGGTTTCACCGACCAACCGAAATCGATAACATTTTATTTTTATTTTATTTTTTCTGATACAATAAATCCCAAAGGCCCAAATCCATTACCCCAAATCAAATTGAATTGAAAGTTGAACTTCACATTATGTCATTCCTGTAAAATTTAAAACACCACACCAAACACGCTACTGCGGCCCTAGCCGCAAGCCATCTCCTTGCGACCTCGTCGTTTGAAACAGCAGCACTCCGGCGCTCCCTCCTGTCGATCCGGCACTCCCAGCAGCACTGCAGTGCAGGCTGTGCAACACATCTCGAGAAGCGGGCAAGCCAGCTCTAAGGCCACATACAACAATTTATTTAATCTTTTCATACTTGATGTTTTTTTTTTTAATTTTGGAGTTTGGAAATTGGAACAATTAAAGTAAGCTCGGTTCCTTTTTGTTTTACATTATGGAAATCTGCAGAAAATATGTCGAAATGAGGAAGTTTTTTTTTTAATTATTTTGGTGACCGGCCATAAAACCAACACGGTCGGTGGTCAGCCGGCTGGCCACGACACCTGTAGAATTTTTGGTCGGATCCTACCCGAACCGACCAAATGTTCACCCCTATGTGCGCAAAATGTGTGAACTGTGAAAGATCTAATTTCACAATTAGACATACATTATTTGTCAATAAATTTTAAAGATTGGTTAAGGTCTTAGTCCTACAACTTAAAAGAAACAAGGCTTAGTTACTAGCTAAGTCGCTCGCGTTACGACATATATCAGATGAAATCATAAGTAACAGATCTCACTGAATAAATTCAGCACTATACTAATGCATTTAAAATAAGGAAGAGTCTCACCTGTTTGAACTCATCATTAGACCCATAAACGGACTCATGCCCAGATCCAACTCTTCCAGAAGGAACAGAAGTGAAAAAAGGTGAATCCCCTAACATGAGTCCATCAAGTGTGCTTGCAGGTGGTGAAAGAAAAACTTCCACATCGGAAGCTCGCGCAAACTGAGGGATTTTTGTATCAAGCTTCGTTGAGACAACTACAGTTCTCGAAAGTTCAGGATCAATCTATATGGAACCAAAAAACCAAGGAGTCCTTTACAAAAATTGCAAAGATTTGTAAACATCCAAATAAGAGATGAGATTGCAGTAGTAAAGTTAGTTGGCCAAAAAAAAAGGCACTAAATGTAAGGTTGAGGTAGCAATAGCTTCAAAACTAGAAGTGAGAAAAAGATACCATCAAACAGATTATTCATGTGAACATTGAAGATCAACAAGAGAAATAAAAAAGGACCATTCCTGTAAGCTTGCCTTGCAATTCTGAGTTTAAGGCCTGAGAATCAATCTATATCAATGGGCTTATTCAAGTATTACTAAAAGATTAAACTTCCTTTGAAGTGCAATGCATGAAAAAAATGGGAGAATGAGTTTCAACAATACTCTTGAGTGTGATGTCTAGGCACGGACACATACACATTCAATAAGCATGTATATTCTTTCAGGAATGAGCAAAATGAGGTTTTTACTGAACCAGGACAAATGAGAAACATACTTGCATGACAACCCTACGAGTTGTGGCATTACTCCAATCACTGCAATCTTCCAGGCATAGTATGATGAATTCCTTATGCTGCATTTTAGCCCGCACTAAAGACTCCACTGCTCGGGCTTGAGACTGCCAGATGCAGCTCCTCAACATTCATCATGCAAATGCTTCAAAACTAACAACTCTGGAACTAACTAAATACCTGCAAAGCACGATTTTTCCGAGCTGGAGCTGGGGCGATAAGTCCAGGAGTGTCTATTATGGTGAGGTTTGGACAGTACTTGTACTCTATTCTGATTATTATCTCTTTCGAAGAAAATTGATAAGATTCTCGCTCCAGCCTCATATTTTCAGCTTCAATATAAGCCTACACCGATTGACCATAATTAGCTCTTTAAAACTGCAGCTATAAACACAAGTAAACTCCAAAGCAATTTTCCCCTCAACAAAATTTCTCAAACATCAGCCACTAAAAGAAACCCAAGAAAATGCAGTTTCCATTAATACAAAGTTATTCAAGGGAAAATCACCCGCGAACTACTCTAAAGTAAATACTTTACTATATGAACTCAAAATCTTAACACTTAAACTACTAAAATTGAGTGACTGCCACAAGAAATTTCAAAATGTAGGTGGAAAAGGGCAACTTGATATCATGGTAAAGTAAAGCCATTAATTGAAGAGGGAAATTGGAATAGTACCTGGATTTGTTGAAGAGATTTATCTTGAGGAATAGAGGGGTCGGAGTCGGACAAGAGGCGGCAGAGAGGGGTGTGGCAGTCGGGGTTGAACTTCATGTGGAGCGTGATGGGGCGACGGGTCTTGGTGCCGCCGCCGACATGGTTGAACTGGAAGCCCATCAGAGCCTCGACGAGCGCGCTCTTGCCGTCGGTCTGGTGGCCCACCACTAGCACCGCCGGCGCGTCGAACGGCGTGGAGAACTCCTGGGCGAGGCCGTGGAGCTCGTTGTAGGCCTCGTACAGCTTCCATTGCCCATCTTCCGTCTCGGCGCCGCCATTGTCGAATTGGTGTTGGTCCATCTCTTGGGAATTGGGAGCGAGTGACTGTGGTGAGAGTTCCCACTTTCTGATAGAAAGTGAGAAAGTAGGTAGTGGGTTGGTGCTTTTTGAAGGTTTTTAGATTTTTGGACATCTTGGCTCGCGCGCTTGCTTTTGGACAACAAACTACACACCCAATCCACGTGTGGATATGCTTGTCATTGTCAATATTGAATTATATGAATATAATTACCTTATTTTAATACTCCCTCCGTCTAATAGAAAATGGACCTTGCAAACGGGACGGAGGGAGTAATATTTAATGGTTGAACGATTTATCCACATGTATTTACATATTATCCACGTCAATTTTAATTTTGTCGAAGTTAAAATAAAAGTTAAATTTGCAAAAGATGTTAAATTTGTGTTATAATTTTAAGTTATGTTAAAAATTTAAGAGTTAATCGCAGAATTTAACAAAATATTTACGCAATTTTTGCACAACGTTTAAAAGTTTGTAATTCACATCACAACCTTTAATATTTTTACAATTGTAACATCGTTTAAATTTTTCAGCAAGTCCAGTCCCACCTATTGTATTTTTTTCCATGTCAACATGTAATGCCCTGATCCCGAGAAAAGGTCAAGGGACCAGTGTCTACTTGGGGGAAGGGGAAAACGGTTGTTGAACAGAAGCAATCAAAGAACTAGAATTAGTGCCCATAAATTTGAGCGGCATAACATATATAATTGGATCAAAGCACGCTTTTAAAGCATCTATAACAACTCAAACCATCTACCAAAACCTTTGAGATAAAATCATCAAATAATAACCAAGGCAACTTTAACTTAAATAACAATAGTTTAAAGATTAACTGTTAGTAGGTTAGGTATGAAAAAGGTCAGTATGTTGCCTGTCCAAATACAAGAAATAAAGAGATACGAGGCTCTTGTCTGCCGTGAAAGCAAAGTAATGTCAGGCTCTTGCCTATTGTGAAGGCAATATAAAGTCAAGCTTTCGCCTCAACATGGAAAGTAATGTAAAGACAGGTTTGTGCCTGTTTGAATGCGAAAAGTTTTCACCTATTAGAAGCAGAAAGTAAATAATCGCCAGAAGAACCTAACACTTTGTAACAATAATCAAAGTAAGCGAAAAAGAACGTAGCGCATTTATTCAGACTCAAAAGGTAATCTCAGTTAGACTTCACACATAAAAGAAACATATACATCAAAAGATAGCCATTCAACCTTAGCATAGTCGTCCACCATCCCGCAGCCCATCCTGAAAATATTTGAAAAGATTTTTGGGTGTGAATACTAATGCACTGAGTGGGTACTTTTGAGAAAAAGCTTTACAATCATTTTATAAAACAGAATATCCAATCATATTTTAAGCATATCATGGAAAACTTTCAAAACAGAAAAATTATGAATTACATGTATACAAAATCATTTTAGTTCCATCATTGTGCGCCACTGGAACACTTACGGTGAGTCGGTTCGTGTAGATAACTCGGCTGCTTAAGATTGGACACTGCCCTATTTCCTTGGGGCTCGATATCGTGAACCATTGTAGTTTCGTCACCAAAAACAGTAGTGAGACTATATGAGTCAGGAGAGCACATCAAATATAGTCATGAGTTGGATACTCAATCACGTTCCATTTTACAAATATCAGAGAGCTTAATAACCCGAAATACATTTTTGTATTATAAAACCCTCATGGTAATTTGATCTGGATAGCAACTCATTTTTGATAAAAACATTATCATTAGGTCAAAATCTGACATTTCTTAGCTATGAAGTAAATCTTATAATATCTACTATCTTAATATGTAGCACCCGAATCATCAAAATATTTTGAATTTTAAGGGAACTTTTGATGAGTCCAGAATGAGCCTTGACGAACTAAATCCGGAATTGCAGCTGCGTGGTCCAGTGACGCGACTTAGAGCCAAGAAGCTGCAAGGCTACCTTCAGTGTTTCGTTCGAAAGAAGCTCGAGGAAGAGTTGATTGTTCGAAGTAGCCCTAAGGTGATTACTATGCTTTCAATTGAAGATGAAGTTTAAGCCTTGGAGGATTGAAGAATTCGAACCCTTATGCTATATTTGGGTTTCGGATTATCTTAGCTATTTTTATTTAATTATTTATCCATTACACTACTACAAAAAACCCCTAAGACAACGGTTAAAAACCGTTGTCTAGCCAGAAAGAAAACCGTTGTCTTAGTCACCGTTGTAAATTTTACACGCACATAGACAACAGTTTTTAACCGTTGTAACTTAACAATGGTTCTTACAACCGTTGTAAATCTGTTCAGCATGTGTTGTTTAATGAATAAAAAGACAACGGTTTACAAAAATAACCGTTGTAAGCAGACAACGGTTAGTCTAAAACCGTTGTAAGAAGACAACGGTTAGTCTAAAACTGTTGTAAAGTTACAACAGTATGACATAAACCGTTGTTATTTGACAACAGTTTTATCTAAAACCGTTGTAGTGGGACAACGGTTCTTTTAAAACCGTTGTCACTTTACAACGGTTTTAGATAATCCGTTGTAAAATTACAACGGTTTTAAAAGAACCCTTGTAAATTGACAACGATTTTAAAAAGAACCGTTGTAAATTTGTGTTGTCGAAAAAAAATCACAACAATTATTGATTTTCTGTTGTAATTTTACAACGGATTTTTGAAAAATCTGTTGTTTTTGTATTTCAAATTTTTTATTTTTTAGTATAAAATCTGTAAAATCTGTAATTGATAAAATAATTACATTAAACCTGTAAAAATTAATTAACCATCCAAAAAATAATATATTTTGATACAAAAGCATCCAAAATACAATATATTTCGATACAAAATCATCCAAAGTACAATAATACTTAAGACAATTTGTCTAATTAAAAACATGACGTAACATATTTAATGTTCAATTACAAAAAGTACGTATGCTTCTCGATCTTGTCATCATCACCCAAGCACAAAGCGACATCAATTCAAGTTCAAACACCACCATGTCCTAAGCCAATCAACATCCCATCATAAATATTTAAATATTAATACTTAAAAAAACAAACTAACAATAGATAATTTAAATAAAAAATACCTTGCAAAATGATCTTTCATACATAATCAAGCACATAATTTGCCCATTCAACACGAACTTCAATAATCTCCTTCGCAGAATATGGTTCTTTTCTAAACTGTTAACGATATAAAATAGCACATATTGATAAAACTTGAGAAAACCAACATTTCATAGGTTTTAGTTATGAATTACTATAAGTAATGAGTAAAATTTATTACCTGTTTTTGAAATTGAACCACTTTCAATTATTTCTTTCTTTCTTGCACCAACCTGTTCACGTGCCATTTACTCAAGTTAGAAAAGAATTGCGCACATAACATCATACAGGTTGCATGCAAGAAACTAGGAAACTAAAGATCCTAAATTACAGAACAATCTTAAATATAAGAACGATCACAATTAGCCTTAAAACCAAATAAACAAGAAGAAACTGTCATTGATACTACTCCACAAACATATGGATGAAGCTAATTAGCTAAGAATGATCATATCTTCCTTTGTTTATGTCAATTTGGCTAAACAACAACTGATTATATATAAATGTTGTGGTGCCCAAATATATTTACAACATTAATTCATTGATATTGTGGGTGAGTATGAGCTAACATTTCCATATGAACTTAAATATATATCAAAGCAGCATACTAATAGAAAAGAGTATGATAATATAGCCTCAAGCCCTCAACAATGATTATTGAGCTGTAATATTTCAATATGAACAAGGATCTTCTCTTGTTTGAACAACAACTAAGTGACTACTGGTTGCTAAACCAGGTGTGCAGAGTCAACCTCTATGAAACTAGTATAAATACAACTATATATCAATGTCTCAAATTGGCAAAATAAAGTTAACTACTTTCATTAAAGAGAATCTCGAGCACAGTTCATCATTGCATGTATGTTATTGTAAAACAGACAACATCAACAGTAAGGCACACAAGAAATATATGAATAGTAAATTAAGGCAGAATTAAATATCTTAATCAGGAAATGAAGTAGCATATCAAATGTACATTGCAACATAGAGCAGATTTAAATTTAAAAAAATAAAAATGAAAGTCTCTTTCTTTCTAAGAGATCAGTGATAGAAACATAGAGCACAGACAAACTTAAGCACATTAAAACAAAATTAATTAATTAACATCATATAGATTGCAGAGCAGGAGCCTTAAATATAAGGACCTCTTCAAGTAATTAATCACTCAAGAGCATATTTAAATTCAAAAAAAAAAATGAAATTCTCTTTCTATTGTTAACATTAGTAACTCAGTCCTCTCATATAGGTGATGCAAGTATCCTCCAAAGTTTTACCAAATACCAGTTAATAACTGCAGCACCTTTTGTCAGATATTTTACATGTTTCTAAAATTGTCATGTCATTTAAGGATAGGAGAAAATGGAAAATGTATAAATAGCAAATGGTATTCAGCACAACTAGAAATTCTTGTTGAACCATAAAGTTGCAGAATTTTTTAACCTACATACATATATATATATATATATACACACACAGATCAGAACAAGAACAAGAATATGCAACAATGTTGTGGTTGAGGATTCAGTTATTATGGAATCTGACATTTATGATCATGTAAGAAAAATACACCATGCATGGATCTTGAAAGAAACATCATAATTCATAACAACACACAAGCTGTTTGTAAATTAATGATAAAACTACAAATAAGGAAGGCGATAGTTGATAAGAATGCAAGAATTGGAAAAAATGTGATGGTATGTTGGAAGATAGATATATATATATATATATATATATATAAAATATATATTGATCTACATATATATGTGTACGTAAAGCAATCAAAGTTTTTAGACCAACGTACTATACACTATATGTAATATGTTGGAGGAACATATATATATATATATATATATATATATATATATATATATATATTTACTGTGTTGCGTGTAAGAAAAAGAGGAGAGTATCCAGTGAGAAGAGGAGACAAAGAGGAAGGTGCCAATTTTAAATATATATATATATATATATATTAATTAATGCTTGAAATAATAAATCAATATATACTAGCTAGCTACTATATGTATTCCTTTACTAATTTGTACATTATATTGACCAATTTTTTTATTTTTTATTTATTTTAAAATCTGTTCAAGGAGGCCACTAATTGTATGGAAGTGAAGAGGATGTGGAAATTTACCTCTAAATTATAATGGACTGCAGCCCTGCTTCTGTAATTTCATGAGATATCCTATTTCTATGAGACACAAAGTAGAGAGAGAGAGTAGAAGCTGCCATTGGTGGCAGATGACTGCTCTCTAGACTATACTGTATGGATTCTTGTTTGATGGATACATTTCCTCACACACAATGTATTGTGTGTTTGAAAGTAGAGCTTATACATATGTATCTAATTGGTCGTGTGAAGGAAATTTGCTGCCAAACATCCCACATTTTCGTGTGTGCATTGCATTCTCTTTTTCATTGGCAACTACTGAATTAAAACAATCTATGCCTATCTCCATTCAAAAATTAGAATAGCTCAACAACCTACATTTTTCATGTCAGGATAGAACTAAATATACTATATTAATTGAACAACAAATATCGGGATGGACCCCATTGCCTTTGCCTTTGCCTCCCCACATGTTGATGAGGTCATACAAGGCAATGAAGAAAATGATCCGAAGCTGCAGTTTAAAGGTCCAATGACGCGTTTGCGAGCTAAGAAGTTGCAAGCTTATTTACAAGCTTCTATTCGTCGCAAATTCGAAATGCATGAAGATAAAATCAAGGGCAGCTCGAGATTGATCACCATGCTTGCCATAAATGATGAAGAAGGAAGCATGAAGACGTGAGAAGAAGAATGACGCCATTTGGACGTGTGCATTAAAAGTTATACGCGTTTGCATGGGAAATCGGGAGATGCTGTTTTTCATGCAAAGGTGGCAAGATTAATTATAACATGGGCCACGAATTTAATCAATAAAATCAGCCCATTGTTGTGATTAATTAAGTCCAAATAGGCGAGATTTATGAAGGCCCAAGTTGTTGGGATTTATCCTTATCTAGTTAGATTTTAGATAGATTTTTGTTATCTTATTTTTGATATCTTTTGATTTTATCCTAGATTCATCAGGATTAGTTTTGGATTGATTTTTATCACTTAATTAGGTCTTATTTTCGTCCCCTATATGTCCTATAAATAGGGCTACCATGTGACACTTTAAAAGTTAGACAATTGCAAGAATTCAAGAGTTATTTCTCAATCTGTCTCAAGATCTTTTGTTGATCGAAATTTTATCTTCAAAGTTCTATTGTTTTAGCAACTCAATAGTCCTATTCAAGTTCTTCAGGGTGCGTTCAAGTACTTGGGAGAATTGCTATCCGGAGAAGCTAGACGTGCGCGTTCGGGTTATTCAACACGGGTTCGCCGAATCTAACCTATCCTTCGACCACACCGCCGCCACCAACACCATCAATACCGCCGTCATCCGCCGCCGTGACCATCACCACCGCCGAGTTCCAGCCACCATCCAAGTGTTCCAATCGAGTCCTAGTTCGTGTCTACGTAATTCTAGTAAGTTTTATCGTATTTTGAGTCGGATTGATTCCATTGTTTTCTAGCTGACGTAGTTCGTTCTTGAAGTCTTCCGCGTGCATAAATCTCGTGTCTTGGATACATTGTCCGGGTCACATCATAAATTTGGCATCAGAGCCACGTCAGCTCTGCTGGTCGTGGTTCAATCCGACGTGTCATCTACGTGTCAGTTTTCTATCGTACGTATCATTTAAATTTTGCATCGTGTCTATTGTAATATGATTGATATTCATTGAAAAAAAAGGGAGAAAAGAAATCGGCCAAAAAGAAAAAAAAAATCGCCGAAAAAAAAAAAATAAAAAAATAAAAAAAAACAAAAAAAAAAAACGAAAATTCAGTTTGTTTTTGTGTTTTTGATCTCAATTCCTTATTTTTAGATTTGTTTCCATCTTTTTAGGGATTCTTAGATTGTGTTCACACATCCAAAATCCTTTTTCCTTTATCCATTAGATTTCTTCCCTTGTTTAGATAGATTTCATCCTAATCTACATCTATTCAAGATCTTTCCATCCTCATCCATATCTAATCAAATCCTTCACCCTTATCCATCCATATTTTCGATCCTACACACTAAAGGGCTCGAAAATTTCATCTCTTCCATATACACCCGGTTCACCTTATACACCACATAGTCCATACACCCATACACCCGTACACCCATAGACCCGTGGTCCACATACACCACCAGCTGAATTACTCATTCCACACGCCTACTTCTACTCTTAGCAACCTTCCGGCTTGATTTTATCCGTTGGAGCTTGAAGAAGACCCAGAGGAGCTAATCAACAAGAAGACTGTTTCGATCCACCCACCCCCATATTTCACTCCACACGTGCACTACACATACTTGAGAGTTAAACACGAGTGGAAAAATTAAGAGTGACATACACGAGCGTTTGTGAGGAATTGTGAGGTTCTACTTTACTTTTTCTTCACGTTTGTTCGTTTTGCAGGATAAATGGACCAACAGGAAGATATTTTCTACACCCGTTGCTCCATCCAAGACAAAATTGGTTCCATGATTATTGACAGTGGTAGTGTATTTAACGCCATTAGTCAATATGCAGTGGACAAGCTCGGCCTAGTACCACAGAAGCATCCCAAGCCCTATAAGTTGCAGCGGCTTACAATCACAAGTCAGGTAAGTGTCGCATTTGCTATTGGTCGATATACTGACACTGTTTTATGTGATGTCATTCCTATGGAGGCAACACACATTCTTCTAGGTCAACCGTGGCAATTCGATCGAGGAGCAGTGCACGATTGTCACGCCAACACTTATTCCTTTGCTTGGAATGGACGACCCATCAAATTGATGCCTTTGGCACCTGAGGACGTCATTAAGGATCAGAAGTGGATGCAAGAAAAATTTAAAGCCGAAAGGGAAAGGAAGGCCGCAACTATCGAGAGCGAATCAATCGCCACCGTCTCTAGCCCTACTACGACACCGTTGGAGTCTTGTTCACATCAAGACATGTCATCTAGTTCATCCAACGCAGATCACCAGTTAAATTCAGACATAATAAGTGAAGCTACAATTCCGTCCCAACCCATATGCATTGATCCAACACTTGATTCGGGTAAGTCAGATAATCTGTTAATTTCTCAGAACAGTGCTACTAATGATTGTTTTTCTAGTGATGTGCAGATCGAGAAGAGAGAGTTCGAGATGGAGCAGCCTGGAATAACTACATCCAACCCTGAAGGCAGCTCGGAAGAAGTTTCCAACTCTCAAGAGGAGATCCACGAAGAGCTGAAGTTGGAGCATGATAATGTTCGACTTAGAGATCAGCTTGTTCTAGATAAGTCGTCCAATACCCACGTTGTTTATCTTAAGGACGTGTTACTTGAAATCGAGAGAGGTAAGTACCATCTATACTATTCTAGTATTGATAGGTATTTGATGTGTATAGTTGAATCCATGTTCCTTTTTAGAATTAATTTGACATTTGGATTTGACTTGAATTGCATGAAAAAGTTGAATAGTAGAGAGTCATTGTTTGTTCCAACCAAGTGTAAGATGCGAGCATGGTATTTGAAATCAATTAGTTTGTGTTTTTCCATTGCTCATTTGAAAGCTATTCATAGTGTTGAACATGCTGGAAATTGCATAATTGTTTGTTATGCCATGTTCAATCCATTATATGTTACATGTTGGATAGTTGATTGTTTTGTTGAGTGTTATGCTGCATGTTTTGTGCATGAGGGTTTCTTGTTCAAGGGTTCACAGTTATGCATTCCTAAGTCTTCTATGCGTGAGTTATTAGTTCTTGAATCGCATGCGAGAGGTTTAATGGGTCACTTTGGTGTGTCTAAAACGTTAAACTTGCTGCATGAACATTTCTTTTGGCCACGTATGAAGCATGATGTTGAGAATGTGTGTAGTAGATGCATTACATGTAGGAGATCGAAATCTACATCACACCCATTGTGTTTATACACTCCTCTACCAGCCCCGTCTTCCCCGTGGATTGATTTATCTATGGATTTCATATTAGGTTTACCACGGTCTAGGTCTGGTCGAGATTCAATCTTTGTTGTAGTTGATAGGTTTTCCAAGATGTCTCATTTCATTGCATGTAGGAAAACCGATGATGCAGTACACATAGCCAATTTGTTCTTTATACATGTTGTGTGTTTACATGGAATACCTAGAACTATTGTTAGTGATAGGGATTCTAAGTTTCTAGCACATTTTTGGCGTGTACTATGGGGTAAGTTAGGTACCAAACTGTTATTTTCTACTGCATGTCATCCACAAACTGATGGACAAACTGAAGTAGTTAATCGCACTTTAGGTACTTTGTTGCGAGCTTTAGTTAAAAACAACTTGAAATCATGGGAAGATTGTTTACCATATGCTGAATTCGCCTATAATAGAGTTGTGCATTCATCTACCAATATGTCTCCGTTTGAAGTTGTTTATGGTTTTAATCCGCTAACGCCTAATGATCTGTTGCCTTTACCTGTTGAGCATCTAACAAGTGTTAAAGGTACAAGAAAAGCAGAACAAGTTAAGGAGATGCATGAGAAAATACGTGCGCGTATTGAAGCCGTTGGCGCACGTAATGCTGTTCAAAAGAATAAACGGCGCAAGCAAGTGGTTTTCCAGCCTGGAGATCGCGTTTGGATTCATCTGAGTCCTGGACGATTTCCCAACTTGAGAAAATCGAAATTGATGCCTAGAGGAGATGGACCATTCACCGTGCTGAGTCGAGTCAATGACAATGCATATCGCATTGATTTACCCGGTGAGTATAAGTGTTCATCTACATTTAATGTTGCTGACTTATCTCCCTTTTCTGCAGATGATGAGTTCGATGATGATGAGCCTGTGAATTCGAGGACGAATTCTTTTCAGCAGGGGGGGAATGATGAGGTCATACAAGGCAATGAAGAAAATGATCCGAAGCTGCAGTTTAAAGGTCCAATGACGCGTTTGCGAGCTAAGAAGTTGCAAGCTTATTTACAAGCTTCTATTCGTCGCAAATTCGAAATGCATGAAGATAAAATCAAGGGCAGCTCGAGATTGATCACCATGCTTGCCATAAATGATGAAGAAGGAAGCATGAAGACGTGAGAAGAAGAATGACGCCATTTGGACGTGTGCATTAAAAGTTATACGCGTTTGCATGGGAAATCGGGAGATGCTGTTTTTCATGCAAAGGTGGCAAGATTAATTATAACATGGGCCACGAATTTAATCAATAAAATCAGCCCATTGTTGTGATTAATTAAGTCCAAATAGGCGAGATTTATGAAGGCCCAAGTTGTTGGGATTTATCCTTATCTAGTTAGATTTTAGATAGATTTTTGTTATCTTATTTTTGATATCTTTTGATTTTATCCTAGATTCATCAGGATTAGTTTTGGATTGATTTTTATCACTTAATTAGGTCTAATTTTCGTCCCCTATATGTCCTATAAATAGGGCTACCATGTGACACTTTAAAAGTTAGACAATTGCAAGAATTCAAGAGTTATTTCTCAATCTGTCTCAAGATCTTTTGTTGATCGAAATTTTATCTTCAAAGTTCTATTGTTTTAGCAACTCAATAGTCCTATTCAAGTTCTTCAGGGTGCGTTCAAGTACTTGGGAGAATTGCTATCCGGAGAAGCTAGACGTGCGCGTTCGGGTTATTCAACACGGGTTCGCCGAATCTAACCTATCCTTCGACCACACCGCCGCCACCAACACCATCAATACCGCCGTCATCCGCCGCCGTGACCATCACCACCGCCGAGTTCCAGCCACCATCCAAGTGTTCCAATCAAGTCCTAGTTCGTGTCTACGTAATTCTAGTAAGTTTTATCGTATTTTGAGTCGGATTGATTCCATTGTTTTCTAGCTGACGTAGTTCGTTCTTGAAGTCTTCCGCGTGCATAAATCTCGTGTCTTGGATACATTGTCCGGGTCACATCACATGTATAGATGGTATATACACAAACAATACAATACATGCTTTAAGATTATCAATCATATAGTTTTTAAGCACAAACAGAGGTTAATATTCTTTAAAATTAAGAGAAACATTCAAAACACTCACACCAAAATTCATCTCTAGTTGTAGAATTAATTACAAATAGAAAAATTATCACAGTAAGTTCAAACTCTCCATAAGTCTCCATTATTATACAAGGAAGACAGTCTAAAACTGAACAACTCATTAAACTAGCGATAGATATGCAAAAATTAAAAGAAAGGAGAAGATTGAAACCAAGGTAAAAACTTACCTCTGTAGTAGCAACATTAACAGAGAACGAGAGTAGAATTAGAATTGAAAGAAACAGGATTTTCCAAAACGCGAATGCAATCGAAATAAGGGCTTTCCAAATTCCAATCCACTATTACCAGTGAGGGCGTGTGATGACGGACTAACAGAGAAAACGACAAGCAATGGTGGTAGCTGGAATTACAGAGAGAGAGAAAGAGAGCTGAGAGCAGATAGCAGTCCGTAACATCAATTGCAGCAGACCGCAATACATTGAATAATAAAAAGCGACAACGGTAAAAAACAAAACGGTAAAAAGTTCGATAAAAAGATCGAGAAAAGTTCAATAAATGGACATCACTCTCGTAAATCTCTGCACATATACAGTTCTTAATCTCTGAAATTCGGCATACGACTGCTCAATAAGTCGATGCTAATTTTTTTCAAAAAAGAATCAAAGCCTCCACCAGAACGGTAAAATAGCAACTGTGTATCAAAATCCCCCAATCCAATGTAGCAACTGTGTATCAAAATCCCATCTATATTCTAATATATTTACACACCCAGCAACCTCTCTTACTCTTTACGAAATTATATATAAGTTAAAACACAATTAGAAAGCAAGAGAATACAACACGTAGCTGCACATCTTAGATTTTAAAATTAACTTACATTGAAAAATTAGAAGCTGAAGAATCTATGTGAGGAGATGAGAGCTCAAATTGGACGGAGATCGAACAGCAGAAAGCGCGGCGGGAGGAAGGAGAGCAGGAGGGTTTATGACATCTATAACTCAAAGCCAAAAATAGGAATTAAAACAATAACAGGAGGGTCTTCGAAGATTTTCTTGATAATTTTTAGAGAATAAAGTGGCTTCTATCTTTGAGAGAGAAGAAATTCAACGGTGGGAAGAAGAAGAAGAAGAAGAAGAAGAAGAAGAAGAGGGAAGCTTTTAAAAAAATGCGCTCATACACAACGTTTTTTATAAAACCGTTGTTATAATACAACGGTTTTATTACAACCGTTGTTATCAGACAACGTAATTTTTAAAAGCGTTGTAAATTTTATAAAAAAAACGCACATAGTCAACGGTTTTCGTCAAAACCGTTGTAAATTTTTAAATTACAACGGTTTTATTGAAAAACCGTTGTAAATCTGGTGTTGTCCTAGCCTGTTTTTGTAGTAGTGTTAGTATAGTTTATTTTATTTATTTGGACTATTAATTCAGTTGTAGATTTTATTTAATTAGAAGCCCAAATTTTTGTTAGGAGAACTGGGCCATTAGTTTTATTTACTTTATTTTCGAAAATTATCAAGCCCAATACTTGATAATTTCGTTCACTAGGCTAAGTATTTAAGCTGTATGAACATGTTTTATTACTCAGATTGGAATTGATATTGAATACAACTTTACGTTTCTTCTTGTCTCAACAAACAACGTAGTTCTTGGTAGGATTTGTAAATTGGTGCCTACAAACTTGAAATCAAAAGATTCATTCGTGCATCCAGTAGTGTATGGGCTAGTCTGCCACGAAGGTCTACTCCATATTCGCATTTCGGATTCTCGTAGATCTGGGGTTTGATTCGGGTAAGCTTCTTCTATCTTTTCTTGTTTCCTTCATTTGCACCACCACCATCATGCATCCATATCACCTACACCATCACCAAAATCGTATTCATCATCATCCATATCAAGAATCGAAAGTTTTCATCATTCCGAGCCCTAAAACCCCCAAAACTGACCACCAAACCATCTTTCAAAATACACGTGCAAATTGACTGATTTTTGGATATGTTATTTTTGCTGTATATTTGTGCATTGTCCTAAAATTTGAGCATAATCCGACTTCGTTTGCTAGGTCAATTGATTAGGTCAAGAATTAGGGTTCTTCAGGTTGAAATTGGGGATTTTGTGATATCTTAGTGTTTAGTTCGAAATTTGCTTTTGAGATCAGTTTATTTAGGTTATTTATTTGTTATTGTTCAGTTTGTTGTTGGGTTGAATCACGTTTTGGTATCAGTTTGTTGTTGCGTTGTTCTTTCCCTGGCATCCGCATACATATTGGTCGCATCATACTTTTTTGGTATCAGAGCCACGTCAACTTCGGTTGGTCATGGTTCAATCCAAATTAGTGTGACATAGTAGGGGCAAAAGGAGAGTCGATAAAAAAAAACAGTTCATATAAAAAAAAAGAATTCGATAAAAAAAAAGAGAAGAACAAAACTGAATTGATTAGGCCCTATTATGTTGCCATTGTTCTTGCCTTATTTCTTGAGTTTCTTGAATATTCTTGTTGATCATTGTGGGTTTTGGGTAGCTAGTAATTTTGTTGCGTCGTGTCGTGTTGCATTTTGTCGTTCCTCGTCGTATAGCGATTGGGGACATCATCTTGCATTGTAGGGAGTCCATATTTTCATCCATATTATATTATATAGGGGGAGAATCGATTTTGTGTCTTCTAGTTTGATTAAGATTAGTTTTGTGTGATTCCTAGTTGTTTTGGGTTTGTTTTGGTAGTTTCCTTGTTCTGTCTGGTTTGTTTCCCTTGTTGGATTAGTGCTTAAATTGTGGTACAATCAATTTCCATCACAAATTTCCAGCCCCTTATCGCACCCCATCTACCACATACACATCCCTAGCCCCTAGCCGATTCCACCACCTAAAACACCCGGTTTTTTTGATTTTCATCTTCTCCCTACTATTTCTGCTCCCGAACTCCGATTTTTCTCTATAATACCATTCCAGAAGCGGAACGGCGAGACGAACAAAAATCACCACTTTGCTGTGACATAAGTACTTTTTTGGCCAAATTCCATCATCTTCAAGGTGAAAACGTCCGGTGAATATTTTCCAGTTTTGCCGTTTCTTCGACTTTTCTTTCCTTCCCACCCCTACAGTCGAACTGACCACATTCTAGCCATATTCCCACACCCTAGTCATTAGTTTACCCGTAGGGTAGCCTACTTTATGGCAAACTACCTGCTCGAGATTCTCTGGAGTCAAGTTTGAGCTCTTGACTAGAGTTGGAGGAGCTAACCACAGCTCTATTGGAACATCAGAGGCAGCGGGATTCCAACATTTACAGTGTGCAGAAAATTGAGTGATATACACGAGAGAAAAAAAAAGTGAGGTCCTTTTTACCTTTTTGTTTCTTCTGGTTTTGTTTTGTTTTGCAGGTTTACAAAGATGATGCCTGGAGACGGGAATAATAAGAAGATTGATAAGTCACCGACTGCACCTAACACTCCTTCAGATGCGTCATCATTAGATCAATGGGATGCTCAGTACCATTACAAAGCCATGTCTCAGTATTTTGAGAGACATAGTCAGTTATTGGAGGAGAAGCTAGAAGATTCGTTAGCCAAAGTGATGGCACAGTTCAAGCTTATCAATGCTCAAAATCCATTGCCACCAGCCATGCAAGGCCAGCTAGTCTAGAACGAGGCAGCACCTCGTCATGTGGAGGTACCAGTAGATGAGACCACCGATGCTGGAGCTCAGCATGTGTACGCAGAGCCAGCCCGAGCAGAGGCCTGAGCTAATGCTAAGGCGCAACAACCAGTGCAACGTCACTAACAACCAGTGCAAGAAGGCTATCATGAGTATCGTGATGTAGAAGATGACTATGGTGACTTTGCAGAGGAGTCAGAGGCTGGGTTCGAGCCTTATCAGAGGCGTGATCGACCCCGACAGCCTTATAGGCGTGCAGCCCGTGCCTATCCACCGTATCAGCCCCGATGTGCAGATCCTGACAGCTTGTTGAATAACATCAAGACAAGCATACCGGCGTTCGAGGGACTGCATGATCCAGACCTTTACCTCGTTTGGGAGAGGAAGGCTAACAAGATTTTCGACTGCTATGATTTTTCAGAAGCAAAGAAAGTGCAGCTTGCTTCTATGGAGTTTACAAGGTATGCCGCTAGTTGGTGGGAGAACATCCAGAACTGCCGACACCATGATAGATACCCGCCTGTCGACACTTGGCAGAAAATGAAAGACGTGATGAGAGGTCATTTTGTTCCTATTAACTATGGACGGGAATTGGAGCTCCGACTTAGCCAGATTCACCAGGGTACTTGCACTATAAGGAGTTAGAGACTGCGATGAACCGGGTTGGCAAAGAAGAGACGCTGATAGCTACAATCAATCGGTACATCAAAGGCATGTATCCAGACATTGTCTGTGAAATCGAGCTGAAGGACTTAACCAGTATTGAGGCCATGATTCACTATGCCTCGATAGTCGAGTGGCAGCTTAAAGAGGGATGCCGATGTTCCTCTCATAATATGCCAGCAAGGACACCATGGGTTCGAGGTGAGTCTTCGACGCCTAGGACAGCCCCTACACGTCCTCAAGGCCAGACTTCACAGCCCGCTCGATGTTTTGAGCAGACAACTCGACAGCCTACCCGCAGACCTGAGCACAGTTCGCCTACACCGAACCAGAATAATTAGGGTCACCCACTCTAGCTGAATCAGCCGCAGGGTAGCACACCAGGAAGGGCACATGATGTGCAATGTCACAAGTGCTGAGGATGGGGACACTTTCAAGCTCAGTGTCCGAATAGACAAGTTCTTTTCCTTTCCGAGCAAAATGAGCTGGAGTCAGCAAGTGAGGAGGAACTCGATGAAGTTGAGACAGCAGTGGATGATTCCCAGTCCTGAGATGGTCCATCAGTGGACGAGATTGATGATGAGAAATCAAAATCAACCTTGTTTCGATCCGAGCACTGAGCCTGATTCGGGAAGAGGATCTGAACGACCAGCACGAGAACATCTTCTACGTGCGTTGCTCGATCCGAGACAACATATGCTCGCTCATCATTGATAGTGGCAGTGTTGTGAATGTAATCAGCCAGTACGTAGTGGGAAAACTGAACCTGGTTCCATAGAAGCACCTCAAGCCGTACCGTTTGCAGTGGCTGACTGATCGAGAAGAAATCCGCATAGGATATCAGGTAAGTGTTACTTTCTCTATTGGTCATTTTGTTGAGACGCGTTCAGATATTTGGGTGTTGAACCCTAGATAGGTCGTTTGAATCGATTTGGGTATTTTTGAATTTTTGGATTTGATTTCTTTAGAGAGGAAATTGAGAGTTTAGACATCTGTAGGAACCGAGTGCATAGATAATTGTAGGAGTTTATTGCGTAGAGTTCTGGTAGGAATTATTTTATTCAGCTTTTCAATTAATTTTCATTGTAATACGTCTTAGTCCTATCTTTTGAGTTCATTGTGAAAAAAAAACACAAAAAAAAGAAGAAAAAAAAATGAAAAAAAAGAAAAAAAAGAAAAAAAAATTGTCAAAGAAAAATACAGGTACTACAGACAACACCGATAGAGGTTTGGGAGGAGAATTAACCCCGGCGTTCGATCGAAAGTATACCGTGGAGGCCCTACAGCAGCACCTATCAAAGCTGCTTAAAACCGAAATGGAAGTGTTCATGAGTGGATCGACAAGATGGAGGAGTCAATACATGAGCAATCACAACCAGCTCCCCGAGAGAACTGTGGAGGTCGAGGTGGAAGAGGCGGATACGGAGGAAGAATTGAACCACTGCATTATCCACACGTCGAACGGCAAAGAAGAGGATATGAAGAGTCCGAGGAAGAAGAGGCGGAAGAGGAAGATAGGCAATCGGTGATTGGAGGTCGAAGAAGGGGAAGGGCTAGAGAAGATGACGACTTAGGCAACATAAAAATAAATGTACCTTCGTGTTTCCAATTGATCACGGGTTACGAATTGGTACGACCCGGACAAATAATCTAGGATGAACAAAAAACATAGCGGAAGACTTCTAAGAATCGAAACACGTCAACTAATGAAGGGCTTCAATTCGACTCAACTAAATGATGAAATACGACTAATCTAGACAACTAGAATACCTAGACAATGACACGAACTATGCAACACAAAAACCAAATTACTACGGGTGAGAAGTGGCGGATAAGGGCTGGAATTATGTGTAGGAATTTGTGTGTTTGATGGTGAAGAAATGCTTGGGTAGATAGGATATGTTATGGATAGAACAGACTTACGGATTGGACGGAACAGAGTAGGACTCGAACTCGAACTCGTGGATTGGATGAGACGTGCGTCTTGGGGCTGGATGGATGTCGTCGTGTATGGTGGTGGACGGTTGATGATGTTGCGGTGAATCACAACCCGATAGCCTCCTTGAATCTCGAACGTATCCAAGGTTGAAATCTCTAAGTTGATCTTCGATTGGCGAATACCGGTTAATCCCTCAAGTGGATTAAGCAAATACCCTTGAATAAGACTTAAAGTTGCTAGCTCTAAGAATGAAGATTTTCGTGTGAAAATATTCAAAAGACTTAAAATGATTGAGACGCAATTGTATGTAAAAGCAAAATTCTTCAATAATGTCTAAAGTAACAATGTATCATGAGGCACCTATTTATAAGACAATGGGGCCGAAAATTAGAGGTATTAGGACCAAAAATTTAAGGTCCAAAAAGAGATCTAACTAGACTAGAAAATTCCCTAAACTAGAATTCTATTCAAGGTAAATTTGCCTTAAATAAAACCTAGTCAATTGGACTCTACTTGACCGAAAATTGCACAAAATAATTAAATAAAATCTGACCTACTATAGTCCAAAATTAAATAAAATATTTACTGTAGTCTAGATAAAATTCAACCCCTAATTAAATACATTAAGGGCCGAAAAACTACAAGCCATGCACGATCAATTGATGTCGATCCTTGCAAGCGACGTGCATGCTTGTCTTCAAGCTTCCATCTTTAACTCTTCAAGTCATGTTCTCCATGGTGTGATCTTGATCTTCAATAGTTAATAAATTAACTATCTTGGAGCTGCTCCTCTCGATTCATTCATCTTCAATCTCGAACTTTCTTCTAATCAACACTTGTAAATATGCTTGAAGGTTCTTAGCTCTTGATCGAGTAATTGGTCCTCGAAATTGCAACTCCGAGTCTTGATCTTCATTGTTGATCATGGCTTCATCATTCCCCCCTGCTGAAAAGAATTCATTCTCGAATTTGGACCATCATCGTGATCGAATTCATCTGCATCAAAGGGAGATAAATCAGCAATATTAAATGTTGAAGAACATTTATACTCACCAGGTAGATCAATGCGGTATGCGTTGTCATTGACACGACTCAAAACGGTGAAAGGACCATCTCCTCTAGGTGAAAGTTTTGATTTTCTCAAGTTGGGAAATCGGCTGGGACTCAGATGAATCCAAACAGGATCACTGGGCTGGAAGACGACTCGTTTGTGCCATGTGTTGCGATCGGCGATAATTTTGGAGCCCTTGTGTTCGATCTGGGCTCGAACCTTCTCATGCATCTCTTTGATGTAATCAACTCTCTTCAATCATTTAACACTCGTTAGATGCTCAATGGGTAAATGAATCAAATCATTAGGCGTTAGTGGATTAAATCCATAAACAACCTCAAATGGAGACATGTTAGTAGAAGAATGAATAACAGGATTATAAGCAAATTCCGCATAAGGTAAACATTCTTCCCATGACTTCACATTATTCTTAATTAAAGACCGAAGCAAAGTTCCTAAAGTACGATTCACAACCTCAGTTTGACCATCAGTTTGTGGATGACATGCAGTAGAAAACAACAGCTTAGTCCCTAATTTTCCCCATAGAACTCGCCAAAAATGTCCTAAAAATTTGGAATCCCTATCACTAACAATAGTTCTAGGAATGCCATGCAATCTAACAACATGAATAAAGAACAAATTGGCAATATGAACTGCATCATCGGTTTTCCTACATGCAATGAAATGCGTCATTTTAGAAAACCTATCAACAACAACAAACACAGAATCTTTACCCGATCTAAACCTAGGCAAACCCAAAATGAAATCCATAGATAAATCAATCCAAGGGCTAGATGGAGCTGGTAAAGGCGTGTATAAATCAAAAGGATGCGAAGTAGACTTAGACTTATGACAAGTAACACATCTACTACACATGCGTTCAACATCACGTTTCATATGCGGCCAAAAGAAATGCTCATGCAATAAGGATAATGTCTTATACACACCAAAATGTCCCATTAATCCTCCCGCATGCAATTCTAACACAAGTAGCTTATGCATAGAACAGATAGGAATGCATAACTTAGACTCTTTAAACAAGAACCCATCATGCATATAAAATCCATCAAAAGACTTTGCAAATTTTGAACACTTGTCAAATATGGATGAGAAAAATGGGTCCGACTCATACAAAGACTTAATTGATTTAAATCCAAGCATCTTAGCATGCATTAGGTTAAGCAACGCGTACCTTCGTGAGAGTGTGTCGGTGACGACATTGTCCTCTCCTTTCTTGTACTTGATGACGTACGGGAATGACTCAATGAACTCGACCCATCTCACATGTCGCTTGTTCAGGTTGCTTTGACCTTTCAAATGCTTCAAGCTTTATGACGAACTCTTTGGGTTAAAGATAGTGCTGCTATGTATCCAACACACGCTTCAAAGCGTATAGCTCCTTATCGTAACGTCGAGTACCGAAGGGCGGCGCCGCTGAGCTTCTCGCTGAAGTATGCCACGAGCCATTTTTCCTGCATCAAAACAGCACTTATACCTATCCCGGAGGCATCACACTCGATCTCAAAGGTTTTGGAAAAATCCGGTAAACATAAAACAGGAGCAGAACACAATAAAGACTTCAAAGTATTAAACGCATGCTCTTGTTGTTTACCCCATTCAAATTTGCGATCCTTCTTACTTAGCTCAGTAAGAGGTGCGGCAATGCTAGAGAAATCGTGCACGAAGCGACGATAAAATTCGGAAAGGCTGTGAAAGGATCGAACTTCAGACGTGGTTTTGGCGTTGGCCATTCCTCAATTGTCTTGATTTTAGAATGATCAACCTCAATATCTCTAGAACTCACAACAAAGCCTAAGAATACAACTTCATCCAAACAAAACGAACACTTAGACATGTTGCCATATAATCGAGCATCTCTCAAAGCATAAATACGCGCTTAAGGTGATATAGGTGCGCCTGTGCACTGTGACTGTATATCAGGATATCATCAAAATAAACAACAACATATTTCCCAATAACATCATGTAAGACATGGTTCATCAATCTCATAAATGTGCTCGGTACATTTGTGAGACCAAAAGGCATAACCAACCATTCATACAAACCATGCTTAGTCTTAAAAGTAGTTTCCCATTCATCTCCTTCATGCATGCGAACTTGAAAGTAACCAGATCTCAAATCAATTTTAGAGAAAATTTTCGATCCACTTAGTTCATCTAGCATGTCATCAAGTCTAGGAATGGGAAAACGATACTTAACTGTGATCTTGTTGATGGCTCTGCAATCCATGCACATTCTCCATTCATTGTTCTTCTTGGGCACGAGAATAACTGGAACTACACATGGGTTCATCGACTCTCGAATTTGCTTCTTCTCCAACAACTCTTTAACTTCTTGATCAATCTCCTTAGTCTCTTTAGGCGATGTGCGATAGGCTGGTTGGTTCGGCAGAATGACTCCGGGCACGAAATCAATATGATGCTCGATCTCACGAACTGGAGGTAATCCACTTGGAATCTCTTCCAGAAAGACGTCCTCGAACTCCTTTATAAAGGGCTGCACAACACTAGGTAAAGAAACTTTGTTAGTAGCACCGTTCTTACAAGTTAAAAGAACTAAAGGCAAACCTTCTTTAATAGCCTTTTCAACTCCTTTAATTGTGCAAAACAACGATCGACTCTTCTCTTGAGGTGGTGCGGCTGAACTCACTCCTTTTCCACGATCAAGGAAGCTGGGAAGTGGTGATGTAGGGGCTATATTGGACATGGGTGAAGAGGTGGCCGCGATGAAGAGTTTTTGACTGTGGAGGGACTGCCAACGGCGGTGGCTCGGACGGCGGCGGCTGCGATCTTCTCTCGCTCTTCTTTGAACTTTGATCTCATTATCTCTTGCTCTTCTTGAACGACTTTAGGGGACAACGGCTTAAGGATAGTGGTTCGGCCGTCTCTCTTGACTGTATATGTGTTGCGAGTCCGTCGTGTACAACTTGTCTATCAAATCGCCATGGCCTTCCTAAGAGCATCTGTGCTGCATCCATAGGAATAACATCGCACAATACAGTGTCAGAATAACGACCAATGGAAAAAGAAATGTGTACCTAACCAGTAACGCGAACTGTGCCTCGATCTGTAAGCCATTGCAATCTGTATGGCTTAAGATGCTTCACTGTGGTGAATCCTAAAAACTGCATTGATCACACTGCCACTGTCGATGATCATCGCACAAGTCTTATCTTGAATAGCAACTCTTGTGTAGAAGATGTTCTCTCGTTGCGATTGTTGCTCTTCTTCTCGGTTTATGTATGGAAACCACGCTAACATGAGAAATCTCGAGTTTCTCCTCTTCAAACTCGGTTTGGGGGACGTCTACTTCAGTGGAGGCGTTGGCCTTGGAAGGTTCTATGTCTTCACTGGCCGATTCGAGTTCATGACTCCGTGAGGAATAGAACTCATCGGTTCGGGCACTGGTTCTGAAAATGGCCCCAACCTTGACATTTATGACATTGAACGTCACGGGCTCGACTAGGGGTTGAAGTTGGCACTGCTTTGGATAGGTTTGGCCATGTGAAGTTTGGCCGAACTGGAGCTGCAGGCATAGGATCGTTCCTACGGCTTGACGGCGGTGCGGAACGGTCGAAACGCCGTTCGGGTGGTCCGGATTGACCTCGGGGTTGAACAGGATCAGTAGAAGGAGTAGAAGATGATGTGGGAGGCGTACCTTTGTTCTAAGAGGGCCGAGTAGGTGCTGAGGTATGTCTTCTACACTCGTGAAGTCTCTGAGCTCGACTTCGCATGCTATATCGGGATTCATGCCTTCAATGTACCTGGTGATGGTAGCATTTAAGGACTCTCGCTTGTCGACTATGTTCAAGGTGGTCTCCAACTCCTTGTGGTACTCTTCAATGGAACGGGTGCCTTGCTTGATCCAGTTGAGCTTCTTCTCAAGCTCTCTCTCATAATGCACATGAATAAATCATCCTCGCATGAAGCCTTTCATTTCTTCCCATGAATCAATAGGCGGATATCTCTCTCTGCGTCGCCTCTCTTGCTGCAACTCCCACCATGAGGCTGCATAGCCTCAAAACTCTAATGCTGCTAACTGGTTCTTGATCTCTGGATAGTCGTAGCAGGTGAAAATCTTGTCTACTTTGCGCTCCCAATCTAAGTAAAGATCAGGATCATGTAGACCTTCAAATTCCGGAATGCTCGTTTTGATGTTGTTGAGCAAACTGTCTCCATCTGATGAGGACATCCATAGCAATGAGAAAGTCAATGAAGAGCTGCAATTCAAAGGCCCTGTCACAAGACTACGAGCTAAGAAGTTGCAAGATTATTTGCAAGCCACAATTCGCAAGAAGTTCGAAGTTGAAGACGGCGTGCAAGGTAGCTTCAAGATGATGACCTTGTTGACATTTGAAGATGGAGATCAAGACGTGAACGTGTATGCATGAAGAAAAGGACGTGTACGTGTGCATGTGTTGTTCAGGCCGAATTGAAGATGCATGCGTGCCAAGCCCAATTCGATCGGCCCTTGATATTTAATTAAGGGGATTGATTTATTAGACTATAGTATTTTATTTATTTAATTTAGACTATAGTTGGTCAGATTTTTATTAGATTTTATTTGAAGATTTTCGGTTATTTAGTCATAGATTTGACTAGGATTTTAGATAAGGTAAGATCTACAAATTCTACCTTAAATAGAATTCCAGTTTAGGAAATAGTCTAGTTCCAATTCTAGTTCAATTAGGACTCTAATTTTCAGTCCTAAGTCCTTTTAATTTTCGATCATGCTCTTATAAATAGAGCCTCCTTTTGACATTGATACTTTAGACTATATTTGATTAATTAAGCCTTTGCTTTCAATATCGTCTCAACCATTTAATCTTTTGTGAGTTTAGATATCAAAATTCATACTCTTAGATTTAGCAACTCTAAGTTTTACAAAGGGAATTCACCGTCCACGTTCGAGGGATCGTCGGAGACTCGCTAATCGAAGAGCAACTTAAAGAATTTGGCCTTGTGTACGTTCGAGATTCAAGGCAACTTTCGGGTTGTAATTCACAACGACTATTCATCATCCATAGCCGCCGTTGACGTCATCCACAAGCCATCCACGTTCGTCCCAAGTTCAGCCCCCGTTCGATCAAGTTTGTGTTCTTCTCGTTCAATCCGTAAGTTCATTACAACTCTAACATATCCTATCTACTCTAACCCTTCTTCACCTAAACCTCACGTCCAAAATATCTCCACCATCATCGTCCATATTCACGTCCAAATCAGCCTTACCTTTGTTTGGATTTGTGTTATTTTGTGTCTCATTGTCTAGGTATTTTAGTTGAGTCTTAATCGTCTAGATAATCGAGTATAGATCCCTTACTTCACCGACGTAGTTTCAATCCTTAGCTTCCACGTATTTTGTGTCTCGTCGTGTCATTTAGCCACGGGTCACATCATAAATTGGAATCAAGAGCCACGTCGGTTTATATCGTTCGTGGTTCCATACTCATTTATTCATCCCGTTTATTTTGTTTGAGTTTTATCGAGTTGTAATTTAATTTCCGTATTGTTCATTGTTATAAAAAAAAAGAAAAGCTCGATCGTACAAAAAAAAAGAGAAAACGATAAAAAAAAAAGAATCGGATAAAAAAAAATCCGAAATTCAAAAAAAAAAAAGAGAGGTATATGCATTGTTTCCTTTTGTGTTCTATTTTATTTTGGTACCTACCTTTTGGGTACAAATCCATAGTTGGTTATTTCCTTTTAGATTCTCTTTCTTTTTGGAAATTTCCTTCCTAGTTGGTTTTGATTTTGGTAACTACCTTAGGTGTCTTATTTTATTTTTGGTTCTTTCTTTCTAGAGTCTAGGCTGATTAAGGTATTTAGATTGTGTCACATAGATTGATACATATCCAAATTCCCTACTTACCTTATCTCTTTCTTCTTTCCTTATCCATTCTATTTCTTTCCTTATTCTATCTAGATTTCTTTTTGGATCTCCAAATCAATTTGGGATTTCATTAATTGATCTATTTCCTTCCTTTTCCTACCCTATCCATTCAACCACCACCTATACTCCATCCATACAATTTCGACAGCCCCTACCCTACACATACTCAACCCGTATCTTATCCATACACTCCAAATTCATCCATGTTCCGAGAATAGCATTCCCGTCCTCCCTCAGCACAAGACCGCCGACTTCTTTCTCTTCATTTACACGATTTTCACACACTGTGCACCCATATATTGAGTGATACACGATTGGTAAAATCAAGAGTGAAAACAAATGAGTGACGTGAGATTGTGAGGTCCTACCTTGTTTTCTTTTACGTTTATTCGTTTTGTAGGTATCATGAAGAAAGGTACCCATTCCGAGTCATCGTTGACTCCACCAGCCGATACTCCACCTTTAGACCCATCCCGAGATCCGTCCAAACCCCCCATGGAGTCGACTTCGGATCCACCCGTACCGTGGGATCCTAAGTATCATTTTGAGGCACTCTCAAAACACTTCTAGAGACAGCACCAGGCTCTGTCTGACAAACTTGATAGCTTAGTGCATGCCATTGAACGCACTAAGGTTACACCGACCATTACTCAAGCCGTTCGAGGACCAGCTCGACACAACGAGCGTCAAAACGAGCCCGAGGAGGAGTACTTTGATGAGAACACTGAAGAATTCAACTGAGGCCGCCTCCAGCGACGTGGAAATGGTTATGATGACTATGGTGAAGACCGTATGCTCAATAACATCAAAACGAGCATCCCGGAGTTTGAAGGCCTTCACGATTCCGATGTCTATCTTGATTGAGAACGTAAGGTAGAGAAGATTTTTGACTGCTATGACTTTACAGAAGTCAAAAAGGTGTAGTTAGCCTGTTTAGAGTTCAGAGGCTACGCAACCACTTGGTGGGAGATGCAGCAAGAAAGGAGGCACAAAAATCGTAATCCGCCGATTGATACATGGGAATAAATGAAGGGATTGATGCGAGGACGATTCATACCAGTCCATTATGAGAGAGAGCTCGAAAAGAAGCTCAACCGGATCAAACAAGGCACCCGTTCGATTGAAGAATATCATAAGGAGTTGGAGATAGCCTTGAACCGAGTCGGGAAGGAGGAGACCTTAAATGCTACCATCATTAGGTACATTGAAGGCATGAATCCCAATATTGCTTGTGAAGTCGAGTTGAAGGACTTCACCAGTGTAGAAAGGATGGTGTAGTACGCATCGATTGTGGAAAAGCAGTTGAGAGAAGGCCTCCGTCGATCCCATCACAGTACAGCCGCCGTTCGGCCCTCTTGGAACAAAGGTACACATTCCACATCACCTTCTACACCTTCTTCTGAGTCTACACGACCCCGAGATCAGTCCGGACCACCGGAATGACGTTTCGACCGTTCTACACCGCAGTCCAACCGTAGATCCGAGTCTACACCGATGTTGACCCCGAGGCCCCCATTCCAACAGCCCAATCTGATACACCCATGAAAAGCCTTGAAGAACTTAATCCGGAGCTGCAAATACGTGGTCAATTTACACGACTTTGAGCAATACAATTGCAAGGATTTTTCCAAGCATTTGTATGTAAGAAGTTCGAAGATGACAAAGGAATTGAGAGCATCCCAAAGATTGCTACTTTGTTAATAATCAAAGATTGGAGATCAAGATTTGAAGAGCAATGCATGAAGATAGAACTCATCAAATTGTGCATGCATGGCAGATTCGCATTGCATGGAATTTTCGTCCCTTATTTGATTTAATTAGGGATTGAACTATAGTATTTATTTAATTATGTTTGACTATAGTTTAGTTCAGATTTTTATTTAATTTAATGTAATTTTCGTCCACATTATAGTCAAGATTGTATTCTAAGGCAATTTCCTACCTTGAATGGAATTCTAGTTTAGGGAACTTCCTAGTATAGTTAGAGATCCCTTTTGGATCAATTTTTACGTCTTTTTTGATGCAAATTTCGTCCCCCTTATATCTTATAAATAGGGGAACCATGTTACATTGGTACTTTAGACTTTATTTGAATTATTAAGCTTTGCTTTCAATATTGTCTCAACCCCTTTTAATCTTTGTGAGTTTTGATTAACAAATTCATATTCTTGGAGCTAGCAACTTTAAGTCTTACTCAAGGGTATTGCTTAATCCACTTGAGGGATTAACCGGTATTCGCTATCCGAAGATCAACTTAGAGATTTCATCCTTGGGTACGTTCGAGATTCAAGGAGGCTATCGGGTTGTGATTCACATCAACGAATCATCATCTATCAACCATAATCGACGCCATCTATACTCCATCAACGCACGCCTCAATTCAGCCCCGTATTCGAGTTCAAGTTCTACACCGGATCGTTCATACCGTAAGTTCAATCGTACTCTATCATATCCTACCTTCTCCAGCCATTCTTCACAAGCCATCACACACGAAAATCTCCATAATTCCAGCCCTATACACGTTCCTTTTCAGCCCATATACCTTTGGATTTGTGTTATATAGTTTGTGTAATTTTTCTAGGTATTTTAGTTGTCTAGAGTTCGTCTTTCTATCGTTTATTGAGTCGGATTGTTCCCTTCATTTAAGTTGACGTGTTTCGATTCTTAAGTCTTCCGCTACGTCTCTAGATTCATCCTAGCTTAATAGTCCGGGTCGTATCATATTTTGGCATCAGAGCCACGTCAGCTCTGCTGGTCGTGGTTCAATCCGACATGTCAAGTTTTATCCTACGTGTCATCATATATGGCGTTTATTTTCTTACGTGTCTATTGAGTTGTAATAGCTAGAGTACATTGAAAAACAAAAAAAAAGCCGATAAAAAAAAGGCCGATCAAAAATCGGTTAAAAAAAAGGAAAACCGAAAAAAAAAATGTTCGGATAAAAAAACTATTAAAAAAAAATCCGAAAATTAAAAAAAAAAGAGAAAAAAAAGAGAAAAGAGGCATATTCATTGTGTTACCTTTTGAGTCTTGTTTTAATTTTGGTACTTTCCTTTTAGTACTTCTCTATAGTTGGTAATTACCTTGTGAGTCTTTTCTTATTTGGTAATTTCCTTCTAGTATAGTTCTTTAGTTGGTAACTTCCTTTAGAGTCATATTTTATTTTTGGAACTTTCCTTCCAAGTTTTATTTTTAGTTTGGTAATTTCCTTTTGAGTTGTAATTTATTTTTAGTTTTTTCCTTTTAGAGTCTAGTTCAATTAGGATATTTAGATTGTGTCACAATTATGTAATACTTTCCAAATTATCTAATCCCTCTTTCCTTTTCCTTCCTACTTCTTTCCTTCTACCTTTAGGATTTATTTTTGGATCTCCTACACTATTTAGGACTCCAAAAATACATCTAATTCTTTCCTGATCTTGATTTCTTCCATTCTAATCCTTTCAAACCTTCCATATACTTCCCCATACCCATTAATTTTCGTTCCCTATCCCTATAGAGTTCGAGAATTTCAGCCTTAGTCATAACACCCATGCACCATGCTCCCCATGGGCCGTACACCATATACACCAAATTCTCACCATCTCCACAGCTACAACAAGACAATCATTCCCGAACTTGAAGGTCTATATGATCCCGATGCTTACCTTGATTGGGAACAAAGAGTCGACAAAATCTTTCAACGTTACTACTTCCCTGAGCCAAAGAAGGTGCAATTAGTTTCCTTGGCGTTTACAGGCTACGCAGTAGCATGGTGGGAATTACAGCAGAACCGGTGCCACAGAGATCACCTTCCACCTATCGACACATGGCGTGAGTTGAAAGATTTAATGCGGAAACGCTTCATTCCAGACCACTACCAATGGGAGTTGGAGGAAAAGCTATACAAGCTTAGACAAAGAGATCGAAGTGTAAATGACTACTACAACAAAATGTTGAAGCTATGAGACGAGCTGATATAGAAGAATATCCAGAAGATACCATGGATAGATTTCTAGCTGGTCTACGAAGGGCAATTCATGAAAGAGTAGTATTGTACCGCTTCAACGAGTAGTATTGTACCGCTTCTACACCGGATCGTTCATACCGTAAGTTCAATCGTACTCTATCATATCCTACCTTCTCCAGCCATTCTTCACAAGCCATCACACACGAAAATCTCCATAGTTCAAGCCCTATACACGTTCCTTTTCAGTCCATATACCTTTAGATTTGTGTTATATAGTTTGTGTCATTTTTCTAGGTATTTTAGTTGTCTAGAGTTCGTCTTTCTATCGTTTATTGAGTCAGATTGTTCCCTTCATTTAAGTTAACGTGTTTTGATTCTTAAGTCTTCCGCTACGTCTCTAGATTCGTCCTAGCTTGATAGTCCGGGTCGTATCAGATTTCTCTAGAAATTAAATCTCCTAAATGGATAGCTGTAGAACACTGTTAGAACTAACTGACTCCTCCATCTGGAGCGGTTAAATTCGAATAATGATCTTGGTGCGAAGATAATGGTATGCACACTTAGATGTAATTTATTGATAAACGTCCACACGATCGTGGCTTATCAGTTAGACGATTACATGACCGTGTTTTTATCCGGCTATTAATTTGCTTGTTGTAAGGAAATTCAACTGGAGGCAAATTAAAGGTTTAACCTATTTAAAAATGAGATTTATAAACGTCCACACGATCGTGGCTTATAGAAATCATTTTTAAAGTGTCGGTGGAAAAGTATATAATTTTTATGAGGTTTTCGATTATATACTGTTTATCCTAAACGTGTTTTGTGACTGTACTGCATGTTTTAATTTCAGTTATTTCATATCATCAATGGCACTCTCCAATCTGTCCTCAATCCTCAAAGAAAATAAACTTGTCGGTGAAAACTATAATGAATGGATTCGTAACCTTAACATGGTACTTGTTGCTGAGGGACACAAGTTTGTACTTGAAGAGGTTTGTCCTCAGATGCCAGATGAGGGTTCTGACGAAGCCCAAAAGGTTGCATATGATAAGTGGGTTAGGTCTAATGAGATAGCGCGCTGTTACATCTTGGCATCTATGTCAAGTGTGCTGCAACATCAACATGAGCCTATGAAAACCGCTTATGATATCATGTACAACCTTAGGCAGCTATTCGGTCATCAGAACCACTCGGTACGCCATTTGGCAATGAAGAAACTAATGGATGCGAGAATGTCTGACTCCACACCTATTAGGGATCACGTTCTCATGATGATGGGGTATTTATCTGAGATCGAGACCTTGGGTAGAGAGCTAGATGACAATTCTCAAATCGACATTGTTCTTCATAGCTTATCCTCAAAGTTTGAGCAGTTTAGGCTGAATTTTAACATGATTAAAAGGGATGTCAGCCTGACTGAACTACTCATAGACCTTCAGGCGGCTAAATTGCTCCAAAAGAGCAGTCCTGAGGCCCACATAGCTGAAAAAGGATTGTCTTCTTCTGGTGGAAAAAGAAGAAGAGAAACGCACCTAAGAAGGCTACAGATGAGGCGCCTAAGGCAAAGAAGCCAAAGGCGAAGATTCCTACCGAGGAATTCAAGTCGAAGACTAAGTGCTTCAAGTGCGGCCAACCAGGTCACTGGAAGGCGGCGTGTCCTAACAAGAAGAAGAAGAGAGGTACATCTCACACTCTGGTTGTAGAAACATGTTTAGCAACTTGTTCTACCCAGTCATGGGTAGTAGATACTGGAGCTACTGATCATGTTTACATGTCTTTACAGGGGTTCCTGGTAAAAAGATAGCTGAGTGAGAATGAGATCACTGTCTACATGGGCAATGCTATAAGAGTGGCGGCTATTGCAGTGGGAGACGTTGTTTTACCTTTCAGTAGTGATAGAACTTTGGTTTTGAAAGATTGTCTTTATGTGCCTGGTTTTAGGCGAAACTTAATTTCAGTTTCTAAATTGATTATGGATGGATATTCTGTTTCTTTTGTTAACAAAGTAGTTATCTTTAGTGGTAAATATTTTATCTGTTCTGGCACATTGGATGGACACGTATATTTTCTTAAACTAACTGAAAACACTACGCAAAGACAACTGTTGAATACATCGATCATAAACCCTAACAAGGGAAAAGAACCTTCAGAATTAAATCAAACCTATCTTTGGCATCTAAAGCTAGGTCATATTAACCTTAAGAGGATACAAAGGCTTGTAAATGATGGACCATTGTCTTCTTTGGTACTGGAATCATTTCCTTTGTGTGAATCCTGTTTGGAAGATAAAATGACCAAGCGTCCTTTCCAGTCAAAAAGAAATAGATCTGAAGAGATATTAGATTTGATTCACTCTGACCTGTACGACCCTATGTCAGTTCAAGCTCGAGGAGGGTTCGAGTATTTCATCACTCTCATTGATGATTACTCTAGATACAGTTATATCTACCTGTTACGTCGCAAGTCTGAATGCTTTGAGAAATTCAAAGTGTTTAAGGCAGAAGCGGAGAAACGAACAGGCAGAAGTATCAAGTCACTACGTTTTGATCGTTGTGGCGAGTACCTCTCGAGTGAATTTAGGGATTACATGGCAGAGAATGAGATTACCTCCCAGTTGATTGCACCGAGAACACCACAACAGAATGGTGTGGCGGAAAGAAGAAATCGTACACTGTTAGAGATGGTTAGATCAATGATGAGTTATTCTGAGTTGCCCATTTCGTTCTGGAGATATGCCCTGGAAACAGCAGCCTATATTCTTAACTTGGTTCCGTCAAAATCAGTTCCTTCTATGCCCACAGAATTATGGACTGGACGAAAGCCCAGTTTGAACCATATTCGGATTTTGGGTAGCCCTGCACATGTGTTGGATAAGGAAGCTGATAAGATGGCTCCTCGTACTGATGTAAGGCTATTCGTTGGATATCCTAGAGGAACGAAAGGTGGTTTATTTTATAGTCCTAAGGATCAGAAGATCATTGTTAGCACCAATGCTCGATTCTTAGAGGAAGACTATGTGATAAACCACAAACCAAGAAGTCAAATCATCCTTGAGGAGTTAAGGAGAGGATCGAATCCTACACCAGTTGTACAAGAAGAGGAACCACCAAACACTGCACAACGTGTCACAGAAGTACAGGAACTGCCTCATCGCAGTGGGAGGGTTGTACACCAACCTAATAGATTCATTGGTCTGGGAGAGGCTTCAGATTTCCTAGAGGGACTAAATGAATTGGATCTCAGGACCTATGACAAGGCAATTCGAGATAAAGATGCAGATTCTTGGAAAACTGCAATGGAATCTGAGATTGGATCTATGGATCACAATCAAGTCTGGGAGCTCATAGAACCACAAGATGGGATTAAACCCATTGGGTATAAGTGGATCTACAAGTGCAAGAGAGGAGCTGACGGGAAGGTTGAAACCTTCAAAGCTAGATTGGTGGTGAAAGGGTACACTTAGAAAGACGGGATCGATTATGAGGAAACCTTTTCGCCGGTAGCCATGCTTAAGTCAATCCGGATTTTCTTGTCAATTGCCGCTCATTTAGATTATGAGATCTAGCAGATGGATGTCAAGACAGCTTTCCTAAATGGAAGTCTTGAAGAAAACATTCACATGAGACAACCAGAGGGATTTATTGCTAAAGGCCAAGAGCACTTGGTGTGCAAGCTTAAGAGATCTGTTTATGGACTTAAGCAGGCATCGAGATCTTGGAATATCCGATTTGACGAGGTTATTCAGTCATATGGATTCGTGCAAAGTCCGGATGAGAGCTGTGTGTACAAGAAATGTGATAGAAATGTGGTGTCATTCCTCGTACTTTATGTTGATGACATCTTGCTTATTGGAAACAGTAAGAAGGAGTTATCTAACATTAGGTTGTGGTTGTCCAAGCAGTTCGATATGAAGGATCTGGGTGAAGCCGAACATGTCCTTAGCATCAAGATCATTCGAGATCACCAGAAAAGGATGTTATGTCTATCCCAGGCGACTTATATCGATACAGTGCTAGCTAGGTTCAGCATGCAAGATTCTAAAAAAGGTTTTATACCTTACAGGCATGGAATTCATCTATCCAAGGAAATGTGTCCCCAAACACAGTCTGAGATAAAGGAAATGAAGAAAGTACCATATGCTTCGGCTGTGGGAAGTTTGATGTATGCTATGCTATGCACTAGGCCTGACATATGCTATGCCGTTGGCATGGTAAGCAGATATCAGTCTAACCTTGGACAAGGTCACTGGACTACGGTAAAAAACATTCTCAAGTACCTTAAAAGGACTCGAGACTATATGTTGGTTTCCGCTCTGATAGTCTAGTATCTTTGGGTTATACGGACTCAGATTTTCAAAATGACAAAGATCAGAGTAAGTCTACCTCGGGCTATGTGTTTACATAGGAGGTGGAGCCATTGGATGGAGGAACATTAAGCAGAAAAGCATTGCGGATTCCATCATGGAAGCTGAATATGTAGCTGTCTCTGAGGCTGCAAAAGAGGCTGTCTAGCTCCGCGGGTTCCTATTGGGCTTCGGCGTGGTTCCTGGTTTGCCTAAGACTATCACGATATACTGTGATAATTCTGGTGCAGTGGCAAACTCGAAGGAACCCAGAGCTCACAATGCAAGTAAGCACATAGAGAGAAAGTACCATCTTATACGAGAAATCGTTAAGAGAGGAGATGTGGCGGTGGTCAAGATTACATCGGAGGACAACCTGGCTGATCCATTCACGAAGAGCCTGCCGGCTAAGACCTTTGATGGTCACGTGGAGAAAATGGGAGTGAGATGTAGACCTAGGGGCGCAGTTTGAGTCGATAGTTTTGATTGAAGAGTTAGCTTATTAGTTTTTATGCTTGAAAGACATGCTTCAAGTATAAGTGGGAGATTGTTGGTTTTATATACTAGAAGACTTGTCTTTGTGTACTTTTCTGATGATATGATGATATGAAATGAAAGTTATTGTAGTCACTGTTTGCATTTAGATTATGTTCTATAATTGTTCTATGCAATGTTCCATATACTTACATTGTAGATGATATGGTGTGGGGAGTCACACGGTAAGATCATATCATTAGAACCTTGTATTGTATTAAAGAGCTCACGGCTTAGATGGTCCTGAACACACCATCGGTACACCGTAGAATAATCTGACAAGTTAGTCTATCTTGACTAACTGCTTATTCTAGTACACTTATTAGTGTATTGAGGAGGATCACGATAGGATACTATTCTCTGTCTCTGACCCAGTTACTGAGAGAATAAAGATCCACAGAGTTCGGGTTCTGAACTCATGTGATATTGGCGAGCATACGTGTGCGTTGTTTATTACTTTGATTTATCAATGTGTAAGATCTTTTCATAGATCGAATTCGATATCTTAGATAATAACAATGTATACATGATGTCTCGAGCAGTATGCATGAGCACCGTGTCCTGGTGCGCCAGGTTGATGATGTTCTCTTAAGGAAACACAAGTTCATGGTGAAACCCTGCAGGTGGAATTTATTCCTTACATGATAAAACTTGTGTGGTACTACTCAAGGTTTTAGATGTTAATTAATTATAGTTGTCAGAGGCTGACATAATTAATTAATGAACATTATCTTAAACACGGGGAATGGCTGGACTAAAAGAGAAAGCATATTCACAAATATGTATTAAATTGGTAGGTCAGTTTTACTTCTTTAGTGGAATTAAAAGTAAAACTTAATTTATTTAATTATATCCTAAGTTTATTGGATATTAGATATTAAATAAATTAGTGGGCCAATTTAATATTCTTCTAGATCCCTGTTGTAGCCAAATATGACTGAAAGTGGACTGGATATAGAACTTGAGATAGAGGCCTAGCCCAGTAAGGGCTGGAGCATGAAATTTCGCCCCTCCCTATATATAAGGGGAGAGGGGCACGAAATTTACATGATATTGATCATAAGAAATCAGCCCCTCTTTGTCTCTCAAAGTTATCCACAGATTTCACAATTCTATCTAGTAGATTTCAGCCCACTCTGAATCTAGATACAGTCTGGGAATACAACAGAAGATCTTGGAGTAGAATATTGTGGTGGCTGATTTTATTGACATAAGTGGCGCCTATCATTGTTCATTCAACAACAAGATTAGATCTGTAATCTTGTCATCAGACCGTCTGTCGATTTGTAAGTAGATTCATTTTTCTATGTCTTCCACTTTATTAGAATCGAATCTGTTTTACATGCTATTTGATTAGACTGTGATAAACATTCATGTTACATAAAATTATGATTTTCATGAACATGGATTAATGAACAACCAAATAGATCCTGCGGTGGTTTAATTCGAAAAAACCCCAACAGTTTGGTTCCACTTGTACTAATTTGCTCAAAGAATTTGTAGACTCAATGTGCGGCACATTCGAAATGAGCATGGTTGGAGAGCTCAATTATTTTCTTGGTCTACAAATTAAGCAAGATAAGGATGGTATCTTCATTTCTCAAAGCAAGTATGCAAAGGGATTGGTTAAACGCTTCGGCCTTGAAGGTGCTAAACTAATGAAGACTCCTATGGGAACCTCAGAAAAGTTGAGTAGAGATGATGTTGGTGTCGATGTTAATTCTACTATGTATAGAGGAATGATTGGTAGCTTATTGTATTTAACAGCCAGTTCTATTTAGTGTTGGTGTTTGTACGAGATATCAATCTCAGCCTAAAGAATCACATCTCAAAGTTGTTAAAAGAATTATTCAATATATTTCAGGAACTATTGATTTTGGTATTCGATATTACAAAGATACCAACATTCAACTTATAGGGTTTAGTGATTTTGATTGGGTAGGTGATGTCGATGACAGAAAAAGTACTAGCGGTGGATGTTTTTATTTTGGCAACAATCTGATTTCATGGTCAAGTAAGAAACAAAATTGTATCTCACTTTCTACAACCGAATCAGAATATGTTGTTGCCGCTAGTTGTTGTGCTCAATTATTATGGTTAAATCAAATGGTATTTGATTATGGTCTAGCAAGTCCTTCAACGACATTGCTGTGTGACAATATCAGTGCTATTGAAATTCCCAAAAATCCTGTTCAACATTCACGCACTAAACATATTGATATCCGACATCATTTTATTCTAGATCTTGTTGAACGAGAAATCATCAAGATAGATTATATTTCCACAGAGAACCAAATCGCTGATATTCTTACTAAACCTTTGGATTTTGAGAGGTTTTCTTCATTAAGAAAATCTCTTGGCATGTGTGTTGTTTAAATAATGTTTACAATCCTGATGTTTACCATATATGTTGTGTGTCTTGACATCGGGAAAGTGTGTGCCGATTCTGATCAATTAAAGTATTGTTTGACTGGGAATTATTTATTTGACCGAATCTGCTTAATTTAAATAAAAAAAATAAATATTTTTTACTTTATTTGGAGGGTGTTATGATAAGTGAATCTCCGTATCTCAAGATTTGAAGTTGAAATGTGGGTCCGCATAATCTCCCTTTTTAATACTTTCTTTTTGGCCTCATTCACTATTCCACTCTCTCTCTCTCTCTCTCTCTCTCTCTCTCTCTCTCTCTCTCTCTCTATCCCTAACAGTTCATCTTCCTTCTCAGTTCTGCAATTTTTCTTTGAAGCTTTGCATCCATAGCCGATCCAAACCCCTATTAAGCTATTATGATGGTGCTACAAAAGATGATGGAGCTGTCCCAAGGCACTCTATCCTCTTCCTCCACTCCAGCCCCATCTTCAAACCCTACTCCATCAACAACACCTTCTCTTATTCCCTTCACCACTCAATCTGCTGCTCCGACCATTCCCGTTCCCACTCAGTCCGCCGCTCCGATAGTTCCTGAAAATCCTGAACCCACCATTCCTCCACTCTCCTCACCGAACCCCTCATCTCCAACCGCACCACCCACGGCCGAAGCCATTCACCCTGATCTTGTGTAATATCCCAAACTTTTTAGTATTTAAAATAATAGTTTATATGATTATCTTAAGGGTAAGCTAGGAAAGAAAATGGACCATTGTAAATTTTTTTTAAGATAAAGTATGCCGTTAAGAGGGTTAGAGATACCCCGAGACCTTCTTATAATTTTTATTCAGAACCTAGATACTTGTTCGAATACAGGACCCAATGATAATCCTATATTAGAATCCTATCTAAATAAATCAAAATTTATTTAAGACAAATATTATTATTTAGTAATGGTACTATTATAAATTGGTAGCAAATTAATTAAATTTATACAAGTATATATTATTAGTGGTCGTAGGTGAATTTGTAATATTTAATTTTAATTTATTTGATTACATTCAATAGAATTAGTTGGATGTGATGGAATCTGAAATTTTGCTCTTAGCATTAGAAATATTTGAAAATTTTATAAAATTTTTTAAAAGAAATCATTTTTAGTAACAGAAATATGTGGAGTTAATAGTTGAGTTTAGAAATTTATTTTTGAGTCTGGTTCATTCACATAAGGTTTATTTTTATATTCGATATTTATAATAATTTTTATTACTAATCTTAATGTTAATACAATTATGTGGTATTCAATAGTAATATAAGACCATGATAATCAACATAAATTAATTTTAAATATATTTAGTTAATCTCTTCAAATCTCAATAAATTGTACACGTATGTATACATATTTGTCAACTCAGCAAATTAAGAAATACCCTTGTTCGGCTATTCATCTCTCTGTCAAATAAAATATCGCAAGCTAAAATCCTTCCCTGCAGAAAAAAAACCATTACTCCAAACTCTCTGACAGGAAATCAAGCTTCACAGCAAATCTACCAATTTTAGTTAGATTTCACTGCTTAATATCTAAATCAAAAGTGATACAACAAACTCACTCTTCCAGGTAAGTTTATCTCAAATTTAGTTTTCTGTTTTAGCTAGATTATACACCCCTTTAACCTCAGCAGATTTCCCCAACTTCAATTAATCAAAACAAAACCATGAATCTATACCACTGTAATCCATCAACCCATACTTCTTATACATCAATTCAACACCAAAAAAATAACCACCCTCATTTATTTTTCCCGAAACCAATTTCAACATATCATAACCTAGTCAAATATCTTCTCACCAGCACACATATACGGTTTGTATGTAGAAACTAAAATTATAGAATTTCATATATATAAATTGATATTAAGAGAATAAATAGAATTAGAGGAAGAGAAACTGTCGGGTTGAGTTGAAATAGGGGAGGGCTCGTCGGCTGGGCTTGAGTTCCGACGATGTTAGGCTAAATTATGGTTGAGGTCTGCGTTTCACCGGACAGTCATCGACGTTGTACGGAGCTCTGGATGAATTTGAGTCGTGAAGAACAAGCGTCGTGTTGCTATTGTGGTTAAACTCGCGTCGAGCCGTCTCATGGCTGGAGTTGTCGGACCCGGTTGCAGTAGGTGCGGCTGCGGGTTCGGGGTTGGGTCTTCACGTCGTCGGTGGACGGTGGTGAGCTCGCTGGCGTCAAGAAAAGAAAAGAAGAAGAAGGGGGAAGAAGAATTAGGGATTTTGGTAGTGAAGTTTGGGGATTTTCGATTTGTGTTCTATTCTTCATATCAGGATTATGGCAAAGAAGATGGAAATGACTTGGGATTTAGGGATTTAGGCAAACAATTGCACTCTGTTAACTTTAAATCCGTTCTCCATTGTTAGGCGAGAGAGAGAGAGAGTGAGGAGAGAGAGAGAATGAATGAAGTTGAATTTAGGAATTAGTTTTCTCAATCAGCTGAATGTTGTGGTTACCAAAGAAGAAAGGGAGGATTTAATTGCAAATAAGTAAATTGCATAATGGTATCCTCATTAATTTGTAGAAATTAGAAAAGCCCCAGATGGTCTATAAACTTCACAATCATTCATAATTATAAAAAAATAATAAAATACATTTATATCCTATAAAATTTTTAGAAATTAATATTTAGGCCAAAACTTCATAAATTGATTAAATTAGCCCATAAATTTCCTAATTTTCAGATTTATTAAAATTAAAATTGGCCCAAATTATTTAAAAATCAATTTAGCCACAAAATTTTATCTGAATTTTCTAACCTAAAATTCATAAATTAATTATTTAAGAACATTAATCTTTTAGATTTAGATATATTAAAATTATAATTGATATAAATGATTTATTCGAAATTATTTTGATATTAGGTGCGGCCTAATTAGGATCCTTGTCCACTCTGTTATTCCCTTCTCAAATACTATGCGCTCACTATTATCAGGTGGGTTATATTTTTCTCAAATTATGTTCAGCTAATAAGCTCAATGTTCGTCAATTGTGAAGCATGAATATCTGTATCAAAATGATTTAGCTCACTGTTCGCGTTCGCCAGTATCCTACAAAAATATTGAGTGCTTAACTAGACTCGAGTTCGGATCCTTTAAAGCTTTGGGACCGTATACACTATCCTTTATTAGACAGCTGAGCTGGAGAACATATATATAAGTTAAGACACTGTAGGAAGGGACAATTGAGATAGAGCGTGCAAGTAAGGTTAAAAGAAGCTTTGTATACATGGAATGCTTTTAGATTTGAAACCTTTCCATTATTATACTTGAGTGGATATGATATTCATATTTATAAAATGATTGTGAACTGTTTATCAAAATCTGCCCACTGGGTACGCTAGTACTCAGCCCAAATCTTTTCTAAAAATTTTCAGGTTGAGAGGCTGGCTAGAAGATGACAGAGCTGAGGCAAGGGCTGGCTTTTTGTTATATACTTGCTCTTTTTGTGTTGTTCAGAAATCTTTGATACTCTAAATCAATTAAGTACTTGAAAAAATTTACTTGAGTTGAATAAAGATGCTCCGTGCTTGTTCTGTTCACTCTGGTATAGCTTGTCTTCAATTGTTTGAAGCATGTTATGATTTCAACATTTTGCTATAATGTTCATTTATAATTATTTGGCAGGATAAGTTCCCTTTGATGATTGGTTATTGATTCAAATTCTTTCTGAACGCCTTAGTGTGTGGTTCTATTACAGTTACAGAGGTTATGATGCCCAAATTTCTGGGAAATATAACCTTTTCTTGTCCCAAAGCTATTTCATTTAATTATCTTTATGCAACAACCCCTTTCCCCTTTCCCCCAGTAGTGCACTGGCCCCTTGTTGCCCTTCTCTCGGGATCGGGACAGATTGGTATCAGAGCCAGGTTTGCAACTCTGTAGACCTGCAGCATTATTCTTTGAATTTGGAATTATATCTATTCTCTTCCACTATTTGTTCAGCAGCCCTCAGCACGTCATCTATGCTGCCCTCAACAAAAGGTGCACATGTATTTTAAAATTGACATACATGAGAGTGCAATTTATCACGCTAAATATTTTTTCCAGGTTTCACGATCAGATATCGTGATTCATTTATGAAAGCTATTTTTAGGTTTCATGATAAAAAAATCGTGATTCGTTCTATTCAGGTTTCATGACCAGAGATCATGATTCAAAAGCTATTTTCAGGTTTCATGATGAGAGATCATGTATCTATTATTAGGTTTCATGATAAGAGGTCATGATTCTTATATTATCAGGTTTCATGATGGGAAGTCATGATTCGTATATTTTAAGGTTTCATGATTAGATATCATGATTCATTTATTTAAAAATATTTTCAGATTTCATTATCTGTTATCGTGATTAATTTTGAAAATACTTTACACGTGTCATTATTATATTTTACCATTCATCATTTGGTCAAGAATTATTTCCAAGTTTCACGACAAAAGGTTGTGATTCATTTACAACAGAGTTATCTCCAGGTTTTACTATAAAGTATTATCATTCAAACTTATATTAAGGTTTCATGATGAGAGTTCGTGATTCGTTTAAAATTATTCAAAGATGTTAAGATATCTAGATTTTGATTTTGACCAGAAGATAGTAATAATTAGAAGAAAATAGAATCACTTTAAGTGAGGAGAATAAGTTGTGAATGGCTTTTAAATTGAACATAGCAAAGAAACTAGATTATAGTAGCTTGAACTTTGGATTGAATGTTAAGTTATCATGTTGTTTTTGAGAATTTAGGCAACTAATTAGCTTTCTTTAGATAGGTAGATTGGATTTTAAGTTGATGATTCTTAAGATTCTTGTGTAACATAGGTTGATTAAGTGTTTTCCACGTTTAAGGTTATGGGCCCACATGTATTGGTTCCACTGAAATGTGTCAATTTGTTATGAACTGAAATTTCAAAAGAATGCGTTATGTCATGTTTGGATTGAATCCTACATGAAAGAGGGTTCACAGCAAGACCGTGGTTCGCCTATGATTTAATGGGATGTCTGGGACATCTGGATTTTGGTTCATCCGAGAATCTGATGAATGATTATAAAGATCAGATTGACTCAGAAAGATGGGAATGATTATGTAGTGTCTTGTAAACTTGAACGTAGAAAGAACTTAGAATGGATAAGTATATTCTTTTAGATGGCTTGAGTTATATGGATTCTAGAAAATGTAGTTCGTGTGTATATGTATTTGAGGAGAATGTTGGGAGAATTTAGAATGCCTATGAAGAATCGCGATAGATAGAACTGTTGTCGCTACACCTGTCGCTATACATTTCTGATCAAGGAGTTGTATCCTGATTTACCCTATAGAGGTACGCAAATTTCGGGATGAAATTTATTTTAAAGGGGGTAGAATGTAATATCCCAAACTTTTTAGTATTTAAAATAATAGTTTATATGATTATCTTAAGGGTAAGCAAGGAAAGAGCCTCTAACTCTTTCCATTATAAAGCCCAAGTCAACTGATGACCGGGTCATTGATCTACCTTACCACTCATCTACTACTAATGCAGAGAATGCCCCATCCGAGGCCTCTCCGGTGCACAGCTATTTTGATATTGCTCATGACACAATCTCTACTCCTAACATCCCTATTGTGATGTTGCCTCTGGAGTCTCTACAGCAACAGATTGCTAACTTAGATATGGCAATTCAGCATCTCTCTTCAGTTCGAGACTCTTTTCTATCCCTTCTTTCTACACAAAAAGGGGGAGATGGTGATGTTGCTGCTAGAGATGTTGGTGATGGGGATGACAAAGATAAGGGTGGAACTTATGTTGATGTTGGTGTTGCTGCTAAAGCAAGGGGGAGAAAGAATGCTGCCAAGGGGAAGCGGAAGCTTATTTAAGCTTCTGTTTGTTAAAAACAGTTTTTAATTTTTGTTCAAACAATTTTTTTTTGTATGTCTTTATGTGCTGGACACATTTTAAGATGCAATGTGCATCTCTTTTCTTTGATGGGATCTGAATATTTTTTGAAGATGCGTGGTACATTTTCAGTATGATTTTGTGCGATGCTTGTTAAAGTTTTGTTTATACCTTTTAATTTGGGTATTTTTTATATACCTTCACTCATGTGTGTTGTTGAGCGTGGTGAAGTTTTGGCATGTTGAACGATTAGGTTAGATTAGTTTCTCGACTTGCTTTACTTGTTTATGTTGGAGTTTATTTCAACATTAAGTTATGGGATAATTACCCGTTGTATGTTGATTAGCTTAAGAGGGAGTTATCCTTAAGGGGGAGATTTATGTCTCCATTTTCCGCTGCCACTCTAAGTGTACATAATACATCGAGTTGTATGTTTTTGTGCAGAAAGGATAAGATTAAGGGGGTGATTGTAAAGTGATGTATGACATTGTGTTCAATGTTGAACATAATGTCATACAAAATCCCTATGACATTGTCTGTGACATTTATCGTGTCTAATCTTATCTTTTCCTAGTTTTTAGGATTCATATTTTTTAATAAATTATTTTATATTTGCATATCTTAAATCATATATATATATATATATATCCACGAAATCTTTATTTCAAATAAATGGATATATATGATTGAGATATTATTTTAAATAAAGTTTGAGTTAGTCAAACTTTATCTCCTATTATTTAGGTATCTTGTTAGCTTCTATTTAACCATTTTTTTTCAGAGATTAGCGTGCTGAAACTCTAAAGAAATGGAGGAGAACGTGACTAATGTTTCTAGCCACATCGAGAATATGGTTTTCTACAACAATAGTGGAGTAGTGGTGGTTATCTACAACACACGTTCAAGAAGATAATTTGGACTTCAAGCTGATTCAAGTGAGATATTTAAAGGAGTTGATTCTCATTTGAAGAGGCTATTCGAGCAGAGAATATATCACCTAGAGAGTGAGAAGATACAAAGCTCGAGTCACCCTTTGTGCAACTAGATTTCTAGGATTCAATCTTCTTCTTTAATTATTTTTTCCTTCGTTTAATTCTCATGATTAAACTGTTTGAATTAGTTTAGATAGAAGAGATCAAGACTAGGAATCCTTGGTGCATTGTAAGCAAATTAACTGGTAGGTTGATCTGTTATTTTTTGAATTCAATTTTGTCGAAAAACTAGATTTAGGTTCATGTACATTTGTTGATGAGTGTGGAACATTTGTTCAACATAATCAACTATATCGTTTATGCTTGTGAAAGCCTAATTTCGCCATATGGCAATCACATACATGTTGTGTGTGATTTAAAATTTATTCTTGTGCTATCGTATTTCTCATTCGTTGCTAGTTTGTTTAAGTAGTAAAAATTACTACTTTTAACATTGAGTTTGACATTACAAACTGTATTCTATTTTCGGTAATTAGGGCAACAAATTCTAACATATATATATATATATATATATATATATATATTAACACATATACCAAAGCCTTATGAATTGATCTCCAAATTTCTTACACCTATCACACCATTAAGATTACATGTAAGCTCAAGGAATTGTTTTGTTTCTTTTTTTGTCATCTAATCTAATTCTTGCATGTGTTAATGTATCAATATTATATAACATATTCCTTTATAATATCATTATTATCTAAACTTAGATATATCTATATTTGCGTGGGGCTGTGTGTATCCTATTTATTACATAAATTCACTTTTATAAACAAGTAGATATAGTCACATTGTCACATATATCTATGTAAATGCAATTGGTATGAAAATAAGAACACAATAATTATATATAAAATTTGTAAAAAGAACAATTGAGTAATGAGAGGTATGGGTATTACATTCTCCTCTTTTTATAAAAATTTTGTCCTCGAAGTTTTATTGTACTAATATGATCTGAACACTTGACATATCATGTTATCTATTTAAACGGGTACAATTAATATTATTCTCTAAGAGTTTAGATGTAATACCCCGACCCTTTTTTCTAAATTATAAATAATAATTTTAGTAAATGGTTTTGAATTAATATTGTTTGAATATTAATCATGTGAGTATATTTATTATGCCGTTGTTTTGTTACAGGTTGTTCCACTCGAACCAATACGTCATAGCACACAGTGATATTATACTGAGTGTATAATACAGTTTGAATTTAATATAAAAAATGTCGAGTTATGTGATAAAGAATGATTGTAATTGCGTTTAATTTTATGATTTCCATATCTTAATTTTATGTAATTTCGGTGTGTGCATTAAATGAGTAGTAAATATGTTTTGAAAATTCAAGTTGTGTATTGTATGTGTTTTTGAAAATAGCATAAATCGAGGGTCTTGCTGAGTTTCGGTAGGGTTTCATCCGGAGGTCATAACTTTCGACTCACTTGGAACCACGAGGCCCATGAGTACTCAAATCAAAGCTCTTTCATAAATCTACAGTCTGGGTGCAACTGCAAGGCGCGACCTGCTCCAGGTCATGTGGCAGAGACTCTGCAACGCGACCTGGAGGCGCGACCCGTTGGGCCGCGTGACACCATTTCAGGGAGCTGTTTTTCTTTGTCTCGAGCGCGACCTCTGGGCGCGACCCCCCTAGGCCGCGCCCCGTTTCAGAAATTCCATCCTATAAATACCATACTTCACTCATTCCTCTTCATTTTCTTCATCTACTTGGCCGATTTTCTCCCAAATTCTCTCAAGAAATTGTTCAAGTTTTGGAATTGGATTCTGTCATCATCCTCCATCAACCAAGGTAACTTCATACGCTCTTCACCTTAGTGATTAAACACCGTTTCTATGTTGATTTAAATCTAGAAGTTTATACCCAAAAATTAGGGTTTTTGATTTTATTGATCCTCTTGCCTAGATATCTTGAACATATGGTTTATTTACCTCCTTGAAGCAATATGTGAAGTTATATCAAATTCCTATGGTTCATTGATGCTAGAGTTTGGATTTTTGCCCTAATTTTCCCATATTTTGTTGATGTTGGTTGGAGGTGTTGTAATGGTTTTATGAAATTGATTTTCATGTATGTTAGAGTCCTAGGATGAAAGTGTTTGTATTTGAAATATTGGGTTTAAAGGATTTAAATTGAGTCTTGATCATGTGGTTTAAATGAGTGCACGTAATGTGCTCGATTAAATGCTTCAAAGAATTTAAATGTGTATTTTGAGTCCAAAATTATATTATGAGTTGGTATATCCATGATTGTATATATGGATATGAATGAAGACCTTAAAGAAAAGTATAGCTTGTGTGTGGTTAAAATTTTGGATTAATTGTATAACTCGACATCTAAAATGAAAAAGGATTGAAAGGTGCTAGGTGACGTGTTCTGGTTCGAGGTGGACGACTTGTGCACGGCAAGGAAGTATTTCAAAGGTTGAAAGGATTTGAAAGCGTCTCATAAGGTGGGGTAACTCTAAACTGTTAACACGTGTAAAGTTATAGTTATTGTTGTACTTTGATTGTATAAGTATGAATGAGACCTTTCAGGGCAGAACAGAGATCCTTCGGGGTCGATAAAAAGATCCTTCGAGATCGATAATAGACTCGTTAATGTCCTCTCTAGGGGATAATAAGCCTGCGGGCATCCCTACAGGGATAAAGACGTTCATTAACGGGGGCATCATGATGTTTGGACCCTACGGGGTTGAGGCTAGTCTCCACAAAAGTAAAGAAGTATCCATATGTTATATTTTCACTTGTGCAATTGGCTATAACTGTTTACAGAGTTCCCCACTGAGTATGTTGTTAAATACTCACCCCATTCATTCAATGAATTTCAGGTTGAGGAATCAGAGCACGAGTAGGAGCGTTGTGAACACAAGAGAACCCCCACAAGCTTGTGTTTATTTTTGCATGCTCTTCTTTTGAATTACTCATATTATTATTACATTGATCACTCTTTTTTACTTTGTGATCATTGATTATTGGGGATGGGAATAGCCCGATCTTTTGTAGGTATGCTATGACAACTTAACATATTATGTATGTGTTTTAAAGGCGGGTCGTTTGACCTAGGAGCTTACGATGTAAATTATATGTCAATGAACCCCTATGCTATGTATGTTAACTTAGGGTGTTAGACGGGCGGGTTGGGGAAGACCTATGAGCCCGATAGGTTAGATGATTGTATGATTTTATCGATGGGCTTACACGATGTTTCTACTTAACAATATGTTATGTGACAAGATAGATATGATAGATTGCATGCTATAATCGTGAAAAAATTTATATTGAGAATTATGATGCCTTACCTTATCATGTTTTTGACCTTAACTTCCGCTCATTTTAATATAAGTGCATAAAATTAAGTAACTAAATTGTATGTTAAGTGACGTGGCCAAACGGAGTAGTTTGGGGCGTTACAAAGTGGTATCAAAGCGGGTCTACGCTCCTGTAGACTCGTTTCTGTATGTGATTGATTTATATATGAGAAGTGTGGGTGGTTGTTCACGACACCTACTCGGCTCGACTCTAATCCTAAGGTATGTACCTCTTTAAAGGTTTTCAAGTATGAGCAATATGAATGGGAGTGTATGTATAGAGTGTGTCATGAAAAGGAGTTAAAGAGTTGCATAAATCGTGATGGCATGATAAAGAAAAGAAATGAATGGTCCAAAGTTGGATAAAAGAAAAGAATGAATGGTCCGAAGTTGGACAACATAGATGAATGAAATGTATCTGTTCTCACGATCAGCTATGATGTTTTAAATTCCCGATACACGCTTTAAAAAATGAAATCTTGGAAATTGTGTGCTTTCTTGATTATGAAATGATGAAAAGTGCTTTAGTAGTCCTTAAATTAGCCTCAGAATGACATTAACCAAGCGAACTAGTGTGCCAAAAAAAGCTATTCTAAGCTTGTGATGCGATCCTCGCCGGCATACGACAAAGACAGCAGATGTTTTATCCAGGATTGTAGCAGATTCCTCGGATTGGATGGATGGATCCAAACCCTAGCCTCTCAAAGATGTCAAACCTCGAACACGATGTAGTCGAGACCCTCGATCAATTGGAAACACGAACTTGGATTGGATGATGACGCCACAAACGGGGGTGTGAATCTGTTTGATAAGTCGATTGAATCTCACGTTGTGTTGTGAAACTCGAATAACTCTCTCAGAGAGAAAAGTGAATAACTCACATTAAATTTAATGAAATCAAAGTTGTTCTCAAAAATAAGAGTTACAAGCCTTATATAGTTGGTCCAAAATTAACTAAGCCCTAAATTAATATCCAACTTAAACTAGGAAATTAAAACATAAAATCGCGCAATTCCGGAGCGACACGGGGTCAATCGCGCTTTCACTCGCACAGTAGGTCACGCCGGTCTCATTCTGTGTAGCGTCTGTGGCGCGACCGGCTTCACTCGCGCCTCAGGTCGCGCTGTAGAACGTGCCAGTCTCATCGCCCGAAGCATTGGTAGCGCGACCGGGTCCACTTGCGTGCTCACCCGCGCTGTAGCTCGCGTCAAGCGGCGTGACCGGGTGCTCGTGTCCTGACTCGTGCTGTAGTTCGTGGCCGTAGCTCGAGATCACTATCTTCCACTTGGGCTCGGGTTCTTCTCCTTCTACGGGTCGTTTAGCCAACTCTTGGTTCCAGATCTCTCGCATGAACCCATTGAGGCTTTCCTTGAACCTTTTGGCTCTTGCTCATGTTACCGGTCCTTCTGGCACTTTGATTGGATCGGACATCTCCTCAGCTCGGGTCTTATCATCCCCCTCCTCTTGAAAAGGATTTGTCCTCAAATCCAGCTCGTCACCTACATCAAAAGGACTTAAGTCAGCAACATTAAATGAAGAACTCATTTTGTACTCACCTGGCAAGTCCAACTTGTATGCATTGTCACTGATGCGCTCCACAACTTGGAATGGTCCATCACCTCTAGGAAGTAACTTAGAACGCCTCGGGACTGGAAACCGTTCTTTACGCATATGTAGCCAAACCCATTCACCAGGCTCAAATACAACCTTCCATCGCCCCTTGTTGGCCTTATTGGCATACTGCTCCATTCGCCTCTCTATGTTTGCTCTAGCCTTCTCATGTATCTGTTTCACAAAGTCAACTCTCTTTTCCCCTTCAAGGTTAGTATGTTCATGAACAGGTAAATGAATCAAATCCAACGGAGTTAAAGGGTTAAATCCATATGCAACTTCAAATGGAGAAAACTGAGATGCAGAATGCACAGACCTATTATATGCAAATTCAACATGTGGCAAACATTCCTCCCAAGTTTTGATGTTCTTTGTAATTATTGCCCTTAACAGTGTAGATAAAGTCCTGTTTACTACTTTCGTTTGACCATCAGTCTGTGGGTGACAAGTAGTAGAAAACAAAAGCTTCGTACCTAACTTACACCACAAAGTCTTCCAGAAATAACATAAGAACTTAACATCTCTATCAGAAATAATGGTCTTGGGCATGCCATGTAAACGCACAACTTCCTTAAAGAACAAGTCAGCAATGTAGGATGCATCATTTGTTTTAGAGCATGCTATGAAATGTGCTATCTTGGAGAATCTATCCACAACCACAAAAATAGAATCATGACCACGTTTACTCCTAGGCAATCCTAACACAAAATTCATAGATATATCTATCCAAGGTGATGTAGGAATAGGCAAAGGCATGTATAAACCATGTGGTTGGACTCGAGATTTGGCTTGTCTACATGTAACACACTTAGCACACATACGTTCCACATCACGTTTCATATGAGGCCAAAAGAAATGCTCCTTCAATGCAGCTAGAGTCTTGGCTACCCCAAAATGCCCCATCAAACCACCACCATGTGACTCCAACAATAAAAGTTCACGCATTGAACAATTAGGCACACACAACCTATTTTCTCTAAATAAATATCCATCATGCCTATAAAATTTCCTATCTCCAGATTCTTCACATGCAACATATATATTCTTAAAATCACCATCCTCACTATACATACTCTAAATATGCTCAAAACCAAGTAATTTAGCATCTAAGGTGGAAAGTAAAGCGTACCTCCTCGATAGTGCGTCAGCTACTACATTCTCCTTCCCTTGCTTATACTTGATGACGTATGGAAATGTCTCTACAAACTCCATCCAGCGGGCATGTCTTTTGTTCAACTTGTGTTGCCCCTTCAAATGCTTCAACGACTCATGATCGGTGTGGATCACAAATTCCTTAGGCCACAAACAGTGTTGCCACGTCTGCAATGCCCGAACTAGTGCATACAACTCCTTGTCATATGTCGGGTATTTTGCGGTGGCGCCGCCAAGATTCTCACTGAAGTAGGCAATGGGCCATTTCTGTTGCATCAACACTGCACCAATTCTAATACTAGAAGCATCACATTCTATCTCAAAAGTTTTAGAAAAGTTTGGAAGAGATAGTATCGGTGGATGTGTCAATTTCTCCTTGAGCGTTTGAAACGCTTTCTCTTGTGCTTCTCCTTAATGAAATTCTACAGTCTTCTTGATCACCTCGGTCATGGGTGTTGCGGTACTACTGAAGTGTGGAACAAAACGCCGATAGAAGCTCGTAAGTCCATGGAAACTTCGAACCTCACTCGCATTTGTTGGCGTCGGCCACTCTTGGATGGCTCGAACCTTCTCTTCGTCCACTTGTACTCTATCTGTGCTAACAACAAAACCAAGAAACATAACCTTATCTGTGCAAAAGGTGCATTTCTTCAAGTTAGCATATAGTTGTTCTTTTCTCAAAGCAAGCAAAACAAATTTCAAATGCTCAACATGATCCTCTTCATTCTTGCTATAGATTAATATGTCATCAAAATAAACCACCACAAATCTACCTATAAAGGCACGTAAGACATGATTCATAAGACGCATAAATGTACTAGGAACATTTGTTAACCCAAACGGCATGACTAACCACTCATATAATCCTAGCTTTGTAATGAATGCCGTTTTCCACTCATCCCCTTCCTTGATACGAATTTGGTGATATCCACTTCTTAAGTCTATCTTAGAGAATATGCACCATGTAATTCGTCTAACATATCTTAGAGAATATGCATGCATCCTGGGATGTCAATACTTTACCGTAATGTTGTTGACGGCTCTGCAGTCGACACACATCCGTAGTGATGAATCCTTCTTCAGCACGAGCAAAACTGGACTTGCGCATGGACTCAAACTCTCCCTCACTTGGCCTTTCTCCAGTAGCTCATGTATTTGACGTTCTAGCTCTTTTGTCTCCTCAGGGTTGCTTTGATATGCCGGACGGTTTGGTAATGTGGCGCCGGGCACAAAATCAATTTGGTGCTCAATTCCCCTAATTGGTGGCAAACCCGGTGGCATCTCTTCGGGAAAGACATCCTTGAATTCCTGCAAAAGAGACACAATAGGACTAGGCAAAGATGGATCAAATGGGTTAGCACTCATTAACACATCTCTGCGGATCATCAAGTACATTGGCTTCTCATGTTGCACAGCCCATTTGACATCACTGGTTGTTGAAAAACAAGCATGTTGGACCACCTCCTTTCCAACGTTGGCCTCTTTTCCTTTCTTCCTCATGGTTTCGGCCTCCTCTTGTAGCTTCATTTGGTCCTCGTACACTTGAGATGGTGTTAGAGGAGCTAGTGTCACCGTCTTCTTGTTAAGTACAAAAGAGTACTTGTTTGTAAAGCCATATGCTTCACCCTCCTATCGAATTGCCATGGACGCCCTAGCAAAATATGTCCCGCTTGCATAGGCACAACGTCACACAACACTTCATCTTCATACTTGTCAATCCGAAATGGCACTCGAACTTGCTTATTCACCTTGGTTTCTCCACTATCATTCAACCACTGCAGCTTGTATGGCTTAGGATGTTTAAGAACCGGCAATCCTAACTTTGTCACCATCACAACACTTGCAACGTTAGTACAACTACCGCCATCAATAATCATACTACATACCTTATCCTTGATGTGGCATCGGGTATGGAATATATTCTCCCTTTGCTCCTCGTCGACGCTCTTGGTGTGCAGGCTAAGAGATTTGCGTGCAACCAAAATGAGAGCGTTGGACGCTGCGTACTCCTCCTCCTCACTCGACTCGGATAATCTCCGGATCAACTTCTTCTTCATCCGTCACAATCTCACCATTGTCCTTTAGGATTATCACACGTCGATTTGGGCACTGATTGGCTATGTGTCCTCTACCTTGACATTTAAAGCACTTAATGTCTCGATTTCGGTTGCCCAACGAATCTTGGTTGCTTGATCCTGTCACTGTAGGCGTCTCAGCCTTCGGCTTAGTGAACGGTTGCTTCTCTTCTTTCTTCCCTTGATTTGAAGCTTTCCATGGAGCTGTGTTGGAATTTGAGTTCGACTTCTATGTGGAAGAACTAACTCGGTTGTTGTTCCCCCTCCTCTTGAGTTGGTTCTCTACTTTGATAGCCATTTGTACCATGTCCTCCATCTCGACATAGTACTGCAACTCCACCACTTCTCGGATCTCTCTATACAAACCGGCTAGAAAGCGAGCCATTGTGGCCTCCCTATCTTCCTCCACATTTGCTCAGATCATTGAGACCTCCATCTCCTTGTAGTAGTCATCTACACTATTCGTACCTTGTCTCAAGTTTTGCAACTTGTTGTATAGCTCTCGATAGTAGTAACTTGGTACGAATCTCTTCCTCATCACCGCCTTCATCTCTCCCCATGTCTCTATTGGGTGTTCTTGATTACGCCGCTTGTTGGATGTCAACTGATCCCACCAAACTATGGCATAATCTGAAAACTCCACTGCTGCTAACTTCACTTTCTTCAGCTCAGAATAGTTGTGACAATCGAACATCATCTCAATCTTGCGCTCCCATTCAAGGTACAAAGCTGGGTCATTTTGCACATTCATTTTGATGTTTCCGAGATCGTCGTCTTCGCGATTTTTTGCTCTCCCATGTCTCCTACCTCCAGCAGTTGAATATCTATCTTCCTCTTCTGAGTCTCCCATCTCGGTGTCATAGTAGTCATTCCGCTGTCTCTCTACATATGGATAGCGTCTAGCCTCTATCCGAGCTCCGCGTCCGCCTCTTCCTTCTCTTCCGCCATAGTTCTCTCGAGGAGCTTGTTGAGATTGCTCCTGTATTGAATGTTCCACTTGGTTTAGTCTCTCATTCAACGACGCCATCTCAGTTTTGAACAGCTTCGTGAGATGTTGCTGAATGGCTTCTATTGTATTCTTAGGATCAAAAGTATTGTTTTTTTTAGAACACCCCTAGAAGGGGTGGGGCATTCGGCACCATGCCCAGCCTATATATATATCATAAATCATCTCGTACAAAGTCATAGGTGGAATGTGTCCTAAAAGTGAACACACCCCTAGCCAAGTACTCGAACTGGAAATAAAGCAGCAAATAAAAGAGGATGCAACCACATCCCCAAAAACCAAATGAAAAACAGAAAGTGGAGCACAACCCAAGACTGACTGCAACTCCCAACTGGAACTAATAAGAAACAAATACAAAACACAAAAATGGAACATCACCATCTAACTATATCGAAAACGAAAGTTGGGATATCCCAACTGATCCATCCTCACCAGAGAGAGCAAATATCGTGGAGCAGATCCCGGGTCATAGAAAGTAAGCGTAGGGGTCTGAACCCCCCTACTAGCCAGAAAATCAGCTGCCCAGTTCCCCTCACGATGGATGTGTGAGAACCGAACATGTCGTCCGCGGCACAACATACGAATGGACGTCAACGTATGCCGAGTCACAGCCGAACCAGGCTGGCCCGACTGCAACACCGACACCACTGAAGCAGCATCCATCTCAATCCAGATGTGATCTGAATACTGCACAGTGAGTCTCAGCCCATGAAGCAGTGCCTGGAACTCAGCATCAAAACTCAATGCGGCCCGTAGGGGCGCACAGAAACCTGCCAAAAAAGAGCCAGTGTAGTCACGAACCAATCCGCCACCGCCTGCCGCCATCTGGAGATCAGTCGAGTAGGACCCATCCGTGTTGAGCTTTATCCACGGTACCTCAGGAGGTCGCCACGACACCATTCGAGACTGGAGAGATCTCGAAATAGGGTCTGCGACGGGCATGAAAGGCACCTGCGGATAGCAGCCCAACCAATGCTGTGGAAGGAGCTTCCCGGCCGAAACCAAAAGGTGGAGGTGGCGCTGAACCTGCCAAATAATGTGAGACACAAGGAAAGAAACACCGTGATGCTTGCGGCTGTTCCTCTCCGTCCAAATAAACCAAAGTGCAAGGCAGGGAATTAAAAAACTGATGTGCTTCGGAGAGGATCAAAAGTATTGTTCTCATCACTCGATCCTGCGGCTGCTCCTTTGGTACCTGCACTTTTGTTAGACATGTCGATTCTCTTTTTTTTTTATCGACTCTTTTTTTTTGAATGATTTTTTTTTTCGTCCTTTTTTTTTAACAAAGAACAAAACAGATACTAAACTAGGAAAAGAAAATGAACTACTAATGTGACAATGAAATGAAACAAACCTAACAAATATCTAGCTCTCAACCTCACGTGTATACTCTCGTGTATCACACTGTCGGCTCTTTTCACTCTAATAATCTCACACACTCTTGCCTTTTACCAATCGTATTCTCTCCAAATAGAATTAAACTAAAAACACAATCACAACAATGAAACCCCAAAAGACCAATCACAGATTCACGAAAAATGTGCCGGCAAAATTTTGAAAATTCAAAAATTTTTGAAATTTTTTTTGACTTTTCCCCAGGCAATATATGCGTGGTCCGTCGTTTTTCACCAAAAATAATCCGACACGCAGTCGGTATGCCCAAACTATCCAGAATAGTAGCAAGCAAGATCGTCTCCCAAAGGACCGGTGAGAACTATTCGAATCTTCAGTTCGCAGTAACCAACTTTCTAGACGAATATCTTGTTTATAATGTAAAAACCAAATGTAAAAACAATTAAACAAATGTAGATTTCTTAATAGATTTAAAGGTATTCCGGCTTCCAATACCTTAGCTTAATTATTCCGATCATCGATGCAAAGATAATTCCAATTAATGCATGCAAACCAGTTATAGCCACCGAAGACACTTACTGACGCAGCCTAATTTCTCCTTAGCTTCTCGATTCAAAACCAACAGACTCTGACACAGGACTGTCGAATTTAGACTGTTCTTCTCTCGATCCTGAAGAATCGTTGTACCACTAATTAAACCTAAACCACAATTACGGATGACCGATTTAATTGGCTACTAATTAATTTCGATCTACTAAATATTTACAACTACCCAGCAGAATCGAAACAATTAACAACTTTAAATGCAAAGAATCACATATACATGCAATTAATTAAAGCAAAAAGAACATTTAGATCTCACAGAATAATTATACCAGGGATTCGTTAATCTTCACCGGAATAGAACGCGTTTAGCTTGAATTCATACTTGGAATTGCAATTCAGAAATTAATTGAAAAGAAGAAATATGAAAAGAAGAATGAAAAAATTGAAGAATATCGTGTACTGCAGAGAAAAGAATTCGTTTCTGGCGTCTCTTTTCCTGTATCTGGTGATTCTAATTATTGTACTGCAATGGATACTGATATATTAGAGTCCTACTCTATCTAGAAGTCTTTTATCCAAATCCTTAACTAATTAATTAATAAAAGAAATCTAATCCTAATCTAACTAGGAAAATAATAAAAATAAAGTCCAACAATAATAAAAATAGCCCAAAATCGTCCATGGCCCACAGCTGATGGATATCCACTATTTCCAGTCCAAATATTCACCCAGTCCACCAGTCGGTATGCCCATACCGACTGCTTTCCAGACTCTTCAGCTTTCTTCAACCCAATTGTGTCCAAACCCTCCAAAACAATGCCAATACCTCCACTTCCATGTCAACCACCTGAAATCAACCACAAGACACAATTCTTCCACAAAACTTGACCAAGGGGTGAGTAACTACGCAAAAATACACCAAAAATGAATCGAAATATATACGAAATAACAACCTAATCAACGCATCTCCAACAACCCAAATATCAAAATCAAATGTAATGAAAACACCAAAAATTTTCCCACCATTTTACTTTTTTTTTAAATCAGCGATTTTTTTATTTTTATTTTAATAGGCGAGAATTTAAATTACAGAAATTAGATGATAAATGGAACCTGATACGACCTGTCTCTGGATACCACTTGATGCGATCCTCGCCGGCATACGACAAAGACAGTAGATGTTTTATCCAGGATTGTAGCAGATTCCTCAGATTGGATGGATGGATCCAAACCCTAGCCTCTCAAAGATGTCAAACCTCGAATATGATGTAGTCGAGACCCTCGATCAATTGGAAACACGAACTTGGATTGGATGATGACGCCACAAACGGGGGTGCAAATCCGTTTGATAAGTCGATTGAATCTCACGTTGTGTTGTGAAACTCGAATAACTCTCTCAGAGAGAAAAGTGAATAAGTCACGTTAAATTTAATGAAATCAAAGTTGTTCTAAAAAATAAGAGTTACAAGCCTTATATAGTTGGTCCAAAATTAACTAAGCCGTAAATTAATATCCAACTTAAACTAGGAAATTAAAACATAAAATCGCGCAATTCCGGACACACCCAGATGGGCGCGACACGGGGTTAATCGCGCTGTAGGTCACGCCGGTCTCATTCTGTATAGCGTCTGTGGCACGACTGGCTTCACTCGCGCCTCAGGTCGCGCTGTAGAATGCACCAGTCTCATCACCTGAAGCATTGGTAGTGCGACCGGGTCCACTCGCGTGCTCACCCGCGCTGTAGCTCGCGTCAAGCGGTGCGACCGGGTGCTCGCGTCCTGACTCGTGCTGTAGTCCGTGCCCGTAGCTCGAGATCACTATCTTCCACTTGGGCTCGGGTTCTTCTCGTTCTACAGGTCGTTTAGCCAACTCTTGGTTCCAGATCTCTCGCATGAACCCATTGAGGCTTTCCTTGAACCTTTTGGCTCTTGCTCGTGTTACCGATCCTTCTGGCACTTTGATTGGATCGGACATCTCCTCAGCTCGGGTCTTATCAGGTATTCGTTTATTTTGTTCCCACTCATAGAACTCAAGTGTGGATCTCGAAATAGAGCAGAGAGTATATAGCAGTATTCCTTTTAGTCAAGGTTGGAGGAATAAGAGATATTATTTCCTAGTAGGAAGTAGAATCGAAGTAAGTGCCATATAGTATTCTCTAAAGTTTAGGATGTGCGTTTCCAAGAAGATTTCTCAGCTCGTTGTGTTTAGAGGCGATCTAAAGAATGTTGGCATGTATGTTCTGAGCGTGCAGTTAAAAGTCCAGACGTGCAATCATTACGCCTGCAAGCGATGGTGACCACCAGTAGGAGCCACGAAGTCAGACGACTGCTTTAAGGAAAAGAGACAACTGCGACGAAGAAGTTTAGATTTAAGTTGCGTTTAGAATTTAAGAAGCGCATTGCGAGGTATGTCCTAAGAAGATGAAGAAGTCGAACCTCATGAAGTAAAGATGAAGATAAAGCGAGTTTTCAACGTGATAGAACGTGCAAGGAACCATCGAAGTAAGCGCCTGATTATTTAAGTTTGTCGTCTAGTTAGAGTTCGTTGAAGTTTCTCAAAGCTGCGAGAAGTAAAGTCAAGCAAGATAAAAGAAGGATGGACTCGTTGAGACCGCACGTCCAGTGCTCGAGGAGCAAGTTTAGCGAATTTTTCTTTTATTCCATTACTCGAATAGTTTCTAGAGGTCCGCTCGAATGTACGATAATAAGGAGCTCGTGTTAAGCGATGTTTCGAGAGAGATTTTATAAGGAAGAAAAGATAGAAAATGCTCAAGCTTTGAAGAAGATAAGAAGAAGAATCAAGATAGCTCAAAATCATCAGAAATCCTATGCCGACGTAAAGAGAAAAGATGTGAACTTGAGATTGGTGACAAGGTATTTTTGAAGATTGCACCAATGAGAGGAGTGGTCAGATTTGGGAAGAAGGGTAAGTTGCAGCCACGTTGTGTGGGAACATTCGAGATTCTAGAGAAAATAGGTGAAGTTGCCTATCGCCTAGCACTACCTCCGGATTTGGTGGGTGTGCACGATGTTTTCCATGTGTCGTTGCTTAGACAATATGTGTCTGACCCTAGTCATGTCATTTCGTATGACACGGTGCAAGTTTCTAAGGACTTGACGAATGAAGAAGTCCCAATTGTTGTGTCAGATAGAAGAGTTCACACTCTTCGAACCCGTGAGGTTCCTTTAATAAAAGTGCAATGGAGTCGGCACGGACCTGAAGAGGCCACTTGGGAAAAAGAAGTTGATATTATAGCTCGATATCAAAAATTAACAGAAATGTTAGGCTAATTTCGAGGACGAAATTTTTTAAAAGTTGGGGAGATTGTGATACCCCGACCCTTTTTTCTAGTAAATGGTTTTGAATTAAATTGTTTGAATATTAATCATGTGAGTATGTTTGTTATGCCGTTGTTTTGTTACATGTTGTTCCACTCGAACCAATACGTCATAGCACACAGTGATATTATACTGAGTGTATAATACAGTTTGAATTTAATATAAAAAATGTCGAGTTATGTGATAAAGAATGATTGTAATTGCATTTAATTTTATGATTTCCATACCTTAATTTTATGTAATTTCGGTGTGTGCATTAAATGAGTAGTAAATATGTTTTGAAAATTCAAGTTGTGTATTGTATGTGTTTTCGAAAATAGCATAAATCGAGGGTCTCGCTGAGTTTCGTTAGGGTTTCATCCGGAGGTCATAACTTTCGACTCACTTGGAACCACGAGGCCCATGAGTACTCAAATCGAAGCTCTTTCAAAAATCTACAGTCTGGGTGCGACCTCCGGGGGCGACCTGGAGGCGCGACCCGTTGGGCCGTGTGACAACACTTCAGGGAGCTGTTTTTCTTTGTCTCGAGCGCGACCCTCCCTAGGCCGCACCCCGTTTCGGAAATTCCATCCTATAAATACCATACTTCACTCATTCCTCTTCATTTTCTTCATCTACTTGGGCGATTTTCTCCCAAATTCTCTCAAGAAATTCTTCAAGTTTTGGGATTGGATTCTCTCATCATCCTCCATCAACCAAGGTAACTTCATACCCTCTTCACCTTAGTGATTAAACACCATTTCCATGTTGATTTGAATCTATAAGTTCATACCCAAAAATTAGGGTTTTTGATTTTATTGATCCTCTTGCCTAGATATCTTGAACATATGGTTTATTTACCTCCTTAAAGCTATATGTGAAGTTATATCAAATTCCTATGGTTCATTGATGCTAGAGTTGGGATTTTTGCCCTAATTTTCCCATGTTTTGTTGATGTTGGTTGGAGGTGTTGTAATGGTTTTATGAAATTGATTTTCATGTATGTTAGAGCCCTAGGATGAAAGTGTTTGTATTTGAAATATTGGGTTTAAAGGATTTAAATTGAGTCTTGATCATGTGGTTTAAATGAGTGCATGTAATGTGCTCGATTAAATGCTTCAAAGAGTTTTAATGTGTATTTTGAGTCCAAAATCATATTATGAGTTGGTATATCCATGATTGTATATATGGATATGTATGAAGACCTTAAAGAAAAGTATAGCTTGTGTGTGGTCAAAATTTTGGATTAATTGTATAACTCGACATCTAAAATGAAAAAGGATTGAAAGCTGCTAGGTGACGTGTTGTGGTTTGAGGTGGACGACTTGTGCACGACAAGGAAGTATTTCAAAGGTTGAAAGGATTTGAAAGTGTCTCATAAGGTGGGGTAACTCTAAACTGTGAACACGTGTAAAGTTATAGTTATTGTTGTACTTTGATTGTATAAGTATGAATGAGACCCTTCAGGGCAGAACAGAGATCCTTCGGGGTCGACAAAGAGATCCTTCGGGGTCGATAAAGAGATCCTTCGAGATCGATAATAGACTCGTTAATGTCCTCCCTGGGGGATAATAAGCCTGCGGGCATCCCTACAGGGATAAAGACGTTCATTAACGGGGACATCATGATGTTTGGACCCTACGGGGTTGAGGCTAGTCTCCACAAAAGTAAAGAAGTATCCATATGTTATATTTTCACTTGTGCAATTGGCTATAACTGTTTACAGTGTTCCCCACTGAGTATGTTGTTAAATACTCACCCCATTCATTCAATGAATTTCAGGTTGAGGAGTCGGAGCCCGAGTAGGAGCGTTGTGAACACAAGAGAACCCCCACAAGCTTGTGTTTATTTTTGCATGCTTTTCTTTTGAATTACTCATATTATTATTACATTGATCACTCTTTTTGATTTATGATCAATGATTATTAGGGATGGGAATAGCCCGATCTTTTGTAGGTATGCTATGACAACTTAACATATTATGTATGTGTTTTAAAGGCGGGTCGTTTGACCTAGGAGCCTACGATGTAAATTATATGTCAATGAACCCATATGCTATGTATGTTAATTTAGGGTGTTAGACGGGCGGGTTGAGGAAGACCTATGAGCCCGATGGTTAGATGATTGTATGATTTTATGGATGGGCTTACACGATGTTTCTACTTAACACTATGTTGTGTGACAAGATAGATATGATAGATTGCATGCTATAATCGTGAAAAAATTTATATTGAGAATTATGATGCCTTACCTTATCATGCTTTTGACCTAAGCTTCCGCTCATTTTAATATAAGTGCATAAAATTAAGTAAGTAAATTGTATGTTAAGTGACGTGGCCAAACGGAGTAGTTTGGAGCGTTACATTAGAGCTATTGCTTATGGTAATGTTTTTTTTTTCAAACAGTTCTAAGATGAGATTACTTACTTGCATTAGAAGCTTATTTTATAGTTAACCACCTAACATATCAAATAAGACACGTATAGGTTATATAAAGGCATGTTCTACATTAGTATACACACACACAAACACAGACGCACGCACCCACACAAAACTATATATTTATATATTTGCTTTTAAAGTTCATAACATTGGCCTCCTCCTTCAACACAACAATCACACTATGTATTAGTAAAAGTTGAGTAGCGATTCATAATCCCATATTCTCTCTCTCTCTCTCTCTCTCTCTATATATATATATATATATATATATATATATATATATTTGTATATTCACACTCTACTATCACACAATATATGTACCACCAGGTTCCTTGCACCAATTACTATTTCTAATTTCTCTACATCATCATTAACTTTCACATTGCATCTTCCTTCATCCTTTTCCTTATTACTATCTCATCCATAACTTGAATTAAATTACTTCTAATATTATGCAATGGACAAATATGGACCTATATGGTACATGCCTAACTTTAATCACTTTGTTTTATATTTTCATTATCAAAATTAAAAGAACTAATTAAGATACTCAGAGGCACAAGTTGAACACTATCCTGAAGTGTAGCAAGTTTTAATTAAATAGTTAAGATTTTGATTAAAAGACAACAATTATCACATTTTTTTTCCAAATCAGTTATATAAAGATTTCTGACTATTTTCTTCTCCAGAATCATGGCAATAAGTATTCCTTATATTTATCAGAATGCTAAAACACTAACCTACATCTTTTACATTTTAGTATTCATCATATCCAAGGTCTAAAAGTGTTTAGCTATGCAATGATGAACTGTTGCCCGGTATTAGAGTAAAAATATATTTACTGTGTGTTCAATAACAACTCAATTTTATTTTCTACTCCTTAAAACGTTTATCCAAAGGACCATTAAATATATATGTATCGGAATTCAAACAATATCAAGAATTTATCAGAACATGGTAAGAAAGTCCAAAGTATATCAAAATTATAAAGTGGAAAAATATGTCATAACTAGCTCTTATCATGCCATTTTTAATACTGAAATAACAATTAAAATAGAAATATTTATATCACAAAATAAGTCTACTAAAATACACCACACCAGATGGTACAAAATTTAAGATTTTCAAAGCAAATCTCACAAAATCCACATTGCATAACGCATCAATAGCGAGTTTACTCTCCACAAGTTCTGAGCTTGCATACATGGACAATCTATAGAATCATAACTACGCTCTGGTACCACTCTGTAACACCCACCCCAATGAAATAAATGTAAAATATAAAGTAATGTAAAAATGTGGGTGAATTGTCTTCTTTTTAAAATATAAGTATGTAATTTCCATTAAAAAGTGTTAACATTAAAAATTTAGGTTAACATGTGGTGCATTTAAAGTTATAAATAATTATAAAAGTATAATTTACTAAAGAATGTAAAGAAATCATTGCTCTCTTTGTATTAAATTATAAACTATATTTGAAGAATTAGATCATTTTAATATCTAGTACTAATTATTTTATCAAGCTACGAAAAGAATTAATTAAAACTGTGATTATATACATGGCTAATTTGTACCTTCAGTGTTTGAGTTTTTCGCCATGCTTCCTTCTTTAATTTTTATCTCAATCATTTCTAATGAGACTTGTAAGATTATATCTATCGTTGTATATAAATATGGATATATATATATATAAACACATATACCAAAGCTTCATGAATTGATCCCCAAATTTCTTACACCTATCACACCATTAAGATTACGTGTAAGCTCAAGGAATTGTTTTGTTTCTTTTTTTTTTTGCATCTAATCTAATTCTTGCATGTGGTAATGTATCAATATTATATAACATATTCCTTTATAATATCATTTTATCTAAACTTGGATATATCTATATTTGTGTGGGGGTGTGTGTATCATATTTATTACATAAATTCATTTTTATGAATAAGTAGATATAGTCACATTGACACATATATCTATGTAAATGCAATTGACATGAAAATAAGCACACAATAATTATATATATAATATGTAAAAATAACAATTGAGTAGTGAGAGGCATGGGTATTACAGCTTCGAGGAGGGAATTCAAATCCTACACCATCTGTACAAGAAAAGGTACCATTAATAACTGCACAACGTGTCACAGAAATACAGGATATGTCTCATCGTAGTGAGAGGGTTGTACGCCAACCTAAAAGATTCATTGGTTTGGGTGAATCTTCGGATTTCTTAGAGAGACTGAATGAATATGATCCCAAAACCTACGATGAAGCAATCCAAGACAAAGATGCAGATTCTTAGAAATCTGTAATGGAATCTGAGATTGGATCTATGGATCACAATTAAATCTGGGAGCTTGTGGAACCACCTAATGGGGTAAAACCCATTGGATGCAAGTGGGTCTACAAAAAAAGAGAGGATCTGACGGGAAGGTTGAAACTTTCAAGGCTAGATTGGTGGCGAAAGGGTATACTCAGAAAAAAGGGATCCATTATGAAGAAACCTTCTCACCGCTTTCCATGCTTAAGTTAATCTAGATTCTCTTATCTATTTCCGCTCATTTAGATTATGAGATTTAGCAAATGAATGTCAAGACAGCTTTCCTTAATGGAAGTCCTGAAGAAAACATCCACATGAAGCAATCAGAGGGATTCATTGCTAAAGGCCAAGAGCACCTAGTGTGCAAACTTAAGAGATCTATTTATGGACTTAAACAGTCATCGCGGTCTTGAAACATCCAATTTGACAAGGTTATCCAGTCATATAGATTCGTGCAAAGTCTGGATGAGAATTGTGTGTACAAAAAGAATGATGGAAACCTGGTGGCTTTCCTCGTACTTTATGTTGATGATATCTTGCTTATTGGAAACAATAAGAAGGTCTTATCAAACATAAGGGTGTGGCTGTCCAAGCAATTCGATTGAAGGATCTGGGAAAAATCGGACATGTCCTTGGCATCAAGATCATTCGAGATCACCAGAAAAGGACGATGTGCTTATCTCAGGTAACTTATATCGATACAGTGCTAGCTAGGTTCAAAATACAAGATTCCAAGAAAGGTTTTAAACCTTTCAGGCATGGAATTCATCTATCCAATGAAATATGTCCCCAAACACAGTTTGAGATAGATGAGATGAAGAGGGTTCCATATGCTTCGGCTGTGGGAAACCTCATGTATGTTATGTTATGCACTAGGCCTGATATTTACTATGCAGCCGGCATGGTAAGCATATATCAATCTAACCCTGGTCAAAGACATTGGACTGTAGTAAAGAATATTTCAAAGTACCTGAAGAGGACTCGAGATTATATATGGGTATACTGCACTGATAGTCTTGTGCCTTTAGGTTATACGGACTCAGATTTTCAATCTGATAAAGATCAGATTAAATCTACCTTAGGCTATGTGTTTACCTTGGAAGGAAGAGCCATTGCATGGAGGAGCATCAAGTAAAAAATGCATAGTTGACTCCACCATAGAAGCCGAATATGTAGATACCTCTGAGGCTGCAAAGGAAGCCATCTGGCTCCGGAGCTTCTTATATATTGTGTTCTTGCTTTGATTTATCAATGAGTGAGATTCTTTGATAGAATCAACAACCTCGATATTTTAAGCAGTAGGATTTACATATATGATGGGTCGTGCAATATATATGGCCACTGTGTCCTTGTGTGCCAGGTTAATGATTTTCCCTTGAGGAAGCACAAAGTTCATGTGAAACCCTACATGTGGAATTTATTCCGTACATGATAGAGCTTGTGCGGTACTACTCAAGGAACAAGCTATTAACCTGGCGAACTAGGACACGGTGGCCATACCTATTGCATGACCCATCATATATGTAAATGATACTACCTAAGATATCGAGATTGTTGATCCTATCTGAGAATCTCACTCATTGATAAATCAAAGCAATAACATACCATATATATGTCCGTCAATATATATGGGTTAAGAACCCGAACTCTGTGGATCTTTATTCTCTCACTTAAGGTCAGAATAGAGAATAGTATCCTATCGTGATCCTCCTCAATATACAACTAGTGTACTAGAATAATCAGCTAGTCAAGATAAACTATCAGATTATTCTACAGTGTACCGATGGTGGGTTCAGGACCATCTAAGTCGTGAGCCTTTTAATACATTATAAGGAATCCGATGATATAATCTTCACCGTGTGTATACCCACACTATATCATTTACAATGCAAGTATATGGAACTGGCAGATAAATGTAACAATAAGCAAATGAACATAATGACTGCAATAATTATTCAATATATATCATCAAATAAAATATTGTAGAATGTATACAAAGACGTGTCTTCCAGTATACAAGACTAATAGTTGATTAAATAAAACATTTTGACCAAAACAATCCCACATCCTATTGCATGCTAAAACCGAATCTAAACCTCATGCGCAGTGGAAAATTGAGATTATCGATTACCTTGCAATCAGAGTGACACCATTGAGAAGATATAGATATAAAATATACAACTCTTCCATTCTTCATGTTATCCACTCCAAGATCTTTTGTTGTATGACGCAACCTCGATCCAGATGTTGTGTGGGTGACGATCCTCTAGACCTCATAGAAGTTTGGAGACGAAGAACCCGTCACCTAAATTTTTGAAAATCTATCTTTTTAGGAGAGAGGATTTTGAAATTTTTCTCTTGGTGGCTAGGGATTTTCTTCTCCCTTCATAAGGTATATATAGGGCTACAACAGGGATCTAGAAGAAAATTAAGGTTTGGCCTCCAACAAGCCTTAAGTTCTCATGTCTAGCCCAGACATAACTTAAGCCCATTAATATTAGTTCAATTCGCTAAAGAATTAATATTACACTACCATCTTAATTCCATATTTATGGATATGGCTTCTTCAACTCAATTAATTCCCCATGTTTAAGATATTGAATGTCCATTAATTAAATAAAGTATACTGACAACTCAATTTAATTAATTATTTATCCATAAGTCATACCACTCAATCTTTATTATCACGCTGGATTAAAAAAAATCAACTTATAAGATTTAACATGATAATCATTTTTCAGCTCCTCAGGGGACATCATCAACTCGGCGCACCGAGACACGATTTTCTACTATAATTAGTAACCCATCATATATAGAAATGTCACTACCCAATCTATAAGGCTTATTGATTTTTTATTATAATCTGACTCATTGATAGGTCAAAGTAATGCACATTAAAATATACATGTCTACTATCATACAAAGATTAAGAATTATGAGTATCTGAGATTTATATTCTTATGTGCTGTCAGTCCATAAGAAATTATCTCGCTGCGATCCAGTTCAATACACTATAAAAGTGTACTAGTATGATTCCATAGCCAAGATAATTTCTTATGGACTGACAGCACATAAGAATATAAATCTCAGATACTCATAATTCTTAATCTTTGTATGATAGTAGACATGTATATTTTAATGTGCATTACTTTGACCTATCAATGAGTCAGATTACTAATTCTAAATCACACTATAACTATACCGATGGTTCGTCTAACTCCATCTAGGTTGACAACTCTTCTCATACTTTATAAAAAAACTGATAATATGATCTTCTGTATACATTCTACACACCGTATTATCTACAACATTAAGTAAATGATGATTTGCATTATTTGTTGTATAAAATAAATAGAAAATATGTGAATGATATTGTTATTCATAATTAAGGAAATAATTATACACATAAAAGACGTGTTTTTAGTATACAATCCCAACAATCTCTCACTTATGCTCAAAGCATTGCTTTTAAGTATACCGGTGTCTATCAATTCTCCCACTTATACTTAAAGCTTTGCATTGCTTTCCAAGTATCCGACTCCCATTTCCTTAACTGCTTGAATAACATGAATACATAAACCACAATTCATTTATTCTATGAGGAAATTCATTGGACAATCATATATAGTTACAGCTTTACCTTGTCTTACCATGCTATAAAATATGATTTACCATAGACAAATATCCCATACAGGGTTAGACTAAAATATGTTTCCTTTGCCAAATGGAAAATTAAATGTCTATTTTCATTTGTAGAATAAGATGCGAAATGAAAAATTACATTTAATGTACATAAGATATCAGAGTTAAGCATAATATCATTTTCTTGCGATCGTTAGATCCCAAATATATATCTAGCTTTTCTCAAATCCTTTATATCTAACTGTTTGGATAACCATACCCCTACGTCTGATAGTATTTTCTCATTGTTCCCAATGATATAGATAGTATCTACGTATAGTACTTTAGATTTCCACCACGCTTCCATCACACTACTTATACACCTTTTTCTTATCCGAACATTGATCAAATCCATAAAATGAATTTCTTGATCAAAAGATGAAAAATCTTCATTAATTTATAAGCTCTCTTTAGTCACATAAATGTAAGCCACGTAGGTCGTGTTTACAATTAAAACTCTTAAGCTTGTAAATTATATGTTTTTGGCATCTTTCAATAAATATCATTGGTTGCTTTGTGTAGATATTTTACTCAAGACTTCCATTTCAGGAAATCTATCTTGACATCTATCTTCCAATCTTATAAAACTTAAGATATGATTTAGATAAAAGAATCTGGATAAAACAGCTTGAAAGTTCTCACTTTCTTATTTAATCCTTCCTTTTGTCTACTGATTCACATGCATCCAACGATTTTACTCCATTGGGAGGATCTAAAAGCTCCCAACCATTTAAATTTACCAAAATGTTATTTGAATCACCTCATTTTAGTTCTAAGAATGAAATTCCTAAATTCACCTGGGACTTAAATCCAAAGATTCTCCCACGAACAATAAACCTCCACTAGAATAAAGTTATTCAGATACTTGAGTATTCTTTGTGACACGTTTGTGCAGTTACTAGTAGTTCTATCTCTTGTACACTTGGTACCAAAAAACAACATTTCTCATCTCATTTCCTTTAGAACAAATTTTTTCATAGGCTCATAATTTATTACATAGTCTTCCTATGAGATACAGTTAGTTGTGTAAACAACTCTCTAATCTCTTAGGACTATATAATTAATCTTTCATTTATCCAGAATATCTTACAAACAAAAGTATTTCTAAACAGAACATATGTAGCAGTTTCCAAAACATATTCATAAATGAATTGAATAACTCATTATCGATCTAATTATTTCTAAAAAAACTTCACCCTTTCACACTTTCACACCGTTAAAAACCATTCCATTTAGAAATTTCTTGGTGTAATCACTTGGGATTTAATCCCAACATCTGATAAATAATCTATTATTATCTCAAGAGATATGCAACACCGCTTTTAAATTGAAGTGTTTAGATACATGTGCCGTGATGTTTCTTCGTTCAAACTTTATACTCTTTGAAACCTTAAAGTACAAAGTTTTAATGATACATCAAAATGTATCAAAAAATTCGAATAAATGCCTTATAAATAAGACAAAATTCGAACCAATCCTCTTGTAATAGATTCTTATAAATCAGATTTGAACAATCTCTAACTTTTCTTTTAGCTTATGTTCACTGTGACCTTGAAGGATTGCATTGGTCATTTACTCTCCAAGTAAAATTTATTGATTGGAAATTACTTAACTTGTAATGACCTCAGAGGTCCATCTTTTACCAATCTTTGAATTATACTAAAGTAAGATTCCAACCAATCTTTATAAGCTAAAGATATGTTTGGTTCATTTGTGAAGTTTACCTTTTAGAAGTAGACAATGAATTATTTATTGCACTGTGGATGGATGAATAAGATTCTAAAATTCATAAATTGTCAACGAATGTACCACCATAGATAAAACAGTTCATCTTTTCTTGATAACAAACTTGTTATCAAAAGAAACTGAATATCTAAAATACATGATTTAGAAAAAATTTCTAAATCCCGACATATATAGATAATTTTTCCAGAATAAAATTATAATTCTACCATTAAAACTGCCACTTCAATGGCCGTTATTTTCATAGCACTGCCCATGAAGAAAAATCATGGTCAATAAGAAGAATCAATCACACAATTATATTAAATTAATATATCATTTTCGATGTACAACCAATTAATTATACAATTGTGAATTGCATCAATTTATAACTTGGCATAATTATTGAATTGTGATTTTATTAATTACCTAAACTACCCTTTGATAAATGGGCGAGAAAAAGATTGTTGCACAACTCTCTCTCTCTCTCTCTCTCTCTCTATATATATATATATATATATATATATATATATATATATATATATATAGAATATGGATCATATGAGAATACTTTGTTTGTGTGAGAAATGAGAACTCATCTTACACCATCCAATTTAATGATCCAATGGTTGAGATTTAAGGTGGCAATTTCGTAAATAATATGGCAAAAAATAAAGGAGGGAGGGCTATTTTCGTCCAAACCCATTAAAAATGATGATGTCAGCAATTAAAAAAAATCTTAAAAATTTTAACCGACCATAACTTGCTCATTTTTAATCCAATGCACATAAAAAATATATCAAATTAAAGCTCTCTTCATGCTCTTTCATTTAAGATGTTGAAAGGCTATGTTTAGATGAAAAAATATGAACGAAAAATAAAAAAGAAAATTTTTTACGCGTGCCCAGATTGTAAATGCTTTCATTAGCATATAATAATTCTTCGTCAGCATTATGATAACATATGATAACGTATGCTAACGAAGCATTTGTCATATGCTAACATAATATATTCATTGTGCTAACAAAGAATTATCATAATGCTAGCGTAGTATAAATTTATTAGGGTTTATTAAATCTCAATTATGGTTTATTTAATCTCGATTATGGTTTATTCCATCTAATTATCATTATTTTTTAATTTTTTTTTTATAGTTCTTAATTGATTATTATGGTTTATCCCATCCAATTATGGTATATAACGTATGTTGACAGAGTATTGTCATATGCTAACATATTGTATTCGCAATGCTGATGAAGCAAAACCATAATGCTAACGTAGTACAAATATATTATTATTATTATTTGTTCCAACTCATTTAGGGTTTACCACATCCAATCAATTTTTATTTCATCTAATTAGGTTTATTTCATCTAATTATGATTTTTTCCATTTAATTAGGGTTTATTAAATCAAATTAGGTTTATAATTAATTTTTAGAATATTTTTTTCGCTAACAATATTTGAAAACTTTAATTAGCATACCTATAATGCTTCGTTAGCATGATGATAATACTTCGTTAGCATAACGGTCTGTTATCAAATCTTCCGCGATTTTTATAAGAATTACCAAATTACGTTAAATACCCCCGCGCGAAAAACTTTTAAGATATTACAGAATTGCCACCGCCTTTTTCATCAAATCTAGACCTTTGATTTTTGATGGATGTGTGGTGTGAGATGTGTTCTCATTTCTCACACAAGGGGTTGTTCTTATATAATCCCACCCCTATATATATATATATATATAGATGTCTAATATACAAAAAAGTCAATTTATGCTAGTTATAAAAAAGTGATCCTTAAAATCAAAAATCCGATCAAATTCATAATTATAGACACAATTAACCATTTTCCTTTTAAACTATTAATTAAGGTAGATGGTTGTACAAGTTTGCATACATTCCAAAATTTAACAATGATGATATCAATTGTAAATCAATGAAGTGTCATAAACAAAGATCTCTGCCCAATTTCGTATCTTAAAATTTTTTATATATCTTTCTAATAGTATTTTATTCAAAAGTGTGTACTTTAATAATACTCCATCAGTCTAATAATTACAGCCCCCTTCAATATTTACACGGATTAAGAAACTATATTTAATGTAATTGAAAGCATAAAATTGATGTGAGCTCAATGGATTCGAGATCCACACCACCACTAAGACTAAAGGAACGTAACACACGACGACTTGTAAGGGACTCAATACCGAAATTATCAGAGTGCGGAATTAAACAACGATTATGACCTTAATATCAAATTGAAATTAGACTCGATAAATAGACTTCTAAGATATCTAGATTACGACACAAATAAGTAAAACACAAGTCAAATAAATAGGCAAGAACACGACTAGGATAGAAATCGAAAGATGGATGATTTTTTTGGACGATTTAGAGTTAGGGTTTGTGGCGAAGGAAAGGATGGATCTTACATGAATTATGGGGAAAAGAAGAAGCGGCGTTTCTTTGGGTGAGACAATGAGAAATATTTCTTTTTAATTTCAAGCAAAGTCTAAATGATAAAAAATATGATTGACCCCTATATATACTAGATAGGGCACGAAAATAAATAAAAATAAATACTAAGAGTTGATCGAAAATTAACTAAGAGAATTACCTTAACTAGAACTCTATTTAAGGTAATTCTAGAAAGACCAAATATTAAATAAATAAAATCTATATTAAGATAAAATAATTTCCAACTACATTGCGCCTTCATAAAGTGGCATGTGGACTCTACTATGGGCTGCAAATCTCGCCACTTTTCATCTTGGATTATTCTTCTTCAACACGTAGTCAGTATGCCCATACTACTCAGAGTCAGTATGCCCATACTAACCAGGGTCGAATATGCTCATCTTCAACTCTTCAAGTATGAAACTCCATGGTATGATCTTCATCTTCAATAGTTAATAAATTAACTATCTTTGAGTTGCCTTTAACTTCATCTTCTCCAACTTCAAGCTTTCTTCTTATCAACACTTGAAAATAGCCTTGAAGTTGCTTAGCTCTCAAACGTGTGACTGGTTCTCTCAACTGCAGCTCGGGATCTTCATCTTCAATGCCATGCACGGCCTCATCATTCCCCCCTGCTGAAAAGAATTCGTCCTCGAATTCTCGGCATCTTCTTGCTCGAACTCATCTGCACAATAGGGAGATAAATTAACTCCCTACTGACCAGGGTCGAATATGCTCATCTTCAACTCTTCAAGTATGAAACTCCATGTTGTGATCTTCATCTTTAATAGTTAATAAATTAACTATATTTGAGCTGCCTTTGACTTCATCTTCTGTAACTTCAAGCTTCCTTCTTATCAACACTTGAAAATAGCCTTGAAGTTGCTTAGCTCTCAAACATGTGACTGGTCATCTCAACTACAACTCGGGATCTTCCTCTTCAATGCTATGCACAACCTCATCATTCCTCCTGCTGAAAAGAATTTGTCCTCAAATTCTCAGCATCTTCTTGCTCGAACTCATCTGCACAATAGGGAGATAAATTAGCCACATTGAAGGTGCATTTCTTCAAGTTAGCATATAGTTGTTCTTTTCTCAAAGCAAGCAAAACAAATTTCAAATGCTCAACATGATCCTCTTTATTTTTGCTATAGATTAATATGTCATCAAAATAAACCACCACAAATCTACCTATAAAGGCCCGTAAGACATGGTTCATAAGACGCATAAATGTACTAGGAGCATTTGTTAACCCAAACGGCATGACTAACCACTCATACAATCTTAGCTTTGTAATGAATGCCGTTTTCCACTCATCCCCTTCCTTGATACGAATTTGGTGATATCCACTGCTTAAGTCTATCTTAGAGAATATGCATGCACCATGTAATTCGTCTAACATATCATCTAAACAGGGAATAGGATGTCGATACTTTACCGTAATGTTGTTGACGGCTCTGCAGTCGACACACATCCGTAGTGATGAATCCTTCTTCGGCACGAGCAAAACTGGACTCGCGCATGGACTCAAACTCTTCCTCACTTGGCCTTTCTCCAGTAGCTCATGTATTTGACGTTCTAGCTCTTTTATCTCCTCAGGGTTGCTTCGATATGCCGGGCGGTTTGGTAATGTGGCGCTGGGCACAAAATCAATTTGGTGCTCAATTCCCCTAATTGGTGGCAAACCCGGTGGCATCTCTTCGGGAAAGACATCCTTGAATTCCTGCAAAAGAGACACAATAGGACTAGGCAAAGATGGATCAAATGGGTTAGCACTCATTAACACATCTCTGCGGATCATCAAGTACATTGGCTTCTCATGTTGCACAGCCCATTTGACATCACTGGTTGTTACAAAACAAGCATGTTGGACCACCTCCTTTCCAATGTTGGCCTCTTTTCCTTTCTTCCTCATGGTTTCGGCCTCCTCTTGTAGCTTCACTTGGTCCTCGTACACCCTAGATGGTGTTAGAGGAGCTAGTGTCACCGTCTTCTTGTTAAGTACAAAAGAGTACTTGTTTGTAAAGCCATCATGCTTCACCCTCCTATCGAATTCCCATGGACGCCCTAGCAAAATATGTCCCGCTTGCATAGGCACAACGTCACACAACACTTCATCTTAATACTTGCCAATCCGAAATGGCACTCGAACTTGCTTATTCACCTTGGTTTCTCCACTATCATTCAACCACTGCAGCTTGTATGGTTTAGGATGTTTGAGAACCGGCAATCCTAACTTTGTCACCATCACAACACTTGCGACGTTAGTACAACTACCGCCATCAATAATCATACTACATACCTTATCCTTGATGTGGCATCGGGTATGGAATATGTTCTCCCTTTGCTCCTCGTCGACGCTCTTGGTGTGCAGGCTAAGAGATTTGCGTGCAACCAAAATGAGAGCATTGGGCGCTGCGTACTCCTCCTCCTCACTCGACTCGGATAAATCCGGCATCTCTGGATCAATTTCTTCTTCATCCATCACAATCTCACCATTGTCCTTTAGGATCATCACACGTAGATTTGGGCACTGATTGGCTATGTGTCCTCTACCTTGTCATTTAAAGCACTTAATATCTCGGTTTTGGTTGCCCAACGAATCTTGGTTGCTTGATCCCGTCACTGTAGGCGTCTCAGCCTTCGGCTTAGTGAACGGTTGCTTCTCTTCTTTCTTCCCTTGATTTGAAGCTTTCCATGGAGCTGTGTTGGAATTTGAGTTCGACTTCCATGTGGAAGAACTCACTCGGTTGTTGTTCCCCCTCCTCTTGAGTTGGTTCTCTACTTTGATAGCCATTTGTACCATGTCCTCCATCTCGACATAGTGCTGCAACTCCACCACTTCTCGGATCTCTCTATGCAAACCGGCTAGAAAGAGAGCCATTGTGGCCTCCCTATCTTCCTCCACATTTGCTCGGATCATTGAGACCTCTATCTCCTTGTAGTAGTCATCTACACTATTCGTACCGTGTCTCAAGTTTTGCAACTTGTTATATAGCTCTCGATAGTAGTAACTTGGTACGCATCTCTTCCTCATCACGCCTTCATCTCTCCCCATGTCTCTATTGAGTGTTCTTAATTACGCCGCTTGTTGGATGTCAACTGATCCCACCAAACTATGGCATAATCTGAAAACTCCACTGCTGCTAACTTCACTTTCTTCAGCTCAGAATAGTTGTGACAATCGAACATCATCTCAATCTTGCGCTCCCATTCAAGGTACAAAGCTGGATCATTTTTACCTTGGAATGAAGGCACATTCATTTTGATGTTTCCGAGATCGTCGTCTTCTCGATTCCTTGCTCTCCCATGTCTCCTACCTCCAGCAGTTGAATATCTGTGTTCCTCCTCGGAATCGCCCATCTCAGTGTCATAGTAGTCATTTCGTTGTCTCTCTACATGCCCATAGCGTCTAGCCTCTATCCGAACTCCGCGTCCGCCTCTTCCACCCCTTCCTCCATGGTTCTCTCGAGGAGCTTGTTGAGATTGCTCCTGTATTGAATTTTCTACTTGGTTTAGCTTCTCATTCAATGACGCCATCTCGGTCTTGAACAACTTCGTGAGATGTTGCTGAATGGCTTCCACCGTATTCTTAGGATCAAAAGTATTGTTCATCTCATCACTCGATCCCGCTGCTGCTCCCTTGGTACCTGCACTTTTGTTAGACATGTCGATTCTCTTTTTTTTGATCGACTCTTTTTTTTTGAACGGTTTTTTTTTCGTCCTTTTTTTTTACAAAGAACAAAACAAATACTAAACTAGGAAAAGATAATGAACTACTAATGTGACAATGAAATGAAACAAACCTAACAAATATCTAGCTCTCAACCTCATGTGTATACTCTCGTGTATCACACTATCGGCTCTTTTCACTCTAATAATCTCACACACTCTTGCCTTTTACCACTCGTATTCTCTCCAGATAGAATTAAATTAGAAACACAATCACAACAATGAAACCCTAAAAGACCAATCACAGATTCACGAAAAAAGTGCCGGCAAAATTTCGAAAATTTGAAAATTTTCGAAATTTTTTTTGACTTTTACCCGGGCAATATACGCGTCTCCAACAACCCAAATATCAAAATCAAATGTAACGAAAACACCAACAATTTTCCCGCCATTTTACTTTTTTTTTTTAAATCAGCGATTTTTTTTAATAGGCGAGAATTTAAATTACAGAAATTAGATGATAAATGGAACCTGATACAACCTGGCTCTGATACCACTTGATGCAATCCTCACCGGCATACAACAAAGACAGTATATGTTTTATCCGGGATCGTAGCAGATTCCTCGGATTGGATAGATGGATCCAAACCCTAGCCTCTCAAAGATGTCAAACCTCGAACACGATGTAGTCGAGACCCTCGATCAATTGGAAACACGAACTTGGATTAGATGATGACGCCACAAACGGGGGTGTGAATCCGTTTGATAAGTTGATTGAATCTCACGTTGTGTTGTGAAACTCGAATAACTCTCTCAGAGAGAAAAGTGAATAACTCACGTTAAATTTAATGAAATCAAAGTTGTTCTCAAAAAATAAGAGATTACAAGCCTTATATAGTTGGTCCAAAATAAACTAAAACCTAATTAATTATTCCACTTGAATTAGGAAATAAAACATAAGAATCCGCGCAATTCCGGACACGCCCAAATAGGCGCGACACGGGGTCAATCGCGCCTCCACTCGCGCTGTAGGTCACGCCGGTCTCATTCTGTGTAGCGTCTGTGGCGCAACCGGCTTCACTCGTGCCTCAGGTCGCGCTGTAGAACGCGCCAGTCTCATCGCCCGAAGCATTGGTTGCACGACCGGGTCCACTCGCGTGCTCACCCGCGCTGTAGCTCGCGTCAAGCGGCGTGACCGGGTGCTCGTGTCCTGACTCATGCTGTAGTCCGTGCCCGTAGCTCGAGATCACTATCTTCCACTTGGGCTCGGGTTCTTCTCCTTCTACGGGTCGTTTAGCCAACTCTTGATTCCAGATCTCTCGCATGAATCCATTGAGGCTTTCCTTGAACCTCTAGGCTCTTGCTCGGGTTACCGGTCTTTCTGGCACTTTGATTGGATCAGACATCTCCTCAGCTCAGTCTTATCACATATAGACCATATTTTGTTTTGAAAGCAGTGTTCCATTCGTCCCCCTCATGCATACGTACTTGAAAATACCCAGAACGTAAATCTATCCTAGAAAAGATCTTAGAACTAGATAGCTCATCAAGCATGTCATCTAAATGGGAAATAGAAAAATGATACTTTATCGTGATTTTATATATAGCTCTGCAATCCATGCACATGCACCACTCATTGTTTTTCTTTGGTACAAGGATCACGGGTACGACGCAAGGACTCATGGACTCAGGAATCTGCTGCTTCTCCAATAGCTCATTGACTTGTCGATCAATCTCCTTTGTCTCATCGGGGCTGGTACGGTAAGCGGGGTGATTGGGTAGCACGACTTTGGGCTGAAAGTCGATCTGATGCTCGATTCCTCGAATCGGGGGCAAACCACTGGGAATCTCATCTGGAAACACGTCACTATACTCGTCCAAAAGGGGCTGCACATCACTAGAAATAACAAAATCATTAGTAGCACTACCCTTATATGTAAGTAGGACAAGAGGCAAACCTGCTTTCACGGCTTTTTCGACCCCTTTGACAGAAATAAAGAGATTGCGCTGCTTTGATTTATTTGCAGCTGATTCCACTGCTTTACCATGAGGTAAAGAATCACTAGGGGGCTGCAATGAAGTAGAAGGGGTGGCGGTACAATGCTGTACGGCCGAGGACTTGGCTGTGGTGACGGCGGCGGCAATCGCGGCTTGCTTCTCATTCTTCTCTTTGAACCTCTCTTGCATACGTTGCTGATCCTCTGCAATGGCCTTCGGGGATAGTGGCTTCAAGATTGATGTCTTACCATTAATCTCGATGGCGTAAGTATTCTGACGGCCGTCGTGAACAACGTAACGATCAAACTGCCACGGTCTGCCTAACAGGAGGTGCGCTGCATCCATGGGAATAACATCGCACAATACAGTGTTAAAAAACTTACCAATTGAGAATTCAGCACTTACCTGGCAAACCACTCGAATCTCACCTCGGTCTGTAAGCCACTGCAGTATGTATGGCTTCAGATGCTTCTTTGTACTCAGGGCAAGTTTATCCACTGCATATTGACTGATGGCATTTATGACACTGCCACTGTCAATAATCATCGAGCAAGTATGACCCTTGATTGATGCGCGGGTGTAGAAGATGTTCTCCCATTGATGGTCTTGCTCCTCTTCTCGAATGATGCACAAACTCCGGATAGTAACTAGACTGACTAAAGTCAATTTCGGATCAATCTCCTCAGAGTCGGCATCTAGCTTCTTCTTCTCATCACTGGCATCACCTGTGGATGGTTCAAACTCTTCCTCACTGGTGGATTCGATCTCGTCTTGTTCTGTAATGTACAGAATTAACCGGTTCAGACACTAAGCTTGAAAATGGCCCCAACCTTGACATTTGTGACATTGGATGTCACAAGCTCGGCTAGGGGCTGCATTGGGCGACAGTGTGGTCTGATTGGGCTGATTAGGCCATGTATAGGGCGGCCTTGACTGAGCTAGTGGCGTAGACTCAGGTCTACGGCTCGGCTGTGATGCAGAATGATCAAATCTTTTAACGGGCTGATCTGGAGGTGCCTGAGGTCGACTGGCATCAGTTGGCGCTGAATTTGGTGCAGTGCGGTGCCAAGATTGGTGTGAAGGGGCTGCACTATGTGTTCAGTGCCGGCCATCTCTCAACTGTCATTCTACAATGGTGGCATAGTGCACCATCTCCTCGATGCTAGCAAAGTCTCTCAGCTCGACTTCACAGGCTATATCCGGGTTTATTCCCTCGATGTACCAGATAATTGTAGCATCAAGTGACTCGTCTTTCCCAACTCGATTGAGGGCTTTTGTCGAGTTCTTTGTGGTACTCTTCTATGGAACGTGTACCCTGTTTTATTCGGTTCAATCTCTTCTCGAGGTCACGCTCATAATGTACCGAAATGAAGCATCCTCTCATGACGTCCTTCATCTCATGCCACGTATCAATAGGTGGGTGGCGATCTCGATGTCGCCGGTTCTGTTGGAACTTCCACCAGGTGACTGCATATTCTCTGAACTATAACGAGGCTAACTGATCCTTCTTCTGCTCAGAAAAATCATAGTAGTCGAAGATCTTGTCAACCTTTCTCTCCCAGTCGAGATACATGTCTGGATCGTGTAATCCCTCAAATTCAGGAATTCTTGTATTGATGTTGTTCAACAAGCTATCGGGGTCTGCACGTCGGGGCTGATTCTGTGGATAGGCACGAGCTGCATGCCTGTAAAGCTTACGTGATCGGTCACATCTCTGAAATGGCTCAAACTCGGCCTCTGATTCCTCTACAAAGTCACCGTAATCTTCTTCTACTTCACGATCATAGGGATCATTAAACTGCACTTGAGGTTGGTGACGCTGAGCTTGAGGTGCTCCAGCATTCGCCCTGGCTGGCTCGACTACAAGAACTTCTGGTTGACAAGCTGCTTCAGGCTGATGAGCTGCGGCTGGTTGTCGAGCTGCTCCTTCTGATGGACAGGTTGGCCTTGAACTGGTGGTGGTATAGGAATTTGAGCAGCAATAAGCTCGGGTTGTGCCATCATTTTGGCCAACGAACTATCTAGATTATGCTCCAGTTCTTGATGGTGGTACTGGGCATCCCACGGCTGTGGCATCGATGAAGTCGTATCTGTAGGAGTACTAGGTGATGCGGGTTTCTTATCATTCGACCGATATCCCTCTCGGGATTCCATTTGTACCTGCAAACAATGAACAAACATAAAAAAAATTAAGATATGAACCTCACAACCTCACGTTCACTCATTTTGTTGTCACTCTGTATTTTTCCTCTCGTGTATGTCTCTCAAGAATGTAGTGGTGCTCGTGTGATAGATGTGTATATGGTGGTGATGGTCAAATCTTATGTTGTTTAAGATCAGCTCCTCTCGATCTTCTCAAAAGCTCAGACTAGTCGATCAAGAACCACAGTGAAATTGGATGGAATGGAGTACTCGAATCAAAGATGCCGCGATTTCACCTCAAAGATGATGGAATTTTGCCAAAAGTACGCTTATGTAACAGAAAAGTGGTGAGTTTTATTTAGGTCACCGTTCCGCTTCTGATGAGGACATCCATAGCAATGATGAAGTCAATGAAGAGCTGCAATTCAAAGGACCCGTCACAAGACTACGAGCTAAGAAGTTGCAAGAATATTTGCAAGCTATAATTCGCAAGAGGTTCGAAGCTGAAGACGGAGCACAAAGAAGCTTGAAGATGATGACATTGTTGAAGATGGAAGATGGAGATCAAGATGTGGAGTGCAATACATGAAGGAGGCGTACAAGTGTGCTTTTGTTGGGCTTGATGTGTATACTTGCTATTCAGCCCAAGTTAAGCATGCATGGTGGAAAAGCCCAAAATAATTCGGCCCTTGATGATCCAATTAAGGGGATTGATTTATTAGACTATAGTATTTTATTTATTATATTTTGGATGAAATTTTGGCAGATTTTTAGTTAATATTTTCGGTTATTTTAGATAGAGTTTTGACTAGATTTTTAGATAAGGCAAGATCTACAAAATCTACCTTAAATAGAATTCTAGTTTAGGAAGTAGTCAAAGTCCAATTCTAGTCTAATTAGGACTATTATTTTCGTCCCTTAAGCCTTAGGAATTCGATCCAACTATTATAAATAGTGGATCCATATTTCATTGTTATTTAGACCATATTTGATAATTTTATGCTTTGCTTTCAATATTGTCTCAACCCCATTTTATATCTTTGTGAGTTTAGATCTTTTAAATTCATACTCTTAGATTTAGCATCTCTAAGTTTTACAAAGGGAATTCGCCGTCCACGTTCGAGGGATCGTCGGAAACTCGCTATCCAAGAGCAACTTAAAGAATTTGGCCTTGTGTACGTTCGAGATTCAAGGCAACTTTCGGGTTGTAATTCACATCGACTTTACACCATCATCAACGCCGTTCACCTTCATTCACGAGCCATCAACGTACGTTTCAAGATCAGCCCCCAACGAGTTCAAGATCGTGTTCATCTTGTTTATCCCGTAAGTCCGATTCTATTCTATCATACCCTATCTACTCTAGCCCTTCTAAACCTATTCACTATCATCGAACCATCATCATTCCATCCTTTGTCCTAACCGTCCAAAACAGTCTTCTTTGATTGGATTTGTGTTTTATTTGTGTGTCATTTATCTAGGTATTTTAATTGAGTCATAGTCGTCTAGTTATTCGAGTATAGAATCCTTTCGTAATCGACGTAGTTTCTTTTCTAGCTTCCGCGTCTTTTGTGTCTCGTTGTGTCATATTGTCCCGGGTCACATCATAAATTGGTATCAAGAGCCACGTCGGTTTATATCGTTCGTGGTTCCATACTCGTTTATTTGTCCCGTTTATTTTGTTTTGAGTTTTATCGAGTTGTACTTTATTTTCTGTATTGTTCATAGTTAAAAAAAAACAGATCATACAAAAAAAAAAGAGAAAAGAACGATAAAAAAAAAGAAAAAAAAATCGGAAAAAAAAAATCCGAAAATACAAAAAAAAAAAAGAAGAAGTAAATTCATTGTTTCCTTTTTTGTGTCTATTTTATTTTGGTACCTTCCTTTTGGGTACAAATCCATAGTTGGTTATTTCCTTTTCGATTCCCTTTCTTTTAGGAAATTTCCTTCTTAGTTTGTTTTGATTTTGGTAACTACTTTAGATCTCTATTTTTATTTTTGGATTCTTTCCTTCTAGAGTCTAGGCTAATTAAGGTATTTAGATTGTGTCACATAGATTGATACATATCCAAATCCCCTATTACCTTATCTCTTTCTTTTTTTCCTTATCTATCCTATTTCTTTCCATATCCTTTCTAGATTTATTTTTGGATTTCCCAATCTTATTGGAACTTCATTAATTGATCTATCTCTTTCCTTTTCTCCCTCCACCATACACGACCACCACCTATACTCCATACATCAATTTCGACAGCCCCTATACCACACATACTCAACCCGCATCTCATTCATACACACTCCAAATTCATCCGTGTTCCGAACATCGCATTCCCGTCCTTTCCTCTACACAAGACCGCCGAGTTCCCTACTCCATTTACATGATTTTTCACACACTGTGCACCCATATATTGAGCGATACACGAGTGGTAAAATCAAGAGTGAAAACAAACGAGTGATGTGAGATTGTGAGGTCCTACCTTGTTTTCTTTTACGTTTGTTCGTTTTGTAGGTTTCATGAAGAAAGGTACCCGTTCCGAGTCATCCTTGACTCCCCCAGCCGACACTCCACCTTTGGACCCATCCCGAGATCCGTCCAAAGCCCCCATGGAGTCTACTTCGGATCCACCCGCACAATGGGATCCTAAGTATCATTTTGAGGCACTCTCAAAACACTTCTAGAGACAGCATCAGGCCCTGTCTGACAAACTTGATGATTTAGTGCATGCCCTTGAACGCACTAAAACTACTCCGACCATTACACAGCCTGTTCGTGGTCAAGCTCGACAACACCAGCGACAAAATGAGCACGAGGAGGAGTATTTCGATGAGAATACAGCTGATACTGATCATGGACGCCGACAGAGGTGTGATGACTATGGTGAAGATCGCATGCTCAATAACATCAAGACGAGCATCCCGGAGTTTGAAGGCCTTCACGATCCCGATATCTATCTTGATTGGGAACGTAAGGTAGAAAAGATTTTTGACTGCTACGACTTCACAGAAGTCAAAAAGGTGCAGTTAGCCTGTTTGGAGTTCAGAGGCTACGCAGCCACTTGGTGGGAGATGCAGCAAGAAAGAAGGCGCAGAAATCGAAATCCACCAATTGATACATGGGAAGAAATGAAAGGATTGATGCGAGGATGCTTCATTCCAGTCCATTATGAGAGAGAGCTCGAAAAGAAGCTCAACCGGATCAAACAAGGCACCCGTTCGATTGAAGAATATCACAAAGAGTTGGAGACAGCCTTGAACCGAGTCGGGAAGGAGGAGACCTTAAATGCTACCATCATTAGATACATTGAAGGCATGAATCCCGACATTGCTTGTGAAGTCGAGTTGAAGGGCTTCACCAGTGTAGAAAGGATGGTGCATTACGCATCGATTGTGGAAAAGCAGTTGAGAGAAGGCTGTCGCCGTTCTCATCACAGTGCCGCCGCCAGTAGACCCTCCTGGAACAAAGGTACACATTCCACATCACCTTCTACACCTTCTTCTGAGTCCACACGACCCCGAGGTCAGCCCGGACCACCCGATCGACGTTTCGACCGCTCTACACCGCAGTCTAGTTGTAGACCCGAGTCTACACCGACGTCGACCCCAAGACCCCCATTCCAATGGCCCAATCAGCCCAATACGACGCCGAATGCAGCCCCTAATAGAGCCCGTGACATCCAGTGTCATAAATGCCAAAGTTTGGGCCATTTTCAGAATCAGTGCCCGAACCGTCGTGTTTTATTCCTCAATGAACAAAACGGGCTTGAATCAGCCAGTGAAGACGAAGAGGAGCCCTAGGCCATCGCCCCTAGTGCCGTCGAAGTCCCTGAAGCCGACGAGGAAGATGAAGAGGCCGAATTGCCTCATGTTAGTCTAGTGTCTATTCGCAGTCTGAACATCAATCGTGAAGATGAAGAGCAATCACAGCGTGAGAACATATTCTACACACGAGTTGCCATCAGGGATCAGACCTGTGCGATGATCATAGACAGTAGGAGTGTAATCAACGCAATCAGTCAATACGCCATTGATAAACTCGCCCTTACCACAACAAAGAATCCAAAGCCATACAAACTGCAATGGCTTACTGGTCGAGGTTCCATCAGAGTTACAGGTCAGGTGCACGTTTCATTTACTAAAGGTCGTTATTCTGACACTGTTCTTTGTGATGTTATTCCTATGGAGGCAGCCCATATTCTTTTAGGAAGACCGTGGCAATTCGACAGAAAAGCAGTTCACGATGGTTTGGCCAACACCTATTCGATCACCATGGATGGCCGAACTACGTCGATTACGAAAGGATTCTATACTCGAATAACTAGACGACTATGACTCAATTAAAATACCTAGATAAATGACACACAAATAAAACACAAATCCAATCAAAGAAGACTATTTTGGACGGTTAGGACAAAGGATGGAATGATGATGGTTCGATGATGGTGAATAGGTTTAGAAGGGCTAGAGTAGATAGGGTATGATAGAGTAGAATCGGACTTACGGGATAAACAAGATGAACACGATCTTGAACTCGTTGGTGGCTAATCTTGAAACGTACGTTCATGGCTCGTGAATGAAGGTGAACGGCGTTGATGATGGTGTAAAGTCAATGTGAATTACAACCCGAAAGTTGCCTTGAATCTCGAACGTACACAAGGCCAAATTCTTTAAATTGCTCTTCGATAGCGAGTTTCCGACGATCCCTCGAATGTGGACGGCGAATTCCCTTTGTAAAACTTAGAGATGCTAAATCTAAGAGTATGAATTTAAAAGATCTAAACTCATAAAGATATAAAATGGGATTGAGACAATATTGAAAGCAAAGCTTAAAATTATCAAATATGGTCCTTCACATAGATTTGCAGTTCATCGATCCCAATATAGAACGTTATGCCCAAATTATGATGTGACCCAGGACAATATGACACAACGAGACACAAAAGACGCGGAAGCTAGGAAAGAAACTACGTCGATTACGAAAGGATTCTATACTCGAATAACTAGACGACTATGACTCAATTAAAATACCTAGATAAATGACACACAAATAAAACACAAATCCAATCAAAGAAGACTGTTTTGGACAGTTAGGACAAGGGATGGAATGATGATGGTTCGATGATGGTGAATAGGTTTAGAAGGGCTAGAGTAGATAGGGTATGATAGAGTAGAATCAGACTTACGGGATAAACAAGATGAACACGATCATGAACTCGTTCGTGGCTGATCTTGAAACGTATGTTGATGGCTCATGAATGAAGGTGAACGGCGTTGATGATGGTGTAAAGTCGATGTGAATTACAACCCGAAAGTTGCCTTGAATCTCGAACGTACACAAGGCCAAATTCTTTAAGTTGCTCTTCGATAGCGAGTTTCCGACGATCCCTCGAACGTGGATGGCGAATTCCCTTTGTAAAACTTAGAGATGCTAAATCTAAGAGTATGAATTTAAAAGATCTAAACTCACAAAGATATAAAATGGGGTTGAGACAATATTGAAAGCAAAGCTTAAAATTATCAAATATGGTCTAAATAACAATGAAATATGGATCCACTATTTATAATAGTTGGATCGAATTCCTAAGGCTTAAGGGACGAAAATAATAGTCCTAATTAGACTAGAATTGGACTTTGACTACTTCCTAAACTAGAATTCTATTTAAGGTAGATTTTGTAGATATTGCCTTATCTAAAACTCTAGTCAAAACTCTATCTAAAATAACCGAAAATATTAACTAAAAATCTGCCAAAATTTCATCCAAAATATAATAAATAAAATACTATAGTCTAATAAATCAATCCCCTTAATTGGATCATCAAGGGCCGAATTATTTTGGGCTTTTCCACTATGCATGCTTAACTTGGGCTGAATAGCAAGTACACACATCAAGCCCAACAAAAGCACACTTGCACGCCTCCTTCATGTATTGCACTCCACATCTTGATCTCCATCTTCCATCTTCAACAATGTCATCATGTTCAAGCTTCCTTGTGCTCCGTCTTCAGCTTCGAATCTCTTGCGAATTATAGCTTGCAAATATTCTTGCAACTTCTTAGCTCGTAGTCTTATGACGGGTCCTTTGAATTGCAGCTTTTCATTGACTTCATCATTGCTATGGATGTCCTCATCATTCCCCCCCTGCTGAAGAGAATTCGTCCTCGAATTTGAAGTCTCGTCTTGGTCGAACTCATCTGCAGAAAAAGGAGACAAATCAGCAACATTAAACGTAGAAGAACACTTGTACTCACCAGGGAGATCAATGCGGTATGCATTATCATTAACACGGCTCAAAACAGTGAATGGGCCATCTCCACGGGGCGACAACTTCGACTTCCTCAAGTTAGGGAATCGGTCTGGACTCAAATGGATCCAAACACGATCTCGGGGCTGGAATATCACTCGTTTGCACCTCGTGTTGCGTGCGGCGGCGGTTTGAGCGCCTTTGTGCTCGATCTGGGCACGAACCTTCTCATGCATCTCTCGAACAAAATCAGCTCGCTTCATACCTTTAACACTCATTAGATGCTCAACGGGTAAATGATTCTCGTATACCTATGCCCGAAGCTACGATAAAGGAGGCTGAATATCAGGACAAACTTACTATTCATTATAGAACGAGACACAATGATGAGGGAATGATTCGATGCTTTTCATCATAAATCTCACGCATCATAACGTTCTCGTATACCTCCTTTCTATTCATTATAGAAAGGAGGCATCATATATTCGTAAAACTTTGTAAGGATTCTCGTAACCTATTCATTATCCTTGTCTCCGTTGAGATCGAGATCTTCAAAGCATAAATGCACGGCGGTGGTCTAATTCTAGTTTAAAGCACCTTAAAGGACAGCAAAATCTGAACAAAAGACATGCAAGATGGGTGGAATTCATCGAATCCTTCCCATATGTGATCAAGTACAAGAAAGGTGAAGAGAACGTCGTCGCGGACGCGTTATCTCGAAGGTACGCACTTCTGAACTTAATGCATGCTAAGATGTTTGGTTTCGAGTCCATTAAGTCGTTATATGTTGAGGACGCCTATTTCAGCCCCATTTATGTTCATGTGTGTCGAAATCTAGAGCTATTGATGGTTATTATGTGCATGATGGATTTTTGTTCAAGGAGTCTAAGTTAAGCATTTCTATTTGTTCTATGCGTGAGCTACTTGTGTTAGAATCGCATGCGGGAGGTTTAATGGGTCACTTTGATGTACATAAGACATTGAACTTGCTGCATGAACACTTTTATTGGCCGCATATGCGTAGGGATGTAGAGAATGTGTGTAGTCGTTGCATTATTTGTCGTCAAGCCAAATCCACTTCGCACTCATTCGGCCTTTACACGCCATTACCCGCCCCTACAGCCCCTTGGATTGATATTTCTATGGATTTCATCTTGGGATTATCTAGGTCTAGGTCGGGTAAAGATTCGGTGTTTGTTGTAGTTGATCGGTTCTCTAAAATGGCTTATTTCATTGAATGTAGAAAAACCGATGATGCTGTTCATATTGCCAACTTGTTCTTTGTGCATGTTGTTAGATTGCATGGAATTCCTCGTACTATTGTTAGTGATAGGGATTCTAAGTTTTTAGGACATTTTTGGCGTGTTTTGTGGGGAAAATTAGGTACTAAGTTATTGTTTTCTACTGCATGTCATCCACAAACCGATGGTCAAACTGAGGTTGTGAATCGTACATTAGGAGCTTTACTTAGGTCTCTAATTAAGAACAATTTGAAGTCATGGGAAGAGTGTTTACCATATGCTGAATTTGCTTATAATCGTGTTATTCATTCTTCTACTAACATGTCTCCATTTGAGGTAGTTTATGGATTTAATCCGTTAACTCCTACTGATTTGATTCCTTTACCCGATGAGCATCTAACGAGTGTTAAAGGTATGAAGAGAGCTGATTTTATTCGAGAGATGCATGAGAAGGTTCGTGTCCGGATCGAGCACAAAGGCGCTCAAACAGCCGCAGCACGCAACACGAGGCGCAAACGAGTTGTTTTCCAACCCGGAGATCGAGTTTGGATCTATTTGAGTCCAGGCCGATTCCCTAACCTAAGGAAGTCGAAGTTATCGCCCCGTGGAGATGGCCCATTCACTGTTTTGAGCCGTGTTAATGATAATGCATACCACATTGATCTCCCTGGTGAGTACAAGTGTTCTTCTACGTTTAATGTTGCTGATTTGTCTCCTTTTTCTGCAGATGAGTTCGACCAAGAAGAGACTTCAAATTCAAGGATGAATTCTCTTCAGCAGGGGGGGAATGATGAGGACATCCATAGCAATGATGAAGTCAATGAAGAGCTGCAATTCAAAGGACCCGTCACAAGACTACGAGCTAAGAAGTTGCAAGAATATTTGCAAGCTGTAATTCGCAAGAAGTTCGAAGTTGAAGACAGAGTACAAGAAAGCTTGAAGATGATGTCATTGTTGAAGATGGAAGATGGAGATCAAGATGCGGAGTGCAATACATGAAGGAGGCGTGCAAGAAGTGCTTTTGTTGGGCTTGATGTGTATATTTGCTATTCAGCCCAAGTTAAGCATGCATGGTGGAAAAGCCCAAAATACTCGGCCCTTAATGATCCAATTAAGAGGATTGATTTATTAGACTATAGTGCTTTATTTATTTTATTTTGGATGAATTTTTGCAGATTTTTAAGTTAGGATTTTCAGTTATTTTAGATAGAGATTTGACTAGTTTTTTAGATAAGGCAAGATCTACAAAATCTACCTTAAATAGAATTCTAGTTTAGGAAGTTGTTGAAGTCCAATTCTAGTTCAAATTGGACTACTTATTTTCATCCATTAGGCCTTAGATTTTCGGTCCACCTATTATAAATAGGGGATCCATATTTCATTGTTACTTTAGACCATATTTGATAATTTTAAGCTTTGCTTTCAATATTGTCTCAACCCCATTTTATATCTTTGTGAGTTTAGATCTTTTAATTTCATACTCTTAGATTTAGCATCTCTAAGTTTTACAAAGGGAATTCGCTGTCCACGTTCGAGGGATCGTCGGAAACTCGCTATCGAAGAGCAACTTAAAGAATTTGGCCTTGTGTACGTTCGAGATTCAAGGCAACTTTCGGGTTGTAATTCACATCGACTTTACACCATCATCAACGCCGTTCACCTTCATTCACGAGCCATCAACGTACGTTTCAAGATCAGCCACCAACGAGTTCAAGATCGTGTTCATCTTGTTTATCCCGTAAGTCTGATTCTACTCTATCATACCCTATCTACTCTAGCCCTTCTAAACCTATTCACCATCATCGAACCATCATCATTCCATCCCTTGTCCTAACCGTCCAAAACAGTCTTCTTTGATTGGATTTGTGTTTTATTTGTGTGTCATTTATCTAGGTATTTTAATTAAGTCATAGTCGTCTAGTTATTCGAGTATAAAATCCTTTCGTAATCGACGTAGTTTCTTTCCTAGCTTCCGCGTCTTTTGTGTCTCGTTGTGTCATATTGTCCCGGGTCACATCATAAATTGGTATCAGAGCCAGGTTTCTACGTGACATTTGGCATCATTGCTAAATCGGGAATTTGAGTGGGGTAAACAACAAGAGCATGCATTTACTACTTTAAAATCTTTGTTATGTTCTGCTCCTGTTCTTCGTTTACCTGATTTTACTAAAACTTTTGTGATCGAGTGTGATGCTTCGGGCATAGGTATTGGTGCAGTTCTGATGCAGGATCGCAGGCCCGTCGCCTACTTCAGTGAGAAGCTTAGTGGCGCCAGTTTGAGGTATTCAACGTACGACAAAGAGCTTTATGCTTTGAAGCGTGCATTGGATACATGGCAGAACTATCTTTGGCCCAAGGAGTTCGTGATTCACACGGACCACGAGAGTTTAAAGCACCTTAAAGGACAGCAAAATCTGAACAAAAGACATGCAAGATGGGTGGAATTCATCGAATCCTTCCCATATGTGATCAAGTACAAGAAAGGTGAAGAGAACGTCGTCGCGGACGCGTTATTTCGAAGGTATGCACTTCTGAACTTAATGCATGCTAAGATGCTTGGTTTCGAGTCCATTAAGTCGTTATATGTTGAGGACGCCTATTTCAGCCTCATTTATGCTTCATGTGTGTCGAAATCTAGAGCTATTGATGGTTATTATGTGCATGATGGGTTTTTGTTCAAGGAGTCTAAGTTATGCATTCCTATTTGTTCTATGCGTGACCTACTTGTGTTAGAATCGCATGCGGGAGGTTTAATGGGTCACTTTGGTGTACATAAGACATTGAACTTGCTGCATGAACACTTTTATTGGCCGCATATGCGTAGGGATGTAGAGAATGTGTGTAGTCGTTGCATTATTTGTCGTCAAGCCAAATCCACTTCGCACCCATTCGGCCTTTACACGCCATTACCCGCCCCTACAGCCCCTTGGATTGATATTTCTATGGATTTTATATTGGGATTACCTAGGTCTAGGTCGGGTAAAGATTCGGTGTTTGTTGTAGTTGATCGGTTCTCTAAAATGGCTCATTTCATTGCATGTAGAAAAACCGATGATGTTGTTCATATTGCCAACTTGTTCTTTGTGCATGTTGTTAGATTGCATGGAATTCCTCGTACTATTATTAGTGATAGGGATTCTAAGTTTTTAGGACATTTTTGGCGTGTTTTGTGGGGAAAATTAGGTACTAAGTTATTGTTTTCTACTGCATGTCATCCACAAACCGATGGTCAAACTGAGGTTGTGAATCGTACATTAGGAGCTTTACTTAGGTCTCTAATTAAGAACAATTTGAAGTCATGGGAAGAGTGTTTACCATATGCTGAATTTGCTTATAATCGTGTTATTCATTCTTCTACTAACATGTCTCCATTTGAGGTAGTTTATGGATTTAATCCATTAACTCCTACTGATTTGATTCATTTACCCGTTGAGCATCTAACGAGTGTTAAAGGTATGAATCGAGCTGATTTTGTTCGAGAGAAGGTTCGTGCCCGGATCGAGCACAAAGGCGCTCAAACCGCCGCCGCACATAACACGAGGTGCAAACGAGTGATATTCCAGCCCGGAGATCGTGTTTGGATCCATTTGAGTCCAGGCCGATTCCCTAACTTGAGGAAGTCAAAGTTTTCGCCCCGTGGAGATGGCCCATTCACTATTTTGAGCCGTGTTAATGATAATGCATACCGCATTGATCTCCCTGGTGAGTACAAGTGTTCTTCTACGTTTAATGTTGCTGATTTGTCTCCTTTTTCTGCAGATGAGTTCGACCAAGACGAGACTTCAAATTCGAGGACGAATTCTCTTCAGCAGGGGGGGAATGATGAGGACATCCATAGCAATGATGAAGTCAATGAAGAGCTGCAATTCAAAGGACCCGTCACAAGACTACGAGCTAAGAAGTTGCAAGAATATTTGCAAGCTATAATTCGCAAGAGGTTCGAAGCTGAAGACGGAGCACAAGGAAGCTTGAAGATGATGACATTATTGAAGATGGAAGATGGAGATCAAGATGTGGAGTGCAATACATGAAGGAGGCGTGCAAGTATGCTTTTGTTGGGCTTGATGTGTATACTTGCTATTCAGCCTAAGTTAAGCATGCATGGTGGAAAAGCCCAAAATAATTCGGCCCTTGATGATCCAATTAAGGGGATTGATTTATTAGACTATAGTATTTTATTTATTATATTTTGGATGAAATTTTGGCAGATTTTTAGTTAATATTTTCGGTTATTTTAGATAGAGTTTTGACTAGATTTTTAGATAAGGCAAGATCTACAAAATCTACCTTAAATAGAATTCTAGTTTAGGAAGTAGTCAAAGTCCAATTCTAGTCTAATTAGGACTATTATTTTCGTCCCTTAAGCCTTAGGAATTCGATCCAACTATTATAAATAGTGGATCCATATTTCATTGTTATTTAGACCATATTTGATAATTTTAAGCTTTGCTTTCAATATTGTCTCAACCCCATTTTATATCTTTGTGAGTTTAGATCTTTTAAATTCATACTCTTTAGCATCTCTAAGTTTTACAAAGGGAATTCACCGTCCACGTTCGAGGGATCGTCGGAAACTTGCTATCGAAGAGCAACTTAAAGAATTTGGCCTTGTGTACGTTCGAGATTCAAGGCAACTTTCGGGTTGTAATTCACATCGACTTTACACCATCATCAACGTCGTTCACCTTCATTCACGAGCCATCAACGTACGTTTCAAGATCAGCCACCAACGAGTTCAAGATCGTGCTCATCTTGTTTATCCCGTAAGTCCGATTCTACTCTATCATACCCTATCTACTCTAGCCCTTCTAAACCTATTCACCATCATCGAACCATCATCATTCCATCCTTTGTCCTAACCGTCCAAAACAGTCTTCTTTGATTGGATTTGTGTTTTATTTGTGTGTCATTTATCTAGGTATTTTAATTGAGTCATAGTCGTCTAGTTATTCGAGTATAGAATCCTTTCGTAATCGACGTAGTTTCTTTCCTAGCTTCCGTGTCTTTTGTGTCGCGTTGTGTCATATTGTCCCGGGTCACATCAGCTTCCGAAATGGTATTATGGAGAAAAATCGGATTTCGGGAGCAAAATTGGTAGGGAAAACAAAATTGGCCGGAACTAGAAAGAAATTGGATGGAAATTAAGGCAAGAAAGAAATAGATAAGGTAGAATCTATTTGGTTGTCGTTTACCTAGATAGACACAATCTAAATAGCCTAAAATATCTATCTAAAGTAGGAAAGAGTCTAAAAAAAACACTAATCAAGAACAATTGAAATCAAAAATAGATTAATGCAGATTTTTTATTTTTTTTGTCGAACTCTAGTTTTTTTTTTTGAAGATCGGCGCTCTTTTCTCTCTCTTTTTTTAACTGCCGATTGCTTTTATGCTTCTTTCCTTTTTTTTCTATGAATATGTGCGGTTACAACTCAATAAACACGAACACACGAACAATGAAAAATAAAGACACGACTCGGTATTGGACCACGGACAGCTATGCCGACGTGGCTTTGAATACCACTTTATGATATGAGCTCAAGGGATTCGAGATCCACACCATGACTAAGACTAAAGGAACGTAACACACAACATCTTGTAAGGGACTCAACACCGAAATTATCAGAGTGCAGAATTAAATAACGATTATGACCCGAATATCAAACTGAAATTAGACTCGATAAATAGACTCTTAGGATATCTAGATTACGACACAAATAAGTAAAACACAAGTCAAATAAATAGGCAAGAACAAGGCTAGGATAGAAATTGAAAGATGGATGATTTTTTTGGACGATTTAGGGTTAGGGTTTGTGGCGAATGAAAGGATGGATCTTACTTGAATTATGGGGATGAACACGCTGAATTGATGATGAATGATGGACGATGAACGGTTGGTGATGATGAACGTTGAAGGCAGATTGTTGATGAAGGCGACGGTGTATAGAGTTGTTGTAGAATAGAGCACAATCGAACCCCGTTGTATCACAAACGAAAATCGATTGTTGAACCACTCCAATTTAGCAATTTACCCTAGCTCTTGGATGAACTAGAACAAACCTTGATATGACTTAAAGGGTGCAAAACCTCAAGAACGTGTAAAAGAAGAAGCGGCGTTTCTTTGGGTGAGACAATGAGAAATAATTCTTTTTAATTTCAAGCAAAGTCTAAATGATAAAAAACATAGTTGATCCCTATATATACTAGATAGGGCACGAAAATAAATAAAAAGAAATACTAAGAGTTGACCGAAAATTAACTAAGAGAATTACCTTAACTAGAACTCTATTTAAGGTAATTCTAGAAAGACCAAAAATTAAATAAATAAAATCTATACTAAGATAAAATAATTCCCAACTACATTGGGCCTTCATAAAGTGGCATGTGGACTCTACTATGGGCTGCAAATCTCACCACTTTTCATCTTGGATTATTCTTCTTCAACACATAGTTAGTATGACCATACTACCCAGAGTCGGTATGCCCATACTGACCAAGGTCGAATATGCTCATATTCAACTCTTCAAGTATAAAACTCCATGGTGTGATCTTTATCTTCAATAGTTAATAAATTAACTATCTTTGAGCTGCCTTTGACTTCATCTTCTCCAACTTCAAGCTTCCTTCTTATCAACATTTGAAAATAACCTTGAAGTTGCTTAGCTCTCAAACGTGTGATTAGTCCTCTCAACTGCAGCTCGGGATCTTCATCTTCAATGCCATGCACGGCCTCATCAAAAATATTCCTATTATACTCTTGTTTATTGATTCAAAATAAAATGATTGTTGATTTCAAAGAATATCAAATTAGGGTAGATAAAGGAAATCAGAAAATTTAATGCATATCAAATAAAAAAAATAAACTATAATTTTGGTAAGATCAAAAACGAAATAAGAAACTACAATTATAGGATGTAAATAATATATATATATATATATATATATATATATATATATATATATTGCACAAACACACAATTCATATTAAATTATTCAATATTAAAAAAATTAAAAAATATGATACACAAGTACATCGCACAGAGAGAATACTAATAATGTGTATAATGAGACCGAAGTTACTTTTTAAATTTATGATTCTGAAGATATACTTAAAAGAATTAATTGATTTAAACTTTGATATGACTCTAACATGACAATATTAAAGTTATTTATCTGAATTGAATTTAGGAAAATTATATGAGCCATCGCACGTAATATGCTCCTCGCACATAAAATAATAATTTTAAAATAATAAACCCACTTATTATTTTTTGTTAAGGGACACGATAAATAAAGAAAACGATATCCCTTACGAGAGTGGAAGGGAAAATAATGTAACCCCAAAATACAAAAAGTATTACGTATCATAAATTAAAATTAACAAATACAAAAACTATTACCTATCATAAATTAAAATTAACAGAGAAGTGAACAAAAATGCATAAGCAAGGTAGAAATAAGTAGATCACAATTGAGAAAACCAAAGGTTAGTCTCCTCGCACAGCCCTAAATGTGAAAATCTATTGAATTGAACCTTAAAATGCAAGAGTTTCTTTCTAAGAAGCAAAACCACTATGCACACACTATTGGCGTATTACAGATTGGAAAACCTTCGTAATACAAGCACTCATTATATAACTTTCAACCTATCTGTGCTCACTTAATAAATGAACAGAAACCCTGACAAAACAATTGAAGAATGAAGAGACATACATCAGAATGCACACCAAAATTGAGGGGATGATACAATCCCCGAACTCAGAAACCGGAGACCGTAGCAGTGACGAACCAAAAATTGAGAAGTTGATATAATCCTGAAACTGGAAAACCGGAAGCAGCAACAGTAATGAATCAAAAATTAGTCGAGATTTATCTGCAATGCAACAAAAAAATTATAAAGATTATGTTCACAAACTAAAATTAACTTATTTGCATAAATTGCATACACCGTGATGAAAAGTTAAGTTCTCTTGATCTAAGATCCTCTAATTGGGCACCTTCTACAATCAACTAACTTTTAGTACCATAGGAAAAATTACGTGAAAAATTACGCCAAACAACTTGACATGTGCGGGTCAAAACTAGATAGAGTAAGTTCTAATCTCACAAGACCTTAAATGAAGTGAGGTCAAGACTTAAGGTCATGAAAGGACATCACACAATTAAAAAGATGAAATGTCAGCTACCGAACACCAAAAAATGATCAAGATATTAGGGAGCAATTTGAATCAAACTCTAGGGCAACTCATACTAAACATGAAAATGGGGATTTAACAAAACAGGAGAAATGGGGACATATAGCACTTTGAACATAGTTCCAAAATGGAGAAAAATCATACCAAGTTAAACAGGAGAAGAGGCAAAAGTACATTCAAGAACACTGAACAAAGGGGTTGATAGTTTAAAGTTGGTCAGTTTCTAGCACAACAATTTGTAAATATGCTATGCTTAATCAACGAATAAAACTGACAGCACATAACCTTACATAAATTTACTCTACATATTGTAATACTTTTTTTCCAATAATGATTTCATAATTGTCGTACCTTGCTTTCAAATATAATTCTCACAGCCATCATGCTAATGGCGTTCACCACATGGGAAGCTCAATAGTGCGGAGAAGAGCTTAAAACCAAAAACAACTTCACAGGGTAGCATGTCTCAGCTCTTGGGTGCAAATGCTGCTAGAGCATTAGCATGGGCGGTTGGTAGACTGCCCAAAAGAGGCTGTATTTGGTGGCCATAAATTGATATTAGATGGGAGAATGCCCGGCCTATATGCACCTTAACTTCAGGAGCTTCCACAGGTGATGCAGCGACTTGGGCAAATATGTTAACCAGCTGTGGGACAAAAGAAAGTATCTGCAAATAAAGAAAGAAATGATATCCCTCAAGAGTTGAAGACAAAAAAAAATATGCCCAAATAAAAGAAAGAGAAAAACTAACCATAAATCAAAAGTAAATTAAAAGGATATACGGTTCAAAGTGAAGGATACTGAAGAAACTTTGGCCTTAAAAGATGGCAAGTACCTGAGAATTAGATGATAAAACTAGATCACAGATGCATCCGTAGACGGATGTAGATTCTTCGTAATCCTCTTTCAGAGGAAGCACTTGCAGGAAAACAGGTAGGACCTGAAAATGAACCAGATAAAATAAGATCATGGCAAAATAGAATATTATCTTCCAGGAAAGAAGAGGATGAAGAAGAGATCAACCTGGTTCAATGGAATAGACTCTGGGTGAGACATTATCATCCTTGCCACTGCACCAGCAGCATTGTCCCTAACTGCATTATCTGGCTCAGATTCCCCAAATAATGGATACAGGCGACCCAAAACATCAGCATAGTATCTATTTCAAATATAACAAGCAAAAGCAATAAATTAGAATCAGAGAAAATATGAATAAAAAAACATCAGTCTGTGCCTGATAACTATATTAAATGAAAAGAATGCAGTCAATTAAAAAGCATAAGAAGAGATGAAGTAAATTGATATCAGAAGAAGTTTCAGGTAACTCAAAGGGAAACACAGAAAAAGGAGCAGACTGTTATGAACTTGAGAAAACGCATTACGCATGAGCAAGATAAAGTCATACGAAATGAAACAAACTGAAGACTGTATCTCGATGATTGATTGGGAAGACAATAAAGATTCAATTTGGAGCCAAGGAATTGCTATTAAAGGTATGCCACCATTTAGGCTGAAATTCCCTTTAATTGAAAAAAAAAAGTTACACTTTAATTATCGTAAAATATCTCAAAAGTAACAAAGCTAACAAGTCTTATTAGGGTATGTAGAAGAAGAATACTTCAAAACTGAGTCGCCACCATTTTTGCACAGCTCACCCACACAAAATGCTGCATTTCTCCTATTTGTTGCCTCAGGTGATCCCAATTCTTTGAGCACAAGATGCATTACGGCCTAAAACACAGTGCTGGTTTTAAGTTATTCACATTTCAATAAACTAAAGTAAAAAACAGTGTTGTTTCATTTCTGAAAAAGTTACATCGACATAGCCAGCAATTGGAGCACCCATATGCTGGGCAACTTCAGCAAGGGTTGCAACAACCATTGTCCTGTCCTGTGGTGGGCGTGACTGTTTCTGTATTAGAAAATTATAGAAACCATAAGGATTAGACAAGTAGAAAGTACTTTAGCCTAATATAGTAATGGGTTAATAGCTGCCCACTAACCGAAAATTTTATTAGAGGCTCAAATAGCTGTGAAAATATTGGAGCAAATTGAGCACCCAACACCTTGGCTAAGGCTGGAAGAAGGTCAGAAACTGCATCCATGAGCACTTCATCATGTCCGGTATCATCCTCATCAATCTCACTGTCTGACTCTATCTGCTGACACGTAGACTCCTCACGAAGCAATACCAAAGTGGCCTCCACAAGGCGAGACATATCTAAAGATGGAATGTAGGAAAAAGGAAAAACAGCTGATAAGCTTCTTTAGACAAAAATACACATGTACAAGATTTAAAGCACACACACACACGCACAACAAACACAGAGAAAGTCAAGTAGTTTCACACTTACAAGGCTCAATAGCCATGTACCCAAAATCCTTCATGATGTCAGCAACGCTCATGCAAGCCTGAGCAACGACTTCTTTATCATCATCTTCAGTCATTGTCTTTATATATATATTCAGCACAGTATCTATTGAAGAAAAATTCATAAATACCTCTTTCCTAAGAAAGACAATCACAGAAAAATTCCTAAATCTAATAAATGATTCTCACCAAGAACCTCTTTTATCTTCACAATTCCCTCCTGCAAAATAATTAAATTGAAGATTATGTCACAAAAATCTGGAAGGTGACCCTTCTACAATGGGATTTGTTATGACATTGCGGAACCTCTTAAAGTTGAAGCTGATTAAACGAACTTAAAATAATGTAGACCGAAATGTAACCACTCAACTAAAGATTCCTTGCAAATGTGTAAAATTCACAAGCTATTTATTAGCCGAATTTGAAAATGAAATATGGATCCATGCTACAAAATTTAATTTCTACAAAGATACAGAACTGAAAATTATCAAAAGATGTATCAGAATGGTTATTGTGCACTCACATTGTGATTTTGGAAAACCGCTTGTACTGCTGCCAAAATATCTGGCAATGAAATGAAAGTAAGAGTAGATATCGTAGTAGCATACACTAATTGATAGTTGAATACAATGAGATGAGCATCAAACCAAGAAAATGTAAAAAGCAAAAGCAATGTCTAGTTCATAATAAAGAGGAATAAATACTGAAGAAGCTTGAAGCATAATCTTTGAAAACCACAATCAAATAAATTTGTCCACTCTAAACTTGAATTAATAACACCAGAAAGCTTAGTGTCTCACACTCAGATAAAAACTAGATAAAGAAACAAGATCTAGGAAGATGCTATTGCAACGGAAAGCGCATTATCAACACAATCAAGCATTCCAGAAAATTGGCAGGTTTGCATCTCAACAAATATCCACAGCAATATTTGGTGAATTCATTACAAAAACCACAGCAAATATCAGAAAGGATGCAGTAATCTTCATGGGGACTTGCACAGAAAGCACTTACTGGAGTCAAGCTTTGAGTTCTCAATAAATATAACTTTAGTGTGATATTGTGACATAAATATGTACAAACACAATGCAACTTACAGTGAAAATAAACATATACATTAAAAAAAAGAAAAAAAAAGGAATCTGCAGAAGCAGGTGTCAAGCATGAATATAACAAATCTATGAAAGATCGTTCTCTGTATAGAAAGTCAAGCAAACAACGAGCATTATCACTCACATTTTAGTGAACTTATTGCCTGAAGACGAACATCCTCATGAAAGTATGCTGAATGTCTAACTAAAATCTTCAAGGTCTCCTCTATGTACCTGTAGTGAAATTAAGGTAACCAATTATGGAAATATCTCATTGTCCCATCTATGCGTAGATAACCATATGCACAAGCACACACATATAACGATAAAGGATACGGTGCATAAGAACTCTTTGTGTGCAGAGCAAATAAGCCAAGAGCTTGAGTAGCAGCTGCCTTTTCATCCAAAACACCTGTTCTTACACTAATATTACGAACTCTAGGTTCATCATGTGCTTCATCATCAGAAGAAACACCACCAAACCCATTGACATTGTCATCAGAATCAGAGTCATCAACATCAACAGCAGAGCCGTCATCAAGGTTGCAAGAGGAAAAGGCCAGAGGAACTACATGTGGAAGGTACTGTTCCAAGATTCAATGCATATCGTTAGTTGTCAGATATCTAGGCACGTGTTTTAATGAATTATAGAAGAAATACGACCTGAGGAAACCCATCTTCTAAAAGTTCTGCTACATTGCTGAAGAATCCATGAGTGTACTCCCGGAGTTCACTAAACTCCAACCCAAAACCCTGAAACATCAAATCACTCAAACCAAAATCCCAAGTAATAACTACAAGACATTAAAAGGTAAAAATCTTCATACAGATATTGCAGCTTCAATGAAGGCAGGCAAAATTGGTTCCATTCTCGCCCTCCCAACAGACATTGCAACTATGCCAGCTAACTCAGTAGCCCTTGCTCTTGACCGGAGGTCCTCATCATTTGTAAGAACCATAAAGATTTTCATCAATTCAAGAACCCTTTCAGCATATGGAAGAAAAGCTTCTTCGGAAGCAGATGCAACTGAACCTATTGCAGACTACAATACCAGCAAGCAAAATGTTGAGAATGTTGAAAAATTTAACAATTTGGAACATTAAACTGCCAATGCACAAGCAGGGTACCATGCATGTCTCCTGTAAATTACGAGGACTATTTTGGAGAGCACCGAGTAATTTTCCCATTAAAGGATCCAGAAAAGGAAGAATTTCTTCACCCATGTTCTCACAAAATGCTGCGAGTGCATAATATGATTTCTCCTGTTAAGAGACAAACTACCCATTATGAGATTAAGCGAAGAGAATACCATATAGACCTATTGCAAGTTCTTGTATTCATCTACCTTGACTTCATCAGATGCATCCTCTAGGGCATTCAACATACAAGGAAGAACAATTTCATGGTGAGATACTATCTCAGGCTGCAGATGCTCAGCAAATTGACCAAGTGCAAAAGACGCAGCTCCGCGTACCATTTGCTCAGGATCTCTAAGAGCTCCCAAGACAATACGAAGCATAGGTTCCAGTTTGCCCTTCATCAACTCCAAGCATCCCTCAGATATAACACCTAGAGCTGTCACTGAAGCTTCCCTGAACTTTGGATTCGCATCCTGACTGCCCAAAGAAGAAAACTCAAAAACAGGAGGAAATACTTGCTTTGACAGATTTATAGCCATTGTATCAATAACTTCTGCAGCAGCTCGATCAGGTGCCAGATCATCATCTTCATCTCTGTTTGTTGACTCTGCAAGTAAAGGGCACATGATTTGCAGGATTTGTCCAACCAACTTGTACTTTTTAAGGGAACTTGATTTATATCGTGCAAGCCATGAAATTATTTGAATAGCCTAGCATAAATGAAGCAAATAGAAGTCAAGCCATCTCTCCAAAAATAGAATGCTAAAACTGGTGGGAAATATTGTGCTCAGTGCTGTTAACCTGATGACGTGTATTTGGTTCCAAATTAGGACTCGAGCAAACTTCAAGAGAAAATTGAACAATGGCTTTTACAGATTCCCCAAGGAGGGGAGCAGGAGACTCGATCAACTCATCAAAGATCTCGAAAGCAATCACAGCAACATCCTCATCACCCGAAGCAAGGCATTGTCTCGATACATTCAAGATGCTCGGAATAAACTCTCGGAACTTGATCTACAAGATACACGCATTGGCCTTAGGAATGCATAATAATTGTAAATAGGAAATTTTAAAAAAAAGGCCAATCATCAGATCATCACCTCAATTTTAGTAATAGTGCATATTAAAGCATTTATAAAATTAGTGTATGAAAATCCATTTAAATTATGGATAGGAATACTATATTCACCACATAGTCAAATGACAATAATAAAAGGGTAAATAAGCTTTAGTATCTCATACTACTGATGAAATTGCAATTCTATCCCATACTATTCGGAAGGGCATTTTAATACCTGAACTATTGAAAAACTATTCAAAACTATTCTCGTTGTTATTTTTCAGAACCTAAAAAATGGCCCGAAAAATGACATGGAGAATTGTTTTGTTAGTGAAACATGACATTTAATCCCCAACTATTGATGAACTTCTCTAAAGTGTATGCCATGTCATTTATCAGGTTCCGAAAAATAGGTCCGAGGATAGTTTTGGGCAGTTTTTCAATAGTTTAGGTATTAAAATTTCATTTTGAATGGGATAGAATTGAAATTTTGGCAATAGTATGGGATATTAAAGCCTAATTACCCTAATAAAAAAAGTAAATAGTGCTCTTGTATTGCTACAATAGTCATGTTTAGTGGTCAACTCATTACTATCATCAGTCGGGTACCAAAAATAACTTCGAGGATAGTTGAGTAGTTTTTCTATCGTTTGGGATAGAATTACAATGTTGGTAATAGTATGGGATGTTAAAACTTAAAACCAATTTACCCTAATAAAAAAAGTAAATCGTGCTCTTGTATTGCTACAATAGTCATGACTCATCACTCATGTGTAGTGGTCAACTTACTACTATCATCAGCCTGCATCAAATTCTAAGCCCGTCCTACTTCATAGAAACAGGTAAAGCTTAGGTGCATAGCTTGTAATTCCTAGGAACTAGTCTTACCATAACATTGAGGAATTTGAAATAGGAACCAACTACATTACCTAATCTCACAACACAATATCCTAAATTCCTTTTGGAATATTAAATGACTGATGTTAAATCAATTTAAGATATTGTGAGCTTAGGTAAAAATATAATTGATTTGCCTAAACTGTATTTTACCTAAGCTCACAAACAACATGAGTTGACCGTCATTAAACAGGACATTATACGAGTATCTCTATATAATTTGTAGTAATGTAGTAGGAACCAGAGAAAGCCAATAGTGCAGAGAAAACTATAACTTACTACTTCTGTCTCATCATGAGTGAACTCCAAAAAAGAGCCAACTGCCCTGATGCAGGAAAACACAAATGTGAGCACCTTCCATATATATATGTATATATATATATATATATAAAGTATTAGCATTCCCAATAAAATCTTCAAGCAACATCTTACTTGAGAGCAGCAACTCTAACACGATTACTGGTCTCATCCTGAAGGCACTTTAGTAGTAGAGCCTGCAGATCTGCAAAATATGGTCGAAACGAATTTCCAATAGTCTCTGTCAAGGAGCTGAAAAGTATCAAAGCCACCTAGGAGAAGAAAAAGATTAGTTAAGCTAAACATGCAAAGTTGAAGATTAAAAAAAAAGCAAAGAAGGAGAAAAGACAGATTAAGTTGATATTAAGTTTAGCTTTAAAATGAAAGTTTAAGTATACAGTCTTCTAAAAAGACACAAAAAAAGGAAGGATTTGCATCAGCACATGTGAGATGTTTATACATACAGGATAGATTATGGAGATTTAAGCCAAACTATTCAAGCGTTTGATCAACTTTCAACAGTTCTATAGAAGAAGGTCAAAATGTGCTGCATCTGTTAGGATAATTTAGGAAAAAACGCAAGGATAAATTCAATAAGAAGATATGCAATGAGAAAGGAATGGCGATCTGAGAAGATGATAATCCAGTTACCATAATGGTGAGAGATGGAGAAAGAAATGCTTATAGTTACACTTCCATGGTTTTAAAAGACAAGCAAGAGGTGCGCCTCTCAGGACGAGGTGCCCAGAAACCACTGCCAAGGCGCCACCTCATGGCCGTCTTATGAGGCTTCAGCCTCAGATCGGCTGATGAGGCGGTCGTGCCTCAGTCACTAATGCCTACTTTATTTTTTTGGCTTTTTTTCTGGTGGGATATTTTATATTTGACTTAATAAACCCTAAGTTTAAGTCTGGCCCATGTGTTTCTACTCCTAATCTACTCGCCTCGGCCTCACAATCATCAATCGCGATATAGGAAAAAATAAATAAATAATTCTGCTCTTCATCTGCTTAACTGCTCCAGCTCGGCTCCCTCTTCTCGTCTCCTCCAGCTTGGCATACATGAAGACACTTACATGTAACCTGCTCTGTCTTCATCTGTTTTTTCTTTCTTTTTTTTAGATGTTGTCATGTTTCTTGAGCAGCAGGCAGCAGCAGCTAAAGCTTTCTTTGTAATATGCTGCCTTACATTCTAAAATTTTAAGTAATGTGCTGCGGCTGCTGCCTTATATTTTCAAGTATATGCTGCCTTAATTTTTAACTAATTTATGTGTTAAGGGGCTGTTTTTCATGTGTTTAAATGTTGGAAAAGGGAGAAAAGTTCAAGGACTTGTGGATGAGGAATTTGATTAGGAAGAAGAACTTGGAGGAGAGAATGAGAGTGAAGATGGAAATTGATCCAATTAATATGACTATTATATGTTAACTTTGCATTTAGTTTCATCAAATTTATGACTTTTTATGAAATTTATGGTGTTTGTTATGATTTTATGAGTTTATGTGCAAGGTTATGAACTATAAATTATGTTTATTCTTATTGTATTGTAGTGTGGCTTACGCCTTGAGGTACTACGGGAAAACGCCTTAAGGCTAAAAACTGTGTTTTAAAACCTTGTTGACTAGTATAGTGTTTAAATATAACTTGAATATATTTTATATCTCTATTTATGGATTGCATATAGCTACACGGACAAGTCAATTCACACTTTTGGAATTTCTTTTCATGCATGCACCTCATAAAGAGTGCCCAAAATACACATATGTAGGGAAAGAGTAGACGGGCAATGGAGTAACTCATCCAAAAATAATGAAACAAAAATCCTAGAAAATAACTAGAAGTCTAGAAAGGACTTTCATATTCTGCACAACTAGCATAGTGCGATAGCAAACCTCTCTATGTTCCTCCTGTGCACTTTGACTGCACTGGAATAGAAATGGCAACAAATCAGACCATTCTCCAGCTGGGACGGCATATTTTGCAATGATGCTGACCACATTTGCACTAGCTCGCCTCACTGGTGGACTGCAGAAAAAAGAGATGACATGAGTGATTCTAGTTATTGGGCGCGCAACTTAAGGAATTAATAGCACCGCATGCAAAAAAAAATAAAAATAAAAATAAATGAACAACAAATGATTCACGAGTATTCAAAATTGTTTAGAACACAAGAATGTTGAAATTTCTTCCAATGACTAAAAGGGCCAAGCTGATGTCATTGCAAGATATGCATTTCAAGAATTCCACACAGCACTACAAACGAGACACCGTTGAAAATGAAGCTCGACATTAAAAATTTATTAAATTTCGCCCTCGAAGTACACTGAAAGTATTTATGAAACCAAGCTCTGAAACAAATCATATTGAAAACCAGATGAAGATTCAGAAGGACTCAATTGTCAATTAGTTTATCATAAAAGGCTCCCAACGAAAATAACTAAAATGGAAAGAATTTCATCCACCAATTCAGCATGGAAATTCTTTAAAAAGCAAAATCTTTCTCACTGTTACTAAAATTAAATCAGAAAATTATAAGCGGGTGGAAACCTGTGCTCCACGGTGATGCTCTCAATGAGAGATTGCTTGACCAGCTGGCGGAGCTGCGGCGACAATTTGCCCCAGTGGCCGGTGATCTTCTTGCGGAGGAGAACGGCGGCGAGCTGACGGACGTTGGGGGTCTTGGCGGTGCGGAGGTGGTGGACCAGCGCCGGCACCACCTGCGGGTCCTTGGCCAACCGCTTAATCTGATCCTCGGCCTGCCGCCGGGCATCATTGTCCGGCATCAAGAACTGAATCAGCAGAAGCTCCAGCGACTGCGCCATCGCACACTCACTGCTTGTTTGGTGCGTGAGAGAGAGGAAGGAGGCTAGGGTTCCTAACTCCCTTTGTTTTTCCTTTTCCTTTATATACAAGGAAGGAGCAACGGCGGCGGGTGTTTTTAGCTTTTGCTGAGAAGGGTGAAGTGGGGTTGCGACTGTGCGGGGATTTTGTAGACACGCGCTTTCCACGTGCGTTTTGGTAAAGTCTTCACTTACATGCAGAGCTGTTTATTTTCGGCTATTTCAAGCGGGCGCGTGGTCTCACGCGGGCATGTCATGTGGCGTCCACGTACGGCGCGTGAGGCCCACGCGCCCGTCTTCTTTTTTTTTGCAATTTAAAAAAAAAATTATACTTGTTTTTATCATACTTGATACATTTTTTCTTACCGCATGGTACTTTTTATTGTAGTTGGAATGATAGTAATAATCTCAGCTTATACATGTCTTTATGGTACTTGATACTTTTCTTCTTACCACATGGTACTTTTTAATTTACCGAACTCGTGTTTTGCTTTCATTTACAAATTATTGTAATGATGATTGTTTTAGATTAATCTTAACACATACAATAAAAACACTGAAAAAAAAAATCAGAATTTGAACTAAATAAACTAGTATAAAATAACTAGCAGAGTGCAGACCCCTTACTTTTTAATGATACAGATGGTACTTTTCGAATGTTTTGTGATACTTTTTAATAGGAAGATTGGTACTCACTTTGGAGAGTTTTTTTTTTATGGGTTGACCCAGTCAAAGCGGGTTGACCCGCGTTGACCGGGTCAAAATGGGGTTTTACTGACCCATCTCATATAGTGTTATTTGCATTATGATGCATGCAAGTTTTTGCCAAAGTCTTTTATTGTTTTCCGTAAAAGTAATAGAAGTTAATATATTGTCATTAGTTATTTTGTTAGAACATCTTCTACCCTACTGGTTAGGGTACTATTCCAATCAATAATATACTATTTAAATATTAATAAAATTGCATTTGATAGATAATAAAAAAATATTAAAATCTTACGGGTACTAACCAATACCCGTAAGATTGAATTTTCTCTGTAGTGGTTGGAAATATGTTGAGGTATTACTCAATATATTCAACACCATGGACAAATTTACTATTGTGGAGGTAGGGTTGATCCTAATGATTTGGCTAGTTAAGTCGAGATAAAAAATGAGGTTCCTGTTTTTCATTTAATAATTTAATAAATAAATTGAACAACATATGTCATATGCAAAATATTTATATTACGGTTACATACAACTCGTCTAACATTTTAGAAGCAAAAGTATGAATCAAATATGTACAATCAAGTTCTTCAATAATTCATTTCTCAATCGATAACATAGCTAGTCCATTCAACTCTGGCGGCCTCTGGGATGGCGGTTGTTTTAATTAGCAAAAAGGATAACATAGCTAGTCCATTCAACTCTGGCGGCCTCTGGGATGGCGGTTGTTTTAATTAGCAAAAAGGTAAAAGAAATGACTTGCAAAAAGTAAGTAACAAATTTCGAACACTTAGTCTCCTCATTCATTAAGCGGCGCATTTCCACTAGGTTAACTTCATTATTAATACATTTATACAGCTATGTATATATATATATATAATAATTTTGAAAAATTTAGGGTTCCTACTTTTTTCGTATTTTTCAGAGCCTGAGTTATGACAAGTTCAATTTCTCTCGTATTTTTGTATCTTTTTTCTCATTCTTTTATCCTTTGGTTTTCTCTTTTTTGAGTCGGAAAGAGCCAGTTTGGGCATAAGTGAGGCAGGAGGCAGTAGAATCACCTATGGAGGGCCAAATGATACCAAGATAGGCAACAACTTCTCAGCGGAAAGCTGTCTCTTGAGCCTGGCAGAAATGTCCACCATTCCAGCAGTGCTTAAGGAGAAGTTCGTGATCGTGCCCACAGTAACCCTAGGGTGATTGCAGAAGAAGAAGATGAGACTGGGCACAAGATCAACATTACAACTGAGACTAGAGCAGCGCACCCGAGTCACCGAGGGCAAAATGAGCTAAATAAGGCAAGTCTGACTGCATTCCTGGATTCTAGGAGACGGATCGGCTATCTATGGAAGAATAGATATCGGTGTGATACCCCAACCCTTTTTGCTAAATTATAAATTATAATTTTAGTAAATGATTTCGAATTAATATTATTTGAAAATTAATTATGTTGATAAGATGTTGGTATGTTTGTATATTATGCCGTTGTTTTAATGCAGGTTGTCCCACTTGAGCCAATACGTCCTAAGCACGGTGATATTATACTGAGTGTATAATACATGTTAACATTTTAATATTAAAAATTTTCGAGTTATATGATAATGAATGAGGGTGATTATATTTAATTTTGTGTTTGCCGTAACTTGAACACCCTAACGCTGAGTTGATCGAGGGTCTCGCTGAGTTTCGGCAGGGTTTCATCCGGAGGTCATAACTTTTGACTCGGTTGGAACCACGAGACCCAATAGTACTCAAATCGAAGCTCTTTCAAAAATCTACACGTCTGAAGTGCGACCTGCTCCAGGCCGCGTAACAGAGGCCCTGAAACACGATCGTCGGGTGCGACCTCCTCCAGGCAGTGTGCCAAGAGGTTTGCAACACGACCTCGAGGCGCGACCAGTTGGGTCGCGTGGCACCACTTCAGAGAGCTATTTTTCTTTGTCTCGAGCGCGACCTCCGAGCGCGACCACCCCTAGGTCGCGCCCTGTTTCGGAAATTCCATCCTATAAATACCACACTTCACTCATTCCTCTTCATTTTCTTCATCTACTTGGGCGATTTCCTCCCAAATCCTCTCAAGAAAATCCTTCAACTTTTGGAGTGGATTCTCTCATCATCATCCATCAACCAAGGTAACTTCATATCCTCTTCACCTTGGTGATTAAACACCATTTTCATGTTGATTTGAACTCAAGGCTTATATCCAAAAATTAGGGTTTTCGATTTTATTGATCCTCTTACCTAGATATCTTGAACATATGGTTTACTTTCCTCCTTGAAGCTATATGTGAAGTTATATCGAATTCCTATGGTTCATTGTTGCTAGAGTTGGAATTTTTGCCCTAATTTCCCCTTGTTTTGTTGATAGTTGGTTGGGGGTGTTGTAATGGTCTTATGAAATTGATTTTCATGTATGTTATAGACCTAGGATGGAAGTGCATGTATTGGAAATTATGAGTTTAAAGGATTTAAATTGTGTCTTGTTCTTGTGGCTTAAATGGGTGCACGTAACGTGTTCGATTAAATGTTTCAAAGAGTTTTAATGTGTATTTTAAGTCCAAAATCATAGTATGAGCTTGTATATCCATGGTTGTGTATGTGGATATGTATGAAAAACCTTAAGGCATGTAAAGCATGTGTTTGGTCAAAATTATGAAATAATTGTATAACTCGACATCTAAAATGAAAAAGGGGATTTAAAGGTGCTAGGCGACGTATTGGGGTTTGAGGAGGACAATTTGTGCACGACAAAGGAGTATTTCAAGGTTGAAAGGATTTTTAAAGCGTCTCATAAGGTGGGGTAACTCTAAACTGTGAACACGTGTAAAGTTATAGTTATTGTTGTGCTTTGATTGTATAAGTATGAAGGGTCTTCGGACCGGTGAAATGAAAGAGATCCTTCGGGGTCGACAAAGAGATCCTTCGTGATCGACAAAGAGGTCATTCGGGATCGATATAGACTTGTTAATGTCCTCCCTGTGGGATAATAAGCCTGCGAGCATCCCTACAGGGCCAAAGATGTTCATTAACAGAGGCATCATGATGTTTGGACCCTACGGGGTTGAGACTAGTCTCCACAAAGTAAAGAAGTATCCATATGTTATATTTTCACTTGTGCAATTGGCTATAAATGTTTACAGTGTTCCCCATTGAGTATGTTGTTAAATACTTACCCCATTCATTCAATGAATTTCAGATTGAGAAGTCGAGGCCCGAGTAGGAGCGTTGTGAACAAAAGAGAACCCCTACGAGCTTGTGTTTATTTTTGCATGCTCTTCTTTTGAAATACTCACATTGTTAATATTACATTGATCATTCTCCTTTTGTTTTTATGATCAATGATCATTGGGATGAGAATAGCCCTATTTTGTAGTTATGATGTATTTAACTTGATATTATGCAAAACATTTTAAAGGCGGGTCGTTCGACCTTGGAGCCTTCTATGTGCGAATTATGTCAATGAACCTTTATGCTATGTATATTAATTTATGTTGATAGACGGGCGGGTTGTGTAAGACCTATGAGCCCGATAGGTTAGATGATTGTATGATTTTGTGAATGGGCTTACACGATGCTTTTACTTAACACTATATTGTGTGATGAAATAGATATGATAGGTTGCATGTTATAATTGCGAAAAATCTATATTGAGAATTATGATGTCTTAACTTCTCATGCTAATTGACCTTAGCTTCCGCTCAATTAAATATAAACACACCCTAATAAGTAAGTAAATTGTATGTTAAGTGACGTGGCCAAACAGAGTGGTTTGGGGCGTTGCAAAGTGGTATCAGAGCAGGTCTACGCTCCTGTAGACTTGTTCTGCATGTGTTTAATTTATGAATGAGAAATGTGGGTGGTTGTTCACGACGGCTACTCGGCTTGACTCCGATCCTAAGGTATGTACTCTTAAAGGTTTTCAAGTGTGAGTAATATGAAATGAGGGTGTCGGGAAAGAAGTTAAAGAGTTGAATAATCGTGATAGCATGATAAAGAAAAAAAGAATAGTCCGAAGTTGGACAATAAAGATGAATGAAATGTATATATCTGTTGTCACGATCAACTATGATGTTTTAAATTCCCGATACACGCTTCAAAGAAATGAAATCTTGAGAGTTGTGTGCTTTCTTGATGAAATGATGAAAAGTGCTTTTGTAGTCCTCGAATTAGCTTTAAGAATGATATTAACTTATCGAGCTAGTATGCCTAAGAGCTTTAGGATGCCTCCGCGTCGTGCTCCTGCTTCGCAAGAAGCAGATGAATCAAGTAATGAATGGGGTGGTCTCTATGATCTCCCACCAGGAAAGAACTGGCCCGACTTTGCTCGAGGCTTCCTTAAGACGCTCCAAGGTCTCATGGCCCAGAAAATGGGGCGAGGAGGAATAGCTGAAGGAGCAAGGCTCCAAACAGAGCCGTTCGACGTAGTCGAGCAGTTTAGAAGAATGGGGCCATCTAGGCTTAAAGGAAGTGAAGGTCCCGAAGCGACAGAGGAATGGATCCGGGAAATGGAGCGGATCTTCGAGCACATTCAGTGCACCGAGGTGCAGAAAGCCTCCTGTATTATCTTCTAGCTTTCAGAAGAGGCGAGCTTCTGGTGGGAAACCCATTCCCGAACTCTCCCGCTATGAGGAATGACGTTGATCGAATATGAAAGGCGGTTCAACCGTCTCTCCCGCTATGCTCCGTACATTGTGGATACGGATGAAAAGAAGGCTCGACGTTTTGAGCGTGGTTTGCGTCCCGAAATTGTGGAAATTCTATTGGGCCAAAGGTTGAGGACCTATGGCGAAGTGATTGAGAGGGCCCAAGCCATCTCTCATGGGCTCTAGTTGGACTAGAAGGAACAAAGGCAGCGTGAGGCCTTTGGCAAGAGGAAATGAGAGCCGCAGGATAAAGGAAAATGGAAAGCTCCTATACAAAACAAACCGTGGCAGCAGAGGCCAGGCCCACAGAAAGGAAGCAATGATAGGGCTCCTTACCCTAAATGCCAAAAGTTCCATCTAGGAGAGTACCGTGCAGGGTAGAGGGTCTGCTTTACATATGGGGACCCGAGTCACATGTCCTATAACTGCTCGAAGAAGAAGAAGGAGCAAGAAAGAAAGGTGAAGCCCCTATTATTTGCTTTGGAGGGCGAGGAAAAGAACCCTAATTCAGGTGAGGATACTATGTTAGGTATTCTTCAAGTATCAGATGTTCCAGCTTTAGTGTTATTCGATTATGGTGCATCGCATTCCTTTATATCTGCAAGTTTCTATTCCAAGCTTGGTATTTCATGCAAAGATAGTGGTGAATTGTTAGAGATCAGTATTCCTTTGGGAAAGAAAGTTTCTTCTAGTAAGATGGCGTATGGCCTGAAGCTAGAAATCAATGATAAAGTGCTGAAAGCAGATCTCCATGTCTTAGAGATGCATGATTTCGACGTAATCCTGGGTATGGATTGGTTGAGTGGGAATCATGCCACGATTCGATGTCGTGATCGTGAGGTCGAATTTGATTTTCTGGGTAAGCCTAAGTTAACCTTCTATGGTGCAAGAACGAGGCCAACTCAGAGAATCATTACAGCAATGAAGGCAATGAAATTGTTGAAGAAAAGAGGATGTTAGGGATTTCTCATTAGCATAGTGGAGTCAAGGTCCACTAAAGTGCAAGTGTCAGACGTGCTAGTAGTCAACGAATTTCCCGAGGTGTTTCCAGATGAGTTGCCAGGGATTCCTTCTGACCGTTAGATCGAGTTCACCATCGACCTAGTGCCAGGTGCGGCACCAATATCTAAAGTTCCGTATAGAATGGTGCCAAAGGAGTTGCAAGAGCTCAAAGTTCAACTTCAGGAGTTACTTGACAACAAACTAATCCGACCAAGTGTTTCACCATAGGGAGCACATGTGCTATTCGTGAAGAAGAAGGATGGGTTAATGCGAATGTGCATTAATTATAGAGATTTGAACCGGTTAACGATCAAGAACAAGTATCCGCTGCCAAGAATTGAAGACTTGTTTGATCAACTGAAGGGAGCCGGTGTGTTTTCGAAGATCGACTTGAAGTTCGGCTATCATCAATTGAAGATCAAGGAGAGTGACACCCCAAAGACAGCATTTAGAACACGATATGACCACTATGAGTTCACGGTGGTACCTTTTGGATTAACCAATGCGCCGGGAGTCTTCATGGACTTGATGAATCGAGTGTTCCATCCGTACCTTGACCAACTTGTGATAGTCTTCATCGATGACATCTTGATTTATTCAAGAAGCAAGAAGCAACACGCTGAGCATCTCAGAATCGTATTGGAGACGCTAAGGAAAGAAGAGTTGTATGCAAAATTTTCAAAATGCGAATTCTGGTTGGAGCGAGTGGCATTTCTTGGCCAGGTGGTGACATCAAATGGAATCGAAGTGAATCCGTCAAAGGTGGAAGCTGTTAGCAATTGGAAGACGCCATCGAATGTTAATGAAGTCCGAAGTTTCTTAGGATTGGCAGGCTACTATAGAAGATTTATCGAGGGGTTTTCCAAGATATCGGGTCCTTTGACAAGATTGACGAGGAAGAATGAGAAGTTCCAATGGAGCGAGAAGTGTGAGCAGAGTTTTCAAGAATTAAAGCGACGTCTCGTGTCAGCCCCAGTGTTGACCATTCCTGATGGGACTGAAGGCTTTGTCATCTATAGTGACGCCTCGAAGAAATGACTTAGGTGTGTTTTGATGCAACATGGAAAGGTAGTGGCGTATGCATCAAGACAGTTGAAGATGCATGAGCATAATTATCCGACGCATGATCTCGAACTAGCTGCCGTAGTTTATGCATTGAAAATTTGGAGGTATTATCTTTATGGGAGCAAGTGCGAGATTTACACTGACCACAAAAGCTTGAAGTACTTCTTAACCCAGAAGGAGTTGAATTTGCGTCTGATGAGGACATCCATAGCGATGGGGAACTCAATCAGGAGCTACAATTCAAAGGCCCCGTCACAAGACTACGAGCTAAGAAGTTACAAGACTATTTGCAAGCAACAATTCGCAAGAAGCTCGAAGATGAAGACGACGTGCAAGGTAGCTTGAAGATGATGACCTCATTGATGATGGAAGATGGAGATCAAGACATGGAATACAATACATGAAGAAGTGCACGTGTGCATGTGGATGTGTGCATGTGTGCGAGTGAAGAAGCCCACGACCAAGCTTGAAGAGGCCTAAATAATCGGCCCTTGATGATCCAATTAAGGGGATTGATTTATTAGACTATAGTATTTAATTTAATTTAATTTAGACTATAGTCCAAGTCAGATTTTTATTTAATTATTTGAATAATTTTCGGTCATGGACTTCTAGTTTGACTAGGTTTTATTTAAGGCACAATTCTACCTTGAATAGAATTCTAGTTTATGAAGTTTCCTAGTCTAGTTCTGGCTTGTTTTGGAGTCTTATTTTTCAGCCATAATGATGTGATTTTCGGCCATGCTCTATTATAAATAGAGCCTCATTGTGACATTCATACTTTAGACCATATTTGATAATTTAAGCTTTGCTTTCAATATTGTCTCAACCCCGATTAATCTTTGTGAGTTTAGATTTTAAATTCATACTCTTAGAACTAGCAATTCTAGGTTTTACAAAGGGAATTCGCCGACCACATTTGAGGGATCATCGGAAACTCGCTACTTGAAGATCAACTTAAAGAATTTGGCCTTGTGTACGTTCGAGATTCAAGGCAACTTTCGGGTTGGGATTCACATCGACAACACATCAAACCATCAACGTCGTTCGGCGTCATTCATCATCATCATCATACGTTCCAAATCCAGCCCTTGTTTGAGTCAAGATCATCGTCGTCCAAATCCATTTGTAAGTTCGTTACAACTCTAACATATCCTATCTACCCTAGCCCTTCTTCACCTATACCATACCATCGAAATTCCTTCACCATTACCGATTCTTTAACCTTCCAAAGCAGCCCTCTTTGTTTGGATTTTGTGTTAATTTCGTGTGTCATAGTCTAGGTATTTTAGTTTCGTCCTAGTTGTCTAGTTTATCGAGTATTGCTCCCTTACTTCACTGACATAGTTTCTTTCCTAGCTTCCGCGTATTTATGTCGTGTCGTGTCCCATAGGTCTCGGGTCATATCATAAATTGGTATCAAGAGCCATGTCGGTTTATATCGTTCGTGGTTCCATACTCGTTTATTTGTTTTTAAGTTTTATCGAGTTGTAATTTATTTTCCGTATCATTCCTAGTATAAAAACAAACATACGATCAGAAAAAAAAGAGAAAAACCAATCGTTCAAAAAAAAATCGGATAAAAAAAAAGAAATCTGAAAATTCGAAAAAAAAGAAGTATATCCATTGTTTCCTTTTATGTTCCTTTATTTTTGGTACTTACCTTGTAGTACAAGTCTTAGTTGGTTATTTTCTTTTAGATCTTATTTTCTTTTTGGAAATTTCCTTCCAAGTTATTTTATTTTTGGTAACATTCCTTAGGTGTCATATTTTATTTTTAGATCTTTCTTTTTAGAATCTAGGCTAATTAAGGTATTTAGATTGTGTCACATAGATTGATACATATCCAAATCACCCTATTGCCTTATTTAATTCCTTTTTCCTTATCCTATCCTATCTCTTTCCTTTTTCTACCTAAATTTATTTTTGGACTTCCTAATCTAATTGGGACTTCATTAATTGATCTAATCCTTTCCTTCCTACATCTACTATACTCGACCACCTCCCTATCTACACCACCATACTTGACAGCCCCCATACACTCCTATACTCATCTATACTCGTTCCATACACACCAAATTCATCCTTGTTCCGAGAGTAGCATACCCGCCCATTCCCAGTGCAAGAGAGCCGATTCCCATACCGCCATATACACGGTTTTCACACACTATGCACCCATATATTGAGTGATACACGAGTGGTAAAATCAAGAGTGAAAATACACAAGTGACGTGAGATTGTGAGGTCCTACCTTGTTTTTCGTTACGTTTGTTCGTTTTGTAGGTATCATGAAGAAAGGTACCCGTCCCGAGTCATCCATGACTCCACCCGTTGACCCTCAGTCGACCATGTCACCTTTGTGTTGGTTATGTATACTAGAAGACTTGTCTTTGTATACTTTTCTGATGATATGATGATATGAAATGAAAGTTATTACAGTCACTGTTTGCATTTAGATTATGTTTTATAATTGTTCTATGCAATGTTCCATATACTTACATTGTAGATGATATGGTGTGGGGAGTCATACGGTAAGATCATATCATTAGAACCTTGTATTGTATTAAAGAGCTCACGACTTAGATGGTCCTGAACACACCATCGGTACACCGTATAATAATCTGATAAGTTAGTTTATCTTGACTAACTGATTATTCTAGTACACTCGTTTGTGTATTGAGGAGGATCATGATAAGATACTATTCTCTATCTCTGACCCAGTTACTGAGAGAATAAAGATCCACAGAGTTCGGGTTCTGAACTCATGTGATATTGGCGAGCATATGTGTGCGTTGTTTATTACTTTGATTTATCAATGTGTTCCTTTTTGTAGATCGAATTCGATATCTTGGGTAATAACAATGTATACATGATGTCTCGAGCAGTATGCATGAGCACCGTGTCCTAGTGCGCCAGGTTGATGATGTTCTCTTGAGGAAACACAAGTTCATGTTGAAACCCTGCAGGTGGAATTTATTCCTTACATGGTAAAGCTTGTATGGTACTACTCAAGGTTTTAGAGATTAATTAATTATAGCTGTCAGAGGCTGACATAATTAATTAATAAACATTATATCCTAAACACGGGAAATGGCTGGACTAAAGGAGAAAGCATATTCGAAAATATGTATTAAATTGGTAGGTCAGTTTTACTTCTTTAGTGGAATAAAAGTAAAACTTAATTTATTTAATTATATCCTAAGTTTATTGGATATTAGATATTAAATAAATTAGTGGGCCAATTTAATATTCTTCTAGATCCATGTTGTAGCCCAATATGACTGAAAGTGGACTGGATATAGAACTTGAGATAGAGGCCCAGCCCAGTAGGGCTGGAACATGAAATTTCGCCCCTCCCTATATATAAGAGGAGGGGGGCACGAAATTTATAGAGATATTATCATAAGAAATCAGCCCCTCTTTGTCTGTCAAAGTTATCCACAAATTTCACAATTCTATCTAGTAGTTTTCAGTCCACTCTGAATCTAGATACAGTCCGGGAATACAACAGAAGATCTTGGAGTGGAATTGTGTAGTGGTCGTGTGTGACATAAGTGGCACCATTATCATTGTTCATTCAACAACAAGATCAGATCTTTAATCTTGTCCTCAGACCGTCTGTCGATTTGTAAGTAGATTCGTTTTCTATATCTTCCGCTTTATTAGAATCGAATCTGTTTTACATGCTATTTGATTAGACTGTGATAAACATGCATGTTACATAAAATTATGATTTGCATGAACACGGATTAATGAATAACCAAATAGATCCTGCGGTGGTTTAATTAGAAAAAACCCCAACAGTGGTATCAGAGCCAGGTTTTGGCATTGTTCTAGGATTAATCCGAGCATAAATTCGAATTGCATAATTAAATTTGATGATGAATTTATGGTGTTTAAATTTTCAGATTTAATTAGCCATGTATTTCGATTTTATGGTACTCAAAACTTGGAAGAATTTGAGATTAAAAATCGAGAATTCTAGTTTTTAGGTGTTGATAATTTTCGATCATTATGGATATATATTTGGAATGATATTTGATGATTTCCAGATTTATTATTTCATAATTTTTGAAAATTTGGTTTTCAAAATTTTCGAATTATGATGTTCTAAAATTCCCTAATTTCTTATTTAAATTTCCAATCACTATGAATTAATTTGGGATGGATTTTTGATCAAGATCAAAATTTTCAGATTTAATTTAGATAGGTTTCGAAAATTTGGTGAATAGAAAAAGATTAGGCAATTTTTTATGTATATCTTAAGTTACCTATTTCTAATCTAGATAAATTTGAAAATAGAATTTTAAATTTGGATAAATTTGAAGTGGATCAAATTTTTAGATTTATTATTCTTAGTATTTTCGAAATCTATGGAGTATTTTATTTGGAATAGATTTTTGATTAATATCAAAATTTCCAAATATGATTATTTATATTATTTTCGATATTATTAAATTTTTGTGGAAGAATTTTTGATGAAAATCAAAATTCCAGATTTATTTATTAATATGGATCGAAAATAATGATGGTTGGATTTAGATTTGATGTTATTTGATATATATCTTACTTTATCTAATTTTAATCTAGATAGATTTGAAAATAGAATTTTAAATTTGGAAGAATTTGAAGTGGATCAAAATTCCAGATTTATTATTCTAGTTATTTTCGAAATCTAGAGATTAAATATTGGATAAGGTGATTTTAGATGTATACAAATAATTATCAAAATTCAATTGTGATAAGAATTTAATTTTGGATAGGTTTTGGAAGATTTTGAAGTGGATCAAATCTTCAAACCTTATCCTTAAAGATTTAGATTCTTATAGATAATATTTGGATTAGATTTTTGATATATATCAATATATCCAATTATTATTTAATTAGGGAGGCTTGAAAATATTAAATAAATTTGGTGGATAATTACAAATAATTTTCATATTTATTTTAAGGATATTTTCGAAAAATACAAGTTTAAAATTGGTGGATAATTATTTTAATTTCCAATTTTTATCTTGTGGATAATATCGAATTAATTAATTTAATTAATTGTTAAATTCGATTATTATCTAATATTCATGCATAGATATCATATGTTATTTTATGTGGATCATTTAATAAATGATTGTTGGATTTGTAGACTGTGTTTGTTTGCAGGTTTACCAACTATCATGGCTCCTTTATTTTATGTGATGTATGTTTATGTTGAATGAATGTTGGCCGTATGCCGGTTTGGCTACGTGATTTTTATTCATGAGAAAATCCATGGATTAGGTCTAAATTTTATTTTACGTTGTTTTAATGTAATAGATATAAAACTGTTAGGCCAAGTTTTTGAGTTGTAATTTTTATTCTAGCAATATTAGATTTTTCCTTTTGGAATAGATAGTCTGTATTGAATAAAGATCGGAGATCAACTCAAAGAAGGAAAGTAGTTCAGCACCAAGGTTCACCGGTTCACGTCCCGAAACCCTAAATGGAGCTAGGTTTTTCGGCGAGGCGCGGTGAAGGGGCGGCGGCCAAGCCTGTTCTGGAGCTGACTTTCCAATTTTATCTCATCAATCAACATGAGATATAAGCCATGATAGTTGGATTATTATTATTGCTTATTATGTTAAAGCATGCAATGGATGTTTATCATTTTATGTGATGTTTGCATGTTCGATAATGGGATAAAATGAAACCTCAAACATAAATAACTAAGTGGGAGAGATTCATACCAAAGTATGTAGAAATCTTATACGGTCTCCATTAATATCTGGTTTAATTGAGAAGTGATGGGCATGCACGCTGACATCGGTCTTCCTCCATATCGGATGTGTCATATCACAGATTTCTCTAGAAATTAAAACTCCTAAATGGATAGCTGTAGAACACTATTAGAACTAACTAACTCCTCCATCTGGAGCGGTTAAATTCGAATAGTGATCTTGGTGCAAAGATAATGGTATCCACACTTAGATGTAATTTATTGATAAACGTCCACATGATCGTGGCTTATCAGTTAGACAATTACATGACCGTGTTTTTATCCGGCTATTAATTTGCTTGTTGTAAGGAAACTCAACTGGAGGCAAATTAAATGTTTAACCTATTTAAAAATGAAATTTATAAACGTCCACACGATCGTGGCTTATAGAAATCATTTTTAAAGTGTTGGTGGAAAAGTATATAATTTTTGTGAGGTTTTCGATTATATACTGTTTATCCTAAACGTGTTTTGTGACTGTACTGCATGTTTTAATTTCAGTTATTTCATATCATCAATGACACTCTCCAATTTGTCCTCAATCCTCAAAGAAAACAAACTTGTCGGTGAAAACTATAATAACTGGATTCGTAACCTTAACTTGGTACTTGTTGCTGAGGGACACAAGTTTGTACTTGAAGAGGTTTGTCCTCAGACGCCAGATGAGGGTTCTGACGAAGCCCAAAAGGTTACATATGATAAGTGGGTTAGGTCTGATGAGATAGTGCGCTGTTACATCTTGGCATTTATGTCAAGTGTGTTGCAACATCAACATGAGCCTATGAAAACCGCTTATGATATCATGTACAACCTTAGGCAGCTATTTGGTCATCAGAACCGCTCGGCACGCCATTTGGCAATGAAGAAACTAATGGATGCGAGAATGTCTGACTCCACACCTGTTAGGGATCACGTTCTCACGATGATGGTGTATTTATCTGAGATCGAGACCTTGGGTGGCGAGCTAGATGGTGATTCTCAAATCGACATTGTTCTTCATAGCTTGTCCTCGAAGTTTGAGTAGTTTAGGCTGAATTTTAACATGATTAAAAGGGATGCTAGTCTGACTGAACTGCTCATAGATCTTCAGGCGGCTGAATTGCTCCAAAAGAGCAGTCCTGAGGCCCATATAACAAGAGAAAAGAACCTTCAGAATTGAATCAAACCTATCTTTGGCATCTAAGGCTAGGTCATATTAACCTGAAGAGGTTACAAAGGCTTGTAGATGATGGACCATTGTCTTCTTTCGTACTGGAATCATTTCCTTTGTGTGAATCCTGTTTGGAAGGTAAAATGACTAAGTGTCCTTTCCAGTCTAAAGGAAATATATCCGAAGGGATATTAGATTTGATTCACTCTGACCTGTGCGGCCCTATGTCAATTCAAGCTCGAGGAGGGTTCGAGTATTTCATCACTCTCATTGATGATTACTCTAGATATGGTTATATCTACTTGTTACGTCGTAAGTCTGAATGCTTTGAGAAATTCAAAGTGTTTAAGGCAGAAGCGGAGAAACGAACAGGCAGAAGTATCAAGTCACTACGTTCTGATCATGGTGGCGAGTACATCTCGAGTGAATTTAGGGATTACATGGCAGAGAATGGGATTACCTCCTAATTGACTGCGCCAAGAACACCACAACAGAATGGTGTGGTGGAAAGAAGGAATCGTACACTGTTAGAGATGGTTAGATCGATGATGAGTTATTTTGAGTTGCCCATTTCATTCTGGGGATATGCCCTGGAAACAGCAGCCTATATTCTTAACTTGGTTCCGTCAAAATCAGTTCCTTCTACGCCCACAGAATTATGGACTGGACGAAAGCCCAGTTTGAACCATATTCGGATTTGGGGTAGCCCTGCACATGTGTTGGATAAGGAAGCTGATAAGCTAGCTCCTCGTACTGATGTAAGGCTATTCGTTGGATATCCTAGAGGAACGAAAGGTGGTTTGTTTTATAGTCCTAAGGATCAGAAGATCATTGTTAGCACCAATGCTCGATTCTTAGAGGAAGACTATGTAATAAACCACAAACCAAGGAGTCAAATCATCCTTGAGGAGTTAAGGGAATGATCGAATCCTACACCAGTTGTACAAGAAGATGAACCACCAAACACTGTACAACGTGTCACGGAAGTACAGGAACTGCCTCGTTACAGTGGGAGGGTTGTACGCCAACCTGATAGATTCATTGGTCTAGGAGAGGCTTCAGATTTCCCAGAGGGACTAAATGAATTGGATCCCAGGACCTATGACGAGGTAATTTGAGATAAAGATGCAGATTCTTGGAAAATTGCAATGGAATCTGAGATTGGATCTATGGATCACAATCAAGTCTGGGAGCTCGTAGAACCACAAGATGGGATTAAACCCATTGGGTGTAAGTGGATCTACAAGCGCAAGAGAGGAGTTGACGGGAAGGTTGAAACCTTCAAAGCTAGATTGGTGGCGAAAGGGTACACTCAGAAAGAAAGGATCGATTATGAGGAAACCTTTTCGCCGGTAGCCATGCTTAAGTCAATCCGGATTCTCTTGTCAATTGACGCTCATTTAGATTATGAGATCTGGCAGATGGATGTCAAGACAGCTTTCCTAAATGGAAGTCTTGAAGAAAACATTCACATGAGACAACCAGAGGGATTTATTGCTAAAGGCCAAGAGCACTTGGTGTGCAAGCTTAAGAGATCTATTTATGGACTTAAGCAAGTATCGAGATCTTGGAACATCCGATTTGATGAGGTTATCTAGTCATATGGATTCGTGCAAAGTCCGGATAAGAGCTGTGTGTACAAGAAATGTGATAGAAACGTGGTGTCATTCCTCGTACTTTATGTTGATGACATCTTGCTTATTGGAAACAGTAAGAAGCAGTTATCTAACATTAGGGTGTGTTTGTCCAAGCAGTTCGATATGAAGGATCTGGGTGAAGCCGGACATGTCCTTAGCATCAAGATCATTCGAGATCGCCATAAAATGATATTATGTCTGTCCCAGGCAACTTATATCGATACAGTGCTAGCTAGGTTTAGCATGCAAGATTCCAAGAAAGGTTTTATACCTTACAGGCATGGAATTCATCTATCCAAGGATATTATCATAAGAAATCAGCCCCTCTTTGTCTGTCAAAGTTATCCACAAATTTCACAATTCTATCTAGTAGTTTTCAGTCCACTCTGAATCTAGATACAGTCCGGGAATACAACAGAAGATCTTGGAGTGGAATTGTGTAGTGGTCGTGTGTGACATAAGTGGCACCATTATCATTGTTCATTCAACAACAAGATCAGATCTTTAATCTTGTCCTCAGACCGTCTGTCGATTTGTAAGTAGATTCGTTTTCTATATCTTCCGCTTTATTAGAATCGAATCTGTTTTACATGCTATTTGATTAGACTGTGATAAACATGCATGTTACATAAAATTATGATTTGTATGAACACGGATTAATGAATAACCAAATAGATCCTGCGGTGGTTTAATTAGAAAAAACCCCAACAGTGGTATCAGAGCCAGGTTTTGGCATTGTTCTAGGATTAATCCGAGCATAAATTCGAATTGCATAATTAAATTTGATGATGAATTTATGGTGTTTAAATTTTCAGATTTAATTAGCCATGTATTTCGATTTTATGGTACTCAAAACTTGGAAGAATTTGAGATTAAAAATCGAGAATTCTAGTTTTTAGGTGTTGATAATTTTCGATCATTATGGATATATATTTGGAATGATATTTGATGATTTCCAGATTTATTATTTCATAATTTTTGAAAATTTGGTTTTCAAAATTTTCGAATTATGATGTTCTAAAATTCCCTAATTTCTTATTTAAATTTCCAATCACTATGAATTAATTTGGGATGGATTTTTGATCAAGATCAAAATTTTCAGATTTAATTTAGATAGGTTTCGAAAATTTGGTGAATAGAAAAAGATTAGGCAATTTTTTATGTATATCTTAAGTTACCTATTTCTAATCTAGATAAATTTGAAAATAGAATTTTAAATTTGGATAAATTTGAAGTGGATCAAATTTTTAGATTTATTATTCTTAGTATTTTCGAAATCTATGGAGTATTTTATTTGGAATAGATTTTTGATTAATATCAAAATTTCCAAATATGATTATTTATATTATTTTCGATATTATTAAATTTTTGTGGAAGAATTTTTGATGAAAATCAAAATTCCAGATTTATTTATTAATATGGATCGAAAATAATGATGGTTGGATTTAGATTTGATGTTATTTGATATATATCTTACTTTATCTAATTTTAATCTAGATAGATTTGAAAATAGAATTTTAAATTTGGAAGAATTTGAAGTGGATCAAAATTCCAGATTTATTATTCTAGTTATTTTCGAAATCTAGAGATTAAATATTGGATAAGGTGATTTTAGATGTATACAAATAATTATCAAAATTCAATTGTGATAAGAATTTAATTTTGGATAGGTTTTGGAAGATTTTGAAGTGGATCAAATCTTCAAACCTTATCCTTAAAGATTTAGATTCTTATAGATAATATTTGGATTAGATTTTTGATATATATCAATATATCCAATTATTATTTAATTAGGGAGGCTTGAAAATATTAAATAAATTTGGTGGATAATTACAAATAATTTTCATATTTATTTTAAGGATATTTTCGAAAAATACAAGTTTAAAATTGGTGGATAATTATTTTAATTTCCAATTTTTATCTTGTGGATAATATCGAATTAATTAATTTAATTAATTGTTAAATTCGATTATTATCTAATATTCATGCATAGATATCATATGTTATTTTATGTGGATCATTTAATAAATGATTGTTGGATTTGTAGACTGTGTTTGTTTGCAGGTTTACCAACTATCATGGCTCCTTTATTTTATGTGATGTATGTTTATGTTGAATGAATGTTGGCCGTATGCCGGTTTGGCTACGTGATTTTTATTCATGAGAAAATCCATGGATTAGGTCTAAATTTTATTTTACGTTGTTTTAATGTAATAGATATAAAACTGTTAGGCCAAGTTTTTGAGTTGTAATTTTTATTCTAGCAATATTAGATTTTTCCTTTTGGAATAGATAGTCTGTATTGAATAAAGATCGGAGATCAACTCAAAGAAGGAAAGTAGTTCAGCACCAAGGTTCACCGGTTCACGTCCCGAAACCCTAAATGGAGCTAGGTTTTTCGGCGAGGCGCGGTGAAGGGGCGGCGGCCAAGCCTGTTCTGGAGCTGACTTTCCAATTTTATCTCATCAATCAACATGAGATATAAGCCATGATAGTTGGATTATTATTATTGCTTATTATGTTAAAGCATGCAATGGATGTTTATCATTTTATGTGATGTTTGCATGTTCGATAATGGGATAAAATGAAACCTCAAACATAAATAACTAAGTGGGAGAGATTCATACCAAAGTATGTAGAAATCTTATACGGTCTCCATTAATATCTGGTTTAATTGAGAAGTGATGGGCATGCACGCTGACATCGGTCTTCCTCCATATCGGATGTGTCATATCACAGATTTCTCTAGAAATTAAAACTCCTAAATGGATAGCTGTAGAACACTATTAGAACTAACTAACTCCTCCATCTGGAGCGGTTAAATTCGAATAGTGATCTTGGTGCAAAGATAATGGTATCCACACTTAGATGTAATTTATTGATAAACGTCCACATGATCGTGGCTTATCAGTTAGACAATTACATGACCGTGTTTTTATCCGGCTATTAATTTGCTTGTTGTAAGGAAACTCAACTGGAGGCAAATTAAATGTTTAACCTATTTAAAAATGAAATTTATAAACGTCCACACGATCGTGGCTTATAGAAATCATTTTTAAAGTGTTGGTGGAAAAGTATATAATTTTTGTGAGGTTTTCGATTATATACTGTTTATCCTAAACGTGTTTTGTGACTGTACTGCATGTTTTAATTTCAGTTATTTCATATCATCAATGACACTCTCCAATTTGTCCTCAATCCTCAAAGAAAACAAACTTGTCGGTGAAAACTATAATAACTGGATTCGTAACCTTAACTTGGTACTTGTTGCTGAGGGACACAAGTTTGTACTTGAAGAGGTTTGTCCTCAGACGCCAGATGAGGGTTCTGACGAAGCCCAAAAGGTTACATATGATAAGTGGGTTAGGTCTGATGAGATAGTGCGCTGTTACATCTTGGCATTTATGTCAAGTGTGTTGCAACATCAACATGAGCCTATGAAAACCGCTTATGATATCATGTACAACCTTAGGCAGCTATTTGGTCATCAGAACCGCTCGGCACGCCATTTGGCAATGAAGAAACTAATGGATGCGAGAATGTCTGACTCCACACCTGTTAGGGATCACGTTCTCACGATGATGGTGTATTTATCTGAGATCGAGACCTTGGGTGGCGAGCTAGATGGTGATTCTCAAATCGACATTGTTCTTCATAGCTTGTCCTCGAAGTTTGAGTAGTTTAGGCTGAATTTTAACATGATTAAAAGGGATGCTAGTCTGACTGAACTGCTCATAGATCTTCAGGCGGCTGAATTGCTCCAAAAGAGCAGTCCTGAGGCCCATATAACAAGAGAAAAGAACCTTCAGAATTGAATCAAACCTATCTTTGGCATCTAAGGCTAGGTCATATTAACCTGAAGAGGTTACAAAGGCTTGTAGATGATGGACCATTGTCTTCTTTCGTACTGGAATCATTTCCTTTGTGTGAATCCTGTTTGGAAGGTAAAATGACTAAGTGTCCTTTCCAGTCTAAAGGAAATATATCCGAAGGGATATTAGATTTGATTCACTCTGACCTGTGCGGCCCTATGTCAATTCAAGCTCGAGGAGGGTTCGAGTATTTCATCACTCTCATTGATGATTACTCTAGATATGGTTATATCTACTTGTTACGTCGTAAGTCTGAATGCTTTGAGAAATTCAAAGTGTTTAAGGCAGAAGCGGAGAAACGAACAGGCAGAAGTATCAAGTCACTACGTTCTGATCATGGTGGCGAGTACATCTCGAGTGAATTTAGGGATTACATGGCAGAGAATGGGATTACCTCCTAATTGACTGCGCCAAGAACACCACAACAGAATGGTGTGGTGGAAAGAAGGAATCGTACACTGTTAGAGATGGTTAGATCGATGATGAGTTATTTTGAGTTGCCCATTTCATTCTGGGGATATGCCCTGGAAACAGCAGCCTATATTCTTAACTTGGTTCCGTCAAAATCAGTTCCTTCTACGCCCACAGAATTATGGACTGGACGAAAGCCCAGTTTGAACCATATTCGGATTTGGGGTAGCCCTGCACATGTGTTGGATAAGGAAGCTGATAAGCTAGCTCCTCGTACTGATGTAAGGCTATTCGTTGGATATCCTAGAGGAACGAAAGGTGGTTTGTTTTATAGTCCTAAGGATCAGAAGATCATTGTTAGCACCAATGCTCGATTCTTAGAGGAAGACTATGTAATAAACCACAAACCAAGGAGTCAAATCATCCTTGAGGAGTTAAGGGAATGATCGAATCCTACACCAGTTGTACAAGAAGATGAACCACCAAACACTGTACAACGTGTCACGGAAGTACAGGAACTGCCTCGTTACAGTGGGAGGGTTGTACGCCAACCTGATAGATTCATTGGTCTAGGAGAGGCTTCAGATTTCCCAGAGGGACTAAATGAATTGGATCCCAGGACCTATGACGAGGTAATTTGAGATAAAGATGCAGATTCTTGGAAAATTGCAATGGAATCTGAGATTGGATCTATGGATCACAATCAAGTCTGGGAGCTCGTAGAACCACAAGATGGGATTAAACCCATTGGGTGTAAGTGGATCTACAAGCGCAAGAGAGGAGTTGACGGGAAGGTTGAAACCTTCAAAGCTAGATTGGTGGCGAAAGGGTACACTCAGAAAGAAAGGATCGATTATGAGGAAACCTTTTCGCCGGTAGCCATGCTTAAGTCAATCCGGATTCTCTTGTCAATTGACGCTCATTTAGATTATGAGATCTGGCAGATGGATGTCAAGACAGCTTTCCTAAATGGAAGTCTTGAAGAAAACATTCACATGAGACAACCAGAGGGATTTATTGCTAAAGGCCAAGAGCACTTGGTGTGCAAGCTTAAGAGATCTATTTATGGACTTAAGCAAGTATCGAGATCTTGGAACATCCGATTTGATGAGGTTATCTAGTCATATGGATTCGTGCAAAGTCCGGATAAGAGCTGTGTGTACAAGAAATGTGATAGAAACGTGGTGTCATTCCTCGTACTTTATGTTGATGACATCTTGCTTATTGGAAACAGTAAGAAGCAGTTATCTAACATTAGGGTGTGTTTGTCCAAGCAGTTCGATATGAAGGATCTGGGTGAAGCCGGACATGTCCTTAGCATCAAGATCATTCGAGATCGCCATAAAATGATATTATGTCTGTCCCAGGCAACTTATATCGATACAGTGCTAGCTAGGTTTAGCATGCAAGATTCCAAGAAAGGTTTTATACCTTACAGGCATGGAATTCATCTATCCAAGGAAATGTGTCCCCAAACACAGTCTGAGATAGAGGAAATGAAGAAAGTACTATATGCTTCGGCTGTGGGAAGTTTGATATATGCTATGCTATGCACTAGGCCTGATATATGTTATGCCATTGACATGGTAAGCAGATATCAGTCTAACCCTGGACAAGGTCACTGGACTGCGGTCAAAAACATTCTCAAGTACCTTAAAAGGACTCAAGACTACATGTTGGTTTTCCACTCTGATAGTCTAGTACTTTTGGGTTATACGGACTCAGATTTTCAAACTGACAAAGATCAGAGTAAGTCTACCTCGAGCTATGTGTTTACATTAGGAGGTGGAGCCATTGTATGGAGGAGCATTAAGCAGAAATGCATTGCGGATTCCACCATGGAAGCTGAATATGTAGCTGCCTCTGAAGCTGCAAAAGAGGCTGTCTGGCTCCGCGGGTTCCTATTGGGCTTGGGCGTGGTTTCTGGTTTACCTAAGACTATCACGATATACTGTGATAATTCTGGTGCAGTGGCAAACTCGAAGGAACCCAGAGCTTACAATGCAAGTAAACACATAAAGAGAAAGTACCATCTTATACGAGAAATCATTAAGAGAGAAGACGTGGCGGTGGTCAAGATTGCATCGGAGGACAACCTGGCTGATCCATTTACGAAGAGCTTGCCGGCTAAGACCTTTGATGGTCATGTGGAGAAAATGGGAGTGAGATGCAGACCTAGGGGCGCAGTTTGAGTCAATAGTTTTGATTGGAGAGTTAGCCTATTAGTTTTTATGCTTGAAAGAGACACCCCATAAGTCGAGATTGAAGATGAGGAGCCCGAGTTACCTCATGTCAGTCTAGTCTCAATCCGCAGTCTGAACATCAATCGTGAAGACGAAGAGCAATCTCAGCGTGAGAACATCTTTTACATGTGAGTTGCTAGCAAAGATCAGACTTGTGCGATGATTATAGACAGTGGGAGCGTGATCAATGCAATCGGTCAGTATGCCGTTGATAAACTCGCCCTCACCACAACAAAGCATCCGAAGCCCTACAAGCTGCAGTGGCTTACAGATCGCGGTTCTATTAGAGTTACAGGTCAGGTACGCGTGTCTTTTACAAAAGGTCGTTATTCTGACACTGTTTTGTGTGATGTTATTCCTATGGAAGCAACCCATATACTTTTAGGAAGACCGTGGCAATTCGACAGAAAGGTAGTTCACGGTGGATTGACAAACACTTACTCGATTACTCGAGATGGCCAAACCACCATATTAAAACCACTAACTCCCAAAGATGTTGCAAAGGATCAAGAGAGGATGCAAGAAAGATTTAAGCAGGAACGGGCGAAAACAGACGCAGCCACCGCCCGATCCGCCGCCGTGAACGGCGCCACCTCGGCCGCCACTTCACCGCCGTCCCATTCTTCTACTTCGACCAATACAGCCCGTTTTGATGTGACCCGGGGCTAATGACACGACGAGACACAAAAATACGCGGAAGCTAGGAAAGAAACTACGTCGATTACGAAAGGATTCTATACTCGATTAACTAGACGACTTGGACTCAACTAAAATACCTAGATAAATGACACACAAATAAACACAAATCCAATTAACCAAGGGCTGTTTTGGTCGATATTATGGAAGGATTGGTTGATGATGATTGGTGATGATGTTTTAGCTAGAAAGGCTAGAGTAGATAGGGTATGTTAGGGTAGAATCGAACTTACGGATTAAATGGGATGATCACGAAATTGAACTCGGTAATGGCTGGACTTGAGGCGGACGTACGGCTGAGATGGGAGGCGTCGAACGGCGGTGCTGTTGATGTTTTCTCGATGTGAATTACAACCCGAAAGTTGCCTTGAATCTCGAACGTACACAAGGCCAAATTCTTTAAGTTGCTCTTCGATAGCGAGTTTCTGACGATCCCTCGAACGTGGACGGAGAATTCCCTTTGTAAAACTTAGAGATGCTAAATCTAAGAGTATGAATTTAAAAGATCTAAACTCACAAAGATATAAACTGGGGTTGAGACAATATTGAAAGCAAAGCTTAAAATTATCAAATATGGTCTAAAGTAACAATGAAATATGGATCCCCTATTTATAATAGGTGGATCGAATTCCTAAGGCCTAATGGACGAAAATAAGGAGTCCAATTTGAACTAGAATTGGGCTTCAACAACTTCCTAAACTAGAATTCTATTTAAGGTAGATTTTGTAGATCTTGCCTTATCTAAAAATCTAGTCAAATCTCTATCTAAAATAACCGAAAATCCTAACTTAAAAATCTGCAAAAATTCGTCCAAAATAAAATAAATAAAGTACTATAGTCTAATAAATCAATCCCCTTAATTGGATCATCAAGGGCCGAAACTTTTGGGCTTTTCCACCATGCATGCTTAACTTGGGCTGAATAGCAAGTATACACATCAAGCCCAACAAAAACACTTCTTGCACGCCATCTTCATGTATTGCACTCCACATCTTGATCTCCAACATCCATCTTCAACAATTTCATCATCTTCGAGCTTCCTTGTACTCCGTCTTCAACTTCGAACTTCTTGCGAATTACAACTTGCAAATATTCTTGCAACTTCTTAGCTCGTAGTCATGTGACGAGTCCTTTGAATTGCAGCTCTTCATTGACTTCATCATTGCTATGGATGTCCTCATCATTCCCCCCCTGCTGAAGAGAATTCATCCTTGAATTTGAAGTCTCTTCTTGGTCGAACTCATCTGCAGAAAAAGGAGACAAATCAGCAACATTAAACGTAGAAGAACACTTGTACTCACCAGGGAGATCAATGCGGTATGCATTATCATTAACACGGCTCAAAACAGTGAATGGGCCATCTCCACGGGGCGACAACTTCGACTTCCTCAAGTTAGGGAATCGGCCTGGACTAAGATGAATCCAAACTCGATCTCCGGGCTGGAATATCACACGTTTGTGCCTCGTGTTGCGTGCGGCGGCGGTTTGAGCGCCTTTGTGCTCGATCCGGGCACGAACCTTCTCATGCATCTCTCGAATAAAATCAGCTCTCTTCATACCTTTAACACTCGTTAGATGCTCAACGGGTAAATGAATCAAATCAGTAGGAGTTAACGGATTAAATCCATAAACTACCTCAAACGGAGACATGTTAGTAGAAGAATGAATAACACGATTATAAGCAAATTCAGCATATGGTAAACACTCTTCCCATGACTTCAAGTTGTTCTTAATTAGAGACCTAAGTAAAGCTCCTAATGTACGATTCACAACCTCAGTTTGACCATCGGTTTGTGGATGACATGCAGTAGAAAACAATAACTTAGTACCTAATTTTCCCCACAAAACACGCCAGAAATGTCCTAAAAACTTAGAATCCCTATCACTAACAATAGTACGAGGAATTCCATGCAATCTAACAACATGCACAAAGAACAAGTTGGCAATATGAACAACATCATCGGTTTTTCTACATGCAATGAAATGAGCCATTTTAGAGAACCGATCAACTACAACAAACACCGAATCTTTACCCGACCTAGACCTAGGTAATCCCAAGATAAAATCCATAGAAATATCAATCCAAGGGGCTGTGGGGGCGGGTAACGGCGTGTACAATCCAAACGGGTGTGAAGTGGAATTGGCTTGACGACAAGTAATGCAACGACTACACACATTCTCTACATCCTTACGCATATGCGGCCAATAAAAGTGTTCATGCAGCAAGTTCAATGTTTTATGTACACCAAAATGACCCATCAAACCTCCCGCATGCGATTCTAACACAAGTAGCTCACGCATAGAACAAATAGGAATGCATAACTTAGACTCCTTAAACAAAAACCCATCATGCACATAATAACCATCTAAGGCACGAGATTTTGACACACAAGAAGCATAAATGGGGCTGAAATAGGCGTCTTCCACATATAGTGACTTAATGGACTCGAAACCTAACATTTTAGCATGCATTAAGTTCAGAAGTGCGTACCTTCGAGATAACGCGTCCGCGACGACATTTTCTTCACCTTTCTTGTACTTGATCACGTATGGGAAGGACTCGATGAATTCCACCCATCTTGCATGCCTCTTGTTCAGATTTTGCTGTCCTTTGAGGTGCTTTAAACTCTCGTGGTCCGTGTGAATCACGAACTCCTTGGGTTAAAGATAGTGCTGCCATGTATCCAATGCACGCTTCAAAGCATAAAGCTCTTTGTCGTACGTCGAATACCTCAAACTGGTGCCACTAAGCTTCTCATTGAAGTAGGCGATGGGCCTGCGATCCTGCATCAAAACTGCACCAATACCTATGCCCGAAGCATCACACTCGATCTCAAAAGTCTTAGTAAAATCAGGTAAACGAAGAACAGGAGCAGAACATAACAAAGATTTCAAAGTAGCAAATGCATGCTCTTGTTGTTTACCCCACTCAAATTTCCGATCCTTCTTACTTAGCTCAGTAAGAGGGGCGGCTATACTAGAAAAATCACGCACAAAACGTCGGTAAAAACCGGCGAGTCCATGGAAGGACCGAACTTCCGAAGCATTTCTCGGGGTTGGCCATTCCTCAATTGCCTTGATTTTAGAATGGTCTACCTCAATACCACGAAAACTGACGACAAAGCCTAGAAAAACGACTTCATCTATGCTAAAAGAACACTTAGACAAATTTCCATACAACTTTGCATCACGCAAGAGCATAAACACACGCCTAAGGTGTTCTAGGTGCGCCTGTGCACTGTGACTGTAAATCAAGATATCATCAAAGTAAACAACCACGAATTTACCAATCACATCACGCAAAACATGGTTCATTAACCTCATAAACGTGCTCGGTGCATTAGTGAGACCAAATGGCATAACTAACCACTCATATAGACCATGCTTTGTTTTAAACGCAGTTTTCCATTCATCCCCTTCATGCATTCTAACTTGAAAATAACCAGATCTTAAATCAATCTTAGAAAACACATTAGAACCACTTAATTCATCTAGCATATCATCAAGTCTAGGGATAGGAAATCTGTACTTAACCGTTATTTTATTGATGGCGCGGCAATCCATGCATATCCTCCATTCGTTGTTCTTCTTTGGCACTAGGATGACTGGAACTGCACAAGGGCTCATCGACTCATGGATTTGCTTCTTCTCTAGCAACTCCTTCACTTGGCGGTTGATCTCCTTCATCTCCTCGGGGGACGTGTGGTACGCCGGTCTATTGGGTAAGACTGCGCCGGGTACGAAGTCGATCTGGTGCTCGATCCCACGAACTGGAGGTAATCCACTTGGAATCTCTTCCGGGAACACATCCGCGAACTCCTCCATAAGGGGCTGCACATCACAAGGCAAAGAAACACTATTAGTAGCACTGTCCTTATAAGATAAAAGAACGAAAGGTAAACCTGCTTTAAGTGCTTTCTCTACGCCTTTAACTGAGATGAACAAAGACCGATTTTGTTCAACTTTGGGGGCTGATCCGGATGATTTGCCACGAACTAAGGCTTCATTGGAAGCCTTCGAAGGGGCTGCATTGGCCGAACTTGAAGAAGGGATCGGCTGTTGTGTCTCGGCCGGTTACGGCGGCGGTCCGGGCGGCGGCTGCGGCTTGCTTTGCCCGTTCTTGCTTAAATCTCTCTTGCATCCTTTCTTGATCCTCTGCAACAGCTTTAGGAGCGAGTGGCTTGAGCACAGTAGTTCGACCATCCATGGTGATCGAATAGGTGTTGGCCAAACCATCGTGAACTGCTTTTCTGTCGAATTGCCACGGTCTTCCTAAAAGAATGTGGGCTGCCTCCATAGGAATAAGATCACAAAGAACAGTGTCAGAGTAACGACCTTTAGTAAATGAAATGCGTACCTGATCTGTTACTCTGATTAAACCGCGATCAGTGAGCCATTGCAGCTTGTATGGCTTTGGATGCTTTGTAGTGGTGAGGGCGAGTTTATCAACGGCGTATTGACTGATTGCGTTGATTACACTCCCACTATCTATGATCATTGCACACGTCTGATCCTTTATTGCAACACGTGTGTAGAATATGTTCTCACGCTGTGATTGCTCTTCGTCTTCTCGATTAATGTTCAGACTGCGAATGGATACTAGACTGACATGAGGCAATTCAGCCTCTTCATCCTCCTCGTCAACTTCAGGAACTTTGACGGCACTAGGGGCGACGTCCTGGGGCTCTTCTTCATCTTCACTGGCTGATTCAAGCCCGTTTTATTCATTGAGAAACAAAACACGACGGTTCGGGCACTGATTCTGAAAATGGCCCCAACCTTGGCATTTATGACATTGGATGTCACGGGCTCGATTAGGGGCTGCATTCGGCGTCGTATTGGGCTGATTGGGCCGTTGGAATGGGGGCCTTGGGGTCGTCGTCGGTGTAGACTCGAGTCTACGACTGGACTGCGGTGTAGAACGGTCGAAACGCCGTTCAGGTGGTCCGGGCTGACCTCGGGGTCGTGTGGACTCAGAAGAAGGTGTAGAAGGTGATGTGGAATGGGTACCTTTGTTCCAAGAAGGTCTGGGGGCGGCGGCATTATGGTGAGAACGGCACCGACCTTCTCTCAACTGCTTTTCCACGATCGATGCGTACTGCACCATCCTTTCTACACTGGTGAAGTCCTTCAACTCGACTTCACAAGCAATGTCGGGATTCATGCCTTCAATGTACCTAATGATGGTAGCATTTAAGGTCTCCTCCTTCCCGACTCGGTTCAAGGCGGTCTCCAACTCTTTGTGATACTCTTCAATCGAATGGGTGCCTTGTTTGATCCGGTTGAGCTTCTTTTCGAGCTCTCTCTCATAATGGACTGGAATGAATCGTCCTCGCATCAATCCCTTCATTTCTTCCCATGTATCAATTGGCGGATTGCGATTTCTGTGCCTTCTTTCCTGCTGCATCTCCCACCAAGTGGCTGCGTAGCCTCTGAACTCCAAACAGGCTAACTGCACCTTTTTGACTTCTGTGAAGTCGTAGCAGTCAAAAATCTTCTCTACCTTACGTTCCCAATCAAGATAGATATCGGGATCGTGAAGGCCTTCAAACTCCGGGATGCTCGTCTTGATGTTATTGAGCATGCGGTCTTCACCATAGTCATCACGGCTCTGTCGGCGTCCATGATCAGTATCAGCTGTATTCTCATCGAAAAACTCCTCCTCGTGCTCATGATGTCGCTGGTGTTGTCGAGCTTGACCACAAACAGGCTGTGTAATGGTCGGAGTAGTTTTAGTGCGTTCAAGGGCATGCACTAAATCATCAAGTTTGTCAGACATGGCCTGATGCTGTCCTGGAAGTGTTTTGAGAGTGCCTCAAAATGATACTTAGGATCCCATTGTGCGGGTGGATCCGAAGTAGACTCCATGAGGGCTTTGGACGGATCTCGGGATGGGTCCAAAGGTGGAGTGTCGGCTGGGGGAGTCAAGGATGACTCGGAACGGGTACATTTCTTCATGAAACCTACAAAACGAACAAACGTAAAAGAAAACAAGGAAGGACCTCACAATCTCACGTCACTCGTCTGTTTTCACTCTTGATTTTACCACTCGTGTATCACTCAATATATGGGTGTACAGTGTGTGAAAATCGTGTAGATGGAGTAGGGAACTCGGCGGTCTTGTGTAGAGGAAAGGACGGGAATGCTATGTTCGGAACACAGATGAATTTGGAGTGTGTATGAATGAGATACGGGTTGAGTATGTGTGGTGTAGGGGCTGTCGAGATTGATGTATGGAGTATAGGTGGTGGTCGTGTATGGTGGAGGGAGAAATGAAAGAGATAGATCAATTAATGCAGTTCCAATAAGATTGGGAAATCCAAAAATATATCTAGAAAGGATACGGAAAGAAATAGGATAGATAAGGATAGAAAGAAAGAGATAAGGTAATAGGGGATTTGGATATGTATCAATCTATGTGACACAATCTAAATACCTTAATTAGCCTAGACTCTAGAAGGAAAGAATCCAAAAAAATAAAATAGAGATCTAAAGTAGTTACCAAAATCAAAACAAACTAAGAAGGAAATATCCTAAAAGAAAGAGAATCTAAAAGAAAATAACCAACTATGGATTTGTACCCAAAAGGAAGGTACCAAAATAAAATAGACACAAAAAGGAAACAATGAATTTACTTCTTTTTTTTTTATATTTTCGGATTTTCTTCTTCTTTTTTTTTATCCGATTTTTTTTTTGATCGTTCTTTTTCTCTTTTTTTATGTACGATCTGTTTTTTTTTAACTATGAACAATACGGAAAATAAAGTACAACTCGATAAAACTCAAAACAAAATAAACGGGATAAATAAACGAGTATGGAACCACGAACGATATAAACCGACGTGGCTCTTGATACCAATTTATGATGTGACCTGGGGCTAATGACACGACGAGACACAAAAATACGCGGAAGCTAGGAAAGAAACTACGTCGATTACGAAAGGATTCTATACTCGATTAACTAGATGACTTGGACTCAACTAAAATACCTAGATAAATGACACACAAATAAACACAAATCCAATTAACCAAGGGCTGTTTTGGACGATATTATGGAAGGATTGGTTGATGATGATTGGTGATGATGTTTTGGCTAGAAAGGCTAGAGTAGATAGGGTATGTTAGGGTAGAATCGAACTTACGGATTAAACAGGATGATCACGAAATTGAACTCGGTAATGGCTGGACTTGAGGCGGACGTACGGCTGAGATGGGAGGCGTCGAATGGCGGTGATGTTGATGTTTTGTCGATGTGAATTACAACTCGAAAGTTGCCTTGAATCTCGAACGTACACAAGGCCAAATTCTTTAAGTTGCTCTTCGATAGCGAGTTTCCGACGATCCCTCGAACGTGGACGGTGAATTCCCATTATAAAACTTAGAGATGCTAAATCTAAGAGTATGAATTTAAAAGATCTAAACTCACAAAGATATAAACTGGGGTTGAGACAATATTGAAAGCAAAGCTTAAAATTATCAAATATGGTCTAAAGTAACAATGAAATATGGATCCCCTATTTATAATAGGTGGATCGAATTCCTAAGGCCTAATGGATGAAAATAAGGAGTCCAATTTGAACTAGTATTGGACTTCAACAACTTCATAAACTAGAATTCTATTTAAGGTAGATTTTGTAGATCTTGCCTTATCTAAAAATCTAGTCAAATCTCTATCTAAAATAACTGAAAATCCTAACTTAAAAATCTGCAAAAATTCATCCAAAATAAAATAAATAAAGTACTATAGTCTAATAAATCAATCCCCTTAATTGGATCATCAAGGGCCGAAACTTCTGGGCTTTTCCACCATGCATGCTTAACTTGGGCTGAATAGCAAGTATACACATCAAGCCCAACAAAAACACTTCTTGCACGCCATCTTCATGTATTGCACTCCACATCTTGATCTCCAACATCCATCTTCAACAATGTCATCATCTTCGAGCTTCCTTGTACTCCGTCTTCAACTTCGAACTTCTTGCGAATTACAGCTTGCAAATATTCTTACAACTTCTTAGCTCGTAGTCTTGTGACGGGTCCTTTGAATTGCAGCTCTTCATTGACTTTATCATTGCTATGGATGTCCTCATCACCTTTAGTGCCTTCCAATGATTCCTTGGTTCGTGGAAAGTCATCCGGATCAGCCCCTAAAGTAGAACAAAATCGGTCCTTGTTCATCTTAGTTAAAGGCGTAGAGAAAGCACCAAAAGCAGGTTTACCTTTTGTACTTTTATCTTATAAGGACAGTGCTACTAATGGTTTTTCTTTGACTTGTGATGTGCAGCCACTTATGGAGGAGTTCGCGGACGTGTTCCCGGAAGAGATTCCAAGTAGATTACCTCCAATTCGTGGGATCAAGCACCAGATCGACTTCGTGCCCGGTGTAGTCTTGCCTAACCGTCCGGCCTACCGTACGTCGCTTGAAGAGATGAATGAGATCGACCGCCAAGTGAAGGAGCTGTTGGAGAAGAAGCAAATCCGAGAGTCGATGAGCTCCTGTGCAGTTCCAGTCATCCTAGTGCCAAAGAAGAACAACGAGTGGAGGATGTGCATGGATTGCCGCGCTATCAACAAAATAACGGTTAAGTACATATTTTATATCCCTAGACTTGATGATATTCTAGATGAATTAAGTGGTTATAATGTGTTTTCTAAGATAGATTTGAGATCTGGTTATTTTCAAGTTAGAATGCATGAAGGGGATGAATGGAAAACTGCATTTAAAACAAAACATGGTCTATATGAGTGGTTAGTTATGCCTTTTGGTCTCACTAATGAACCAAGCACTTTTATGAGATTGATGAACCATGTTTTGCGTGATGTGATTGGTAAATTTGTGGTTGTTTACTTTGATTATATTCTGATTTACAGTCACAGTGCACAGGCGCACATAGATCACCTTAGGCGTGTTTTCTGTCTTCTGTGTGATGCAAAGTTGTATGGAAACTTGTCTAAGTGTTCTTTTTGCATAGATGAAGTCATTTTTCTAGGCTTTTTCATCAGTTCACGAGGTATTGAGGTTGACCATTCCAAAATCAAGGCGATTGAGGAATGGCCAACACCAAAAAATGCCTTAGAGGTCCGATCCTTTCATGGATTGGCTGGGTTTTACCATCGTTTTATACGGGATTTCTCCAGTATAGCCACCCCTCTTACTGAGCTAAGTAAGAAGGACCAGAAATTTGAGTGGGGTATGCAACAAGAGCATGCGTTTAATAGTTTGAAGTCATTGTTATGTTCTGCTCCTGTTCTTCGTTTACCTGACTTTTCTAAGACTTTTGAGATCGAGTGTGATGCTTCGGGCATAGGTATTGGTGCAGTTTTGATGCAGGATCGCAGGCCCATCACCTACTTCAGTGAGAAGTTAAGTGGCGCCAGTTTGAGGTATTCGACGTACGATAAAGAGCTTTACGCTTTGAAGCGTGCGTTGGACACATGGTAGCATTATCTTTAGCCCAAGGAGTTCGTGATTCACACGGATCATAAAAGTTTAAAGCATTTCAAAGGGCAGCAAAATCTGAACAAACGACACGCGAAATGGGTAGAATTCATCGAGTCTTTTCCCTATGTAATCAAGTACAAAAAGGGCGAGGAGAATGTTGTAGCCGACGCGTTGTCTAGAAGGTACGCACTCTTGAACTTAATGCATGTTAAGATGCTAGGTTTCAAGTCCATTAAGGCTTTATACACGCATGATGCTTATTTCAGCCCTATCTTTGCATTATGTAGTAGCAAACCTAGGTCTTTTGATGGTTTTTATATGCATGATGGTTTTCTGTTCAAAGAGTCGAAGTTGTGTATCCCGGATTGTTCTATGCATGAGTTATTAGTGTAACTGAATGGAATTGTTACTTTCCAAAAATCTTGCTGAAAATCAAAGAAGGTCCATTTTCCCACGTAGTTCGTCAGTCAAACCAACGATTCTCTTCTCAAAGTAATAAAGAGATCTTTTTCTAGTTCTTCTTCTATCAATACAATGAAAGAACCATCCCTTTCTATTTGTTTGTCCTATCAGATAGAAAGAAAATGTGACCCCAAAGAGCCCTTCTTTATTTTATTTAGGAGGTGGGGGTGAAGGGGGGGTTTACATACAACCGAGGCAAAGTGGTTTATGATTGAATCTCAGAGGCATTCTTATCATTTGGTAGATCCAAGTCCATGGCCTATTTCGGGTTCACTCGGAGCTTTGGCAACAACCGTAGGAGGTGTGATGTACATGCACTCATTTCAAAGGGGTGCAACACTTCTCAGTTTGGGCCTCATATTTATCCTATATACCATGTTCGTATGGTGGCGCGATGTTCTACGTGAATCCATGTTGGAAGGACATCATACCAAAGTCGTACAATTAGGACCTCGATATGGTTTTATTCTTTTTATCGTATCGGAGGTTATGTTCTTTTTTGCTTTTTTCCGGGCTTCTTCTCATTCTTCTTTGGCACCTACGGTAGAGATCGGAGGTATTTGGCCGCAAGGGGTTTGATGGGTCACTTTGGTGTGCATAAGACATTAAACTTGCTGCATGAACACTTCTTTTGGCCGCATATGTGTAGTCGTTGCATTACTTGTCGTCAAGCTAAGTCCACATCACACCCGTTTGGATTGTACACGCCGTTACCCGCCCCTATAGCCCCTTGGATCGATATTTCCATGGATTTTATATTGGGATTACCTAGGTCTAGGTCGGGTAAAGATTCAATGTTTGTTGTAGTTGATTGGTTCTCCAAAATGGCTCATTTCATTGCATGTAGGAAAACCGATGATGCTGTTTACATTGCCAATTTGTTCTTTGTTCATGTTGTTAGATTGCATGGAATTCCTCGTACTATTGTTAGTGATAGGGATTCTAAGTTATTATTTTCTACTGCATGTCATCCACAGACCGATGGTCAAACTGAGGTTGTGAATCGTACATTAGGAGCTTTACTTAGGTCTCTAATTAAGAATAATTTGAAGTCATGGGAAGAGTGTTTACCATATGCTGAATTTGCTTATAATCGTGTAATTCATTCTTCTACTAACATGTCTCCATTTGAGGTAGTTTATGGATTTAATCCACTAACTCCTACTGATTTGATTCATTTACCTGTTGAGCATCTAACGAGTGTTAAAGGTATGAAGAGAGCTGATTATATTCGAGAGATGCATGAGAAGGTTCATGCCTAGATCGAGCACAAAGGTGTCAAAACCGCCGCCGCACGCAACACTAGGCGCAAGCAAGTTATCTTCCAGCCCGGAGATCGTGTTTGGATTCATCTGAGTCCTGGCCATTTTCCTAACTTGAGAAAATCGAAGTTGTCACCTAGACGAGATGGTCCATTCACTATTTTGAACCATGTTAATGATAATGCATACCGCATTGATCTTCCAGGTGAGTACAAGTGTTCTTCTACATTTAATGTTGCTGATTTGTCTCCTTTTAATGCAGATGAATTCGACCATGATGAGGATCCAAATTCGAGGACGAATTCTCTTCAGCAAGGGGGGAATGATGAGGACATCCATAGCAATGAGAAACTCAATCCGGAACTGCAATTCAAAGGCCCCGTCACAAGGCTACGAGCTAAGAAGTTACAAGACTATTTGCAACCAACAATTCACAAGAAGCTCGAAGATGAAGACGGCGTGCAAGATAGCTTGAAGATGATGACCTTATTGATAATGGAAGATGGAGATCAAGACATGGAATACAATACATGAAGAAGTACACGTGTGCATGTGGACGTGTGCATGTGTGCGAGTGAAGAAGCCCACGACCAAGCTTGAAGAGGCCCAAATAATCGGCCCTTGATGATCCAATTAAGGGGATTGATTTATTAGACTATAGTATTTTATTTTATTTAATTTAGATTATAGTCCAAGTCAGATTTTTATTTAATTATTTGAATAATTTTCGGTCATGGAGTTCTAGTTTGACTAGGTTTTATTTATGGCACAATTCTACCTTGAATAAAATTCTAATTTAGGAAGTTTCCTAGTCTAGTTCTAGCTTGTTTTGGAGTCTTATATTTCGGCCATAATGATGTGATTTTCGGCCATGCTCTATTATAAATAGAGCCTCATTGTCACATTCATACTTTATACCATATTTGATAATTTAAGCTTTGCTTTCAATATTGTCTCAACCCCGATTAATCTTTGTGAGTTTAGATTTTAAATTCATACTCTTAGAACTAGCAATTCTAGGTTTTACAAAGGGAATTCACCGACCACATTTGAGGGATCGTCGGAAACTCGCTACTTGAAGATCAACTTAAAGAATTTAGCCTTGTGTACGTTCGAGATTCAAGGCAACTTTCGGGTTGGGATTCACATCGACAACACATCAACCATCAACGCCGTTCGACGTCATTCATCATCATCATCGTACGTCCAAATCTATCCGTAAGTTCGTTACAACTCTAACATATCCTATCTACCCTAGCTCTTCTTCACCTGCACCATACCATCGTAATTCCTTCACCATTACCGATTCCTTAACCTTCCAAAGCAGCCATCTTTGTTTAGATTTTGTGTTAATTTCGTGTGTCATAGTCTAGGTATTTTAGTTTCGTCTTAGTTGTCTAGTTTATCGAGTATTGCTCCCTTACTTCACTAACGTAGTTTCTTTCCTAGCTTCCACGTATTTGTGTCGTGTCGTGTCCCATAGGTCCCGGGTCACATCAGCGTCAAAGAAGATGGTTAGAGTTGGTGAAGGATTATGACTGTACGATCTTATATCATCCTGGAAAGGCGAATGTTGTAGCTGATGCCTTAAGTCGAAAGAGCTATCTTCCAACCAAGCAAGAGCAGTTGATCAAGGAGTTTGAGAAGATGAATCTAGAGGTGGTGGATCCTTCCAACACCACTCAAGGGATTTTAGCAGCCTTAGTGGTTCGACCACTAATTCGTGATCGAGTTCGTGAAGCACAAGTTGACGATCTTTTCTTATGCAAAATGAAGAAAAGAGCATTGAAGGGTTCTATTTAGGGATTTTCCATTGCAAGTGATGGCACACTATTCTTCGAGAGAAGGTTGTGTGTGCCGAAGAATGAAGAGCTCAGAAGGGAGAACCTTGAAGAAGCACATAATACTCCGCATTCTGTGCACCTAGGAGGCACGAAGATGCTCAAAGACTTGAAGATGGTTTTCTGGTGGAGAAATATGAAGAGGTCTATTGACCAATTCATCTCGAAGTGTATCACTTGTGAACAAGTGAAAGCCGAGCATCAATGCCCTTCAGGATTGTTGAATCCACTCGAGATTCCCGAGTGGAAGTGGGAGCACATTACAATGGACTTCGTGGTAGGATTACCTCCGTCAGTTAGAGGTCATCATGCAATCTGGGTTGTTGTCGATAGGTTGACCAAGTCTGCTCATTTTCTTCCTGTGAAAATGACGTTTAGTATGGATCGATTAGCTCAGATTTATATCGATGAAATAGTACGTCTTCACGGTATTCCTGTGTCGATAGTGTCAGATCATGACACAAGGTTTACTTCCAAATTTTGGCGAAGTCTGCAAGAAGCTATGGGAACACAGTTGAGGTTTAGCAAGGCGTACCATCCTCAATCAGATGGTCAATCTGAGCGGACCATCCAGATGTTGGAGGACATGTTTCGTGCATGTGTTCTCAATTTTGGTGGAAGTTGGGAGAGCCACTTGTGATGTGACCCGGGCCTATGGGACACGACAAAGATCAACGATGCGGAAGCTAAGGAACGAAACTACGTCGGTGACGAAAGGGATCAATACGTATCTAACTAGACGACTAAGAACCAACTAAAATACTTAGACTACGACACACAAAATTAACACAAAATCCAAATATATGGGCTGTCTTGGAAGGCTAAAGGAACGGCAATGGTGAAGGGAAATCGATGGTGAGGTATAGGTGAAGAATGGCTTGAGTAGATAGGGTATGATAGAGATATGACGAACTTACGGATTAATGGAACGATTTGAGAACTTGATGGAAGGAACTCGAACTGAATTGGGGATGTCTTGATCTTGATATGGATGAACTATGTAAGATGGAGGGCGTCGATATGGAGGCGTCGATGTTGTTGTAGAAAGAATCAAACTCGGAGCGTCCACCTAGTGAAGATTACTCCACCAAACGAATCACCACTTGAATCCTCTTCGTAGCAATCCAACCCTAGCACCACACGAGCACTAGAACGAGACTTGAAATAAAACCTAAAGTTTGCTAAGCTTTAAGAGTGTAATTTTCGAACCAAATCACAAAGGTTTTGAAGGGGATGAGACTATATTGAAAGCACAAAGCTAAATTTATCAAATAGAGTCTAAAAATAATAATGTTACATGGTTCCCCTATTTATAGGGTTAAAAGCCACGAAAATAATAAGGTTAAAAGGCCTAAAAATTGATCCAAAAGAGATCTCTAACTATACTAGGAAGATACCTAAGCTAGAATTCTATTCAAGGTAGGAAATTGCCTTAAATACAATTCTAGTCAAACCTATTCTCATTATGGACGAAAATTACTCAAATAATTAAATAAAAATCTGATCTAAACTATAGTCTAAATTAATTAAATAAATACTATAGTCTAAATAAAATCAACCCCATAATTAATTACTATGGGACCGATTTCTTCACTAGAAACCGCACACACATGCTCTTGAACTCTTCATCTTCATCTCTTCAAGATTAATACTCCATGGTGTGTTCTTGATCTTCAATAGTTAATAAATTAACTATCTTGGAATTGCTTCTCTTGACTTCTTCATCTCCAATCTCGAGCTTTCTTCGAATCAACACTTGCAAGTAAGCTTGCAACTTCTTAGCTCTTGATCTTGTGATTGGTCCTCTAAATTGCAACTCCGGTTCTTCATCATCTTTATTGTCCATGGCTTCATCATTCCCCCCTTGCTGAAAAGAATTCGTCCTCGAATTTGGATCATCATCTTGATCGAATTCACCTGCATCAAAGGGAGATAAATCAGCAACATTAAACGTTGAAGAACATTTATACTCACCAGGTAGATCAATGCGGTATGCATTGTCATTGACAACTTTGATTTCCTCAAGTTTGGAAAGCGGCCGGGACTCAGATGAAGCCAAACACGATCACCGGGCTGAAAGACAACACGTTTGCGACGTGTGTTACGGGCGGCGGCGGTTTGAGTTCCTTTATGCTCGATCTGGGCTCTAACTTTCTCATGCATCTCCTTGATAAGATCAGCTCTCTTTAATCCTTTAACACTTGTTAGATGCTCAACAGGTAAAGGAATCAAATCATTAGGTGTTAGTGGATTAAAACCATAAACAACCTCAAATGGAGACATGTTAGTAGAAGAATGAATAACACGATTGTAAGCAAACTCAGCATAAGGTAAACATTCTTCCCATGACTTCACATTATTCTTAATCAATGATCTAAGCAATGTTCCTAAAGTACGATTCACAACTTCAGTTTGACCATCGGTTTGTGGATGACATGCAGTAGAAAACAATAACTTAGTACCTAGCTTTCCCCAAAGAACGCGCCAAAAATGTCCCAAAAATTTAGAATCCCTATCACTAACAATAGTACGAGGAATTCCATGCAATCTAACAACATGAATAAAGAACAAATTGGCTATGTGAACAGCATCATCAGTTTTCCTACATGCAATGAAATGCGCCATCTTGGAAAACGTATCAACTACAACAAACACAGAATCTTTACCCGATCTAGACCTAGGCAATCCCAAAATAAAATCCATAGATAAATCAATCCAAGGACTAGATGGAGCAGGTAAAGGCGTGTACAAACCAAATGGATTCGAAGTAGATTTAGACTTATGACAAGTAACACATCTACTACACATGCGTTCAACATCACGTTTCATATGCGGCCAAAAGAAATGCTCATGCAACAAGGATAATGTCTTATGTACACCAAAATGTCCCATTAATCCTCCCGCATGCGATTCTAAAACAAGTAGCTCACGCATAGAACAAGTAGGAATGCACAACTTAGACTCTCTAAACAAGAATCCATCATGCACATAGAAACCATCAAAAGACTTAGATAAAGTCGAACAATTAGCATAGATAGGACCAAAATAATCGTCCACTTCATACAAGGCTTTCAATGATTCAAATCCAAGCATCTTAGCATGCATTAGGTTAAGCAACGTGTACCTTCGAGAGAGGGCGTCGGCGACGACGTTATCTTCTCCTTTCTTGTACTTGATGACGACGGAAAGGACTCGATGAACTCGACCCATCTCGCATGACGCTTGTTCAAGTTGCTTTGACCCTTCAAGTGCTTCAAGCTCTCATGATCCGTGTGAATGACGAACTCCTTGGGCCACAAGTAGTGCTGCCATGTATCCAATGCACGCTTCAAAGCGTATAGCTCCTTATCGTACGTTGAATACCTCAATGCGGCGCCATTGAGCTTCTCACTGAAGTATGCCACGGGCCGTTTTTCCTACATCAAAACAGCACCAATACCTATCCCGGAGGCATCACACTCGATCTCAAAAGTTTTGGAAAAATCCGGTAAACATAAAACAGGAGCAGAACACAATAAAGACTTCAAAGTATTAAACGCATGCTCTTGTTGTTTACCCCATTCAAACTTGCGATCCTTCTTACTTAGCTCAGTAAGAGGCGCGGCAATGCTAGAGAAATCGCGCACAAAGCGACGATAAAATCCGGCAAGGCCGTGAAAGGATCGGACTTCAGACGCGGTTTTGGGCGTTGGCCATTCCTCAATCGCCTTGATTTTGGAACGGTCAACCTCAATACCTGTACAACTCACAACAAAGCCTAAGAATACTACTTCATTTAAGCAAAAAGAACACTTAGACATGTTGCCATACAAACGAGCATCTCTCAAAAGCATAAATACGCGCCTAAGGTGATCTAGGTGCGCCTGTGCACTGTGACTGTATATCAGGATATCATCAAAATAAACAACAACATATTTCCCAATAACATCACGTAAGACATGGTTCATCAATCTCATAAATGTGCTCGGTGCATTTGTGAGACCAAAAGGCATAACCAACCACTCATATAAACCATGCTTAGTCTTAAAAGCTGTTTTCCATTCATCACCCTCATGCATGCGAACTTGAAAATAACCAGACCTCAAATCAATCTTAGAAAAAATCTTAGATCCACTAAGTTCATCTAGCATATCATCAAGTCTAGGAATGGGAAAACGATACTTAACTGTTATCTTGTTGATGGCTCTGCAATCCATGCACATTCTCCATTCATTGTTCTTATTGGGCACTAGAATCACTGGAACTGCACATGGGCTCATCGACTCTCGAATCTGCTTCTTCTCCAACAGCTCTTTAACTTGTCTATCGATCTCCTTAGTCTCCTCAGGGGACGTCCGGTACACTGCGCGGTTTGGTAAGACGGCGCCGGGCTGGAAATCAATCTGGTGCTCGATCCCACGAACTGGAGGCAATCCACTTGGAATCTCTTCCGGGAACACATCCGCGAACTCTTCCAAAAGGGGCTGCACAACACTAGGCAAAGAAACATCATTAATAGCACTGCTCTTGTAAGATAAAAGAACAAACGGTAAACCTGCTTTTAATGCTTTCTCTACGCCTTTAACAGATATGAATAAGCTGCGATTTTGATCCTTCTTTGAGGCTGATCCAGATGAATCTCCACGCACAAAGGAATCATTATGGGGCTGTATAGGAGCTGATTTGGAAGGAGAGGAGGCGGCGGCCTGTTTTGAAGGTGCGGCCGATTTATTATCGTCGGCGGCGGCTCGGGCTGCGGTTTCAGCCTCCTTTGCTCTCGCTGCTTTAAATCTCTCTTGCATAAGTCGTTGATCCTCAGAAATGGCTTTAGGGGACAGCGGCTTCAATGTTGTAGGTCGCCCGTTACGCGTCACGGTGTAGGTGTTTGTGAAACCATCGTGTACCGCGTGTCTGTCAAACTGCCATGGTCTACCTAATAGTATATGCGCTGCATCCATAGGAATAACATCGCAAATAACAGTGTCAGAAAATCGACCAATGGAAAATTCAACACTTACCTGGCATGCGACGCGAATCTCGCCTCGGTCTGTAAGCCACTGCAACTTATATGGCTTCGGATGCTTCATTGGAACTAGACCAAGCTTGTCCACCGCATACTGACTGATGGCATTAATAACGCTCCCACTATCGATGATCATGGAGCAAATCTCGCCTTGGATAGCAACTCTCGTGTAGAAGATGTTCTCACGTTGATCCGGTTGCTCTTCATCTCGACTGATATTCAAACTTCGAATTGAAACAAGACTCACAAGAGGGAACTCAGGTTCGGCCTCTTCATGATCAGCTAGGAACGGCTCCTCCATGGTCCTGGTGATGTCCGTAGGCTACTTGGACTCGTCCTCACTAGCGGACTCGATCTCATTTTGTTCGGTGATGAACAAAACACGCCGGTTTGGACACTGGTTCTGAAAATGACCCCAACCTTGACATTTATGGCATTGTATGTCTCAGGCTCAGTTTGGGGCTGTATTTGGTGTCGGTGTGGGCTGATTGGGCCGTGTGTAGGCTGGCCTTGAAGGTGGCGCCGGTGTAGACTCGGGTCTACGGTTGGACTGCGGTGTAGAACGGTCGAAACGCCGTTCGGGGTGGTCCGGATTGACCTCGGGGTCGTGTGGACTCAGTAGAAGGTGTAGAAGGTGATGTGGAATGTGTACCTTTGTTCCAGGAAGGCCATGTAGGGGCTGCACTGTGGTGTGATCGTCGGCGACCTTCTCTCAGCTGCTTTTCCACAATCGATGCGTACTGCACCATCCTTTCTACATTGGTGAAGTCTTTGAGCTCGACTTCACATGCAATATTGGGATTCATACCTTCAATGTACCGAATGATGGTAGCATTTAAGGTCTCCTCCTTCCCGACTCGATTCAAGGCAGTCTCCAACTCTTTGTGATACTCTTCAATCGAACGGGTGCCTTGCTTGATCTGGTTGAGCTTCTTCTCAAGCTCTCTCTCATAGTGGACTGGAATAAAACGTCCTCGCATCAATCCTTTCATCTCTTCCCAAGTATCGACAAGTGGATGTCAATTTCGGCGTTTTCTCTCCTGCTGCATCTCCCACCATGAGGCTGCGTAGCCTCTAAACTCCAAACATGCTAATTGCACCTTTTTGACCTCGGAAAAGTCATAGCATGCAAAAATCTTCTCTACCTTACGTTCCCAATCTAAGTATGCATCGGGATCGTGAAGGCCTTCAAACTCCGGAATGCTCGTTTTGATGTTATTGAGCATTCGGTCTTCTCCGTAGTCATCAGCGCGGGCTGCACGCCTGTGAGGGGGTTGGGGCTGATCTCGGCCTCGTTTAGGGGCCTCATACTCGGCATCTGTGTTCTCATCGTAGTACTCCTCTTCTGGCTCGTCTCGATGCTCATTGCGTCTAGCTGGTCCTCGAATGCATGCACTAAATTGTCAATCTTGTCTGAGAGGGTCTGGTGCTGTCTCTGGAAGTGCTTTGAAAGCGCTTCAAAGTGGTACTTAGGATCCCACTGTGGTGCTGGCTCAGAATAAGATTCCATCGGTGCTTTGGACGGGTCCAAAGACGGAGTGGTCGACTGAGGGTCGACGTGTGGAATGAAGGACGACCCTGGATGGTCTCCGTGCTTCATGGTACCTACAAAATGAACAAACGTGAAGAAAAACAAGGTAGGACCTCACAATCTCACGTCACTCGTTTGTTTTCTCTCTTGATTTTACCACTCGTGTATCACTCAATATATGGGTGCACAGTGTGTGATAATATCTTGTATATGGTAGCTCTAACTAGCTAAGAGAAATCAGCTCACTTGTACTGAGAATGGACGGGTATGCTGTTGTCGGAACAAGAGTGAATTTGGTGTGTAAATGAGATGATGGTCGAGTATGGATGTGTAAGGGCTGTCGAAATTTGGGTGTGGAAGAAAGGTGGTGGTCGAGTAAGTGGGGTAGGAAAGGAAAGGATTAGATGAATTAATGAAGTCCCAATTAGATTAGGAAATCCAAAAATAAATCTAGATAGAAAAAGGAAAGAAATAGAATAGGATAAGGAAAGAAGAATTCAAGAAGGCAATTGGGTGATTTGGATATGTATCAATCTATGTGACACAATCTAAATACCTTAATTAGCCTAGACTCTAGAAAGAAAGAACCAAAAATAAAATATGACTCCTAAGGAAATTACCAAAAAGAAATTAAACTTGGAAGGAAATTTCCAAAAAGAAAATAAGATCTAAAAGGAAATATCTAACTATGGATTTGTACCCAATTGGAAGGTACCAAAATAAAATAGAACACAAAAGGAAACAATGGATATACCTCTTTTTTTTTTCTTTTTTTAATTTTCGGATTTTTTTTTTATCCGATTTTTTTTTGATCGTTTTTTTTTCTTTTGTACGATCTATTTTTCTTCTTCTTCTTCTTCTTTTTTTTTTTTATAACAATGAACAATAAAAAAATTAAATTACAACTCGATAAGACTCAAAACAATAGACGAACAATTGGACGTATTGAACCACGAACGATATGAACCGACGTGGCTCTTGATATCAATTTATGATGTGACCCGGGCCTATGGGACACGACAAAGATCAACGATGCGGAAGCTAAGGAACGAAACTACGCCGGTGACGAAATGGATCAATACGTATCTAACTAAACGACTAAGAACCAACTAAAATACTTAGACTACGACACACAAAATTAACACAAAATCCAAATATATGGGCTGTCTTGGAAGGCTAAAGGAACGGCAATGGTGAAGGGAAATCGATGGTGAGGTATAGGTGAAGAATGGCTTGAGTAGATAGGGTATGATAGAGATATGACGAACTTACGGATTAATGGAACGATTTGAGAACTTGATGGAAGGAACTCGAACTGAATTGGGGATGTCTTGATCTTGATATGGACGAACTATGTAAGATGGAGGGCGTCGATATGGAGGCGTCGATGTTGTTGTAGAAAGAATCGAACTCGGAGCGTCCACCTAGTGAAGATTAGTCCACCAAACGAATCACCACTTGAATCCTCTTCGTAGCAATCCAACCCTAGCACCACACGAGCACTAGAACGAGACTTGAAATAAAACCTAAAGTTTTCTAAGCTTTAAGAGTGTAATTTTCGAACCAAATCACAAAGGTTTTGAAGGGGGTGAGACTATATTGAAAGCACAAAGCTAAATTTATCAAATAGAGTCTAAAAATAATAATGTTACATGGTTCCCCTATTTATAGGGTTAAAAGCCACGAAAATAATAAGGTTAAAAGGCCTAAAAATTGATCCAAAAGAGATCTCTAACTATACTAGGAAGATACCTAAGCTAGAATTCTATTCAAGGTAGGAAATTGCCTTAAATACAATTCTAGTCAAACCTATTCTCATTATGGACGAAAATTACTCAAATAATTAAATAAAAATCTGATCTAAACTATAGTCTAAATTAATTAAATAAATACTATAGTCTAAATAAAATCAACCCCATAATTAATTACTATGGGACCGATTTCTTCACTAGAAACCGCACACACATGCACGACAAATTTCATGCACATGCACACATGCTCTTGAACTCTTCATCTTCATCTCTTCAAGATTAATACTCCATGGTGTGTTCTTGATCTTCAATAGTTAATAAATTAACTATCTTGGAATTTCTTCTCTTGACTTCTTCATCTCCAATCTCGAGCTTTCTTCGAATCAACACTTGCAAGTAAGCTTGCAACTTCTTAGCTCTTGATCTTGTGATTGGTCCTCTAAATTGCAACTCCAGTTCTTCATCATCTTTATTGTCCATGGCTTCATCAACTTGCCACTTGTGGAGTTTTCTTATAATAACAGTTTCCAAGCATCGATTGAAATGACCCCCGTACGAGGCATTGTACGAAAGAAAGTGCAGATCTCCTATTCATTGGGATAAAGTGGGAGAGCGTCGATTCTTAGGTTCCGAAATCATTGAGAAGGCGGTGGAAGTAATTGAGAAGATAAGAAGAAGAATCAGGGTAGCTCAAGATCGTTAGAAATCCTATGCCGACGTGAAGAGAAAAGATGTGAGCTTTGAGATTGGTGACAAGGTTTTCTTGAAGATTGCACCAATGAGAGGAGTGGTTAGATTTGGAAAGAAGGGTAAGTTGCAGCCATGTTATGTGGGACCGTTCGAGATTCTAGAGAAAATAGGTGATGTTGCCTATCGCCTAGCACTACCTCCGAATTTGGCGGGTGTACACGATATTTTCCATGTGTCATTGCTTAGACAATATGTGTCTGACCCTAGTCATGTCATTTCATATGACACGGTGCAAGTTTCTAAGGACTTGATGTATGAAGAAGTCCCAGTTGCTGTGTTAGATAGAAGAGTTCACACTCTTCGAACCCGTGAGGTTCCCTTAATAAAAGTACAATGAAGTCGGCATGGACCTGAAGAGGCCACTTGGGAAAAAAAAGTTGATATCATAGCTCAATATACAAATGTAACAGAAATGTTAGGCTAATTTCGAGGACAAAATTTTTAAAAGTGGGGGAGATTGTGATACCCTAACCCTTTTTGCTAAATTATAAATTATAATTTTAGTAAATGATTTTGAATTAATATTATTTGAATATTAATTATGTTGATAAGATGTTGGTATGTTTATATATTATGCCATTGTTTTAATGCAGGTTGTCCCACTTGAGCCGATACGTCCTAAGCACGATGATATTATACTGAGTGTATAATACATGTTAATATTTTAATATTAAAATTTATCGAGTTATATGATAGTGAATGAGGGTGATTATATTTAGTTATGTGTTTGCCATACCTTGAACACCCTAACGCTAAGTTGATCGGGGGTCTCGCTGAGTTTCGGCAGAGTTTCGTCCGGAGGTCATAACTTTTGACTCGGTTGGAACCATGAGGCCCATGAGTACTCAAATCGAAGCTCTTTCAAAAATCTACAAGTCTGAAGCACGACTGTCGGGCGCGACCTGCTCTAGATCGAGTGGCAGGGGCCCTGAAACGCGACCGTTGGGCGCGACCTCCTCCAGGCCGTGTGCCAAGAGGTCTGCAACACGACCTCGAGGTGCGACCAGTTGGGTCACGTGGCACCACTTCAAAGAGATGTTTTTCTTTATCTCGAGCGCGACTTCCGAGCGCGACAACCTATAGGCCGTGCCCTGTTTCGGAAATTCTATCCTATAAATACCACACTTCACTCATTCCTCTTCATTTTCTTCATCTACTTGGGCAATTTCCTCCCAAATCCTCTCAAGAAAATCCTTCAAGTTTTGGAGTGGATTCTCTCATCATCATCCATCAACCAAGGTAACTTCATACCCTCTTCACCTTGGAGATTAAACACCATTTTCATGTTGATTTGAACTCAGGGCTTGTATCCAAAAATTAGGGTTTTCGATTTTATTGATCATCTTGCCTAGATATCTTGAACATATGGTTTATTTTCCTCATTGAAGCTATATGTGAAGTGATATCGAATTCCTATGGTTCATTATTGCTAGAGTTAGGATTTTTGCCCTAATTTCCCCTTATTTTGTTGATGGTTGGTTGGGGGAGTTGTAATGGTCTTATGAAATTGATTTTCACGTATGTTATAGCCCTAGGATGGAAGTGCATGTATTGGAAAGTATGAGTTTAAAGGATTTAAATTGATTCTTGTTCTTGTGGCTTAAATGGGTGCACGTAACGTGTTCGATTAAATGTTTCAAAGAGTTTTAATGTGTATTTTGAGTCCAAAATCATAGTATGAGCTTGTATATCTATGGTTGTGTATGTGGATATGTATAAAAAACGTTAAGGCATGTAAAGCATGTGTTTGGTCAAAATTATGAAATAATTGTATAACTCGACATCTAAAATGAAAAAGGGGATTTAAAGGTGCTAGACGACGTATTGGGGTTGGAGGAGGACAACTTGTGCATGGAAAAGGAGTATTTCAAGGTTGAAAGGATTTTAAAAGCGTCTCATAAGGTGGGGTAACTCTAAATTGTGAACGCGTGTAAATTTATAGTTATTGTTGTGCTTTGATTGTATAAGTATGAAGGGTCTTCAGACCGGTGAAATGAAAGAGATCCTTCGGGGTCAACAAAGAGATCCTTTAGGGTCGACAAAGAGGTCCTTCGGGATCGATATAGACTTGTTAATGTCCTCCCTGGGGGTAATAAGCCTGCGGGCATCCCTACAGGGCCAAAGATGTTCATTAACAAGGACATCATGATGTTTGGACCCTACGGGGTTGAGACTAGTCTCCACAAAGTAAAGAAGTATCCATATGTTATATATTCACTTGTGCAATTGGCTATAACTGTTTACAGTGTTCCCCACTGAGTATGTTGTTAAATACTCACCCCATTCATTCAATGAATTTCAGATTGAGGAGTCGAGGCCATGAGCTTGTGTTTATTTTTGCATGATCTTCTTTTGAAATACTCACATTGTTAATATTACATTGATCACTCTCCTTTTATTTTTATGATCAATGATCATTGGGGATGGGAATAGCCCTATTTTGTAGTTATGATGTATTTAACTTGATATTATGCAAAACATTTTAAAGGCGGGTTGTTCGACCTTGGAGCCTTTTATGTGCGAATTATGTCAAAGAACCTTTATGCTATGTATGTTAATTTAGGGTGATAGACGGGCGGGTTGTGTAAGACCTATGAGCCCGATAGGTTAGATGATTGTATGATTTTGTGGATGGGCTTACACGATGCTTCTACTTAACACTATATTGTGTGACGAAATAGATATTATAGGTTGCATGTTATAATTGCGAAAAATATATATTGAGAATTATGATACCTTAACTTCTCATGCTAATTGACCTTAGCTTCCGCTCAATTAAATATAAGCACACCCTAATAAGTAAGTAAATTGTATGTTAAGTGACGTGTCCAAACGGAGTGGTTTGGGGCGTTACAAATGGTGATCTAGGGCACGGCAAATACAGATTCTGCGAATCAGATCTTATAAACAAGAGAAGAATCTGCCAGATATGAAAAGTCGTGAGCACTACAATCTGCAAATCAAGCTAAAGATCTCCCGACTTGTGGGAGAAGTTGACTTGTATTTTGTATTCCTATATAAGCTAGTTTCATGGTAAAGACTGAACACACAACACTTAATACATTCTACTTTAACTTTCTGCATTTTACTTTTTCTGTTGAACAATCTCGGGCCTTATGCCCACAGGCTGTTAGGATTTCAATTTATGTTCTTAAAATCCAATGTTGGAGTTGGATCATTTTGCGTATTAATCTAAGTAAGTTTTTCATTTCATTTATGTCTTCTTTTATTTATTTTTATTGTTGTTCTAAGTCTAGCTAGCATGAGCGGCTAGACTTGTTATTCTAGATTGAACAAAGATGAGAACTTAATGAACATATAAGAACCGTGAGGCTTATGAGCATAAATTATGTTAGTGCTATGCGTGACACCAATTGAAGAAACTTGTTTCAGATTGGATCAGTGGTGTCATACTTGTTGTTGGTATATTACACTTTGACTGGAATTACAACTGAAGTACAAGAAACTAGAAGGATTAGAACAATAATATACAATAAACTGAAATGGAATAAATTAAACGAACTGAACCGGTATGTAGATTCCAGCAAGCCGAGTCGAGGGGACCTCTCTCCGCAAGATAAATATGCCCCGGCTAGTGCTCACGGTTTGGTGGTTATTTTTCAAAGATGAAACGACTTCATCCTTCCGGCAGTAGCACCATAAGTCCGGCAAGGCTCCAGCGAACTAGACAATGTCGAGAACTGAGAGACTGAGGACTCGAAGGGAACTTGTATGCAGCAAGATGATTTGTGTAGAATGTAGCATTGGAAGCCATGCAGGATGTCCTATTTAAAGGTGTCTTGCTATTCTGTATGATGTAAACAACGCATCCCACTGTGCTGTTTGACTTCTCGATCTTCTGCTGTATTCTTGGACTGTATCTAGATTCATGGTGGGCTGAAATCTACTAGATAGGTATGGATACTGTGGAGATAAAGAGAATACAGAGGAGCTGATTTTTTTGACTTGAAAATTTCGTCCCCTACCTCCTTATTTATAAAGGGGTGGGCGAAATTAACAGTGTCCGAACCCTACTGGGTTTGGGCCTCTATCTCTTTTTCCATCTCCAGTCCATTAAAGTCATATTGAGCTATAACAAAGATCTAGAAGAATATTAAATTGACCTACTAATTTATTTAATTCACAATATCCAATAAACTTAGGATATTATTAAATAAATTAAGTATTACTTTTATTCCACTAAAGAAGTAATACTGACTTACCAATTTAATACATATTTGTGAATATGTTTTCTCCTTTAATTCAACCATTCCCCGTGTTTAAGATCTAATATTTATTAATTAATTATGTAAGCCTCTGATAGCTATAATTAATTAATATCTGAAACCTTGAGTAGTACCACACAAGCTCTATTCATGTATGGAATGAATTCCACCTGCAGGGTTTCACATGAACTTGTGTTTCCTCAAGAGAACATCATCAACCTGGCGCACCAGGACACAATGCTTATATATATTGCATGACACATCATATATGCAAATGCTATTACCCAAGATATCGAGTTTATTAATTCTATCAAAGAATCTCACCCATTGATAAATCAAAGTAATCAATAAAGCATATATATGTTTGCCAATAAATATAAGTTAAGAACCTGAACTTTGTGGATCTTTGTCCTCTCACTAATAGGGTCAGAGTAGAGAACAATATCCTATTGCGATCCTCCTCAATACACTAACACGTGTATTAGAATAATCAATTAGTTAAGACAAACTAATTATCAGATTATTCTATGGTGTACCGATGGTGTATTCATGACCATTTAAGCCGTGAGCCTTTTAATACAATACAAGGATCTGATGATGTGATCTTATCGTGTGTTCACCAACACCATATCATCTACAATGTAAGTATATGAAATGTGCATACACAATTATATAATAATGTAAATACAAATAGTGACTGCAATAAGATTCAATCTTTATCATTATATCATCAGAAAAGTATACAAAGACAAGTCTTCTAGTATATAAAACTAACACAATGTACGTTGCTCCGTCCGTATGTATCTCCAAAACTTAAATTGATGCTCAAAATTAGTGTACTTACCCCCATGTGGAACATGAAAAATCCCATTAACTTTTTCAACGATAAGCACTCTATCCACATTAGCAAACCAGAATGTCATAGTATGTGGGCCACGGGCAGTTGTCCTTTTCACAACCAAAGTACTAAGAAACTCATACACTAACACTGGATATGTGGGCCAACCCCCATTAAGCGCATAATTCCATCCAATGTGATTTATCAAATGCCACACAAAATCATGTACACCCAAGCTCGTAGTACACTCTCGACACGGATATCTAGTACGGTATATATCCAGCTTTAGAAGCCGATCCCATATATCTTGTTGATCCTCCGTTTGTAAATCAATGTGGAATTGAGCAGGATGAGCCAATGGCAACTGATCCTCCACTTCCTCTTCATCATCATCCTCTTAAATTTCCTCATCCACAACTTCCTCTTCATCCTCAGGCTGAATATAGTCCCCATCTTCAGATTCATCATTATCATCTTCAAAATCTTGATTCTTTTCCTCTTCAGATTAAGAAGGAGTGGGCGAAGTATCAAGAAGGTGACATCGTCGACTAGCCATTGCACACACTACCTCTACAAATAACCACACCAACACAACTTGTGTAAAAGACCCAAAAATAAATAAAACACCAAAAAATGCCACCAAAAACAAGAAAAAGAAAAAAACAAACAGCACAAATAAAAACAGAACAGCAAAAAAAGGCAATTTTCCACTCCTCCAAAATGCACAACAACCCAAATTCACCACCCAAGAACAATGTCAGCATCAAAACCTCTTCAACCATCAACTAATAAATTCCAAAATATAATTTCCAATTTAATGGGACCAAAAGATTTGACAGAGGTCACTTTCCATAACTTGCCATTTTAATTAAATTTTACACAGCTATTCTCGATCGCACTTTTCAGTTGTCCAAAAATTATGAAAATAATCAGGCATGACCCATATATATCTTTATTAAACTATGCAATTTTTGGAATTTTCTGAAATCACATGCTCTAGTTATAAAAATAACCGGCTAATTAAAATAATCGACTTTAATCAAAACTTATCGGAAAATTACGAAACTTGGCAGTCCTATAGGAAATAATTTTTCCAGCAACTTTACAGAAGAAAATTTTCCGATTTGATAACCCAAAATGGGTGAAAACAGGCAAAAACGTGATTTGATCGGCGCCTTTTTTTTTATAGGTTTTTCAGCGTTTTCACCGGTTTCTGGCCACCAGACGACGACGCACTCAACATACGAAATGAAGCACTATTTAAAATACACAACATATTAAATTTTCAACTATAAAGGATGAAAAATGGACCGAAATGAGATATCCGCAGCGGCAACGCGACGGCGGCACGACGACCGCGATTTTTGGCCATCCACGGCAACGGCGGCAGCGGCGGCTCTCCGGCAGCCTTCTGTCGCTCGACAGCTGCTCCCGCAGCAGCACCCCCCAACAAAACTTAACCTGGGCCCGCATGCACGATTTACTCGGCGCAGGCCCGGGTTTCTCTCATTCGTCAACACGAACGAGAGAGAAAGAGAGAGAAGAGAGAGAATGAGCAGTTACAAATGAATTGAGAGGCCCCTATTTATAGGAAAAGTTGAGATGGGGCGAGTATAATTTTTTCGGATATAAAATACTAATAAAGTGATTTCCGAATTCAATTAAAGTTGCTTTATTCAATGTCGAGGTCCAAACGACCTCAGACATAAAATCTGAAAATACCGAGAGACTCGTTAGTTCGAGTACTATTGAACCAACCTGACTCGGGATGACAAGGAAGTCATCTGAAGAAAAACAAAGAAAGATTCCCTTTCAAAAATTACTTTTACTATTCTTTTTGACTGACAGATTTTGGTCCCGAGCATTCGGTTGACCTCAGATTGGCAATCTGTGAACGCGAACGGATTCCTTGGGTCATTTCCTATAAGATAGGCTTGTTAGAACAAGTCTCGGATCAATGAGGAGGATTTCGTAAATTTTTCGAATCACGAACGCTCACTGAAATTATTATTCACATGTTTTCCCTTTACGATTTTCAATTACGGGACTCCTGTAGAGGTCAGAATAAAATTCTGAAAGCACCAACAGCTTTCTTTAGCTCGTTATATTCCAGGAAAGACCAATGTTGACTATCTTCTGGCGGCAAACGTAAAATCTTATAATCGATTTTCACATAAAATACACAAAAAAGGTCGCGACTTACATCTGTTTTACTTTATTTTAGCTCCAATTATTTTCTTTAGTCTTTTAAATAAATTTAGAGAACTCTCTGAAATTCTGGGATGTTACAGAGTGGGTATAGCCGTCGATGGATGATTCATCCAGTTTCTGCTCCAATTTTCTTCTTGACTCCAGAAAAATCGTCTGTTCCTGTCAAGCAGTTCAAACATAACTGCTTTATTAACGTGTTATCTCCAGAGTGACCATCTGAGATATCTCCTCAGTTGATTGAAGAGATCAAAGTCATAATTCTCGATGAGTTGAAATCTGCTAAGCAGAACGGTGAGAGTTATGTTGAAGCTTTCTTCAAAACCATCCATGAAGTTTGTTTCAGCTGTTTCAGACTCAGCTGGTGCAGTTGACTCTGATGTCATGTCATTATCTGACATGATCTGCTTTTCTTGACTATTGAAAGTCGGTTCAGTCGGAGTGGAGGGGTCTTGTTTTGCCGTGCGCTGCCTCCTCGATCACTTGCCAAAAGGCTTTAGATTCTTCCTTCTTTTGACAAAAATTGTGTAGAGATGATCTCTTCTGTCCAGCAACTCACTTCTCTGGTTGAGAATTTAGATCTGATCACTTATTATCATGCTGATCCAGTTGAGAAACCCTAGTTTCTCTGTGAATGTTCCAGTTTGGTGGTCAACCTTAACCTTGCGAACATTCTGGCGTAGTTGTGGTAGCACATACGATGCCCAATCAACTCTGCATCGATTGTAGATGAGTGCCATCAGATGAGCATGGTCGGCACTGAAGTGAGTATAGTCTAGATTGTCTCTCAGGCAATGGATGACTATATCTAGGAATTGGATGAACTCCGGGCGAAGACTGTCTTTTAGTCTGTGAGAGTAGTCATTGTGCTCAACTCATGGTTTTGTCCATTGACTCCATAATTCTGCATGGTTAGGCATGACTATTGAGTCTGCCTGTTCACCTGCTCCAGGAAGATAGAGTGATTCCATCACAGTTTCCTTGGAGATCCTGATCGGATTTCCGTTGACTGATGAAATGATGTTGCCATCTTCTGTGAAGTCGGAGAAGATATAGAATTCGGTAACTAACTCAGAAAAGCATCGTCCAAATCTTGGACCTCTTGTGAGAAACTGCAAGAGTCCAGTTTCCTCCGCTTCTGAGATTAAGCAATGGAACCTATCAGGCTTAAGTCTCTTCATCATGAAGTCCAGTTCTATGAACTTGTCTCTTTTCAGGTTAAGAGCAAGCCTAGCTGGATCGATGTATTGAGGGGGCAATTACATTCTGCAACAGAGTCTTTGATAGAGATTGAATGGAGTAGAGAAAGAGATGCAAAGCAAATGCAAGGAGATTTTGAGACTGATATGTGATCTTTGATCAATATCTCCTTGGCATTTAAAGAAGCTTTGCATGCATGTACTTCGAGTTGCACTCGAGTACGTATCAGTTGATCAGTTTAATGGATTTGACTGATGCTCAGCTGGCATAAATGAGATGATCATCTCAGCCGTCAAGAAGTTTGGCGTAACTTTTAGATCAGCGGTTGAGATTTCATCCATTTGAAAATGGAGTAGTTGCCATAAATAGCAAATATTTTGTGCAGGATTTTGTTATTTATATCTCTCATGTTATCAACTCACTTTCTACTTTAGTGATTGATTTTGCTCAGTAGCATTAAAAGCTTGCTATCTTGAGAGAACTCTCATTTTGAAAATAATGCCCATTAGATCACGATGGCATTAATTTATAGAAGAATAAGTTTAAAGAATTAATCATTTTAAACTTATCATTGAAAGTTGGGATACCTCGTCCAACTGATGACTTTTTGATGAACTGACGATATGGCAACTGATCGACCAGTTCTAGTCATATCTTTTTCTTGGCCCCTGGAACTGATTCATCACTGAACTGATGATATCAGTTGTTGAACTGCTGGATCATATCTCTCAGTCAGTTTCCTCTTCTTGATGGGCCGAACTGGATGCTCTTCACTGCTCTCGTCAGGACAGTTTGACCTTTTTCTCTTGGAGACGGATCCAGTTCCTTCAGCAAGCTTCTCTGGCCTTGCTGTCTTCACGGATTGACTCCGGTGCTTAGCTTCAGCTGATGTGACCCTTCGCCTTCTGTGCAAGTTCCTTCTTGAGGATGACTTGAACTGAACTTCCCGCTGGTTCAGTTAGGTGGCTATCTTGTAGCTTGAAGCAATCATTGGGGTGACATATCTCTTTGATAAGAGATTGGGTGATGTGGCAGTGTCTTCATCATCACACGGTCGAGTCACTGTAACTGGAGTGAGAGGTGGCTCTTGCTGCATCTGTGCAGTTGCAGGTTCAGTTAATCAATTAAGCTCAGCTAACTGATTGATAGAGTATCAAAATTCAGTTTTCTGCAGGTAGGGTTGGTTGTGCAGATCTCTTGCTGCTTTGCTCCTATTTTTTCTTGAGCCTTGATGTCACTTCCCAATTCGGCAAGTAAGACAATTGGAGGAATTTTGTTGGTCAATCTATGACTCATAATCCTCTATACTTGCACTATAGTTGGAGAGAATGGATTAAAAGACCCTATCCATTTCAAACTCCAAACTTCTTCTCTTTGCTAAAAACTCATGTCGTGAAAAGCAAGGATCAAGAAATGAGACTGGATGGACATTGAGTGTCTCCAGTTGTACCAGTAGACGTACCGGTGCAGAAGCTTAAAAAGCTCTTGATCTTGCTTGGCCACAAATGCAAATCAGTAGGGTGACAAAGTTCTTTGATAAGAGATTGAGTGATGTGGCAGTGTCTTCATCATCACACGGTCGACTCACTGCAACTGGAGTGAGAGGTGGCTCTCGCCGCATCTGTGCAGTTGCAGGTTCAGTTGGTCAATTAAGCTCAGCTAAATGATTGATAGTGTATCAAAATTCAGTTTTCTACAGGTAGGGCTGGTTGAGCAGATCTCTTGCTGCTTTGCTCCTGTTTTTTCTTGAGCCTTGATGTCACTTCCCAATTCAGCAAGTAGGGTAGTTGGAGGAATTTTGTTGGTCAATAATCTATGACTCATAATCCTCTATACTTGCACTATAGTTGGAGGGAATGGATTTGAAGACCCTATCCATTTCAAACTCCAAACTTCTTCTCTTTGCCAAAAACTTATATCGTGAAAAGCAGTGATCAAGAAATGAGAATGGATGGACATTTAGTGTCTCCAGTTGTACCAGTAGAAGTACCGGTGCAGAAGCTTAAAAAGCTCTTGATCTTGCTTGGCCACAAATGCAAATCAGTGGGGTGACATATTTCTTTGATAAGAGATTGGGTGATGTGGCAGTGTCTTCATCATCACACGGTCGACTCACTGCAACTGGAGTGAGAGGTGGCTATCGCCGCATCTGTGCAGTTGCAGGTTCAGTTGGTCAATTAAGCTCAACTAACTGATTGATAGAGTATCAAAATTCAGTTTTCTACAGGTAGGGCTGGTTGTGCAGATCTCTTGCTGCTTTGCTCCTGTTTTTCTTGAGCCTTGATGTCACTTTCCAATTTGGCAAGTAGGGTAGTTGGAGGAATTTTGTTGGTCAATCTATGACTCATAATTCTCTATACTTGCACTATAGTTGGAGGGAATGGATTTGAAGACCCTATCCATTTCAAACTCCAAAATTTTTTCTTTGCCAAAAACTCATGCCGTGAAAAGTAGTGATCAAGAAATGAGACTGGATGGACAATGAGTGTCTCCAGTTGTACCAGTAGACGTACTAGTGCAGAAGCTTAAAAAGCTCTTGATCTTGCTTGGCCACAAATGTAAATCAGTGGGGTGACATATCTCTTTGATAGGAGATTGGGTGATGTGGCAATGTCTTCATCATCACACAGTCGACTCACTGCAACTAGAGTAAGAGGTGGCTCTCGCTGCATTTGTGCAGTTTCAGGTTGAGTTGGTCGATTAGGCTCAGCTAACTAATTTGATAGAGTATCAAAATTCAGTTTTCTGCAGGCAAGGCTGGTTGTGCAGATCTCTTGCTGCTTTGCTCCTGTTTTTTCTTGAGCCTTGATGTCACTTTCCAATTTGGCAAGTAGGGCAATTGGAGGAATTTTGTTGGTCAATCTATGACTCATAATCCTCTGTACTTGCACTATAGTTGGAGGGAATGGATTTGAAGACCCTATCCATTTCAAACTCCAAACTTCTTCTCTTTGCCAAAAACTCATGCCATGAAAAGTAGTGATCAAGAAATGAGATTGGATGGACATTGAGTGTCTTCAGTTGTACGAGTAGAAGTACCGGTGCAGAAGTTTAAAAAGCTCTTGATCTTGCTTGGCCACAAATGTAAATTGAGTAAGAAGTAAATTGGTTACCTCTTTTTGTGCATTTTTGGTTGCATATTCACCATTGTAGAAAGTGCGAATATCTTCTTCCGTTAGCTGGAGAGGAGGACAAGTTCTCTTGAAGTAGTTAGCTCCATAGTTTGAGTGAGGAATTCCGATGAATGGAATAAGCTCATCTGGATCGGAACAGTCTTGGAAGTCCGCTGTTGATCCATTCTTGGAGACTGGTGATGGAACGGCATTGGCAGTTGATGTATTTGAGGCTGAGGCACTTATGTTGCCTTTTCCTAGCCTTTTCTTCTTGAGTGAGTGATGATGATGATTCCTCTCTTGGGAATCCAGTCAGAGATGAGGACTAGTAATGCATCATCATTTGGCAGCTTCAAGATGTCTTCAATAATCTTGCTCATTCTGAGAACAAGTCCTACCATGGACTCAAAATTTCTTATTCTCTTTGAGTTGAAGGCCTTGAGAACTTGACGCTTGATTTGTGAGAATACAAACTCTGCCTAGTTTGTCTCGCGTCCTTCAGCTAGGTGTATCATCACCTTGTACCTCTTCTGGGTAAGCTGGCTTAGGCTTCCAATTGCTCCAAACATTATCTTGTTGGTGATGTCGAGGAGAACTCCATACTCCGGTCTTAGATTAGTTTTAGCTGTGGTAAAACTGAATGCATTTTTCCAGGTGGGGGTCTTCCACCTTCTCCAGTATGGTTCAGCTTCTTCACTCAGATCTTGAACGGTTGCTCCTTGCCTTGGGAGTTGAAAAACTTCAGCAATGGTTCCCTCAGTTATCATGATAGATCGGCCTTGGATAACTGTAACAACCCGGTCCCTAGACGGTCATTTTTAACGGAGACGGGGTCTTAGGCGTAAAAGCTATAGGGAAAATTGGAAATCCAATAGGGGGTTTTCTAGAATTAAACTAAGTTAGCGCCTCAAAAACTTAGGCAACATAACTTTATGACTCGAAAGGAATTATCATATTCAACGAATCAAAGGATTCACTCAAGTCGAAGGAATGCCTAATCATGGCTAATCGAAATTTAAACAGAATCCAATAATTAGCAAGTATGATTTGAACTCTTTAAATAAACAAGACCTCCTCGTAGGTCATAACAACTAAGACCCATTAATAGGTCGGAGTCAAACAAATCATACCGTCCTATTCATAGGACGAAACAAGAGAACAACTTAAGATTTACTGGAAATGAGCAGAATCATGCTTGAAAGAAAAGTCTCTTTGTAGGTGAACAACAATAACAAGCATGCAAGACTCATTCATAAGTCAACTGAAAATGAATAGATACCAAAATGCTCAACAAGTATGACTATTCAAATAACTTGGAATCAATAAAGGAATAAACGGGTGTGCCAATTGAACACATGCTTCTTTTCTCAAGACTTTATTGATGACATGAATCATAGCATTAAAGACGTATGCTATTATCAAGAATCAAGTTACATTAATCGAGACTAAATACTAATATCAGAGTACTTAGCAAAAACTTAGCGGAAGAAAAACATGTAACCATATAGAGCAACACCTTTAAGCCTCAGACAATCCCACCAGCAACACATCACAAGTCTCAGCATCTCAACCTGAAAACATTTAAAAAAGAGGGTGTGAGCACTAATGTACTCAGTGGGGTTTTATGAGAAAACTCTTTAATAAATTTAGAAATATCCAATTAATAACTGGCGGTATATGGAGAGCAAAACGCAAAAGCCCTCTCCATATCCGTAAAACCTTTTATTTCTTTTTTTGGCACCCTTACTGGCTCGTACCTGTTGTCTACTGTACCCTTAGGCTCGCTTTAGGATAAGAGAGGGGTTACCTCAAGTATCCTCTTGAGTATGCGAGGGGATTACCCAACAGTGAGTCACATTCATCAAGATTCAACTTTAGTGACACAAAGGTCACAACATCATAATGCAATTAAACTGTTCTTTGAGCTCGATAACCTGCTTACAGCAGAAACTATATCCTTCCTTAACTTCCTACCTTACTTAACCTTCCTTTCTTACTTAACCTCCCTTCTTTTCTTAACATTCCTAGAAAATACCAAGCCTAGAGCAATTGTCTAAGGCTAGACCTTTATTTTAACATGATCTTGGCCTATAAGGGATTTATCACCACCCTAGAAGGAAATACTTAGCTAAATAAGCTTTAGCAAAATCTAACATTCAAATATAAGGACATGAACGTGCATAAATATAGATTGCAACCTAAAGCAATTCTAAGTATCTCATGCTAGCATAAACATTCGTTAACATTTCTAGCATATCTAAACCAACTCGAGAACTCATTAACATATAACAACTTCCTTTACTTTATCAAACTCAAATAACAATTCAACATAATCTTGCATAAAACTTCCTTCCTTCCTTTCATTTCCTTGTACAGAGACTAAACAGGCAGAGCATAAAACTTTTATTGGATATTTCACCTTTGCCCTATCATGCTTCTAGAGTTTACTAGCTCAAACTTTATACTTAGTTTAGAATTACCCACCTTAATGATGAGTACCTCGATAACGAGCACGTGGACGAAGCAATGTGCTGTAAATCCTTCATCGGTTCTCCTTGAGGCTCACCTCTTCCTACAAAAGTCGATTCATCGACTTAGCGGTCTCCTTCGAAGATTTATAACCTCTAACAACAACTTACACATCTCCTAACCTTTCCTCCCTGAACTAGAACTTAAAAACCGATTGCACGACTTTAGAACCTTTAGAAAAACGTAAGGGTATGAAAGACTCGAGTTTAGAACAAGGTTGAAGCAAAAACTTCACTGCAGAATCCTTGCACGGGCCGTGCTAGGCCTTGAGATGAGAAAAACATGCCAAACTTTTGACACGATTTGTGCTAAGCTAGGACGGTCCGTGCAGACCCTTGTATGGGCCATGCAAGCCCTTCTGAAAATAATGCCGAGAGTTCTGGGCTGCCTTGAACGGGCGTGCAACCCTTGCACGGTCCGTGCACTCTCACAAACCTGAAAAACTTTCGATCGAAGTGTTGGTCGAGGCGTTACTCGGTCGCCTCTCCTATTTCTCGACATTTTAAACTTAAAAACAAGGCTTAACACTTGTAAAAACCTAGAAATGAACATGCTTTGAAACATTAAAACTACAACAGAATAAACACGACTATCTTCTTTAACACTTAGAAATAACGACGAAATTAAAATATGAAACTTAAATGGTACTTCAAACGGAATAAATGAGAATACAAATAATAATAACAACAGAAGCAGAATAACAAGCTTACGAGAATGAAAGACGGAATTAAAATGTGGAATTAACCACAAGAAAGAAATAGGATCTGAGGCCAACGAACAAGAATGGACGGAGTCGAGTGCATCAAAAAAAGGTGTCTATCTCGGCGTCTCGTCGAGTCGCAACGGCGGCAAAGCCGCCTGCTATAACCCGACGGCACCCCTAGCACCTTCCCCCACCGCATCCCTTCCACGCCACGGAGGAACACTCACGAAGAATGTCCCTCGCTTGACAAAAACTTCTCGACTCTCAAGCTCTCAAGCTTTTTCCCACTCTCTACTTTGAGAAATGAAGAAGAATTGGTGCAAATGAAGTGAAGGGGTGGGGAGCTATTTATAGGAAAAGGTTTGGCTTCCCTTGGAAGCCATTCCAGTACAGAAACACTGCAAAAGTTGCACCGGGTTCGGCCAAAAGATGCTTTATTCGATGTCGAGGTCCAAATGATCTCAGACATGAAATTTGAAAATACCGAGATATTCGTTGGCTCGAGTAATATTGGACCAACTTGTTTCGGGATGAAAAATAGGTCATCAGAAGAAAGACGAGCAAAGATTCCTTTATAAAAGGTACTTTTACTATTCATTTTAAGGGACAAATAAAATTCCCGAGCGAGCAATTGATCTCAGAATGAAAATCTGTGAACACAAATGGATTCCTTGAGTCGAAATACATAAGAGGGGCTTGACAGAACGAGACTCAGATCAATGAGGAGGATTTCGTATTTTCAAATCACGAACGCTCGCAAAATTTACTATTCATAAAATCCTTCAAATACACTTTTCATCACCGGGACCTCAAACGACTTCAGAATTAAAATTCGAAAACACCGGCGTACTTCTTAAGTTAAAACCTTTCTAAAAATACCAAAATCGGCCATATTTGAGTTAAGATCAAATTTTTTAAATTACGATTTCACGAAAATTGACCCCTAAAGTCGTGACTGACATATGACTTCACTTAAACCTTATAAAAATTTCTTCCTTATTCCTTAATTACGCTTAAGATATCTCTAAACCTTATCTAAAAATCTGGGGCGTTACATTCTACCACCCTTAAAGAAATTTCATTCCGAAATTTACTTTTTCTCAAACGGAAACTTGGATACTTCTTCAAGATTCTAAAACCTTACTGGAACCATATTGGTTCAAAACCTTTACTAGGTTTACAACTATAAACCAACTCCTTAGCCTTTGATTCCTTCTACCCTTCTCCAAAACCTTATCGATCATGAAAGAAAAATAAACGACGAACCCTAGCTAATCGTACGCCTCCTTGGATGGATCCTTTGCATGCTCTATCCGATTCGAACTCACTTTATCTTCATCTTTAACTTCTTGATGTTCGACTTCCTCATCTTCGTGTGGCGTACTTCATGATGCACCTCTAACTTAAATTCTCGATGCAACTTAAATCTAAACTTCCTCATGGTAGTCGCCTCTTTTCCTTAAAAACAGTCATTTGACTTCATGGCTCCTGCTTGTGATCACCATCGCTTGCAAGCGTAAGGATCGCACGTCTAGACTATAGCCGAAAGCTCGGAACTTACTTACTGACATTCCTTAGATCGCCTCTGAGCCGAGAAATCACCTTAGAACGCACTTCCTAACCTCAGAGAATACTATATGGTGCTTGCTTGGGTTCTACTTCCTACTAAGAAATACTATCTCTCAATCTTCCAACGATAACTAAAAATAATACTTGTATATACTATCTGCTCTATTCAAGGGTCCGCACTCGGGTTCTATGAGTGGGAACAAAATAAAACAGCTGCCTCGGAGTGAGGACTTTATATGATCAACAATTCTTTAACAAGATCAAAGGCTAGAAAAGATATAATACTTGGTTATATATGCCAAAAATATTGCCTCTTTAGAGGACTTATAAACTTGAAGGGTTCTTGCATATAACAAAGATATGGAAGAAATCAACGGTTAGCAACTGGAAACCATGCTGAAAACTTTCACAAAGGTGTCAGTATAGCCTAACAAGGAAGAGCTATTACTGATTCTTGATGATCAAGGAGTGTCATCCAAAAACATTGCAAATTATACAAGAGGATATGATCGAAGAAATTTCAAATGATATGAAGCTATTGAAGGGAAATTGATTCATTTGACAAGAGAATAAGTAAATCGATTCCAAAGAGAATGAATAAATCAATTTTATTGACACGAGACTGAATAAATAGACTCAACAAAACTTTTATCATAATGAAACTTTCAATCTATCGAACACTAGGTATATCTTCTTAACGATCTTTTTCAGGTTCTCTCTTTCTTTCTTGAGCTGCATGCACTTTCTTCTTTACAAGGCTGCTATGAAATAGAACGAGTCGGCTGGACTTCAAATGGCTACGTTTGGCCGGAAAAGCGACATCCGGGGATCTCTTCCTACCTAACGAAAGGGATACGACTAAGTGACTTGATCTTTGGCACCTCCTTGACTCGAAATAGCTTGACTTCAACGTCTTCTGAAAGCTCAGAGAACACTGACGAACGTGCCTCTAAATTATTTTGGCTGCAGCGTGACAAAAATCTTCATCTTCTTTAATCAGCTTTGAAACGAGCGATAACTTTGGGCATTGAACGCGATGTGACCTTTAGTTCCCTTCAATGAGCCTCTATCAAAGGAAATGAATCTTCACTGCTTGCAAACGCTATCGCATCTTCAGACGACACTTCTCTTGAGTTGAGAGCTCACGTAGGGATTCCTCGAACTTGCGTTGGATCTGACTACTCATCTTCTTACTTCTAGCTTTAACTACATAACCTCATTTCTAATTCTACTATCGAAACCCTTTAATCTTCTTACGAATATCCTTGCGAAATGTTCTTTCGAACAACTCTACTTAAAGCTAGCTCCATGAGAAGGGACTTATTCGATCTAGGTTCTTAAGAGAACTTAAAATGAATTTTAGAGTTCTTCTTAATTCAAGCTCGTTATAGTCTATGTTTTAACTATATTCTTTATGCCTCACTTACTCTTTACTCATCCTTAAATCCTTTCCTTATGGGCAGTAGACGAGCCTTTAAAAGAAGATTTTTAAATTGCCTTTCAAACTTTATAACTTTACTCAAAAATGTTGATGATCCAAAATGACCGAAATATTTTGAGTATATGCAGAAAATAATATTCTAAAAAGATTTGCGACTTGCTCGAGTCCATAATGACTCAAAATCTTTACAAAATAAGTGATCTAGAACTTACTTCAATAAGTTCCTCTTTAAACTTTGGTAATACCAAAAATTTTATTTCATAAAGAAATAATGTTCGATTTTCATTTAAGAAAAATCGACTAACCTTGCCTTTGCTAAAAACTTTTCTCCTTATCCTATACTTTCAAAAAGTTATACCAAAATATAATCAAAATACTTTAACTCGATCATACCTTTACTTTATTGAAGATGCGAGGGTGATGGTGAGTTGGGGGTTGCTGATTAATACCTTTGAACAATTCAAACTAAGTTAGCGCTTCAAAAACTTAGGCAACATAACTTTATGACTTGAAATGAATTATCATTTTCAACGAATCAAATGAGTCAAAGGGTTCAATCAAGTCGAAGGAATGCCTCATCATAGGCTAATCAAAATTTAAACAAAATCCAATGATTAACAAGTACGATTTTAACTCTTTAAATAAACAAGACCTCCTCATAGGTCAAAACAACTAAGACCCATTAATAGGTTGGAGTCAAACGAATCATACTGTCCTATTCATAGGACGAAACAAGAGAACAACTTAAGATTTACTGGAAATGAGCAGAATCATGCTTGAAAGAAAAGTCTCTTTGTAGGTGAACAACAATAACAAGCATGCAAGACTCATTCATGAGTTAACTGAAAATGAATAGATACCAAAATTCTCAACAAGTATGACTATTCAAATAACTTGGAATCAATAAAGGAATAAACGGGTGTGCCAATTGAACACATGCTTCTTTTCTCAAGACTTTATTGATGACATGAATCATAGCATTAAAGACATGCTATTATCAAGAATCAAGTTACATTAATCGAGACTAAATACTAATATCAGAGTACTTAGCAGAAACTTAGCGGAAGAAAAACATGTAACCATATAGAGCAACAACTTAAAACCTCAGATAACCCAACCAGCAGCACGTCACTGGCCTCAGCATCTCAACCTGAAAATATTTAAAAAAGAGGGCGTGAGCACTAATGTACTCAATGGGGTTTTACGAGAAAACTCTTTAATAAACTTAGAAATATCCAATTAATAATTGGCGGTATATGAAGAGCAAAACGCAAAAGCCCTCTCCATATCCACAAAACCTTTTACTTCCTTTTCTTGTGCCCTTACTGGCTCGTACCTGTTGTCTACTGCACCCTTAAGCCTGCTTTAGGATAAGAGAGGGGTTGCCTCAAGTACCCTCCTGAGTATGCGAGGGGATTACCCAGCAGTGACTTCCATTCATCAAGATTCAACTTTAATAACACAAAGGTCACATCATGATAATGCAATTAAACTATTCTTTGAGCTCGATAACCTACTTACAGCAGAAACTATATCCTTCCTTAACTTTCTATCTTACTTAACCTTCCTTTCTTACTTAACCTTGCTTCCTTTCTTAACCTTCCTAGCAAATACCAAGCCTAGAGCAATCGTCTAAAGCTAAACCTTTATTTTAGCATGATCTTGGCCTATAAGGAATTTATCACCACCCTAGAAGGTAATACTTAGCTAAATAAGCTTTGCCCTATCATGCTTCTAGAGTTTACTAGCTCAAACTTTACACTTGGTTCAAAATTACCCACCTCGATGACGAGCACGTGGATAAAGCAACGAGCCGCAAATCCTTTCTCGGTTCTCTTCGGGGCTCACCTCTTCATACAAAAGCCGATTCATCGACTTAGCGGCCTCCTTTAAAGATTTCTAACCTCTAACAACAACTTACACATCTCCTAACCTTTCCTCCCTGAACTAGAACTTAAAACCGATTGCACGACTTTAGAACCTTTAGAAAAACATAAGGATATGACAGACTCGAGTTTAGAACAAGCTTGAAGCAAAAACTTGGTTGCAGAAGCCTTGCACAGGCCGCCTTCCTTAACTTCCTACCTTACTTAACCTTCCTTTCTTACTTAACCCCACTTCCTTTCTTAACCTTCCTAGCAAATACCAAGCCTAGAGCAATCGTCTAAAGCTAAACCTTTATTTTAGCATGATCTTGGCCTATAAGGGATTTTATCACCACCCTAGAAGGCAATACTTAGCTAAATAAGCTTTGCCCTATCATGCTTCTAGAGTTTACTAGCTCAAACTTTATACTTGGTTCAGAATTACCCACGTCGATGACGAGCACGTGGACAAAGCAACGAGCCGTAAATCCTTCCTCAGTTTTCCTCGGGGCTCACCTCTTCATACAAAAGCCGATTCATCGACTTAGCGGCCTCCTTCAAAGATTGCTAACCTCTAACAACAACTTACACATCTCCTAACCTTTCCTTCCTGAACTAGAACTTAAAAACCGATTGCACGACTTTAGAACCTTTAGAAAAACATAAGGTTATGAAAGACTCGAGTTTAGAACAAGCTTGAAGCAAAAACTTAGCTGTAGAAGCCTTACACGGGCCGTGCTAGGCCTTGAGGTGAGAAAAACATGCCAACACTTTCCGACACGGTCCGTGCTAAGATAGTACGGTCTGTGCAGACCCTTGCATGGGCCTTGGACCAAATTGCTAAAGCAGTAGGCAGTCAGTATTAGAGAGGACAATTTTCCAGCAATACAGAGGTGAATCTTAAGGAACAATGTCAAGCTATATAGTTGCGTAGTGGGAAGTAACTTGATGAGCCAGCAGTTCCTAAGAAAGTCATGAGAAACAGAAAAATGCTATGGATGAAGTTAGTCCATCAGGGACCAAGTATGTACCTCCGCCTAAGTATATTCCTCCATTACTGTTTCCTAGAGGAAAAAGAAGCAAGCTAAGGATGCACAATTTGCCAAGTTCCTAGACATATTCAAGAAGTTATCAATAAACATACCATTTGCTGAGGCTATTGAGCAAATGTCGAATTATGCGAAGTTCTTGAAGAACATTGTGGCTAAAAAGAGGAGGATTGAGGATTACGAGACCTTAAACTTGACAGAAGAATGTAGTGCAATTCTCCAAAGGAAGTGGCCCCATAAGTTGAAGATCCGGGGAGTTATACTATTGATAGCTGTGTATTTTACACAACTTTTGTATATGAATTAATGCTCTTTATTATATGAAGTTGTGTATTTTATATAGCTATAGTGCTTATATTGTGAGCATTTGGAGTTTTTGATGTGTTTGCTAGTTTTGCAATATTTATTCTGATTTGACTGCGTGTTTGAAGCAAAATGAACAAATATGGTCAAGATGAGTTAAAGAGGTGTCTAATTGGGCTCTTGGGCTTAATTAGATATTATATTGGAGCCTAATGGATTGGATTAAATGATTGAAGCCTGAAAAAATCTGAAGCCCAGTGCAAAAGGAAGTGAGATCGACCCGGAAAGTGCCAGTCGACCCAATCCAGTATAAAACACAAAGGGATGGGTCAACTCGACCCAACTCACATGGGTCGACCCTGTGTAAAACAACCCCTCTAGGTCGACCCGACCAACTCGATCGACCCACACATGCGGGTCCAAAGGAATTGATTTATTCCACTCCTACTCAGGGTTATTGACCTAGATATAAAAGCCTTAAATGATACACAAGAAAATATACCGGAATACTTGGAGATAGATAGAGAGAGACGACTTTGGAGACCAAGAATTCGAGGAGAAACACTAGACATTCGAGTGAAGTCAACTAGGTTGATAGAGACGGAGTGTCGTTATAGTGAAGATAAGACCACTGGATTACCTCGTATTTTTCAGTTTTTCTTTCTTTATTGTCATGAATACTTATACTCTAGCTTCTGTTGTTTATTTTACCATGTCTAGCTAAACTTCTAGCTAGGTTTTAGGGATTGGATATTATGGATTTTTATATAAGATTCGATTGTTTTTCTTCCTGCTATCTCTCGGGATTTGATTGCCATGATTTATTTCATATCTTGTATGAATGCTTGATCACCATTTATGCATGCTAGTCATTAATTTGAAGTACTGACTAGTAAAAAATTAGTGATGGAAAGATAGAAATCAGATTACGCATGCTTGGATTGACCGACCAAGTGAACAAGTATCACATAGGGTTAAATAGATTTTCGCGTGCTAGATCAGGAGTAATGATATGTATGAAAAACTGACCGCAGTGGAGTACATGCTCATTATATCTATGTTATGGTACATGCCTTAAAAAGCAGCCTAATAACAAACTAGTGATCCCCCACCATTGAAAGATTAAAGACAAGAGTCGGGTTGAGAGAGTTAATGATTGTATTAATTAATATAATAAATCCAATATCCCTAAAATCTAGGTTTTTCCATATCTGTTTATTTGCGTATTTAATTATTGTGTTTCATTATTTTATGTTATTTATTTATGTTCTCTATTTGCATGTTAATTTGTGAATAACTATTATGTCAGTGCTTGAGTTTAAGAGTCAGTGAGTACAGTCTCTGTGGGTATGATACTCTTATTCATCTATATATTGCAACTACATAGTGCACTTGCGGTACGTTTTATTTGTTAATAAATAGTGTCAAGTTTTTGGCACTGTTGCCGGAGACTGTTTATTTTTTGCGCTCTTATTCTAGTTCTGTGTTAGTAGGCTAGACCTTTTTTATTATTATATTTTATTCTCAATTTTTTTAGTCAGCTGTGGTACTTTACTTTTTATTTTAATGTTTTTAGGTAGTGCATGATCATGAGATCAATTCAAGCAACACTTTGGAAAGAGTTGGAGAATAGGATGGCTGATCAGCAGCAGAACAATCAGTCGTAGGATAACCAAGGACAGAACCAATGAGTGACAATGCAAGACCTCTAGAGACAGCTGGAGGAGATGAGAAGGATGATTCTCCAGAGGAAGAATTAGTAGACAGGTGATGCCAATGTCACTGTCAGAGACATGTTCCAGTAGCCTGTTAGACCTGTTCGAGTGGTCGGGGGGCCTAGAATTAATGCTTTCTATTTCAGGCTGAAGACATGGCTGATTAATATGGTATAATAGAATCACTTTGGCGGCAGTCAGAGGAAAGATCCCAATGCTCATCTGTCGTAATTTTTAGAGCTTTAAGGGACTATCAAGATCAATGCAGTGTCGTATGATGCTATCAAATTGCGCCTATTCTCTTTTTTCCTTGAGAGACAAGCCAAAGACTTGATACATGTCAATCGATCACAACATGATCGACGGCTGGGAGGATCTCAGACAGAAATTTCTCTACAAGTTCTTTCTACCAGAAATACTATTAAGCTGCAGGCCGAGACCCAGTTCGCACAGCTCCCAGATAAATCGATTTATGAAGCTTAGAAGAGATACAAGGACATGCTGAGGAGGTGTCCACAACATGGTTTTACTGAGTTACAATAAGTGTGTCGTCTTTACAAGGGATTCACTGCAGCCTCAAAAACTGTAGTGGACACTTCTGCTAGAGGATCTCTGTTGGCCAGAACTTCGAGAGATGCTATGAGAATATTGGAGGAAGTCTCTCCAATAACTATCAGTGGCCATCTGTTAGATCCACGACAAAGAAGGTAGTTGCAGCAGAAGTTAGTGAGTACGCGAAGACCAAGGCAGCGCTGGAGACCGAGGTCGAAGACTTGATGAATTAGCTCTATCTACAAAGGAAGGTGAGAAATGAAGAGAAGAAGGAATTCATCCAAGCTGCAGGAGAGCAGACCTCGCCTAAAGAGGCAAATTACATGAACCAATGGATTTTTAATAGAAGAAATCAGAGCAGTGGACCTCAGTACTATCCTGGGATGCGAAATCATCCCAATCTATCGTATGGAAATCCCAATAATTTCCAGAAACCTCCACCGAGTTTCTCTATCACCAATAGAGCAATCAATGAGCCAAAGAAGCAGTCATTCTTGGAGATGGTAAATTCTTACATCATCGACACTGATGCAAAGATGGAGAAATTCCAGACCGAGATTACTCAATTCAAGCAACACTTTGGAAGCCAAATGGATCAGCTGTAAAAGAAAAAATCAAATATTGGAGCTTCCATCTCCAGTCAGCACAAGCCGGAACAATTTCCCGCCACTTCTGAAGTTAATTCAAAGTAGAAAAATGAACGGGCCAAGGTGGGCTACAGTCGAGAAGAGAGATAGATATCTCTGCATCTCCGTCCTATGTACATGCCTCCAGCACCTTTTCTTGAGAGGTTATTGAAGAAGTCGACTCCAACTGAAGAGACACCTGCACAAGTTGCAAAAATCGTCACTCTTCTAGCTAATTACTTCCCTAAGAAGCCAGCTGAAAAGAAGAAAGAGAAAGGAGCCGAGAGGAGATTGGAGCACGAGATTGAAGGGGGAAAATTAATTCTTCCAATTTCTGAGACCCCACCTTCAAAAGAAGTAGCTCCTTACACTTTTGGTCCAACCCCGACGTCGGTTACTATTCCTGACAAATCTAGCAAAGTCAAAGAAGCTAACAATCTTGAGGAGTTGAGGAGTGAAGTGACCAAAAGTTGTCCTCCAAAGAAGGATGATCCTAGAGAATTTGTCATCCAGATTTCTTTAGAGATGAAGATGGATTTAAAGGCCTTAGTCGATCATGGAGCAAGTTGCAATTTGATGCCCTTTTCCATCTATGAAGAACTGAAGCTGCTACAGTTGAAGTATTGCAAGGCAACCATCCACATGGCGGATAATTTGACCATCAAAGCCTTGGGAATAGCCGAGAATGTGGTGGTGAGCATATGTGGGTACTATTATGTGTTGGATTTTGTCGTTGTCGACATTCTTGTCGACCCAATGAGTCCATTCATATTGGGACACATATTGTTCGGTTTGGGGACTTGGAATTGATGGGTATTGAGCCAAGAAATAAGTCGAGAAATCGAGAGTACGGAGTTCGAGTTAAGGTTTGGATGAGACACGATCGAAGAGTCATGGCTCCTTACACTTTTGGTCCAACCCCGACGTCGGTTACTATTCTTGACAAATCTAGCAAAGTCAAAGAAGCTGACAATCTTGAGGATTTGAGGAGTGAAGTGACCAAAAGTTGTCCTCCAAAGAAGGATGATCCTGGAGAATTTGTCATCCAGATTTCTTTGGGATGAAGATGGATTTAAAGGCCTTAGTCGATCATGGAGCAAGCTGCAATTTGATGCCCTTTTCTATCTATGAAGAACTGAAGCTGCTACAGTTGAAGTATTGCAAGGAAACCATCCACATGGCGGATAATTTGACCATCAAAGCCTTGGGAATAGCCGAGAATGTGGTGGTGAGCATATGTGGGTACTATTATGTGTTGGATTTTATCATTGTCGACATTCTTGTTGACCCAATGAGTCCATTCATATTGGGACACATATTGTTCGGTTTGGGGACTTGAAATTGATGGTATTGAGCCAAGAAATAAGTCGAGAAATCGAGAGTACGGAGTTCGAGTTAAGGTTTGGATGAGACACGATCGAAGAGTCATGGGTCGACCTAGATCCAAAGGAAACAACACCTCTGAGTCGATGTACAAATCAACTGGCTGAGTCGACCCAAATTGGCTTTTCTAAGTATAAATCGGTCGACCCGAGTATGCCAATTTTAACACACACACACACACACACACACTTCAGTTTCTTCACTTTTCACTCTCTCTACACATTTCACTCCCAAATTCTCTCATTCTCCCTCCCAAGAACTCAAGGTATGTTAAATCTCTTCCATTTAATTTTTATGTTTATGCAAGATTATGAATATTCTTCATGTTTTAAGTATTGTAATTGGTGCAAAATTGTGGTTAGTATTGATTATGTCATTAGGGTTACAATTTGGGGATTTCTTGTAGGAAATGGTTATGCTTAAATTGATGATGTAATTATGTTCTTATGATGTTGGGCATGCTTAGTCTAAAAGTAATTTGTCTAATTATGTGAGCATGTTGTTTAATTGAGAAATTATTATTATGGAGATTTAGGTAATATGGATTCTTGCATGTTTTATGCCTACGATGAAGTTGTCCTCAAATTATTGCATTGGTTTAACTACTAAGAAGTGCAAGCATGTAGTTTTCGATCGTTAAGCATGAGCATTGAGTTGTTCGGGTTTTATTTGCTTACTTTGTTGGATTTTGGTTGACAATGGAGGATGAGATTATTGTTGGATTGACGGTGTTGTGGGTGTTGATTTTGTGTGGAGTTGTGGTAGTTTGTTGTGTGCAGAGTCATGGATGCCAATAGCCGTGATGCGCACTAAATAGGAGTCTCTTTTCGCTCCCAGGGTTACCCTGAGCGTTAGGGGCGCATGCGCCAGTATAAGGTAAAGCTGAGCCGGTATATTTGTGATGGACTTTACCGAGAGCTAGGCATTGCGGAACCTGTGTGGGCCTTGATGGAATGAGTGTAGTGGGCCTATATCATGAGAGAGAGGTGATTAATTTATCCGAGGTTAATCTAGGAGTTTTTAGCTCAGTTTTGCGATTTGATGGAGGCATCATGATATGATCCTGGTATAATGATCAACATCAAGATAAAATGCGCGGAAGACTTATAGAATCGAAACACACGTCAACTAAAGAAGGGCTTCAATCTGACTAAATTAGACAATATAAACGACTAAAAAACACGATGATTATGACTCGATTAATATATTGAATTAGACTCGATAATTAAGACTCCTAAAATACTTAGAATTATGAGTCAACTAAATAAAACACAATCAAATAATAAATGGAATAGACGAATTTGGGCAGATTAGTTATTCGTGTTATTTTGGGCGAATTGAGCATATATGGGTAAGAACGAATTATGGTGATGAATAGGGGTTGTAATGTGGACGATGGAAGAGGATGAGATGAACGTATGATATGGATGAAGGTAGACCATGATGATGAACAAAAACAATAAAAGAAATATACTTACTCGAACCCCGTCTTGTGGTGAAGACGAAACGCGATATCTCGTATACTCCGGATTGGTAGCACTCCCCCTAGAACTCGATGGAACTAAAAAGAGTTTGAAATAGGACTTTAGATTTGCTAGGTCTAAAGAACTTGATAAATGGGTGATCAACCAAAGGATCGTGAGATAATTGAAAATAAACTTCAAAATATTAATCAACGTCTAAAAAATAAATGTTATAACTGATCCCTTTATATAGATATAAGGGATGGATGAAAATAATGCTAAAAAATAATTAAAACTAGACTAGGAAACTATATAAACTAGAATTCTAACAAGAAAAGAAGCTTTCATGTTTAAAACTCCAATTACCTAACAAATATGACCTTCTAGAAATTCCCCTAATAATAAAAACGAAAATACATATACTAAATACCAAAAATAAAAATAATAAAAATTTAATCTAGATAAAAATAAACCCAATTGGACTCGGGCCTTCAAACTTCAATTTTGACCTTCAAAATATTCGATCATTGGGCTGATTTACTTCTCAAAATCGGCGCCCAAATTCGAACCAAATAATCCCATGCATGTAAATTCGAAGGCAAGGTCACGGTCTCATCATTTCCCTCCTCTTGAAAAGAAAACGTCCTCGAATTCAAACCTCCGGGATCAAAGACGAACACGAACTAGCCATCAAATTCCTCTTGCACGAACTGCATACGACACATCTTCAAAATCTTGAATTTGAACTCTATGGTATATTTTGACTTTGGAACCCAACTTAAATCAGGTGACACATGGATTACCATTGGTTCCTCTTCAACAACCTGTAAAATGAAAACATCACAAGAAAATGTTTGACAAAAAATGTTAGAACTCGGTAGCTCCTTCATGCTTGCTTGATCGAGTTCTTTGTCAATCAATGCTCTATTGATGCCAATCTCCTCTTCTTCAAAATATGGCTGTATTTCCTCTAACTTTTCAATTACTTCAACTTCCTCAACTGCATCATTGACCTCCATTTCTTCTTTCTCGACTTTGGCTGGTTCTTCCTCGGATTTGGCGTCAATCAGAGGCTGCTTTAACTCTTCTTCATGGACTGGATAGATAGGGCATTGTTCATCACATGCTAGACTTGACGGAACAATGGCTGGTTGAACTGGTGATATAGGCCGTGTAGGTGGTACATAGGTACGTAGAAACTCCTTGAATGAGTCTGGTTGATAACTCGTGGTCGAGCGGGCTGTTTGGCATTGAGCTCTAGGTCGTGGAGGTGATGCTTTTTGCGTGTTGAGACTCTCAAGCTGCTCCGTTAACTTAGCCAGGTGACTGACCAGATTGTCCATCAATGACTGTCTGCTTTTATCCATGCTTTCAATTATTACATCAAAATGGTATTTCGTGTCCCATGTAAGGAACTGGCTGGATGACTCAGGAGCATCGTATGGATTCATAATAAATGACGGAGTAGGTGGCCAGGTATAAGTAAACCGACTGTCTTGAGTGTATGGTCCGGATGGTGTATGGGTGGTGTATGGTGTAGAATGTGGTGTAGGGCAGATTTTTCGAACCCTTTGTGAGTAAAGGAACGAAAATTATGGGTATGGAGAATATATGGAAGGTTTGGGATGGATAGGGATGGAAAAAACTAGATAAGGAAAGAACAAAGCTAGATAAGGAAGGAGGGATTTGGATGTGTTTCACCTAGTGTGGACACAATCTAAATATGCCAAGATATCTAACAATGATGGAATGAGTCTAATCTATGTAGGAAAGAACTAAAAAAAAATGAAAATCAAACTGATTTTTTTTTTTCAGTTTTTGTTTTGCAATATAGCTAGAACTCGACTCCAACAGCAATGATAACACACTTATGAAGATAGAACACGATCTGAACTCAAAGAATTTTTTTTTGGAATCTGCACTTTTTTTTGTACTAGCCAGTAGCTTTTGATCTCTTTTTTTTGTTATGAGTTCAGATTACAACTCCAAAGAAATGAACAAGACAACAAGAAATAAAATGGACAACTAGACTATTACAACTCAATGACACGTAGGATACTAATTGACATATAGGGCGACACGTCGGATTGAACCACGGCCAGCTATGCTGACGTTGCCACTCGACTAAAAAACACGATGATTATAACTCGATTAATATGCTGAATTAGACTCGATAATTAAGAATCCTAAAATACTTAGAATTATGACTCAACTAAATAAAACACAATCAAATAATTAATGGAATAGGCGAATTCGGGCAAATTAGTTATACGTGTTATTTAGGGTGAATTGAGTATGTATGGCTAAGAACGAATTATGGTGATGAATATGGGCTGTATTGTGGACAATGTAAGAGGATGAGATGAACGTATGATATGTATGAAGTTAGACAATGATGATGAACAAAAACAATAAAAGAAATATACTTACTCGAACCCCGTCTTGCGGTGAAGATGAAAAGTGATATCTCGTATACTCCGGATTGGTAGCACTCCCCCAAGAACTGGATGGAAGTAATGTAAATTTGAAGGCATGGTCACGGTCTCATCACATCAACTTTCAGCTAGGGAATGCTAGGCATTCATTGAGCTTTGAGGAGCTTAACAGAGTCTACCATACAATAGTATAGGGCTTTTACGAGCCTCCTTCAGCTTTTAGAATTGGACATTTTTGGAGATTGATTGCTTGGGCGGAGGACATGCTATACACATTTCCCACCAATAGGGCATGAGCGCAGAGCATCTACAACCTTGTGCTCCGCTATATTCAGAGAGTAATGGCATACTCCGTGTTCGGATGACAGGATATCAGTGTGGTCCGCACCTTTGAGATATTTTCTCTTTGGTGCATGTTGTCGGGCACTAGCATGGACTTGGGGCAGTTCTTGGTGGATCATTGGATGAGTCAAACCAGCATGTTGAGATCGGGCAAAATTTACCTTGTGGCCTCATTACGCCCATAGCTCTCCACTTCGGCATTTCATTAGATGGGATATCGATCGTAGAAGGGTCGATCGATGTTGATGCACGTGCATTGGTACACTCGAGGTTCCTTCAGTCATCACATCCCCTCTATTTACTACTGCAGAAAGAGAGGGCAAACTTTCCATTGCCCAATGCCCAGCCGACCACCGTGTTCACAATCTACGAGCAAGATAGTTGGTTGATGGACACACCCGTGCACCGAGCTGCAAGAGAGCTCGAAGAGGCCGAGAAAGAGGAAGCTACCACCGATAAGAAAGAAGAAGAGCATGAGATACTGCCACCGCCTCTATGGAATGTGAGGCCACGGCCGTGACGATGCAGTCACGAGCAGGAGGACAGTCCCGAGTCCTCCCACAGGAGAGCGAGCACGTCTGAGGTGTCGTCTGATTTGCAGTTTGGCAAGATGCATCGCGATATTAGGAGTCTCCGAGGAGACATGGATTTGTTGTATCGGGATGTCTGACATCTTGAACATAGGATGACTCACCAGGATCAGGTGCTCTCCTACATGTCGGGCCATGTGTTGTCGCACAATCTCAACATAGCGGAGCTCATGAACATGATGCGAGGTTTGAACACCCATTTTTATGATCATAAATTTCAGTATCCACCTCCTGGGTCTCAGTGATTTGAGAGGTAGACTGTCTTAACCCTTCCTCTTTGCAAACTTATTCATACTAGAGTTTTGAATAAGTTTGGGGTGATGTGAGGAGGTTAAGATAGATTTTTTTTTATGAGGTCTGTATTTTTTTATGATGATATTCTGTTGTACTCTGTTTATTTATTTTTCTTTACTTTTTCAATATGGTTGTACGTATATTGATATATTTCTCTGGCTCATGTATCTTTTTTTCCTTATTTTCTTTACCTTGTGTTTTCATTTTTTTAGTGTGTTTGTTTTTTTCGAAGCAACCTTTTGTCGTTTTGATTTTCGAGAGCGGTTTTTCATTTTCGATTCTTTCATTACTGCAATGGCTTGATCGATGAGAAGATGGCATTGGTAAGGTTGTGATTTGATGTGATTGGAATTTTCGATGAGGATTTATGGATTGTAAGATATCGAAAATTTCTTCCAAATTTTTCGATTTTTGATGTTCTATGTGAGCATGGTTGATTGTTGATGGTGGGAAATAGTAGCGTGGAATGATGAATTATTGGAATTATGCATATAAACATGTGAGAATTATGCATATAAACATGTTAGAATTTTGTTTAACATGGTTTATTGTTTGAATGGTCAGGTAATGCAGTCAATTCCTAGAACTTGCTCTCGTTTCTATCTCAAGATTACACAGTTTACTTGAATTGTAAAAATGATCCTAGGCCATCTTTGTTACCCATTATTTTTTCCTATATTTCTACCTATCTCTGAAAGATTCCCTAGTTAGCCTATTCTTTTGATAGCCGGGGGAACCAAGGAATTTCATGTTCGGATGATTGGGAATTTTTGGTGTGGATTAACGGTGTAATAATTGCTATCATGTTATGTACATTTGTTGTGCTGTGGGAAATTGTTGAAATAAGTCTGATAAGCTCTAATGAAAAAGAAGAAAAGAGAAAAATGTGTGTATATGTATATATATATATATATATATATATGTTCTCGAAAAAAAAGAGCATGGCACTTGTTTTTTTTATCTGTGAGTTATAGCATGTTCTGTTGGTTTATCTATTTGATGTTAGAAAGAGAGAAGGGAACTAAACAAATGTTAGTTATGCTGAGATTTGACACGTGCTGTGATTTCTGGGGAATAATTCAGAGTAGCTAACTCAAGAGTCTCTGGGGTAAGTCACTTTGCCATATTTTGCCTTTCTGTCTATAAAGCTGACATTCCAACCAACACAAGTCCTAGTTGATTTTTAATTCAAGTTTACAAATTTTTAATAGTGGAGAGATAGAGAATTTGCAAGCATATGGTGGATTGCTGTATTTTTTCTGATTTATGAGAGTTCCCTCACACACTTGAGTGTCGAGTGAATTTTTTCTATTTACCTTTCGAAAAGATGTAATTCCAATGATTTTGATCTAAATGTTATTAATTTTATCTGTCTAACCTTTCCATGTTCAGTTTAGTGCATCTGAGGACAAATCTGAAGCAAGTATCTTGATCATCACTTCATATCCTTTGTTTTCTATTCTTTCTCATTGCTCGGGACTAGCAACAGTTTAAGTTTGGGGGTTTAATAGCTGTGTATTTTACACAACTTTTGGATATTAATTGATGCACTTTATTATATGAAGTTGTGCATTTTATATAGCTTTATTGCTTATATTGTGAGCATTTGGAGTTTTTGATGTCTTTGCTAGTTTTGCAGTAATTATTCTGGTTTGACTGCGTATTTGAAGCAAAATGAGCAAATATGGTCAGAGGAGTTAAAGAGGTGTCTAATTGGGCTCTTGGGCTTAATTAGATACTATATTGGAGCCTAATGGATTGGATTAAATGATTAAAGCCCAAACAAATCCAAAGCTCAGTGCAAAAGGAAATCGGGTCAACCTAATCGAGTGTAAAACACAAAGGGATGGGTCTTCTCGACCCAACTCACCTTGGTTAACCATGTGCAAAACAACCCCTCTGGGTCGACCCAGCCAACTCAGTTGACCCACATATGCGGGCCGCGAGAATTGATTTTTTCCACTCCAACTCAGGGTTTTTGACTTATATATAAAAGCCTCAAATGATACACACGAAAATATACTGGAATACTTGGAGAGAGATAGAGAGATAACTTTGGAGACCAAGGATTCGAGGAGAAGCACTAGATGCTCGAGTGAAGTCGACTAGGTTGATAGAGACGGAGTGCCGAGTGAAGACAAGACCACTGAATTACCTCATGTGTTTCAGTTTTTATTTCTTTATTGTCATGAACACTTATACTATAGCTTCTGTTGTTTATTTTACCATGTCTAGCTAAACTTCTAGCTAGGTTTTAGGGATTGGATATTATGGATTTTTATATATAATTCGATTGCTTTTCTTCATACTATCTCTCAGGATTTGATTTCTATGATTTATTTCATATCTTATATGAATGCTTGATCACCATTTAGGCATTCTACTCATTAATTTGAAGTACTGACCAGAGAAGAATTGGTGATGGAAAGATAGAAATCAGATTATGTTAGGAAAAAGTATCAAGGTTTTTCTTACAAAGGGTTTTGATGAGATGTCAAAATATGTCAAAATATGCAAAGAGCCTTGAAAGAACTGAAAAGAAATCAAGCAGAAAACTAAGGATGATCATATAAAGTCAAGCTGTCAAAGCCAAAGAAATGATCAATCCATATGAAAAGAAAAGAGAGAAAAATAGAGAGAAAAAGAAGAAGACTGTAGCTTGCTAGAACAGTTAGCAAGACAAACTGGAAGATGCAGGTACCAGCAAGAGAAAGTATCGAATGCCACCAGTCTACAGTGATGAACTGATGGACATACCAGTTCAAGGCCAACACTAGCTAAAGAGAACCGAAGGACATACCAGTTCTAGGCCAACATCAGCTGAAGATATGTTCCAGCTGTAGAGAACTGAAGGACATACCATGTAATACCCCAAAATATTTTAGAAGGTTTTATTCGACATATGTTACCTGAGGGTAATCTAGGTAAGAAGTTGGGTCCTTAAAGAACTCAAATAAAGAAAAATCGCAACCAGGGAAATCTGTTAAATTTAATTTGGTCAAAAATTGCATTAAAAAATGTTCTGATATTTTTTTCAGGTTGATAGAAAAAGTTTCAAGCATCGTGCCAAACTTTGAATTTTTCAATTTCGAGTTCAAATGAACACTTGGTACAATTTTAAACTAAAAGGTAATAAATTTGGATAACTAAGGCACATCTGTCATTATCCAATTTCTTTTCGAAATATTATCCTATTCGTAACTAAAAGCTTACTATATTATGAGAATTGAGCCTGATGAGCATTATATATGAGAAAGCTCGATTTATTTTCTTGCTGAGTGTATCGTACTTGAATGTTGGATTTCTGATTAGCCCAATTGCCATAGTCACGCCGCTTTTGAGTTTCTTTGCATGAAAATGATTAAGGCATTTAGGATTACCTATTACTTTGGCTTAAAAAATTATCCATGACCTTCATTGTCCATTAGTGAGCCCGTTGTGCCTAGTCCATTTATTCTTGATTATAAATAACCACTAAATAATTAAGCCTTAGCCTTTTGGCCTACTTTGGTCCCATGAAAGCATGTAAGTTATATCAGTTTGTATTGAGAAGAGTTTAAAGTTTGCTTGAAGATATTTGGTGTTGGAGAGCTGAAAAGTGTATATATCCTTGTGCTATTCAGAAAAAAAAAGAAAAAAAAGAAAAAAAAAAGAAAAAAAGAAAAAAAGAGAGATGAAAAAAAAAGAAAAAAAAGGAATAGAACGAGAATGAAAAAAAAGGGGCTATGCTTAGTTGATATCATTTATTCTTCTGTTGCCCTGTATTATTGAAAGCCAGCAGTCAATTGGTTTTTGTTGATTTATTTGGGAAGTTGCAGACAAGCTTGGTGAATGTATTTGATATGCTTACATGTTTTCAATTATTTGAGTCATTTCATCATTTTTATCATACCTATGTACCCTAGCCCCGCTACAACCAGTGCAAAAAGACCTTTTGATTTGTGTATAGATCTCATTTGCATGGTAGAGATTTTGACATATGGGCAAATTTATGTTTGAAAGCATCAAGTACGATTTGTGTGAATTATATTTTGTCCATATCTTCTATTGAGAGAATTTGAGTGACCTTGGTGAGGCAATATTGGTTTTGAACGTTTTTGACTTGAATGAAGAGCATGTGTACATCTTTATGAAACAAGAGATTAGTTTGTGGATTGTGGATGATTGTATCTTGTCTCTGACTTTGAGTGTTTTCCGTTGAAGGTTGCCAATGATTGTCTTGTCGTCTTTGAGACTTTTTAGAGTCTGTCGTTTGTTTAGTGTTGCTCGAGGACGAGCATTGTCTAAGTGTGGGAGGTTTGATTAGGTTGTTATTTCGTATATATTTTGAGTCATTTTTGGTATATTTTTACGTAGTTACTCATTCCTTGGTCAAGTTTTGGGGAAGAATTGTGTCTTGTGGTTAATTTCAGATGGTTGACATGGGAGTGGAGGTAATGACATTGTTTTGAAGGGTTTGGATGCAATTGGATTGAAGAAAAGCTGAAGAGTCTGGAAAGCAGTCGGTATGGGCATACCGACTGGTGGATTGTGCAAGTATTTAGACTGGAGATAGTGGATATGCACCAGTTGTGGGCCATGGACGACATTTAGCTATTTTTATTACTTTTGGACTTTATTTTTATTATTTTCCTAGTTGGATTAGGATTAGATTTCTTTTATTAATTAATTAGTTAAGGATTGGTATAAAAAGACTTCTAGATAGAGTAGGACTCTATCTATTACAGTATCCATTGCAGTACAGATTATTCCACATAGTAGATGACGCCAGAAATGTTTTTTTTCTCTGTAGTACACGATTCTATTCATTTTTCATTCTTTTTATTCTTTTCAATTAATTTCTGAATTGCAAATCCAAGTATGAATTCAAGCTAAACACGTTCTATTCCGGTGAAGATTAACGAATCCCTAGTATAATTATTCTGTGAGATCTAAATGTTCCTTTTGCTTTAATTAATTGTATGCATCTGTGATTCTCTGCGTTTAAAGTTGTTAATTGTTTCGACTCTGCTAGGTAGTTGCAAATATTTAGTAGATAGGGATTAATTAGTAGCCAATTAAATCGACCATCCGTAATTGTGGTTTAGGTTTAATTAGTGGTACAACGATTTTTCAGATTCGAGGGAAGAGCAGTCTTAATTCGATAGTCCTGTGTCAGAGTCTATTGGTTTTGAATCGGGTTTCTCTAGTGCGTAAAGCTGTTGGCTCATTAAATCTATAGAGTGTCTCTTACGGTTGTCAGTCGATTAGGGAAATAATTAGTGAAGTGTCTTCCTACTTATCGAGAAGCTAAGGAGAAATTAGGCTGCGTCAGTAAGTGTCTCCGGTGGCTATAACTGATTTGCATGTGTTAATTGAATTAATCTTTGCATCAAGGATCGGAATAATTAAGCTAGGGTGGAGTTAATTGGAAGCCAGAATACCTTTAAATCTGTTAAGAAAACTACATTTGTTTAATTGCTTTTTAATTTGGTTTTTACATTATAATCAAGATATTCGTGTGGAAAGTTGGTTACTGCAAACTGATGGTTCGAATAGTTCTCACCGGTCCTTTGGGAGACGATCTTGCTTGCTACTATTCTGGGTAGTGTGGGCATACCGACTACGTGTCGGATTATTTTTGGTGAAAAACGACGCACCAAATCGGAATCCAGATGTCCCAGACATCCCATTAAAGCCATAGGCGAACCACGGCCTTGCCGTGAACCCTCTTTCATGTAGGATTCAATCCAAACATGACATAACACATTCTTTTGAAATTTAACATCATAACAAATTGACACATTTCAGTGGAACCAATCCATGTAGGCTCATAATCTTAAATGTGGAAAAACACTTAATCAATCTATGTTCCACAAGAATCTTAACAATCATCAACTTAAAATCCATTCTATGTGAATAAATCACAACTAGCTATGTTCATCTACATTCTCAATCAAATCATTCTATGTTCATATTCCATCTGCATAAGCATTCCGGGTTCCGATCACTTTAACATTCTCACATTTCTAATCACTTACACATTATCACATTTATAATCATAGGGCATTGATTACTATCATCACACTTTCTTTCGGAACATATCATGGACATATATTCCCATTCAAAACATCACATTTCATTTCAAACATAATGGACATATAGTCCCATTCAAAATAATTATTCCATACCATCTGGGCACAAAGTCCTACAATTTTACCATCATGGACAGTGAGTCCCTTTCATTCATAATCATCATCATATGGGCAAATACTCCCAAAATAATACCATTATCCTTCTGAATCCATCATTGGCGCAACTTTTCATAAATACCATCAATGTGGAGAATGATCCTTATCCACATTTCCTTTTTGAAATCAGTAAACATAATTGAATCTCAAAAATATTTTAACTTGCGTACCTTTCTTTTTGAAGCAAGATGAGAGCGGTGTAGGCGATGTGCTAGGGCTATCAGACAATCAATTAAGAGATAACACTGAGAACTAGACTCAATCAATAATATGATAGGCCTGCAGAGTTGTAGTCTGCTCTGATACCACTGTGTAACGCCCCGATCCCGGGAGAAGGGCAGGGGACCGGTGCGCTACTTGGGGGAAGAGGGAAGGGGTTGTTGAACAGAAGCAATCAAAGAAATAGGTTTAGTGCCCCTAAAATTTGGGCAGCATAACCTCTATAAATGGATCAATCCACGCTTTTAAAGCGTATGAAATGACTCAAACCAGATACCATGACTCTTAGGATGAATCCAAGAAAGAATAACGAAGGCAAACTTCAATGTAAATAATAACAGTTCAAAGGTTAACTGTTAATAGGTTAGGCATGAAAAAGAATAGACTGATGTCTGTCCAAATACTTGAAGTAAAGAGATGCCAGACTTTCATCTGTCGTGAAAGCAATATAAAGCCAGGCTTTTGCCTTGACATGGAAAGTAATGTAAAGCCAGGCTTGCGCTTGTCTGAATAAGGAAAGTAAATAATTGCCAGGCTTTCACTTGTCAGGAACAGAAAGTAAACAGGATTCGGAGAACCGAACACTCCGTAGCAGTACAGAAAATGGGATTCGGAGAACCGAACACTCTATGGCAGTAAAGAAAATGGGATTCGGAGAAATGTACATTCCATAACAGTAAAGAAAATGGGATTCGGAGAACCGAACACTCCGTAGCAATAATCAGAGTAAGCGGAAAAAAAGTAGTGCATTTATTCAGACTCAAAATGAAGCATGTTCTCAGTTAGACTCCATACATAAAAGAAACATATACATCAAACGATAGCCCTTCAGCCTTAGCACAGCCATCCACCATCCTGCAGCTCATCCTGAAAATATTTAAAAAGATTTTTGGTCATGAGTACTAATGCATTCAGTGGGTACTTTTGAGAAAAACCTTCACAAGCATTTTATAAAACAGAATATCCAATCATATTTTAAGCATATCATTGAAAGCTTTTAAATCAGAAAATTTATGAATTCCATGTATACTAAATCATTTTAGTTCCATCATTGCGCACCACTCTCCCATAGAACGCTTACGGTGTGTAGGTTCGTGTACACCACCCGGCTACTTAAGGTTAGACACTGCCCTGTTTGCTTAGGGCTCGATATCGTGAACCATTGTAGTTTCATCACCAAAAACAGTAGCAAGACTTACACGAGTCAGGAGAGCACATCAAATACGGTCATGAGTTGGATATTTAATCACATTCATTTTATAAATATCAGGGCTTAATAACCCGAAATATATTTTTATATAATAAAAACCAACTTGGCAATTAGATCTGAATAGCTAGATCTAGATTCTGATTCTGGTCTCAACTAGAAGTCTCCTTCTTCTGTGCCTACAAGATTATCCGGCAACTTAATTTCGATAAAAGACTATCATTAGGTCAAAATCTAACATTTCTTAGCTATGAAGTAAATACTATAATGTCTACTATCTTAATATGCAGCACCTGGATCATAAAAATATTTTGCCTCTTAAGGGAACTTTACTCAGGGCATTTTTATAAAGAAAAACTCTTTTGGAAGTTTTGGCATACGGAGTGGTCAAACCCGTATCCTAAAATTAATTCGGTACAAATAAATTCATACTGCATGGTCCGCCCATTGGAAAAATATGAAACTTTAAGTTAAAAATACTATATTTTGAGATGGAACAACTTTTGAGATTAAAAGTACAATTAGGCTATCCAGGAAGGATAGATCTGAAAAAGACTACAATTTAATATTCGGATACCCAAAATATACCCGAAATTAAAAAGTGACAACATGGAAAATGTATATAAATATACACAGAACATAAAACTCTAAAGGCACTTTTAGATCCGGCGACCCGAAAGAGTCACCGATTTGAGGGGTGGTGGTGACTTTTGGCGGCGGTCACGACATTTTCCATCGTGATCGTCTGTCATGTCATCATTTCAATCATGTATTCGTGATCTATGTGTTAACATCTTCAAAATTACTATTTCAGAATTGAAATAGGAAACTAGAGACATACCTTCTTTAGAAGCTGCTCGGCATTTCGATTTTGAAAATGAATGAAAAATGAAATCTTAAGCTCCTATTTATAGAGGAAAAATAAATAGGATAATAACAAATAAAAGAAAGAGGATAATGATGGAATAGGATAATGATGGAAAAAGAATAGGATAATTACGAATATGATAATATTTCGAAAAGAAATTGGATAATGACAGATGTGCCTTAGTTATCTAAATTTATTACGTTTTAGTTTAAAATTGTACCAAGTGTTCATTTGAACTCGAAATTGAAAAATTCAAAGTTTGGCACGATGCTTGAAACTTTTTCTATCAACCTGAAAAAAATATCAGAACATTTTTTTAATGCAATTTTTGACCAAATTAAATTTAACAGATTTCTCTGGCTGTGATATTTCTTTATTTTAGTTCTTTAAGGACCCAACTTCTTACCTAGATTACCCTCAGGTAACATATGTCGAATAAAACCTTCTAAAATATTTCGGGGTATTACATGGTATGTCCTTCAGTTCTCTCCAGCTCGAACATATCTTCAGCTGATGTTGGCCTAGAACTGGTATGTCCTTCGGTTCTGTTCAGCTGGTGTTGGCCTTGAATAGGATAATATTTCGAAAAGGATAATTACGAATATCAGTTGGTTTACAAATGAAAAATCGGGTTTCAAACATAAATTTGTCCATATGTCAAAATCTCTACCATGCAAATGAGATCTATACACAAATCAAAAGGTCTTTTTACACTGGTTGTAGCGGGGCTAGGGTACATAGGTAGGATAAAAATGATGAAATGGCTCAAATAATTGAAAACATGTAAGCATATCAAATACATTCACCAAGCTTGTCTGCAACTTCCCAAATAAATCAACAAAAACCAATTGAGTGCTGGCTTTCAATAATACAGGGCAACAGAATAAATGATATCAACTAAGCATAGCCCATTTTTTTTCATTCTCATTCTATTCCTTTTTTTTCTTTTTTTTTCATCTCTCTTTTTTTCTTTTTTTTCTTTTTTTTCTTTTTTTTGTGAATAACACAAGGATATATACACTTTTCAGCTTTCCAGCACCAAATATCTTCAAGCAAACTTTAAACTCTTCTCAACATAAACTGATATAACTTACATGCTTTCATGGGACAAGAGCAGGCCAAAAGGCTAAGGCTTAATTATTTAGTGGTTATTTATAATCAAGAATAAATGGACTAGGCACAACGGGCTCACTAATGGACAATGAAGGTCATGGATAATTTTTTAAGCCAAAGTAATGGGTAATCCTAAATGCCTTAATCATTTTCATGCAAAAAAACTCAAAAGCGGCGTGACTATGGCAACTGGGCAAATCAGAAATCCAACATTCAAGTACGATACACTCAGCAAGAAAATAAATCGAGCTGTCTCATATATAATGCTCATCAGGCTCAATTCTCACAATATAGTAAGCTTTAACAAATTTGATTAAATTTTACATATTTCCTCATTCAAGAATACATACAAGCACGTGCACATTTTAATCACAAGAGACAAACCATCCACTCAAGGCCAATCCCATATCATACTCTTTCTTATCATGCAATCCATCTCAAGTAAGCCAATGATTTGATACACCAAAAACTACATAAAACTCTTTCTTTTTTTTTAAACATAAAAGACAAAAACTAACTCTCCCCCCCAAAATTAGATACTATAGTGTCCTCACTGTGAAAAAGAGGAGAGCGACCCAAAAGAAAAATAGAAAAGCATAAAAAAAATAACAAAAATAAAAAAAACTATACAAAGAGAAGAAAATGCAAACTGTGTGGTCACTAGGAGGAAGACATGGAAAAGTGGGCGACAGCTTGTTCCACAGCCTCGAGACGGTCATAGAGATCATCAAGTCGGTCCATAATCCGGTGAGTATAGCGCTCGAATAGCTTCTGGATCTCAACAAGGGAAGGGCCGACGCTAGAAGAAGTACCTGCACTAGAAGAATGACTCGGGCCAGAGACACCCGGTCTAGACAACTGATAATTGCCTTTAGCATTAACAAAAAGCAATTGCATAGCATGAAGGTTAGGTAAATTAAAATAGGAGACGGGAATATGAATGACCCTGTCAATATCAACATGCAATTTTTGGGCTAAAAGAGTAATGAAACTCCCTAAAGGAACTTTCCCAGTAAAATGATTAGCACTAAATTGCCATTGTTGTGCAAGCCAAAACCCAAAATTCAATTTTCTATGCCAAATCATGCTATTTGAAATGAAGATTTTCTTTTTCATCACAATATTCATCGCATCACAACCACCAAAGAAATTATAAGACACGAACCTATGGCACAGTCTCAAACCATCATCTCTTAAATTGGCAATTTTAGATACTCGTTGCACGTAATCATCCTCAATTGACATCTCATGCCAACGATCAGCAACAGACACAGAAAAAGAATGCGGAACATCACACGCAACAGACTCATACCACTCATCATGCAATGACTCATCAGATTCAACTCCAAGCAATAAATTCAAGGCATTAACCGACAAATTAAAATTCTGGCCCTTTAGACGAAATACAATATCATGCGAGTCGGAAAGCCCCGTAGTTGAATCAAACGCAAATGAAGACAGAAATTCAAAACTCAACAGATTGAAGTCAGGACAATCATTCTCAAGTAACAAGTCCCAACCTATATTCCTAAAATAATCATGAATAGCTTCATTAACCCCAAGAACCTTTCGACCAATAAAAAAGACAAGGACCAAGTAGAGTGCGTTCTCGATTTAATCTAGAACGTTTACATACCTCTTCATCAGGACAAAACGTTCTCGATTTAACAAAAGATGAAACATGTACGTCGTGGCAGCGGTGAATTATGTTGAGAAGAAGCAGGGGCGGCTGTGACGGGTTCGTACGAGTCGAAGGGACAGGCGTAGGTGCTGACTTGGACCGAGTCCAACGTGGAGAGGGCATGGCAGCGGTAGGTGATGTGGGCGGCATGGTCGCCGGTGACCTGGTAGCGGTGGAGGTCGGTGGACGTGCGGCGGTGGTTGCCTCTCGCGCAGCAGCGACGGCGGCGCGGGTCTGGGGTGGTGACTTCCGTTTCTGACCCATGAGTTGGTGGAGACGTGTGTGTGCGGCGGCGGCAACCTAGTTATCGGCGATCTGTGGTGCGGCGGTGAGAAAGAGTTGTAGCAGCTGTGCTGTGACTTGTTTCCTACGAAGCGTTAGAGTGAGCGGCGAGATGTGGAAAAGAAGAAAGGGGAAAGGGGATTATATTTGGTGAATAAATTTGATACCAATTAGGGATTGGAATAAATTAATCTAAATGGAAAAATTAAAAAAATCCCCAATTGGAATTATTTCAAAATTGCTAAACAACCCATTCTTAAAAAAAACTAACTTAAAACACCCCCTTTTCTCACTTGGCATGGAAAATGCCGATCTACCCCCTTATATTATTTTTCTTATAAACAATAAAAATGAAAAAAGAAGGAGAAACAAAAAGAATAAAAAAAACTAAGTATAGGAAAAAAAAACGAAAAGAAAAACAAAAGGAAAGAAAAGAAAAATAAAATAAAATAAAAACAAATAAAACAAACAAAAAAGCAAAGGACTTGTTGTGTTTTTTATATAGTAAAAAAAATGAAAAAGAAAAATAAAGAAAGAAAAATAAAAGAAAACAACGAAAAAAAATGAAGAAATAAAAAAAACTAAATAAAACGAAGTAACAAATAAATTAAAGAAAAAAACGAAAATATAATGAAATAAAAACACGGGTTGCCTCCCGAGAAGCGCCCTTATTTAATGTCGAAGGCTCGACATGAGGAGAGCATGATCACGAAGCAATGACGGGAGTCACCAGATTGACCCCGTCAAAAGTAGATGTCTCCATTCCGGCAAAATACGGCTTGAGTAATTGCCCATTGACCTTCAAAAGCTGGTGAGTGCTAAGACTTCGAATCTCCACTGCTCCGTGAGGACTGACACTCACAACTTCGTATGGTCCCATCCAACAGGACTTCAATTTACCCGGCATGATGTGGAGATGAGCATTAAAGAGCAGTACCTTCTTTCCAATTTCAAAAGTCTTCCTTCGAATATACTTATCGTGCAGAAACTTGGTACGCTCCTTATACATGCTAGCATTGTCATAAGCTTCTAATTGAATCTCTTCGAGTTCTTGTAATTGAAGCTTCCGTTCATGGCCTACCACATCTTGATCAAAACAACACCGCTTTACAACCCAGTATGCTTTGTGTTCTAACTCCACAGGTAGATGGCACTGCTTCCCAAAAATCAATCGGTACGAAGACATCCCGATAGGTGATTTGTAAGCTGTGCGGTATGCCCATACCACATCATCCAGACGCAAACTCCAGTCTTTGCAATTCGGGTTGACTGTCTTCTCAAGAATGCTCTTTATCTCATGATTAGATACTTTTGCATGTCCATTGGATTGGGGATGGTAGGCTGTGGCAACTCGGTGATGAACTCCATATTTCTTGAACAGGGCCTCCAAAGTACGGTTACAAAAGTGTGTGCCTTGATCGCTAGTGATAGCACGTGGAACACCAAACCGATGAAAGATATTGGTTTTGAGGAACTTGGAAACCGCCTTAGAATCATTAGACTGAGTAGCCTTAACCTCGATCCACTTGGAGACATAATCAACGGCCAAAAGGATGTAGGAGTTCCCGAATGAACTGGGGAAGGGACCCATGAAGTCCATGCCCCACACATCAAAAATCTCGCACACCAAAATACGAACTTGAGGCATTTCATTCCGAGAAAAGATATTGCCAGTGCGTTGGCATCGACCACAATTCTTGCAAAAGAAATAAGCATGCTTAAAAATAGTTTCCCAATAGAAACCACAATCTAGAACCTTACGAGATGTCCTCTTTGGTCCAAAGTGGCCACCACAAGCATGAGCATGGCAAAAAGTCAGAATGGACTGGATCTCATTGTCGGGAATTCACCGTCTAATTACTTGATCAGCACAAGTTTTCCACAAATAGGGGTCGTCCCATATGAAATATTTTGCTTGGCTCTTCAATTTATTTTTCTTCACTGTCTCGGTCCCTCTTGGAAACATCTCAGTAGTTAAATAATTGACCAAATCAGCATACCAAGGGATCACACTGGTAACTGTCAATAAAAGCTCGTCAGGAAATCATCCGGTATGGGCATACCGTCGGATTTTGTCAGCAGCCTGCGTAAATGATTAGCAACATTATTTTCGGCTCCCTTTTTATCCTTGATCTCCAAGTCGAATTCCTGTAGCAGAAGCACCCACCGTATGAGACGAGGCTTGGATTCATTTTTGGAGAGCAAATACTTCAAAGCAACATGGTCGGAATACACCACGACTTTAGATACAACAAGTTAAGAACGGAATTTTTCACAAGTAAAAACCACAGCGAGCAATTTCTTCTCTATCGTCGTGTAATTGCATTGAGTGGGATTAAGAGTCTTCGATGCATAATATATCACATGGCTATTTTTCCCACTCTTTTGCCCAAGTACAACTCCGACAGCAAAGTTGCTTGCATCGCACATGATCTCGAAAGGTAGCCCCCATTTTGGTGGTTAAATGATGGGAGCCGAAGTCAACTTGCTTTTCAAAAGATCGAACGCCTCCTTTCATTTGTCATCGAAGATAAATGGATCATCTTTCTGCAGCAGTTTTGTCATAGGCTGCGTAATCTTCGAAAAATCTTGAATGAATTGCCTGTAGAAACCCGCAAGAGCCAAAAAGGTGCGGATTTATTTCTCATTAGATGGATAAGGCAACTTCACAATCAAATCAACTTTTGCCTTATCCACTTCTATACCCTTCTCGGAAATAACATGCCCAAGCACAATGCCTTGCTTCACCATAAAGTGACACTTTTCAAAATTCAGCACCAAATCTATTTCAACGCACCTCTGTAGAACCTTGTCTACATTAGCCAAACACTGATCAAAGGAGTCTCCATGCACTGTAAAATCATCCATAAAGATCTCGATACAGCTTTCAATCAAGTCGGAGAAAATACTTATCATACCCTGTTGGAAAGTGCCAGGAGCGTTACATAAACCAAATGGCATTTTTCGACAGGTGAATGTTCCAAACGGGCATGTGAAAGTTGTCTTTTCTTGATCTTCTTGGGCTACAAAAATTTGGAAGTAGCCTGAGTAACCATTCAGGAAGCAAAAGAAAAATTTTCCCGCCAATCGTTCGAGCATCTCATCAATGAACGACAAGGGAAAATGGTCCTTGTGTGTAGCATCATTCAGCTTCCGAAAATATATGCACATGCGCCAACCTATTTGAAGCCTCATGTGAATCAACTCATTGTTCTCATTCTTGACCAACTGGAAACCAGACTTCTTCGGTACCACGTGCACTAGACTCACCCAAACGCTGTCAGAAATTAGGTAAATAATCCCTAACTGGAGCAGTTTAAGGATTTCTTTGAGCACCACCTCTTTCATGACAGGATTCAATTTCCTTTGTAGATCTCTAGATGGCTTGCATTCCAGCTCAAGAAATATCCGGTGCATGCAGATATCAGGACTGATCCCTTTTATATCGGCTAAGGTCCAGCCAATTGCTCTCTTATGCCTTTTCAAAAGCTCGACCAACCTTCCTTCTTGCTTTGTGCTTAGATTCTTGTTGATGATGACAGACAACGTGTCTTTCTCTCCCAAAAAGACGTATTTAAGATGCTCTGGGAGTACCTTCAATTCCAGCACTGGAGCTTTCACAACAGATGGCAAAATTGGCTCCGAGTTGATCGGTATGGGCATACTGCTTGACAAATGCTCATCGGGAAACTCACTGGTAGCATATAGCTGCATGATGATATCTCAAATCTTCTCATCTTCTTCTGTTATAGCAGCGATATCAGACATGCCACCGAATAGCACCTGCTCCAGCTTGTCTTCTGATAGGACATATTTTACTTGCTTTTATTACTATATTTTGGTGCCATTTCTCCTAATTAATTGCCCTATACTTGTGTATTTTGGAAGAATTATGTGTTTGTTGAGTTATGTAGGGATGTAGTACAAAGTTGGAGAAAATAACAGGTTTTGGTGCAAAAAAAATCTAAGTGAAGAAAGAGCAAAATTCGAGTCTGAGCAGATCCGGCCGTAAGGGCTTGCAGCTGGAAAACTGGAGTGGAAGTTCTAGAACCTGGGCCTCTACACGCGTTTTGGGTTTGCAAAATATAATTCTCGGCCCAAGCTTAGACGTGGACGCGGGAAGCATCTCTCCCACCGCCTCTAGTGTTTCTTTGCATGGAAATTACTATGTTTATCTAGATTAGGATCTTATTTCCTAGTAGGACTCTATCTTTTTATGGTTAGTAGATATATATTAGGTTTTTAGCTTATTTTCAAGATACAAGAGAATTCACGCACGCCGCAGCAGTAGAAACGGATTCCAACAACTATTATTTTCTTCTTTGTTAGCTTTCATCGTGTTCTGCTACATGATACTTTGGAGGTTTGATTTAAATATGCAATCAAGCTAAGTTCTTCTTATTCCGGTAACAACTAACGAAGCCCTGGCCTAGCTAAACTGTGAGATCTAATTGTTCTTTTCTCATTTAATTAATTTGCATGCATTTGTTATTCTCCGTATTTCAAGTCGTTAATTGTTTCGATATTGCTAGATAGGTGCACATATTTAGCAATTCAGAATTAATTAGTAGCCAATTAAACCGACCATCCGTAATTGTGGTTTAGGTTTAATTAGTGGTACAACGGTTCTTCAGAACCAAGGAGAATAGCAATCTTAATTCACAGTCCTGCGTCAGAGTCTGTTAATTATGAATTGGGTTCCTCTAGATTTTAAGGCTATCGACTCATTAAACCTATAGAGCGTCTCTTACGGTTGTCAGTCGATTAGGAAAATAATTGGTGAAGCGTCTTCCTGATTATCGAGAAACTACGGAGGTATTAGGCTGCGTCAGTAAGCGTCTTCGGTAGCTATCACTGATTTGTATGTGTTAATTGAATTAATCTTTGCGTCAAGGGTCAGTTTAGGTAATCTAGGATGGAGTTAATTGGAATTCGGAATATTTTTTCTCATATTTTAAATCCGTTCGTTTTGTTAAATTGTGTATTTGTTTTCTATTTATTTATTAATTTACTTCAGTTTATTATAAGAACAAAAACCCTCTAGAAAGTTTAGTTATGCAGATTAGAATTATAGAGTAATTCTCGTCAGTCCCTTGGGAGACGATCTCGCTCATCGCTGTACTTTGCAGTAAGGGCTTACCGATGGAAGTCGGGACATTTATTTTTGTTGAAAAACGATGCACCAAATTTTGGCGCCATTGCCAGGGATCGGTTCTAAAAGCAGTGATTACTCGAAATTTTTAGTTTGTTATTTACTTTGCTTTATTTTTAATTTTTCCGGTACATGACCTGTTTCTCTGCAGAAAAAGATTTAGTGTTCGATCTAGAGCCAGAGAGAACGTTACATCGATTGAGGAGAGCTGCTAAGGAGTCTACCAAAGCTCTCGAATCTGAACAAAGCACTTTTGGTATTGATCATCTTTTCGACATGGCCAATAATGAAAATCCACCGAACCCGCAAGGCCTTGCCGTAGGAAGAGCCCTCCTCAATGCGAATGTTACTGATCCTGAGCCCGAACATGAGCCTCTCATCAGGGAACTCGGCCATCTTTGGAGTAATAGACTCATCTGCATCGTGCTGCCCCCGATTGCCAATAATGTAGAGATCTGACCTGCATTCATCCAAGTGTTATCGATGTTTGGTGATCTGCCAGAAGAGAGTGCACACAAGCATTTGTCTGAATTTGATCTCGTGTGCTCGACTTTAAGACCTACAGGTTTTATTGCTAATAACCTAAGGTTACTCACTTTTTCTCACACTTTGCAGGGAATGGCAAGAGATTGGTTGTTTGATTTACCACCGGAGTCCATTACCACATGGACGGAATTAGAAGGACAAGACCTGCGAAAATTCTTCCCCGAGACTCGAGCTGCAAATCTAAGGATGGCAATCAGTAGCATCAAGCAAAAGCCGAATGAAAGCTTGGCCGAATACTAGGAACGATTTCAACAACTTTGTCGCAAATTCCCGGACCATGGATTCACTAATTATCAGCTTCTGACTAATTACTTTTACCGTGGCATGTCTTCTTTTAATAGGAAAATCGTCGATGCTGCCAGCGGGGGATCTCTTACCAACAAAACCCTCGGCGAGGCCAAACAGCTCATCATAGACATGGCTTCTGGAGGACAGCAGTACAAAGAAGAAGACGACAGCAGACACCGACCTGTAAGGGCACTCGGCCGAGATGAAGGGTCGGGAGTGAATGAAAAGATAGATGCTCTTACTTCCCTGGTCCGAAGCCTTGCTGTGGCGCAGACAAGGCCAAACCGCTGCGGAGTTTGTTCTGAAAATGGACACTTCACTGACGAGTGTCCCAATTTGCAAGGGCCCTCAACTGAACAAGCTTGTTATGGATCGGGCGATACATAACAAGATGCTCTCAGAGGAATCAACTATGATGCCCCGCGAGGAGACAATTTTAGGAGAAAGGGGAATAATGATCCTTACTCCAATACCTACAATCCAGGTTGGAGAGATCATCCGAATCTCCGTTGGAGCCAATACCTACAATCCAGGTTGGAGAGATCATCCGAATCTCCGTTGGAGCCAGCCTGGAGACCAACCAGCAGCAGGAGATCTGCCACCGAAGCCCCCAAGGGGTGAGCTCTATGCCCACACGGACCGATCTGCGCCATCTTTGAGTGAGATCACGAAGAGTCTCGAGTAGAGCACAAGCCTAGTGAACAGTCTAGCGCAGAGCCAAAAGGCCTTTCAGCAGGAGACACAAGCTACCCTGGGCAGTATGGGCATGCAGATCACGCAGCTCGCCACACAAGTGAACAAATTGCACGGGTATCAAGGGAAGCTGCCTTCCCAAACTGAGCAAAATCCATGAGGAAACGTCAGTGCTGTGACCATTCGAAGCGGCAAAGAATTGGTTGAGGTGGAAACAAAGAAGAAGAAAGACAACATGTGGTATGGGCAAACTGCAGACGTTGAAGACAGACCAAGCGCAGAGGGCAAACAATCTGCTGCCCCATTTGCCCCTACTGAGGTAAAAGTTCCACCTAAAATTTTTAATCCTATTAATGTAGCTCCTTTTCCTTCTAGGTTAGCAAGGCACAAGAAAGAGGAGGATGAGAAAGAGATTTTCAAGCTTTTCAAGAAAGTCGAGATCAATCTACCATTGATTGATGCTATCAAGCAAGTCCCTAGATACGTGAAGTTATTGAAAGAACTATGCTTTAAGAAGATAAGATATAGGAAAGATGCAAAGATCAAGGATGGTGAGACTGTTTCAGTCATTATTCAACGGAAATTACCTCAAAAATGCTGAGATCCAGGTATGTTTACCATCCCTTGCATCATTGGTAGTGAAAAGGTAGAGAAAGTTATGCTAGATTTAGGTGCATCTATCAATGTTATGCCTTTATCTATTTACAAGGAATTACAGCTGGGTCCTATGAAAGATACTCGAGTCATCGTTCAATTAGCTGATAGGTCCAACGCATACCCTAGAGATGTAGTAGAGGATGTCTTAGTTAAGGTGAATGAGTTGATTTTTCCTGTTGATTTCTACATCGTCGACATGGATGATGCATTGTCTGCACATAGATCATTGGTTTTGTTAGGTCGCCCGTTCATGAAAACTGCACAAACCAAGATTGATGTAGACAAGGGAATGCTAAGTTTCGAATTTGATGGGGATGTTGTCACATTTAATATATTCGAAGCTATGAAGCATGTGGAAGACCCTGAAGCTCTTTTTATGGTTGATACTATCGATTCCATTATTGATGATTTTGTTGAGCATAATTTCAGGGATGACAAATTAGAGTAGGTACTCTTTAATAGAATGGCCAAACCCACTGCAGATTCGGAGGAAGAAAGGGCAATCCGCGAGATAATCCAGCAGCTGTACGCAGCCGAGGAGTTTTCAGCCAGAAATCTGACAGGCCGTTTGCCCTTGCCGACCAACACGGAGCCAATCTTACCATCTCATGTGAAGGTTCCTGATTTGGAATTGAAGGTCCTTCCCGAGCATCTGAAATATGCTTACCTGGGGGAAGGAAATCCACTGCCCGTCATCGTCAGAAAAGACCTTACCGCAGAACAGGAAACACAATTGGTTGCTGTTTTGAAGAAACATAAAGGTGCGGGGATGGAAACGATTCCTTTCGACAGAGGCAAATATGCTATCCCTGAAATTGCCTCGTGATTGAGTTACTTGTGTCGAGCCTCCGACGTTAACTAAAGGCGCTTCTCAGGAGGCAACCCGAATCCTTTTCCCCTTTTCTTTTATTTTTTCCTCTTCATTATTTGTTTTGTTTTTCCTTTATTTCCTTTTTCTAGGACGCCGGCTTGATGAGATTGACGGCCACCTCGATGTCATGGAGCAAGTTATCTGTCACCTGGTGGAAGAAATTTAGCCCATCTTTTTCCCCTCCCTTTTTACCTATTGCTTGTCATTGATTTGCTTGTTTTTTCTTTTTTGGTGTTTGCATTTTTATTTGTGTTATGTCTTAACGCTTTTGTATTCCTCTCACAGTGAGGACACTGTGACCTTCAAGTATGGGGGGGATTACCTTGTAAGTTTCTTAATTATTGAAGTTAAAAAAAAAGAGTCGTTTTTTCTGTTGGAAGATGACTAAGTATTGATTGCCATGAATTGATGAACTTGGGGAGAATGGGCTGTGATTAGTTTGCCTAGATGAATGGTTGTTGTTTTTTGATGGGAATGTGCCAATTCTTTGGATGAGATCTTGAATGATGAATCATGCTTTTGATCACAACGTTCTAAGCCTACAAATTGTGAGTGTTTGAGCCTTCGAGCCTGCATGAATTAAGAGCTTACCTTTTGTATGATGAGTGTTGTCTGATTATGTTTCTTGGATACTTGAATTGCTTTGCTGCCACCATTGTTACCACCTTTTATGTCATTCACAAATATGATTAAGGCATTTAGGGGTACCCGAGCTATTGGCCCAAGAAAACACCCTGCCCGTACATTGCCAAATAGTGAGCCAATTTGAGCCTAAAAAATCCAACTTTTGTTGTCTTCAGCCACTATACATGAGCATAGCCTTTGTTTTGGCCAGCTTTTTGTCCCTGAAAACATGCAAGTACTCTCATGAATTGTGTTTAAGCTGCACAAGTGAGGAATTTGAGGGCTTGAGAAAAAAAATGTATGAATGCTCATATCCTGCTTCTCCAAAAAAAAATTGAATAAGAAGCAAAGCTTCAGAAGAAGAAAAAAAAGAGAGAAAATCAAAAAAGAAAAAAGATTGAGGAGTAGGATATGAAGAGAGCAAAAGAATCTGTGCGCTCAAATTTTTTGAAATAAGCCTGATGTTGATTTGATGATTTTGCGGAGTTGTTCTTAAAAAAATACACATTCGTGTACTTGCATCGTTTTCTTTGTACTCAGCTACTTTAGCCAAAAGTATCCTACCTTGTGAACCTTAGCCCCATTACAACCAAAGAAGAAAGACCTTATGATTTGTGAACGAAATTGAAGTGTGGCATTTTTGGGAGACATATGAGCAATTTTATGTTGAAAAGAACTAATCATGACTTGAGTAAAAAAATGCCTTTTTACCTATTTTTGAGAATTAATGAGTGAATCTTGGTGAGGCTGGATTGATGAGTATGATTCTAACTTGATTGACAAAATGTTGGCATGTTTCTTGAACAAAATTGGTTGGTGGTTTGTGGATTGATATATCGCAGCTCATACTCTGATTTCTCACTGATTTGGAAGGTTAATACTTGGCCATTCATCCTTGTTGAGTTTGTTCTTTGTTTTAAGGTTGCTCGAGGATGAGCAAGGTTTAAGTGTGGGGGGATTTGATAGGACATATTTTACTTGCTTTTATTACTATCTTTTGGTGCCATTTCTCCTAATTAATTGCCCTATACTTGTGTATTTTAGAAGAATGATGTGTTTGTTGAGTTATGTAGGGATGTAGTACAAAGTTGGAGAAAATGGCAGGTTTTGGTGCAAAAAGAATCTAAGTGAAAAAAGAGCAAAATTCGAGTTTGAGTAGATCCGGCCGTAAGGGCTTGCAGCTGGAAAACTGGAGTGGAAGTCCTAGAACCTAGGCCTCTACACGCGTTTTGGGCTTGCAAAATACAATTCTCGGCCCAAGCTTAGACCTGGATGCGAGAAGCATCTCTCCCACCGCCTCTAGTATTTCTTTGCATGGAAATTACTATGTTTATCTAGATTAGGATCTTATTTCCTAGTAGGACTCTATCTTTTTATGGTTAGTAGATATATATTAGGTTTTTAGCTTATTTTCATGATAGAAGAGAATTCACGCACGCCGCAGCAGTAGAAACGGATTCCAGCAACTATTATTTTCTTCTTTGTTAGCTTTCATCGTGTTCTGCTACATGATACTTTGGAGGTTTGATTTAATTATACAATCAAGATAAGTTCTTCTTATTCCGGTAACAACTAACGAAGCCCTGGCCTAGCTAAACTGTGATATCTAATTGTTCTTTTCTCATTCAATTAATTTGCATGCATTTGTTATTCTCTGTATTTCGAGTCGTTAATTGTTTCGATATTGCTAGATAGGTGTACATATTTAGTAATTCGGAATTAATTAGTAGCCAATTAAACCGATCATCTGTAATTGTGGTTTAGGTTTAATTAGTGGTACAACGGTTCTTCAGAACCAGGGATAATAGCAATCTTAATTCATAGTCCTGCGTCAGAGTCTGTTAATTATGAATTGGGTTCCTCTAGATTTTAAGGCTGTCGACTCATAAACCTATAGAGCGTCTCTTACGGTTGTCAGTCGATTAGGAAAATAATTGGTGAAGCGTCTTCCTGATTATCGAGAAACTACGGAGGAATTAGGCTGTGTCAGTAAGCGTCTTCGGTAGCTATAACTGATTTGTATGTGTTAATTGAATTAATCTTTGCGTCAAGGATCAGTTTAGGTAAGCTAGGGTGGAGTTTATTGGAATCCGGAATATTTTTTCTCATATTTTAAATCCGTTCATTTTGTTAAATCGTGTATTTATTTTCTATTTATTTATTAATTTCGTTCAGTTTATATTATAAGAACAAAAACCCTCTGGAAAGTTTAGTTATGCAGATTGGAATTATAGAGTAATTCTCACCAGTCCCTTGGGAGACGATCTCGCTCATCGCTGTACTCTGCAGTAAGGGCTTACCGACGGAAGTCGGGACATTTATTTTTGGTGAAAAACGATGCACCATCTTCCCTGAAATGATTCTCAACAAATTCGTCAACTAACTGATCAACAATATCAATCATATATAAAGCTTCAGGATCTTCAACATGCTTCATAGCTTCAAAAATATTAAATGTGACAATATCTCCATCAAATTCAAAGCTAAGCATGCCTTTATCAACATCAATTTTAGTTCTAGCTGTTTTCATAAATGACCTTCCTAAAAGAATCATAAATCTATGTGCAGAGAAGGCATCACCCATGTCAACTATATAAAAATCCACAGGAAAAATCAATTCATTAACTTTGACTAGAACATCTTCAACCACACCTTGAGGATATGCATTAGACCTATCAGCTAGTTGAATGATAACACGAATGTCTTTCATAGGGCCTAATTCCAGTTCCTTATACATAGACAGAGGCATAACATTTATGGATATGCCTAAATCTAGCATGACTCTCTCAATCTTCTTATTACCAATAATGCAAGGAATAGTAAACATACCAGGATCCCTAGATATTTGTAGTAATTTTCTTTGAATAACAGCAGAAACATTCTCACCAACTTTAATCCTCGCATCTTTCCCATATCTCATCTTTTTAGCACACAGTTCTTTCAAGAATTTTGCGTACCTGGGAACTTGCTTAATAGCATCAATGAGAGGCAAATTGATTTCTACCTTCTTGAACAGCTCGAGAATCTCTTTTTCATCATCCTCTTTCTTGTTTCGGATCAACCTAGAAGGAAAAGGAGCTGCAGTCAGCAATCGAGAATTAGAAATTTTTGGTTCAACACTTACTTCAGGTGAAAGAAGCACGGTAGATTGTTCTTTCTCTTTTCCGGATTCGTCTTTTGGCACTTCCGTGTGCTCTTCCGGCTCCCTTTCTTTCTTCTTAGCCTCTAACTCGGCTAATTCCTTCCCACTTCGCAAAGTGACAGCGCTAACATTCCATTTTAGGTTCATTTCAGCTTGGGATGGGAGTTTACCTTGATTTGACTGTAGCTTGTTCACTTGAGTGGCGAGTTGGGTGATTTGAGTGCCCATACTCCCCAAGGCAGCTTGTGTCTCCTGCTAGAACGCTTTTTAATTCTATGCTAGACTATTCACCAATGCCCTGCTCTGGTCCAAACACTTCATGATGTCATTCATGCTTGGTGCAGCACGGTCGATATGGGCATACTGACCACCCTGTGGCTGCTTCTGAGGCAAAACTCATGGCATCTTCTGATCCGGCTGCTTCCAACCGAAGTTTGGATGGTCCCTATATCCTGGGTTGGATGTGTTTGAGTACAGATCATACTTTCTCCGTCTAAGGAAATCTTATTGTACATCTCCGGATCCATAACATGCATGTTCGGTTGATGGATCTTGCAATGTAGGACAAGAATTAGTATAATGCCCATTTTCTGAACACACTCCATAGCGGACATTTTGCATCTGTGCTACAGCTAGACCTCGAACCAGAGAAGTCAGAGCATCAATCTTCTCATTGACACTGGAGCTGTCTGCTTGCTCAACTCCCTTCACAGGTCGGTATCGGTCATCGTCCTCATCCTCATATTGCTGACCTCCAGAAACCATGTCGATGATGAGCTACTTAGCCTCTGCTAGAGTCTTGTTAGTCAATGATCCTCCGCTAGCAGCATCGACTATTTTCCTGTCAAAGGTAGACATACCATGGTAAAAATAGTTAGTGAGCAATTGATATTCAGAGAACTCGTGGTCTGGACATTTACGGCACAATTGCTGGAATCTCTCCCAGTAATCAGCTAAACTCTCATTTTGCTTCTGCTTTATGCTGCTAATTGCCATTCTAAAATTTACAGCTCTGGACTTCGGGAAGAACTTGCGTAGAAATTGTCCTTCCAACTCATTCCAAGTGGTAATCGAACCAGATGGAAGATCAAATAGCCAATCTCTAGCCCTGCCTTGTAAAGTATATGAAAAAGTTAGTAGCCTCAAATTATCATCAGAAAAACCTTGAGGGCAAAGAGTCGAGCAGACTAGATCAAATTCAGCTAAGTGTTTGTGTGCACTTTCTCCAGGCAGATCGCTGAACTTAGGCAAAACCTGGATGAAACCAGGTCGTATCTCAGAATTATTTGCAATTGTAGGCAGCACGATGCAAATGGGTCGATTGTTTCTGTGGCGACCCAACTCCCTGATTGGAGGTTCAGGCTCAGGTACATTCTCGAGAGCTCGATTCCCGTTGTTGGCCATGTCTTCCTTAAACAAATGATAAAGATCAAATGTTCCTAGATCAAATGTGGAAGATCCTTTAGATTCTCTTGCAAACTTTCTCGATCATCGTAAAGTCCTATCTAGTTCTGGATTGAATTCTAGACTTTCTTTTTGTGAGGATCGAGTCATGCACTGGAAAAAAAACAAAATAAAAAGAAATGGCAAACTGAAATTATTAGAATAATTACTGCTTAAAAACCGGTCCCCGACAATGGCGCCAAAATTTGGTGCGTCATTTTTCACCAAAAATAATCAGACACGCAGTCGGTATGCCCACACTACCTAGAATAGTAGCAAAGAAGATCGTCTCCTAAAGGACCGGTGATAACTATTCGAACCTTCAGTTTGTAGTAACCAACTTTCCATACGAATATCTTGATTATAATGTAAAAACCAAATTAAAAAGCAATTAAACAAATGTAGTTTTCTTAACAGATTTAAAGGTATTCCGGCTTCCAATTAACTCCACCCTTAATTATTCCGATCCTTAATACAAAGATTAATTCAATTAACACATGCAAATCAGTTATAGCCACCGAAGACACTTATTGACGCAGCCTAATTTCTCCTTAGCTTCTCGATAATTAGGAAGACACTTCACTAATTATTTCCCTAATCGACTGACAATTGTAAGAGACACTCTATAGATTTAATGAGCTGACAGCTTTACGCACTAGAGAAACCCGATTCAAAACCAATAGACTCTGACACAGGACTATCAAATTAAAACTGCTCTTCCCTCGATTCTGAAAAATCGTTGTACCACTAATTAAACCTAAACCACAATTACGGATGACCGATTTAATTAGCTACTAATTAATCTCGATCTACTAAATATTTGTAACTACCTAGCAGAGTCGAAACAATTAACAACTTTAAACGCAGAGAATCATAGATGCATACAATTAATTAAAGCAAAAGAAATATTTAGATCTCACAGAATAATTATACCAGGGATTCGTTAATCTTCATCGGAATAGAATGCGTTTAGTTTGAATTCATACTTGGATTTGCAATTCAGAAATTAATTGAAAAGAAGAAAAAGAATGAAAAATGAATAGAATCGTGTACTGCAGAGAAAAAAAAATGTTTCTGGCGTCTCCTACTGTGTGGAATAATCTGTACTGTAATAAATACTGTAATAGATAGAGTCCTACTCTATCTAAAAGTCTTTTTATACCAATCCTTAACTAATTAATTAATAAAAGAAATATAATCCTAATCCAACTAGGAAAAATAATAAAAATAAAGTCCAAAAGTAATAAAAATAGCCCAAATTTCGTCCATGGCCCACAATTGGTGCATATCTACTATCTCCAGTCCAAATACTCGCACAATCCACCAGTCGGTATGCACATACCGACTGTTTTCCAGACTCTTCAGCTTTTCTTCAATCCAATTGCATCCAAACCCTTCAAAACAATGTCATTACCTCCACTCCCATGTCAACCACTTGTAATTAACCACAAGACATAATTCTTCCCCAAAACTTGACCAATGAATGAGTAACTACGCAAAAATATACCCAAAATGACTCAAAATATATACGAAATAACAACCTAATCACAGTTCAACTGAACATATTGACTAAGAAGGTGGGAACGATTATGTAGTGCCTTATAGTCTTGAACGTAGAATGAACTTAGAATGAATAAGTATATTCTTTTAGATGGCTTGAGTTATATGTATTTCTAGAAAATGCAGTTCACGTGTATATGTATTTGAGGCAATTCTTCCGCAAAACTTGACCAATGAATGAGTAACTACGCAAAAATATACCCAAAATGACTCAAAATATATACGAAATAATAACCTAATCACGGTTCAACTGAACATATTGACTAAGAAGGTGGGAACGATTATGTAGTGCCTTATAGTCTTGAACGTAGAATGAACTTAGAATGAATAAGTATATTCTTTTAGATGGTTTGAGTTATATGTATTTCTAGAAAATGCAGTTCACGTGTATATGTATTTGAGGAGCATGTTGGGAGAATTTTGAATCTCTATGAGGAATCGCGAATGATAGATCTGTTCTCGCTACACCTGCTTCTATACGTTTCTGATCGAGGAGCAAGGACAAATTCAAGGGTGGATGTCTCAAGTTCAGAGTGACATATATGATAATCGGGATAATATGCTTTGATTCAAGTGGATCGATATCTATTCTCTCTCTCTCTCTCTCTCTCTCTCTCTCTCTTTTCTCGACTCAAATGATGATGTTAAAGAATATTTGAAGAAAGATGCAGAGAAGAACGTATGAAGAGTTATACGCATCAAGTTAAAGTGGACCAAGGCAGACTATACATCTTAGTAAGATTTACGACTCGAGATAAATAGTGTTTTAGCTAAGAATGATGAGGTAGCTTAGAAACTAGTCATATTGCTGATTATAGCTGATGTTCATAACGTGATCGATGTCTTAATGCTGAGGAAGTGTAAGTTGGATCCTAAGCACGTTATAAAGAATGAGGAGATAGTCCTGAACCAGGATTTTTCTTATGAAGAAAGACTAGAGGCTATTCTTGACCAAAAGGTCCAAGAATTACGGAACAAATAGATATCACTAGTGAAAGTCCTATGGAATAACCATGGGAGAGAGGAAACTACCTAGGAGCTTGAAACTAGAATCAAGAAGTTGTACCCTGATTTACCTTATAGAGGTAGGAAATTTTCGGGACGAAATGTTTATTAAGGAGGGTAGAATGTAATACCCCGAAATATTTTAAAAGGTTTTATTCGACATATGTTACCTGAGGGTAATCTAGGTAAGAAGTTGGATCCTTAAAGAAGTCAAATAAAGGAAAATCGCACCCAGGGAAATCTGTTAAATTTAATTTTGTCAAAAATTGCATTAAAAAAATGATCTGATATTTTTTTTCAGGTCGATAGAAAAAGTTTTAAGCATCGTGCCAAACTTTGAATTTTTCAATTTCGAGTTCAAATGAACACTTGACACAATTTTAAACTAAAAGGTAAGAAATTTGGATAACTAAGGCACATCCATCATTATCCAATTTCTTTTTCGAAATATTATCCTATTCGTAACTAAGGCACGATCACGATGGAAAGTGTCGTGACAGCAGCCAAAAGTCACCACCAACCCTCAAATCGATGACTCTTTCGGGTCGCCGGATCTAAAAGTGTCTTTAGAGTTTTATGTTCTATGTATATTTATATACATTTTCCATGTTGTCACTTTTTAATTTCGGGTATATTTTGGGTATCCGAATATTAAATTGTAGTCTTTTTCAGATCTATCCTTCATGGATAGTCCGATTGTACTTTTAATCTCAAAAGTTCTTCCATCTCAAAATATAGTATTTTTACTTAAAGTTTTATATTTTTCCAATGGGTGGATCTTGCGGTATGATATTATTTGTACCGAATTAATTTTAGGATACAGGTTTGACCACCCCGTATGCCAAAACTTCCAAAAGAGTTTTCTTTATAAAAATGCCCTGAGTAAAGTTCCCTTAAGAGGTAAAATATTTTTATGATCTGGGTGCTGCGTATTAAGATAGTAGACATTATAGTATTTACTTCATAAGCTAAGAAATGTTACATTTTGACCTAATGATAGTCTTTTATCGAAATTAAGTTGCCGGATAATCTTGTAGGCACAGAAGAAGGAGACTTCTAGTTGAGATCAGAATCAGAATCTAGATCTAGCTATTCAGATCTGATTGCCAGATGGGTTTTTATTATATAAAAATATATTTTGGGTTATTAAGCTCTGATATTTATAAAATGAATGTGATTGAATATCCAACTCATGACTTTGATGTGCTCTCCTGACTCATGTAAGACTTACTACTGTTTTTGGTGACGAAACTACAACGGTTTACGATATCGAGCCCCAAGCAAACAGGGCAGTGTCCAACCTTAAGTAGCCGGGTTGTGTACACAAACCGACTCACCGTAAACGTTCTAGGGGAGAGTGGTGCGCAATGATGGAACTAAAATGATTTAGTATACATGAAATTCACAAATTTTCTGATTTAAAAGCTATGCTTAAAATATGTTTGGATATTCCGTTTTATAAAATGATTGTGAAGGTTTTTCTCAAAAGTACTCATTGAGTGCATTAGTACTCACGCCCAAAAATCTTTTTAAATATTTTCAGGATGAGCTGCGGCATGGTGGACAGATCATTTGATGTATAGGTTTCTTTTATGTATGGAGTCTAATTGAGAACATGCTTCATTTTGAGTCTGAATAAATGCACTACATTTTTTCCGCTTACTCTAATTATTGCCACAGACTGTTCGGTTCTCCGAATCCCATTTTCTTTACTGCTATGGAGTGTTCAGTTCTCCGAATCCCATTTTCTGTATTGCTATGGAGTGTTCGGTTCTCCGAATCCCGTTTACTTTCTGTTCCTGACAGGCGAAAGCCTAGCAATTATTTACTTTCCTTATTCAGACAGCCGCAAGCCTGGCTTTACATTACTTTCCATGTCAAGGCAAAAGCCTGGCTTTATATTATTTTCACGACAGATGAAAGTCTGGCATCTCTTTACTTCAAGTATTTGGATAGACAACAGTCTGGTCTTTTTCATGCCTAACCTATTAACAATTAACATTTGAACTGTTATTATTTATGTTGGTCCCGGGCGAGTCGATGTCAATTTAGAGGGGGGGTGAATAAACCGACTAAAAATTTTACTTCAAATGCAGAATGATAAGGGCCCTTGACTCGCTTAGTAACTTATCTATGCACAATTTGGTTGAGCACTTTTTAGACAGCTTGAGTGCAGATTGTGTGTGCTTGTGTACAGTTCAAAGATATGCGAGTAAGCAAAATAGTACAACACACAGATGATTTATAGAGGTTCGAAGTCTCAAACTTCTACGTCCTCTCTTCCTTCCGCAGAAGGGCAACTCCACTATATAACTTGAGTTTCTTTACAAATTACACAATGAAGGACAGTTGGCTGAACTTGGTAACTGCTCGCTACCTCAGTGGGTCGACGGCTCACACTTGCAGTCCCTAACTACTCGCTAGGGAGGTAGGTGCTATTGACGTCTTTACAAGGTTTTAGATCTCTTTCGATCTTCAAGAGATTAGTCTTGAACTAGGGATATCAACTGATGTGCTCCTTCAATTGAGCTAGGTAGTTGATCGATGTATTGCTAAAACTAAGAAGGTTGCTCTGGCTGGATTATCAACAGCTAGCTGAATGCTTTGATTTTCTGGATTCTTCTTCTCAGTTGGACTCTCGCAGTATTAGCAAATGCTGAACTTGAGCTATGTGGGAGGGAGAAAGAAAGCTCTGCTTGAGATAACTTGAATGAAGGCTTCAAGAATGAAAGTTGCGAAAAGTTTTTTTGAAAACTCAGATTCACTCGTCTTTTATAGAGGAGTGGTTTTGTGACCGTTGAGTTCCACTGATAGGTGGCTCTGTTGGTTCATCAATGGCAGATGGTCTTTATGATCGTTGGAGCTTTGATTGAAGTAGTCGTTGCTTTGCTAATTGATCTCTGTTGGATATTTGATTCGAGTAGCCGTTGCTTTGCCAATCGATCTCTATTGGATATTTAATTCCAGGATCTCCGTTGGAGCATTTATTCCAAGATCTTCATTTGAGCATTAACTCCAAGACTTTCTGGCTGGCAGTTCTGAGCTCCAGTTTAGCAAGTTTGAGTTCCAGTTGGCAGTTCTGAGCTTGTCTACTTAGTTCGGCTATTACTCCATTTTCCAGTTCTAAACTTCTTCCTCCAGTTCGACTGATCTCAAGTTGTTGAACGGCTTATCAGTTCGACTTTTTTTCTTGAGCTTTCTTGTCAGCTTGACTAATCAAAAGCTGTTGGCTAGCTTGTCAGTTTGACTGTTCTTTCTTGAGCTTTCTTGTCAACTTGACTGATTACAAGCTGTTGGCTAGCTTGTCAGTTTGACTATTCTTTCTTGAGCTTTCTTGTCAGCTTGACTGATCACAAGTTGTTGACTAGCTTGTCAGTTTGACTGATCTTTCTCGAGCTTCCTTGTCAGATGTTTGCTTGTTTTCTCCTACAAGCTGGCTGACTTCAGTTCTGGCCTTTGATTGATTCGACTGTTTACTTCAGTTTGGCTAAAGTTAAGTTTGGCCATCAGCTGGATATTTCCAGTCTTCAGTTTAAACTGATCTCTTATCAGTTTCTTTAGTCTTGTCGATTTTTTTCTCTTAGCTCAGCTGACTTAGCTGTTAGTTTGTTTCGACTGGTTCGTCTCTTTAAGCCCTCAGTTGAATTGAGTTCTGACTGGTTTGCGTATCCTTCCAGCTGGTTGAATCTTAGTCAGTTTTTCAGGAATAGTTTTGACATCTCATCAAAACTTTATCTAGAGGTTCCTTGATAGTTTTTCTTAACAATTTCCCCCTTTTTAATGATGTCAAAACCTTGTCAATGATGATGGAAAAACTGCAAATGTTTGTCTGAGAGACGAGTTGTATAGGCAAGGCTTGATATCAGAGCAAGTTAGAGCTGAAATTGAAGTATCATAGCATATTCTCATTTTAGACATGCTTTCTGTAATACCCCGAAATATTTTAGAAGATTTTATTCAACTTATGTTACCCTCTGGTAAGTTAGAAAATAAGCTGGGTCCTTAAATGACTCAAATAAAGGAAAATCGCAGCCAGGAAAATCTGTTAAATCTAATTTGGTCAAAAATTGCCTTAAAAATATGTTATGATATTTTTCTCGGGTTGATAGAAAATATTTCAAGAATCGTGCCAACCTTTGAAATTTCAAATTTCGAGTTCAAATGAACTTTTGGCACAACTTTAAGTAGGAAAATAATAAATTTAATAGAAAAAGGCACATCCATCATTATCCAATTTCTTTTTCAAAAGATTATCTTATTCTTAATTATCCTATTCTTTTTCGATCATTATCCTCTTTCTTTTATTCGTTATTATCCTATTTATTTTTCCTCTATAAATAGGAGCTTAAGGTTTCATTTTTCATTCATTTTCAAAATCGAAACGCCGAGCAGCATCCAGAGAATGTACGACTCTAGTTTCCTATTTCAATTCTGAAATAGTCATTTTGAAGGTGTCAACGCGTAGATCACGAATACATGATTGAAATGATGACACGAAGGATGATCACGATGGAAAATCATTGTGACCGCCGCCAATTCCTCGGAGAATGTACTTTCTCCAATTCGGGTCATTCGGACCGATGAATTTAGAAATTTCAAGTTCTAAATATGCTTATATTTCTATTATCTTTAATTCTACCGATTCCGATTTTTGATGTTGTGAGTTTTCGGTATTTTTCCCCGTTTTCATTTTATGTAAATCTCAGATCTACTCTTCCTGGATAGTCATATTACAAATCTTCTTTTTATAAATAGTCTTTGATCATTTGGATCTTGTAGTTAACCGGAATAGATTTTTGATTTCTCATCGTTTGAAATCCGAATCCGAATATTATATTATAAATCTGCCCAGTTCGAATTTATGTTCTAGCCGTCCGATCTTTGATGTGATTACACCATTAAATTCCTTATTTTCTGCACTATCAAAAATTATACTTTTGAGCGAAAATCGAATGAGTATCGAGCTCGATCGAGACCGATACATTTTCAGCTAAAATTTGTGGCGGGAATTTCCGCCAGCCAGCTTTTCAGCCGGTGTGGCCGAAATTAGCCTTTGATCCCTTCTGACCGATTGTGGTAACCGTCGAGATTGACGTGAGGCCGCAAACGATGCTCCGTTTCGTGTTGAAATGAATTTAATATGATTTTTCGAAGTTAATGTCTCATTTTCAAAAATTGCATTTTAGTTAGAATTGCTTCAAAATGTTTGTTAGATCTGTCCTAGCAAAAAGGTTCCTTCAGCATTTATTCCCTATGGTGGATTCTCTACTTAGCTATAGATTCCATTTTTGTCCAGGCGGATTTTTGAGTTTACCCAATTATTCAAATCGGGTATTTAAATTCGTATCTTTTTCATGTGTCGTCTGAAAATCATGAAATTTTCACACTTGCATTGTTATATGTGAAGTATGTTATCAATTAAATTTGGTAATTTTCTGAAAGCCAGAAAGACTCGTAGATTAAATTTGATCAGAATCGAGTAAAATGGCAAGTGATCGACCTCCACCTTTTCCAAATATTTTTGGACGGCTTTACTCGAAAATATTCGCTGAATTTAATTCCCTAAAGTGTTGAGTTGAGAATGAAATCCTAATATTACGTATTGTAGTCCGAAGCCATTTTATTAGTTTAGAATATTCGTATTACATTTAGTTTAGCTTAAAAAAAATTATGTATCAATCCTAAGTTGAAGCTTACCTTATGTTATAGTTTCAAGGCCTAGCATGATACTAATAGGTAGTTTCTCCTTTGTAGGTCCGAACCCGAGACCCATATTTAATTAGGATTTGCAAGACCCGAGACCCATATTTACATGCTACTGTATGTTGTCAGAGTCTCATAAACCAGCGCTGTGTCAATGTGAGTAGCTACAGTATGCATGCATTATTTGTCCTGCCCTACTCCTTGTCGGTGAGACTAAAATGAAACACTTATTGGTTATAATCTTTGGGTATACTATGGTCATACTCAACGTTATGCGATGGTGATGTAGTTTGGGTTGCGGGCAGTGACGGGTTATACTCTTAAGCGCTTCACGATAAAATATTTTGGTGAACTTAGGTTGCTTCCAACTTTTAAACCTCCTAAGCTTCACTACCTGCATGAACACAGATAGATTACTTTAACAAAATGTTTTGCATAACTTAAATTGTGAGAACTTGCCCACTGAGTGCATTAGTACTCAGCCCAAATCTTTTCAAACATTTTCAGGTCAGTAGGCTGGAGCGTGGAGGTGACGAGGCTGAGATATGGGCTATTATGATTTACATATTTTTCCGTTGTCCCTTTTTGTTAGTATTCTGTTAAGAATTGAGCTTTCCCACTTATGATATTCTTTTGCTAAATGTTAAGAACCCTGATCTTAGTATTTTATTGATATGATTCTGCTTCTCTGATTCTGAACATTTGTTGACTTCCTAGTTAACATGTATCATATGCTTAGCTACATAATTATTCTAAGGGGAGGAAGCCCGTCTTTTGTTATGCATATTTGATCATTCATTTTGGCCTATGGAAGGGCTTCATTTGTTCACCATATTGGTGTCTGTTTCTTTTGTCGACCTATGACTGGGTCTATTGATTGTTGGTATCTGGTTATTTGTTTCTGTTTGGCCTATGAAAGGCTTATTGAATTGTTAAAGCTTCCATTCTTCTCTTATAAGCCGTTATAAACGGGGATTCACTCTAGTTACAGAGGTTATGTTGTCCGATTTTTCAGAGTGCATAACCTATCTTTGGCATACTTGGTTGTTAAATTTTATTCCAAGCACTAATCCTTTTTGGATTAACACCCCGTCATTAATTTAATTATCCCATTTCTTTCCCGCTTCTTAATTCCCACCCCCGTGGCGTCCATTTCCACGGTCTTTCAGGATCGGGGCGCTACACTTTCATTTTGAGTTATTATAGTATGATTATCTAGGTATCAAAGCAAAGCTTATAGGCTTGATTATCAAGGTATCAGAGAATGTGTATAAGCATGAGCAAGGCTTGATATGATATTGAAGCATGATATTTGAAGGATTAAAGCATGTGTCATATCTTAAATCAAAGCATATCATATCAGCTCTTGATAGTAGTTAGGACTACTACTTCACTTCTTTAGCTGCTTCTTCTCTTCCTGCTTGATTCTCCTTTTTCTTGAACTCCATGTGTTCTCCAAGCTTCTCCCTGAAGCTGAGCTTCCCCCTCATGGTATACTTCTCTTTGGATCTGCTCCCAAAGAGTTAAATTTTCATCATCATACCTTCCATCTTCCCCCTTTTTGGCATCATCCAAAAGGGTAACCTGGTGTGGATCGTATGATGACATTGATAGATTTGGCAAGAAGGTGAAGGCAGTTGCCAAGTTATCATCATAGACTGAGGGAATTGAAGAAATGGGCATGGGCGAGGAGAACCATACATAAGCTTCTTCAGTCGTCATGAACTGACCACGATCAGTGGTGAGAGGGAGATCTTGCTCTCCGAAGTCCATGGAAGCCAGGTTCGTGAAGATCTCATGGGTTGATGCGATTGGTAGATCTTCAAAAAATGGGGTGCAGGAGGAATCGGCTGGCTCATTGTCAGGAAGAGAAGCGTCATCTGGTACGCTGAACTGGATTCGTTTGATCATTGAATCCATTATTTCTGAGAGCGTTGGCAGCGAGCAGAGTGGATGGTTTATCCAATTTCTACTCTAGTGTCATTCGTTGATCCAGAAGAGGGATCCACGAGTGCGGATGAGGTGGAACATGGTGACCTCATAGAGTTGAAATCTCCAGATATGGTAATGGAGATACCGTCTCAATTGCTCGAATAAGGAGGGATCGTTGTCCTCAATTAGACCGAAACAGCTCCGTAGCTGATGGTCTAGAACTTGCTCAAACTTAACCTCAAATAAGTCGCGATGGACTGAGTTGTGGGTTGTGAGCTGGCGGGTATTGTAGACTGATCACTTAGTCTTGAGAGAGGCTCAATCTCAATCAGCAACTGCCTTTTGTCTGAGGAGCTGGCAGTTGCTACCAACGGTCTCTTTCCACGACTTAAGTCAGAAGTTCCTGGTTGGTGCGATCTCTTCGGGATCGGATGATAGTAGATGGCCGGGAGCATATCCCTTCGTCCAATTGACTCTCCGATTAGAATCACCTCGTCAAATTGACTTAGAATGATGTGGCTTATGCGACCCATAAACCCAACATTCTCTCGAAACGAGCCAGTTGTCGGATCATATTCTGCTCGGTTGACATTTGCTCGCAGTTGAGCAAGAATGAAGGAAGCCCAGTCGACTTTACAATCGAGGAATAGAGCGGCCGTTAGATGAGCTTTGAGTTCGGAGAACTGGACCGTCTCAAAGTTTCCATGCAGGATGTGACCAACGATATCCAAGAGTTGGATGATCTCACTAGGTAGGATTTCCTTCAACTTGTGTGAGCATTCGTGGTGATGCACGTGTGGATGTTTCCAGAGGCTCCATAGTGCGTATTTACTCGGAGTTTCCAAATCCAATACGTCTTGGCCTTCGCCGGGAAGGAGGAGTGTAGACACCTAGTGTCTTTCGTCACCGTTATTACTTTGTTCTGAACGATGGAGATGATGTTGTTGCCAGAGACAACTGCAATGTGATAGAACTCCGCAACATGGATGGGGAGATTCTTGACTGGCATGATCATCAAGAATGGCAACAACCCAGTTTCCTCCAATGGCTGAAAGATTCTTTGGAATTTTTCTGGGCCTAGACGTGCGTGAAGAAGCTCTAGATTGAGAGTATTATCTTTCTTCAGCTTGCTTATGAGCGATTTGACATTCACCATTTGAAATGAGGGTTTCATTTCTGCAAAGAAATGGTTGTATTAGATTTGCAAGTGCGCTGAGAGAGAGTTTGCAGAAGATCAATGCAAGGATGAGAGAGAATTTGCAGATGATCGGAGCCTTCATCTCCTTGCATATATATATTCAGCTTTGCATGTATTGATCAAGGACACTCGATTGCTTCTCTTAGCTGATCAGCTATCCGATTTGATGGATTATTAGCTGAATAAATGATACATGCATCCCAGCCGTTCGATTGTGGAGCAATTTATGATCATGTGGCTAAGAGAGAGCAAATTTGAAAATGGGGTAGTTGCCATAAATAGCAAAATATTTTTTGCAGATTTTGCTATTTATATCTCATAGATAAATATATCCTCATTTTCTCCTTTGTGGAGTCGATTTAATATCAATGTAGAGATATTAATGGCAACTTGTGAGAGAGAACCCCTTTTTCAAATTGTAGCCATTGGATATAATATAAGGAATTTTATAATCACAACAGAAACAATTAAGTTAAAATAAGCTTTAGGATTAAGAGAAACTTATCCTGAGTCAGTTGGGATACAGTCCAACTGATTGGTTTGATGATTCAGCGGCTGGATGATCAGTTTCATCTCGTTTCCAGTCACCGCTGAAGAGCTAACTTTGAGGCTTTAACTGAACTGAATTGATCAGTTCGTTTGGTCAGTTGCTTGGCCTTCTTGAGTCAGTTTCTTCTTCTTGAAGGGCCGAACTGGATAAGCTGCACTGCTTCCTTTCGAGCAGTTTGATCATTTTTTCGTCGATGCAGATTCAGTTTTGGTCTTTGGCAGTTCGGGCCTTGCTGTCCTCCTGGTTTGGTGAAGTTGCTGAATGGCAATTGATGAGTTTTTCGTCCTTTAATTAAGGGATTGTGAAATTCCCTTTAGCGACGGTCTGAACTGATCATTGTTCTTAATCAGTTGCACACCTTTTGAGCTGGATGTGAGTAGGAGAGTGACATAGCTCTTGGATAAGAGACTTGGTGATGTGGCAGTATCATCATCATCACTATCTCATTCATCATCATGCCTTTGATTCTTCTGGAGAGCTATGACTTCAGTACGTGATAGATGTGGTTCTATTCTCTCTGTGGCAGTTAGAGTTCGTCGTGATGGTTCAGCTGACTGACTTGATAAATTATCAAAGTTTAGTTTTCGGCAGAGGGAGCCAGTTGGGCAGTCGACTGATTGATTTGCAACCACAGCTCCTTGAGGCATGATGCTGGTTTTAAATTCAGCTAACAAGGGGGTTGCTGTGTTGACAAGCCGGTGATTCATGATGTGCTGAACTTGCACAATGATTGGAGGGAATGTATTTGATGATCCTATCCATTTAATGCTCCAAGTTTCTTCATGTTGCCAGTAGCTCATGCCATGAAAGACAGTTAGCAAAAAATGAGACTGGATAGACATAGAATGTCTCTAGTTATACCAATAGAAATACCGGTGGAGTTGTTTGAACAACTCTTGGTCACATTGTGCAACAAAAGCAAAGTGTGTGAGAAGGAGATTAGTCACTTCCTTTTGTAGCGGAAATTTCAAAGCATAACTTGACATTTATTACATAAAATAAAGTCAAAAATAAATTAAATCCTTAATTATGCTTGACTACTTGACCACCATCATCACATCTTGTCCGCTACGCATTACCCGAGACAACACCTGAAAAGATAAGTAGATTTTGGGGTGAGTACTACTGACTCAGTGGGGAGTGTCCAATTATTCAAGCTATATAAACTATGTATGATATGTATATATAGGTTATGCGTATATATATATGTGTTGGTTTTGTGGGAGTGATATATATATATATATAATAATAATGGTGTTGTGGGGCACGTGAATATATGTATAGTATATGTGTTGAGTGTTTTGATATATATATATATATATATATGTATATATATATAATATAAGCGTGTGATACGTGTATATATATATAATACATGTAGTGGTGCGTTTGCATGTTTCTTTTATATACATGTATGTAACGTGTGTATATGTTGTAAATATGTATGTATTGTTTTCGTTACTTGGTTTCAATGAAAGAATATGGGATTATAGAATTATGTGACTATGTTTTAAGCATCCGTCATAGATAAACATCATGCATAGTTTATTACATTATTGTTATGCAATGTATTAATTTAAGATAATTAATTATAGGGCGCGCAAGACTTAATCGGTTAATATCAAGGTCAAGGTCAAGGTGGGGTTTTACGTGATCTTGTCCTGATTATTCTCTCTATATTTTATTATCGAGTATGTGATGACACAGGTATGGGCCTTCGGGCTAAACAAGCATGGGCCTCCGGGCTAAATGAGAGGCCCATGCTTGTTTAGCCCGGAGACCCATGCTTGTTTAGCCCGAAGGCCCATACCTGTGTCATCACATACTCGATAATAAAATATAGAGAGAATAATCAGGACAAGATCACGTAAAACCCCACCTTGACCTTGACCTTGATATTAACCGATTAAGTCTTGCGCGCCCTATAATTAATTATATTAAATTAATACATTGCATAACAATAATGTAAGAAACTATGCATGATATTTATCTATGACGGATGCTTAAAACATAGTCACATAATTCTATAATCCCATATTCTTTCATTGAAACCAAGTAACGAAAACAATACATACATATTTACAACATATACACACGTTACATACATGTATATAAAAGAAACATGCAAACGCACCACTACATGTATTATATATATATATACACGTATCACATGCTTATATTATATATATACATACATATATATATATATATATCAAAACAGGACACATATACTATACATATATTCACGTGCCCCACAACACCATTATTATATATATATATATATATATATATCACTCCCACAAACCCAACATATATATATATATATACACCTATATCATACATATATTATATATATATATAAATGTACGACTCACGCACACACATATTTATATATATATGATATTCAATCACACACACAAACCAAACCATGATTCTCTCGTGGTTATCTTCTACTTGGAGGAGAAGATAAGAAATAAATAAAAGAAAAAAATAATAAAGATTTGGGTTTTGTTTCTATTGGGCTTGAGAAACTTGGGCTCAAAATAAAAGAATTCCATTTGGACATAAAAAAATAACTTTGGACAATTAAATAAAATGCAACAAAATAGGTACAAAATTAAAATTAAATGCATGCTCATGCTATGATAATTACTATATACTAAAATGAATTCATACTTATAAATTACTTAGGCACGACTTATTAGACTTAATCAATTAATATCACACATAAATAAATAAAATAAATAAATATTTTTAGGAAGGAAATGTAGAAATTTAAAAAAAAACCGGGTCGCTACATTGCTCCCTACTAAAAAAAAAATTCGTCCTCGAAATTACTTACCTAAACCTCAAACTACAAAAATCTATTCATAAAACCAATGCTTGTTTCCTTACTAGTTTCAGCTTGCTGATATTTAGACCTAATACTATCCTCATATATTTCTATGCTACCTTATCATCGATATGCTTACTCTATTTAATAAAATAATCATTATTCTTCTTACATTTCCTAATACGTAAATCTCCTAATTATAGCTTAGGAATTCTCCACCAATCTATTTTTTTATAGAGTTCAAATTTTATAATAATAATAATAATAATAATAATAATAATAATAAATTTTATCAATCAAGAGCTTAATTACAAGAACGTGAATTCTAGAAAATATATAATCTAGCCTGCTCTATCATTTCTAAGTATTACTAGCTTCGTTTCTTCCATCTCTTATTTGAATTGATCTCAATACCTAGTCCTCCATTTGAATCTCTTAGTTCTCTTCCAAAGACCTTGCATCTCCATTCATCCATAAGGCGGAGCATGAACTTTTCAAAATCTATTGTGTTTCCTAAACCCTGGAGTATATTCCAAAATTTCTTTACCAATCTCCTTGGCTAAGGACTTTAATAACTTGGGTATAGCTACACCGACTATTTGAGTAGCTATCATAGGGTCAAATTCTATCTCCTCCTACTTAATTTTCTTCCAAATCCTGTAGATTCTCATCAACTATCTTTGTACTCCTATTGTTTCATCCCATTAAAATTCCCATAGATCATCAATAAATCTGGCTTTGCGGGTTCTAATACGTTCTTCTACTGAGAAAGTTAGTTGGTGCCTTTCTATCACAATCTTGTGTTCCTTGCAAGCTCTAATCATCTGGGAAAATTACAATCTTAAAGTAAATCTCGAGGACTATCAAAACATTTTATCATAAAACATAATTTCCATATAATTATAAACTTAACATAATCTCGAGGACTATAAAAACATTTTATCATAAAACATAATTTCCATATAATCATAAACTTAACATGAAATCAAAATTTTAACTTGTACCTCTTCTCGGAGCGATGCGGCGGATGTGATGATGGTCAATACTTACTTGCTTGTATTTTTTTTAGTATGCAGGAAAGTAGACCTTTCTCTGATACCACTCTATAACGACCCGGCTACCGGACTGACGGCTGTCCCCACAAACCAACATGAGTCTTTCCAGCGTGCTTTGTCCTCACTCACACGCTCCCTGAGAAACTTCCCAGAGGGTCACCCATCCCACTATTGCTCCAGGTCAAGCACGCTTAACTTTGGAGTTCTGGTGGAACGAATGCCAAAAAAGAAGATGCACCTTGTGGTATGAGTAGGACCAATCAAATCCTTTAAGCTCTCCTCGACTATACAGTCCCATTCCAGTATAGCCTCAGAATCCCTCTCTTATGGGTGGTATCAGAGCCGAACCTCTCCCAGTAAGGTGTGGTTCGGGGACAAACCAAGCGGAAGCTAGTGGGCATGTGACGCCCGGGGCCGAAGCGTGGAGTGATCGCCGGTGCAAGGCACGGACAAAGTGCGGCTCCTATAAGACTTCCAAGCGAAGGGGCACATGAATAAACCGAATCCACCCGAAAGAGAGGGATTCTGAGGCTATACAGAAGTGGGACTGTATAGTCGAGGAGAGCTTAAAGGATTTGATTGGTGCTACTCATACCACAAGGTGCATCTTCTTTTTTGGCGCTCGTTCCACCAGAACTCCAAAGTTAAGAGTGCTTGACTTGGAGCAATAGTGGGATGGGTGACCCCTTGAGAAGTTTCTCAGGGAGCGTGTGAGTGAGGACAAAGCACGCTGGAAAGACTTGTGTTGGTTTGTGGGGACAGCCGTCAGTCCGGTAGCCGAGTCGTTACGGGATATAGCGACCCGATTAATTTTTCATTTTAAGATGTGCTACGTTCTTTTCCTAAAAATATTCGTATATTTTATTTTCTGTTGTATTAATTGATTAAGTCTGATAAGTCGCGCCTAAATAATTTATAAGCATGAATTCATTTTCGTACATAGTAATTTCACAGCATGAGCATGCATTTAATTTTAATTAGAATGCCTAATATGTTGCATTTTATTTTGTCCAAAGTTTATTTATATCCCATTTTATGTTATTTGAAACCCAAGTCTTTGGTTTCAAGCCTAATAAAACTCTTCTTTGAGCCCAATGAGGAGGCCCAGTCCTAAATATCTCATCCAATCTTCTTCTCTCTCCATCGATCCAAAAGAGATTGAGAGCAAATCTTTTTTTAAAAATTTGAAACTTAGCCAACTCTATCACTTGTTGATAAGGATCACCATGAGATCTCATATCCTATTCCAAATCATAACCCTAATCTTCTAGTATAAGTAGAGGGCCCTATTCAATTGTTACCAACGCCAAAAAGAAAAAAAAAAAAAAGAAAAATCGTAGAGATCAACTGAGGTATGTGATGTTTTCATGCTTTATTTGGTCATTATAATTGTTTTCTATTAATAGCTTACATGATCAATTAGGATAGTAAATTGGTTGTCAAGCAAGCATGTCATGGTAATATATTGTGTGTGTGGGTGTGCGTGAATGACATATATATATATATGTGTGTGTGTGTGTGTTTGCGCCATGAGTGTATATATATATATAATGTGATTGATAGATATATATATATATTATATATGCATGGTTGTACGTGAATTATATATATATATATATTGCATGTGTGGTTGGTTTATATATATATATATGTATAACTATATATGTAACGTTTATGTGTATATATATATATTATATGCATGTATAAATAAAAAGGGATTAAAAGAATTTTGTCGCTATATATGATTATTGTTTTAAAGCATGCATCATAGATAAATATTACGCATGATTTTATTTCTTTATGCACTGTATTAATTTACAATAAATAATTTATAGGAGGCGCGCCAGACTTAATTAATTAATATCCAAGTCAAGGTGAAGGTGGGGTTTTACATGGTCATGTCCTGATTATTCTCTCTATATTTTATTATCGAGTATGTGATGACACAGCATAGTACAGGGCCTTCGAGCTAAATAAGCATGGTCCTCCGGGCTAAATGAGAACGGGCCTTCGGGCTAAACAAGGCAGGGCCTACGGGCTATATGGTTTAGTCTATGGACTGAACACTTTTACTATTCTCACTTACTCGTTTAATTTTATATAGCTTGGATAATTGAACACTCCCCACTGAGTTATAGTACTCACCCCAAAAACTTTATCTTTTTCAGATGGAGGGTCGGGTGATGCTTAGCGGGTCAAGATGCAATGGTGGTGGTCATGGTCTCGATTAAATAAAGACTTTAAATAAATTTAGAATATTTTCTTATTATGATTTTCCGCTGTAATCTTTGAGACCTTAATATTTCACTATTTAGGATTTTCTTTTATCTATTAATAAAGGCATGTTTAACGTTTCCTTTTTATTAAGAGTAATAAAATTGGGGCGTTACAATTTGGTATCAGAGACAGGTTATGAGCTATTAACCTGCAGTGTTCATGGATCTGATGAACAGAGTGTTCCACCATACTTAGACCGGTTTGTCATAGTATTTATTGAATACATTCTGGTGTATTCCAAGGATGAAAAGCAGCATGAAGAGCACCTGCGATTGGTCTTAAACACGTTGCAGAAAGAGAAGCTTTATGCCAAGTTCAGCAAATGTGAATTTTGGCTGGATCGAGTTGTGTTTCTTGGGCACGTGGTAACAGCTCAAGGAGTAGAAGTAGACCCATCAAAGGTTGAAGCAGTGAACAATTGGGAGCCGCCGAAGAATGCTGGTGAGATAAGGCGTTTCTTGAGACTTGTCGGATACTACAGACGCTTCATTGAAGGTTTCTTGAAGATAGCTGTTCTGTTAACTCAGCTGACAAGGAAGGGCGTCAAATTCGAATGGAGTGAGAAGTGTGAAGAAAGTTTCCAGCTGCTAAAACAGAAACTCACCACTACACCTGTTTTGATTATCCCAGAAGGCAGTGAAGGATTTGTAATATACTGTGATGCTTCCAAACAGGGACTTGGATGTGTGCTAATGCAACACGGAAAAGTGGTGGCCTATGCATTAAGACAGCTAAAGACGCATGAACTCAATTACCCTACTCACGACTTGGAACTCGTAGCAGTCGTCCACGCATTGAAGATATGGCGACACTTTCTCTATGGGGGAAAATGTGAAATTTTCTCAGATCACAAAAGCCTGAAGTATTTCTTCACCCAGAAGGAACTAAACATGAGGCAAAGGAGGTGGCTCGAGTTAGTTAAAGACTACGACCGCACAATACATTATCACCCAGGAAAGGTGAATGTAGTAGCTAACGCGTTAAGCAGAAAAGGGACCAATACATCTCAGCTTGTACAAGAATTCGCTAAGATGAAAATAGACGTGGTTCCACCAGCCGAAAGCACTACCTCAATGTTGGCAACCTTAACAATGCGCCCATTGCTGAGAGATCAGATCAAGGCAACGCAAGAAAATGATAAATTTCTGTGCAAAATAAAGGAGCGAGTGTTGAAGGGCAATATTCAAAATTTTGCAGTAGCAGATGACGGAGCATTAGTCTTTGAAAGAAGAATTTGTGTTCCTAAGAATATCGAGATAAGAAAGGAGATATTAGAAGAAGCTCATAATACACCATATTCCATTCATCCGGGAGGAACCAAAATGTATCAAGACTTGAAGAAATATTTTTGGTGGAGGAACATGAAAAGATCTATCGGCGAACATGTGGAAAAATGCATGACTTGTCAATAGGTGAAAGCAGAACATCAGTGACCAACAGGTCTTTTGCAACCATTCGACATTCCGGAGTGAAAATGGGAAAATATCGCCCTGGATTTTGTGGTGGGATTGCCGAAAATGATCAAAGGAAACCACGCAATTTGGGTGATAGTGGACAGACTCACGAAATCTGCACATTTTCTACCAATGTAAATGACATTCAGTATGGACCGCCTGGCCCAGCTTTATTTAGATGAGATTGTAAGACTGCACGGGGTACCTATAACTATTGTATCTGATCGGGATACGAGGTTCACCTCAAATTTTTGGAAGAGTCTACAAGAAGCAATGGGAACGAAGTTAAGGTTCAGCACTGCTTACCATCCTCAAACTGATGGGCAGTCAGAAAGAACCATCCAGACACTAGAGGACATGTTGCGAGCCTGCGTGATGGATTTTGGTGAAAATTGGGAAAAACATTTACCGCTGGTAGAATTTGCCTACAACAACAGCTACCAAGCGACCATCGGGATGGCTCCTTATGAAGCATTATACGGGAGAAAGTGCAGATCGCCTTTGCACTTAGATGAAGTTGGTGAAAAGAGAATTCTGAGACCGGAGTTAGTCGAAAGGACGGTAGGTGTAATCAACAAGATTCGGGACCGTATCAAAATTGCGCAAGATCCACAGAAGTCATACATTGATCTTAAAAGAAGGGATTTCCATTTCGAGATCGGGGACAAAATTTTCATAAAGTTGTCACCTATGAGACGAGTCGTGCGTATTGGCAAAAGAGGGAAGCTAAGACCAAGGTTTATAGGGCCGTTCGAAATCTTGGAGAGAGTTGGGGGATTAGCATATCGACTTGCTTTACCACCAAGTTTGACCTCGATGCATGATGTTTTCCATGTTTCATCTTTAAGAAAATATATTCACGATCCGGGCAATATCGTGAATTACACCGAGTTAGGGTTAAGTAAGGATTTGACTTATGAAGAATATCCAATAGCTGTGCTGGATAGGAAGATTCACGTACTAAGAAATAGAGAAACGCCGTTAATTAAGGTTCAGTGGAGTAGACACAATGTAGAGGAAGCTACTTGGGAAAAGAAAGAAGAAATTATGTCTAGATACCCGCAGTTTCTAGGTCCAAGTAAGTAATTTCGAGGACGAAATTCTCTTTTTTAGTAGGGAGGGATGTAGCAACCCGATTTATTTTTTATTTTAAGATGTGCTACGTTCTTTTCCTAAAAATATTCGTATATTTTATTTTATGTGGTATTAATTGATTAAGTCTGATAAGTTGCGCCTAAATAATTTATAAGCATGAATTCATTTTGGTACATAGTAATTTCACGGCATGAGCATGCATTTGATTTTAATTAGAATGCCTAATATGTTGCATTTTATTTTGTCCAAAGTTTATTTATAGCCCATTTTATGTTATTTGAAGCCCAAGTCTTTGGTTTCAAGCCTAATAAAACTCTTCTTTGAGCCCAATGAGGAGGCCCAGTCCTAAATATCTCATCCAATCTTCTTCTCTCTCCATCGATCCAAAAGAGATTGAGAGCAAATCTTTTTTTAAAAATTTGAAACTTAGCCAACTCTATCACTTGTTGATAAGGATCACCATGAGATCTCATATCCTATTCCAAATCCTAACCCTAATATTCTAGTATAAGTAGAGGGCCCTATTCAATTGTTACCCATGCCAAAAAGAAAAAAAAAAGAAGAAAAAAAGAAAGAAAAATCGTAGAGATCAACTGAGGTATGTGATGTTTTCATGCTTTATTTTCTTATTCTTTTTGCATTGCATAATCATGGAGGGAGGGATAGATGGCGGTGATTGTAGTGGTAGCAGTTTTGGCAGATGGTGTTTGGAGGAGCACACCCACGACGGTGGTTCGTGGTAGGCTGCATCGGCGACGTTGTTGCAGAGTTCCGCAGCGGCAGAGTTCGATGTTGTCATTCCAACAGAAAGACTCCAAGGCCAATGGTGTAGACGGCAAGGTGGAATTATGGTGATGACCTCGCTGTTCAACGGAAAAGAAATGCATGGAAAGATGAAGTGATGGGAAGCGGCGAACCGGCCGTTGTCGTGAATAGAAAAAAAAGAAGAGGAAAGAATACTTGATGCTGGGTTACGAAAGCTAGAGAGAGAGAATAGAGATGTTTGTGATATTAGCTAACCTTTTGTTTTTTCTGCAGATGGACTTTAGGATTTTGGATTGGGCCATTGTGTGATTCATGTTTTCTTTGGTCATTATAATTGTTTTCTATTAATAGCTTGCATGATCAATTAGTATAGTAAATTGATTGTCAAGCAAGCATGTCATGGTAATATATTGTGTGTGTGGGTGTGTGTGAATGACCTATATATATGTGTGTGTGTTTGCGCCATGAGTGTATATATATATATATATATATATATATATAAAATGTGATTGATAGATATATATATATATATATTATATGCATGGTTGTACGTGAATTATATATATATATATATATTGCATGTGTGGTTGGTTTTTATATATATGTGTGTAACTATATATGTAACATTTATATATATATATATATGTTATTATACGCATGTATAAATAAAAAGGGATTAAAAGAATTTTGTCACTATATATGATTATTATTTTAAAGCATGCATCATAGATAAATATTACGCATGATTTTATTTCTTTATGCACTGTATTAATTTATAATAAATAATTTATAGGAGGTGCGCCGGACTTAATTAATTAATATCCAAGTCAACGTGAAGGTGGGGTTTTATGTGATCATGTCCTGATTATTCTCCCTATATTTAATTATTCAGTTATGTGATGACACAGCACAGTACAGGGCCTTCGGGCTAAATGAGACAGGGCCTACGGGCTTCATAGTATTGAGACGACGGGCTATATGGTTTGGTCTACGGACTGAACAACTTTTATTATTCTCGCTTACTCGTTTAATTTTATATAGTTTGGATAATTGGACACTCCCCACTGAGTTAAAGTACTCACCCCAAAAACTTTATCTTTTTCAGATGGAGGCTCGGGTGATGCTTAGCAGGTCAAGATGGAATGGTGGTGGTCATGGTCTCGATTAAATAAAGATTTTAAATAAATTTAGATTATTTTCTTATTATGATTTTCCGCTATAATCTTTGAGACCTTAATATTTGACTATTTGGGAATTTCTTTTATCTATTAATAAAGGCATGTTTAACGTTTCCTTTTTATTAAGAGTAATAAAATTGGGGCGTTACAGTTTGGTATCAGAGATGATACAACACCAGAGATGCAATTGCTGAAGATCCAGCATTTTTGGAAGAAGATGGAACATGCAAAGTGTGGGCTTGACCCAATCGAAGCTGCTGAGAAGGTCCAAAATATCATTGGGTCTCCCCTTATGAGAGATTTTGCTGATGATGCACTAAAGGATTTGACTCTAGAGATACCAAAAGGGCGGTCGAGTGTTGAGATAATAGATTTTGATGATTTTATCAACCACATCCTTCAAAATTGGAGGGAGGAGTTCTATGGTCGAGTTCCCAGAGGGGTTAGGATATCGCGTCAGAAGCCCTATGAAAGCTTGAATTTGGGAAAGAATCTAGTAGCATTTAGAAGAATCTAGTAGTTTGATTTAGCGGCATAGTATTATTTGTCTTTAGTTTTAAGTATTATTAGTCTTTAGTATTTAAATTCTTCCAGATCAGTAGTTTTGTTTCTTTGCAAATAGTTGAAAGTTGTTTCTTTTAAGCTATGAAATGAATAAAAGTAGTTATATTTTTTTAAGGATATTTTAACCGTTTTGCTATGGTCGACAAATAGGAATCATACCACCAAAGAGGAATACACAACCAATCCAGGAGGAAAGCGAGGAAACGGAGTCAATGAATAACTTTGACAACAATGAGAATGGGGGAAATATCAACAATGACATGGATGCATTTGCCCAAAATCTCGCAGATGCACTAAGAAGAGTTCTACCCCAACCGAATAAGAATCAGAATCAGAACCAGAATCGGAATCAACATCAACAACAGGAAGGAGACGGTATCTTGACACATTTTCACCAGTTAGGACCGCCCAAGTTGAAAGGAACTGGAGAGCCTCTAGCCGCAGAAGAGTGGATTCGGGAACTGGACCGAATCTTCGATTACTTGGGATGTTCAGATGCCCAAAGAGTTACCTATGCGGTGTTCCAACTGACCGAGGACGCAAGTCACTGGTGGGAGGCAGTGAAGATCAGCATGAGCCCAGAGCAACAAGCCAATTTGACCTGGACTATTTTCAAGAAAATGGTCATGGATAACTACTTCCCGAAGGCGTTCCGAAAGCAAAAAGAGAAAGAGCTGATGAATATAGAGCAACATGACCATTTTGGAGTACGAGCAAAAATTTAACCAGCTAGCTCGTTATGCTCCCCACTTGGTAGACACAGATGAGAAAAAGGCCTGGAGATTTGAAGATGGGTTGCGACCTGAGATTGTGGCACACTTATCCGCACTCAATCTCAGCACTTACTCAGAAATTGTGCAGTGAGCCCGGACGATTTCCACCCGTCTGAATCTGGACAAGCCTGCTCTAAAATTTCCCAATAATGGTGGGAAACGGTGATGGGATGAGCGCAACAATCAGAACAGAGGAAGGAATTTCCAACCTGATAAGAAACCGAGAACTGAAGGAGGAGGCAGACTAGAGGCAGCAACAGAAAAACCCTTATGCCAGAAATGTCAGAAACGACACTATGGGAAATGCATGCTCGGAGAAAATGGTTGTTATCGTTGTTACCAACTGGGGCACCAAGCAATGAATTGTCCCTTGAACCGAAATTTCAATAACTCCAATGCCACCAGGAAAGAAAATGCGCGAGCATTTGCCATGAACCAGGAAGAAGAGGCCAAGACAATGACATGTATCTTATCAGTACTCAACAAGTCTGCCTTAATACTTTTCGATTTGGGTGCTTCTCATTCTTTTATCGCAAAGAGATTTTATGAAAAATCTAATGTAAAATGTGATGAGGAGACTGAACGTTTAAGAATAAGTATCCCGTCGGGTAAATCAATGAAGGAAGATCGTTTGGCTAAAGGAATCAAATTAGCACTAGAAGGAAGGACTTTGGAGGCTGACCTATTTATCTTGGAGATGAAAGATTTTGACGTGATTCTAGGGATAGATTGGCTGAGTTAAAATGATGCAGTTATCAAATGTCGTGATCGAGAAGTCATTTTCCAGCAACCGGAGGGAAAACAATTCTCATTCAAGGGAACCAAGACGAGCAGAACACCTCACATCATCTCAGCGATGAAAGCAATAAAGATGATAAGAAGAAATGATTGCCAAACATTTTTGGTAAATGTGATGAGCACGGAAGAGCAGGAGAAAGCCATGGAAGATATTCCGATAGTACGATGTTTTTCATGTTTCATCCTTAAGAAGATATATTCACGATCCGGGCAATATCGTGAATTATGCCGAGTTAGGGTTACGTAAGGATTTGACTTATGAGGAATATCCAATAGCTGTGCTGGATAGGAAGATTCACGTACCAAGAAATAGAGAAACGCCGTTAATTAAGGTTCAGTGGAGTAGACACAATGTAGAGGAAGCTACCTGGGAAAAGGAAGAATAAATTATGTCTAGATACCCGCAGTTTCTAGGCCCAAGTAAGTAATTTCGAGGACGAAATTTTCTTTTTTAGTAGGGAGGGATGTAGCGACCCGATTTATTTTTCATTTTAAGATGTGCTACGTTCTTTTCCTAAAAATATTCGTATATTTTATTTTCTGTGGTATTAATTGATTAAGTCTGATAAGTCACGCCTAAATAATTTATAAGCATGAATTCATTTTGATACATAGTAATTTCACGGCATGAGCGTGCATTTAGTTTTAATTAGAATGCCTAATATGTTGCATTTTATTTTGTCCAAAGTTTATTTATAGCCCATTTTATGTTATTTGAAGCCCAAGTCTTTAGTTTCAAGCTTAATAAAACTCTTCTTTGAGCCCAATGAGGAGGCCCAGTCCTAAATATCTCATCCAATCTTCTTCTCTCTCCATCGTTCTAAAAGAGATTGAGTGCAAATCTTTTTTTAAAAATTTGAAACTTAGCCAACTCTATCACTTGTTGATAAGGATCACCATGAGATCTCATATCATATTCCAAATCCTAACCCTAATCTTCTAGTATAAGTAGAGGGCCCTATTCAATTGTTACCCACGCCAAAAATAAAAAAAAGAAGAAAAGAAAGAAAAACCGTAGAGATCAACTGAGGTATGTGATGTTTTCATGCTTTATTTTCTTATTCTTTTTGTATTGCATAATTATGGGGGGAGGGATAGAAGGCGGTGAGTGTAGTGGTAGCAGTTTCGGCAGATGGTGTTTGGAGAAGCACACCCACAGCGGTGGTTCGTGGTCAGCTGCATCGGCGATGTTGTTGCAGAGTTCCGCAGTGGCAGAGTTCGATGTTGTCATTCCAACAGAAAGACTCCAAGGCCAATGGTGTAGACGGCAAGGTGGAATTATGGTGATGACCTTGTTGTTCAACGGAAAAGAAATGCATGGAAAGATGAAGTGATGGGAACCGGCGAACCGGCCATTGTCGTGAATAGAAAAAAAAGAAGAAGAAAGAATACTTGATGCTGGGTTACGAAAGCTAGAGAGAGAGAGAATAGAGATGTTTGTGATATTAGCTAACCTTTTATTTTTTCTGCAGATGGGCTTTAGGATTTTGGATTGAGCCATTGTGTGATTCATGTTTTCTTTGGTCATTATAATTGTTTTCTATTAATAGCTTGCATGATCAATTAGGATAGTAAATTGGTTGTCAAGCACATGTCATGGTAATATATTGTGTGTGTGGGTGTGTGTAAATGACATATATATATATATATATGTGTGTGTGTGTGTGTGTGTGTCTTTGCGCCATGAGTGTATATATATATATATTTATATATATATATAATGTGATTGATAGATATATATATATTATATATGCATGGTTGTACTTGAATTTTATATATATATATATATATTGCATGTGTGGTTGGTTTTTATATATATATGTATAACTATATATGTAACGTTTATATATATATATATATATATTATTATACGCATGTATAAATAAAAAGGGATTAAAAGAATTTTGTCGCTATATATGATTATTATTTTAAAGCATGCATCATAGATTAATATTACGCATGATTTTATTTCTTTATGCACTGTATTAATTTACAATAAATAATTTATAGGAGGCGCGCCGGACTTAATTAATTAATATCCAAGTCAAGGTGAAGGTGAGGTTTTACGCGGTCATGTCCTGATTATTCTCTCTATATTTTATTATCGTGTATGTGATGACACAGCACAGTACAGGCCTTCGGGCTAAATAAGCATGGGCCTCCGAGCTAAATTAGAACGGGCCTTCGGGCTAAACAAGACAGGGCCTACGGGCTATATGGTTTGGTCTACGGACTGAACTGATAAGAATGAGCCAAGCAAAGGAGAAGATGATCCGGAGCTGCAATTTAGAGGTCCAATAACGCGCTTGCGAGCTAAGAAGTTACAAGCATATCTACAAGCTTCATTAAGGCACAAGTTCGAGTTACATGAAGATGAAGTGAAGGGCAGCTCGAGATTGATCACTATGTTGTCCGTTGATGAAGAAGAATGAAGGCATGAAAACAGTTGGTATGGGCATACTGACCAGATTGCATGAAGACAGTCGGTAAAGGTATACTAACTAGGTTGACGTTGAAAATAACGTGTGGATTCATCCAACAATAGTCCAACACGTTATTGAAGAGCCCAAGTCCAATATGTGGCGAATTTAGAAGGCCCAAAATCAGTTTGGGATTTATCCTTATCTAGTCAGAATTAGATAGATTTTTGTTATCTTATTTTTGGTATCTTTTGATTTTATCCTAGTTTGATTAGGATTAGTTATTGGACCGATTTTTATCACTTAATTAGGTCTAAATTTCGTTCCCCTATGGTCCGATAAATAGGACTACCATGTGACACTTTAAAAAGTTAGACAATTGCTTGAGTTTGAGAATTATTCCTCCCTTTTGTCTCCAATCCTTTGGTTGATCATTTAAGCACAAACAATTCTATTGAATTAGCAAATCGATAGTCTTATTCCAGTTCTTCAGGTTACAACGAGTACTTGGGAGAATTGCTATTCAGAGAATTAGTCGTGCGCGTTCGAGTTGATAAAACACGGGTTCGCCGATCCTGATTTATCCTTCTACCTTTCATCGCCGCCGAGATTCCTTCCACCACAGTCGTTCGTCGTGATTCCAGCCTCCACCGCCGAGTTCTAGCCATCTAACGGTGTCGTTCGTGTCAACAATTGAGTCCTAGTTCGTGTCTACGTTTTCTAGTAAGTTCTTTATTTGTTCGAGTCTTGTTCGTTTGCAGTCGTGTCTTTCTTGCTTTCTCTCTGTTCGTATTGATCCCTTACGCATCCGATGTTGTTCCGTTCCTTAGCTTCCACATATTTCATCTGTGTCGTGTCCCATAGGTCCCGGGTCACATCATAAATTGGTATCAAGAGCCACGTCCGTTTCTATCGTTCGTGGTTCAATACGTGTGTTTTGTTCGTTTATTATTTTTGAGTCTTTCGAGTTGTAATTCGTGAATTGTTCATTGAAAAAAAAAGAAAAGAGCAGAGGGATCGAATCCCTACAGCACAAAAAAAAATCGTAAAAAAAAACGAAAATAAATCAGATTGTTTCTTGGTTTTTTATTAATTCCTTGTTTTTAGATTTGTTTCCATATATTTAGGGATTCTTAGATTGTGTTCACATTGGTCAAACACATCCAAATGTCTCTTTCCTTATCTCCTAGATTTCTTTTCTTGTTTTAGATTTCTTTCCATCCTTGTCCATATCTATTCTAGATCCTCCATATATATCTACTATATTTTCGTTCCTACACCATCTATAGGTTCGAAATTTTTGGTACTTGTCCATATACACCCGGTTCACCTTATGCACCACATAGTCCATACACCCGTACACCCGTACACCCATACACCCGTACACCCGTGGTCCATATACACCATCTACTCGAATTACTCATTCCACACACCTACTTCTACTCTTAGCAACCTTCCGGCTTAATTTTATCCGTTGGAGCTTGAAGAAGACCTAGAGGAGCTAATCAACAGGAGTAGCTATTTTCGATCAGCCCACTCCCATACTCATTCACACACGTACACCACATATTTGAGAGACATACACGAGGGGAAAAATCAAGAGTGCTTAAACATGAGCGTCAGTGAGGATTGTGAGGTATAACCTTTATTTCTTCACGTTTGTTTGTCTGTGCAGGTACAATGAATCCGAAGAACACCAAACCACCGAATACTAAAGGAGGTCAAAGCACACCCCCACTGGATGATCCCAAATTGTCCCATGCAATGGAAGAGACGTCCTACACCGCTGAAAATCAGTGGGATGCCAAAGACTCCAAATACCATTTTGATGCACTGTCTCAGCATATGATGCGCATGCAGCGTGAATCTGAGAACCGTATGGCCGATGCCTTGGCCAAACTCATGGAGCAGATTGAGTCCCTCAAAACTCAGTCAACTGCAGCTCCCACAGTGCAACGGAGAAACGCAGCTCCTAATGCACCTCCAGCTCCCGGAATTCAGCTAGATCCATCCGAGTTTGACGAGTTCGAGTTTGACCCTAAACTTGAAGAAGTAGCTGGATTTGAGCCTCCAAGAAGAGATGCACACCGACCCCGTGGTCCCCAGCATCGTGCAGTTCGGAATGAACGACCCCGATACGGAGATGCCGAAACATTGCTGAATAACATTAAGACGAGCATCCCGGAATTCGAAGGCCTTCATGATCCTGATCTTTACCTTGATTAGGAACATTAGGTAGACAAAATATTTGAGTGCTGCGACTTCTCCGAAGTCAAAAAGGTGCAGCTCGCTGCAATGGAGTTCAGAGGCTACGCAACGACGTGGTTCGATCATCAACAAAAACGCCGCCGCCGTGATAAATGGCCTTTGATCGACACTTGGCAAGAGATGAAAGATGCGATGCGAGGCCGATTTGTTCCCGTTCATTATGAACAAGACTTGGAGAAAAAGCTGAATGCAATTCGGCAAGGAAATCACACCATTGAGGAGTATCACAAAGAACTCGAGACGACCATGATTCACATTGGAAAAGAGGAGTCCATAGATGCTACCATTATCTGGTACATCGAAGGAATGCATCCAGATGTTGCTTGCGAGGTCGAGTTGCGTGATTTCTCCACCATCGAAGAGATGGTACACTACGCGTCGAAAGTTGAACGGCAGCTCAAAGATGGCCGGAGGAAGACCGCGAGTAGTTCAGCCCTTCCACGCCAATCTTGGCCCCGAGGTACGCCTCCTAGAGCCCCATCCGACCCTACACAGTCCAAGGGTGCTCAAGAACAGCCCGTTCGACGTTTTGATCGCACTACCCCGCAGCCCAGTCGTTGACCCGAGTCTACACCACCGAGGCCGGCCCCCATACGGCCAAATCAAGGGAGTTCGACCCCCACAGCCCCTACATGAGCTCATGACGTTCAATGTCACAAATGTCAAGGTTGGGGTCACTTTCAAGCTCAGTGTCCGAACCGGCGCATTCTATACTTGACGTAGTCAAATGAAGTCGAGTCAGCCAGTGAGGATGAAGACGAGCCAGAGGTCGACACCTCCCATGGAAAGTCGAGCCAAGATGATGCCAAATCTGCTGAAATTGATCCAAAAGTTCAATAAGTCAGTTTAGTCACCATCCGGAGTTTGAGCATCATTCGAGAGGAAGAACAAGAGCACGAAAGGGAAAATATTTTCTACACTCATTCTGTGATTGAAGGTCACACGTACTCCATGATCATTGAAAGTGGCAGTGTCATCAATGCCATTAGTCAATATGCAGTCGAGAAGCTTGGTTTCCCAGTGAAGCAACATCCGAGCCCATACAGACTTCAGTGGCTTACAAACCGAGGCGAGATCCGCATGGTTCACCAGGTATATGTCTCGTTCTCAATCAATAAGTTTTCTGACTCTGTTTTGTGTGACGTCATCCCTATGGATGCTGCACATTTGTTGTTGGGAAGACATTGGCAGTTTGATCGACGTGTAGTCCACGACGGACGAGCCAATACCTACACTATCGAAATTGATGGCCAACGCAACACCTTGAAGCCATTGTTGCCCAAAGCCGTTGCTATGGATCAGCAACACATGCAAGAGAAGTTTAAAGAGGAGAAGGAGAAGCAAGCAGCCGCAAAACGGGCTCCGAAGACCCCAATCGACGGTATGCCCAAGACAGTCGGTATGGGCATACTGACCGGTACTCAGTCCATTGTCGCCGCCCCTTCACCTCCAAAACAGCCCATTGATGATGCCAAAGCTGTAGGAAAGTCGTCCAAGTCGAGTACAAACAAGCCTCACACTCAGAGCTTGTTTATTTTAGCAAAAGGAGTTTAAAAAGCCGTCAAAGCAGGTATGCCTCTTGTCTTACTTACTTATAAGAGCAGTGCTACTAACGAGTCATTGTCTAGTGATGTGCAGCCCTTATTAGATGAGTTTCGAGATGTATTCCCCGAGGAGATACCTGGCGGCCTCCCTCCAGTTCGCAGGATCGAGCACCGGATCAATTTCGTACCCGGAGCAGTCCTTCTGAACTGACCAGCCTATCGTACGTCCCCTAACGAGACCAAAGAGATAGATAGGCAAGTGAAGGAGCTGTTGGAGAAGAAGCAAATCCGTGAGAGTTTGAGCCCCTGCGCCGTTCCGGTCATTTTAGTGCCAAAGAAGAACAACGAATGGCATATGTGCATGGATTGCCGAGCAATCAGCAAAATCATGGTAAAGTATCAGTTTCCCATCCCTAGTTTAGATGATATGCTAGATGAGTTTTCTGGAGCATGTATATTTTCGAAAATTGATTTACGATCTGGCTATTTTCAAATTCGTATGCAAGAAGGGGATGAGTGGAAAACTGCATGTAAGACAAAACATGGTTTATATGAGTGGCTTGTTATGCCTTTTGGTCTCACTAATGCACCGAGCACATTTATTCGCTTGATGAATCATGTTTTGCGTGAAGTGATTGGAAAGTATGTGGTTGTGTATTTTGATGATATATTGATTTATAGTGACACGCCACCTAAACACTTGCAGCACCTTAGACATGTTTTTGAGATTTTGAGATCTGCGAAATTGTATGGTAATCTGTCTAAGTGTTCTTTCTGCATGAATGAAGTCATATTTCTTGGCTTTGTTGTGAGTGAACGCGGTATAGAAGTAGACCATTCCAAAATCAAGGCGATTGAGGAATGGCCGACTCCTAAATCGGCGTCTGATGTGAGGTCCTTTCATGGACTTGCTGGCTTTTATCATCACTTTGTGCGTGATTTTTCCAGCATTGCTGCGCCTCTTACTGAGCTAAGTAAGAAGGATCGCAAGTTTGAATGGTGTCCTGTTCAAGAGCATGCATTTAACACCTTAAAAACATGTTTATGCAATGCACCTGTTCTTGCTTTACCGGACTTCAATAAAACTTTTGAGATTGAATGTGATGCCTCGGGCAAAGGGATTGGTGCTGTTTTAATGCAGGAATGGCGTCCAGTCGCCTACTTCAGTGAGAAGCTCAACGATGCAGCTCTTCGTTATTCGACTTATGACAAGGAGTTGTACGCATTGAAGAGAGCTTTGGAGACGTGGCAGCACTATTTATGGCCAAAGGAGTTCGTGATTCACACGGATCACGAGAGCTTAAAGCATTTAAAAGGCCAACAAAATTTGAATAAACGGCACGCACATTGGGTAGAGTTCATAGAGTCCTTTCCGTACTTCATCAAGTACAAGAAAGGCACTGAAAACGTGGTGGCCGATGCACTTTCATGAAGGTACGTTCTCTTGAACTTAATGCATGCTAAGCTGTTGGGATTTGATCACATTAAGGGCTTATATGTATTAGATCCATTTTTTGCACCTATATATGAAGCATGTTCGAAACTTGCTAAGGCTCGAGATGGATTTTTCGTGCATGATGGGTTTCTGTTCAAGGGTTCTTGTTTGTGTGTTCCTAAGTCTTCTATGCGTGAGCTGTTGATTTTAGAGTCGCATATGGGAGGTTTAATGGGTCACTTTGGTGTGTCGAAAACATTAGACTTGCTGCATGAACACTTTTATTGGCCGTATATGAGACATGATGTTGAGAATGTGTGTAGTAGATGCATTGTTTGTTGAAAATCTAAGTCTACTTCACATCCTTTTGGTATATATACTTTTCTTCCAGCCCCTTCTTCCCCGTGGATTGATTTATCTATGGATTTTATTTTGGTTTTTCCACGATCTAGATCTGATCGAGATAGTATTTTTGTGGTTGTTGATAGGTTTTCCAAAATGGCGCATTTCATAGCTTGTGGAAAAACCGATGATGTTGTTCATATCGCCAACTTGTTTTTTGTACATGTTATTCGTTTGCATGGAATACCTAGAACTATTGTTAGTGATAGGGATTCTAAGTTTCTTGCACATTTCTGGCGAGTTTTATGGGGAAAATTAGGTACCAAGTTGTTATTTTCTACTGCATTTCATCCCCAAACGGATGGACAAACTGAAGTAGTTAATCGCACTTTAGGTACTTTGCTTCGTGCTTTAGTTAAAAACAACTTGAAATCGTGGGAAGATTGTTTGCCATACGCTGAATTTGCTTACAATCAAGTTGTGCATTCATCTACTAATATGTCCCCATTCGAAGTTGTTTATGGTTTTAATCCGCTTACGCCTACTGATCTTTTGCCATTACCTGTTGAGCATCTAACGAGTATTAAAGGTACAAGAAAATCGGATCAAGTGAAGGAGATGCATAAGAAAATACGTGCGCGTATTGAGGCAGTTGGCGCACGCAATGCAGTCCAAAAGAACAAACGGCGCAAACCGATGATCTTTCAGCCCGAAGATCGCGTTTGGATTCATTTGAGTCCTGGCCATTTTCCTAACTTGAGGAAATCGAAATTGATGCCTAGAGGAGATGGACTGTTCACTGTGCTGAGTCGAGTCAATGACAATGCATATCGCATTGATTTACCCGGTGAGTACAAGTGTTCATCTACATTCAATGTTGCTGACTTATCTCCCTTTTCTGCAGATGATGAGTTCGATGATAATGAGCCTGTGAATACGAGGACGAATTCTTTTCAGCAGGGGGGGAATGATGAGAATGAGCCAAGCAAAGAAGAAGATGATCCGGAGCTGCAATTTAGAGGTCCAATGACGCGCTTGCGAGCTAAGAAGTTACAAGCGTATCTACAAGCTTCATTAAGGCACAAGTTCAAGTTACATAAAGATGAAGTGAAGGGCAGCTCGAGATTGATCACTATGTTGTCCGTTGATGAAGAAGAAGGAAGACATGAAAACAGTCGGTATGGGCATACTGACCAGATTGCATGAAGACAGTCGGTATGGGCATACTGACTAGGTTGACGTTGAAAATAACGCGTGGATTCATCAAACAATAGTCCAATACGTTATTGAAGAGCCCAAGTCCAATATGTGATGAATTTAGAAGGCCTAAAATCAGTTTGGGATTTATCCTTATCTAGTTAGAATTAGATAGATTTTTGTTATCTTATTTTTAGTATCTTTTGATTTTATCCTAGTTTGATTAGGATTAGTTTTTGGACCGATTTTTATCACTTAATCAGGTCTAAATTTCGTTCCCCTATGGTCCTATAAATAGGACTACCATGTGACACTTTAAAAAGTTAGACAATTGCTTGAGTTTGAGAATTATTCCTCCCTTTTGTCTCCGGTCCTTTGGTTGATCATTTATGCACAAACAATTCTATTAAATTAGCAAATCGATAGTCTTATTCAAGTTCTTTAGGGTACAATGAGTACTTGGGAGAATTGCTATCCGGAGAATTAGTCGTGCGCGTTCGAGTTGATACAACATGGGTTCGCCGATCTTGATTTATCCTTCTACCTTTCATCACCGCCGAGATTCCTTCCACCACCATCGTTCACCGTAATTCCAGCCTCCACCGTCGAGTTCCAGCCATCCAAGGGTGTCGTTCGTGTCAACAATTGAGTCCTAGTTCGTGTCTACGTTTTCTAGTAAGTTCTTTATTTGTTCGAGTCTTGTTCGTTTGCAGTCGTGTCTTTCTTGTTTTCTCTCTGTTCGTATTGATCCCTTACGCATCCGACATTGTTCCGTTCCTTAGCTTCCGCATATTTCATCTGTGTCGTGTCCCATAGGTCTCGGGTCACATCATGAACACTTTTACTATTCTCACTTACTCGTTTAATTTTATATAGCTTGGATAATTGGACACTCCCCACTGAGTTAAAGTACTCACCCCAAAAACTTTATTTTTTTCAGATGGAGGCTCGGGTGATGCTTAGCGGGTCAAGATGCGATGGTTGTGGTCATGGTCTCGATTAAATAAAGATTTTAAATAAATTTAGTTATTTTCTCATTATGATTTTCCGCTGTAATCTTTGAGACCTTAATATTTGACTATTTGGGATTTTCTTTTATCTATTAATAAAGGCATGTTTAACGTTTCCTTTTTATTAAGAGTAATAAAATTGGGGCGTTACAACTTTTGACTGCATATTCACCACTATAGAAAGTGTGAATATTTTCTTCAGTCAGCTGGAGAGGAGGGCATGTGCTTCTGAGGTAGTCCGCTCCATAGTTTGAATGAGGGATTTCTATGAATGGAATAAGCTCATCTGGATCAGAGCAAACCTGAAAATCAACTGGTGATCCATTCTTTGATTTGGGAGAATGAACGGCGTTGGCAGTTGAATTGCTCGAAGTGATGTTGCTCATCTTTGTCTTGGCTCTTCGTTTCTTTCTTAGTGACTGAAGATGGGCAGTTCCCTTCTTGGGAATCCAGTCAGAGATGAGGACTGGTAGTGATTCATCACTTGGAAGATTTAGCAGGTCTTCAATCATCTTGCTCATCCTTAGAATAAGTCCTACCTTGGACTTAAATTTGCGAGATTTCTTTAAGTCAGAGGCCTTGACGACTTGATGCTTGAATTGTTGGAAGACAAATTATGCCCAGTTTGTTTGTCTTCCTTCAGCAAGGTGAATCATAACCTTGTATCTCACTTGGGTGAGTTGACTCAGGCTTCCAATTTCCCCGAACATCATCTTGTTCGTTATGTCAAGTAGAACGCCATACGCGGGCTTCAGCTCAGTTTTAGCTGTCGTAAAACTGAATTGCTTGTTGCAGGTGGAGGCTTTCCATTCTCTCCAGTATGATTCTATAGATTCCTTTAGTTCTTAAACAGATGATCCTCTTCGTGGAAGTTGGAACACTTCTGCAATTATTCTTTCAGTGATTTGGAGTGGCCGTCCTTGAATCACTGATGACACTCTCTTTCCATCTGCAAACAATTTTGCTTGAAGCAAAAACTCACTCACCAAATTTTGTCTGAAGAACTTCGGTGGTGTTTCCAGGTACTGAAGAATTCCTGTCTTGTGAAGATTTGACAGAAGGGTTGGGTTGTTTGATTCATTTAGAATCAATTGAAATTTCTTCCTATCTATGAATTTATCTGTCAGAAGTTTCTCTTTGAAGGAATTTAAAGATCTGGATAATTCGGCCATCTTTGGGGTTGGCTGAAATTTTGAGGAATTTCAAGAGCTTTGAGAGAGAGAGGGTTTTTGAGAGCGTAGGAGGAGTATTTCTAAGAGGCTTATAAGAGATGGCTTTTTATGAGTGTTTGGGCAGGCTCATAAATCTAATGGTTGGAATGGTACTGGCGCCTGGCCTCTTTTATTTTGGTCGTTAGCATTTAATGACTTAAGACGTGTCATCATTTTGCAACGGTCAAAATATTCAAAATAAATGCTAAGTTCGATATTTATTTGAAAACAAAAAAGATAATCTTTTTATAAATCAAAATGAATAATAGCAAACTGAATTACAAGAAGTAAACTTAAGGCTTTCTAATCAGTTGAACTTGATCAGCCACTAGTCCTTCTTGTGATCAGTTTTCCTCCTCTTGGCAAGTGGTTCTGTGGAGTCACCTTCATCATCTCCATCACTGCTTGAGGACTCAGTTCCTGCTGACTGGAGTCTTGGGTGAGCTTGCAGCTTTTGAATTTGCTCCATGTGCAATTTCACCTGTTGCTGCAGGCTGTAGATCAAGTCCACATAGTAGGCGGGGAGCTGAACTGATGAGCTGCTTTGGTTGAGTATCGAACAGAACCGCTCTCGAGTCAAAATCTTCTCCCGCTTCAGTTCCTATCAGTTCCTCTTGAGTTGTCTGTTCATCTAGCTTGTCAAACTCAGCTGGCTCTGTAACTGGAGCAGTTGGAGGAATAGATGAAGGAGCTCCTTCATCAGCAGTTGGCTCTTCGGGAGGAGCGGTTTGGGGTTCAGCTAGCTCCTCAAACTATTGAGCCTTCTCAGCTGACTCCTCTGACTGTTCTTCACTTGGCAGAACTGGTAGAGTAGGAGATTTGAGCATTTCTTCGAAGTCCAAATCACTAGCAGTTCGCTCATCAGCTACTTGTGCTTCTGGAGAGTCATCAAGGATATTGATGATGACATCATCTGCTCGAGGGAATTCTTCAAAAGTTAACTGCCTAGCAATAGATGCTAAGACAGTTTTCCTTGAGTTGTAGACTTCTGCAGTCTCAGCTCCTTGTTGACTGCTTTGGGCATCTCTATGAAACAGGTCCTGTCCCTGCTGGTGCTTTTGTTGTCTGAGGATGAGCAGTTCCCTAAGCAACCAATGTTGTTGTACTTGGGGATTTTTCCAATGTTGTTGTTCAGCCTCTGTTTGTAGTGGGGGCAGTTGGATGTTAGCCCAATTGAGCGGACCGTCCATGACTTCTAATAGCGTCTGTTGATCTGGGTGAGGATGGTTTCTTCGTATGGCAAGCATCCTTTTTAGAGTGATGATTGGATTCTGTTCAGGAGTTGCTTGTCCAGCCCATTCCATGCTCCATCTCTCTTCTCTTCTCCAGAAGCTCATCCCATGAAGGGTGGTTAGGAGAAAGTGGGCTTCAGAATTGAAGCAATGTCTCCGCAGGTACCAATACACGTACCTTGAGAGAGCTTTGTAAAGAATAGCTATGCCAATCACATCCTCAATGAAATTCTCCGAAATGAACTTGGTTACTTGTTCATTGGCCCGGCTTTTGATTACTTCAGCTCTTGAGAGAGCTCTTATATTTTCTTCAGTTTCTACCATCGGGGGACACGCAGTTCTGAAGTAGTCAGCCCCTGTGCCTCATGGTGGAACTCCCCTGAGAGGCACAATGTCATCTCCCTGAACTGATGCCATATCAAACACTTTGATGTTGAAGGGAGGCAGTTTTGGAGGGGATGGAGGTCCTGATTGCTTCTTCTTCCCTTTCAGTTGAGATGTTGCTGACTTCTTCTTGGCTTTGCCAGTTCCTTCCTTGGTTTGAACTGGTCTGGTAGAGGTTCCTTCTTCAGGTGAGGCAGCCGTTGATCCAAATCGAACTTGTTGTAACGGCTTGGCTCTGATTGTGGTTCCTAACACTTGGCTGATTGGGATATTGTCTTCAGAGTCGGAGTCTTCTTGCTGTACCTCTGTGGCGATCTCTTTGTCTTTTCTTTTAGCAGACTCCTCTGCTTTCTTTGAGGAAGCATCAGTTCGCTGGCTGCTTTTGATGCTTATGGTTTTTGAAGCTGGTTGTCTTCTGGCAGTTGATGGTATAAAGTCCAGCTTCTCAATCATCAATGTATCATTTTCTTCTTTCATGAAGTTGAGAGTGCTTTCCAGTATGCTGCTGATCCTGCAGGCATAGCACATCTTTGGATGGAACTCGGTTTCTTTCCAATGTTTTTCGACAATATCTACATACTTCTTGATTTGTTCAAAGAATTACTGAGCCCAGTTTACTTGGACATCTGTGGTGATTGCCGCACATGCTTTGTATTTGTGCTCTGACATCTCTAAGTGACTTTCTGTTTTGCCGACAATCATTCTAGCTGAAACTGATGCTAGAATTCTATATTCTTCCTGGAAGCAGGACATGAGGGTACTGCTTTTGTAGGGATCTTTGCAGTTTGCTTGCTTCCAGAGATTGTAGACTTGTTCTTGATCAACTTCCACATCTTGTAATCTTATACCAGAGGTGGGAAGTTGAAATATCCTTCCGAGCAGTTCTAGAGTGATTACCAGTTCAACTCTACGCACTTCAGTTGTGATTCTGTCATCATGTCCTTTTGAGTTCAAATAGAACTCAACTACAGGTTCAGGATAGATCTTTGTCGGAGTGACTTCAGTGAATATCTTCAATCCTGATTGTTCGATCTTGAAGATTAACGAGTTGCAGAGTGGAGAATTTGAGCACTTTTCTCTATATGCGGCTTGATCTAAGAACTTATCTCTGTATAGATTCACTTGGAATCTTTGAGATGATTCACCAGTTCTTCTGAAATTGAACTTTCATCGAACAGCTGGTGCGCTCCTTTCAGCCATGGAGTTTTTGTTTGGAGAATGATTTGGAGAAAAGGATATAATCTGATTTTGGATAGATTTGAAATTGAATCCTTGATTCTCGCAATTATTTTGCAGAACTGTTGAGAAAACGGAGAAAGAGAGAGGCTTCAATTCTTTACTGAGTTTTGGATCAGTAAAAATAATAGTAGAATTCAGCCATGCTTTTTATAGAAGGAGATGGGGTTCATCCAACGGTTGTGACGTTTCGTATGCCGAGATTTCAATGGTCAGATTAGTTCAATCGACCCGTCGATTGGCCTTTCGATTCTATCCGTTGAGGATTAATGAGGGGAGAGAGAGAGTTCAACGGTAATATTGGAGTGACATGTATTTTTACCGTTTCCACTATTGAAAATTTTGAACTTATCTGTTTCTCTCTTGTGGCTTCCTCTTGACTTGAAACTGATTACGTCATCAGTTGGCTTCGACTGTAGCTGATGATTCCATGTTGATCAGCTCCAACTAAAATGTTTTCTCATCAGTTCCTTCCTGGCCTAGACTGCTAGAATTCTGTTGTTTCTCAGTTTAGCTGTTCCTTCAGTTCTGCTGCTTTTCCTCAGTTGACTTTTGAACTGATGGCTCATGTTGAGTTGATTCCAGTTCCTTTGACTTTTTCATCAGTTTGAGCATTTTGCAGCTGGTACGTTCTGCTTGACTGATTGGATCATCAGTTGAGACCATTTGGCTAACTCTGTCTTGCTCCTTGCCTCAGTTTGAGCAAATGAACTGATGATTCAGTTGAGCTGATGGGGTAGGGTGATCAGCTTCAGTTTACTTTCTTTGCACAGCTTCTCGCTTCAGTTCAAACTAATTGCTTATGTGCTCAACTGATCAGTTCAACAACTTTTTCAGTTGTGAACGACTCATTCTGATGAGTTGAAGCCTTTTGGTTCAGTTCCTCTCTTCAGCTGGGATAGTTTTCTGACCTTTTTCTTCCAGTTGACTGTCTTCATCTTTTGATGCTAGCTCAAGTAGTCCCAGTTGTATGTATAGCTCCATAAACCTTGCTTCAGGCAATGGTTTGGTGAAGATGTCAGCTATCTGCTTCTCCGTGTTCATATATTTGATGCATATGTCCTTCTTCTCGATGTGATCTTTGATGAAGTGATGTCTTATGTCAATGTGCTTAGTTCATGAATGCAGAATTGGATTCTGAGATATTGCAATTGCACTATTGTTGTCACATAATATAGGTACTTCTTCAGTTTCGACTTTGTAGTCCTTCAACTGTTGCTTCATCCAGAGTATCTGAGCACAGCAGCTTCCTGCAGTTACATATTCTGCTTCAGTTGTTGACGTGGCAACTGAATGCTGCTTCTTGCTGAACCAGGATATCAGTTTGCTTCCAAGAAACTGACATGTTCCACTAGTGCTTTTTCTGTCAATCTTGCATCCACCAAAGTCTGAGTCTGAATAACCAATTAGACTCAAACTGTCGTCTCTGGGATACCATAGTCCCAGATTTATGGTTCCTTTGAGGTATTTGATAATCCTCTTTGCCGCTTCAAGATGACTTTTCCTTGGGTTGGCTTGGAACCGCGCGCATAGACTGACTGAATAGGAGATGTCTGGTCGGCTAGCCATTAGGTAAAGTAGCGACCCAATGATTCCTCTGTAATATGTTTGGCTAACTGATTCTCCTTCTTCATCAAGAGTGAGCTGAACTGATGTGTTCATAGGAATCTTGAGAGTTTTTCCTTTATTAGCTCCAAACTTCTTAACTAGCTTCTTAGTGTACTTGACCTGGCTGATAAAGATCCCATCTTTCAACTACTTCACTTGGAGTCCTAGGAAGAATGTCATTTCTCCCATCATGCTCATCTCGAATTCGCTTTGCATCAGTTGAGCGAATCGTGTGCATAGATCTTTGCTTTTTAATCCAAAAATTATGTCATCCATATAAATTTGAACCATTAAGATCTCAGTTGATCGTTCTATCCGAAATAGAGTTCGATCAATGACTCTCTTTTGAAACCCATTTTTCAGCAAGAAGGTTGTGAGAGTTTCATACCACGCTCGAGGAGCTTCCTTCAGTCCGTAGAGAGCTTTCTTCAGCGTGATCACCAATTTCGAAGCCTGGCGATTGCTCGACATACACATCCTCCTTGAGCATTCCTTGGAAAAACGCACTCTTGACATCCATTTGGTAGACTGTGATGTTGAAGTGATCTGCATAGGCTAGGAACAGTCTGATGGCTTCCAATCTTGCAACTGGCGCGAATGTCTCATCAAAGTCGATCACTTCACTTTGTGAGTATCCTTTGGCTACCATTCTTGCCTTGTTCCTTGTGATCACACCTTGTTCGTCCAGCTTGTTGTGAAAAATCTATTTTGTGCCAATGACCTTCTGGGTTTTTGGTCTATCAACAAGAAACCATACGTCATTTCTTGTGAATTGATTCAGTTCTTCTTGCATGGCCATGATCCAGTCTGAATCTTCTAAGGCTACTTTGATGTTTGCTGGTTCCGTTTGATATATGAAGCATGTGAATAGTGCATGCTCAGTTGAACTTCTGGTTTGGACTCGACTTCTTGGATCACCAACTATCTTGTCAGTTGGATGGCTTCGGAGCTATTTGGGTAAGATAGCTTCAGCTGGGTCTTCAGCTGGTTCTACTGTGGTGACATCATCAGTCGCTCTTTCATTAGTTGGTTCGGCATCTTCATCAGTTCTTCCCCCTGTTTCAGTTGTGGGATTTTATGATCTCAACACGATTTGTGTCTTCATTGACCAGATTATTCTCAATTGGTTTAGTGCCAGTTTCATTGCCTTCTTCTAGTGAAACTTCAAGCCGCTCTGGAACAATATGATCCACATAGTCCTGCGAGTTCTCAGTTTCACTAGGTAGTACTTGAACTGATGTGTCTATTGTTTCTTTGTTCCTGTACTCATTAGCAAATTCATCAAATACCACATGATATGTTATTTCCACAATAAGAGTTCGTTTATTGAACACTCTGTAAGTTTGTGCATGAGGTAAATTATACCCAAGAAATATTCTCTCATCAGCTTTAGCACTGAAAGCTTTCAATTGAGTCTTGCCATTGTTGTGAATATAACATTTACAGCCAAATATTTTAAAGTATGAGATAGAAGGCTTACGACCCTTGTACAGTTCATAGGGTGTTTTGTCATGTGCGGTGACGATGGCAATTTGATTTTGAGTGTGGCAGGTTGTGTTGACTGCTTCAGCCCAGTAACCTTCAGCTATGTTGGCATCAGCTATCATTGCTCGAGCTGCTTCTTTGAGTGTCCGGTTTCACCGTTCAGCTACACCGTTTTGTTGTAGAGTTCTTGCAACTGGGTGTTCGTGAGTGAAACCTAGTTTGCTGAGAAAGCTGATCATTTGCTGATTCACAAAATCAGTTCCATTGTCGTAGCGAATCCTTTGAACTGATCTCTCTTTTTCAGTCTTCTGATCAGGGCTGTTAGCTTGTCATAAGTTTCATCTTTGCTCCTCAAGAATTCCACCCACGTATATCTTGAGAAATCATCAACTACTATAAGAGTGAATCTTTTGCCTTTTGGGGTCTGTGGTCTAACTGTACCAAACAGATCCATATGTAGTAGTTGGAGGCATTCAGTTGTTCCTGGTGGATGACTCCTATTCTTGAAGGATGATTTCACTTGCTTCACTTTTTGGCATGGTCCACACACGCTTGTTTTCTTATATATCTCCTTGGGAAGCCCCTCAACTAGCTCTTTCTTGGCTAGGTAGTCGATTGTTTTGAAGTTGAGATGGTTCAGTCGTCGATGCCATAGCTAGCTTGCTTCAGTTGATCTTTTTAAAAGAAAGCAAGCTTCTGAGTAGCCGGTTGACCAGTCAACAATATACATGTTGCCTCTCCTTATGCCAGTAAGAAGAATTGCTCCAGTTGACTTGTCTCTTATGTTGCAGGAGTTTTTGGTGAAGTCAACTGAGTGGCCATTGTCGCACAGCTGGTTGATGCTGAGTAGTTTGTGTTTTAGTCCATTCACATGGGAGACTCTATTTACTATAACTTTTCCCTTGACCACGAACCCTTCTCCAATGGTTCGGCTTTTGGAGTTGTCTCCAAATGTGACAAGTGGGCCTTTGACTTCTTCATAACCGTCGAGATCTTCTCTGTCTCCGGTCATGTGCTTGGAGCACCCGTTATCTAGATACCAGATATCTTTGGTTTTCTTCATAGATAGGATGCTCTTATTGTGACGTCCCAAAATTTCATAAATAATAAATATCTCATTTATTCAATAAATATAAGAGTTTAATACAGTGGAAACAATATTTAAAATAAAATAATATTTATTAATCTTGACCATCACTCCGTCTCCACGTCATCGCCCGAGCATCCTTAGCTTGAAAAATAAATAGCTTTGGGATGAGTGCTATTAACTCAGTGAGATTACTGCATTTATCCAGATTATACATAATATGAACAATAAATACATAGCATAGAGTATCATTTTCCTGCAGCCCGTAGGCCGAACATGCAACCAGTAGGTTGAGTAACTTTTCCTGCAGCCCGTCGGCCGAACATGCAACCCGTAGGTTGAATAACTTTTCCTGCAGCCCGTAGGCCGAACATATAATTTTCCACATATAAACTGCATAAAATGCATAATAAGGATAAATGAATATTTTGCATAATAATCCACGTTGGATTCCCCACCTTTACTTGACTTGAAATGGTATTAAATCTATCCACGCGCGCCGCCTAGCATAATAATATTAATAATAAATTAATATGATATTAAATAGCATAATGATATATTTAATTACAACCCAAAGATATATATAGGTATATATGTATTTACGCTTATAATATGTGAACATATGTAATAATAATAATTAACATAAAACTTTAATGATTTAAAAAAATAACATAATGCTAGACAATTTATATCTATACATACATATATATATATATATAAATATATATATGCATGCCATGCATAATATAAAATATCTATATAGTATGCGTGTATATATGTATATGTGTGTTTGTGCGCATGAACTATATAAATATATAATAATATATACATATATGGGAATGCGTGTATATATGTGTATATATATTTGTGTGTACATATATTTACGTGTGTGTGTGTTTGTGGGAATACATGTATAATATACATACATATAATTATATATATATGTAGGTGCGTAATATATATGTATATATGTATGCATGTGATTTAAAATACTAGAAATAAAGAGATCAATGACCCCACTCACTTTGTCATCATTCCTAACCTAGCTAGCTATGTTGACCAAAGATCACTCAAACCAAAAAAAATTATTAGAACTCTCCCCCCCTCTCTATAAACTCTCGGCCAACACCAGAAGAGAAACAACAACTGCTTTCTCTAAAAATTCAACTTCCTGAAATGATATAACAGACTATGACGAAAAGAGAAAAAAAGTACCTTCAGAAACTCAAAAAGAGAGCAGGGAGAACTCAATGCTTAGAACTTCAGAAGGTATAGAAACTTTGAGTTGGTGTGATTTTGATGAGTGAAGGCTCACCCTTTTTATAGGTGTTCTAAACTCCAAAATAAGGAATGATTTTCCCCAGAATCCCTTGATTGAAATTTGAGTGAAATCAGGGAAGTAGAATGGAGGATTGGTACTGATTTGATTCATTTACTTGGTTCGTTTGTGAGGAAAGTCCCCATGTGGAAGAAGGGATAGAGTGGGCTCATAGATGGGCTTAAAAGAAATGGGCTAAAAAAATGATACTTATCTTGAACTTCACGGGATGGACTTATCAAAATAAAAATAATAATAATAATAATAATAATAATAATAATAATAATAATAATAATAATAATAATAATAATGATATATTTTGATCATGTATATTAAAATATATATTAACTATTTGGCGCGACTTATAAGATTTGATAATAATTTATATCCATGAAATATAATATAAAAAAAAATAGAATAAAAATATTTTAATTAATTTTATTTTTTCTGAGGCGTTACACTTATCCTGCAAAAATAAGGATTAGCATTTAGGGACCCGTTTCATATTGGGTCCTTGTTGATACATCAAGCTCTTTGGGATCCAAACTTGCCAAACTTTTGGCTTTTTATCATTTAGAGATCCAACTGATTTGGATCACTTGATCAGTTTTGATTTTCTTTCAGCCCTTCTATTTTGAGTTGAATCAGTTGAATGGTACCAACGTTGATAGTTAGTAGGATAAAACAATTCAACGAAAATGTTGTTGTCTCGAGACCTTTGAGCTCTTTGATCAGGTCAATGCCTTGTGTGTTTCTAGTTTACTGGATTGAACCCTTTTGGATCAGTTCTGGGTTCATTTTTGGAATTCAGGTACTTATTATAGTGATGGTAGAGTTCAAACGAGTTTCTTTGATCTCTCCTATAGGTGTTCTGATTGAACTTCTTGGCAGGATAGGCTTGAGATCTAAACTGGTTTTTCTTTCTAAAGTGGACTGATCTATCAGTTTGCCTTGGAGGCATACTATGTTGAGCTGGTGGTCTTTGTTGAACTGCAGACCTTGAATGAAGGGATTGGTTTGAATGAACTGATGGTCTTGGCTGGAATTTTAGCTTCAGTTGACCTGGTGTTTTTGGTTGAGAGAACTGACCGAATTGTCTGGGCTGAGTTTGAGGATTTCTCAATATTCCTTTGCCTTTGTGTGTCTCAGCTAGCTGATCATGAGTTGATCTGGTGAATCCTTTTAGGATTCCTTTATCACTGGGTTGAGCAACTGCCTTTCCTTTCTCTAAGGCAGTGAACTTGCTGTATCCTAGCCCTGTGCTACTGGTTTCAGTTTTCTGATGATTCAATATCTCATCTAGAGTTTGAGATCCCTTTTTGAACTTCAGAGTTACTTTTTCTCTCTCATGGATCTCTTGCTTGAGTTTTTGATTCTCAGCTTCTAGATCGACAGTTCTCAATTTCAACTTTTCAAATTCCACAAACTGAGATTCAAGATAATTCATTCTTTCATGATCAATGCTCAGTTTTCTAACTCTATTTCTCAGTTCATTGTTTTCATCTCTCAATTCAACATGCAAGTAGGATATTGAAGCTAATTGATCTTCTAGCATCATGAGTTTCATGTGAAGTTCATTGCTAGAGATAGTTGCTTCATTAATATGATAGAAAGAGGTTTGAGAATCAGCTGTACTAACCTCTTCATCATTGTCAGCCATGAGGCAGAATAATGCTTCATCATCTGAGTTGTAGCCGTCAGAATCAATTCCAGATGGATAGTCTGAATCGTCTAGCACGACATTCTCGTAGTTTGCAATCATTGCTTTCCTTTTGAAGAAGCTTCTCCTCACTTTGGCTTTCTTATCTTCAGGGAGTTCTGGACATTCATATCTGTAATATCCTTATTTGTGGCAGTGAAAGCATTCTCCTAGATTTCGATTGCCACCCCTGAATGGTTCATCTGGTTGTTCAGCTGGTTGATGAGTTCTCTCATCTTTTGGGACTTCATCAGTTTGAGATGGAACTGATTGTTTGTTCCTGACCTTCTTCAGCTTTTCTAACAACCTGGTAACTGACTGAATTTGATCATTGATGTCTTCAGTCAGGTTTTCCTTATTTTCGGTTGTATTTCTCTTTCGCTCGGACGAAGATCCGTCTTGATTCTCTCTGGCTAGTGAGCTTCTGGCCGGAAGTTGTTCCTTCCTCGAGTATCTCTAAACCGGTTCCTTTCACCATAGAAGGCTGCAACTTGAGCTGATGATGTTGATGCTTCCTTCTTCCGGTTTATGTTGTACTCATGAGCTTTAAGAGAGCCAAACAGTTCTCTGTGATGCTATTCAGATTTCTTGATTCTTTTGTAGCTATCACTTTGATATCCCATTCTTCAGTGAGATTATCCAAAATTTTAGAGTTCATCTCAGAATTGTGATAGCTTCTTCCCAGGTTGGTCATCTCATTGATGATGCCTAGAAATCTGGTTTCAAGGCTTGAGATGGACTCTTCTGGCTGTATTTTGAAGGACTCGTATCTATCGACTGCTAGTTGGAGCTTTTTTCCTTTGATGGCTTCGGACTCTTAGCATAGATCTGCTAGTAAGTCCCATATCTCCTTGGCAGTTGTGCAGTTCTTTGTGTCCTTCATTCTGTTCTCATCTAGAGTTTGAAATAGTGCAGCTTGAGCAACGAACTCTAGATTCTTCAACTTCTTCTCTTCGCTGGTGAGAAGATTAGTTAGCTTTGGGATCCTGGCTGGTTGATTAATATCAACTATGTGGGCGTCATTGTCCATCATGATAGTGATTGGACCATCTTCAATAACTTCCCACAAGTTCTCATGGATCAAGCAGAGATGTGACTTCATTCTCCTACTACAATTATCATAATTCTCAACTGAAAACAAAGGTAGCTTATGGTTTCCCATAGCTTGAGATGTTAGCACAGATAAGTAGATCTGATTCAGTTGATATGCAGAAACAGCTGATCCTTAGAAGCAACCGCTCTGATACCACTTGTTGGTCCTAGGCGAGTCGATGTAAGCTTAGGGGGGGTGAATAAACCGACTAAAAATTTTACTTCAAATATGGATTGATAAGGGCCCTTGACTCGCTTAGTAACTTATCTACACATAATTTGGTTGAGCACTTTTTAGACAGCTTGAGTGCAGATTGTGTGTGCTTGTGTACAGTTCAAAAATATGCGAGTAAGCAAAAACATACAACACACAGATGATTTATAGAGGTTCGAAATCTCAAACTTCTATGTCCTCTCTTCCTTCCGCAGAAGGGCAAGTCCACTATATAACTTGAGTTTCTTTACAAATTACACAATGAATGATAGTTGGCTGAACCTGGTAACTGCTCGCTACCTCAGCGGGTCGACGGCTCACACTTGCAGTCCCTAGCTGCTCGCTAGGGAGGTAGGTGCTATTGACGTCTTTACAAGGTTTTAGATCTCTTTCGATCTTCAAGAGGTTAGTCTTAAACAAGGGATACCAACTGATGTGCTCCTTCAATTGAGCTGGGTAGTTGATCGATGTATTGCTGAAACTAAGAAGGTTGCTCTGGCTGGATTATCAATAGCTAGTTGAATCTTTTAATTCTGTGGATTCTTCTTCTCAGTTGGACTCTCGCAGTATTAGCAAATGATGAACTTGAGCTATGTGGGAGGGAGAAAGAAAGCTCTGCTTGAGATAACTTGAATGAAGGCTTTAAGAATGAAAGTTGCGAAAAGTCTTTTTGAAAACTCAGATTCACTCGTCTTTTATAGAGGAGTGGTTTTGTGACCGTTGAGTTCCACTGATCGGTGGCACTGTTGGTTCATCAATGGCAGATGGTCTTTATGATCGTTGGAGCTTTGATTGAAGTAGTCGTTGCTTTGCCAATCGATCTCTGTTGGATATTTGATTCCAGTAGCCGTTGCTTTGTCAATCGATCTCTATTGGATATTTAATTCCAGGATCTCCGTTGGAGCATTTATTCTAAGATTTTCATTTGAGCATTAACTCCAAGACTTTCTGGCTGGCAGTTCTGAGCTCCAGTTTAGCAAGTTTAAGTTCTAGTTGGCAGTTCTGAGCTTGTCTGCTTAGTTCGGCTATTACTCCATTTGCCAGTTCTGAGCTTCTTCCTCCAGTTCGACTGATCTCAAGTTGTTGAATGGCTTGTCAATTCGTCTGTTCTTTCTTGAGCTTTCTTGTCAGCTTGACTGATCAAAAGATGTTGGCTAGCTTGTCAGTTTGACTGTTCTTTCTTGAGCTTTCTTGTCAGCTTGACTGATTACAAGCTGTTGGCTAGCTTATCAGTTTGACTATTCTTTCTTGATCTTTCTTGTCAGCTTGACTGATCACAAGTTGTTGACTAGTTTGTCAGTTTGACTGATCTTTCTCGAGCTTCCTTGTCAGATGTTTGCTTATTTTCTCCTACAAGCTGGCTGACTTCAGTTCTGGCCTTTGATTGATTCGACTGTTTATTTCAGTTTGGCTAAAGTTAAGTTTGGCCATCAGCTGGATATTTCCAGTCTTTAGTTTAAACTGATCTCTTATTAGTTTCTTCAGTCTTGTCGATTTTTTTCTCTCAGCTCAGCTGACTTAGCTGTCAGTTTGTTTCGACTGGTTCGTCTCTTTGAGCCCTCAGTTGAATTGAGTTCTGACTGGTTTGCGTATCCTTCCAGCTGGTTGACCATGCTCCAGTTGGGTTGACTCTAGCTTCAGTTGAGTTCCTTCTTGAGGCTTTGGATTGGACAGCTTAGATCTACAGCTTGAATCTTAGTCAGTTTTTCAGGAATAGTTTTGACAACTCATCAAAACCTTATCTAGAGGTTCCTTGATAGATTTTCTTAACAATTTACATTGAAGTTTGTCTTCTTTATTCTTTCTTGGGTTCATTCTAAGAGTCATGGTATCTGGTTTGAGTCATTTCATACACTTTAAAAGTGTGGATTGATCCATTTATAAAGGTTATGCTGCCCAAATTTTAGGGGCACTAAACCTATTTCTTTGATTGCTTCTATTCAACAACCCCTTCCCCCTTCCCCCAAGTAGCGCACCGGTCCCGTGCCCTTCTTCCGGGATCAGGGTGTTACATACCAGTTCAAGGCCAACACCAGCTGAAGAGATGTTCCAGCTAAAGAGAACTAATGGACATACCAGTTCTAAGCCGAGACCAGCTGAACAGATGTTCCAGCTGAAGAGAACGGAAGGACATGCCAGTTCTAGTCTAATACCGACTGAAGAAATGTTCCAGTCGAAGAAAGATCCCAGCTGAAGGAAATACCAACTGAAGAGAAAAAATGAAAGACATGCCAGTTCAAGACCAATCCCGACTGAAGAAATACCAGTTTGAGAGCACATCAGTTTGAACTGATGAACATGCCAGTTCACGATGACACCAACTGAAGAAGACTGCCAGCTGAAGAGAGGATGATTCCGAGCTGAAGGAGATACCAACTCAAGATAATCCAGCTGAAAGAAATACCAGCTGAAGAAGTCTACCAGTCCAAGATCCAAGCTGAAGGAAATGCCAGCTTAGGATATTCCAATTGACAGAGCATACCAACTGAAGAGAAGACCAAGGTACAAGCTGAAGGAAAATGCCAGCTACCAGTTCGAAGGATACCAGCTGAAGACGCATCAGTTTTGAAGTCCAACTGACAAAGCACCAGCAACTGAACTGAAGAACGGTCCATGAAAGTTCAAGATGAAGGGACACAAGTCCAAAAATGCCAGCTGAAGAACATTGGTTCAAACTGCCAGCTGAGGCAAAGCAAACTGGAGCTCAGAAGGTATCAAACCCTAGCTCAGAACTGCCAGCTGAAGCAAAGCCAATTAGAGTTCAGAAGGCATTAAGCTCAAGCCCAGAACTACCAACTGAAGATGATCTCAAATGAAGCTTTCCAAACTGCCAAGAGACACGCAGAACTGACAGACAAAGGAACTGAAGATTCCAATTGCCAGACAAAGCTCAGAACTGAAGATCAAGATAGGAGCCGTAACTGAAATTCAGATAAGCCAAAGAAGATCTTGAAGTTAATGCAACCGAGATCTTGGATCAAAAGCTTGTCATAAGATTAAAGGCAACTCAACGATTTTCTTAAATGAAAGCCTCCCAATGGCTTTATCATTAATGATCACACAGTGATCATTAGCGGTCATCACTCACCCATCTTTAAAAGGTGAGCTACCCAGAGAAGACCGTGGACTTTTGAGAATTTTGGAGAGAACTTTAGTTAAGACTTTCCGTGAAGACGTTCGCCAAAGTACTAAAGCCTCACGCTTAAAAACTATGAAGAATGAAAAGTTCCAACTGATAAGATGGGGCCTTAATGCTCATCAAGCTAGCTGTTGAAGATTTCCAGCCAAAGCTATTCTCTCAGTCCCAGTGCTTCCGTAATCAACTACCCAGCTCAGATGCCGACGCGTAAAGGAGCACACCAGTTGATACCAGTTTCAAGACTGTACTCTTGAAGATCGAGCGAGATCTAAAATCGTGTAAAGATGGGAAATAGCACCTTATCTCTCCAGCGAGCAGTTGGAGATCGCAAGTATGAGCTGTCGACCTACCGGCTGAGGAGGCTGAGTTCATTGGATCGCAGCTTCCGGGATAGCACCAGCTGAAAAGGATATCATGACTCATAAAGTTGTCATTCGCTAGGTTCAGCAGTTGTCTTCATTGTGTAACTGTAATAAAGGAACTTCACATTTGCATGGTGAATTACCCTTCTACGGAAGAAAGAGAGGACGTAGAAGTTGAGCTTCGAACCTCTATAAATTGCTTATGTGCTCTGCTTTAATTTTCAGTTCAGTTGCATATTTTTAACTGCACACCCCAAGCGCACATTGCACTCTGAGCTAGCAGACCATCTCAACTGATCTCCTCAAAGCACGAATAATACCGTGAGTCAAAACGGGCCCTGAATATTCCGCATTCATATTTCATTTTTGTGATTAGTTTATTCACCCCTTCCCCCTCTCTAAACTGATTTTGACTCGTCCCGGGACCAACAAGTGGTATCAGAGCGGTAGATTCTAAAGATCAGTCTTCTCTGTACATCAACTGAATCAGATCTAGTTATCTATGTTAATTTGTAAGCTATGGAAAACCGTAAACTACCTATCTTTTCAGTTGAGAACTACGATAACTAGAGCAGGAGAATGAGAGCGCATCTCTGCTCAATCCACAAGAATATGTGGGAAGTTATCAAGAATGGTCCAATCATAATTATGATGGACAATTAAGCCCACATTGTTAATATCAATCAACCAGCAAGGATCCCGAAGCCAACTCATCTTCTCACGGGTGACGAGAAGAAGTTGAAGAACCTAGAGTTCGTGGCCCAAGCCACGTTGTTCCAAACTCCAGATGAAGATCGCATGAAGGACACAAAGAATTACAGACTACCAAGGAGATATGGGATTTACTTACAGATCTGTACAAAGAGTCCGAAACCATTAAAGGAAACAAGCTCCAACTAGAAGTGGACAAATACGAGTCCTTCAAAATGCACTCAGATGAAACCATCTCCAGCCTTGAAACAAGATTTATTAGCATCATCAGTAAGATGAACAATCTAGGAAGAACATATCCCAATAGTGAGATGAACTCCAAAATCTTGGACAATCTCACAGAGGAATGGGATATGAAGGTGATTGCTACAAAAGAGTCAGGAGACTTGAACAACATCACCCCAAGAGAACTCTTTGGTTCTCTTAAGGCTCACGAGTATAGCCTAAACCAAAAAAGAGAGGCATCCACATCATCCACCCAGGATACAGCCTTCTACGACGAAAGAAATCAGTTTAGAGAAACTTGAGGAAGAAATGTCTTCCGACCAAGAAGTTCTCAAGCCAGAGAATAACTAGGAGGCTCAACTGATCGAAAAAGAGAAGCAGCGGAGAAAAAGGAGAGCCTGACTGAGGATATCAATGATAAAATCCAGTCAGTTGCCAAGCTGCTACAGAAACTCAAAAGGATCAGAGATCAGCCATCAATTATGCTTCAAACTGATGATGAGCCCAGAGACGAGAGAAACCAACCGTCTACTGAACAACTCAGGATAGCCAACAAAAGTATAGAAAAATGCTTCCATTGCCACAAGCAAGGACACTACAGATATGAGTGTCCAGAGCTCCCTGAAGATAAAAAGGCCAAGATGAAGATAAGCTTTTTCAAAAGAAAAGCTATGATGGCCAACATCGAGAATGCCGTCCTGGATCACTCATATTATTCATCAGGAATCGACTCTGACGGCTACAGCTCTGAAGAAGAGGTATTGTTTTGCCTCATGGCTGAAAACGAAGAAGAGGTTAGCACAAGCGATTCCTTAACCTTTTTTATCACATTCATGAATCTTCCATTACTAGCAATGAAATAAATGAGCAATTCAGAATGCTAGAAGATCAGTTAGCTGCTATATCAAGTATGCATCTACAACTGAAGAAAGAAAATGATGACCTAAGAGATGAGGTCAAAAGACTGAGACGTGATCATGACAGAACTGAATCACTTGAAGCCCAATCAATTGAATGTGAAAAGTTGCAGCTCAATTTTGATGAGCTAAGAGCCGAGAATGAGAGGCTCTGGCAGGAGATCCAGGAGAGAAAGAAGATTTCTCTCAAATTCAAAAAGGGATCTCAAACTCTTGATGAGACTCTAAGCCATCAAAGAGTTGAAACTGGTAGTCCAGGGTTAGGATACAACAGGTACATTGCCTCTGAGAAAGAAAAGACAGTTATTCAAACCAGTCAAGAAGGAACCCTTCCTGGTTTTATCAGGCCTGCACCAACCCAACCAGTTAAAGAGACCAAAGGTGAGGGAACTGAAGACATCCCTACAGATCCGCTGAAGAGGTCCCGCCAATTCTCCCAACTGAAAGGCTCAGTTCAGCCATCAGTTCGGAAGAGGAAGCCATCTCAAAGAAGGCCACGAGCTCAAGATAGGCAGTTCGCTTATCAGTAGAGACCATCAGCTCAGAAAAGGCATCAATCCTATCAACAGAGGTCATCAGTTCAGCCAAGACCTCCAGCTCATCAGAGACAGTCAGTTCAACAAAGATCACAAGACTTTCAAAGGCCCAAAGCTCAGAACAGGCCTATGGTGAATAGAACTGACCGACCAACTAGAGTAAGGAAAAATACTTAGTTTGGACCGCTGTCTCATCGAGATAGGGCATCAGTTCAGAGAACTGCTCAGCCATCCTATCCTCGAAGACATCTAAGAAGTCAACCTGGAAGAGAAGTAGACTCAAGGAGAAACGTGCCCACAAAGCTATATCAAGCACGTCAACATTCTCAGATCCCTTTAGAGAAGTTCACTCCAATGGATCTCACAACACAGTATAGTGAGTACTTGGACTCAAGGTATGAATTAAGAATCAACCCTCACTATAACTGGTTTGCCAACTGGCCATATCACAAGAGCGACAGAGTTCATGGTGCTAAAAGAAATTGGCCACAGAGAAGAGCTAGACAAGCTCGAAATCAGAGAGTTATGATCGAAGTGATTTATCCTACTAACTCTCGACACAGGTACAAGTCAAATGACTTAGCTCATAGGAAAAGAGCTAAAAAGAGAGTGAAACTGATCAAACGATCAATGTCTGAAAACACTCTACCTGTTATAAAGCCAAAAGTTTGGCAAATCTGGATCCCAAAACACCTGATTAGCAAAGAAGGACCCGATGTTATACGGGTTCCTAAAAACTAATCATCTCTCTTGCAGGAAAAAGATATCCTATCGAAGAAGGGGACCAAGGAGGTTGGTACCTAGATAGCGGGTGCTCGAAACACATGACGGGAGACAGAGAGGATCCAGAAAGTTACAAGGAGATGAAAGGCCCATTAGTCACATTCGGAGACAACTCCAGAAGCCGAACCATTAGAGAAGGGTTCACGGTCAAAGAAAAGGTGGAAGTCAATGGAGTCTCCCACGTGGAAGGACTGAAGCACAAACTGCTCAACATTAGTCAATTATGTAATAATGGATATACCATTAATTTCATTCGAAGCTCGTGTGACATCAAAGATAAGTCAACTTGAGCAATCCTCCTAACCGGAGTAAGGAGAGGCAACATGTATGTTGTTGACTGATCAATTGGATATGGAGAAGCTTGCTTTCTATCAAATGGCTCAACAGAAGCAAGCTGGCTATGGCATCGACGACTCAATCATCTGAACTTCAGAACCATCAACCATCTAACGAAGAAGGAGCTAGTAGATGGGCTTCTCAAGGATATTTTCAAGAAAGCTGGCGTCTGTGGACCATGCCAGAAAGGGAAGCAGGTGAGATCATCATTCAAAAATAGAAGTCATCCTCCAGGGACAACTACTCCCCTCCAACTGCTACATATGGATCTATTTGGGCTAGTCAGACCACCAACGCCCAAAGAAAAAAGATTCACTCTGGTAGTAGTCGACGACTTCTCAAGATATACATGGATAGAGTTTCTCAGAAGCAAGGATGAAACCTACACCAAGCTATCAGCGATGATCAAGAGGCTGCAAACTGAAAGGGAGAATTCAGTTCAATGAATTCATTCAGACAATGGAACTGAATTTGTCAACCAGCAAATCATCAGTTTTCTTAGTAAACTGGGAATAACTCACGAGCACTCAGCTGCCAGAATTCCATAGCAAAATGGTGTTGCGGAAAGGAGAAATCGCACACTCAAAGAAGCAGCTCGAGCAATGATAGTTGATGCCAACATAGCAGAAGGATACTGGGCCGAGGCAGTCAATACGGCGTGCCACACATAAAACAAAAGCGCTATCATCAACGCACATGACAAGACACCCTATAAACTCTACAAGGGTCGTAAGCCATCTATTTCATACTTCAAAGTATTTAGTTGTAAATGTTATATTCACAACAATGGTAAAAGTCAACTGAAGACTTTTAGTGCCAAAGCTGATGAGGGAATATTTCTTGGTTACAATTCCCCACATGGTCAAGCATACAGAGTGTTCAACAAATGAACACTAGTTGTGGAAATAACTTGTCATGGTGTTTTTGATAAGTTTGCCAATGAGTACAGGTTTAAGGAGGTACTCAATCCATCAGTTTAAATGGGTTAAACTAATAACTCGCAGGACTATGTGGACCACACAGTTCCAGAGGAGTTTGAAGTCGGGCTTGAAGATGAAGGAAATGAATCCAGCACCAGACCAGCTGAGAGCACAGCTGAAGGTGATCAAGCCCATGGAGAAATGATTGTGCTGAGACCTTCAACCCCACAACTGAAGCAGTGAGAAGAACTGATGAGGAAGAAGGGAAAACTGAAGACAAGACATCAGAGGATGTCAATACAGAGGATCTAACTGAAAATCTAGCTGAGGAGAGCCTACCTAAATAGCTCAGGAGCTACCCAGCTGACAAGATAGTTGAGATCCAAGAAGTCGAGTTCAGACCAGAAGTTCAACTAAGCATGCTCTCTTCACATGCTTTACATCTCAACTGAACTGTCAAACATCAATGAAGCTCTTGAAGATGCAAATTGGATAATTGCCATACAAGAAGAGCTTAACCAGTTCACAAGAAATGATGTATAGTTTCTTGTTGGTAGGCCAAAAACCCAAAAAGTCATTGGAACCAAGTGGGTTTTTCACAACAAACTGGATGAACAAGTCTTCATCACAAGGAACAAGGCAAGATTGGTAGCCAAAAGATACTCTCAAAGTGAAGGAATCGACTTTCATGAGACATTTGCACCAGTTGCAAGATTGGAAGCTATCAGATTATTCCTCGCCTATGCGGCTCACAATAATTTCACGGTCTATTAAATGGACGTGAAAAATGCTTTTCTATAAGGGATGTTCAAGGAGGACGTGTACGTCGAGCAACCACCTGGATTCGAGATTGGATACCAAGTCTTCAAACTAAAGAAAGCACTCTATAGGCTGAAGCAAGCGCCCAGAGCCTGGTATGAAACCCTCACTATATTCTTGCTCAAGAATGGATTTCAAAAAGGAGTCATTGATCGCACTCTATTTAGAATAGAGCAATCATCAGAGATCTTAATGGTTCAAATCTATGTGGATGACATAATATTTGGATCGAAGAGTAAGGATCTCTGTACTTGATTCGCACAACTCATGCAGAGCGAATTCGAGATGAGCATGATGGGAGAAATGACATTCTTCTTAGGACTCCAAGTGAAGCAGCTCCAAGATGGGATATTCATCAGTCAAGCTAAGTACACAAAGGAGCTAGTCAAGAAGTTTGGAACTGATAAAGGAAAAACTATCAAGATCCCCATGAATACATCAGTTCAACTGACTCTCGATGAAGAAGGAGAATCAGTTAGCCAAACTCAATATAGAGGCATCATCAATTCGCTTCTCTATCTAACTGCTAGTCGACCAGACATTTCATATTCAGTCGGCTTATGTGCACACTTCCAAGCCAACCCGAAGAAGAGTCATCTCGAAGCAGCAAAGAGGATCATCAAATACCTCAGAGGAACCATAAATCTTGGATTATGGTATCCCAAAGATGACAGCTTGAATCTAACTAGCTATTCAGACTCAGTCTTCGATGGATGCAAGATTGATCGAAAGAGTACTAGTGGAATATGTCAGTTTCTTGGTCACAAACTAATAGCCTGGTTCAGCAAAAAGCAGCACTTAGTTGTAACATCAACAACTGAAGCAGAATATGTAGCTGCTGGAAGCTGCTGTCAACAGATACTCTGGATGAAGTAGCAGTTGAGGGATTACAAGGTCCAAATTGATGAAGTACCTATCTTCTGTGACAACAATAGTGCCATTGTTATTCCTTAGAATCCAGTTTTACATTCGAGAACAAAGCATATCGACATCAGGCACCACTTCATCAGAGATCACATTGAAAAGAAAGACACATGCATCCAATATGTCAACACAGAGAAGCAGATAGCTAACATCTTCACAAAGCCTTTGCCAGAGACAAGATTCGTAGAGCTATGTATCCAATTGGGGCTATTGGAACTAGCATCAGAAGATAAAGATGATCAAAATGAGAGAATGCAAAAAGCAATCCCAGCCGATGAGAAAAAGATAGCTGAAACTGAACCAAAAGGTGCGTCAGTTCAGTCGGCAAAAGAACTCAAAATAGCTCAAATCACCAGTTAAGATAAAAAGCAAGCTGAAAAGTTTGCAAACTGATGAAAGACATGGAAGCTGAGAACTCAAAAGGCCAGAATTGATTAGATGCTCAATCAGTTCGCAATGGAGAAAATAGCTCGTGATCAGCTGAAGCAAGCAGCTGAACTGAAGGGAGAGCTGAAAGCCAACTCAGCAAAAAGAAGAGCTGAACTGAAAATATCTCAGTTGAAGTCAATCATTCCAACTGAAAATTTCCAGATGTAGCCAAATCATCTGATGACATCAGCAGCTCAAGGCCACGCGGAAGCACCAAAGAGGGAGCTTCAAATAGACAAGTTTGAATTTACTTTGATTAGTGGAACGGTAAAATGACGTATTGTACCATTGTTACCGTTGGACCCACTATCTCCCTCTTCAATTAATCACAACGGATAAATTTGAGATTTAATCGATGAATTAATCAGAGCTGTTCAAGATAAGCTCCCCTCAAATTCTTGTTATCGTTGGATTCATCATAGGATTTAAAGGCTATAAATAGACTGGCCGAACTCTTTTTTGGCCCACTCAAAACCCAACGAGCCTTCAAGAATTCCCTCAAGAGCCTAAAATTCAGAGTTTTCCCATCCTTCCAAAAGCCTCAGAAAACTCTCTCTCAAATTCTCAAATGGCTCAATTTTCTGCCAACCTTCGCCGAAGACTTTATAACTTTAGATTATTCGGTGAAGACTCAGGAGCCTTTCGTAGAGACCTGAGTCACGAAAAGATACTAAGCCCAGCCAACAGCAGACAATTCACCAACTACTTACTTTTGGGTGAATTGATTCTCACTTTAATCGAAAATGCACGGCTGTGCACGGCTGGAGAACTTCACTGAAAGCACTCCCTCGAGGGTATACCCAGAGCCTGTAGCGGAATTCTTTCTTAACTCCTTCAGCGAGGAAGATTCCAGGATTATCAGGAGTGAAGTAAGGGGGCATTCAAATTCTGATCACTCCTTCCGTCCTTAGAAACATCTTTGGGTTGATAGATGAAAGAGACAACCAAACACTGCTACAACAGTTGGGCAACAATCTCTGCTACAAAAAACTTTCATGTCAACCATCACACATCTAGATTTCAAAAGGAATTTCAAGTGTTAGCAGTTGTGGCTACACAAATAATGATAGGGTCGTGTGACGGTCACAATGAGATGTCAGAGATAAAGTACAAGATCTGCAATGCTATCTGGAAAACTAGAGGAATAGACTGGTCCGCATTCCTCTTTAAGCAGCTAAACAAAGTTTGTAGAAATCGTGGAAAGATAAACAAACAGTGAATTGTGCTTTCCACAGAAGATGTACTACATCAATCGAATCAGCTTCATCTTAGAAAAACTGATTCCGGACTTAATGGAGGAGGAAATCTATCATCAGCCAATTGATCCTGATGGTTTCATTCCAAAGATGGAAAGGAAAACACTACCTCCAGTAACAATCAGAGAACCACAACAACGATTAAGGCAAAAGCTGATCCCATCCACTCCAGTAACAAGGGGGAAATGAAAGGACAAAATGGTGGAGTCGGAAGTTCAATCTAACACCGGCACAGATGATGTCCTTCTTGCTGTCCAGAGATATCAATCTCCTGGAGAAAAGGATGAGGGAAGAAATGACTCCAAGAAGAGTCCAATTGAATAGAGAGCAGCATCACCGACTCATTCTGAGATGGTCGAGAAGCCAGCTGCTAAACACCAGACTGCAGAGCATCAGCTAGATGCCAGAAAAGCAACTGGAGAGCATCCGCTAAGTGCAGCAAAGACTTAATGAGCTGATCAACAAGAGAAGAAGCAGCGACATGGCAAGGTGCCAAAGCTGTACCGAAAACTGATCGAAAACATGAAGGATCAGGTAAAACTGCTCTCTAAGTCAATTCTGCAACTGGAAATATTTCCTGGAACTGAAGACTCTAAGGAAGATTCCTTCAGTAGTGAGGACATACCAGACAGTTCCAGAAGAGACAAGAAAAGAAGAACTGGCAACAAGAAGGACTAGAGGCCAATCAAACTGAAAAGAAGCCCTATAAATCAACTTCTTGTAATTCAAGTTTCAGTTCATTTTCAATAAAACCATTTTGTCTTAAAAGTCTCAAATGTCTTGTCAAGCATTTACTTCGTACCTTCCTACCGTTGCAGTCTGACAAGGACATTTAAGGTAAACAAACAAAAGCAAGGGACACAAATTTTTCAAAGATATATGAGTACCTATTCATTACTCATAAATCAATTCAGATCTAGTCCCCCTCCCTTGCAAAAGAGAAGAGACATACTCATTTCCAAATCTCACTCAAAGAGTCTCTCTCTCTCTCTAACTCTCTCTCTCTCTCTCTCTCTCTCTCTTATCTCTCTCAAAATTCTAGCAAATTTTCTTCAATGGCAGAATTGCTTAGTTTCCCCAACTCTTTCAAAAATCAGATGATGAGAGATAAATTCCTTGGAAGGAAAAAATCCCAGGATATTCTTCAAAATTCAAACAGCCAGAACCTGCTTGTTTCTCTTCACAAGACAGGGATTCTTCACTACCTGGAAACACCACCCATATTCTACAGACAAAATCGGGTGTGTGAATTTCTTCTCCCAACACAAATCAGTGCTAATGACAAGGAAATTACATCAGTTATTGTAATACCCTAGATTTTCGGATAAGGTTTAGAGATATCTTAAGCATAATTAAGGATTAAGGAAGAAATTTTTATAAGGTTTAAGTGAAGTCAGATGTCAGTCACGACTTTGGGGTCAATTTTCATGAAATCGTAATTTCAAAAATTTGATCTTAACTCAAATATGGCTGATTTTGGTCTTTTTAGAAAGGTTTTAACTCAAGGAGTACGTCGGTGTTTTCGGATTTTAATTCTGAAGTCGGTTGAGGTCCCGGTGATGAAAAATGTATTTAAAGGATTTATGAATAGTAAATTTTGCAAGCACTCGTGATTTAAAAAATTTACGAAATTCTCCTCATTGATCTGAGTCTCATTCTGTCAAGACCCTCTTATGTATTTTGACTTAAGGAATATTTAAAAGGTCAATTGCTCACTTGGGAATTCCGAGGTCAATTGCTCGCTCGGGAATTTTATTTGTCCCTTGAAATAAATATTTAAAAGGAATCTTTGCTCATCTTTCTTTTGACGACCTGTATTTCATCTCGAGATAAGTTAGTTCACTAGTACTCAAGCCAATGAACATCTCGGTATTTTGAAATTTTGTGTCTGAGGTTATTTGGACCTCGACATCGAATAAAGTAGCTTTTAACCGAACCTAGTGCAACTTTTGTAGTCTTTCTGCACTGGAATGGAAACCAAACCTTTTTCTATAAATAGCCTCCCACCCTTTCACTTCATTTGCACCAATTCTTCTTGATTTCTCAAAGTAGAGAGTGCGAAAAAGCTTGAGAGCTTGAGAGTCGAGAAGTTCTTATCGAGCGAGGGACATTCTTCGTGAGTGTTCCTTCGAGATGATAAGCGGAGTAGTGTGGAAGGGATGCGGTGGGGAAAGGTGCTAGGGACACCCTTGGGTTATAGCATACGGCTCTGCCACCGTTGCGACTCGACGAGAAGCTGAGCGGGCGCGCGGTGCCCCACCGGCGCGCAGCGTGCGCGTCTCTCTAACCCCGCAAGCGCGCGGCACACCGCTGACGCGATGGTGGTCAGTCCAAGCTCCTTTGATTAGTTCATCCACTATCAGTTTTGGCCTCCATTCGATCAATTTCAGCGGTGGTTCATCAGTTTTGATCTTTAATACTCTCCACCACTTAGCCAGCTGTGAGGATTAAATGCATGCGGTTCTAGCTAGGAGTTAGAGGAGTTGGGGGAATCACAAAGCAATAACTCCACCTTTATCTTTTCTCTTTCTTCAACAAATAAATCATCCACCATCTCAATTCATATGGATATACTACTTCTGGGGGATACTTCTTCCCCCAGACTTCACACAAATGGAAGGAGAGGGGGAAATTGACAACTTCCCTCTCAACTTCGCAATACTCATCACCACTCACCACCACAGTTGCAGAGAGAGAGAAAAGAAGAGGAGAAGAGGCAAAGAAGCTCAAGCTCAAGAAGGAAGCACGAGAAGATGAGTCCAACTCCAAGCTGTCCGTGGAAGCTAGGCTTGTACGAAGATTCTCCTTTTTGGTATTTCTTTCCTTAGCTTTAGTTCATTTGTGGGGCTTTGTCCTAAAACTGACGAGATAAACAAGTTTTATATGAGTTTGTATTGTATTTATCTTTGATTTATAAAATGAAGAACTTGTATGATGTTTGTGTTATCTTGAGCATGATAAGGGGCTACTCCTTTACATTAGGGGGTAGATAATCGATTTGGGTTCGACCCATGCTTGTGATGGTTGATTTCTTGTTGTTGGAATTGTGCTTGCTTATGTTGAGTAATTGGCCACTACTTAGCATTGTTAGGCTCTAGATGAGACCGAGAGGAGATTCTATAGCCCAACTTAGGTTCCTTTAATGTTAGGTGAATCGGGTTTCGTAAGCTTAATTGTTAGTCTATAGGTGGACTGGGTACATAAGCCTAATGGATAGTATGATATAGCCGATGGGGGTTTAATTGATCGACGGTGACAGTAAGTGAAGTTGAACCACTTGAAGGGGTCTATTTTACGTCCGGGATTAACATAATCAACTTGAATCAAGCTGTGAGAGAAACCAATGAGAGAATCTACACCCTAATGCTCTTATCTTAATCTTTTCATCAATCTTTGTTATTGTTGGTGTTGCTAGTTAATTTTACTTGTTTTATTAGATAGTTTAGCCAACCATCCAACCCTTGTTAGAATGTTTAGGTTGTATTTCAATTCAAGTACTTGTTAACAGTTGTAGCATAGAAAGATAATTGCCTAGACGAAGCTTTTCTCGAGAGACACAACCCGAGTTAGCTCTCCATCCTACAATCAGCCCCATCCTCTTACAGGTCCGGATCGAAGTAGTTGCGTAGGATAAACCGGAACCTATCAGTGAACAAGTTGGTGGACGTTCCAGTGAATTAGAAGTTATTCAAGAAGAATGTACTTCTTATGGTCTTTTTAGATCAGTTTTTCATGCCTCTTTATGGGAAAAATGTGAAGAAGAGAAATATCATACCTGAGATGAGGGTAGATATCATTGTGTTGGTGGAGACGGGTATCTATTTCTTGATTAAGACTACCGGTTTGTTGCAAACTGTGCTCAAGATTGGTGAGTACGTTCCAATGGTTGTCAGTGAGTTCTACTGCAACTTGACAAAGGATATGGATGTTATTGCCTCAAGAAACTTTGAGAAAGTTTTTGTTAGAGGACAGATGGTGGAGTTCTCTCCTAGGTTGATCAACCAGACAGTTGGATCAACTGTTGAGAGAGAGTTTGAAGAAGTTGAAGACTGAGGTTATATTGCTGCTGAACTCACAGGAGATGAGTATGATTATTGGCAGACCAATCCCCAAAGCATTCCAATAAGAAAGCTGACATCAACCTACAAGGCCCTGTTCAGAATTGTCATCCATAATTGGGTGCCAACCACACACCAAACATGTGTTGATCAGAATCAAGGGAGGTTCCTATTTCACATAGGAACATGAAGGAAATTTAACTATGGTGAATTTGTCTTCAACAAGGTGGTGAGCATGACAGAGATGTTAGGATTGTATACTGAAAAGCTTGTCTTTGTATACACTTTACAATGTTTTGACGATATAGGTTGAATATTAATTGCAGTCACTCTTTGTGAATTTATTTATTATTATATAGCTATATGCATGTTTCCATATACTTGCATTGTAGATGATATGGTGTGGGCAAACACACAGTAAAGATCATATCATCAGATTCCTTGCAAAGTATTAAAAGGCTCACGATTTAGATGTCCTGAACCAACCATTAGACACCGTAGAATAATCTGATAGTTAGTTTATCTTGACTAAACTGATTATTCTGATACACTGGCATCTGTATTAAGGAGGATCACGATAGGATACTGTTCTCTGTTCTGATCTTAAAGGGAGAGAATAAAGATCCACAGAGTTCGGGTTCTTAACCCATATATAGTGGCAGATATATATGTTATGTCTACTGTTTTGATTTATCAATGAGTGAGATTCTTGATAGGATCAATAACCTCGATATTTTAGGCAGTGATATTTGCATATATGATGGGTCATGCATTATATATGGTCACCATGTCTTGGTGAATTAGGTTGATGATGTCCCCTTAAGTAAACGCAAGTGCATGTGAAATTCTGTAGGTGGAATTTATTCTGTACATGATAAAGCTTGTGTTGGTACTACTCTAAGAATGGAGATATTAATTAATTATAGCTGTCAGAGCTTACATAATTAATTAATGGAAATTATATCTTAAACATGGGGAATGGCTGAATTAAAAGAGAAAGCATATAAGCAAATATGTTTTAAATTGGTAGGTCAGTGTTATTTCTTTAGTGGAATAAAAATAACACTTAATTTATTTAATTATATCCCTGTATTAAATATTAGAAATTAAATAAATTAGTAGGTCAATTTAATATTCTTCTAGATCCCTACTGTAGCCCAATTAATACCTAAGTGGACTAAGGGAATAGAAGTGGAGGGGCCCAACCTATTAGGATTGAGAGATATAATTTTCGTCCCCCTCCTTATTAATTAAGAGGGGGACAAAAATAACACACAACAAATTAGCCCCTCTCTTGCTCACTTGATTCCCTAGGTTATCCACACAGTTCAGTAGTCTGCAGCCCACACTGCATAAATGAGATACGGGAATACTATAGAAGATCAAGGAGTGTTATTACCATCTCTGGAGAATTCGAACACCATCAAAGAAGGCCTGGTTTTGATTGGATCTCCTACAACAACGAGATTAGACCTGTAATCTCGTGAGCAACCCTACTGTTTCATGTAAGTCGGTTAATTGAATTTTATCTTTCCGCTGTAATGTTTTCAATGTTCTTAGATGATTGTATTCAACATGTTTGCATGATAAGCTCACACATAAAATATGATTTACATGTTAATAGTGTTATTTCACATAGGAACAGAAAGAAAATTTGACTATGGCGAATTTGTCTTCAACAAGGTGGTGAGCATGGCAGAAAGTGAGCTCATCAAGGCTCCTATAGTCTATCTTGTGCTGATCTACAACATCATCAAAAGCCAGAGAAAGAATGTTGTCACCAGAATGAATTATTCTGTTATCAAGCCCAAGAAGTCTCTTGGCATCAAGGTCTCTTCAAACTTGTCTTCTGCATCTAAGGATTTGCTAAGGATCTCTCTTCACAAACATATTAGTCCTCAGAAGAAAACAAAAGAAGCACCAACAACCTCCTCTCTAGATATCTCTACATGTAACAAAGTTCTAAATTATCTGAGAGAATGCATTGCCTTGCATGCTCAGCAAACTTTGGACCATGCTCCTGAGAGGAAGAAAGTTCAAGAACTTCTTCATGAACTTCTTCAGGATGAAGAATTCTTAAGGCCAGATGCTGACAAGGAACAATCTCTTCACACCTTTGTTGAAACTGCAGTCAAGGAAAGTAAAGACACTCAAAAGAAAGAAGGCCGCATATTACAAGAAAAAATGTCATACACCACGGAGAATCTCCGTTGTCTATTCATTTTTGCTACCATCATATATAGTGTTATTGTCCATACTCCCACTTTATACGACGGAAAATCACCGTTGTGCATCAGCACAATAGCCCATTCTGAAAAGCAAACATCTGAGAATGTGCCTGAAAAAGAGCAAGGAAAGGCTGCAGAGGAGAAATGGGGAATTGAAGAAGAAGGTGAGCATACTGGTAGTGATGAAGCTGGGGAGGAAGAAGAAGAAGAAGAAGAAGAAGAAGAAGAAGAAGAAGAAGAAGAAGAAGAAGAAGAAGAAGAAGAAGAAGAAGAAGAAGAAGAAGAAGAAGAAGAAGAAGAAGAAGAAGAAGAAGAAGAAGAAGAAGAAGAAGAAGAAGAAGAAGAAGAAGAAGAGGGAGAAGACTTTGAGTCTGCACAGTCTAATGCAGACAACTCTAAATAATCTAAAGCTCTCTTCTACTGATACTCCTTTGCCATATTTGCAGGCAAATAGGGGGAGTATTAGTTTTTCTGAAAAATTTGATCTGATTTTTACATCCTCAAAAGACTAATTGTTGGAGTCTTTAGTTTTTGTGAAGCTCTTTACTTTGAGCTTCAATCATTGATGTAATTGCTCTATACTCACCTCACCTTAAATTACATCAGCAATCCTCCATCTTTGTCACTTTTGTCTCTGAATTGCTAATGATCTTTTAAAAAGAAAAAATTGATCTGATAAAAATAAAAAGAAAAATATGAATAAAAAGAAATATAAACAGAACTGAAGATTCATTGCAAAGTTCATAAAGATTTAGGTAAACATCCCTGCTGATGCAGAAGACATTCAAGGAAACATGAAGGAGTTGTACCTGGAAAAACAAAGGAGTTGATTTGCCAACAGATAAAGACAAAGGGGGAGATTGTTAGTGCCTTTGTGACATCAATCTGTTAAGATGGAATCAACGGTGTCACAAGCACTATGTTTGTTTATCAAGAGCTCTACATTGTTCTTGTTATAAATGGTTGGTTGTCAGTCATCTTTATGGCAATTCATAAATCACTTTTGTATTTGGTTTTTCCAAATACATTTCTACTGTTCTGGATAACGTTCCTCACAATGTACGTGAATGTGATTTGAACTTTGTAAAGTGATGTATGACATTGTGTTCAATGTTGAACATAATGTCATACAGAATCCCTATGATATTGTATGTGACATTTATCGTGTCTAATCTTATCCTTTCCTAGTTTTTAGGATTTATAATTTTTTAATAAATTATTTTATATTTGTATATCTTAAATCATATATATCCATGAAATCTTTATTTCAAATAAATGGATATATATGATTGAGATATTATTTTTTAAATAAAGTTTGATTTAGTCAAACTTTATCTCCTATTATTTAGGTATTTTGTTATCTTCTATTTAACCGTTTCTTTTCAGAGATTAACGTGCTGGAACTCTAGAGAAATGGAGAAGATCGAGAGTAGTGTTTCTAGCCATACCAAGAAGACAATTTTCTACATAATAGTAGAGTAGTGGTGATTATCTACAACACACGTTCAAGAAGATAACTTGGACTTCAAGCCGATTCAAGTGAAGATATTTAAAGGAGTTGATTCTCATTTAAAGAGGCTATTCAAGCGGAGAATATATCACCGTAAGAGTGAGAAAATACAAAGCTCGAGTTACCCTTTGTGCAACTAGATTTCTAGGATTCAATCTTTTTCTTTAAATGTTTTTCCTTCATTCAATTCTTATGAATATATTGTTTGAATTAGTTTAGATAGAAGAGATCAAGACTAGGGATCTTTGGTGCATTGTAAACAAATTAACTGGTAGGTTGATTTGTTATTTTTGAATTTAATTTAGTCGAAAACTAGATTTAGGTTCATGTATATTTGTTGATGTATGCGGAACATTTGTTCAACATAATCAACTATATTGTTTATGCTTGTGAAAGCCTAATTTCGCCATATGGCAATCACATACATGTGTGTGATTTAAAATTTATTCTCATGCAATCTTATTTCTAATTCATTGCTATTGTGTTAAGGTAGTAAAAAATTACTATTTTTAACATCACGTCTGACATTACAAACTGTATTCTATTTTCATTAAGTTGGGTAATAAATTCTAATAAGTGGTATCAGAGCCAGGTTTCTGATATACTAAGTATTCGATCCTTAGTTGCTAATTTACTGAAATGGATATTCAGATAAATCAGTGTCGTCCTCCAGCATTGGATAGTAATGGCAAGAACTATGCGATGTGGAAATCGCGCATAAAGATGTATATCAAGTCCATTGATGAAAAGGCTTGGTTAGCTATAATTGAAGCTTGGACTCCTTCAAGGATGGAGGGACCAGATGGAAATTTTATTCTTACTCCAGAAACTCAATGGACTAATGATGATAGAATAATTTCTAACTTCAATTCTAGGGCATTGAATGCCATTTTTGTTTCAGTGGATGTTCCATGTTTTAAAATGGTGTGCAACTGCACATCGGCTTATCAAGCATTGAATATTTTGTAGGAACATTGTGAAGGATCAACAAGTGTTTGCCAAACAAAGTTAAGACTGCTCAATTCCAAGTTCGAAATGTTGCGAATGATGGAAGATGAGATCATAACCTTGTACACGGAAAGATTGTGTGAAATTTCAAACTAGTCTACCGCATTTGGTTGTCCTATCTCGAATGAGAATATGGTGAGCAAACTTCTTCGAACCCTTCCCGAAAGGTTCAACATGAAAATCTCCGCCATTGAAGAGGCTCATAATGTGTCAAATATGAGCCTGAGTGAAGCCGTGAGTATTTTGTTCACTTTTGAAATGAATCTTGAGAACCAGAAGTCTAACAATTCTTCTAAAGAAATTGCACTTCAATCCACTAAAGTGATTCCCAATGTTCAAGATGATATTGAAAACATCCTGGAAATCAAAGAAGATGAAAATTTGAGTGTTGCTCTACTCACTAAGAAGTTTAGCTCTCTTGTTCGCTCTATGAAGAAGGGATCACCGAACTTCAAACCAAGAAGGTTGTTTGATTCTCCTTCTCCTGCATCATCTGGATCTTCAAAGTCGTCTAAATCATCTGATGGCACCAGAAGGGAGATTGACTCAATCCAGTGCAGAGGATGTTCAGGTTTTGAACACTATGCAAATGAGTGTCCTACTGTTCACATGAAGCAAAGCAGAAACAATAATGCAGCCGTATTAAGTGATGAATCAGATGATGAGGAAACCGAAAAGCAAACCGTTTTGTTTGTCAGAGTCAATGAAGATATTGATGAAATGATTGAAGCATTGACTGACATTGATGAAGTTGATTTCGACTACGATCTTAATCTTGACAGTGAAATTCTAGATATTCCAAGCAATGTCTCAGCCGATGTTACACAAGAAATTGCTAACATCCCTCCAAACACCACAAATTGGTATGAGATGACACTACTGGATGAGTTTTGTAATACTGCTGAAGTATCTCAGATTGAAGAAGATAAGTCCGAAATCAACCACAAGAAAGCTCTTCGATACTTACATAATGTTGTGGATGAAGTTTGTGTCCAGTGGACTGAACAAAAAATTTGGAATTCTCATGGAAGAAAACCAAATCCTAAGACGAAGAGTGATGGATCTGGAGATTCGTCTTACTAGGAGTGATGCTGAGATGAATAAGTTGATGATGCATCGAAAATCTTTCGACAACTTAATCAGGGAACATCAACCCTAAATAAAGTTCTGACACTGGGACAAAATACCCGAACAGGTTTGGGCTATACCTCTATTTCATCTATGTCTGTTTCTAACAACAAGTTTGTAAAGTTTGTGAAGGATGAAAGCTCGAAGGGTGTCCTAGAAGGTGTAAAAAATGATGTAAAAAAGAATGGTCCAGATACAGTTGACAATGGTGCCAAGAGAAGTTCCCAGAGGATGTGATTACAGATGTCAAGTAGAATGTTGATGACAAAGCTAAAACAAAAAAATACATTTGCCATTACTGTCAAGAACCTGGACACATCAAACCTTACTGCTTCAAGTATCATGATGATATAGCAGCAGGGAAGATCACTGGGGAAACACCTTCCAATCTCAGTAAGAAGAAGAAGAGATCTAAAAAGGCCAAAGTTTCCTACAATGTCGTTTACACCTCTTTAAAAGCCAACACTGCAAATACATGGTACTTTGACAGTGGATGCTCACATCACATGACAGGCAATCCCAAGTTTCTTGATGAGTATTCCTCCTCAAGTAAAGGAAAAGTATGCTATGGAGGAGGAGCACAAGGTAATATTGTTGGTAAGGGAACCTTGAATGTCAAAAATTTCCCTAAATTACGTAATGTTCTTCATGTTGAAGGATTGACTGCATATTTGATAAGCATTACTCAACTGTGTTATGATGGAATGCATGTCAGGTTTAACAAAGACACGTGTGAAGTGTTTGACAGTGATGATAAATGTATCATGTTCGAGAGTCATGCATTGGATAACTGTTATCATGCAGACAAGAATGTGAAATGCAATGTTTCTGTTAATGTTGACACACATCTTGTACATCAAAAACTTGGCCATGTGAGCTTCCGAAGCCTGAAGAAATTGATTGATGCTGATGCTGTTAGAGGGATTCCTCCAGTAAAGATCGATCTCAATGTCGTGTGTGGAGCATGTCAAAATGGTAAACAAGTAAGATCTCCTCATAAAAGTCTTACTAAATGTCAAACCACTAAATGTTTTGATTTAATTCACATGGACATAATGGGTCCGGTTGATACAAAAGGCATGAGTGGAAAAAGATTTATTCTTGTTATAGTAGATGATTTTTCATGATTCACATGGGTTGAATTTCTTCAAGAAAAATTTGAAGCTTTCAAGATGTTCAAAAAGTTCTGCAGATCTGTGTCTCGTCAGTATGAGACTAACATCAAATGTGTAAGAACCGACCATGGTCTCGAATTTGAGAACTCAATGTTTGATGATTTGTGTGACAAGCAAGGCATTATTCATGAGTACTCTGCACCGAGAAACTCCTCAATAAAATGGAGTGGTTGAAAGAAAAAATCATACTCTGCAAGATATGTCAAGATCAATGTTACAAGCTCAGCGTTTGTCGAAAAACCTTTGGGCTGAAGCTGTTAACACCGCCTATCATATTGGAAATAGGGTGATCCTTCGTCCTGGAAGGAAAGAACCCCCTATGAACTCCTGAAAAACAAAAAGCCAAATCTGAAATACTTTCATATTTTTGGTTATGTTTGTTATATTCTCAATGACATGGATCACTTAGGAAAGTTTGATTCAAAGAGTGATAAAGGAGTGTTTCTCGGTTATGCCTCAAATAGTCGAGCATACCGTGTGTTGAATCTGAGGACTAAAACTGTCCAAGAATTGATTAATGTTGTATTTGATGATCACAGAGGAATTGCTTTGAAATCTGAAGAAGATGAAGTGGAATATCTTTTTAAAACCGAGGTGTTGTCAACAGATGAGTCTGAACATGATGATAAAAACAAGTCTTCAGAAAATGTTCAAGATAATGTTACTGAAGGTGACAAAGCTCATATCAAGTCACCAACATCAACCTATACATCAGACAGTGAAGATGAGCAACTTGTCTCTGTTGAGAGTGAACCAAAGAGAGACCCACCAAGTCGAATAAGGAAAAATCATCCAAATTCTCAAATCATCAGTGATAAATCTGAAGGAGTTCAAACTCGAAAGAAGAATTCGCTTGATTACAAAGAAATGGTGAAACTGGTATGTATGTCCTCCCTCACTAATGCATTGTTTAACACATGTTTTCTGTCTAACATTGAACCCAAGAACATCAAGGATGCTCTTAAGGATGATTTCTGGGTTAATGTTATGCATGAAGAATTAAATCAATTTGTTAGAAACAGTGTGTGGGAATTGGTTCCACGTCCAAAAGATAATAATGTTATTGGAACCAAATGGATTTTTAAAAATAAAACAGACAAATCTGGCAATGTTGTCAGAAACAAAGTTCATCTAGTTGCTCAAGGTTATACTCAAGTTGAAGGAGTAGACTTTGACGAAACCTTTGCTCCTGTGGAAAGGATGGAGTCTATTCGTCTTTTGTATGCCATTGCATGCTATGTTGGTTTTACTTTACATCAAATGGATGTTAAAAGTCCCTTTTTTAATTGTTATCTTAATGATGAAGCCTATGTTGAACAACTTAAAGGATTTGAATGTCATGACAAACCATTGCATGTTTTTAAGCTTAAGAAAGCTTTGTACGGTCTTAAACAAGCTCCTAGAGCTTGGTACGCTAGACTAACTGAATTTTTACTTGAAATTGGATTTTCAAGAGGTCAAGTGGATAAAGCCCTTTTCATTAAGAGAAATCAACGACATATAACTGTTGCTCAAGTTTATGTTGATGATATTATTTTTTGTTCCACTTGTACTAATTTGCTCAAAGAATTTGTAGACTTAATGTGCGGCACATTCAAAATGAGTATGGTTGGAGAGCTCAACTATTTTCTTAGTCTACAAATTAAGCAAGATAAGGATGGCATCTTTATTTCTCAAAGCATGTATGCTAAGGGATTGGTTAAATGCTTCGGGCTTGAAGATGTTAAACCAATGAAGACTCCTATGGGTACCTCAGAAAAGTTGAGCAGAGATGATGTTGGTGTCGATATTGGTTCTACTATGTATAGAGGAATGATTGGTAGCTTATTGTATTTAACAGCCAGTCGTCCTGACATTCTATTTAGTGTTGGTGTTTGTGCGAGATATCAAGCTTAGCCTAAAGAATCACATCTCAAAGTTGTTAAAAGAATTATTCGATATATTTCAGGAACTATTGATTTTGGTATTCGATATTGCAAAGACACCAACATTCAACTTGTAGGGTTTAGTGATTCTGATTGGGCAGGTGATGTCGATGACAGAAAAAGTACTAGCGGTGGATTTTTTATTTTGGCAACAATCTGATTTCATGGTCAAGTAAGAAACAAAATTGTATCTCACTTTCTACAACCAAATCAGAATATGTTGTTGCCGCTAGTTGTTGTGCTCAATTTTATTATGGTTAAATCAAATGGTACTTGATTATGGTCTAGCAAGTCCTTCAATGGCATTGTTGTGTGACAATATCAGTGCTATTGAGATTTCCAAAAATCCAATTCAACATTCACGCACTAAACATATTGATATTCGACATCATTTTATTCGAGATCTTGTTGAACGAGAAATCATCAAGATAGATTATATTTCCACAGAGAACCAAATCGCTGATATTCTTACTAAACCTTTAGATTTTGAGAGGTTTTCTTCGTTAAGAAAATCTCTTGGCATGTGTGTTGTTTAGATAATGTTTATAATTCTAATGTTTAACATATATGTTGTGTGTCTTGACATTGGGAAAGTGTGTTTTGATTCTGATCAATTAAAGTATTGTTTGACTGGTAATTAATTCATGTGAATCTATAACTAGTCAACATTATTTATTTGACCGAATCTGCCTATTTAAAAATAAAATACTTTATTTGGGGGTGTTATGAAAAGTGAATCTCCGTATCTCAAGATTTGAAGTTGAAAAGTGGGTCCGCATAATCTCCCTTTTTCATACTTCATTTTTTGCCTCATTCACTATTCCACTCTCTCTCTCTCTCCCTAACCGTTCATCTTCTATCTCGTTTCTACAAAAAAAATTCTTTGAAGCTTTGCATCCATGGCCGATCCAAACCCCTATCAGGCTATGATGATGGTGCTACAAAAGATGATGGAGCTATCCCAAGGCACTCCATCCTCTTCCTCTGCTCTAGCCCCATCTTCAAACCCTACTCCATCAACAACACCTTCTCCCGTTCTCTTCACCACTCAATCCGCTGCTCTGACGACCATTCCCATTCCCACTCATTCCGCCGCTCCGACTATTTCTGAAAATCCTGAACCTACCATTCCTCCACTCTCCTCACCGAAACCCTCATCTCCAACCGCACCATGCACGGCCACAGTCATTCACCCTGATCTTGTTATTCCTCCGGGAATAGAGATCCTAAATCCCCAACCTCTTCAATTTCATGTTCTTGGGGATTCTGCTAATCCCATCGATCCAAACCTCAAATCTCATAATGAAGCTTAGCCTGTTCCTCAAACCCTATCTCGTCCTCTTGGAAGTCAAAACATCTTCACAGTGAGTTATCTGTAAAATCAGAAGGAGCCTCTTCGAAAAAGTCTAAGACTCAACGCTCCAAGAGTGTCACTCGCACTCTTCAAGATGAGTCTGACTCCTCTACCGAATATACCACCACTCCCAAAAGCAAAAATCCCAGCTCTGCTGATGTTGATCAGGAAGTGGCTCACTTCACTGAACCCATTGATTAGAACCAAGATACGAACATTGACTCTGATTCTCCTCTAGATGTCTCTTCAGCATATAGTAAGGTTTTCTATTCTGAAGAAGCAAAAAAATCTCATCAACAAATTGTTAAGAGATCTTTTCGAGTTGAGAAAATGATAGATGTTCTTAGTTTTAAGGCGCATGGAATGGATTTATTCCTAAAGGAGAGGGGTTTGTGGAAATCTATGACATCATTCATGTCATATGATCCTGATATGTTATTTGAGTTCTATGCTAATATAGTTCCTGATATGAGAGATTCCACCAAACGTTCTTGTGGAACTGTGTATGTTAGGGATAAGGTTTATAATTTTTCCCCTTCTCCGATTAACACATTCATTGGTGTTGGTAATGAGGACACAATCATTTCCTTGGATCTAATTGATGATGTGGTAAAAGTTGTTACTGGAGGTCTGGTGTCAAAGTGGATGAATAAAGTCTCAACCTCTAAGTTAACATTTTTCTACTCAGTGCATCACAAGTTAATTATTTGTAACTGGCTTCCCACGTCCAATGCATCTGTCCTCATAGTTGATCAGGCTGTTCTCTTGTATAAGCTAGGCACTCAGCTCCCTTTCAATATTGGTGCTTCAATTTTTGATGCTACTATGAAGGCTGCGTCCAAAACCAGCTCTTCTAACATGCTCCTCTTTCCTTGTTTGATCTTTGCGCTTCTTAAAAGTCAAGGTCTGAAGGAGAGAAAGAAGAAGCTCATAGTAGAGCCTCTAACTCTTTCCATTATGAAGCCTAAGTCAACTGATGACCGGGTCATTGATCTGCCTTACCACTCATCTACTACTAATGCAGAGAATGCCCCCTCCGAGGTCCCTCCGGTGCACAGCCATTCTGATGTTGCTCATGACACGGCCTCTACTCCTAACATCCCTATTGTGATGTTGCCTCTGGAGTCTCTACAGCAACAGATTGCTAACTTGGATATGACCATTCAGCATCTCTCTTCAGTTCGAGACTCTTTTCTATCCATCCTTTCTACATAAAAAGGGGGAGATGATGATGATGTTGTTGCTGGAGATGTTGGTGATGGGGATGGCAAAGCTAAGGGTGGGACTGGTGTTGATGTTGGTGTGGCTGCTAAACCAAGGGAGAGAAAGAATGCTGTCAAGGGGAAGAGGAAGCTCATATGAAGCTTCTGATTTCATAAACAATGTTTTGTTACGTTTCAAAAACAATGTTTATTATGGTTTTATGTGCTGGACACAGTTTTAAGATGCTTAGTGCATCTTTATTTTTTTGTGTATGGTTATGTCATGAACAAGTTTTTCTTGAGACGATATAGTGCATCTTTTATTGATGGTTTTTGCTCTTTAGTATTCCTTATATATTTTGTGTCTTGGTATGTGGTGTATACCGTTGTTAATGTGGGATGTTGAGCATTGTGAAGTTTTGGCATGATTGAACAATTAGGTTAACCTAGTTTCTCGACTTGCTTTACCTATTTATATTGGATTTCAATTCAACATTAAGGTGTTTAAGGGATTATTATCGGCCCGTTGTATGTAGATTAGCTTAAGGGAGAGTTACCCTTAAGGGGGAGATTTATGTCTCCATTTTCCGCTGCGACTCTAAGTGTACATAATACATCGAGTTGTATATTTTGTGCAGAAAGGCTAAGATTAAGGGTAATTGTAAAGTGATGTATGACATTGTGTTCAATGTTGAACATAATGTCATACAGAATCCCTATGACGTTGTCTGTGACATTTATCATGTCTAATCTTATCTTTTCCTAGTTTTTAGGATTTATAATTTTTTAATAAATTATTTTATATTTGTATATCTTAAATCATATATATCCATTTATTTGAAATAAAGATTTCATGGATATATATGATTTAAGATATACAAATATAAAATAATTTATTAAAAAATTATAAATCCTAAAAACTAGGAAAAGATAAGATTAAACACGATAAATAGATATATATGATTGAGATATTATTTTTTAAATAAAGTTTAATTTAGTCAAACTTTATCTCCTATTATTTAGGTATCTTATTATCTTCTATTTAACCATTTCTTTTTAGAGATTAACGTGTTGGAACTCTAGAAAAATGGAGGAGAATGTGAGTAGTGTTTGTAGCCACACCAAGAAGACGGTTTTTTACAAAATAGTGGAGTAGTGGCGGTTATCTACAACACACGTTCAAGAAGATAACTTGGACTTCAAGCGGGTTCAAGTGAAGATATTCAAAGGAGTTGATTCTCATTTGAAGAGTCTATTCGAGCAGAGAATATATCACTGTGAGAGTGAGAAAATATAAAGCTCGAGTCACCCTTTGTACAACTAGATTTCTAGGATTCAATCTTCTTCTTTAAATGTTTTTCCTTCGTTCAATTCTTATGAATAGATTGTTCGAATTAGTTTAAATAGAAGAGATCAAGACTAGGAATCTTTGGTACATTGTAAACAAATTAAATGGTAGGTTGATTTTTTATTTTTGAAATTAATTTAGTAAAAAACTAGATTTAGGTTCATGTATATTTGTTGATGTGTGTGGAACATTTGTTCAACATAATCAACTATATTGTTTATGCTTGTGAAAGCCTAATTTCACCATATGATAATCACATGCATGTTGTGTGTGGTTTAAAATTTATTCTCGTGCAATCTTATTTCTAATTCGTTGCTATTGTGTTAAGGTAGTAAAAAATTATTATTTTTAATATCGTGTCTGACATTACAAATTGTATTCTATTTTCAGTTAGTTAGGCAACAAATTCTAAGAAACTTCTTGAAGACACCTCAAAGCAAGGAGTTTGGATTGAGCTGAGAAGAAGATTGTTGTGCATCGTGCCACAACATAGATTGTTCAACACGCTGTGTACTGCCAACTAGCTTGAGTGATAGCCTAAAGACGGTATGTGAACATACAAAAGATTCCGCTGTGCTACTTGATGTGAAGATTCAAGATCAACAATGTACATTGCAAAGTACATAGATGTTTGCATCTGAAGAAAAGACTCAAAGATCAACAATGTTCATTGTAACGTTCTTGAACATTTATATGAACATCCTTTGTCTAAATTATTCTTCTAAAGATCGATGGAGCTATTCAAGGTTTACAACTAAGAGAAGATTCAGAGATCTATCCAGAAGCTGCAAGAAGAGTTCACGACAGAAGTCAAAGGCAGAGTTCTATACATGGAAGAATTCCTAACATGGTTCGAGTTTGATCTTGGTTCTAAACAAGGAAAGTTTCCTTGTTTATTTCAGAATCAAATTAGGACTTATGTTCCCTTGATTAGGTTATCTCTTTTCATCTATAAATAGCCAAGGGATCAGACATGTTACATACGTAGAGAACACACCGTAAATAAGAAACTGCACATTATTATTTTAAGAGCTCTAACTATTTTGAGCCACGTAGTTTCGGTAGTGTATGAGACTAGAGATTAGTGTTCTAGGCATCGTGTATTGAAACACACTTGTTCATATACTGTCAAAAGGAGTTTAGGGAGAGATTTCATGTGGGAACTAGATAGGTTGTTAGATATCTAGGTTGTGAGGGGATCTCACAATTCAATTCAGTTAAATAGGGTGTAGCGTAAAAAGGGTAGCGAATGACGGGAGGTTAGCTGCGTGTAAAATCCTCAGTAAATGTAACACCGAAGTATTGAATTGATTTCCACGGACCTGACAAGTCCCACTGACGTAGATTGGTTGATCAAACAGGGTTACCAAACCTCTGCGTACTTTACTTTCTGCAAATTATCTTAACATTCACAATAACATTCTTGAACTTTATTGTGAACATATCCATAATGTTCAACAACTTTTCTGTGAACATTGTGCAGATAGTGTAACGTCCTGATTTCGGGGAAGGACAGGGGACCGGTGCGCTACTTGGGGAAAATGGAATGGGTTTTTGAACATAAGTAATCAAAGAAATAGGGTTAGTGCCCCAAAAATTTGGGCAGCATAACCTCTATAACTGGATCAAACCACGCTTTTAAAGCGTCTATAATGACTCAAACCAGATACCAAGACTTATGACATAAAATCATCAAATAATAACCAAGGCAAGTTTAATTTAGATAACAATAGTTCAAAGGTTAACTGTTAATAGGTTAGGCATGAAAAAGGCCAGACATATATCTGTCCAATACATGAAGTAAAGAGATGCCAGACTTTCGTCTGTCGTGAAAGTAATATAAAGCCATGCTTTTGCCTTGACATGGAAAGTAATGTCAAGCCAGGCTTGTGCCTGTCTGAATAAGGAAAGTAAATAAATACCAGGCTTTTGCCTGTCAGGAACGGAAAGTAAACGGAATCCAGAGAACCGAACACTCCGTAACAATAAAGAAAATGGGATTCGGAGAACCGAACACTCCATAACAGTAAAGAAAATGGAATTTGGAGAACCGAACACTCCATAAGAGTAAAGAAAATGGGATTCGGAGAACCGAACACTCCATAACAGTAAAGAAAATGGGATTCAGAAAACCGAACACTCCATAATAATAATCAGAGTAAGCGGACAAGAACGCAGTGCATTTATTCAGACTCAAAAGGTAACCATGTTCTCAATTAAACTCCACACATAAAATAAATATATACATCAAAAGATAGCCCTTCAGCCTTAGCACCGCCGTCTACCATCCCGCAGCTCATCCTGAAAATATTTGAAAAGATTTGGGCATGAGTATTAATGCACTTAGTAGGTACCTTTGAAAAAAGCTTCACAATCATTTTATAAAACAGAATATCCAATCATATTTTAAGCATATCATGGAAAGCTTTTAAATCAAAAAATTTGTGAATTCCATGTATACGAAATCATTTTAGTTCTATCATTGCGCGCCACTCTCCCCTAGAACGCTTATGGTGAGTTGGTTCTTGTACACAACCTGACTACTTAAGGTTGGACACTGCCCTGTTTGCTTGGGGCTTGATATCGTGAACCATTGTAGTTTCCTCACCAAAAACAATAGTAAGACTTACATGAGTCAGGAGAGCACATCAAATACAGTCATGAGTTGGATATTCAATCACATTCATTTTATAAATATCAGGGCTTAATAACCTGAAATATATTTTTATATAATAAAACCCCACCTGGTAATCTGATCTGGATAGCTAGATCTAGATTCTGATTCTGATCTCAACTAGAAATCTCCTTCTTCTGTGCCTACAAGATTATCCGACAACTTAATTTCGATGAAAGACTACCATTAGGTCAAAATCTAACATTTCTTAGCTACGAAGTAAATATTATAATATCTACTATCTTAATACGCAGCATCCGGGTCATCAAAATATTTTGATTCTTAAGGGAACTTTACTCATGACATTTTTATAAAGAAAAACCCTTTAAGAAGTTTTGGCATACGGGGTGGTCAAACTCGTATTCTAAAATTAATTTGGTACAAATAAATTCATACCGCAAGATCCGCCCACTGGAAAATTATGAAACTTTAAATAAAAATACTATATTTTGAGGCGGAACAACTTTTGAGACTAAAAATACGATAGGGCTATCCACGAAGGATAGATCTGAAAAAGACCACAATTTAAAATTCGGATACCCAAAATATACCCAAAATTAAAAAGTGACAACATGGAAAATGTATACAAAAATATATAGAACATAAAATTCTAAAGGCACTTTTTGATTCGGCGACCCGAAAGGATCGTTGATTTGAGGCGGTTGTGAGGCAGTGGTGGAGTGATTGATTAATTTGGAGGGGTTGGTGGTGGTTAAGGTGGGGCGGGGGCTTGGCGTGATTGATTAGGGGGGGCTTGATGATTATGATAGATGATGGTGGTGGTGGCGTGAGGTGGAGGTGGTTGGCGGTGGTGGTGACTTTTGGCTGTCAAATCATCTTTTCAATTACGTATTTGTGATCTACGCATTGACACCTTTAAAATGACTATTTCGGAATTGAAATAGGAAACTAGGGACGTACCTTCTCAGGAAGCTACTCGACGTTTCGATTTTAAAAAAAGAATCAAAAATGAAACCTTAAGCTCCTATTTATAGAGGAAAAATAAATAGGATAATAACGAATAAAAGAAGGAGGATAATGATGGAAAAAAGGATAGGATAATTACGAATAGGATAATATTTGAAAAAGAAATTGGATAATGACAGATGTGTCTTTTTCTATTAAAAGTTGTGCTAAGAGTTCATTTAAACTTGAAATTGAAAAATTCAAAGTTTGGTACGATCCTTAAACTTTTTCTATCAACCCGAAAAAAATATCAAAACATATTTTTAAATCAATTTTTGACCAAATTAAATTTTAACAGATTTCCCTGGCTGCGATTTTCCTTTATTTGAATCCTTTAAGGACCCAATTTATTTTCTAACTTACCAGAGGGTAACATAAGTTGAATAAAACCTTCTAAAATATTTCGGGATTTAAATCAGGGTACAACTCCTTGATTTTGCTTTCAAGCTCCAAGGTAGCTTCCTCTCTCCCATGGTTATTCCATAGGACTTTCACCAGTGATATTTGTTTGTTCTGTAATTCTTGGACTTTTTGGTCAAGAATAGCCTCTAGTCTTTCTTGATATGATAAATCCTGGTTCAGGACTATCTCTTCATTCTTTATAACGTGTTTAGGATCAAACACGTACTTTCTCAACATTGAGACATGAAAAACATTATGAACCTCAGCTAGACTTGGCGGTAAGGCTAGTCTATAAGCTACCTCTCCAACTCGTTCGAGAATTTCAAAGGGTCCAATATACCGTGGTCTCAATTTTCCTCTTTTGCCAAAACGTATAATTCCTTTAGTAGGAGATATTTTGAGAAAAACCTTATCTCCAACATTAAAATGCGAATCCTTTCGACGTTTATCTACATAGGCTTTTTGCCTATCTTGGGCCTCCATCATTCTCATTCTTATCTTATCAATTATTTCAATTGTTGTCTGAACAATCTTAGGGCCTAATATGTTTCTTTCACCTACTTCATCCCAATAAAGTGGTGATCTATATCTTCAGCCATACAATGCCTCATATGGCGCCATTCCAATGGTTGTCTGATAACTGTTGTTATAGGCGAACTCCACTAAGGGTAAAATATTTTCCCAACTTCCATCTCTATCAGTTACAACTCCTCTGAGCATGTCTTCTAGTATTTGTATTGTCCTTTCTGATTGTCCATCAATTTGAAGATGGAAAGTTGTACTGAAATTTAGTTGCGTTCCCATGGCATCTTGTAGACTTATCCAGAATATAGAAGTAAATCTAGTATCTCGGTCAGAGGTGATCGAGACGGGTACTCCGTGTAATTGTACAATCTCTTTCACATAGAGTTGAGCCAACTTATCTAATCCAAGTGTCATCTTGATTGGCACAAAGTGCGCGGATTTGGTCAATCGATCAACAATGACCCATATCGTAGTGTTTCCTCGCACTGACTTTGGTAGTCCTACTATAAAATCCATGTTGATATGCTCCCATTTCCATTCTGGGATTTCAAGTGGTTGTAATAATCCTGATGGTCGTTGATGTACCGCTTTTACTTGCTGACAAGTTAAGCATCGTTCAACAAATGAAGCCGCTTCTCTCTTCATATTTCGCCACCAGAAGTTTCTCTTCAAATCTCTATACATCTTTGTACTTCCAGGGTGAGCGGTATATAGAGTATCATGAGCTTCCATCATGATTTCATTCTTTAACTCTTCATTGTGGGGCACACATATTCTTCTCTCATACACGAGAGCATTGTCATTTGCTTCAACAAATCCCTTTGAATCCTCAGATCTTACTTTCAGTCGCATCTTCTCCAGAAATTGATCCCGTTTTTGTGCCTCCATAATTCATTTTCTTAAATTGGGTTTAGCTATTAAAGCAGCTATAAGTCCTTTGGTAGAGTTTGGTGGTCGAACCAACTGTAGCTTTAGTCTTTGAAATTCTTCAATTAACCTTTCTTCTTGCGTTAGGAAACAACCTAACTCTGCTCTGGTTTTTCGGCTAAGGGCATCTGCCACAACATTTGCTTTACTGAGGTGGTAGAGAATAGAACAATCATAATCCTTAACTAATTCCAACCATCTTCCCTACCTCATGTTTAAGTCCTTCTGTTCAAAGAAATATTTAAGACTCTTATGATCAGTGTAGATTTCACACTTGACACCGTATAGGTAATGTCTCCAAATTTTCAAGGCATGTACCACAGCTGCAAGCTCTAGGTCATGGGTGGGATAATTCAACTCATGTGGCCTGAGCTGGCGAGATGCATAAGCACCGACTCTCCTGTCTTGCATTAGCACACACCCTAACCCTAGCTTAGATGCATCTGTGAAGATAACAAATCCTTCATTCCCTTCCGGTATAACTAATAATGGAGCTGTGGTTAGTCTTTTCTTAAGTTCTTGGAAATTCTTCTCACATTCCTTAGTCCAGATGAACTTAGCCTTCTTTTTCAACAACTGTGTCATTGGCCATGCCAATTTAGAAAATCCCTCAATAAAACGTCTGTAGTAGCCTGCTAACCCTAGGAAACTTCTTATCTCATGTGCACTGGAAGGTGACTTCCAGTTACTTACTGCTTCAACCTTAGCAGGATCCACTTTGATTCCTTCTCATGACACAATATGGCCAAGGAACATTACCTCACTGAGCCAAAATTCACACTTGCTAAATTTGGCATATAATTTCTCCCTCCTTAGTGTTTCCAAAATTATATGTAGATGTTTTTGGTGTTGTTCCTTACTTTTGGAATAGATAAGAATATCATCTATAAACACAAGAACAAAGCTATCCAGATATTGATGAAAGACTCTGTTCATCATATCCATGAACACCGCGGGTGCATTAGTCAACCCAAATGGCATCACTAAGAATTCATAGTGGCCGTAACGTGTTCGAAATGCTGTCTTAGGCACATCTTCTTTTTTTATCTTCAATTGGTGATAACCTGAACGTAAATTAATCTTTGAAAATACGTTAGCTCCTCTTAGTTGGTTAAACAAGTCATCTATCCTTGGCAAGGGATACTTATTCTTAACTGTCACCTTATTCAACTCCCTATAGTCAATGCACATTCGCAATGTACCATCCTTCTTTTTAACAAAGAGAATAGATGCTCCCCATAGTGAGACACTAGGTTGTATGAAACCTAAGTCCAACAGCTCTTGTAGTTGTACCTTCAATTCTTGTAACTCGTTAGGGGCCATTCTATATGGTGCCTTAGATATCGGAGCTGCTCCTGGTTCCAAGTCAATGGTGAATTCAGTTTGCCTATCGGGCGGTAGCCCTGGTAGGTCTTGTGGGAAAACATCCTTATATTCTCAAATGATAGGGACTTGATCTATCATTACTCCCTCTTTTTCTTTTCCTACTAGGTTAACCAGAAAAGCATGGCAACCTTCTTTTCTCATTAGCTTTATAGCTTTGAGGACTGAAATAACTAGTATCTTTAAACCCATTCTTGCTCCAAAGAAAATTACCTTTAGTTCTCCTAGCTTCTGGAATATGACTTCTCTGTCATGACAGCGTATAGTAGCATACGTTGCAGTTAGCCAATCCATTCCCAAGATTATATCAAAATCCTTCATGTCGATTACATATAAATATTTGGTGAAAATCTTTTTATTAATCTCGAGTTCCAAATTCAGGCACATTCTTTTAGCTAAAACAGTTTTTTCAGAAGGGATGCTAACTTCTAAGGCATTAGTAGCATCTACTTGTCTAAGTTTTAATCTTTCACTAGCCTTTTCTGAAATGAAAGAGTGTGTAGCTCCAGTATCAAATAAAGCGAGCGCAGGTATATTAAACATGTTAATCATACCTGCTAAATTTTCTAGAGCTTGCTCTGTCTATTGTTGCTGAAGTGCATATGTCCTGGCTGGCTGTGGGGCGTGTTGTCCTTGGTTTGACTTAAAGTTTCCTTGCTGATTTGTCCTTAAGTTTCCACCCTGATTAGGCCTAGGATTTTTCCCTTAGTTAGGCCTCTGATTTATATTTCCACCTTGTGCTGGTCTAGGATGAATACTTGTATTTCCTTTACTCCTAGGACAATCTCGAGCAAAATGTCTAGGTTGATGACAGAAAAAACATCTATCTGTATTCCTCATACACTTTTCTGAATGAAACTTCTGGCAGATGGGGCAGGAAGTCCTATTTCCTTGTTGATTTTGTTGCCCATAATTGGTATTTCCCTTAACCCATCGTTGCTTATTTTGCATTGCATTTCTATCCTCCCATTTCCGCTTTCCCTTCAGATCTTGGGAAGATTGTTGTGGCTGGGTTTTATCAACTGGCATAACAGACTCTATGTTCAAAGCCCGACGCAGTGTTTGCGCATACGACATCTCATCATGCCCCATAAGAGTCATGCTGATTTCTGGCTTAAGGCCCTTCCTAAACTTCTTATCATTCTTGCAGTCTGAGTCCACGAGATGTGGAGCATAACGTGAGAGTTGATTAAAAGCACAATCATACTCAGTAACCGTAGAGCTTCTCTGTCAGAGGTTCCAGAATTCTGACTCTTTCTTTTCTTGATAGCAATCAGGAATGTATTTCTGATAAACTTTTTCCTTGAAGTCTTCCCAAGTAAATTCCTGCCATTGCTCATAAGTCATAGTTCTTTCTACCGACTCCCACCAATAGTCTACATCATCAGTCAGTTGAAATTGAGCACATGTAAGCTTTTCCTCATTTGTGCAAGACATGTAATCAAATATTCGATCCAGAGATCGAATCCATTTTTTTGCATCTATTGGGTCACCTAGCCCGTTGAAAATAGACGGGTGATGTTTTCGAAAAGCTTCTTCTGCTCTTGATGCCGGTATGGGGATTGGAATTGGTGCAGGTTGTCCATGGTTTTCCTGATTTTGTGTTCTTTTCTTAGGCGGCATTCTAGAAAATTTTAAGCTTCAGAATTGACTAACATAAAATCCACTTTGTGCTAATTTAATACAAAGGTGAGATATCTTCTAAACTAAATGCTCAACAACATTTCTCACGCAACTCTAATCGGTCTACTTATTTGCAAAGGAAAGCACTTAGTCAGTCCACGTTTTACATGAATCTTAAGAGAGGCACTTAAAATCCAATCTATGTACATAAATCACAGCTAGCTATATTCATCTACATTCTCAATCAAATCATTCTATGTTCACCTTCCATCTACATAAGCATTATGGGTGTCTCATCAATTTATCATCATCACATTCTTTCAAATCATATCATGGACATATAGTCCCATTTAAAACATCATATTTCATTTCAATGTAATGCACATATAGTCCCATTCAAAACAATCATTCAATATTATCTGGGCATAAAGTCCCAAAATTTTACCATCATGGACAATGAGTCTCTTTCATTCATAATCATCATCATATGGGCATATACTCCCAAAATAATACCATTATCCTTTCAAACCCATCATTGGCGTGACTTTTCATAAATACCATTAATGTGGAGAATGATCCTTATCCACATTTCCTTTTTGAAATCAGTAAACATAATTGAATCTCAAAAACATTTTAACTTGCATACCTTTTTTTTTCAAGCAAGATGAGAGCGGTGTAGGCGACGTGCTAGGGCTATCAGACAATCAATTAAGAGATAACACTGAGAACTAGACTTAATCAACAATATGACAGGCCTGCAGAGTTGCAGCCTTACTCTGATACCACTCTATAACGCCTCGATTTCAGGGGAAGGGCAGGGGACCGGTGCGCTACTTGGGAAAAGGGAAATGGGTTGTTGAACAGAAGTAATCAAAGAAATAGGATTAGTGCCCCAAAAATTTGGGCAGCATAACCTCTATAACTGGATCAAACCACGCTTTTAAAGCGTCTATAATGACTCAAACCAGATACCAAGACTTATGACATAAAATCATCAAATAATAACCAAGGCAAGTTTAACTTAGATAACAACAGTTCAAAGGTTAACTGTTAATAGGTTAGGCATGAAAAAGGCCAGACATATGTCTGTCCAATACATGAAGTAAATAGATGCCAGACTTTCATCTGTCGTGAAAGTAATATAAAGCCAGGATTTTGCCTTGACATGGAAAGTAATGTAAAGCCAGGCTTGTGTCTGTCTGAATAAGGAAAGTAAATAAATGCCAGGCTTTTGCCTGTCAGAAACGAAAGTAAACAGGATTCGGAGAACCGAACACTCCATAACAATAAAGAAAATAGGATTCCGAGAACCGAACACTCCATAACAGTAAAGAAAATGGGATTCGAAGAACCGAACACTCCATAACGGTAAAGAAAATGGGATTCGAAGAACCGAACCCTCCATAACACTAAAGAAAATGGGATTTGGAGAACCGAACACTCCATAACAGTAAAGAAAATAGGATTCGGAGAACCGAACACTCCATAAATGTAAAGAAAGTGGGATTCAGAGAACCGAACACTCCATAACAATAATCAGAGTAAGCGGACAAGAACGCAGTGCATTTATTCAGACTCAAAAGGTAACCATGTTCTCAGTTAAACTCCACACATAAAATAAATATATACATCAAAAGATAGCCCTTCAGCTTTAGCACCGTCGTCTACCATCCCGCAGCTCATCCTGAAAATATTTGAAAAGATTTGGGTGTGAGTACTAATGCACTCAGTAGGTACCTCTGAGAAAAGCTTCACAATCATTTTATGAAACAGAATATCCAATCATATTTTAAGCATATCATGGAAAGCTTTTAAATCAGAAAATTTATGAATTTCATGTATACTAAATCATTTTAGTTCCATCATTGCGCGCCACTCTCCCCTAGAACGCTTATGGTGAGTCGATTCGTGTACACAACCCGGCTGCTTAAGGTTGGACACTGCCCTGTTTGCTTGGGGCTCGATATCGTGAACCATTGTAGTTTCGTCACCAAAAACAGTAATAAGATTTACATGAGTCAGGAGAGCACATCAAATACAGTCATGAGTTGGATATTCAATCACATTCATTTTATAAATATCAGGGCTTAATAACCCGAAATATATTTTTATATAATAAAAACTCACCTGGTAATCTGATCTGGATAGCTAAATCTAGATTCTGATTCTGGTCTCAACTAGAAATCTCCTTCTTCTGTGCCTACAAGATTATCCGACAACTTAATTTCGATGAAAGACTACCATTAGGTCAAAATCTAACATTTCTTATCTACAAAGTAAATATTATAATATCCAAGGATGAAAATATCACAAAATATCGCGGATATATCGCGGATATTGACATTGCGATATGGATATTGGGGAAATATCTTTTTTACCGAGTATCGACGAGAAATCACAATATATCGCAATATGTCGCAAAATATCGCAAGATATCGTAATATATCGTGATTTTTTTAATATTTCTATAATATATTTTGATTTTTATTTAATACTATATATTTTTGTGATCTTTTTTAGGTCTTCAATGTAATTATTTGAGTTGCAATATTCTTTGCTTTATAAAGACATTCACTTTGCAAAAAAATATAAAAGAAAGAAAACCGGGAAATCAACGGATGTCTTAGAAAGAAAAGTGAGATTCATCCAATAGAATCAAGGATCATAAGTATATATATGGTTTGCTAAATGATGTGGTGCTGGAGGTTGGTTCTAAGAATGTTGTACAGATTGTTACTGATAATGGTTCCGCTTTTGTGAAAGCAGGAAAAAAACTCATGAGTAAGTATGATCTGTATTGGACACCATGTGCTGCTTACTGTATCGACTTAATATTTGAAGATATTGGAAAAAAAGAGACTGTTTCAGAGGTAATTTCAAAGGCTAGACAATTAACCAATTATATTTATAACCATGGTTGGCTACTTGCACTCATGCGGGAGATGTGTCAAGGAGATATTGTACGCCCAGGAGCTATACGTTTTGCAACAAATTATAAGGTTTCAGAGCAAGAATATCTAGATCTAGTATATATAACAACTGATGAAAATGAAGAAGAAGGAAATCCACTTTTTCAATGGGTTCGCCCTGCACACTTATATGATAATGAGGGAAATCCTGATCCAAAAATAGCTGATATGGCTCGTGATTATGGCATTAATGTGAATCAAGTATTACAAAAAGAAGTGGGTAATACTTCTCGTGATTCAAAAACAGATAGCTCAACAGAGGATGGGGGAAATAGTGATGGAGGAAATGATGGAAGTGGTGGAAATGATGATGGTGGTGGAAATGGTGGGAACAATCAAGACGATTATGGTTCAAGTCATACGTTATTGAGTCCATTCAGTTGTGAGACCAACTTCACTCATGCAACACAAGATATGGACCACGGAAGTAGAGCTGGAGGTTCTGGAATAGGTGCAATACGAAAGGAATACATAAGGAGACATGCATGGACTCAAGAAGAAAGTCCAAGGACTGATATTGAAAAACTTTCTGCCAATCTTGATTCTATGAATATCGGTGGCACTGATCATAGTGATATGTCCCAAGATTCATATGCTTCTTACACATATGAGAGTTCACAAATTGATTGGACTACTCAAAATATGTATCAACAAAATAATTGGGTCAATGGACATTATCCATGGTGAAGCTGTTGGGATAAATCAAGAAACATATCAAGCGCATGTGCATAATTATATCCATAATTACTCGAACGTGATAAGTTGGTACCAATATTGTTTAGAAGAAGATAGCATTCCATCTACTATATTTGAACCTCATAGATCCTCATTTTGGTATTAATTGTACTTTATAATGTTTATTTAGTCATTTTATGTTTTATTATGTATTATTTCGTCAAATGTATTGTCTCAGACGGTATTTATATAATGTATTACTCATATATTTGCTTTCAAAATACAATTCTATCAAAAAAAATTAGTAGAATATGTGCATAATAATATATCATAATAGTTTCTAAAATTTCATGCTAAATTTCCAAGATTTTAATATGATTTCCGTCATTTTTTTAATTTTCTGCGATATCGATATATCCGTCGATATATCCGTAAAATTGAAGTTGCGATACATATTGCGATAGCGATATTTTCATCCTTGATAATATCTACTATCTTAATACACAGTACCCGGGTCATCAAAATATTTTGATTCTTAAGGGAACTTTACTCAATGTATTTTTATAAAGAAAAATCATTTAAGAAGTTTTGGCACACGGGGTGGTCAAACTCGTATCCTGAAATTAATTTGGTACAAATAAATTCACACCGCAAGATCCGCCCACTAGAAAATTATGAAACTTTAAATAAAAATACTATATTTTGAGGCGGATCAACTTTTGAGACTAAAAATACGATAGGGCTATCCACGAAGGATAGATCTAAAAAAGACTACAATTTAAAATTCAGATATCCAAAATATACCAGAAATTAAAAAGTGACAATATGAAAAATGTATACAAAAATATGTAGAACATAAAACCCTAAAGGCATTTTTGATTCGGCGACCCGAAAGGATCGCCGATTTGAGGCGGTGGTTGAATGAATGATTAATTTGGAGGGAAGGGCCGTGGTGGTGGTTAACAGTGGGGCGGGGGCTTGGCGTGATTGATTAGGGGGGCTTGATGATTATGATGGATGATGGTGGTGGTGGCGTGAGGTGGAGGTGGTTGGCGGTGGTGGTGAGTTTTGGTGGCGGTCAAGATGATTTTTTGTCGTGATCGTCCATCAAATCATCTTTTCAATTACGTATTTGTGATCTACGCATTGATACCTTCAAAATGATTATTTCGGAATTGAAATAGGAAACTAGGGATGTACCTTCTCAGGAAGCTGCTCGGCGTTCCGATTTTCTAAAAAAGAATGAAAAATGAAACCTTAAGCTCCTATTTATAGAGAAAAAATAAATAGAATAATAACGAGTAAAAGAAGGAGGATAATGATGGAAAAAGGATATGATAATTATGAATAGAATAATATTTGAAAAGGAAATTGGATAATGACGGATGTGCCTTTTTCTATTAAAAGTTGTGTCAAGAGTTCATTTAAACTCAAAATTGAAAAATTCAAAGTTTGGCACGATCCTTGAAACTTTTTCTATCAACCCGAGAAAAATATCAAAACATATTTTTAAAGTAATTTTTGACCGAATTAAATTTTAACAGGTTTCCCTGGCTGCAATTTTCCTTTATTTGAATCATTTAAGGACCCAATTTATTTTCTAACTAATTACCAGAGGGTAACATAAGTTGAATAAAACCTTCTAAAATATTTCGGGATATTACAGACAGATACTTCTCACACGGTTGTGCAATTTCAATCTTCTACATTCACACAACCACAACTCTCACATTCCACCTACTTATGCACAACTTCTACGTTTACATCCCCTTGTGAGCAGCTACTAACAGTGTCTATCATGTTAAAAACATAAAAAAAATTAAAAAACATTAATAACATCCTTAACATCAATAACAATACAATAAAGTATCACTAATAATAATTCAGTTAAGCATCATTATAAACGCAATAAAGTATCAATAATAATGAACAAAACTTGCATGTCAGATTTTTAATTTTTGATCAACTTCCTTAACAATGAAATGAAGTATGACTAATAATTCAGTTAAACATTATTATCAATGGAATGAAGTATCACTAATAATGAACAAGAATTACCTATCATCAGATTATTTATGTTCATCCACAGATCGCTTAATACCAGAGTCTTCTTCACTATAATATAAATCAAATGAAGATTCATAAACCCCAAATGAATTTTAACAACTGAACATGAAATGAAGTTTAAGAATGATCACTTCAGATATATACATAATCAAGAAAGGAACATGTGTATACATAACAAGGCTGTAGAATTCGCAGATTAAAGTATAACATAATGGCAAGTTAGAGCAGAACAGCAGAATACCAGGTTACATTAATTCTAAACTAAAGTATATATCAACACTCTTATGAAGTCATGCACACTAGAAACATTAATTTCCTTTCACAATTGCAGATAAACCAATACAACAACATTAATTCACTTCCACAAAGTCATGCACACTAGAAACATTAATTCCCTTCATAATATTGCAGCTAGCTAGCTAGCTATCAAAATTGCTCAAATTGCTTAGCTTTCTCAAGTGTTAGCAGAAAATGAAGTTGCTAAATCTCACAGATAAATTAAAAACCCAAGTAACTTGAAATCAGCTCATTATTGGTCTCATTTATATTATCGCGATTTTTCAATATTACACAAATTGAACGAGCAAAGAACAATTTATAGAGCAGAGGTGCAACTGCAATAACAATACAGACAAGCAAATAACAATGCGCAGAGTAGAGACTGTAACTACAATAACAATACAGACGAGCAAATAACAATTTGCATAGCAGCGCAAATTCACTCTATCATTTCAGATAAATACAGCAAAGAGATTATGAAATCACAAAATACAAAAGACCCTAAATTGTAAAATCACATAGATCACAAATGTATAAACGAAATTATCTCAACATTTATAATACTATAATAAAGTTCCTAAATTCTCACAGCTAAATTAAAAGCATACAATCTGAACACAAAAACTGAAATAAGGCAGTTAATAACACATTAGAAAAAGGTGCATTATTTGACTCCAATAAGAGCATCATTGCCATGATGAACAACAATCCTTCAATTTTATCATAATAATCAACAAGAGCATATTTGAATTTTAAGAACAAACCACAACAGTAAGCATAACACACGGTAGATTTGTTAAATCAAATACAATAAACAGGGCATAGATACAACGGATTAAGCAAATTAAAATTTTACACAAACTCATGTCATTTTAACGTGTTTTAATGACACGAGTACACAACTGGTTTGTAGCAGTAGTATTTTTAATTTTTGATCAACTACTATAAACAATGATGTCATGTATCACTAATAATTCACTTAAGAATCACTACCAATACAATTAAGCATCGCTATCAATAAAACAAGTAACCATAGCCATACTATAGTGTCTTCCAATATTTCAAAATTTACGAAAAGCATGAGACAGTTGATATAGAAATATTAGTCTTGGTACTAAACAGAACCAACAAAATAAAAACTAATAGCCCCTAAACAGAACCAATACAATATCTCTGTCTCAAATCAATGTAGTATTTTGTGTTATTCTAAATTAAAATGCTATAAATTAAAAGTCATAGATAAACTTACAATAACAAGTTGAACTCTGCGCCGGAGATGTTGACGATATAGTGCCGGTTTTGAATAGGACTGCGGCGCCGGTGGTCACAATAGTTGGTGGTGGTGGTGGTGGTCGCACAATTTCTTGTGATGGTGCTCATGATGGTTGACGGTAATTGGTGCGTTGGGGGAGAAGATACATATATTTAAGCAATGGGAAAGATTGTGGAGGGTGCGGTTGTGGGGAGAAGCAGTCGTTGTAGGGAGAGAATCGCCGGTGGTTTGAAGATGGAGGAGATGGTGAGAGAGGAGATTCGTGGGGGAGAGAATCGTGGAAGAGAGAAAGAATGATGATGATTCGATTTTTTTTTTAATATATATATGGCCGGGTTGGGACTCAGCCGGGTGGGATCGGAAGAGATCCATCCAATGTAAAAGTAAACGGTCATATGAAAATAGCAAATGCTCGAATTACTATGAAAGCGCGTGACGACCTCTTTCTCTTCTTAAGTTAGTAAAACCAAAAATCTCAATCCCAAAACAGCAAAAGAAAACCCCAGTACCTAATTTTGATCCAACTCGAGATTGAGATGAGGAAACGGACGGCGATAGTAGGGGGCGTCGCAATCCTATGTTTCGTAGTACTAATGTTAGTAACTCCGGCGATTCCTCAGTCTCAAGAGTATCACAATTTCGCCGATCAGCGTGAATTCTTCGGTGGTTTTTTGTTCATTTCTTAATTTTGTTTTCTTTTCTTGGTGTTTGGGGCTTTGTTTTCGGTATTTTATTTCCTTGTTGAGTGCAGTAGTGTTTACACGGTTGAAATTTGGGATTTCTAGTATTAGAAAGGTGGATGTTAGTGTTTCCGGCTATTCATTTTTTATTTTTGTCACTTGCTATTTTTCGCATTGAATCTGATCACTTTGTATAAGACATCATTCTTAGCGAATTTGTGTGATTTCTCTTGATTGTAAATTAATCACATGTTCGTTTTATGCATCCTTTCCTGAATGTAGATGGTGTTCTACTAAATTGTAATAACTATATTTTCTTTACAAACAGTGTTTTTCCTGTAACTTAAGAAGAAGATCGAGAATTTGCCTCGCAACTGTAACTGATGCTCTGACGTTTTGTTCGCTTATCATTTGGTCTTTTCAGGAATCCCAAATGCGTTGAATGTGATTTCAAATTTCCCCTTCCTCGTTGTTGGTATAGTTGGCCTTGTACTTTGTTATTACGGGAATTACTTTAAGCTAAGGTATAAAGTTGCTCGTTTTCTTATTTTAAGGCGGTATAGTTGTTTTGGCTGGTCGTTCCTGGCAATTTCTAACTGCTAGAATTTTCTTCATCTGTTGATGCTCAAAAAGCTTGCCAGGTGAACTCTGTGGCTGGACGTTCTTCTTTGTAGGCGTTGCAGCCGTTGCTTTTGGTTCTTCTTACTATCACCTGGAACCTAATGATGCTCGCCTTGTGTGGGATCGCTTACCAGTATGCTGTCTTTAAATATGAATTGCATGACATGGCGTGTTTTGCGTAATTTCAATTAAGTGGTTTATTTCTTTATTTAGCAATGCTAAAGAATGACCCCTTACAATGTGATGATGTAGATGACTGTGGCGTTCACATCTATCATTGCGATATTCATTATTGAGAGAGTAGATGCACGTAAGGGAACCTTTTCCATTGTACCCCTTATCTTAGCGGGCATAGTCAGCATTTTATATTGGAGGTAAGCTTCCTTGTTCAGTACGAGATGATATCTACCTTGGCTGTTAATGACACTGAATATTTATTTTTTTTGTTAATTTCTTAGCAATTTTCTTGCCACTTTTTTGTGATTTTTTTTTTAAATTTTATGTGAATTGGTATAAGTTTCATTTAGAAGGTATAAGCTGATGGTTAAGTAGGATTGGCTTTTATATTGTGTGTACACATCTGAGTTTCAAACATGTTGCTAAGCCTTTATATGATAACAAAAAGTTCCAGACTGGAATGTGGCTAAGTGGTGGTTGGTACAGATGCAACAATTTGACATTCTACATAATGCTTAAGACTGTCAATTTTCTTCATCTTCATAAGATGCTACTTCCTCTCTTATTTCCAGGTTTTTTGACGACCTCCGTCCATATGCTGTGGTCCAGTTTGTGCCATGCATTGCTATCCCAGTTATGGCTATATTATTACCTCCCATGTATACGCATTCTGCATATTGGCTATGGGCAGCAGGTCTGTATCTACAATCGTGTCCCTTCAACGAGCTTCTGACATTCTCAATAAAGCTTCATTATTTTTGCAGGCTTTTATCTCTTAGCTAAAATTGAAGAAGCAGCTGATGTACCTATTTATAACTTGACCCACCACATTGTGAGTGGGCACACAATTAAGCATTTATTTGCTGCTATGGTCCCTGTATTCTTAACTCTTATGCTTGCAAAGAGGGAGGTTGCTGAAGAAAGGTATCATTTTATTTTACAGAGGCTAACTCTCATGCAACCATAACATGATATGAGTGTATGAGATATGATGGACTAAGCAGCTCAATGACTTCCGAGGAACTTTTAAATATTAAAGTGCGAGTGTAGTTATGTCTTATCTAACAAAGACAAAAGATCCATCCTATAGGCTATAAAACATGCACATGGCATTCATTCCCAGCAAAAAAAAAACTGCCAACATAAGGAGATATATGCTCCCCCAGACCATGTATAAGTTCCATTATTGGTGATATGTGCAGGTTGGGGATCTGCCTAATCCCCCACCCTCTCGGGTGTTTTCCTTAAAAAAAAACAAAAAAAAAAAAACAAAAAAAAAAAAACAAAAAAAAAAAACATAAGGAGATATATGCTCATTTAGGTATTCGACTTCAAGCCTGGTTGTGCATGTTTGTTTGCTATGTGATGATTTTTAATTACAGTAGTAGTAGTATCTTCAAATGATTTGTATTTAGAGTATAGCTTAAGAAATGTACTGTTGAGTGGAATAAAAAGAAACTGACAGAATTACAACTGTACAAGTCAGATGCTTGAATTACAAGAAATTGACAGAATTATACTAGGCTCTGCAACAAAAGTGACACAATCATTTTGTGGCTGATTTGCTAGAATCACATCAGGACTCGAGTTTTATTTGATTTGGTTTTCTACTTGATCCCATTGGAATATCACATTATTTTTTTATACAATCGTTGCCATACTCATTTGCGGTTCAGAGACTTTCCAGTTGTAAATTGCTGGATCATGAGTTTCTTATTTACCTTTTCGTCTTCAGGATCAGCTTACTACGGATGTGGCGAATATCGTGGACTAAGGTTAAATCGAACAGCACCGATGTGGAGAAAATCTCATGTGAATACTCTCCTGCGCCTGTGGAGGAACGAGATAAGTAATAACTCATGACGAATCAATAGCACAGCACGCAGTAGAATACATAGAAAGCATCTCAAAATTACTTCAAACAACTTTGTATAGAACGTTGCACTTCTTGAAGAATGCTGGATTAGCTCTGACTTCAATTACGTAGGCATATCAATGTTCTAGTGTATCTGTTTTTTTCTTAAACAATCGAGATGAAGGGGTTTATCTTAAGTATTTTTCATGCAATTTTGATTTCTCTCGTTGCCATTTAGGGGGGTGTATTGGATGTGGATTTCGTTGGATTTCATTGGAATTTTAAAATCCAGGTGTATTCAATTCAGACTTTTAAAAGTCCAATGAAATTCTGGTGTATTCAATCCAGACTTTTAAAAGTCCAATGAAATCCTGGTGTATTCAATCACGACTTTTAAAAGTCCATCAAAATTTTGAGGTATTCAACAATCCACGGACTTTAAAAAGTCATTGATTTCGTTGGATTTCGGATGGATTTCACGTGAAAATTATGAAGGATAATATCCAACCTCTAGACACGAGATTTCGATGGATTTGGAAAATCCGGGAAGCGTTGTGACCCAGCGGCCGGTGGGTACACGAATTTGGGACTCCAAGCGGTCGCTCGACTTAACGGCCGCTGGATTTGCTGAGGATGGAACTTCAGCGGCCGTTGGGTTTAAGGCGGTGATATCCCAGCGGTCGTTGGGTCGAGCGACCGCTGGGTCTGGCATAATCCGCTAATAAATATTTGTTCACGGTCTCTTTTTTCCTTCACAATTTCTCTACGAACGGTAGCGGCGGCAAGACGGCGCCTACAATCTTCGTCAGGTACTCTCCATACTATTCGATTATGATTATTATTTTTAACTCGTGTATTCATTATTGATTAAATTTTACTCTCTTTTGGTTTTGATATAATTTGACTGATTATTGAATCATAGAAAACTAGTATATATGATGTTATTATTAATGATAAGATGATTAATAGTGTATACAACATATTATATTAGTATTATCATGGGGGACTCACAACAAGATTCGAAAAAGAGGACATCTTATGAACCTTGGAGTAAGGAAGAGACTAACCTTCTGCTAGAACTTATGGTTGATGGTGCGCATCGCGGATGGCGTGATAATAGTGGCATATTTAGCAATGCCACTGTGGAAGAAAGAATACTTACTGTGTTTAATGAAAGACTCAGGTGTAATAGGACTTACAGTAATTATCAAAGCCGGCTCAAATGGTTTAAGAGTCGTTGGATCGGTTATTCGAATCTGTTGAAGTATAGTTCTGGTTTTGGATATGACGTACTTATCGGTATGTATCATATTAGAAATTAATTATTATGCAATATTTTTATTTAATTAATAAAGTGAATTAATTATTTTGATTTTATTTTTTTATAGTCTCACCCGAAAGACACACACTTGCGATATGGAGATACCACTGATTATGAGGATTTGAGGATTGCGGTGGGTAATGGTGTTGCCGTCAGAAGAAATTCAATTGGGTTGGGAATTGCTATTGATGCAAATACATTAGGAGAAGATGAAAATAGAAATGCGCGCATAGAAGATTTAACGTTTGATCCTGAGAATGATGCGTTTGTCGCACTATCACAAGATGAGCAACCCTCGTCTAGTTTCACACCACCTTCTGGGCAGCCTGAAGTGACTAAGAGCTCCACTGAAAGACCGAAGCAAGCCAAAAGAAGTAGAACTCAGTATGAAGCAACTTCTGGCTCTAGTGAAAAGATCATGGAAGAGGTGAAAACACTGTTTGGTGAAGTTCACGGTCTCTTACTGAAAAGAGATAGCGAATTGGAGAAAAGAGAAAAAGAAAGATCGTACACTACATGGGATGCAATCAAAGAGATCCCAAATTTGGATGCAGACACTCGGATTAAGGCATTTGACTTGCTTGTCATGAAGTCCCAAAAAGATGGTTTTTGAAGATGAGTGTTGAGGAACGAGCTCAGTGGATAGCTTACAAGATTAAGAAATAGGGATATTTTGCTTCATATTTGACATACTTTGATGTTGATTTATTAGTATTTTTTTGGATGTCTTGTTAGAATTTATGTTGATTATTTATTTGATGTTATGAATTATGTTTTTTGATTATATAACATGTTTGGTTTATTCGAAATTAACATTATGTTTTTTTGGGTAAATTTTTTTTTATTTGTTGATTTATTAAGTTGTATGCATTTGGATATATTTTTTATTTAACACAATCGCTGTAATCAAGAAATTTTATTTGTTTAAATGCAGCATGGAAAATCATGAAATATTGGAAGAAGAAATAGAAAATGAAGAGATGGAAGAAGAAATTGATGAGGAAGAGGAGACATAATTCTATGAAAATGTTAAGCTCTTGCTATTGACAGCCAAGACAGTGTTAACACTATTAGGGGAAATTGATATGATGCGTCAGCATATTGAACGTTCTTTGCAGCGACGACCAATTACGAGAATTGGATATCATTTTGTTAAAGATATGATTGAAGGAGATCCACAAAGTTTTCGACAGTTGTATAGAATGTATCCTGATGCGTTTCTGAAGTTATGCTCTATCATAAGAGATAAAACGCCTCTACAAGATACAAGACACATATGTGTTGAAGAAATGGTGGCAACATTCTTGATCATTGTCGGGCACAATGACAGATATTGTAATGTTCGTCAAAGATTCAGTCGTTCTCATTTTGCCACATTGTAAGCAAGGAATTTGTGCACAATTGCCAATGCCGGGTCTTGAATGTACCCATTCGACTTACCCGTATTATTCCAATTATCAAACCCCCAGTCAACTCACGCCAACCCGCTTCCACACTAAACGAATTGGGTCTCCCCCGTTCCCCACCAGTAGGAAATCCAAACACAGTTTTCATTCTAGGCAAACTAATTTGGTAGTCTCTCCTATTCATCCTAACCCCAAGCTTTTTGTGTTCATCAATCACATACATAGTAGACAAAAATTCATAGCACAAGTCTCCATAGCAAGAATAATCAACATGCTTAGCATAATGTTCTAACCCCAAAACCTTCAAATACTTCGTCACTTTTGCAACAATTTTTAAATCTTCCAACAAATCCCAATCAAGGTAACGAGGCATGGTAACCATAGATTCATTGAATTTTGTAAAGAGTTGTCCATCCCACTCAGTTTTTAGAGGAAATGGACATTCGTACCTCGTTGTGAGGTCCTCCTCTTCGGCTTCTTCGTGTGCCCCAATGTTGGGATTCTTCGTGCGAACCATGATTGAATGTGGTCTATCGTGGGCTTCCAACGGCTGGTGGAGCGGTGGCTGGAGTGCAGCGGCGGATGGAATTAAGGAAGTAATTTTTCGCGTATTCTGGTGTGAAATGATTTTTATGGCTGTTCTGCCCGATTTGGGGCTTTCTGCCCATTTATACTATTTATTCCCAACGGCCGCTGGGTGCCAGCGGTCGTTGGCTTTGTTTGTCTCGTGCCCCAGCGGTCGTTGAGGCCAGCGATCGCTGGGTTCTTTCGGCTCGCCACCCAGCGGCCGCTGGCTTCCAACGGTCGCTGGGTTCAATTTTTTCCCAAACACCACGATCATTGTATTCCAACGAGCGCTGGGTAGATGGATTTGAAATCTATTGAAATCATTTAAAATCGGTCCGAAATCCATACACGAAATCCATCAGACTCTGCGTGGAGTTGGGAGACTCCATGTGGAGTCTATGGATTTATAAAATAGACATTTAAAAATCCATCAAAATCCAACGAAATCCACATCCAATACACCCCCCCTTAGTATGTTTTAAATGGGGTTAATTATACTTTAGTACCCGGTGTTTGTCATTTTGTCCGCTTTTGTCCCAAAGTTTGGAAGTTACATATTCATACCTAGGGATTGCCCGAACAGACCTAAACTGAAACTTCCGTTTAAAACATACACATGGGTTGGCCCGGATAAATCGAAAAACCCAAAAGTTGGGTTCGGATTTTTTTTATGGACCTTATTGAATTTTAATTGAATTGGGCTAGCGGGCTTTTTGAGTTGGCCCGATCAGTTATCGGGATAGCCCGTTGGGCTGGAGTTGTATAAAAAAAATTAATAATATTAATCTATACATATATTAAGATAAAATCGTATAATAGACAACGGTTATGATATAAATCGTTGTCTATTACACATTTTGTCTTCCATAATAATTTTTGAATAATAGACAACAGTTTTGAATTAATAGACAACAGTAGTGACATTTATTGTTGTAAATTTTCCTTCTTCTTTTTTTTTTTTGCATTTCCACGACGGTTTAGATTACAACTATTGTATTTTAAGAAAATTTTTGCAATCTTATTTTATTATTTTTTTTACTTGAAAATTTAAGATTTGTAATATTTTTTATTTTATTTTTTATGCATAGATGGTTGATTTGTAGTGCTCTACATTTGTCGCCTAAAGTATTGCACGATAATAATAATAATTTGTTATTTTTTCTATTTCAATTTCATCATTTAAAATAATTAAATAATTATATTTTTTATACATGCCATATATTCAAAAAAAACCAAATGTTCTATAATCATGGACAATTATACGTTGTTATTTGTAAAATCGTGATGTTGGAAATATTCCAATTTGATCTTTCTAATATGGATTTTCATTTAGTTCCTAAAATTTAATTTTCTTTTTGTTTGTCATAACTATACAAAATTGATCTTCTTGTCTAATTAATTAACACATGTGCAGATCATTTAATTAATTTTTACAAATTGAACACAACATATAAAATTAAAAAAATAATCATAATGTTACAGATCTGAAAAATAATAATTATTTGTGCATCGCACAAGAGAAATACTAGTATGATTTTAATTCTGAATCGACCGGCCAAGTTGTAGAACATAACCCAGTCCCGTTGTACCAAGTTCCTGTCTAACATCTCCACTGGCCATTGCCCGTCGGTGTCAATGCATCGTCCACCAGAACAGTCGTCACCGTTGTCGACCACCATTTTGTAACTTGTAACTCAGTCTGCAATTTCTTTCTCCCTTTTCCCTCTTTTTGTTGCATAGTTAGGGTAAATTACGTCATATGCCATGAACTATTAAGATTGTAATAAAAATGTCTTGAACTATAACTAATTACATCGTATATGTATCCTAAACTATTGATATAAAAAATTTATCCAGAGAGTCAAATTCCGACCATGGAAAAATAACGTGGCTCACATTTGTTGATGTGTAATATTTAATGTAGAACATATATGTGGGTAAATTGAGCCCTATGTCATGAATTATTAAAGTTGTAACAAAAATGTCATGAACTCTTAAGATGTAATAAAAATGTGTTGAACTATTAATGTATTGACAAATTTGTTTCGATAATGGTCTTAAATGTGTTTCAATATATTCTTGGTCCTACTCGACCCACATGACATCTCAAAATTTTCAGAGAGACGAGCAAAACAAACTAGTGTAAGATTTTTAATTTTGAGATGTCATTTGGGTCGAGCAAGACCGATGAATCCATCAATTCACGTTCAAAACCATTATGTGAACAAATGTGTTAATATGTTAATAGTTTGGGATATAAGGTGTTATTAATCCTAATTCATGACATTTTTGTTAAATCTTAATAGTTCAAAATATTTTTGTTACAATTTTAATAATTGATGTCATGATGTAATTTAATCATTTTTTACACATCAGATAGTACATCTCAATAATGGTGAGCCACGTCATTTTCCTGTGGCCGAAATTTGGCTCTTAAGATAAATTTTTAATATGTCAATAGTTTTAGAACATAAGATGTAATTAATCATAATTCATGCCGTTTTTGTTAAAACATTAATAGTTGAGAAAATAAGATGTAATTTCTCCAATATAAACAAATATGTTACCCTTTTTTTTATGCCAAGGATAACTCGCAGTCGCTATTGAGGTGCGCACTGAGTAAATTCCGTTCCTGTGTAATAACCTGCAAACCACATAGGGGACGTAAACCACACTTGGCAGGCCAGGTGTGACAGACTCACACCTAGTACTGGTGTTGGTGGTGTGATTCGAACTTGAGACATTTGGCCTCAAGATAACACCACTCCACCACCAGGTCATCCCCAAGGAAACACGTTATTTGACCCCTTGTTTAGGGGTGGGAAGGTGTAAGGTATGACTAAAGGTGCGGTATACCTTACATTTTTAGTCATACTTTTACACCTTACCTTGTGTAATTCTTTTATTTTAATAGGTCCTTCTACTTTAATATTCGATTTCTCGGGTCCTTTTTTTACGGAACTAATGGATTTATTAATTTCTCCATTAATTAAATACCACGTCAATCATTCTTTATTTAATTAAATTCTATTGTGAACTTTGTGATTCGGCCTAAAAAATTGATTGGTCTTCACTTCATGCCTTGAGCATCTAGTAGGTTGTTCAATAAAGTTAAAGCTAATGTCCCCTTAGGGATGATCTAGTGGTGGAATGATGTTATTTTAATGTCAAAGATCTCAAGTTTGAATTCCACCATCAACACCATTAGGTGTGAGCCTGTCATACCTGACATGTCAAATGTGGTTTATCTCCCCTTTGTGATTTGTAAGCTATTATAAAAAGATAAGTTTACCCAGTGCGCACTTAAATAGCGGCCGCGGGTTACCCTCGATATAAAAAAAAAAAAAAAAAAAGTTAAAGCTAATGCAGTGGCTTCATGCTTCATCTTTTAGTTTCCTACCTATCGTGTATGTGCTTGCTTGTTTTTTCGTTACTTGGTGTTATTATCGATGTTTCTTTGAATAATTCCAAATTCCAAACTTCCTTTTCTTTTGTTTGTCGATGGAGTTTTTTGATACGAGTATTTGGAAAAAAATATTATTTTTCTCATATAAATAGTGTTATTATAATCAATATAATTGCTAAATAAAAGTGATTTTTTGCTAATGTAGTTTGTGAATATGAGTCATATAATACACAAGGATAATTGTGATCAATTTATGTATCGTTAATATAATCCACATAAAATTAATGCCGACACACCATGCAATGTTGCTAACTAAGTAATCTGTTTATTTTATAATACTATTCCTGTTATGAACCATATTTTTTCAATTTTTATATATGCTCTATGAAGGAGGGCTTGCGGGATATCAGACTTCTGGGCTATTACTATGAGCCTTCACGCTACTTTTATGTTTAAAATACGAGTTATTTTCTATGTTGGCTAATATAGTCTATGATAATCTATGCTATGGTCAATTTTTACTGTAACATGTATAATTGAGTTAATTTAGTGATTTAATAACACTCACCCTAAAATTATTTATGATTTTAAGTTAATGAAACTCGAACGTTGTTGTGGAGGTGAAGTAATGGAAATTCTTTTTAAGATTATTGAAAATGTTGTTTTATCTTTTATTCAAATAATTTATTTTTGAAACATCATAACTTACTCATTTTTTAGCGTGTCATTTTGAATAAATAATTTTTTTAAGTAATTAATCTTAAAATGTTTTAAAAATAAAAATATTACTCTTAAATGGTAATTTTGTCACTTAACCTATGACGGATAAAATAATTAAATGGTGTTTCTATTTGCACTACGAAATTTGTTCTTTGCACCACAAATGAAAAACATAAATGAAATAATTTTAAAGTTACTTAAATTAAGTTTTTGAAAATCAGTGTTTGAAAAATCTAACACTCGTTCGCAAATTAATTTCGAACCCGCTGAAAGAGGTTTGAAAACTAGTTTCCAAATGAGTGTTATGTTATCGAACACAACTTGATTTTTTGCTTGTGTTAGATTTCTTTAGAATAAAGAGTATATAAGTCATATCGTGTGGTGTGAAGAATGTTGACACAAAGTTTGTAATTAACGAATCGGATTCAGGCTCTAGCGATCTATAAAAAAAAATAAAGAACAAAGCGTGAAACCGATTGACCATCAGGGGCTTTGACGATGGAATGGACTTCGACGATCAAGTCAAAATCAATAAAAAAAATGTAAAATTCGAAATGAAAGTAACTGAATGGGAAGAACAATGTTGGATTTATAGAGGACTAGAGGTTGAAAGTGAAGTCGAATGCTCGTGTTAGAGTTCTGAAAATGCTCCCTCTTTTTTTAGTTGTGTTCAAGTTTTCTTATAGGGAGAGTTTGAACAAGCCACTCCCTATTTTCGGGGTTAGTTTTCTAAAGACTGAGTCCAATCTCATCTGTGAAAGGATTTTGACTTGGTCTCTTCCCTAATGGCGGCTAACCCTAGTCTTTCCACGAACTTTACTTCGATGTTGCCCAACTCAGCCTCTCAGCCTTTGGACCAACTCTTTTTGGGCCTACCCAAAATTGCCTAAACAACTAATTTCTAGTCTTACTGTATGGTGGCCTTCAATGAGTCACTCCCTATTTTCTAAGGGTGGCAATTTCAGCACGGCGTGATGGGCTAACTGTTTGGGTCGGGCTGTGTAAAAAAAAGGCCTGAAATGAAGAGTGGCCCAAATGGGCCGGGCCATATGGCCCAAAATCCTGAAAAAAATACATTTGTCCCAAAGCAGGCCGCGAGTCTCTAAAATATAGACCCAAATGATTTTGGGTCAGGCAACCGAATTGGCACCCCTTACTTGAGACTAAGTCTGACCTTTTGAAGGATTTTAACCTTGTCTTCTCTCCTAGCAGCGAAAATCCTAAGACTACCTAAATCCCTATCTTTCATATTCAACATCGACTTCACTCGTTTGGTTGGATCGTTTGACCTCCCAAGGCCGTTAGGCCACGTTATTTTGGGCCTGTTGAGTAAAAAGTAAAGTGTAGAAAGTGGGTGAAGTGTAAAGAACAAAATTTGTAGTGCAAATAGTAGGGATGAAAATTAGTCAGATCTGGCGAGACGCTGGCTTGGAAGGTCTGGACCTATTTTAGCAAAGACAGGCTTGACCCTGACCTATTATCGAATTGATATTTTTATGTAGGCCTCGCCTGACCTATTTAACTATATGAGCCATGCCAGAATCATTTTAAAAGCTTATTTAAGTTTATTAATATTATATTTTATGTTTTTATATAAAAATATACCTATATATAATTTTTTTTCTTATATTTTTCAGGCAATAAATTAAATTAAAGATTTACAGATATAAATATTTTTTTTGTTAAAATATAAATATAATATTTATTATATCCAACTATTTAACTAACAAATTGCATTAATTATTTTTATAAAAAATATTCATTTTTAATTAATTTAATAAATAGGCCCACCTATATATAAGGTTTGACGGTCTTACAAAAACCTAGGTCTAACCTATTTATATAAAGATACTTCGTAAATGTCCTAATTGTGGTCTATTTAGTAAATAGATAGTCCTATGCAGACCTAATGTAGGCCAAGCCGTAGGCTCTGTTGGGTAGCCTAATTTATTTTTTCATCGTTAAGAAATAGAAACACTCATAATTAAATTTAGGGTTAATATCAATTTTTAGTATGATCTTTCAAATGGTTCACAAAAGATAAAAATTTATATCAAACCGTCTAACAGGTCGTGTTCTGTTAGACGGATCCTCATCCAACCGAGTACCCAACCCAGTTTGATTAAAAAAATATAAAAAAATAAAAATTGAAACCTTCACAGATTGCGTTGCTCATCCCCAATTCAAAGGTCCCCCGTTGAAACCCTCCACCACTGTTGCAGTCCTCCAACATTGCAACCACCAATTGAAACCTCAACAGCCGTCGCCGCCATTCGCCATCATCGTTGCTGAGTTCTTTCTGTTGGCTCTCAGCCATTGAGTTCCACCCCCTTCATTGTACCATCGTTCGCTAGAAACCTTCCTCCCGACCCCTTCAATTAGTGTTTCTACCTATTTCAAGTGCAAACAACTAATCACATTCTTTTTCTGGTAAGGTATAATGCTTCAGGTGTAATTATGGATATGTAGTTGTTGCAATAGAATTTGTTTGTTAAATTTATGCTTGATTTGGGATAAAAAAATGTTTGATACATTTGGCAAGTTTGTCGATATATTGCTATTTCTGGAGTCCATTTGTTGTAATGTATTGCTGCTCGATCTATCTATTGTTAGTCAACTATTGTTGATGGGGTTCTGTTTGGATTAAAGAAATGATGCAATAGAATAAATTAGTAGTTTTTTTTTCGAACATTTGATTTGCTCATCGATTGTATTGGTATTATAGTTAAACTTGTTGCTTTATGATCTATGGAGCAAGTTCGATGGGTAGAAGAATATCTTTAAAAGATTAGTTATTTAATCTCCCATGATTTTGTTAGATTTTTTATGTTACTATCATGTAAGCAATCTTGTAGAGTGATCGATTTGTGCTTAAAAATATTCTATAGTTGGAGGAGTAATTAAAGATACATAAAATGTCTGGTTCCATATATACATAAATCTACTCCATATTTTGTGCTAGAATTCCATATAATTATCGTGTATACAATCTTTGAGGAGTGATTGATTTGTGCCCAGAAACATTTTATAGTTGTAATTCCATTCTAATGCTCATCTTGTGGAGTGACTGAGATGTGTCTAGAAACAATTTTTTTTTTCTGTGCAGAAATTTCTATTCCTTTATAACTGTTGATCTTTCCATCATTATTTTTGTTGTCCAACCGTTTGGTTTTTCTTGAATTCTTGTTTGGGAGAATATGTTCTGTTGTCACAATTATTTTTTTTATATTTTAATTCTTTATCATTGATATATTTTAAGCCATGGTTATGTAGTTTTATTAATTTCATAAATAATTGGAAAATTTGACACATGGTTGATGAAGGCTTCGAGAAAGAAAATAAGTATCCGTTGAAGCATATCAAAAGGAGAAAGTACAACTCTCAATTCATACGAGCATATTGTTGAGGTAGAGCTGGAAAACCTGAGAAACGACCACAACATATTCATAACAAAAATCTTGCAATAGAAATATAAGAGTTCATTGCATTATCTAGTTGCAATTAAAGAGCTTCTACTTGTGTGGAGATGATTCCATATATTTTATATGTCTTGAGATTTTTTTGTATTATTTGTAGATTGACACATATACTATTGTAAGTGTTACTACCTTACAGTTGTTAATCAGAAAAAACAACAGTATCCACAAGTGCTAAAATAATTATTGAAGAACAATATCGTATTCATTTATTGAATTTCAACATTTATTTTTTCCTGTAATTTTCTAAGAAGAACTCCGAGCAGCATTTAATATCCAACATGTGTTCTAAAAAAGTTGATCTTTTTTCAGAACGTAACTGATTACTCATTAATTATTTAACTAAGAACAAAGAAGTTTCATCAGCTATTAGTTGATTAGATCTAAAGTAAAGTATCATTAGCTATGAAGTCAAGTATAACTAACTTTGAGGTAAGGTATCATTAGCTATTAGGTGAAATATCATTAACTCTAAGGTATGTATCATTCGCTATCAGGTGAATTCTCATTAGAGGTGAAGTATATTAAAGTTATGAAGCCAAGTATTATTAACTATTAAGTATCAATAGCTATGAAGTCAAATACCGCCAACTCTACAGTGAAGTATCATTAATTTTGAAATAAATTATCATTAATTATGAGGTCAAGTATCACTAGGTATGAGATAAAATACCATTAGCTATTAGGTGAAGTATCATTAGCTTTGAAATGAAGTATCATAAATTATGAAGTCAAGTATCACTAATTCTGAGGTGAAATATATCATTAGTTATTAGGTGTAGTATTGTTAACTTTCTAGTGAAATATTATTAGCTATCAAGTTAATAGCTATTAAGTTAAGTTTTATTAATTACAAGGTGAAGTATCATTAGCTCTAAGTTGACGTATCATTAATTATGAATTCAAATGTCACTAACTTTGATAGGAGTATCATTAGTTATTAGGGAAATTATCATTAACTTTGCAGTGAAATATAATTAGCTATGAAGTCAAGTATTACTAACTCAGAGTTGAAGTTATTAGGTGAATGATAAGTCTATTTATTTCGTGTTTTTACGGGTATTTTATTCGATATAAATGTCTTTTTTAGTCTGTTTTGAGTCGAAAAGAACTAGGTTTGGGGTCAAGGGCACTTCAGGAGGTCGAGTTTGGTAAAAGAGACATTGTGCCTAGCATTTCAAGCATAATTCAAGCCATAAAAATCATTCAGAGGCACAGGGAACTTCTTCAACATTCATCCTACATTCGGGAGGTAGAATGCGCATATCAGAGATGGATGAAGCTGATTGTATGATGCCGTGCTCACATTGCTCGTGCAGACTCGACCAGGGGCTTGGACTGGGCACATGCGAAATTCTCAAGGAGTTGTTGAATCAAGATAAGAACAAGAGGAAGGGATCAATCTGAAAAGAGATGGAATTAAGATAGACTGTTGGAGGCCTGGAGATGAAGAGATAAAGCCAATCCCTGAAAAATAGGAATTTGGTCAACAAACTGGATAAGACTTATCCAGTCGGTTGCAGAGGACACGCTGGTCTAGGAAGGTAGTTGAAGACCCCCGCCTGTGGGAGAATTTGAATCTTTCGAATTGTATCTATATAAACATGTTTATTTTCTAGAAATGTAAGCTTTGGAAAGCCGGAAACACTGCTACAATTTTACATTAGTTCTTGTTTATTTTTGCATGCTGCCAAGGCAGCAAAATGATCCAATAGGCCTTATGGGAAGTAGGATTTCTTTATGTTCTCAATGTTGGAGTTGAGTATTTTTGCTCGTTTAATTCAGTAAGTGTTCATTTTAAATTATGTCTTTCATTTTTGCAATTTTAGTTTTATCTAGCATGCTTGGCTAGATCTTTAATTCCAGTGTTTGAACAATAGAAATGGTTTAAGTGTCAATTTGGACTCGTGAGGCCAAAATGAGCATATTAATGCATGATACGTTTCTGTCGATTCTTGACCTTATTCCACGTGAGTGTGTGTCTGAAATGTCCAATGTGGCTGATCACTCGTTAGACATAGAGGGCACACCACTATTAATTGAATTGACGAATCGTAACTGTGTGTTGATTCATATAGTAATAAGGGAATCGGTGGGTTGTGGGCACATGAGGAATCGGTAAACACAATAAACTTGAGTTCGTCTAGGGCACACTATTGTCTATTCATTTACATCTTTTTAGAGAATCGGGTGGTGGGTGATAGGTTAGGGGTTTACTTGACGAGGAATCGCTTTTAAACCTAAAATGTAAGGATGAATAAGGAGATACAGAGAGGAATCTGGTCTCCATAACTGGGTGACTTAACGTGCATGAAAATCGGTGTGCCCATGATTGAGTAGTTTTATACTTAAATCAAATTCTAGTTCAAATACCGGAACCTTTATTATTTGATATTTTCTATAGTATTCTTTTGCAGATTTATTTTCAGTTAAGGTGACAACACAACCAACCACTTTTGTGATTGGTTACTCGAAGGTGAAATCATAACAACCCTCTGTGGGATAGACCCGTACTCATGAGCTAGCTACGCTCGATGTGGGCACATGAGTTATAAATTCATTTTGAGCGTGAAACGACAGCGCGTCAGTGAACTAGTGGCATTATATTTGGTTTCTTTTGATGTTATTGATGAGAGAGAGTAGTGAAATGACTTATACATTAGAGATATGTGTTTCTATTTCTTTTTTCAATCATCGATATATACTATTGATTTAGGTTACATTACTTCAGAGTTTAGCTTGTTCAATCATTTCAATATTTATTTTTCAAGTATTCCACTGTGAAGAAAAATTACAGAGAACATTTTTATTGATTTCTCTAGTCAAAAAAATACTCCAATATCCAATGTGGTGAAGTTTGATTGTATTTTTTTATTTTTCAGACAAATTTATGCAATGCATGTGCTTCAAGAAAATATAAGTTCAATCTGCAAAAACATCAAATGCTTCTTCCTCAATCAAATTTAGACCAACCTCACCTCCTATAAGCTATCTTTTATTTTATGCTTTATTGTTCATTTAGATATATAAACAAACACTTGGATGGCACACATAAACACAATCTACGAGAACATCAAATGCTTAATTCTTTTCCAATCATCTATTTCCTCAACAAAAATAAGCAAACAACATACTAAGCACCAATTACAAAAAATATAATTAACTTCTGCAATCAATTAAACACCTACGTTGTTTAATTTTCGCAATACTTTCACCACCAATACATTTACATGACACAATATCCACCAACAAACCAAAACATGTCACAACTAAAATTCGAGTTGGGGGGACAACGGATGAGGTGGTGAGATAATCGCGACGACTATGGCTTCACCAGTGTGATGTGGAGAAAGGTGGGGATCGATTAAATCCAAATTAAAGGAGGGGATGGGGCGAGAGAGATAAAGAGAATGAGTATCAGTGCTTTGTTGTGCTGTTTTTGCTTTTTTCTTTATTTTTTATATTTAATTTAACCCGAATTGGGTATATGATCTGTCTAATGGTTTTCACACGTTAGACGGTCCTACAGGAGAGTTTCTCATCACAAAAATATCCTAACCTTTCATGAATAACAATTTAATACCTGATCTTTTTGAATTTACAACAAATCTATTTTGAATTTACAACAAATCTAGCATGCTATCAATTTTCGAACTTTCAATAGCTAACATGTATTTTTTGGTCCAAATTTAAATGACATGGAAAATCAGTCGCAATACATCATATTCATATTTCATGTCAACTATTTGAAATTTTAAAATTAAACCCATGCTAGTTTTGTGATAGTTTAAAATATTACGTATTGGATTATTATTTATAAAAGGTATAATGTTGTGAACCAGGTCGCCTAAAAACTGATATTAAACTTAAATTTAAAAATTAGTAGCTATTTTTTTTTTATCAAAAGTGAAATGACTATTTTTTATGAGCAGTTGTTGAAGATGCCATGCAGGATGCCATGCACGGGAATGCAGCAGCTGCATGCAGAAGATGTAGAAATGACTCAGGAGCAAAATCTGTCAGTCTGATTAAATAGTAAAAAGTAATTCTGAAAAAGAAATCTTGACTCGTCTTTCTTCTAACGACCTCTTCTTCATCTTGAGTCACATTGGTTCAATAGTACTCGAGCCAACGAGTCTCTCAGTATTTTCAGATTTCGTGTCTGAGGTCATTTGGACCTCGACATCGAATAAAACAGCTTTTAACCGAACTCGGAGTAACTTTTGCTGTATCCTTGCACTGAAATGGCTTCCATGCCTATAAATAGGACTTCACCCCCCCCTCCATTTTTCACCATTCCATCTTCATTTCTAAAATCTTAGAGAGAGGGAAAAGCTAGAGAGAGTTGAGATAATCTCAAAGTCGAGTGAGGGACATTCTACATGAGTGTTGCTCCGAGAGGACGAGTGGAGTGGCGTGGAAGGGATGCGGTGAGGGAAGGTGCTAGGGACACCATCGGGACGTAGCAGAGCCGCCACTGTGACTCGACGAGACGCCGAGCTAGCCACCTTCCTTTGACGCACTCGACTCCGTCCATTATTTCTTGTCGGCCTCGAACCCTATTTCTTTCTTGTCTTTAATTCCGTATTTCTTTCCGTCTATCGTTATTGTATTTCTCGGTATTGTGTTCTCGTTATAGCATTCTCGTTATTATTGATATTCTCGTTTATTTCATTTAAGTTCCATTTAAGTTTCATATTTAAATTCCATCGTTATTCTAAGTGTTCAAAGGAGATAGTCATGTTTATTCCGTTATAATGTCGGTTTTAAGTTTAAGCATGCTCGTTTCTATATTCTTCGAGTGTTGAGCAATGTTGGATTTTAATTCAGTTTCTATCAATTTTGTCGTCATAAAGTTATATCTTTGAAAAATCATAGTAAATGTGTGGAGCCTTATTTTAAGTTTAAAACATCGAGAAAAGGGAGAGGCGACCGAGTATTACCTCGACCAAAACTTGGAGCGAAGAATTTCATTGTCCGTGGGAGTGCACAGACCGTGCAAGAAGGGATTCCTTCTGCACGGCCCGTGCAAAGCTCTCGGCAGAACTTTCTGAAGAGCTAGCACGGACCGTGCAAGGACAGCACAACCCGTGCAAGGGTCTGCACAGACCGTGCTAAGCTTGCACGTGTTGGTTTTGTATACTAGAAGACTTGTCTTTGTATACTTTTCTGATGATATGATGATATGAAATGAAAGTTATTGCAGTCACTGTTTGCATTTAGATTATGTTCTATAATTGTTCTATGCAATGTTCCATATACTTACATTGTAGATGATATGGTATGGGGAGTCACACGGTAAGATCATATCATTAGAACCTTGTAATGTATTAAAAGAGCTCACGGCTTAGATGGTCCTGAACACACCATCGGTACACCGTAGAATAATCTGACAAGTTAGTTTATCTTGACTAACTGATTATTCTAGTACACTTATTGGTGTATTGAGGAGGATCACGATAGGATACTATTCACAGTCTCTGACCCAGTTACTGAGAGAATAAAGATCTACAGAGTTCGGGTTCTGAACTCATGTGATATTGGCGAGCTTATGTGTGCGTTATTTTTTACTTTGATTTATTAATGAGTAAGATCTTTTCATAGATCAAACTCGATATCTTGGGTAATAACAATGTATACATAGTGTCTCGAGCAATATGCATGAGTACCGTGTCCTGGTGCGCCAGGTTGATGATGTTCTCTTGAGGAAACACAAGTTCATGTTGAAACCCTGCAGGTGGAATTTATTCCTTACATGCAGATAAAGCTTGTGTGGTACTACTCAAGGTGTTAGATGTTAATTACTTATAGCTGTCAGAGGCTGACATAATTAATTAATGAACATTATATCTTAAACACGGGGAATAGCTGGACTAAAGGAGAAAACATATTCGTAAATATGTATTAAATTGGTAGGTCAATTTTACTTCTTTAGTGGAATAAAAGTAAAACTTAATTTATTTAATTATATCCTAGGTTTATTGGATATTGGATATTAAATAAATTAATGGCCAATTTAATATTCTTCTAGATCCCTGTTGTAGCTCAATTGACTGATAGTGGACTGGATATTGAACTTGAGATAGAGGCCCAAACCCAGTAGGGTTGGGAGTTGAATTTTCGGCCACCTCCCTTATAAATAGAGGAGGTGGGTTCAAAAATTGAAAGCATAAGAAATCAGCCCCTCTTCATCTCTCAAAGTTATCCACAGATTTCAGCCCACTCTGAATCTAGATACAGTCCGGGAATACAACAGAAGATCTTGAAGTAGAATCTGTGTTGGTCGAATTTTTGGAGATAAGTGGCGCCATTACCGTGTTCATTCAACAGCAAGATTAGATCTTTAAGTAGATTCATTTTCTATGTCTTTCACTTTATTAGATTCGAATCTGCTTTGCATGCTATTTGATTAGACTGTGATAAACATGCATGTTACATAAAATTATGATTTGCATGAACATGGATTAACAAATAACCAAATAGATCATGTGGTGGTTTAATTCAAAAAACCCCAACAGTGGTATCAAAGCCAGATTTTGGTATTGTTCTAGTATTAATCCGGGCATAAATTTGAATTACATAATTAAATTTATTGATAAATTTATGTTGTTTAAATTTTTAGATTTAATTGGCTATAAAATTCGATTTTATGGTGTTCAAAACTTGGATAAATTTTTGATGCAATTCGAAAATTTTAGTTTTGATGATCTTGGAATTTTCGGCCACCATGGATATGAATTTGGAATGATATTTGATGTTCTTCAAATTTCCAGATTTGTTCTTCATGGGGATCGAAAATTTGGAGTACAATTTTTTCGAAAATTGTTGTTAAAAATTCCCTAATTTTATTTCTAAATTTTCGGCCACTATAATTAAATTTGGATGGATTTTTGATCAACATCAAAATTTTCAGATTTAATTTGGATAGGGTTCGAAATATTAGTTGATTAGAATTTGGATAGGTAATTTTTTATGTATATCAAAAGTTACCTAATTCTAATCTAGATAAGTTTGAAAATAGAATTTTAAATTTGATAATTTTTGAAGTGGATCAAAATTTTCAGATTTTTATTCTTGTTATTTTCGAAACTTGTGCTTTTTTATTTGGAATGGTTTTTTGATTAATGTAAAAATTTCCAAATATGTTATTTTATGTAATTCTCGATAATTATTAAATTAATTTGGAATAGATTTTGATCAAAATCAAATTTTTAGATTTATTTATTAATGGGGGACAAAAATTATGGTCTTTGGATTAAGATTTGATATTATTTGATGTATATCTTAATTTACCTAATTTAAATCTAGATAGATTTGAAAATAGAATTTTAAATTTGGAAGAATTTGAAGTGGATCAATTTTTCAGATTTATTATTCTAGTAATTTTCGAAATTTATGGATTTTAAATTGGATAAGGTGATTTTGGATATATACAAATAATTATCAAAATCCTATTGTGATAAGAATTTGATTTTGGATAAGATTTGGAAGATTTTGGAGTGAATCAAATCTTCAAACCTTATCCTTAAAGATTTAGATTCTTGTGGATAATATTTGGATTAGATTTTGATTTATATCAATATGTCCAAGTATTATTTAATTAGGGTGGCTTGAAAATATTAAATAAATTTGGTAGATAATTTTAATTAATTTCCAGATTTATTTTAAGCATATTTTCGAAAACTATCAAGATATAAATTGGTGGATACTTATTTTAATTTTAAATTTTTATCTTGTGGATAATATCGAATTAATAAATTTAATTAATTGTAAAATTCGAATATTATTTAATATTCATGCATAGATATCATATGTTATTTTATGTGGATCATATAATAAATGATTGTTGGATTTGTAGATTGTGTTTGTTTGCAGGTTTACCAACTATCATGGCTTCTTTATTTTATGTGATGTATGTTTATGTTGAATGAATGTTGGCCGTATGCCGGTTTGGCTACGTGATTTTTATCCATGAAAAAATCCATGGATTAAGTCTAGGTTTTATTTTACGTTTTTTTAATGTAATAGATATAAAGTTGTTAGGCCGAGTTTTTGAGTTGTAATTTTTATTCTAACAATATTAGATTTTTCCTTTTCGAATAGATAGTCTGTATTGAATAAAGATCGGAGATCAACTCAAAGAAGGAAAGTAGTTCAGCACCAAGGTTCACCGGTTCACGTCCCGAAATCCTAAATGGAGCTAGGGTTTTCGGCGAGGCGCGGTGAAGGGGGCGGCGGCTAAGTCTGTTTCAGGAGCTGACTTTCCAGTTTTATCTCGTCAATCAACATGAGATATAAGCCATGATAGTTGGATTATTATTATTGCTTATTATGTTGAAGCATGCAATGGATGTTTATCATTTTATGTGATGTTTGCATGTTCGATAATGGGATAAAATGAAACCTCAAACATAAATAACTAAGTGGGAGAGATTCATACCAAAGTATGTAGAAATCTCATACGGTCTCCATTAAAATCTAGTTTAATTGAGAAGTGATGGGCATGCGCGTTGACATCGGTCTTTCTCCATATCAGATGTGTTATATCACAGATTTCTCTAGATATTAAATCTCTTAAATGGATAGTTGTAGAACACTATTAGAACTAACTGACTCCTCCATCTGGAGCAGTTAAATTCGAATAGTGATCTTGGTGCGAAGATAATGGTGTGCACACTTAGATGTAATTTATTGATAAACGTCCACACGATCGTGGCTTATCAGTTAGACGATTACATGACCGTGTTTATTATCCGGCTATTAATTTGCTTGTTGTAAGGAAACTCAACTGGAGGCAAATTAAAGATTTTATAACCTATTTAAAAATGAGATTTATAAACGTCCACACGATCGTGGCTTATAGAAATCTTTTTAAAATGTTGGTGGAAAAGTATATAATTTTTATGAGGTTTTTGATTATGTACTGTTTATCCTAAATAGTTTTGTGACTGTACTGCATGTTTTAATTTCAGTTATTTCATATCATCAATGACACTCTCCAATCTGTTCTCAATCCTTAAAGAAAACAAACTTGTCGGTGAAAACTAAAATGACTGGCTTCGTAACCTTAACTTGGTTCTTGTTGCTGAGGGACACAAGTTTGTACTTGAAGAGGTTTGTCCTCATATGCCAGATGAGGGTTCTGACGAAGCCCAAAAGGTTGCATATGATAAGTGGGTTAGGTCTAATGAGATAGCGTGTTGTTACATTCTGGCATCTATGTCAAGTGTGTTGCAACATCAGCATGAGCCTATGAAAACCGCTTATGATATCATGTACAATCTTAGGCAGCTATTCGGTCATCAGAACTGATCGGCACGTCATTTGGCAATGAAGAAACTAATGGATGGGAGAATGGCTGACTCCACACCTGTTAGAGATCACGTTCTCATGATGATGTGGTATTTATCAGCGATCGAGACCTTGGGTGGAGAACTGGATGCCGAGTCTCAAATCGACATTGTTCTTCATAGCTTATCTTTGAAGTTTGAGCAGTTCAGGCTGAACTTTAACATGATTAAAAGGGATGTCAGCCTCACCGAACTGCTCATAGATATTCAGGCGGCTGAATTTGTAACACCCCGTATTTCTGAATTTCAGATAAATAAGTTTTCTAATTATATTAGAAGACTAAATAATTAATTTGGAGCTAAATAAAGTAAAATCGATGTAAGATGCAACTCTAGGTGTCATTTTCTTGAAAATACGATCAAACAAAATTCGGGTTATGGTCGATATTAGACTCCGATGAAAGGGGTAAACCCGAGGAATCCACTGGTACTCCCAGAATTTTAATCCGAGGTAAATCGAGTTCCCGGCGGTTAAAAAGGTAAAAAGTAAAAAGGATGAATAGTGATTTTTGACTCATTTTTAATTTCGATCTTTTTCGAAATTTCTATCGTTATTCTGAGAAATTGTTCGGCAAGGTTACTCAATAGAAAACGAGCCAACGAATCCGCCGGTGTTCCCGAATTTCTAATCTGAGGTCAAACGAGCAAACGGTAGTGTCCGGAGCATCGTGAATAGTGATTTCCAGATGGCCGGAAAAAGGAATCTTTCTTCGTTCGTGTATCGAACGATCATATCGGCCGACCGTTTTTGGTCGACTTGATAGGAAATAAATCAAGGAATCTCCCGGTGTCCTTACTTTTTGTGTACGAGGTCAAATGAACTTTCCTTGCAATAAAGCAACTTATGAATAGTGTTTTTGAAAAAGTAATCGCGTTCAAACTAACTTTATCAGTATTTTATATCCGAAAAAGCAATACCCGACCCCCCCAAGCTTTGCCTATAAAAAGGGCAGCCCCCTTTCATTATTTTCCATCCCAAATCGAGTTAGCAATTCTAAATAGAAAGTGAGTCGAGCGTTCTTCGAGTGTTCTTGAGCGGAATCGTGGTTCGAGTGGAGTTTTGAGGTACGAATCGATTCGGGAAGGAGCCGGGAAGGAGGGACTACCGGCAGGGGGTAGCCACCAGTCGCCGGCCGCCGGAGCCGCCGCCGGAAATCGCCGCCGCCGCTGGGGTCGCCGCCAGCTGCCACCTTTCAGGAGCTCGTTTCGGTCCATTTCTCGTCCTTTTAATCTGAAATTTTATTATGTCGTGTATTTAAGTGTGCTCTACGTTTCGTCTTTTGACGCCGTCTCCATCCGGTGGCCGAAAACTGGCGAAATCACCGGAAAACGTGATTGGGTCATGAAAAACCGGCCAGAATCAGTTTTTCACCGTTTTCACCCATTTTCGCTTGTCGAATCGAAAAAGTTTGAACATGAAAGTTGCTCGAAAAATTATTCTCTATAAAACTGCCAAGTTTCGTAATTTTTCGACGAGTTTTGATGAATCTCAATTTTTAAAAGTAGACAGTTATTTTTATTTCGGAAGCATGTGTTATCGAAAAATTCTAAAACTTCTCAACTATAGGCCCTGGCATGTGTGGGATCATCCTAGATTAATTTCATAATTTTTGAATGGTTAAAAAGTGTCCTGGCGGATTTTCGATGTTAATCGAGTAAAATGGCAAATTTTGGAAAGAGACCTCTGTCAAATATTTTTAGCCCAATAAATCAAGAATATTATTTTGGAATTTTCATCCTTGTGTGTCGAGTTTATACGAGGTCGTTAGAGTCGCGCAATCTATTTTTGAATAGAATAATATTAAATATATATATATATATATAGATAAATGCTCCAAATATAGTAGATAAATTCCGAAAATTATTGTAGTTGTTCTAAGGCATGCACCAACATTGTAGGACCCGTGGAGCCCGTTGGAAGGAAGGACGCAAACCCGAAAGCTGTCGTACCGCCGCCTGCTCGTCAGCAAGGTGGGTTTATTTTAAAGAATAAATACAATTTAAGAGTAATAACTCTTTAGAAGCATGATAGACAACTTAGAAATATCCAAATAAATATTTTATGCTCCATCTGTTTAACGTCGCTGTTATAGGAGGAATTATAGAATATTGTTACGCTATGAGATAGGATATTATTGAAATACTGTTGAAATATTGTTAGAATATTATTGAAATATTGTTGGGATACTGTGACTAGGATATGAGAATACTTATGGAATAGTTGTATAAGCATGATTAAGCTATGATTTAATTGCTAAGTTTTATGAGATATTATTGAATGATGTTGAACTTAGCTGAGATAGGCTTGTGCTAGAATCTTGGATTTTGTAGTGCAAGTAATTATTAAGCATAGGCAGGACTGTACACCCCTGCAGCTGTGATATTATCACTAAAGGTGTCACTGTGAGGTAACCCCGCACATACACTGTGACTGGATGTCACTACAAGGAGTCACTGCTAGGTGATCCCTAGCATACTCAGGGTCAATGCTAGGTAGCCCCTGGTATACTCTCCTCGGAATAGCGAGGTAACCCCTCCCTTTTCCTACCAGCAGCATGCTACTTAGTGAAGTAGACGACAGACTGGCCAAAAGGGATCCCAAAGGAGAAGAAAAAGTTTGCAGATATGGAAATGGCTTTTGCGTTTTGCTTCCTATATGCTGTGTATTATTTTTGGATATTTCATATTTTAAATTGAGTTCGAAACTTACCCAGTGAGTGCATTAGTACTCATACCCAACTCTTTTCAAAATGTTTTCAGGTTGAGATGCCGAGGTTGGTGATGTGAGCTGATGGCGGGGTTGACTGAGATGCCTCTTATCTGGTTATCTGAATAAATTAGTTCCGCTCTGTTTCTGCTGAATACTCTGATAATCGTATCTAGTATTTGAAATACGAACTTGATTATAGCATGTCCAAAATCTACTAGTACAATGATGCCTATTCTAAATAAATATTTGCTTAAGGAATGAAGCCCTTTTTATTGAAATACCAACTGTTCCTTTATTCGCTTTGACCTATGAAAAGGTCCCTTTGAATCGCATGTTGGTATCTGTTTACTTTTCTGTCGACCTATGAATGGGTCTTACGTGCTTTGATTCCGTCTTATAAAAAGGACATTCTTTGTCAAACTCTGATAAATAGATCATTACTTGTTGGTATCTGTTTATTGCTTTATTCTGTCCATGTACGGATTATTAAATGTCCTATCATCTCAAAATACACTCTTATAAGCCGTTATTAAACGGGGATTTGCTCTAGTTACAGAGGTTATGTTGCCCAAATTTCTGGGGAATATAACCTATTCTTGCTTCCAATAACTATTTAATTTAACTAATAATTATTCCAAATCCTATTCTTTTTAGGTGACACCCCCGTCCTCCATTTATTATCCTTCTCGGGACTGGGGCGTTACAGAATGGTATCAGAGCCAGGTTGCAACTCTGCAGACCTGTCTCTTATTTGAATACTTGTCTATATGCCCATTTTAATTGATTAGTTCTAAAAGATCTAACTCAACAACCCACAGCCCATCATCACCTCGCATCCTCAACAAAATCGAGGTATGATAGAATAGAAAATTTTTAGTTGTGGCTATAACTTTTGAAATACAGGAAGAGGTGGAAAATTTTTGAGGTAAGCAAGAGGAATTGGTATGAGGAATACCGTGAAATTCAAAGTGAAATTTACTCGGGTAAGCATAAGTCTAGTGGTTAAAAACATGAGGTCGACAGGACTAGTCAAAAGACAAAGTTAAAATAACTCCCAAAATATTTCCCAGGTTCTTTTAAATACAGTATTGAAAATTTCACTTCCAAAAGCATGAATAAAATATTTGTATGGATTTGAAACTTGAACACAAGTTCAGAGAAAACTTCTCTATTTGGAAAGAATAAGTCTACTGCAAGCATGATGTTATTGAATGTAGTAGGACATAGCCTATAGCATGCTAAAACTCAGGATGACTTTTAAGTCTCCTATAAGTCGCTCAGACTTAGACTGATTAAGTTATCCCTTTTCAGATGGCCGGTAGACATACCACCCCCCGTAAAAGTACGAATGTTCGGCAGTAACTCCGCGATAGGGTCGATAGGTTCCGAGAGCTGACAAGGCAAGAGAGAGAGCAACTGCCAGCCTACGTAGGGAGGTTCCTTGTAACATGGGCACGAGTGGCTGGAGGCCAAGGCGTAGCTGAGCTAGAAGCATGCTACCGCCTCATAGAGAATCTGCCAGAGGAATGGGAACCTCTCGCCAAGAGGATCTTGCTGGATACGATCATGCGCGACCCTTTAACCTTTGTCGAGACCGGAAGCTTATCCATGTTCACAGCTGCACTTCTCTCACACTGGATTGATCGCAAGGGATTCATGCCGCCCCTGGCCAACCAAATAGCTGCTGCCCGTGCTGAGCATACCTTTGTGGTGGAGGTTGAGATGGCGAGATCCACGTTTGCACGCCCCCCCACCGCCCCGTGTTCATGTTCCAGGAGATCAGGGGGCCGGACCATCCAACGCCCGCATAGTGGACCTGACTGAGTCCTTGTACTCCAACCACCCGGGATCTCCGGTGTACACCCCTACTGCTTTTGCACTACCTGACCCAAGACCATGCCTGTATCGCACCAGCTTGGATAGCAGTCTTCTGAGGATGCTCGAGGTCCCAAATCTCGATGATCTTGAGGAGCATGACCCGAACATTGGGTGGCGCCGTCCGGAGTAGTCGTCTAATGATCTAGCGGTATAGGTCAATAATGTCAGATGTTAGGACATATTGACTAATGTATGTACATTTGATGTATTCCAGTACAGTATGAACACTCTAGATCAGTGATGGCATTTTTCAATTGGCCATCTTGACTAACTATTTTGGGAAACTATTCATTAAGTTCCCAAATCGGATGTATAAGTTGCTACCATATTTGATGCCTAATATTATCAAGTCCTCCAAGGTGGGGCAATTTTCCCTTATTCGGATATAAGCTCTTTCACAACTCTTTATTAATTCCTATCTCAAAACCCGAATTTCGTTCCAAAATTTTGAGAATCACAATAGGCTTCTCTCATAAATAAGTAAGCTTGTCACTTCATTTGAATTACTACAAACTCAAAATTTTCCTATAAAAATGACTTTGAGGATAAATTAATTCCTTACTTACCTAAAGAGAATGCTTGAAAGACCTCACTTAGATGCACTTATCTTCTTCAAATAAATGCAACATTGATTGTTAAAGCTGGAATATAAAGACTTATAAAGAAACTCGATGTTTTACAGTATGCCTGCGAGAAGAGCTCAGGCTATGAATGAGGAACAACAAGGTGAAGCTGCACCTGCTCCTGTCCTTCGAGCAGAAAGCATGTTTCTAAAGCATAATCCTCCATCCTTTAATGGATTAGGCGATCCGATGGACGCAGAAAAATGGGTTCGTTCGCTTGAACGAATCTTCGATTTCATATCTTGTGAGGATAAGGAAAAGCTCAGTTGTGCTATGTTCATGCTGATTGAAGATGCCGACTACTGGTGGGAGTCGGTAAGGTGAACTATCTCTCCAGAGCAATGGGAGGACTATGGATGGGAAGACTTCAAGTATGATTTGTATCAAAAGTACATCCCAGAATGCTACAGAGAAGAAGAGAAAGAGATGGAATTCTGGAACCTTAGGCAAGGGAAGAAAACTGTGACTGAATATGACATGGAATTCAATCAACTGTCAAGGCATGCTCCACATCTGGTGGACACTGACCGAAAGAAAGCCCATAAGTTCAGAAAGGGACTAAGGTCTGACATTGGAGTGGCCCTTGCAGGCCAGGAAGAAATGACGTATGCTCGAACCTTAGGACGAGCAATGAATATCGAGGCTATTCTTCCGAGGGAAATGATTCAACCATCATTGACTGCTGCAGACCCTAAAGGAAAAAGAAAATAGAATGAAGGAGGTCGACGCGATGATAAGGGGAAAAGGCCTCAATGGCAAGGAGGTGCTCCTTCAGTTCCCCAGAGTCGCCCTAATCAACCCCTCGGAATAAAGCTTTGCCCTAAGTGCAACAGATGGCACGTTGGAGCCTGTCGAGTTGGAGGAACAGGCTATTACAGTTGTGGAGAGGAGGGGCACTTTGCTAGGGACTGCCCGAGATGGACTGGAGGAAGACCGTAGCCGCAGCAGCAGCAACCATAACAACATCAGCCACAGCGCCAGTACCAAGGGACCCAGTAGCGGCCTTCCAAGGAAGGCCACAAGGGCCAAACCATGGGAATAACCCGAGGCCTAACCAAGGTGGGAACCAAGGACCTAACATGGGGCAGAGACCTCCTCAGCAGGCAAGGACATATGCCCTCAACTAGCAACAGGCTGCCAAAGCACCGGGTAACTTGGCAGGTATGATTGCAATATCAGATACCCCTGTGTTAGCCCTATTTGATACTGGAGCATCATATTCCTTCATATCTGAATCTGCTTGTAAGAAGTTAAAGTTGAATCAGGATAGAGCTCTTGATCCACTTAAGATTAGCATTCCCTCAGGAAAGAAAATGTTATCTAGAACCGTTTGCTCGAACTTAGAACTGAACATAGAAGGCGAATCATTTAAATCCGATCTTTATGTAATAAAGATTCAAGATTTCGACGTAATCCTAGGAATGGATTGGTTAGCCTCGGCGCATGCAATGATAGATTGTCTGGGAAGAGAGATTGTGTTCCAACCACCAGGAAAACCAGAGACGAGAATTTATGGATTAAGGCTTGGAGCAAGGGTTCCAGTTATATCAGCCATGAAGGCAGCAAAGCTTCTAAAAGAAGGGAAATGCCAAGCGTTTTTGGTAAACCTGGCACAAGGTGAAAAGAAAGAGATGACTCTAGAAGAAGTACCAATAGTACGAGAATATCCAGATGTGTTTCCAAAGGATTTACCAGGCTTGCCACCGGACAGACAAGTAGAGTTTACAATCGATTTGGAGCCGGGAGCCGCTCCAATTTCAAAAGCACCCTACAGAATGGCACCAAAGGAGCTGCAAGAACTCAAGGTACAACTCCAAGAGTTGTTAGATCTAGGTTTTATACAACCCAGTGTGTCACCATGAGGAGCTCCAATCTTGTTTGTGAAGAAGAAGGACGGCACATTGAGAATGTGCATTGATTATAGGGAGCTGAACAAGTTAACCATTAAGAATCGATATCCCCTCCCAAGAATAGATGATATCTTCGATCAACTAAAGGGATCAAGAGTGTTCTCAAAGAAAGACCTGAGGTCGGGGTACCATCAGTTGAAAATTAGAAAGCAAGATGTTCCCAAGACAGTATTTCGAACTCACTATGGACATTATGAGTTCACAGTAATGCCGTTTGGATTGACAAATGCTCCAGCAGTGTTCATGGATTTAATGAACAGAGTATTCCATCCCTATTTAGATAAGTTTGTACTGGTATTTATTGATGATATACTAGTATATTCAAGGGGCGATGAAGAACACCAAGATCACTTAAGGACAGTGCTGGAGACCTTGAGAAAAGAAAGGTTGTATGCCAAATTCAGCAAGTGTGAATTTTGGCTGAAAGGAGTGATGTTTTTGGGACACATAGTATCAGTTGAAGGAATTAAGGTGGATCCAGTCAAGATAGAGGCTGTAAGCAATTGGAAGCCCCCAAGGAACGTGAATGAGATAAGAAGTTTCCTTAGACTAGCTGGATACTATCGAAGATTCATAGAAGGATTCTCAAGGATGTCCAAACCCATGACGCACCTACTCAAGAAAGGAACCAAATTTATTTGGTCGAAAGAGTGTGAAGAAAGTTTCCAAGCACTCAAGGAAAAATTAACCATAGCCCCCGTACTAGCAATTCCTGAAGGGAATGAGAACTTTGTGGTTTACACTGATGCGTCGAAAAGGGGATTGGGATGCGTACTGATGTAAAGAGGGAAAGTGATCGCCTATGCATCACGCCAGTTAAAAGTTCATGAGCAAAACTATCCCACCCATGACCTGGAGGTCGCTGCAATCGTGCATGTGTTAAAAATTTGGAGACATTACCTGTATGGAGCAAAGTGTGAGATATATTCAGATCACAAGAGTCTCAAATATTTCTTTGAGCAAAAAGATCTGAATATGAGGCAAAGAAGATGGTTGGAATTAGTCAAAGACTATGATTGCTCCATTCACTACCACTCCGGCAAGGCTAATGTGGTAGCTGATGCTCTAAGTCGTAAGAATAGAGCCGAGTTGGGTTATGTTCTAACCAAAAAGGAGGAACTCCTTAGGGAATTCAAGAAATTAAGGATTGAAGTGTTAGAACCACCCAACACTATTGAAGGACAAATCATGGCTCTGGTAACCAAACCAGACTTGAGAAAGAGGATCATCGAGGCACAAAGGGGGGATGCACATCTCGAGAAGATGAGAGTGACAGCTCGATCTGAAGATCCAAAGGACTTCACTGAGGCACCGGATAATGCATTACTCTTCAAGGGGAGAGTGTGTGTGCCCAGTAATGAGGAATTGAAAGAAGAAATCATGAGTGAAGCTCATGATACTCCATATACAGCTCATCCAGGAAGTACTAAGATGTACAAGGATCTAAAAGGCAACTTCTGGTGGAGTAACATGAAAAGAGAGATAGCAGCATTTGTGGAGCGATGTTTGAGTTGCCAACAAGTTAAGGCACTACACCAGAAACCTTCAGGGTTGTTACGACCTTTGGAAATCCCAGAATGGAAATGGGATCACATCAACATGGATTTCGTGATTGGATTGCCAAGGTCAACTCGTGGGAACACAGCGATATGGGTAATCATGGATCGGTTATCCAAGGTAGCGCACTTCATAGAAGTAAAGATGACTTCAGGACTAAACCAACTTGCCCAGATCTATGTAAAGGAGATAGTACGATTGCATGGAGTGCCTGTCTCGATCACTTCCGATCGAGATACCCGGTTTACCTCCCGATTCTGGAAAAGCTTACAAGAAGCCATGGGTACTAAGTTGAATTTTAGTACGGCTTTTCATCCCCAGACAGACGGACAGTCCGAAAGGACTATTCAAATTCTAGAAGACATGCTTAGGGGAGTAGTTGCCGATCATGGAGGGAGTTGGGAGGAACTACTACCTTTGGTAGAATTCGCCTACAACAATAGTTACCAATCATCGATTGGAATGGCCCCATATGAAGCATTGTACTGAAAGAAATGTAGATCACCCCTGTATTGGGATGAGGTAGGGGAAAGAAAGATGCTTGGGCCAGAAATCGTGTAGCAAACGATCGAGAAGATTGAGCAAATCAGAGGACGGATAAAAGAAGCTCAAGATAGACAAAAGTCCTATGCAGATAACAGAATGAGTGAGTTGAGCTTTGAGGTAGGCGAAAGGGTCTTCCTGAAGGTATCCCCAACCAAGGGAGTCGTTCGTTTTGGCAAACGAAACAAGCTGAGGCCTAGATTCATTGGACCCTTTGAAATCCTTGAAAGAATAAATGAAGTGGCTTATAGGTTGGCCTTACCACCCAACCTGAATAACGTACATGATGTGTTTCATGTCTCGATGCTAAGGAAGTACGTGTTTGATCCCAAACACGTGATCAGAAAGGAAGACATTGTGCTGAACGAAGATCTCGCATACGAAGAAAAACCCTAGGCGATACTTGATCGAAAAATTCAAAAGCTCAGAAATAAGGAAATTAGCATAGTAAAGGTTTTGTGGAATCATCATGGATCAGAAGAAGCCACGTGGGAGCTAGAATCCGAGCTACTCAAGAGATACCCTGATACTCCTTATCAAGGTAAGCAAATTTCGGGACGAAATTTTTTTTAAGGGTGGTAGGATGTAACACCCCGTATTTTTGAATTTCAGATAAAGAAGTTTTCTAATTATATTAGAAGACTAAAGAATTAATTTGGAGCTAAATAAAGTAAAATCGATGTAAGATGCAACTCTAGGTGTCATTTTCTTGAAAATACGATCAAACAAAATTCGGGTTATGGTCGATATTAGACTCCGATGAAAGGGGTCGACCCGAGGAATCCGCTGGTACTCCCGGAATTTTAATCCGAGGTAAATCGAGTTCCCGGCGGTTAAAAAGGTAAAAAGTAAAAAGGATGAATAGTGATTTTTGACTCATTTTTAATTTCGATCTTTTTTGAAATTTCGATCGTTATTCCGAGAAATTGTTCGGCAAGGTTACTCAATAGGAAACGAGCCAACGAATCCGCCGGTGTTCCCGGATTTTTAATCTGAGGTCAAACAAGCAAACGGTAGTGTTCGGAGCGTCGTGAATAGTAATTTCCAGATGGCCGGAAAAAGGAATCTTTCTTCGTTCGTGTATCGAACGACCATATCGGCCGACCGTTTTTGGTCGACTTGATAGGAAATAAATCAAGGAATCTCCCGGTGTCCTTACTTTTTGTGTACGAGGTCAAATGAACTTTCCTTGCAATAAAGCAACTTATGAATAGTGTTTTTGAAAAAGTAATCGCGTTCAAACTAACTTTATCAGTATTTTATATCGGAAAAAGCAATACCCGACCCCCCTAGCTTTGCCTATAAAAAGGGCAGCCCCCTTTCATTATTTTCCATCCCAAATCGAGTTAGCAACTCTAAATAGAAAGTGAGTCGAGCGTTCTTCGAGTGTTCTTGAGCGGAGTCGTGGTTCGAGTGGAGTTTTGAGGTACGAATTGAGTCGGGAAGGAGCCGGGAAGGAGGGACTGCCGGCAGGGGGCAGCCACCAGTCGCCGGCGCCGCCACCTTCCAGGAGCTCGTTTCGGTCCATTTCTCGTCCTTTTAATCTGAAATTTTAGTATGTCGTGTATTTAAGTGTGCTCTACGTTTCGCCTTTTGACATTGTCTCCATCCGGTGGCTGGAAACCGGCGAAATCGGCCAGAATCAGTTTTTCACCGTTTTCACCCATTTTCGCTCATCGAATTGCAAAATTTTGAACATGAAAGTTGCTCGAAAAATTATTCTCTATAAAACTGCCAAGTTTCGTAATTTTTCGACGAGTTTTGATGAATCTCGATTTTTAAAAGTAGACAGTTATTTTTATTTTGGAAGCATGTGTTATCGAAAAATTCTAAAACTTCTCAACTATAGCCCTGGCATGTGTAGGATCATCCCAGATTAATTTCATAATTTTTGAATGGTTAAAAAGTGTCCTGGCGGATTTTCGATGTTAATCGAGTAAAATGGCAAATTTTGGAAAGAGACCTCTGTCAAATATTTTTAGCCCAATAAATCAAGAATATTATTTTGGAATTTTTATCCTTGTGTGTCGAGTTTATACGAGGTCGTTAGAGTCGCGCAATCTATTTTTGAATAGAATAATATTAAATATATATATAGATAAATGATCCAAATATAGTAGATAAATTCCGAAAATTATAGTAGTTGTTCTAAGGCATGCACCAACATTGTAGGACCCGTGGAGCCCGTTGGAAGGAAGGAAGCAAACCCAGAAGCTGTCGTACCGCCGCCTGCTCGTCAGCAAGGTGGGTTTATTTTAAAGAATAAATACAATTTAAGAGTAATAACTCTTTAGAAGCATGATAGACAACTTAGAAATATCCAAATGAATATTTTATGCTCCATCTGTTTAACGTCGCTGCTATAGGAGGAATTATAGAATATTGTTACGCTATGAGATAGGATATTATTGAAATACTGTTGAAATATTGTTAGAATATTATTGAAATATTGTTGGGATACTGTGACTAGGATATGAGAATACTTATGGAATAGTTGTATAAGCATGATTAAGCTATGATTTAATTGCTAAGTTTTATGAGATATTATTGGATGATGTTGAACTTAGCTGAGATAGGCTTGTGCTAGAATCTTGGATTTTGTAGTGCAAGTAATTATTAAGCATAGGCAGGACTGTACACCCCTGCAGCTGTGATATTATCACTAAAGGTGTCACTGTGAGGTAACCCCACACATACACTATGACTGGATGTCACTATAAGGAGTCACTGCTAGGTGATCCCTAGCATACTCAGGGTCAATGCTAGGTAGCCCCTGGTATACTCTCCTCGGAATAGCGAGGTAACCCCTCCCTTTTCCTACCAGCAGCATGCTACTTAGTGAAGTAGACGACAGACTGGGCAAAAGGGATCCCAAAGGAGAAGAAAAAGTTTGCAGATATGGAAATGGCTTTTGCGTTTTGCTTCCTATATGCTGTGTATTATTTTTGGATATTTCATATTTTAAATTGAGTTCGAAACTTACCCAGTGAGTGCATTAGTACTCATACCCAACTCTTTTCAAAATGTTTTCAAGTTGAGATGCCGAGGTTGGTGATGTGAGCTGATGGCGGGGTTGACTGAGATGCCTCTTATCTGGTTATCTGAATAAATTAGTTCCGCTCTGTTTCTGTTGAATACTCTGATAATCGTATCTAGTATTTGAAATACGAACTTGATTATAGCATGTCCAAAATCTACTAGTACAATGATGCCTATTCTAAATAAATATTTGCTTAAGGAATGAAGCCCTTTTTATTGAAATACCAACTGTTCCTTTATTCGCTTTGACCTATGAAAAGGTCCCTTTGAATCGCATGTTGGTATCTGTTTACTTTTCTGTCGACCTATGAATGGGTCTTACGTGCTTTGATTCCGTCTTATGAAAAGGACATTCTTTGTCAAACTCTGATAAATAGATCATTACTTGTTGGTATCTGTTTATTGCTTTATTCTGTCCATGTACGGATTATTAAATGTCCTATCATCTCAAAATACACTCTTATAAGCCGTTATTAAACGGGGATTTGCTCTAGTTACAGAGGTTATGTTGCCCAAATTTCTGGGGAATATAACCTATTCTTGCTTCCAATAACTATTTAATTAACTAATAACTATTCCAAATCCTATTCTTTTTAAGTGACACCCCCGTCCTCCATTTATTATCCTTTTCGGGACCGGGGCGTTACAGAATTGCTCCAAAAGAGCGATCCTCAGGCCCACATAGCTGAAAAAGGGGCGTCGTCTTCTGGTAGAAAAAGGAAGAAGAGAAATGCACCTAAAAAGACTGCAGATGAGACGCCTAAGGTGAAGAAACCAAAGGCAAAGATTCCTCCTAAGGAGTTCAAGTCAAAGACTAAGTGCTTCAAGTGCGGCCAACCAGGTCACTGGAAGGCGGCGTGTCCTAACAAGAAGAAGAAGAGAGGTACATCTCACACTCTGGTTGTAGAAACATGTTTAGCAACTTGTTCTATCCAGTCATGGGTAGTAGATATTGAAGCTACTGATCATGTTTGCATGTCTTTACAGGGGTTCCTGGTAAAAAGACAGCTGAGTGAAGATGAGATCACCGTCTACATGGGTAATGCTACAAGAGTGGCGGCTGTTGCAGTGGGAGACATTGTTTTACCTTTCAATAATGATAGAGCTTTGATTTTGAAAGATTGTCTTTATGTGCCTGGTTTTAGGCGAAACTTAATTTCAGTTTCTAAATTGATTATGGATGGATATTCTGTTTCTTTTGATAACAAAGTAGTTATCTTTAGTGGTAAACATTTTATCTGTTCTGGCACATTAGATGGACACTTATACTTTCTTAAACCAACTGAAAACACTACGCAAAGACAACTGTTGAATACATCGATCATAAACCCTAACAAGAGAAAAGAACCTTCAGAATTAAATCAAACCTATCTTTGGCATCTAAGGCTAGGTCATATTAACCTTAAGAGGATACAAAGGCTTGTAAATGATGGACCATTGTCTTCTTTGGTACTGGAATCATTTCCTTTGTGTGAATCCTGTTTGGAAGGTAAAATGACCAAGCGTCCTTTCCAGTTAAAAGGAAATAGATCCGAAGGGATATTAAATTTGATTCACTCTGACCCTGTGCGGCCCTATGTCAGTTCAAGCTCGAGGAGGGTTCGAGTATTTCATCACTCTCATTGATGATTACTCTAGATATGGTTATATCTACTTGTTATGCTGCAAGTCTGAATGCTTTGAGAAATTCAAAGAGTTCAAGGCAGAAGCAGAGAAACGAACAGATAAAAGTATTAAGTCACTACATTTTGATCATGGTGGCGAGTACCTCTCAAGTGAATTTAGGGATTACATGGCAGAGAATGGGATTACCTCCCAGTTGACTGCGCTTGGAATGCCACAACAGAATGGTGTGGTGGAAAGAAGGAATCGTACACTGTTAGAGATGGTTAGATCGATAATGAGTTATTTTGAGTTGCCCATTTCATTCTGGGGATATGCCCTGGAAACGGCAGCCTATATTCTTAACTTGGTTCTGTCAAAATCAGTTCCTTCTACGCCCACATAATTATGGACTAGACGAAAGCCCAGTTTGAAGCATATTCGGATTTGGGATAGTCCAGCACACGTGCTGGACAAGGAAACTGATAAGTTGGCTCCTCGTACTGATGTAAGGTTGTTCGTTGGATCCTAAAGGAATGAAAGGTGGTTTGTTTTATAGTCCTAAGGATCAGAAGATCATTGTCAGCACCAATGCTCGATTCTTAGAGGAAGACTATGTCATAAACCACAAACCAAGGAGTCAAATCATCCTTGAGGAGTTAAGGGGGGGATCGAATCTTACACTAGTTGTACAAAAAGAGGAACCACCAAACACTGCACAACGTGTCACAAAAGTACAGGAACTACCTCATCGCAGTGGGAGGGTTGTACGCCAATCTAATAGATTCATTGGTCTGGGAGAGGCTTCAGATTTCCTAGAGGGACTAAATGAATTGGATCCTAGGACATATGACGAGGCAATTCGAGATAAAGATGCAAATTCTTGGAAAACTGCAATGGAATCTGAGATTGGATCTATGGATCACAATCAAGTCTGGGAGCTCGTAGAACCACGAGATAGGATAAACCCATTGGGTGTAAGTGGATCTACAAGCACAAGAGAGGAGCTGACAGAAAGGTTGAAACCTTCAAAGCTAGACTGGTGGTGAAAGGGTATACTCAGAAAGAAGGGATCGATTATGAGGAAACCTTTTCACCGGTAGCCATGCTTAAGTCAATCCGAATTCTCTTGTCAATTGTCGCTTATTTGGATTATGAGATCTGGCAGATGGATGTCAAGACATCTTTTCTAAATGGAAGTCTTGAAGAAAACATTCACATGAAACAACCCGAGTGATTCATTGCTAAGGGCCAAGAGCACTTGGTGTATAAGCTTAAGATATCCATTTATGGACTTAAGCAGGCATCGAGATCTTGAAACATCCGATTTGAGGAGGTTATCCAGTCATATGGATTCGTGCAAAGTCCGGATGAGAGCTGCGTGTACAAGAAATGTGATGGAAACGTAGTGGCATTCTTCGTACTTTATGTTGATGACATCTTGCTTATTGGAAACAGTAAGAAGGAGTTGTCAAACATTAGGGTGTGGTTGTCTAAGCAGTTCGATATGAAGGATCTGAGTGAAGCCGGACATGTCCTTGGCATCAAGATCATTCGAGATCACCAGAAAAGGATGTTATGTCTGTCCGAGGTGACTTATATCGATACAGTGCTAGATAGGTTTAGCATGTAAGATTCCAAGAAAGGTTTTATACCTTACAGCCATGGAATTCATCTATCCAAGGAAATATGTCCCCAAACACAGTCTGAGATAGAGGAAATGAAAAAAGTACCATATGCTTCGGCTATGGGAAGTTTGATGTATGCTATGCTATGCACTAGGCCTGATATATGCTATGATGTAGGCATGGTAAGCAGATATCAGTCTAACCTTAGACAAGGTCACTGGACTGCGGTCAAAAACATTCTCAAGTACCTTAAAAGGACTCGAGACTACATGTTGGTTTTTCGCTCTGATAGTCTAGTGCCTTTAGGTTAAACGGACTCAGATTTTCAAACTGATAAAGATCAGAGTAAGTCTACCTCGGGCTATGTGTTTACATTAGGAGCTGGAGCTTTCGCATGGAGGAGCATTAAGCAGAAATGCATTGCGGATTCCACCATGGAAGCCGAGTATGTAGTTGTCTCTGAAGCTGCAAAAGAGGCTGTCTGACTCCGTGGGTTTTTAGAGGGCTTGGGCGTGGTTCCTAGTTTGCCTAAGACTATCACGATATACTGTGATAATTCTGATGCAGTGGCAAACTCGAAGGAACCTAGAGCTCACAATTTAAGTAAACACATAGAGAGAAAGTACCATTTTATACGAGAAATCATTAAGAGAGAAGACGTGGCGGTGGTCAAGATTGCATCGGAGGACAACCTGGCTGATCCATTCACAAAGAGCCTGCCGGCTAAGACCTTTGATGGTCACATGGAGAAAATGGGAGTGAGATGCAGACCTAGGGGCGCAGTTTGAGTTGATAGTTTTGATTGGAGAGTTAGCCAGTTAGTTTTTATGCTTGAAAGACGTGCTTCAAGTATAAATGGGAGATTGTTGGTTTTGTATACTAGAAGACTTGTCTTTGTATACTTTTCTGATGATATGATGATATGAAATGAAAGTTATTGCAGTCACTGTTTGCATTTAGATTATGTTCTATAATTGTTCTATAAAATGTTCCATATACTTACATTGTAGATGATATGGTGTGGGGAGTCACACGGTAAGATCATATCATTAGAAATTTGTAATGTATTAAAAGAGCTCACGGCTTAGATGGTCCTGAACACACCATCGGTATACCGTAGAATAATCTGACAAGTTAGTTTATCTTGACTAACTGATTATTCTAGTACACTTGTTGGTGTATTGAGGAGGATCGCGATAGGATACAATTCACTGTCTCTGACCCAGTTACTGAGAGAATAAAGATCCACAGAGTTCGGGTTCTGAACTCATGTGATATTGGCGAGCTTATGTGTGCATTGTTTTTTACTTTGATTTATCAATGACTAAGATCTTTTCGTAGATCAAACTCGATATCTTGGGTAATAACAATGTATACATAGTGTCTCGAGCAGTATGCATGAGCACCATGTCCTGATGCGCCAGATTGATGATGTTCTCTTGAGGAAACACAAGTTTATGTTGAAACCCTGCAGATGGAATTTATTCCTTACATGATAAAGCTTGTGTGGTACTACTCAAGGTGTTAGATGTTAATTAATTATAGCTGTCAGAGGCTGACATAATTAATTAATGAACATTATATCTTAAACACGGAGAATGGCTGGATTAAAGGAGAAAACATATTCGTAAATATGTATTAAATTGGTAGGTCAATTTTACTTCTTTAGTGGAATAAAAGTAAAACTTAATTTATTTAATTATATCCTAGATTTATTGGATATTGGATATTAAATAAATTAATGAGCCAATTTAATATTCTTCTAGATCCTTATTGTAGCCCAATTGACTGATAGTGGACTGGATATTGAACTTGAGATAGTGGCCCAAACCCAGTAGGGTTGGGAGTTGAATTTTCAGCCACCTCCCCTATAAATAGAGGAGGTGGGTCTGAAAATTGGAAGCATAAGAAATCAGCCCCTCTTCGTCTCTCAAAGTTATCCACAGATTTCACAATCCTATCTAGTAGATTTTAGCCCACTCTGAATCTAGATACAGTCCGGGAATACAACAGAAGATCTTGAAGTAGAATTTGTGTTGGTCGAATTTTTGGAGATAAGTGGCGCCATTACTGTGTCCATTCAATAGCAAGATTAGATCTTTAATCTTGTCCACAGACCGTTTATTGTTTTGTAAGTAGATTCGTTTTCTATATCTTCCGGTTTATTAGATTCGAATCTGCTTTGCATGCTATTTGATTAGACTGTGATAAACATGCATGTTACATAAAATTATGATTTGCATGAACATGGATTAACGAACAACCAAATAGATCCTGCGGTGGTTTAATTCGAAAAAACCCCAACAGCAGGGCCCGTGTCGAAAAGTCGGGAAAGTATATTCCTGATTCAATAAATAGCACGACCCGTGCAAGGAGGTTAGCAAGGCCCGTGCAAGGCCATTTTTGAAACTTTTTGTTTGATTTAAAGTGTATTCTAATCTCGAGTCTTCCAAATTCTCGTGTTTTATAAAGGTTCTATAGTTGTGCAATCTGTATATTAACAATGCCTTCTTGCATGACACACTGTCTGATGAGATTTCCATGAATATTCTATAGGGATATACAAAAAGGAAATCTAGTGAAGTTTTCAGACTCATTAAAGCCTCTATGGGTTGAAGCAAGCTTCAAGGGAATAGAATCAGGAATTTTGTAAGCACTTATTTCATCTTGGGTTTACTCAATCTAAAAATGATCATTGTTTGTTCACTAAACGATCTGGGATTAGTTTTCTTGCTCTTTTGGTATATGTTGGTAACATTCTCCTCATTGGTCCTTCTCTTGAGCTAATTAATGACATTAAATCCTCTTTACATGCTAAGTTCACTATTAAGGACTTAGGAGAGGCCAACATTTTTCTTCTTGGCCCTTCTCTTAAGTTAATTGATGACATCAAATCCTCTTTGCATGCTAAGTTCACTATTAAGGACTTAGGGAAGGCCAGGTATTTTTTAGGGATGGAGATAGCAAGATCCAGCTCAGGCACCTACCTCAGTCAAAGGAAATACATCTTATATAAATTAGAGATAACGGGCTTGTTGTGCAGTAAAGCTACCATTACACCTTTACCATCTAGTCTCTCTTTCTCAGCAAGGAGATCTTCTGTCCCAACCTGATTCATACAGAAGAGTCACATGCAAATTGCTTTATCTCAATTTGACTAGGCCAGACATCTCTTATGCTGTCCAACAGCTAAGCTAGTTTGTCAATTGCCCTACCAAGGTTCACTAGGATGCCACACTTTATGTTCTTAGATACTTGAAATGAAGCCCATCCCTTGGCCTATTTTCTAAAGCCTCTTTCGATTTCCAGTTTCATGCATTCTGTGATGCTGACTAGGGATCTTGCAATGACACCAGAAGATCCCTCTCCGGATATTGTATTTCTTTAGGGCAGTGCCTTTTTTCTTGGCGCTGTAAAAAGTAATCGACTGTCTCACTTTCTACTACATAGGCAGAATATGGTAGCTTGAGCTTTACCGTTCGCGAGCTGTTATGGATCTCTCATCTTCTTCACAATTTAGGTCTTTCATTCTCCATTCATGTGTCCTTATATTGTGATAATAAAGTTTCCATTCAAATTACTGAATACCAAGTTTTTTATGAGTGCACCGAGCATTTAGACCTCAACTGTCACTTCGCTTGTATGCAATTTCGCAAGGGTTTTCTTCTTCCGCTTTATGTTCCTACATGTTTGCAGCTCGTTGATTTATTTACTAAGTCACTTGCAGGTCCTCGTTTTAAGGAGCTATTATCAAGATTTCCACTTGGTGACATTCACCAAATAGAGTTTGCGGGGGCTGTTGAAGATAGCATGCAAGATGCCATGCACGGGAATGCAGCATCTGCATACATGAAGATGTAGAGATGAGGAAGTCTTATTATCCACATTATCATGGCAACGTATACGTGGCAATAGATCATAGATTGCATGCAAGGACCACCACATTACACTACCCACCATTGGATCAAACTTTGAGATAGAGATCTAGTTAATAGCTGTTGATCATTTTTGCTTGCTTGCTACGCATTCTCATAGTATAAATAGTTAGTTTATGCCAAAAAAAGATAGTTTCTGCATTGTATAAGATTGATTCGGATTGATTAAACTTGTAACTATCACTCTAATAAATAAAATTTTAGGTTTTTTTGACAAAATCTTCAACAGTACTAGGGATGACAATAGGTAATGGGTTCTATGAGTACCCATAAAAATTACCCATGATGGGTAGGGTAATTATCCAGTTAACGGAGACAGGCATGGGTACGGATAATTACCCATATTTTTTTGCAGGTATGGGTGCGGTTACGAGTTTCTAAGTATCCAACCCACCCATACCCATATGTGCGTGTATGTATCAATATATACAATTTTATATATAAATATATTTTTAGAAATTATTATTATTACTATTATAAATATGAAAATATTAAGTTTGATTTTATTTGGTATTTTATTTTGTATATATTAGGTGTTAGGAAAATTGTTAAGAAAATTGTTGGGAAAATCCCAACTGATGGTTTTGATGAAATGTCAAAACATGTGTGATGATTTAATGAAAAACTGCAGGTTATGAAAAGCTGAAAATCAGGGATAATGACCAAGTAAGACTTCAAGCTGAAATGAGAGACAACTATTTTGAAGGATGGTCAACCAACTTATAAGGATGCCTTGATCAGACTAGTCAGAGTCAACTCTTCAAAGCTTAAGAAAAGCTATAAATGAGGAAGAGAACTTTGGAGACGGGTAGGCATCCATAGATGAGTAATCATCAGTCTGAGTAGAAAGGCAAGACAGACTGATGAGAACAGAGCCAACTTGAAAGCTGAAACTGAACTGATCAAAGATCAGTCAGTCACAAAGGGCTAACCCTAAACTGATCGAAGATCAGTTAGCTAGGAGAAAAGCTCTAAAAGCATTGAGCCAATACTGAACTGACCATAGATCAGTTCAAGGAGAAAAGAAAAGTTCAATCAAGTAGTCAACTGATAGTTCAGAACTGAAAGCTTTTTTAAGCTAAGCTGCCAAGTCAGCTGAACTGGATTATATCAGGACTAAAGCTCAAGGCAGCTGAGGATCTGCCAACTGGACAATCTTAGAGCTGAAAGCCGAGATAGCTGAGAGCCCATCTGCTGAATGTCCAAAAACTGATAGCCGAATCATCTGCTCCTTCTGACAAAGCAGTCAATGAAGATCTTAACAGGAAATCTTTAAAAGATCCTGATGATCTTTGAGCAGAGGACATTAAAGTGAAACGGCTAGTTCATTAAGAGCTTCAAACGGCTACAGGCATTAAAATGCCACCGGTGAATTCTGAACATTCACTAATTATAACGGTCAAAAATCACTCATCTATTTAAAGAGGGTGAACTCAATTTTGGCTAAGACTTTCGCCAATCTAACTTTACTATTTTGCAGAACGAGCTACTCTTTCTCCCTCCCCACAGCTCAAAGCTTAATACTCTTAAAGTGTGAAAAGTCTCAACTGAGAAGGCGTGCTTCAAGTCCAAAGCAAGTTGCTAAGCTGATGCAGAATTCCAGCAAGGGCAAAGCTTCTCAGTTCAGTCCCTCAAAGATCAACCACCCAGCTCAAGCTAAGGAGCATTCCAGGTTGATAACATATTCAAGACTGCCTTCTTGAAGATCGAGCGAGATCTAAAATCATGTAAAGACGAGCAATATCACCTAAAGTCTCAACGAGAAGTTGGGACCAGTAAGTGTGAGCTGTCGACCCAGAAACCGACTGAGGAGGAGCGTGTACCGACGGGTCCGTTCTTCCGGGACAGCAGCAGTTGGAAAGGAGACCGCACTCGGGTTGAAAGGTGCCATTTTCAGGTCCAACAAAATTTCTTCACTGTGTAATTGTAATAAATAAACTTTACACTTGCATAGTGGATTGCCCTTCTGCAGAAGGAAGAGAGGACGTAGAAGTAGGAAGCTTCGAACCTCTATAAAGTCTTGTGTGTGTTGTTCTTATTGCTTTCAGCTTTGCATGTTCTTAAAATGCATACCTTCACACACACAGGCTGCACTGACGAGCTAAGCTAAGTCTTCAAAGCTATCAGTCCCAACTGATTAGCTCACCAGCTAAGTTTCAGTCAGGCTTTCTCAACTGATCAAGAAAGCACAGATAAAATAGTGAAAGCGAGTCAGGGCCCTATCTATTCCGCATCTGTTTAAAATTTTTGAAGTCAGTGTATTCACCCCACTCTAAACTGACATAGACTCGCACCGAGACCAACATTAGGTAATTTTAATTTGTTTCCTAGTTTGTACTTTGTATAAGATATTATATATACATATATATATATATATTATGAAAAGTTGAATACTTATTGATAATTGAAAATAAAGTAATAGTATAAAGTTAGTTTTTTTTTAATTGTAAGCACATAATACAATACAAAAAAGTAAATTAATTGATTTTATGTTACTCGTTCACGTAAATGTCTTTCTTTCTTTTGTTATTCTTAGTATATTGTTATGTTCATTTTAGTTATTTATTTAATATCATTTTTATGACAACTTGGAATTGTGTATTAATCAAATTGTTATTATGATTTTAATTTTAATAACTTTTTTAAATTTATAATTTTTTATAATTAGTTAAATTACGGGTAACAAGTATAAGTATGAGCAGTTAGGTTATAGGATATAAAAATGAGTATAATAATTGCTATCTATACGAATACGGGATTGGATAATGGATACAAATATTTTTTAAAAGGCTAAGTATAAAAATGGGTACCAATTAATTAATCTATTTCATTATCCTACCCATATGTTGGCCATTGCCATTCCTACCATTCCTAAGACTAGAATTATCGGCACTTTGGCAATCCAAACATTGGAACGCCACGGTGGAAAAAGAGAGAGGTCAACACACTGCTGGTCTCTCTCTCCTCTCTCATTATTTTATTCTTTTTTATATTTTATATATTTTTATGTATTATTAAAATAAAATATATCCATTATATTTAAATTTTATTGGATATGTAAATTTTATTTGGACACTTGATCGAGCACATATGGCAAAAATTCGGCAATCAACACTAAATTTATATTTTTTCATCTATTTTAATCGTCGTTTGTTTATTTCAATTCATGTTGAGTTTATTATTATTTATGTTCTTGTTTTGTTTATTTTGTAGTTTATCATATTGTCTATTTTATAAAAATTTATTATTTTGTGCTGTTACAATTTTCAATAATAATAATTATTTATTTTAATTATTATTAATTATATTGTATTTATTAATAAAAAAATAATATATAATGTTATGATTAAATGTTTGGATTGTGGCTAATAAACTATTAAATTGTATGTTGTTGAGAAATTAATTAAATATTGAAAATGTTTGGCGGTTTCTATAAGACTACCATTATCGGTTGCAAATAGGCCGAACTGTTCGTCCGCCACGCTAGAATTTAACAAAAAAAAAAAGTGGTTGCATTTGGCCGTTCGACCGAGGGATGCCAGCCAAACGCTGGTCTCTCTCCTCTCTCTTTTTCTTTTTTGTATTTTGTATTTCTTTTATATAATATTAAAATGTAATATATCCATTATATCTAAATTTTATTAGATATGTAAATTTTATTTGGATATCTAGATATAATAATTATTAAAAATAAATATATCCATTATATCTAAATTTTATTGGATATGTAAATTTTATTTGGACACTTGTCTCTATTTTATTGTATATGTAAATTTTATTTGGATATTTAGATATAATGATTATTAAAAATAAATATATCCATTATATCTAAATTTTATTAGATATGTAAATTTTATTTGGACATTTGTATCTATTTTCAATAATAATAATTATTTATTTTAATTATTGTTAATTATATTATATTTATTAATAAAAAAAAAGAAAAAACAATATATAATGTTGTAATTGGATATTTGGAGTGGTTGCTGATAAACTATTGTATGTGGTTGAGTTACATAAAATATTAGTGATTTGAAAAAGAAAGAAATTAATTAAATATTAAGAGTGCTCGCATGTTTGCCGGATAATGGTAGTGTAAGCAATTCGCATTTACTGCGTCTGCGTACCAACGAGCTAACCAGGTAGAATTGGGAAAACGGGGCTCAGTTGTGATCAAGAATTGAAATAAGCAACAACACACCGTCACACAAAATCCAAATTCTGATACAATTGCCAAAATCCGTAGAGGTTGGAAGCAGATGAATATGTTATCCCATTCTGCTGCCATTTCATGTATCTGTTCGGTCCGGCGTTACTTCCACGCGCCGCCATCTCACAAGCTCCAAACCGATGCCTTCTGCCGTCAGAAGAAGCGCACGATGCGGTTCTCGCTGTCTTCGCCGGCGCTGCCTTTCGATCTCTCCCCTCCTCCCATCGACCTCGACCCGCTCGTAAGCCCCCAACCACTTCAATCCACTCACGCCAATATATTGGAACTACCGTCTCTCTCTCTCTCTAGGTGCACTTGACCATTCTGGCTGCATCAGTTGAACTCGCATTCAGTTCGTTCCTGTTTATAATGTTCCTTAGTATGTGTTTTCGACGTCTTGTAATAATACTTTCCAAGTAGAATTTTAAAACGCAGTAATGATTGGGCTTTCATTGTTGCTGATGACCTATTACTGCAACTACTGAATTTCCCGATTGTGTTTTATAAATGACTATTCAATAAAAGAGTTGATAATTTATTGCAATGAGCTTGTTGGATAATTCTGTTTTTTGAAGAGTGCTTTACCTTTATTTCTTTAATTTTGCGTCCAATGGATTAAAACGCGGGATCTTTTCTAGTGGAAAATGAGTATTGATATTATGATACTGATGGCTTATTCTTGAATTAGATGGGTAGAATGTCTGACTATTTATAAGTTAGCATGCCGGATGAGTTTTGGTGAAATGGAAATGGCATCCACTGAATTATTGTTGTCAATGTTTCCACCACTGAGAAACTATTTGAGTTAAGCCTGGTTGATGACACCCAGATACAAGTGACTTATACCTGAAAATTGAAATAGCTTGACTTCTGTCCTTTGAGCGTTATTTGTGTTTTGTGAATCGTGTTTCTTGGATTGGAAAAATGATGAACTAATATATTGCTATTTTTGCTTTCTTGTACCAGTTTATTATGGTATGCTAACGTTGATATGAGTTGTTGACTGCCTGTGCCTAATGCTTTTCTACGTTCTTGGTTGGAGAATTATTAGATTGTTGGTCAATTTTTCAGGAGACCGTGACTTCTGCCGAAAAAGATGGGACAACATACACATATGCCAATGAATATGACGCATTGGATGCAGTTGGCAATGGTGCAGTGGTATGGAGATAGATTCAAATTACTTTCATCATTGTTCATGTTAATAACTTGATTACTAACCATTGGTAATATCATGAGAAACGTAAGTCTTTTTGTTGAGATGCTTGTTTTTGACTTGTATAATCAATAATCATGTAAGAAAAATGATAATTGATTTAATATGGCATTGTATATGACTTAAAAGACACCAGCCACAAAAGAGATGTGTCCCAGTGACGCTCATCCTAGGTTATATTATTTTGCTTACAATTTAAATTAGGTTAATAAATATAATATTATTTGAGTACTTAGACATGAAGAGAGTGCTTTTGATGAAAATCATGAAGAGCATATGAAGGTGACAATGAGGAAATTTAGGAATTGGATTAAGCTGAGATTGAAGGTGTTGAGCTTAACAATGATCAGTAATCATCTTATGATACATACTTTAGGAAGTTTAAGCTATCTAGTTTGCCCAAGAGTTTCATAGTTATGGTTTTAGCTCTCTTATACATTTTTCTTTTTTACTTCTCACGGTGGATTTAAACATATCTAAGTTTATGTTTGTTCTTTGTTGATGCATTTTCTCTCTCTCAAAAATGTTTATTTGTGATTCTAGTTATGGATTAAGCATTATTTCACTCATGCTTTATGTTATGAGTGTAATTAAATTTATTAGGTAAAAAATTTCATTACTTTTTGGTTTTGTGCTTCTCACTTCAAAAAGGCAGGTGCCTGCTCCTCATGCCTTATGTTTCTTCTTTGTTGATGTATTTTCTCTCTCTTAAAATGTTTCTTTATGGTTCTCGTTATGGATTAAGCATGATTTTATGCATGCTTCATATTATGAGTATTATTAAATTTATTAGGTAAAAATTTTCGTTAATTTTTATTTTTGTGCTTCTCACTCCATAAAGGCGGGTGCCTGCTCCTCGTGCCCTGTGCTTTGTATCTGGGCTCACAAACACTTTGCGCTTTGCACCTTTAGTAACTTGGAGTGTCTGATTGTACGCTAGAGCTTAAGAGATCTAAACAAAAGTATGACCGTGATGTATGAATATTTTGTGATTCACCTTATGCTTCCTTGCGGAGAATTAGTCTCATCTATAATATTCCTCTGAGCTCTTTTTACCTCTCCTTTTATCCTGAACTTATTTAGTTTGGTTTCTTAAATGCCTGCTATGTGATAAAAATACTTTTTGCTATCTCATAAAGCTTCCGTCTTTGGAATTAAACTGAATTGTAATTTTGGTCATAAGCTTTTATTATGCATATTTACTTTAACTTGCTGAGTATTACACCAAATGACTTTTCTCAAATCATCTCATTTTGTTGATTAATGAGAACTTTTTTGGTACTTTCCTGCTGATCTCTAGGTAGTGGATCTTTCAGATTATGGCCGAATACGAGGTAATACTCTTTTCAACTTAGCTTCCTTTTGATCATCGATCTTTGAGATGCTGTTCATTTTCTACCATAAGATCTCTTAGAACTCATATTGTAATCAATTGTATGCTACACGGTGCCATTCACCAGAAGAGAACAAAATATTAGTTTTACTTTGTCCAAAGAGTGAAACTTTTAAGTGAGGTATTTACAAAATAACATATATATATGGAGAGCTAGGGTAAAAAGAGTTTGGTTTAAGTTTTAGCCCGTCTACAATTTTGTGGAGAACAAGTTAGCCCTTAAAGTCTATTTTGGCTCATCTGGACCATTGAACTTCTATAAAGCACTTTCGGGCCCTTCCGCTGACGTGGCCTATAAGGCATCCGCATATCCTTATTTTTTTGATATCTTAATTTTTAATGTCTATGGCTCCAAAAAAATATTATATTATTTTTTAATACTTAATGGGTAAGTATTATAAAATAATATTGGATAATAGAATATAATTATTAACAATTAGTAACCGATAAGGTTAAAACATTTTAGCGATTTTGTAATGAATAATATATTAATGTTTAGCATATAATATTATAAAATAATAATTTTGTAAATAATAAGTTATTTATATTGACACTAAGAAAAGAATAAAGAAAATGATTTTTTAACAGGCATAAGTAAGTATCGTAATTTTAATTTAATTAATGAAGCAAAGTTTTATTGCTCACCTGGCATATAGTATATGTATATCAAAAATCATTTTATTTTTAGAGAATAACAATAATATTTTAAATTTGAATTGTACACTAGTTTGAGTAAAAACTATCATGCTTTGATACTTTATAGATGATGTACTATTCGTGTCCTTGAGGTAAGACACAGGTATAGGAAAGTACTAGATGCGCCGCTGAAATTTTGGCTATGACTAGAGTTATGCCGAGGAAAAGAAGTAGAAAAGTGGTGACATAGGTGGCATTTATAGCAGAGAATTGTGTCAGTTTTGGTGCAACTAGGGTATTTGTAATTGTAGATTAAGAAAAGAGATATGAGAAGATTGCTGGGGTTTATCTCCACAAATACAAAAGAGAAGATGAGAAGACCTCATTCTTAAGTTCCTGAAATAGGATATGAATTATTCTTGATGATGTTGTGTTGTTTCATATTATTCTTCTGTGAATATAAGATTTAGTCAATCTAACTAGTATGGATTCTGGAGTTTTATTTATATGCATATCTACGAACCATTTGATAACATTTAGAGTGATTTTTCAACAATAACTTCTATGGATATAATGGTTGTTCTTTTTCTCCTTGAATGTGGACTTCTAGTAAAGTCAGTGGGGAGGATCGTATTCAGTTTCTTCACAATCAAACCACTGCAAACTTTGAGTGCCTTGGTGAAGGCCAGGTAGTTCACTGTCATTCTGTACGTTTCTTTTATATCTTATGTGCTACCTTTTCTTGGTATTATGTTGATTGTTGCGTGGACTTTGTAGGGATGTGACACAGTTTTTGTGACACCAACAGCTCGAACAATTGATATTTCTCATGCATGGGTCATGGTAATCCCAATTTAGTATTTGTGATTGTGACAACTTTCAATATCTTCTCAGAAACTCTTGCAAAATTATATGATTAGTGTTAATCTGCCTGTTACATCAACAGAAAAAGGCAGTTATGCTGGTGGTCTCTCCGATGACTTGTGGAATCATAACTGAAATGCTGAAGAAGTATGCTTTTAAATGTTTCTCTACGGTTTGCATTTACTGCATCTTTCAATTAGTTTGTGATTTATTTCATTGTTGTTTTTAGCCCATTTTGGCTTTAGGTTCCACCAATATTAGTATTTGTTCAGACACATGTGCCCTTCCCTGGTGGCTGTCTATATAGGAAGCCAGGTTTTCTTCCCTTTGGTTAAACTTTGTTGAGTTTTGAGCTTATATACACAGCAAATCCTTGTTCATGTTTGCAAAGCTTATTCTCAATAGTTGCTAACAGCTCCTTTTTTGAACCAACTATTGTACTATTTCCAGTTTTTGATAATAGCATGTCATATTCTAGGACAAACCATTAGTTTGGAATAACAATTTCATGTAATCAGATTTGTTAAAATTTATTGGACGTTTCTTAAGTTCTGCTGAATTTCCTTTATCGAAAATATTCTATAATCTTATATAATGAATTGTGTCATGGGACGTTATTCAAAGTAACCCATGACTTTTGAAAAGGGATCAATCTTATATTCAAGTGAATTATAGATATAAAAATTTTAAGGTTATATTTATCTGTCAACTTATGATTAACCTAATGACGTTACAAAAATACAAATAAAATATTTTCTTAAAAAAGAAAATAAATTTCTTAAGTTCCGCTGAATCTTCTTACCCAAAAAAGTCCATAATCTTAATTAGTGAATTGTGTTATGGGACCCATTCAAATTAGCACTTGAATTTTGAATATTGATCATCCGCAGTGAATCATATACATATTGTATATATGCATATTATATGTGTGTGTGTACGTATTATATATATGAGGGAGGGTTAATACGAGAACCAATCCCTACCTATATGGGAACTAGGAACCCATCTCAACCACTCAAGTTTTTGCACAATGTTTTGATCTCATACGTGTAAATATGAAGAACTTAAAAATCATGGATTAAAAAAAGGTGACATAAGCATACCTACACAAAATTTATCCTATTTATGCAAATCATATATGAAATTAAAACTCCTTTTATTCTCTTTCATTTACGATCATGATGCATATTTTTATCTAAGAAAATTTCTTTCGTCCATAATAGCATATGACAATACTCATAATAGCATGAAAATATATTATTATATTATGAAAATATAATCATAATAGCATGAAAGAATGCTCATAACAATATGAAAAAATGCTCATAAAACATGTAAGTTTACTCATACTAGTTGTTCGTTCATAGTATCATGATTATATGTTCATAGTAAAATGTGTATATGTTCATAATAGTATTATATTGCATTCATTTTAGTTTTACGGAATTGATAAGAATAGATAACGACTTTAAAGTGTCGTCTATATGGTTTCAGTAATTGAGTCTTTTTTAAGATTCTCAAATATTACAAGTTTGCCACCACCTTGGACCAAAAGTTGACTAAATTGTGGCCATCTAATCAAAAAACTGGAAGGATTAGATTAGTTCTTAGTTCCCACATAAGAGATGAGTTCTCATATGATCTCTTCCCTATATATATATACACATATATATATTGTTTAAATTAGTTAGATGGATGAATCAAATCTTTCATTTTTTCTAAGAGATAACTAGCATCGTCTATACTGATAAACATCTGTACGTTGAATTTCAGTGTTTTATTTCTAACATATATTACAAAATTACCACGGCTCTCATTCAATTTTCGAAATTAAATAACATCGTGAGTGTTAATTTTAACATCTATATGTTGAATTTTGGCATTGCAATTTCGAAAATAATTTACTAAATTGCCACATCTTTTTCAATCCATTAGCTCATCTCTGCTTATAGTTATAATTAGTCTAATGTCATTATGAAAATTCAGATTAAATCATTTCTTAATGAAGCAAATATCTTTCTTCAACAGGTACATATTTTTCTCTGACAAGGTGGAAATTCAAGACATCACTAAGCAGACCGGCATGTGTGCATTATTAGGACCTAAAAGCAGCGAAGTACGTGTTTTGGTACTTTTGGGAAGGTTGAGGTTTTACTCTTCCTGTTTATGTTTCTTTCTTCACATGTCTTTTTTGTCCAATGTGTGATGTGGGGACAGATACTGGAGGAACTGAATCTAGGAGATCTTGTTGGAAAAGCATATGGCTCTCACAAGCATTACAGTGTAAGTTTACATTATGTGGATTTTGAAGTACTGTCATGTTAATATCCTTACTTTCCAAATATGGGCGATACTGTTTATTGCAAGTTGCATGCAGTTTGCTATTTGGTCTAAAGTTTTATTTTTTTGACGTTGAGAGTTGTATAACTATGTAATTTCAAGCCTTGGAATTTGATAATAGTTGCTTTAGAGAATTATGTAACAATTTTATGTAAACTTCCGAACCTTGATAACTACCTTGAACTTCATATGTTCTCTTAGGATAGTTTCCAGTTATTTTCTGGGAAAAAGTTTTTCCTATGTATATTTGCTCTTTATGGGTAAATAGATCATGTAAGTCCAGTAAAGGCATCAATGATACCTATTGATAGCTAGCTTCCGATTAAGGTTTACACTAGGCTTGCTAAGAAGAATATTGTTTGAACCTTTTGTAACTGTTTTCTGTTGTAAAATATTTCAATAGTGCAATCGTGTGTTCATGGGCCACTAGTTGGATAGAGTATTTATATTCAGTTTCTAGGAGTTAATTGGTGTGAAAAAAGATTTGTGGAAGTTATCGGCATTGTGCTTGGACAGGTTCTTCAACATGGGTGTTCTCTTTTCTCATAAATCAAAAACATTCTTTTTGTTTGTGTAATTTGGTTCTCAATTCCCTCTAATCCATCGCCTCTCTATAAGTTCCACCAAGGTTCTTAGATGACTTTGTAGCTACTAAGGTGGCACTGGGCCTGGCTCTTACATATTTCTGCAAATGAAGGCCCATGTCACCATCAGTAGTGGCAGGAAAAAAACCATGTACGAAGCTTAATGCAAATGGATGTTAATAACTACAAATATAGCAGTTATCATCCAATATGGACCTCATAGTCATTACTTTCATTTCACAGAAGTGTTTGAGAAACTTCGCAATGCAGGTTGGTGGGATGCCATTGACTGTGGCAGTAGGAAGCATCATTTCAGTGGACGGCTTCACATTTATGATGTCTCCTGATGCTGCAGGATCCATCCAGAAGGCTCTTATAGGTCAGGGAGCAGTTTCTATGAGTCCTGGTGCTTGGGAGACATTGAGAATTCTTCAAGGTTATCGACCTTATCTTGTCCCCCTTCCAGAATTTCAGATCCTTGTTTTTTTTTTTGAATGCTTGTAACTTTATCTTAATTGCTTCCATGAGGTTATATTCCTTTTGTGGTATATTGGCCTTCTCCTTCATGGTGTCATTGACATGGTTAGACATCTGCAGGAAGACCAGCTCCTGGGAAAGAACTCACCGAGGAATTTAATGTTTTAGAGGCTGGTCTTTGGAGGGCTGTTTCTTTGAATAAAGGTTGCCTACAGATCCCTTTATTTTTTGTGTATGAAGATGGTATGGTTTATTTGAAGCTAACTTCTGTTGCAGGGTGTTATAAAGGACAAGAGACCATTGCAAGACTTGTAACTTATGATGGAATCAAGCAGAGATTGTGGGGGATTCGTTTATCATCTCAAGTGGAACCAGACAGCATCATTACAGTAGATGGGAAGAAGGTAACCCACAATATTTCTCAATATCGTGGAAGTCTTAAAGACAACCTCAATAGCTTCTTTTTACTAGCAAAATGAAAAAAAAAAAGAAGTCATTTTAGGCATGGGCACACACATATGCTTATTTTTGTGCATATATATACCGACATTGATGACAGAGGAACTGGTGTATACTTTTGTGTGTAACTTCAACCTTAATGAAGTTGAGGTAACTAGAGAAGCCTGTTATGTTGCAGGTGGGTAAACTGACAAGCTACACAGCTGGTACAAAAACGACCGGGCCTTTTGGACTAGGATATGTCAAGAGGAGGGCGGCTTCAGAGGGGGACTCTGTAACAGTTGGAGACTGTGTTGTTGGTACACTAGTTGATGTTCCCTTCCTTAGGGATCAGCCTCCACCACCAAAAGCTTAGTTTATTGACTACAAACTTCCTTTTAGATCCCGAATCTTGTATCTGTTCTCTCCGTTCCGGTGTGGCATACAATAACTTGGAAGACTGAAGATTTTGTACACCAGAAATTGAGTTGGCCTAGATGAAAAAGAGATTTGGTTTGGAATTTGAAGCGAGAAAATGTCAAGTCTTGCGCCCCTTTTAGTTGTAAGGCTTAAAGATCATTAGGCAATGCAAAATTTTCCATTTCTTCAATAGGAAAAGAATTGTTTCTCCGATGCATGTATACAATACCTATTGCATGAAACTAAAAAGGCTGTTTACATGACTACTTCACTCTCGATTCAAAATATAGTAGGTCTGGATTTACTACCCTCTTAGCGATGGGAATTAAAAAGAAAAGAAAAAAGAAATCTGCAAATTAGTCCAATGATGAAGAAGATTGTTCTAAAATTTAAACTATCTCGCCACGTTGATGCTAAAATCAGCTGAAAACTCAACCAAGAACTTATGAGGCATGTTTGGAAATAGGCATGCCTTGTCTAGGTACGTGATGCGATCCTCGTTGGCACAACGACAAAGACAACAGTTGTTTTCCCAGGAGTATCAGGTTAGAATGGGTGATAATTCCAAACTCCATACAATAACATGGAAGAATGGGTGATAATTCCAAACTCCATACAATAACTTGGAAGATTGAAGATTTTGTACACCAGAAATTGAGTTGGCCTAGATGAAAAAGAGATTTGGTTTGGAATTTGAAGCGAGAAAATGTCAAGTCTTGCGCCCCTTTTAGTTGTAAGGCTTAAAGATCATTAGGCAATGCAAAATTTTCCATTTCTTAAATAGGAAAAGAATTGTTTCTCCGATGCATGTATACAATACCTATCGCACGAAACTAAAAAGGCTGTTTACATGACTACTTCACTCTCGATTCAAAATATAGTAGGTCTGGATTTACTACCCTCTTAGCGATGGGAATTAAAAAGAAAAGAAAAAAGAAATCTGCAAATTAGTCCAATGATGAAGAAGATTGTTCTAAAATTTAAACTATCTCGCCATGTTGATGCTAAAATCAGCTGAAAACTCAACCAAGAACTTATGAGGCATGTTTGGAAATAGGCATGCCTTGTCTAGGTACGTGATGCGATCCTCGCTGGCACAACGACAAAGACAATAGTTGTTTTCCCAGGAGTATCAGGTTAGAATGGGTGATAATTCCAAACTCCATACAATAACTTGGAAGACTGAAGATTTTGTGCACCAAAAATTGAGTTGGCCTAGATGAAAAAGAGATTTGGTTTGGAATTTGAAGCGAGAAAATGTCAAGTCTTGCGCCCCTTTTAGTTGTAAGGCTTAAAGATCATTAGGCAATGCAAAATTTTCCATTTCTTAAATAGGAAAAAAATTGATTCTCCGATGCATGTATACAATACCTATCGCACAAAACTAAAAAAGCTGTTTACATGACTACTTCACTCTCGATTCAAAATACAGTAGGTCTGGATTTACTACCCTCTTAGCGATGGGAATTAAAAAGAAAAGAAAAAAGAAATCTGCAAATTAGTCCAATGATGAAGAAGATTGTTCTAAAATTTAAACTATCTCGCCACGTTGATGCTAAAATCAGCTGAAAACTCAACCAAGAACTTATGAGGCATGTTTGGAAATAGGCATGCCTTGTCTAGGTGCGTGATGCGATCCTCGCTGGCACAACGACAAAGACAACAATTGTTTTCGCAGGAGTATCAGGTTAGAATGGATGATAATTCCAAACTCTAGCCTCACAACGATGTTGAACCACGAATTATTGAATCTGCAACCCTCGATCAATTGGAAACACGAACTTGGATTGACTGTTGACGCCACAAACAGGGATGATGAATCCGTTTGATAAGTCGATCAAATCTCACGATGTATTGTGAAATCTGGATAAATTCTTCAGAGAAAAAAATAATAAACTCACGTTTATTTTTAGAAATAATGAATCAATAATCTATTCCAAAATAATGTTTACAACCCTTATATAGGTTGGACAAAAATAATAAAAGGCCCTATTAAAGTTCTAAAACAAATAGGAAACAAAACAAGCCCAAAATCCGGAAATAAATAAAAATCAAAAAATATGGAAAATATCCGCGACCTCGCCCGCGGACACGTCACCCGTGGGCCCACCCTCGGCTCCACATGTGTTGACGTGGCATGCTACCTGCGACCCCCTGTGATACCGCGACCATGCTCGCAATTTTTGCCTTGGCAAAACCTCTCGCAGTCGCGAGCTGGTCGATGCCCTCTTCTCGATCCGCAACCTGAGTCGCGACCCCTGCACTCGCGGCTGATGCTCGCGGGTCTTCGGCTGAATTAACACCCTCTACTTATGCTCGGTGCTCGGGTTCAGCTCCTATGACTGGTCTCTTCGATGCTTCTCGCTCTCGGACCTCTTGGATAAGTCCATTGAGAACTTCCTTGAACTTCTTGGCCCTCGATCGAGTCACGGGACCCTCTCGCACTTTGATGGGATCCGGTACGTCCTCAACATGGTTCGCATCATTTCCCTCCTCTTGAAAAGGATTTGTCCTAAAATCCAACTCGTCACCTATATCTAAAGGATTTAAATCAGCAACATTAAATGAAGAACTTACTTTATACTCACCAGGTAAGTCCAATTTATAAGCGTTGTCGCCGATGCATTCCCAAACTTGAAATGGACCGTCTCCTCTTGGAAGTAACTTAGAACACCTTTGAGCTGGAAACCTCTCTTTCCTCATGTGCAACCATACCCAATCTCCAGGCTCGAAAATAACCTTCCGTCGACCCTTGTTGACTTTTTCGGCATATTGCTCGGTCCTCCTCTCTTATTTGCTCTAGCCTTTTGTAATACCCGGGCTTTTCATTATTCAATGATTATCTCAATATATGAGATTATTTACATGTTAACCTAAATTTTTAACGTTAACACTTTTTAACAGACAACGTAACTCACCCAAATTTTTACATTACTTTATATTTTACATTTATTTTATTGGGACGAGTGTTACAGTGGTATCAGAGCCATGTTATGATTCTGTAGGCTATCCATGTATACAAGCTCAGAACTTGTGAAGAGTAATCTTGCTAGTGATCTATTATGCAATGTAAATTATGTAAATCGTGTTTTGAAATTTTACATTTTATAGCATATGATGTGGCGTATTTTAGTAGACTTATTTTGCGATATAATTTTTTTCTAGTTTGTACCTATTGTGTGCCACATTTGTAGAAAAAGAGATAGCTAGAGTAGATAGGTATAAATACAAAGTTAGTGATTATTAATTTCATTATACTTATTAGTGCCTTAATGTTTTAGTTAAAAAGAAGAAGAAAAAGGATTAAAGCCTGGACATGTCAAGGATCGTGTTCAACTTATATATGTATTACCGATTATGATTAATGTAAGTGAGTTTTAATATAATTTATCTTAGGTGAGAACGTTAACAAAGAGTGTTATCATAAGTACTAGCTCCGGACTCTTAGAGAATAACAAATATCTCGATTAGAGCTAGTATAGTGAAATTTTTATAAGAGGGGAATGATGTAATACCCGGACTTTTCATTTTTCAATGATTATCTCAATATATGAGATTATTTACATGTTAACTTAAATTTTTAACGTTAACACTTTTTAATAGACAACATAACTCACCCCAATTTTTACATTACTTTATATTTTATATTTATTTTATTGGAGCGGGTGTTACACCTTTTGATGTATCTGCTTCACAAAATCAGCTCTTTTTCCCATCAAGGTTAGTATGCTCATGAATAGGTAATGAAATTAAATCCAAGGGAGTTAAATGATTAAAACCATATACAACTTCAAACGGAGAAAACTAAGTTGCAGAATGCACAGACCTATTATATGCAAACTCAACATGCGGCAAACATTCTTCCCAAATTTTAATGTTCTTCTTTATAATCGCCCTCAACAAGGTAGACAACGTCCTATTTTACTACTTCGGTTTGACCATTAGTTTGTGGATGACAAGTAGTAGAAAATAACAATTTAGTACCTAACTTACATCACAACGTCTTCCAAAAGTAGCTCAAGAACTTAGCATCCCTAAAAGAAACAATAATCTTAGGCATTCCATGCAAACACACAATTTTCCTAAAGAATAAATCACCTATATGAGATGCATCATTAGTTTTATGACATTGAATGAAATGCGCCATTTTAAAAAATCTATCAACAACCACAAAAATAGAATCATGACCACATTTACTCCTAGGCAATAATCCTGACACAAAATCTATAGATATGTCTATCCAAGGGGATGTAGGAATAGGCAAAGACATGTATAAACCATGTGGTTGGACTCTAGACTTAGCTTGTCTACATGTAACACATTTATTACAAACACATTCCACATCACGTTTCATATGAGGCCAAAAAAAATGTTCATTCAAGGTAGATAAAGTCTTGGCTACCCCAAACTGCGCCATTAAACCCCCTCCATAAGACTCCAACAATAAAAGATCACGCATGGAATAATGAGGCACACACAATGTATTCTCTCGAAATAAAAATCCATCATGCCTATAGAACTTTCCATCATCAGATTTCTCACATGCGATATAGATTTCTCTAAAATCATCATCATCAGTATACAAATTCTTAACGCATTCAAAACCTAGCAACTTGGCATCTAAAGTCGAAAGTAAGGCGTACCTTCTCGATAGTACATCAGCTACTAAGTTCTCTTGACCTTGCTTGTATTTAATGACATATGGGACATATGGGAAAGTCTCTATGAACTCAATCCAACGGGCATGTCTCTTTTTCAACTTGTGTCCCTTCAAATGCTTTAACGACTCATGGTCGGTGTGGATCAGGAACTCCTTTGACCACAAGTAGTGCTGCCATATTTTGAACGCCCGAACGAGTGCGTACAACTCCTTGTCATACATTAGGTAGTTTGCTGTGGCACCATCTAGCTTCTCACTGAAGTAGGCGATTGGTCGAACCTCTTGTGTCAAAACTGCACCAATTCCAACACCAGAAGCATCAAATTCTACCTCAAATGTTTTAGAAAAGTTAGGAAGAGATAGTATAGGTGGATGTGTCAATTTCTCCTTAAGCGTTTGAAATGATTTTTCTTGCTCCTCTCCCCAATGGAATTCTATATTCTTTTTTATCACTTCAGTTATCAGAGCTATGATACTACTAAAGTGTGGAACAAAACGTTGATAGAAGCTCGCAAGTCCGTGAAAATTCCGAACCTCTCCAACGTTATTAGGCATAGGCCACTCTTAGATGGCATGCACCTTCTATGCATCCACCTGTACTCCATCTGCACTAACAACAAAGCCAAGAAACACAACCTTATCCGTGCAAAAGGTGCATTTCTTTAGGTTAGTGTACAACTGTTCATTTCTCAAGGCTTGTAACACACATCTTAAATGTTCAATATGCTCCATCTCATTCTTAATATAAATCAGAATATCATCAAAGTAAACCACAACAAATCTACCTATAAAAGCACGCAAAACATGGTTCATTAGATGCATAAATGTACTATGACCATTTTTAATCCAACATGGTTCATTTCTCAAGGCTTGTAACACACATCTTAAATGTTCAATATGCTCCATCTCATTCTTAATATAAATCAGAATATCATCAAAGTAAACCACAACAAATCTACTTATAAAAGCACGCAAAACATGGTTCATTAGATGCATAAATGTACTATGACCATTTTTAATCCAAATGGCATAACTAACCGCTCATACAATCCTAATTTAGTTATAAACGCCGTTTTCCATTGATCTCCCTCTTTAGTGCGAATTTGATGATATCCACTTCTTAGATCTATCTTAGAAAATAAACGGGCACCATGTAATTCATCTAGCATATCATCCAAATGGGGTATATAATGTCGATACTTTACCGTAATGTTGTTGATGTCTTGGCAATCGATGCATATTCGAATGGACAAGTCCTTCGGCACGAGCAAGACGGGACTCGCACATGGGCTCAGATTCTCCCTCACTTGTCCTTTCTCCAACAACTCATGGATTTGATGTTTGAGCTCCTTTATTTCGTCTGAGTTACTTCGATAAGCCGGTCGGTTGGGCAATGTGGCGCTGGGCACAAAATCAATTTGGTGCTCAATTTTCCTAATCGGTGGCAAACCCGGTGGTATCTTTTTGAGAAATACATCCCTGAATTCCTGCAAAAGAGATAAAACAGAGCTAGGCAAAGACGAATCAATTTGGTTAGTATTAAACAACGCGTCTATGTAAATCATCAAGTACATCAATTTCTCATTTTGCTCAGCCCATTTGATGTCGCTAGCTGTAGCAAAACAAGAGTATTGAAGTGTCTCCTTTCCAACCTTGGCTTCCTTCAACTTCTTCCTCATCATCTCATCTTCTTCTTGCATCTTCACTTGGTCCTCATACACTTGAGATGGTGTTAGAGGAGCTAATGTCACTGTTTTCTTGTTAAGTACAAATGAGTACTTATTTGTGAAGCCTTCATGTTTCACCCTCCTATCGAATTGCCATGGACGTCCCAACAAAATATGTTCGGCTTGCATGGGCATGACGTCACACAACACTTCATCTTCATATTTGCCAATTTGAAATGGCACACAAACCTGTTTGTTCACTTTGGTCTCCCCACTGTCGTTCAACCACTGCAGCTTGTATGGCTTAAGGTGCTTGAGAACTGGCAACCCTAATTTTGTAACCATCACAACACTTACAACGTTAGCACAACTACCTCCATCAATAATCATACTAACCTTATCCTTGATGTGGCATCGAGTATGGAATATGTTTTCCCTTTACTCCTCATTTACGCTCTTGGTGTGCAAACTTAGAGATTTGCGTGCAACCAATATAAGGGCGTCGAGTGCTGCGTACTCATCTTCACTCGACTCGGATAGCCCTGACATCTCTGTTGTCTATCAAAATCATCACTTGTCTGTTTGGACATTGGATTGCGATGTGGCCTCGACCTTGACATTTAAAATATTTAATATCTCGATTTCGGGTTCTTGTCGCGTCTGCGTGACTTGGACCTATTGAACCCGCCGTCTCGACTTTCGGCTTGTTGAATGGTGGCCTCTCGTCCTTCTTTCCTTGGCTTGCCAACTTCCATGGACTAGTACTGGAATTCGAGCTTTGTTTCCATGTGGAAGAACTTGCTCGAGTTTGGTTACCCCTCCTCTTGAGTTGGTTCTCTATCTTGATCGCCATTTGCACCATGTCTTCAATCTTCACATAATGATGCAACTCCCCCACTTCTCGAATGTCTCTATATAAATCAGCTAGAAATCACACCATCGTGGCCTCCCGATCTTCCTCCATATTCGCTCGGAATATTGACACTTCCATCTCCTTGAAATATTTATCCATATTATTTGTACCTTCAATTCGGGTTTTTTCACTCTAATGATGTAATACCCCAGATTTTTGAATAAGGTTTAGAGAATTTTTAATATTAGTTAATTAATTAATGAAGGAATTTAATTAAGGTTAGCTATGGATGGATGTCAGTCACGACTTTTGGAGTCAGTTTTTGTAAAGATCGTCTTTTCGGAAAATATAATATTAATTCTTTTATTGCCGTTTGTGGTCTCTTTAGAAAGCTTTTGACTCAAGGAGTACATCGGTATTTTCGAATTTCAAATCGGAGGTCATTTGAGTTCCCGGTGATGGAAAGCGTATTTGAAAAGGGAAATGAATAGTAACTTTTACGTGCGTTCGTGTTTTGAGAAATTTACGAAATCCTCCTCGTTTATTCAAGTTCAGTTCTGTCAGGCCCCTCTTATGGGAAATGACTCAAGAATTCCGTTGGCGTTCACGGATTTTCATTCTGAAGTCAATCGAACGCTCGGGAGCCGAATCTGTCAGTCTGAGTGAATAGTAAAAAGTAATTCCAAAAAGGGAATCTTTGCTCGTCTTTCTTCTGACGACCCCGTCTTCTTCATGAGCCGAGTTGGTTGACTAGTTTTCGAGCCAACGAGTCTCCCGGTCTTTTTAGATTTCGTGTCTGAAGTCATTTGGACCTCGACATCGAATAAGACAGCTTTTGACAGAACCCCGGGTAGCTTTTGCAGTATTCCCGCACAGCAATGGTTTCCAAGGGAAGCCAAAGCTTTTCCTATAAATAGGGGACCACCCCTTTGTCATTCCTTGCTCATTTTACTTTCACTTCACTTCTATATCGAGAGGGTGAAAAGCTTTGAAAGCAGAGAGGGTTCTGTCGAAATAAAAAGCGTTCTTCGTGAGTATTCTTCAAGACGACGAGCGGAGTGGCACGGAAGGGATGCAGCGAGGGAATGTGCTAGGGGCGCCGTTGAAATCGTAGCAGGCGGCTCTGCCGCCGTTGCGACTCAATGAGATGCCGAGCTAACCACATTCCTTCGACGCACCTGACCCCGTCCATTCTTGTTCGTCGGTCTCGATTCCATTTCCTTTTCGTCTTTAAATTCCGCATTTACTTTCCGTTCTTTACGTTCTTCGCGTTCTTCATTATTACTCGTCTAAAAGTTACATTTCGATCTTGTTGAAATTCCAAGTTAATAACTTTTATGCTATATTCCTTGTTCTACTTCCGTATTATTATTCTAAGAAGATTAGCCTCGTTTATTTCGTTAAATTCCGTTCGAGCCACATTTAACGATTTTGTCGTTATTCTATTTTAAAAAGGATTATCGTGTTTATGCCGTTGTAATGCCAAAATTATTTTTAAGTTAAAAGCATGTTGTTGCATGTTAAATTCAAGTACGTTGTTTTTATAAAAATTCGGGTTAATTGTTCTTCGTGTTCCGCGTGTTCGTTGAAGAAATCAACAAACACGAAGAACAGTTGAAGAACACATTGAAGAAACCCAGTTGAAAAAAGAGAAAAGAGAGAGAAAGAGAAGAGCCTCGCGGCGGGAGGGGGGGTGTGCGCCGCCGCGCCCAGCCCGCCGGGGGCGGGGAGCCCGCCGGAGCAAGGCAGCCCCGCGGCACCCCCGTTTCTCCGTGTTGTTTCGTTCGCCATTCTTTTCGGCTATTTCCGTACCCCTTTTTTCGATCTTTTCGAGTCTTCTAAATTATGTTACTTTCGAGCCATATTCAAGTTTAAATTATGGTAAGGTATTCAAGTTAATTTTAATTTATTTCGAATAAGATATTCAAGTTATTTCCGTCTAAAAATTTAGAGATCGAGTCGAGAAGTTCCTTAAATAAAATAAATCCTTCTCGAACCCTTATTAAGTTAAAGTCGTGCTATCCATGTTAAGTCCTAGCTAAGGGAATATTAGCTGAGTATTATTTAATATCATGTTATTAGAAATCTTCGAAGGAGACCACTAAGTCGATGATTCGACTTTTGTAGGAGGAATCGAACCTCTGAGGAATTCTAAAGGAAACCACCAGCTCGTTGCCTCGTCTTCCGTCCCTTAATCAAGGTGGGTAAATCTATACTCATCTAAAGTTTGAGCTAATAAGCTCTAGAAGCATGTTAGGGCAAATGAGATATCCAATAAAGTATTTTTGCTCAGCCTGATTGATCTCTGTACAAGGAAGGAAGAAATGAAGATATTATGTTTTACTTGAGCTCTCAAGCATGTTTAGAAATGATAGAACTACCAAAGTATTGTTTATGCTTAGCATGAGATGTTTAGAATTATCTTTAGCTCCGATTCGTACTTGTTTACGTTCTTCACTTGTAATTTAATATTTATGCTTGTTAAGCTCGCATAATTAAGAGTTAAGGTTTGCCTTGTTAGGGCAGCATTAAACCCTTTGTAGGCCGAGATCATGTAGTATTAAAGGATTTGCATTAGACCTTGTTCTAAGCTTGGTATTGCTAGTAAAGATAAGAAAGGAAGGAACTTAGCTTTTCACTTAAGCAGGATATGAGCTCGGAACTATTAAGGGAGTCACTGCTGGGCTTTTCCCTCGCAAACTCGTTCGGATATTTGAGGTAACCCTTGTTCTATCCTATGGCATGCCTAAGGGTACAATTGACGTCAGGTTTGAGCCAAGATGGGCCCAAAGGAAAAGAAAAGATTATACGGATATGGAGAGGGCTTTAGCGTTTTGTTCTCCATATACCGTCAGTTGATTATTTGATATCTTGAAGTTTATTAAAGTGTTTTACTAAAACCCACTGAGTACATTAGTGCTCATGCCCCCTCTTTTTCAAATGTTTTCAGATTGAGATACTGAGGATGTTGGTGGATGTGGATGTGGGTTGGCTGCCAAGACTGTTTTGCTATTATCTAATATTTCCTTGAAATCCCACTATGTGATCTGCTACTCTGATACACTCTTTCTAATTCTGTTTTAAGTCTATTATGATTATCAAGACTATATGAATAATCTCCCAAACATAATTATTCGAGTACAAGATGCATACTAAGTTCTAATTCTACTACCCGAGTATGATTTCCTTTCGTCTAATCAATGGACTTACATGTATTATTAACTATTGTCATCTAAGCTGATTGTTATCCGTCTATCCTTTTTATTAACCATCTAACAAAAGTAAATCTGAGTATCCCCATCTAACCCCCAAAGGCATATCTTGACTGTAAAACCATTATATTAATCTTCCATTTTACCTCATTAACCCTTTAATGACACCCTGTCCCCATTCATAAACCTCTATCTCGGGATCGGGCTGTTACAGTTGGTATCAAAGCTAGGTTTGCAAAACTGTAGGCCTGTATTTGTTTGAATTGAGTTAAGTATATATGTATGCATAAATTGTTCCTTGATAAGTGAAAGCAGCAACCCACAGCTCGCCATCACCCTCGTATCTTTAACCGAAAATCAAGGTATGATAGTATAGAAATTCTGGATTTTGGATTTTGATTTTCGGAATACAGGAAGGGAAAAGATTTGAGCAAGCATACATGTTTTATGGATAAGAGAAAAACCGTGAGAATGAAATTCCAAGTAAAAGGTGTTCGGGTAAGACGATCTCTGAGAATGAAAAGTTTGTGAAAAAAAAAGATTTCTCGACCCCAAAAGGTTTACATTGGTACTCAAAATTTTTGACTCAACGAAAAGGTAAACTTATATGTTAAAGACCATGGGCACCGAAATTTTTTCTTATAAAAACGTCAACTGCTTCAAAAAGGAACTATGCATGCAAGATGAAATCTAGACGATAGTATGATCTCAGGAGAACCTTAGGTCTCCCTTTTATAATCTAGATTGATTAAACTATTCTCTTCTAGATGGTTAAGCATCGTATGACTGCTAGGAAGAGCGTGCCTCTTTTTCGCCCGGTTCAAGAAAGAGTTGAAAGGTTCAGACAAGAAACTTGGGACGGTAACGAACAATTGCTGTCCTTCATGGAAAGGTACCTAGAAAGGTGGGTCTGGGCTAATGGTTACGGAGGAGAGCCTGGGAGTGTATCTGACTTGGAGACCTGCATTCGCATGTGCGAGCACGCACCGCCCGCTTGGAGACCTACAATGTACCGCATCTTGCAAAGCACTATCACCCGTGATCCCGTAATATATGCTGAAATCAGGAATCTGATGGAGTTCTCCTTAGTCTTAATGGCTCGTTGGGTGACGGAGTATGGCCACATATAAGCTTTAGCCGAGCAGCAAGCGACCGATCAAAACCCCTCTCTCGTGGTAGAGCTAGAACTGCAACGGGCGACTCTCAATAGTCCCCCTGGATTCCAAGCACCCCGTCCTCAACATGAAGGAGCCTCAGGAGCGGGACCCTCAAATGTCCGGGTCGTGAACCACCCCGAGTCCCTGTTTTCTTGCACTCCTCAAATGAACCAGTGGACCCCTGCGTACGCTTCTCAGAGTCTGGGGCAATGTATGTCCCATCAGTACCCCGAAGGGAATGTTCACATGAGAACGTTCAAGTTTAGCGTGCCCGAGACAGTTGAAGATGAGGAAGAAGAGGAAGACCCGGAAGAAGGAGTCGAGGAGGAAGTATGGTCGCCTTGCAAGGGGAAAGGAAAGGCTCCAACCTACAATTAAAGCCGTAGTAAGAGGTGTAGGAGGTGTTGTTGTAAGAACACCTAGCTATCTAATCCATCTATTTTTCTATCTGTTATCTAATATCCACTTTAACCAAGACTCTAATATGTAATAAATGCTTTAAATTTTCTAAACTCTAATAGTGGTAGTGAATTTTCCAACAGACTGCCCTATTTCGATGTAACTAATAACTTATTCTATGAATTGATGCCAAAAGTCCTCTTAATGAGGCAATTTTCCCATTATGTGTGAATGACGTTTAAATTACCGCCTTATTTGATCTAATAAGATCTTATCGAAAGGCAGCCTTGCAAATGTGCGAATTCAATCAAGTGTCGCTAATATCTAGTTCTTTAGGATGCCGCCCCGAAGACGTCAAGCTGAGAACGAAGATGAGAACGAACCCGAACAAGCTCCAAACCCCGGACCAAGAGCTGAAAGTGTGTTTCTCAAACACAACCCTCCATCGTTTAATGGTTTAGGAGATCCAATGGACGCTGAAAAATGGGTTCGCTCCTTAGAACGAATTTTCAATTTCATAGCCTGTTCAGAAGAGGAGAAGTTAAGCTGTGCCCTTTTTATGCTAACGGATGATGCGGACTACTGGTGGGAGTCCGTTCGAAGGACCATAACCCCAGATCAATGGGAATACTATAGTTGGGAAGATTTTAAGCATGATCTGTATCAGAAGTACATCTCGGATTGTTACCGAGAGGCAAAAGAGATGGAGTTCTGGAATCTAAAGCAAGAGAACAAGACAGTGTCAGAATATGATAGAGAATTCAACCAATTGTCAAGACACGCTCCACATCTAGTGGACACAGACGGAAAGAAAGCACGCAAGTTCAAGAAAGGACTCAGATCCGAGATTGGCATAGCCCTCACTGGGCAAGAAGACATGTCCTATGCCCGAACTTTAGCCAAAGCCTTGAGCATAGAGGCCATCCTCCCTCGAGAGAAAATCCAACCCCCTCAACCCTCCAGCGACTCAAAAGGGAAAAGGAAGTGGGAAGAAGGAAGAAGAGATGACAGAGGAAAGAAACCCCACTGGCAAAAGCGAGAGTCAGGGGTGCCTCGAAGTCAGCCTGGCAACGCCCCTAGCTTTAGGCCGTGTCAAAGGTACGGAAGAATGCATCCTGGAGTCTGTTGAGCAAATCTAACTGGCTGCTACAACTGTGGTGAGGAGGGGCACTTTAAGAGAGAATGTCCTAAGGAAAACAACAGACGATCTCAAACACCACAACAACCCATGTACCCGCAGCCGCTTCAGGAACTGCCCGGAAACCAGCCAAGGCTGCAGCAGGGAGGACCTCAGGGCCAAAGACCAAGGATGAACCCAAGACCGAACCAAGGATGAGATCAAAGGTCCAACCAAGGGCAGAGGCCACCTCAGCCAGCTCGTACTTATGCTCTCAATCAGCAGCAAGCTGCTAAGGCCCCAGGTAATCTAGCAGGTATGATTACCCTCCTCGAGACGCCAGTTTTAGCTCTCTTCGATATTGGAGCATCGCATTCATTTATAGTTGAGTCTGTTTGTAAGAAACTGAAGATAAAACCCGAGAATGCTGAGAATGCTCTTGAGATAAGTATCCCCTCTGGAAAGAAAATGATGTCTAGGAAGATCTGCTCTAACCTAGAATTGAACATAGAAGAGGACAACTTTAAGTCAAATCTTTATGTGATAAAGATTCAGGACTTCGACATAATCCTAGGAATGGATTGGTTAGCCTCAGCTTATGCTTCTATAAGCTGCCCTGAGAGGGAAGTAGTGTTTCGACCACCCGGGAAACCCGAGGTGAAAATTTACGGATCAAGACTGGGAACCAAAATCCCAGTGATATCCGCCCTGAAGGCCACTAAGATGATAAGGAAGAAGAACTGCCAAGCCTTTTTATTTAATCTGATAAGGAAGGAGGAAGGAGAGCTTTTCATCGAAGACGTTCCGGTCGTAAGGGAATATCCCGACGTATTCCCAAAGGAGCTACCAGGACTGCCTCCGGACAGGCAAGTGGAATTCACTATCAAATTGGAACCAGGAGCCGCCCTAGTTTCGAAAGCCCCCTACAGAATGACGCCTAAGGAGTTGCAAGAACTCAAGGTTCAACTGCAAGAGTTGCTAGACCTAGGTTTTATCCAACCTAGTGTGTCGCCTTGGGGAGCTCCAATCTTATTTGTAAAGAAGAAGGATGGTACATTAAGAATGTGCATCGACTATAGAGAGCTTAATAAGCTAACCATCAAGAATCGATACCCTCTCCCAAGAATAGATGATCTCTTCGATCAGCTCAAGGGAGCAAGTGTCTTCTCCAAGATAGATCTGGGTACCATCAGCTGAAGATCCGAAAGGAAGATGTCCCTAAGACCGCTTTTAGAACTCGCTATGGGCATTACGAGTTTATGGTAATGCCATTCGGATTGACCAATGCTCCAGTAGTGTTCATGGATTTAATGAACCGAGTTTTTCACCCGTATCTAGATACGTTTGTTCTAGTTTTCATAGATGACATTCTTATCTATTCCAAGGATGAAGAAGAACATCAGGAGCACCTAAGAGTAGTTCTGGAGACATTAAGAAGAGAAAGGCTTTATGCCAAATTCAGTAAGTGTGAGTTTTGGCTCAAAGAGGTTACGTTTTTAGGTCATATAGTCTCGGTAGAAGGAATTAAAGTAGACCCAACCAAGATTGAAGCTGTAAGCAACTGGAAGTTTCCAAGAAGCGTGAACGAAATAAGAAATTTTCTAGGACTCGCTGGATACTATCGCAGATTCATTGAAGGATTCTCGACTATATCCAAACCTATAGCGCGATTGCTAAAGAAGGACTCCAAGTTCAAATAGACGCCGGAGTGTGAGGAAAGTTTTCAAACTTCGAAGAAGATGCTAACCACAGCCCCTGTATTAGCCATTCCGGAAGGGAATGAAGACTTCGTTGTTTACGCAGACGCATCAAGGAAAGGATTAGGATGTGTACTAATGCAGAGAAGAAAGGTGATCGCTTATGCTTCCAGACAACTTAAGAATCATGAGCAGAACTACCCAATGCATGACTTAGAGCTAGCAGCTGTCATTCATGCACTGAAGATCTGGAGGCACTACCTCTACGGAGCCAAGTGTGAGATCTTCTCAGATCACAAGAGCTTGAAGTATTTATGCCCTAAGTAGGAAGGAGAAGGCAGAGTTAGAACTCATCCTAGCCAAGGAGGATCTTCGCAAGGAATTCGAGAAGTTAAGGATTGAGGTGTTAACACCACCCGAGACTATTCAAGCTCATGTTGCCATGATAGTCGCTTAGCCCGACCTAAGGCAAAGGATAATTGAAGCCCAGAGAGGAGATGAGTTTCTAAAAAAAAAGGTTAGAAGCACGATCTGATAGCTCGCAAGATTTCACGGAAACCGCCGATAATGCGCTCTTATTCAAAGGAAGACTGTGCGTGCCATGCAAAGAAGAACTAAAAGAGGAAATCATGTGCGAATCACATGACACGCCATATACAGCACATCCCGAAAGCACCAAGATGTACCAAGACCTCAAGAGAAATTTCTGGTGGAACAACGTGAAGAGAGAAATAGCCGCCTTCGTGGAAAGGTGTTTAAACTGCCAACAAGTGAAAACTTTGCATCAAAAACCTTCTGGTTTGTTTCAACCCTTGGAAATTCCTGAATGGAAGTGGGATCATATCAATATGGACTTTGTCGTAGGATTGCCAAAGTCTAAGCGAGGGAATACCACTATCTGGGTAATCGTTGATCGATTATCTAAATCAGTACATTTTGTTGCTGTCAAAATGACGGACGAGCTAGAACAACTAGCCCAGTTGTATGTTAAGGAAGTTGTGTATTTGCACGGAGTGCCGGTCTCGATTACATCGGACTGTGATTCAAGATTTACATCAAGATTCTGGAGGAGCCTAGAAGATGCAATGGGATCAAAGCTCAACTTTAGCACAACATTCCATCCTCAAATGGATGGCAGTCTGAAAAGACTATCCAGATTCTAAAAGACATGCTTAGAGGAGTCGTCGTCGATCAAGGAGGCAATTGGGAGGAGTTGCTGCCTTTGGTAGAATTTGCCTATAACAACAGCTACCAATCATCGATTGGCATGGCCCTTTATGAAGCCCTTTACGGAAAGAAGTGTAGATCGCCCTTGTATTGGGACGAAGTTGGAGAAAGAAGGATACTTGGACCCGAGATGGTCCAGGAAGCTGTCTAGAAGATCGAGCTTATTCGTCAACGCATCAAAGAAGCTCAGGATAGACAGAAGAATTATGTGGATGAGAGAAGGACGGAACTCAGTTTCGATGTTGGAGATAAAGTGTTTTTGAAGGTGTCTCCATCAAAAGGAATAATTCGTTTTGGCAAACGAAGCAAATTAAGGCCCAGATTTATCGGACCTTTTGAGATCTTAGAAAAGGTGAATGAAGTAGCCTATAGGTTGGCCTTACCACCCAACCTGAGTAGCGTGCATGATGTTTTTCACGTTTCCATGTTATGAAAATACGTGTTCGATCCAAAGCACGTGATTAGCAAAGAAGAGATAGTCCTGAATGAGGACTTAGCCTATGAAGAAAAGCCCTAAGCCATCGTGGATCGAAAGATCCAGAAGCTGAGAAATAAGGAGATCGATCTAGTAAAGGTAATCTGGAACCACCATGGTTCAGAGGAAGCAACTTGGGAGCTTGAATCCGAACTGCTCAAGAAGTACCCTGATATCGCTTATCATGGTTAGTAAATTTCCGGACGAAATTTTTTTTAGGGGGGTAGGATGTAATACCCCAGATTTTTGAATAAGGTTTAGAGAATTGTTAATATTAGTTAATTAATTAAAGAAGGAATTTAATTAAGGTTAGCTATGGATGGATGTCAGTCACGACTTTTGGAGTCAGTTTTCGTAAAGATCGTCTTTTCCGAAAATATAATCTTAATTCTTTTATTGCCGTTTGTGGTCTCTTTAGAAAGGTTTTGACTCAAGGAGTACACCGGTATTTTCGGATTTCAAATCGGAGGTCATTTGAGTTTCCGGTGATGGAAAGTGTATTTGAAAAGGGAAATGAATAGTAACTTTTGCGTGCGTTCGTGTTTTGAGAAATTTATGAAATCCTCCTTGTTTATTCAAGTTCAGTTCTGTCAGACCCCACTTATGGGAAATGCCTCAAGGATTCCGTTGGCATTCACGGATTTTCATTCTGAAGTCAATCGAACGCTCTGGAGCCGAATCAGTCAGTCTGAGTGAATAGAAAAAAGTAATTCCAAAAAGGGAATCTTTGTTCGTCTTTCTTCTGATGACCCCGTCTTCTTCACGAATCGACTTTGGTTCACTAGTGTTCGAGCCAACGAGTCTCCTGGTATTTTTAGAAGCATGTTGTTGCATGTTAAATTCAAGTACGTTGTTTTTATAAAAATTCGGGTTAATTGTTCTTCGTGTTCCGCGTGTTCGTTGAAGAAATCAACGAACACGAAGAACAGTTGAAGAACACATTGAAGAAACCCAGTTGAAAAAAGAGAAAAGAGAGAGAGAGAAGAGCCCCGCGGGGAGGGGAGGTGTGCGCCGCCGCGCCACACCTCCCTCGGCCGCGCCCAGCCCGCCGGGGGCGGGGCAGCCCCGCGGCGCCCTCCCTTTCTCCGTGTTGTTTCGTTCGCCGTTCTTTTCGGCTATTTTCGTACCCCTTTTTCCGATCTTTTCGAGTCTTCTAAATTATGTTACTTTCGAGCCATATTCAAGTTTAAATTATGGTAAGGTATTCAAGTTAATTTCAATTTATTTCGAATAAGATATTCAAGTTATTTCCGTCTAAAAATTTAGAGATCGAGTCGAGAAATTCCTTAAATAAAATAAATCCTTCTCGAACCCTTATTAAGTTAAAGTCGTGCTATCCATGTTAAGTCCTAGCTAAGGGAATATTAGCTGAGTATTATTTAATATCATGTTATTAAAAATCTTCGAAGGAGACCACTAAGTCGATGATTCGACTTTTGTAGGAGGAATCGAACCTCTGAGGAATTCTAAAGGAAACCACCAGCTCGTTGCCTCGTCTTCCGTCCTTTAATCAAGGTGGATAAATCTATACTCATCTAAAGTTTGAGCTAATAAGCTCTAGAAGCATGTTAGGGCAAATGAGATATCCAATAAAGTATTTTTGCTCAGCCTGATTGATCTCTGTATAAGAAAGGAAGAAAGGAAGATATTATGTTTACTTGAGCTCTCAAGTATGTTTAGAAATGATAGAACTACCAAAGTATTGTTTATGCTTAGCATGAGATGTTTAGAATTATCTTTAGCTCCGATTCGTACTTGTTTACGTTCTTCACCTGTAATTTAATGTTTATGCTTGTTAAGCTCGCAGAATTAAGAGTTAAGGTTTGCCTTGTTAGGGCAGCATTAAACCCTTTGTAGGCCGAGATCATGTAGTATTAAAGGATTTGCATTAGACCTTGTTCTAAGCTTGGTATTGCTAGTAAAGATAAGAAAGGAAGGAACTTAGCTTTTCACTTAAGCAGGATATGAGCTCGGAACTATTAAAGGAGTCACTGTTGGGCTTTTCCCTTGTAAACTCGTTCGGATATTTGAGGTAACCCCTTTTCTATCCTATGGCATGCCTAAGGGTGCAATTGACGTTAGGTTTGAGCCAAGATGGGCCCAAAGGAAAAGAAAAGATTTTTCAGATATGGAGAGGGCTTTAGCGTTTTGCTCTCCATATACCGTCAATTGATTATTAGATATCTTGAAGTTTATTAAAGTGTTTTACTAAAACCCACTGAGTACATTAGTGCTCATGCCCCCTCTTTTTCAAATATTTTCAAGTTGAGATGCTGAGGATGTTGGTGGCTGTGGATGTGGGTTGGCTGCCAAGACTGTTTTGCTATTATCTAATATTTCCTTGAAATCCCACTATGTGATCTGCCACTCTGATACACTCTTTCTAATTCCGTTTTAAGTCTATTATGATTATCAAGACTATATGAATAATCTCCCAGACATATTTATTCGAGTACAAGATGCATACTAAGTTCTACTTCTACTACCCGAGTATGATTTCCTTTCGTCTAATCAATGGACTTGCATGTATTATTAACTATTGTCATCTAAGCTGATTGGTATCCATCTATCCGTTTTATTAACCGTCTAACAAAAGTAAATCTGAGTATCCCCATCTAACCCCCAAAGGCATATCTCGATTGTAAAACCATCCTATTAATCTTCCATTTTACCTCATTAACCCTTTAATGACACCATGTCCCCATTCATAAACCTCTATCTTGGGACCGGGCTGTTACAAATGAGCTCACACTCTCTTGCCTTTTACCACTCAATTTCTCCCCAAAGAAAATACAGGAAATTCACAATCACCAATTGAACTCAAACAACTGTATCAAAATTCACCAAAACGAATGTGCTAAAAATTTTATCGAAAATTTTGAAAATTTCTAAAATTTTTTTGACTTCTCCCCAGGCAATAAACGCGTCTCCAAGAACCCAATTGACAATACCAAAATTAACGAAAACACTAAAAATTTTCACATCAAAATACTCTTTTGTTTTTAACGATTAGTGCCTTTTTTGCTTTTTTTTTTTTATGCTGATTCTTCTCTTTACTTAATTTTATTAAATTGTTGAGAATAAGAAAAATAAAATAAAAATTTAATTGCAAAGATTAAGAACAGATAGATGGAACCTGATACAAAGCCGAACCTCTGATACCACTTGATGCGATCCTCGCCGGCATAATGACAAAGACAACAGTTATTTTCCCAGGAGGGATGATAAACCACGAATTGTTGAATCTGCAACCCTCGATCAATTGGAAACACGAAATTGGATTAATTGTGTGACACCACAAACAGAGATGATGAATCCGTTTGATAAGTCGATCGAATCTCACGATGTATTGTGAAATCCGGATAAATTCTCCAGAGAGAAAATAATAAACTCACGCTTATTTTCAGAAATAATGAATTAATAATCTCTTCCAAAATAATGTTTACAACCCTTATATAGGTTGGACAAAAATAATAAAGGGCCCAATTAAAGTTATAAACCAAATAGGAAACAAAACAAGCCCAAAATCCGGAAATAAAAAATCCAAAAATATGGAAAATATCCGCGACCTCGCCCGCGAACAAGTTACCCACAGCCCCGCCCACAGCTCCACGTGTGCTGATGTGGCTTGCTACCCGTGACCCCTTGTGATACCCGCGACCATGCTCACGGTTTTTGCCTTTGCGAACCCTCTCGTAGTTGCGAGCCGATAGTCGACGCCTTATTCTCGATCCGAAACCCGAGCCGTGACCCATGTACTCGCGGCTGATGCTCACGGGTCTTTAGCTGAAATTAATAGCCTCCAGTTATGCTCGAGTTCAGCTCCTTCGACTGGTCTCTTCGATGCTTCTCGCTCCTGGACCTCTTGGATAAGTCCATTGAGGACATCCTTGAACTTCTTAGCCCTTGATCGAGTCACGGGACCCTCTGACACTTTAATGGGATCCGGTACGTCCTCAACGTCGTTCACATCAGTACGACCTTCTGGTATCATTTATTGTCAATGTCAATTGCGCTCCTAGTAAGAGAGGGATTGGAGTGGTGCATCCTATGACTTGAGAGCCTAAACCAGAGTGACCTCCATCCCAAGCTCCAAATCATCGCCGTCGCATTCGGTGCACCAACCATCATACGGTGCGTGTCTCCACGCAAAACATGCGCGTCTTTTTTTTTTTTTTCTGTTTTTTTAATTTTTTCTTCAAAAAACTATACATCTTAAAATTAAAGTGAATTAATTTAATTTTTTTAAATTAATTTAATTTTTTTATCCACGAGCAATGCATTCGCTCGATGGTGCGCTCAATATTTTTTTTTCAAATTAACTATAAACCATAATTGGGACTAATAAACCATAAAAATCTAACCCCTAAAAAGTCTAAATACCCTAAACCCCCTAAAAGAAATTTAAAAAAAATCTAAAGATCCTAAATAAACTAAACTCCTTAAAAAATCATAACCATAAACTCTAAACATTAATTGTGATATAATAAACTCTAATTTGAGTTAAATAAACTCATTAAAGACAAGTAACAGATCTGATAGTTTTAAGGATTCGGGTGATATTTTTGGACGTTCTGAGTGATACTTTTTAGTGTTACTAGTGATACTTTCTTTAATGAGTTTTTTTTTTTGGGAATGAGGCGGGTCAACTTGCGAATTGAGACAGATTGACACATGAATGTGACCAAAGGTTGACCCGTTGTATTGAATAATTTGGTTCACCACATGTACCCTATGTCATCAAAGAATTGCACTATCTTTATATGCTTGGGGACTATCGGAGGTTCAGAAAGTTAGGGTCAGTAAGTATTTCCGTGACTACCATGAGTGATTTGAGATTACCCCAATCATTTTCGACCGTGTTGAGAACATGAGCATGGAGATTCAAGAAGACATCATTGATCATTTATAACTTCACGACACTACTAAAAAATCTCACATAGATAACACTAGCTACATAACGGTTTTTGGCTAAAACCGTTATGAACGAAATATTCGCAATGGTATTTCAAAAAACTGCTACGTATGTGCGTGTTTTCACTTGCATATATAACAGTCACTACTAAACTGTTACGTATTTTGTGTATTATACATAATGGTTTTTATATAACCGTTACATATGTACGTGTTTTTCAAAGACTATATGTAACAATTTAATAATAAACCGTTACATATGTGTGTGTTTTTCTAATAACAGTTTATAAGCCGTTGTAAATAATATTATTTGTATTTATAATTAAAGGTTTGAAAATATTTTAAAAAAAATATTTCACAAGTTTTCCAAAATTCTTGAATTTCTCCTGCTTCACACACCCTCGTCGCCTCAGACCTCGTTGCTGCCAGGAACCTTATAGATCTTCTCTCACACATCTTGTCTGTGTTGGACATCTCCAATCGACTGAGAAATCTCTAAAAAATCATATTGATTTGTGACCTTGTTTATCACCGTTCATAGTTGTTCATTTTTATTTGGAAATACAATTCTAATACATATCTAATTTACCCAAGTCCCGATTTCACCCTAATTCTCTCTTTCCTCCCAATCTTCCTCCTATTGTCACTCATACTGTCATCGACACTACTCGCGTCGGAGGTTCTACTGTTGTCGCCACTCATCGTCAGAGTTGTTGCTGCAATCATTATTTAAGATCAGATCTATTTCTATTTTTTTGCTAAAGGAGATCATCTTTGTAGCAACCCGATTTTTTTAAAATAAAATTTGCTACATTTTCTTTTTCAAAAATGATTTTTATAATGCATTCTATATTATTTTGGTTACGTCTTATAAGTCGCGCCTATATCATTTTAATTATATTATTATGATTATAATCATCATCGGTAATGTTATTATATAATTCTATTATTATTATTATTATTTTACAAATATTATTTTTAATTGGTTGATTTATTCTCCCAAATATTTAAATTTTAGTAGGCTAATATTTATTAATTGGAGCCCAAGTGATTATTATTTTTCAAGCCCAATATCTAAGTTGAGCCCAAAATTTGTATTTCTTTTAGCCAAACAAATTGCCCAGCATCCGTCTTCTTCCTCAAGTGGCGAGTTGCAGATTTTCGAACCTTCTTGATTTTGAAACGGCAAAAACTCTTTTATTCCCAGAGCCTTTTCACTAACCTCAATCTCAGGAATTTATGTTTTACAATTAATCCCAATCTTTTCATCTGTAAAATTTACACTATAAAAGGGGGTCTCAAGAATTCATTCTAAACACACCAAAAACAAAATCCATTTTCGAAGCATCTTCAAAAGCAATAGCATTTTTCTGAAGGTATATCATAGTGTGTGTGAGCTTGTGTTTTTGCATTTCATTAGGGAGAGAGATAGAGGGTGGAAAGGTGGTGCAATCGGAGGTGGTTATGTCTTAGCAGTGTCGGCGGGAAGAAATGGGAGAATAGATTGGTTGTAGTGTTCTCTGAGTTGTTCCCGGGGTTTGTTGTAAGGAAATATGAATTTATTTTATTGGGTTGCTGAGTGTGAGTTGGCCGAGAGAGAAAAGAGAGTGATTTGGAGAGGTTGGTTTGGTTGAAACATAAGAAGAAATGAGGAGAGAGAGAGAAAGTTGTGTTTTAATCATGGTTGCAAAATTCGGGCTAGGCGGCCGCTTAGGCAGCGCTAGGCGGCCTCTAGCCGTGCCGAAAACACCCTAATCGGCTGAGAAATCGTGGTGGCCGATTCCTCAGTGCCTAGGTAGCTTCCTCGGCGATTAATCGACCATTATACGACCGATTAATTTTTTTAATTTTTTTTTAATATTTTGGTTCAAAATATGACCAAATAAAAAATTTGAGGTTTTTCCTACTTTTATACATCAACCTACATTCCATTTATTCAATCTACAAATCAATGTGGGATGTAGAAAAAAGGGAACAAAGTTGAAGAATAAATGTGAGGTTATCATTTATGATTAGCCTCTTTTTTATACAACAACCCCATCCTAGTTTTCAATGTAAAAACCAATGTGGGATGTAGAATAGGTTGAAAAAAAATTTAAACTCTAATTTAAGCTTTTATACGACATCCTACATCTTAATTTTCATTATATTGTCGATGTGGGAAGTAGGGTAATTGAAAAAATTAATACATAGATATCAATATGTAATAATAAATTATTAAATTATAAAAAATAGAAAACCTCCTAGGCAACCTAGGCGCTAGGCCCCATCCGGCCGCCCGAGTAGCACCTAACAAATTCTACAACCTTGGTTTTAATTGGGGGTTTGGATGTGAGAGAGAGAGAGAGAGAGAGAGAGAGAGAGAGAGAGAGAGGTTTAAGTTTTTTAATTCTTCCAAACTTAGTTGGGCTAGGTTGATTATTCAATTGGGTCGAGAAGTTTATGGAGATTGGGCTAGGTTGTTAAATAAAATGGGATGAAGTTGGGGGATAGAATACATTCATGCATTACATATTATATTTATTTATTTTATATTTATCTAAATTTATATTTAATAGGCGGCGCGTGGACTTAACTAACCTATATTATTTTAACGTCAAGTTCAAGTCAAGGTTAAGGAGGAGAATACGATGTGACGCATATTATTATTTATCCTCGTTATACTCTTATGCAGGTTCAAAATTATTAACCTACGAGTTATAAGTATTATTGGCTGACGAGCTGCATATGTCCCGATATATTATTAGCCGCGGGCTACCATATTATAATTTGTTATAATTGTATAACTTGGATAAATGTGTTCACCACTGAGTCAATAGCACTCACCCCAAAGCTATTATTTATTTCAGGTTGATGATTTACACGGGCGATGTGCGAGGTGGTGTGATGATGGATTTCCAAAGATCTTTTATTATTGAGTTTCCGATGTATTGATGTCAAATATTTTATATTTTAATAAAAGTGACATTCCTTATTTATTATTGTTAATATATTTTTTTTTATTTTATAAAAATTGGGGCATGACAATCTTTATCTTCGATGCCACTGAATCGATCAACATCTCGATGAAGAGTGTTCTGCTATTCTCCAAGCACAAGTTGCGCCATGTCATCACCTTGCAGACGGAGCCCAAGTGTGTGTTGGATTCGTGCTGCCATTTGCAGCAGGAGGGTTTTGATATCACTTATGTTTTTATGAAGAATGATGGCCTTGTAGACTTGGATAAGATGATACTGCTCTTCTCAAAATCTATGTGGCCTTTTTTTTAATTAAGCTCTTATTTTAGCTAAGATTTAAGTTTTTTTAGGAATTATTTGTTTTTGAGTTGAGGACGTGGAGATATTGTGTTTGGTCTCATGAAGACGTGGAGAATAATTATCTCTAGATGATACTAGCTGCCTTTTTTGCTAATATGGTACGGGAATATGATAAGGTTTTTATTTGTTATTTGGATCTAGTAAGTGGTCATAAAATATATGAAATTTTTAACTTTATTACAAGTAGTTTGGGTCGTTTCATTTTAAATGTAAAGGCAAAAAATGCAGTTGCTATGATTGATGGAACTTGTACATTGCGTTGTGCGCCTTCCAAATTAGGAGCATATGTTTAAGTAAATGATAGTTCTTTTTTGTATACTTGGATGTTGAAATTTGAAATGATGTCCATTTTTATTGAATTGGTGGTTTAGGTTGTTTATGTTTTGAATTGGGGTGTTTTTTCTACATATGTTAGTGCATATATACTATTACCTTTTTTATTGTCTGTTTAGCTGATCATAAAGAATACTGGTGAAGCTGTAAAAAGGCAATAGAATTCTCTGGTTTTTTTGTATAGAATATGAGGTTTTCTCTGGTTTTCTTATATAGAATATGAGGTTTTCTTCTTTATTAATATGAGGTTTTCTCTTCATTTTCTGTTTCTTTTATATTTTTGAATGAACTGTATGAATAAAGAAAAAAGAGTGACAATATCTAAAAGGCCCGGAAATCACATGACGATAATTCAGAGGACCGGAGCCTCATTAAAACCCATATAGAAAACCCAAAGTGGGAAAAACCATATGAGAAAAAGAGTACTCCTCTAAACTAAATGAAAATAACCTGGAGAAAAAAATCATGTAGAACAACATCAGAAATACAAGGAATAACTGTAGTCCAAAAACCAGAAGACACTGTAGGAGAGGCTAATATATCTGTAACGTGATTTCCCTCCCTATAAATATGATGAGACCATGGCAAGCATCAAATCGGTCCATCCAAAGCTGCCATTAAAGGATCCCAAGATTATTCCTCCATTAACAATTAAAGATTGAAGATCAATATTTGAAGAACAATGCATGAAGATAGAACTCATCAAGCTGTGCATGCATGGCAGATTCGCATTGCATGGAATTTTCATCCCTTATTTGATTTAATTAGGGATTGAATTTTATTTAGACTATAGTATTTATTTAATTATATTTGACTATAGTTTAGTTCAGATTTTTATTTAATTTAATGTAATTTTCGTCCATATTATAGTGAAGGTTGACTAGAATTGTATTTAAGGCTATTTCCTACCTTGAATAGAATTCTAGTTTAGGGAACTTCCTAGTATAGTTAGAGATCCCTTTTGGATCAATTTTTGAGCCCTATTTTATGTTTAATTTCGTTCCCCCATAGTATTATAAATAGGGGAACCATGTCACATTGATACTTCAGACTTTATTTGAATTATTAAGCTTTGCTTTCAATATTGTCTCAACCCCTTTTTAATCTTTGTGAGTTTTGATTTAAAATTCATATTCTTGGAGCTAGCAACTTTAAGTCTTAATCAAAGGTATTGCTTAATCCACTTGAGGGATTAATCGGTACTCGCTATCCGAAGATCAACTTAGAGATTTCATCCTTGGGTACGTTCGAGATTCCAGGAGGCTATCGGGTTGTGATTCACCTCAACGAATCATCATCCATCTACACCAAATGATGACTTCCATCAAGTCATCCACGTCCATAATCGTCTAGCCACCAATCGATCGAGTGTCTTCCACAAGATGAGTTCGAGTTCTACCCGTTTCATCTACACGTAAGTTCGATTCATCTCTATCATATCCTACCTACTCCAAGCCCTTCTTCACAAGCCATCACACACATAACATACCATATTTGCCCCTTTTCAGCCCTTGTTATCGTTGGTATTGTGTTACATAATTTGTGTCATTCTCTACGTATTTTAATTGTCTAGATTAGTTAGTTTTAGTCGTCTATTTGAGTCGGATTGATTCCCTTCTTCAGCTGGCGTGTTTGTATCCTAAAGTCTTCGGCTACGTTCTCCAGATTCGTCCTAGATTAATAGTCCGGGTCGTATCATAAATTGGTATCAAGAGCCACGTCGGTTTGTATCGTTCGTGGTTCCATACTCGTTTAATTGTCCCGTGTATTTTGTTTTAAGTTTTATCGAGTTGTAATTTATTTTCCGTATTGTTCATTGATATAAAAAAAGAGAGAAAAAAACAGATCGTACAAAAAAAAAAGAACGATAAAAAAAATAAAATAAAAAAGAGGTATATTCATTGTGTATCCTATTGAGTCTTGTTTTAATTTTGGTGCTTTCCTTTTAGTACTTCTCTATAGTTGGTAATTACCTTGTGAGCCTTTTCTTATTTGGTAATTTCCTTCTAGTATAGTTCTTTAGTTGGTAACTTCCTTTAGAGTCATATTTTATTTTTGGAACTTTCCTTACAAGTTCTAAATTCTATTTGGTAATTTCCATTAGAGTTATATTTCATTTTTGGAACTTTCCTTCCAAGTTTTATTTTTATTTTGGTAGTTCCCTTTTGAGTTGTAATTTATTTTTGGTTTATTCCTTTTAGAGTCTAGTTCAATTAGGATATTTAGATTGTGTCACAATTGTGTAACACTTTCCAAATTACCTAATCTTTCTTTCCTTCTTCTTTCCTATTTCTTTCCTTCTACCTTTGGGATTTATTTTTAGATTCCTAATCTATTTGGGAACTTCAAAAATACATCTAATTCTTTCCTTTTCTAGCTTTCTTCCATCCAAATCCTTCCATATACACTTCCTCCCTTCCAATTTTCGTCTACCATCATCAAGGGGATCGAAAATTCAGCATAGTCCACATACATCATCTGTTCACACTCATATATACCATCCGGACCATACACATATGCGCCCATGTACCATCTGGTCCATACACCATACACTACTCATACACCATATACCCGTACTCCCTACACACCAAATTCTCACCATCTCTACCGCAATAATAATATGATCATACCTGAGTTTGAAGGTCTATACTATCCCGACATCTATTTGGATTGGGAACGCAAAGTAGACAAACTTTTTCAGTGCTATGACATCCCCGAGAAAAAGAAAGTGCAGCTAGTTTCGTCAAAGTTTAAAGGCTACGCAATAACATGGTGGGGATTCCAGCAGAACCGGTGCCACAGAGATCACCTTCCGCCTATTGACACATGGCGTGAGTTGAAAGATTTGATGCGAAAATGCTTCATTCCAGACCACTATCAATGGGAGTTGGAGGAAAAGCTATACAAGCTTAGACAAAGAGATCGAAGTATAAATGATTACTACAACAAAATGATTGAAGCCATGAGGTGAGCTGATGTAGAAGAATATCCAGAAGATACCATGGATAGATTTCTAGCTGGTCTATGAAGGGCAATCCGTGAAAGAGTAGCATTGTATCGCTTCGATGAGTTGGGAGACATTGTGGATTACGCCATTCAGATAGAAAAATGGCTAGAGGAACTAGAAATGAAGTCAAAGGAAGAGGTTCAAGTCGAGTCGACCACGAGTTACCAACTTGAGTCATTCGAGGAGTTTCTACGTACCTTTGTACCACCTACATGACCTGCATCACCAGTTCAGCCGGTCATGGATGTGCCACGCCAAGCCAGCAACATTCAAGAGAAGATCCACGTTGAGTTACCATCTGAGATCGTTGCCATCAAAGGAGATTCTACTTTTGAGGTAACAATTTTGGTTGATGCACTTATTGAAGAACTGATAGATGTTGCTACTTGTGAGAATGTTGGAGAAGAAGAGAAGGTTGTTGAAGAGCTTGATCTAGACGAGTCGGATCAAACTTTGAGTGAAGAAGAAGAAGAAATGGAGATCATTACTGCAGTGGAAAAGGTTGAAGAGTTATTCGAGATACAACCTTGTTATGAAAAGGAGAATGATATCCGTGAAGCAATGGTTGAAGATCATATGAAGCTTGATCAACCTAGTATCGAGAAGCCGCTGATTTCTAACATTTTTTGTCAACCTTGTACTTTTAATGTTTTAATCTTACAGGTTGCCAAAGATGTGCCACATATTATTGATGTTCCACCAGACTTATTCGTGGTTCCTATGTCCATGCATCCCATGAAGTTGAAGCTTGAGCTAAAAGAGATTGATGATCAGTTCGTGTTCATTTTCGATCCAGGCCGTTCAAATTCGAGGACGAATTCTTTTCAAGAGGAGGGGAATGATGAGACCATGGCAAGCATCAAATCGGTCCATCCAAAGCTGCCATTAAAGGATCCCAAGATTTTTCCTCCATTAACAATTAAAGATTGGAGATCAAGATTTGAAGAACAATGCATGAAGATAGAACTCATCAAGTTGTGCATGCATGGCAGATTCGCATTGCATGGAATTTTCGTCCCTTATTTGATTTAATTAGGGATTGAATTTTATTTGGACTATAGTATTTATTTAATTATGTTTGACTATAGTTTAGTTCAGATTTTTATTTAATTTAATGTAATTTTCGTCCATATTATAGTCAAAGTTGACTAGAATTGTATTTGAGGCAATTTCCTACCTTGAATAGAATTCTAGTTTAGGGAACTTCCTAGTATAGTTAGAGATCCCTTTTGGATCAATTTTTGAGCCCTATTTTATGTTTAATTTCATTCCCCCATAGTATTATAAATAGGGGAACCATGTCACATTGATACTTCAGAATTTATTTGAATTATTAAGCTTTGCTTTCAATATTGTCTCAACCCCTTTTTAATCTTTGTGAGTTTTGATTTAAAATTCATATTCTTGGAGCTAGCAACTTTAAGTCTTAATCAAGGGTATTGCTTAATCCACTTGAGGGATTAACCGGTATTCACTATCTGAAGATCAACTTAGAGATTTCATCCTTGGGTACGTTCGAGATTCAAGGAGGCTATCGGGTTGTGATTCACCTCAATGAATTATCATCCATCTACACCAAACGACGACTTCCATCAAGTCATCCACGTCCATAATCGTCCAGCCACCAATCGATCGAGTGTCTTCCACAAGACGAGTTAGAGTTCTACCCGTTTCATCTACACGTAAGTTCGATTCATCTCTATCATATCCTACCTACTCCAAGCCCTTCTTCACAAGCCATCACACACATAACATACCATATTTCCAGCCCATATTCGTCCATTTTCAGCCCTTGTTATCGCTGGTATTGTGTTACATATTTTGTGTCATTCTCTACGTATTTTAATTGTCTAGATTAGTTAGTTTTAGTCGTCTATTTGAGTTGGATTGATTCCCTTCTTTAGCTAACGTGTTCGTATCCTAAAGTCTTCCGCTACGTTCTCCAGATTCGTCCTAGATTAATAGTCCGGGTTATATCAAAATATGAGAAACACAAAAATGTATTTGGCTAATAAACTAAAGAATAGCACGCCATCGCGCTTTCAGTTTCCAAGGTACTTTTAAACTTCGAGATGACAACAAGGACACCACGTAAACAAAATCAACCTTTAGCCAAATAAAATCTAGAGACAGCCTTCGAGCCCATTCCAAAGCCTCCAAAACAGCAAGAAGCTCAACAAGAAATGCAAATCCCACACCTTCAACCCTGTGAAAGCATCCCATCACCGAACCATCATGAAGCCGAAAGACCCCTCCCATTGACATAACTCCTGGCGCGCCCATAACCGAACCATCTATATTAATCTTAATCCAACCTCTTGGAGAAGGTCTCCAAATCACCGGTATTATCTCCCTAGGCCGTGACGTCCGCAAGTCCACCTATAAAGTCTTCAAAGTGAGCAAATCGTTAACCTCATTTCTCATGAAGCCACGGTTTCCACCCATAAAATTTATCTCCCTAAGAGCAACTCCAACCATGTTAATCAACACAAAGGATAAAGGCAGCACATCCTCATAGATTGCCTTATTCCTAAATGTCCATATGCCCCATACCACCGTAACAGTCATTGCTTTCCAAAGAAGGGAAATCTGAGAGCTGAAAGAATGATTCATAAAACTAATAAAGGCTTCATGAAATGAATTAGCATGACACGCATCAATTCAAAAAGTATCGAACACCCAACTCCAAACTTCAGTTGCCAACGGACAGCTCCAAAAAAGATGATCACAAGTCTCTCGCTCCCTTCTACACATGAAACAAATAGTCGGCCCAATGAAACCATGCAAGGTATCCCTGCAGGTATCCGAGAGAGAAGCAAACACCAAATAACCAATGAACAGCGAGTAGGAATGCAAGGACTCCAAATCCATTTCCCGCATCGAACCGCTGGAAATTGAGCTCTAGTGTATAATCAAGTAATATGCGCCGTGATATTCCCATGCAACGATTTAGACCAAAATCTCTCGTCTTCTCCCAGGGCCAAAGGATGATAAAGAATATCATACAAAACTTTCGGAAACGCAGTAACAAAAAAAGCCGTGAAAGTCCAAATTCTATTCATTAGAAAATCACCAACCATATCCTACAACTTAACATGCACGACATAAGGAATTTTAAGGTGATCGACCAAAACATAGCCCAATCAGTTATCATGCCAAAAATTGACTATGCAGCTGCTGCACACAATGCAAACCAATTCTTTGGTGAGCGACTGAGATAATTGTCTAATTCCTAGCCATATGGTCGAATAAGCGACCCATTTGGTCAAACATGGCGACACCATGAACCGCGACCGCAAAAGATGAAAAACAAATGAGTCCGAAATAAGCACATGCCAAGCTAGCTTAATTAATAACCCTTGATTAAGATCTTTAAAGAAAGTAACCCCAAGACCACCCTCCTCAACAGCTGCGCAAGTTCGAGCCCAACTAACGGCAGTGTAAGACCGAGATGTAACATCACCTTTCCAAAGAAAGTTACGAACCGCAATATCAAGTTTACTCACTAAAGAAGTCGGCCATGCATACACCACCATAGAATGAGTAGCGGAGCTTAAAATCACCGACTTAACCAAACATAAACGACCAGCTATAGAAAGTGTAAGACCCTTCCATCTATCAAACTTGGCCAAAATTTTATTCGCTAGGCATCGAATATGAGTTGTCTTAGGAATACCATCAAAAAGGAACACCTAAATAAACTGTCAGAAAAGAACCAACCATGAACCCAAATTTTTCATGAAGGTACGCTTTCACCCACGGCCGAACCCCACGTCCATAGAAAACTCTCAATTTGACCCTACTACAAACTTGACCGGAGAAAGCAGTATAATCATCCATTACTTTCTTCAAAGTCTGAACATTAGACTTAGAAGCCCAACAAAATATAAATACATCATCCGCATATAAAAGGTGAGTAGGAAAATCAACACCTCTACCATAAGACATCGGAATTAAATGCTTCTTATCAACGACATTATGAAGCAAATAATGGAACATTTCCTAAGCGATTCCAAATAAAAGCAGGGATAGAGGATCACCTTATTGAATCCCTTGAGAACAAGCAAAGTACCCCTTAGGTGATCCATTCATCAAAATTGAAAGTCTAGGTGATTCCAAAATCACTTGAATCCAGCCACAAAACTTCTCTGGAAACCCAAGCTGCCTCAAAACACGAATAAGAAACATCCACTCCATTGTATCAAAAACTTTAGTAATATCCAGTTTGAGAGCCATATTCTTTCCTTCGTGCGTCCTGTTCAACGTATTAACACCTTCAGACGCTAACACAATGGCTTAATGAATTTAACGACCCTGAATAAATCCAAATTGCTGCATAGAAACAATATTAGACGCCACAACATTTAATCGCATTGCCAAAACCTTAGTAAAAACTTTAAAGAAGAAATTACTTAAGGCAATGGGTCTGAAATCCTCCACCTGGATCGCACGATCCTTCTTAGGGATTAAAACGAGGAAACCCGAATTCAATGCAAAAGGCATACAACCAAACTCAAAAAATTCCAAGACCGCCTTATAAATGTCCATTGCAACAATATCCCAAGTCGCATGAAAAAATTTCCTGAATACCCATCAGGCCCTGCAGCGCTGTTTGCATCAAGGTTAAAAACAGCCTGTTTGACCTTTTCAAAAGAGGGTGCAACGACAAGATCATGACATTGACGTTCGCTAACCAATTTAGGAATTAATTGATCAACCAAAGCAATGTGCATATTATAATAACCTGAAGAAGAGAAAAGCGTCTCAAAATAAGAAGTAACATGCGTTGCAATTGTATCCAGATCCGCAACCAATTCTCCATCAATAGAAAGCACATCAATGGATGCCTTTGCACGTTGATCCTTCATACTATCATGGAAGAACTTAATATTGTGATCTCCATCATTCAACCAATCGATTCGACTCTTTTGCTGCAAATGAGAAGATTTCACAAGAAGTAGACCATTTATTTCTGCCTGAATAGCAATCTCGTCGTCCAAACATTTGTCCGAATACCCATGCAATGAGATCTACGCTTGGACATTCTCCAAATTCCACTCCAAATCACCAAGTTTATTATTAAAATTCCCGAACACCGTAGCGTTCCAATCCTTAAGCACCATTTTAGGACGTTTAAGCTTAAGGATAACAAGCCTAATTTTGCTTCGAGAATCGACCTCCTTCGACCAAGAATCACAAACCAAAGGAATAAAAGACTCATGACTTAGCCACATGTTCCAAAATCGGAAAGGCCTAGGTCCCGATACTTGAGAATCCTTACAAACAACCACAAGATGGGAGTGATCCGAACAAATCCTTGGCAGCAAAGTCACAGAAATATTAGACCAAGTCTCCTGAAAGTCCTTTGAAACCAAAGCCCTATCAATTTTGCTCTCAGTAATCTATGGAAAAAAATGTCGACTCGACCAGGAAAAGAACAACCCATTGCTATCAATTTTCGAGACCTCCAATTCACCAATAAAATTATTAAAGTCCGAACAAGCTTGTGGAGAAGGCTTCGATCTATCTCGACGTTTGTGAGAACCCCGAATAGCGTTAAAGTCACCTAAAATGATAAAACTCCCTTGAAGAGCACTCAACTCCGTCAACAAATCCCGTCTCTGCATATAAGAAAACGACCTATGCACAACCGCCACAATACCGGAAAAAACTTTAGACTAGATAGTAACCATGACATATTGTTCCGATGAGAAAACCACCGAAGCATCAACGTGCATGCGAGCAAACACCCAAATATTAGAACATCGAACAACCCTTAAATTTTGAAAAATAGGGACCATTTCCATAGAGCGCCGATAAGAAGAAGGGATCTTATCAAAATGAGTACGGGGCTCAATTAGACCAAGCACTTCAGGTTTAAACACCTGAACATGTTTACTTAGCATATTTCGGGATACTTCAGTAGCAATTCCAAATATATTCCACGTGAAAATATTCATGGCGGTGAATGAGATGTACGTAAGTGAGAAGAATCACTTGCCTCCACATTCGAATTCTTTAACGCCGAAATCATGTCCATATTCTTTAAAGCTTGCGAATCCAGATCCGAAATAACATAAGGCGCCAAAGAATCTTCCTTATTTGCAACATCGTGATTAGCACTAGAGTTTAACCTTTCTGAACGTCGAAGCACAGCAGCAGGAGGAATTATATGCTTAGAATACGTACGCTTGTATGCCACCAGAGCTTCAGTATCAGAATAATTATATGCGTCATTATCCATTCCCTCATTAGAATGCACAACTAATGCTTGCTCCTCAAAAGTTTTGTCTACATCAGCCCCATCATGCACTCCTTCAGACTGAGAATCATCCACCACAAGACCCTCAACGCTACTATCCACCACATTCTGCTATTCAAACAAAGCATTATTATTATTATTATTCAACTCCTTACCGCCCACTTGCTCCACAAAAATATCCATCCTAACTTCCAGCGAGCAAGAACTATCTGAATTGTCCTTATCACAAGAATGTGTAACAGCATAATTCTTCACCATTTCATTACCATGCAGAGTCAGAAGCTCCAACTCATAAACCGTAAGAGTAAGTTGCCTTAGCTTGTCAAACACATACTCCCCGTCTAAAAGTGAGAACGAATTGGAAATTGATACCTCCTCTGAATGATTTGCCTTTGCCATTGGGATACCACCTGCATTGAAAGATTTCAGTACCCATTCCTTCGTGGACTGCCCTGTTTTAACATTCCCTAGACGGGCACCAGTATTCTTAACAATTTCAGTAAAATTATCCTTTGATGACGATACCAGTGCCGCTCCCACCTTCATCGATGAATCCTTTCCGGCTTTAGAAACACGACATTTACTTGTTGCATGCCCAACAACTTGCATGCAGTACAAAAAAGTGGCACATTCTCATAAAAAATATCGACGAAAAAGAAGATTCCCCTCGATCAATCATCATTGATGTCTGCAATATCTGCGACATATCAACCTCGATCAATATTCTGGCAAAATACCCCACCATGCCATGCAAAGAATTCCCATCAATCTTAAGGGGGGTTCCTACCGATCTTGTAATACCAACGAAGACTTCCTCATGCCAATACTCAATTTTGATGTCTGGGAATTCCTAAGATTTAGGAAATATTCTTTCACGTATATGGACTTCTGTGTAGTTTAGGTTTGTTAGTGCCATTTGCACTTAAGTGTTCAAGATTGTCATAATCTGTATGGCAATATCAAAAGAACACAAAAGGTTTTGGTTATTCATGTTCAAATACCATGTTCTGGACATTACTGTGAACATTCCGCTGCCAATCTAATTAAAGATCAAGACATGTACTTAATCATGTTCAGAGATATGATCATGTACATGGTTGTCCAGAGAGTTTACAAGAGACGTATCATACTAGAATCAAAGAGCTAGAGCTGAATATTCAAGATGGCTGTTTCAGAATAGAAGCTGCCTTCTTCTAGGATTGAATCAATTAGACTTCTTCTAGCTATGGCCTGTATCATGAAGTTTGAACTGTACCAGATGGATGTCAAGAGTGCTTTTCTAAATGGATTTCTAAAAAAAGATATGTTTGTTGCACACACATGATCCAGAGTTTATGTTCAAACTAAAGAAGGCATTGTATGGTTTGAAGCAGGCTCCTCGAGCATGGTATGAAAGACTAGATACATACATGGTTAGCAAAGGATACAACAGAGGAGGAGAAGACAGAACACTATTCATCAGAAAAGAAAAATCACAAGTAATTGTGGTTCAAGTATATGTGGATGATATAGTGTTTGGCTTAGTGTCTGACAAGATGGTCAAGGACTTCATTAGAGACATGGAAACTGTACTTCAGATGAGCCTAGTTGGAGATCCGAAACACTTCCTAGGACTTCAGATAAAGCAGTCAGAAGAAGGTATTTTTATTTGTCAATCCAAATATACCAGAAACTTGGTTAAAAAGTTTGAGCTTGAGAATTCTAAGCACAAAAGAACTCCTATCAGCACCACAAATAAGATTGGAAAAGATGATGTTGGAGCTGAGGTAGATCAAACTTTATACAGAAGCATGATTGGAAGTCTTCTCTACCTCACTAGAAACAGACCGGATATAACATATAGTGTGGGAGTGTGTGCCAGATATCAGTCCTGTCCTAAGGAGAGTCATATGAAGGCTGTCAAGAACATCATCAAGTACATTAGTGGAACTAGTGACTATGGATTATGGTATACTTCAGATACAAAGGACGGGGACAAGGAGGACTTGGAATTGCACTCAATTGCACTCGAAGATGGAAACAGAACGGAAATGACCGAGGCCCATCACCCCGCAGCCGCATGGCACGCCGCTGCAGCACATGGAGGCTCTCGGCCGAGAGCCCCCGTGCCCGCGGTACATGCCGCCGTGGCGGCCTCTCCCTAGGCCCGCCTGCGCAGCACCCCGCTGGCCCGTGGGGTGCCTTCTCCCCCTCTCCAACTCAGTTTTTCATCTCTATTTCAAGTATAATTCCACTCCATTTCACTTTTCTATCCACAACTGCAATTGTTTTAATCATGAATAAGGACGTTTGTGCCATCTATTTGTAGTAAGGGAGATAGGGATTAATTTCCCTAAGCCTTTTGATTTTTGGCTTCCTTTCCCCCAACAAATCTCCCAGAAAATCCCCCACATTAAATGCTCCCTTACAATCAACCCATCTCATCAGCTTTTCTCTTTCATCTCATCTCTCTCTCTCACTCTCGATTCTCTCCGTCTCCCATATCTTCATATTGGATTTTGGGGGATATCTAGAGACACACCCATTCCATATCATCATTCACCATTCTCTCATACTTCATCTTCTCGACCTTTCTCTCCATTTTTCTTTTCTCTCTACACATTCACACACTACCATCTTTATCATTCTCTATGCCATTTTCACCACCATCACCACTATTCAAGAGAGGAGGAGAAGGGAAAGAAAGGAGGCAAACAAGCTAGGGTTGAAGAAGAAGACACGAGAAGAAGTCGACTCCGAGCCATCCACGGAAGCTAGGCTTGTTAGAAGGCTTTCTTTTTGTATTTTCATTCTTAAACTTGGATGATTTGTGGGGGTTTGTCCCTAACTTGTGAAGAATATAGGATATTATAGACATGTTGTTCTTTTCATTTGTTTATGAGATGATGCACTTTTATGATATTTGTGTTGTTTTGAGCACAGTTATAGGCTAATCTCTCTATTAGGGGGTGGAGGATTGAATTAGTTTTGATTTATGCTTGTGATAGTTGGTTGTTGTTGTTGGAATTGTGATTATCATGTTGAGTACTTGATCACTACTTAGCATTGCTAGGCTTTAGATGAGACCGAGAGGAGATTCTAAATCTCGACCTAGGTTCCTTCAACGTTAGGTGAATTGGGTTCATAAGCCTAATATATTGATCTTCCTCGTATGATGTAGCGGATAGAAGTTTAATGGATAGATAATGATAGTAATTGAAGTTAAACCAATTGATGGGCCTATTGTATGCTTGAGATCAATATAACCAACGTGAAGCAACATTAATGAGAAACCAATGAGAAAATCCATACGCTAATGCTCGTATCATAATCTTTTCCTCGATCTTGATCCTCGTTGTTATTTGCACTTTATTTGTTAAATTGCATGTTTTAAATTCCTTAGTTAAATCAATCTTAATCCATGATTAGAGGGTTTAGGTTTTATTTTCATCGTTCTAGAACGTTGCATGCATAGACTTTAGATAATTGCCCATAAGAAGTCTTTCTTGAGAGATCGACTCGGGTTAGCTCATCGCATCTATAATTGACGCTGTCCAATTGAGAGTTTGTTTCGAAGTAGTTTACCGTGTTGAGTCTAAACAAGAAAATACAATTTGTGGACCTAAATAAATTTTGTCACCGTTGCCGGGGACGGCTTTAGGCATATTGTCCTTTTGTGCTACAATTTCTGTTGTGCTTGTTTTTGTATTCGTGACTTTGGATTTGTCTAGTGTTTGTGGTTTTTATGTTCTTTTGTGTAATTGGTATTTGTGTTTATTTTCGTATGTTTTTACATTTTCACCTCTCGTTCCATAGGTGCGTGTGATCTCCTTTGTGTTTTTGGGGTGTATGCTAGAGATACGAAGTCTCAATCAAAGATTAGCCCCCGTGTTTGACAATATCCATAGACCAAGGAGATTCGACGTATTTGCTTGGGAAGAAGAAATGGAAGCTCACCAACTCAACCCCGATAACGCCAATGCCAATGCGGCTAGGAATATGAGGGATTTCGCTCGACCCGTGATTGGGGCGTCGACATCATGCATAGTTCTTGGAGAGGACGTAAGGATTTATGAGTTGAAGAACATTCATTTTGGCCAACTTCCCTCCTTTTATGGGATGTCGGCCGAAGATCTGTTGAACTTCATTCGAGAGTTCTATGCCGTTGTTCAAACCTTTTCTTTACAAGGTTTGAATGAAGATCAATTGAAGATGAGGTGTTTCCCTTACACCTTGAAACATCGAGCCAAGACGTGGTTCATGTCACTCCCAGCCAATTCCTTGACCAATTGGAATGCCGCCTATGAGAAGTTCATGGCCAAGTACTACTCTAACCAAAAAACCCAAGATTTGAGAGCTCAAATCGTTACCTTTACCCAATCTCTGGGTGAAGCATTTCATGAATCTTGGGGATCAATTTAGAGGTCTCCAACAACAATTCCCGTACCACCACCTCGCACCCGAGTTGCTCAACCAATTCTTCTACGACGGGCTTTGTTAAAATTTTCAATACATGGTGGACAATGCCACGGGAGGAGACATTGGAGGCCGGACCGCCGAAGAAGTCTCGAATATCTATGAGACGATGGCTACAACTTCTCAACAAAAGAGTGCTAGGGGGAAGAGAGCTTCCGTCAATGAAGCTAACCCTAGTTATGATGTGACAAGATAACTTGCCGAGTTGACAAGGCAAGTAGAGATGCTTCGGACTTTCGAGAGACCACTTGAACAAGCCATGGCCGTTGAAACATGTGGTCTTTGTGGAGAGTATGGCCACGGGGCCAATGTTTGTCAAAAGTCGATCGAGCCGAAATTAAGTAAAGAAGTTCATTTGTATGCTCTTCAAGAGCAAGTTCATGCCCTTCAAGGATTCCAACCTCGTCAACCTTACAACCCGCACTCTCAATCATACAATCAAGGATAGAGAAACCATCCAAAATTTTCTTGGAGGCAACCTCAACAACCTCCTCAACAACCACCACAACAACCGCCTCCACCTCAACAAGCCGAAGGTGGCCAAACTCCACCTTATCCAAGGCCGCAACAATATTCGGCCTAACCACACCAACCGCCTAGGCCGACATTGTAAGACACCTTGCAATATTTCATTCAAGCCATCCAACAAAGGTTCAAATCCGTGGAAGCTTCTGCGAAGAGGATCGAGACCCAAGTGGGGCAAATAGCCAGGACCGTTGGAAAGTTAGCCACGCTAGCCAAGCCGGGAAAGTTACCAAGCCAACCGGAGCAAGCTCAAGCCATCACCGTCCTTAGAAGAGGCAAGGTGATTGATAATAAGGTTGGAGAACCGAGTCCAACTGAAGAGATTGAGAAAGAAGAGGAGGCTCCTCAATAACAACAAAAGGAGCCAGAAAAAGAAAATGAACAAGTGAAGAAGCCCACATTCCACAAGGCCACCAATCCCTACAATCCTCCAATTTCATTTCTAAGCCGGTTGAGGAATGAGAAGCAATACACCCAATTACAAGAGTTCTACAAGCTTTTATCCAAGGTGAATGTCAATCTTCCACTCCTTGATGTCATCCGCCATGTGCCGGCTTATGTCAAGTTCTTTAAAGAACTAGCCTCCAAAAAGAGGAAATTTGCGGAGGATGAAAAAATTGTGGTGTCCGAAGTGGCGAGTACAATCCTAAAATAACAATTACTTCCCAAGCTCCGTGATCCAGGTAGTTTTACTCTTAAGATTGCCTTAGAACATGGTAAAGAAGCATGTGGTATGCTAGATCTAGGAGCCGGAATTAATTTGATTCATTACTCTATTTATAAACAATTAGAGTTAGGTAATTTGAAATCAACTAGAATGTGTCTACAATTGGCGAATAGGTCCGTGAGACATCTGAGAGGAATAATTGAGGACATTCATTATAAGGTGGGTGGACTGATAATCCTAGTTGATTTTGTAATTTTGGATGTGGGTGATGTACAAGAAACGGGTAAAGAGCACACACTTCTCCTAGGTAGACCTTTTATGGCTACAACAAACACCTTGATTGATGTCAAAAATGGAATTTTAAAAATGTCGGTGTTAGGAGAAACCGTGTCTTTTTCCGTACATGAAAACAAGGCTATTCCCGTCTCTTCATTTGAGGAAAATTGCTCTTTTATAGATACTATTGATGCCTTGGCCAAGGAGGTTTTCTTGCAGGAAATAGGCTCCCATTGGAGGAGTGAAGCTTTGTCCGAGAAACTTGCTATGGAAGAAGTTTACCTCAAGTGTGGGGAGACGAGTTGAACACCAAAGAGATGAAGATTTTGTGAGGAGAAGAAGTAAGCTTGATGGAAGTTCTAACCTCAACCGAAGAGGAAGTAAATCATTCTTCCGACCTTGAGCACAAGCAGCTCCCATCTTATCTCAGATATGTATATCTTGATGAAGAACAAAAGAAGCCCGTGATCATCTTTGTCGGGCTCGAAAAGGAAGAAAAAGATCTCTTGGTAGCCGTACTCAAGAGAAACAAGCAAGCTATTAGATAGAACCTTTCTAACATTAAAGGCATTAGCCCCTCGATGTGCATGCATCGAATTATCCTTGAGGAAGGGGCTAAGCCGGTTTGAGAAGGACAAAGGCGGCTCAATCCCCTGTTAAAGGAGGTCATCAAGAAGGAGATTCTTAAGCTCCTAACGGAAGGAATCATCTACCCAATAGCTGACAGTGAATGGGTGAGCCCGATCCACGTGGTGTCCAAGAAAGGAGGAATCACGGTGGTGGAGAATGATAGAGGAGAGCATGTGGCTACTCGAACCACCATCGGGTGGAGAATGTGCATTGACTACCGAAAGCTCAATGCCGCCACTCGAAAAGACCATTTTCTCCTTCCTTTCATTGATCAAATTATTGATAAATTAGCCGGGCATAGTTTTTATTGTTTTCTTGACGGTTTATCGGGTTATTTTCAGGTGGCCATAGCGTCGGAGGACCAAGCCAGGACTGCGTTTACGTGCCCATTTAGCACTTTTGCGAGTCGGAGAATGCCGTTTGGACTATGCAATGCGCCGGGCACATTTCAAAGGTGTATACTTTCTATCTTTTCTGAAATGATTGGTGATTTCATTGAGGTATTCATGGATGATTTTTCAGTCTTTGGGTCTTCATTTTTCGATTGTTTGGATAAGTTAGAACTTGTTTTAAAGAGATGTATTGAAAGTAGCCTCATTCTTAGTTGGGAAAAGTGTCATTTTATGGTTACTAGTGGCATAGTCCTTGGTCATGTTGTTTCTAAAGAAGGAATGAGCGTAGACAAGACTAAGGTTGATGTGATTGAAAAATTACCTCCTCCCGTCACTGTGAAAGGTGTTTGAAGTTTTCTAGGCCATACCGGTTTCTACCGTCAGTTTATTAAAGACTTCTCCAAAATTAGCCAACCTCTATGCCATTTACTTGCTCAAGATGTTCCTTTTGAGTTTGATGAAAAATGCTTGCATGCTTTTAACACTCTTAAGGAGAAATTGATCACCGCACCCATTGTCATTCCCCCTGATTGGTCTTTGTCTTTTGAAATCATGTGTGATGTATCAAATTCCATTGTGGGTGCCGTTTTGGGTCAACGTATTGATAAAATTCTTCGTGTAATTTACTATGCTATCCTCACCTTGAATAGTGCTCAAGTAAATTACACTACCACCGAAAAAGAATTGCTTGCCGTTGTGTTTTCATTGGATAAATTTAGATCCTACATCTTAGGTTCTAAAGTGATAGTGCATAGTGATCATGCGGCTCCTCGGCATTTGTTAACCAAACCCCAAGCTAAACCTAGGCTCATTAGGGATTTCGCTTACGCAAGAATTTGATGTGTAAATCAAAGATAGAAAGGGGTGTGAAAACGTGGTAACAGACAATCTATCTCGCATCATCATTAATGAAAATTTCAATTTATCGCATGACAAAGGAGTTGATTGTGATTCATTCCCATATGAGCATGCTCTTAAGCTTAATTCCTCTCCTTGGTATGCCAACATTGTTAATTATCTTGCTTGTGATAAAATAAGGCCTAACCTCACATTTCAAGAAAGGAAAAGATTTTTGGCAATGTGTAGGTACTACTTTTGGGATAATCCATACCTTTTCCACTTGGGAAAAGACGAAGTGATCTGAAGATACATCCCGGAGGAAGAGCAAACTGATGTTTTGGCCTTTTACCACGCTTCACATTGTGGTGGCCACTTTGGAGGGCAAAAGACGACCCAGAAAATCTTGCAATTCAGTTTGTATTGGCCTTCCAAATTTAAAAATGCTCATGCCTATTGCCTTTCATGTGATAAGTGCCAAAGACTTGGCAATATAGGGAGAATAAATGAAATGCCTTTGAATGTCAACCTTGTGGTTGAAATTTTTGATGTTTGGGGTATCGATTTCATGGGGCCATTTCCTAACTCATTTGATTATGAATATATCCTATTAGCCGTTGATTATGTGTCAAAGTGGGATGAAGCAATCCCCACTAGGTCCTGTGACGCTAATGTGGTTATCAAGTTTGTATAGGAGCACATTTTGAGTAGGTTTAGATTCCCTCGTGCAATCATAAGTGATGGTGGAACGCATTTTACGAACAACCTTTTTGAGAAATTGATGAAGAAGAATGATGTGACTCACAAAGTGGTGACTCCATACCACTCTCAAACTTCCGGTCAAGTGGAGATGAGCAACAAGCAAATTCAAAACATTTTGAAGAAGACCGTGAATGTGACAAGGAAGGATTGGTCTACAAAGCTAACGAATGCTCTTTGGGCATACCGGACGACTTACAAGACAATCTTAGGAATGAGCCCTTACCGCCTTGTGTATGGAAAGACGTTCCATCTCCCCATTGAGATCGAGCACAAAGCCTATTGGGCCATTAAATCGGTAAACTTTGATCTAACTTGTGTAGGAAAGGAACAAGCCTTGCAATTGACCGGGCTCGATGAGTTGAGGAATGAAGCATATGACAATGTGAAGATCTACAAAGACAAGGTGAAAAGGCTTCACGATAGGCGCATTGTCAAGAAGGAACTCACTCCGGGCATAAAGGTTCTCCTTTTCAACACTCGTTTGCAGTTTTTTCTTTGGAAACTCAAATCCCGATGGAGTGGGCCATTTGTCATCGAAGAAGTATTTCCATATGGTGTGGTGACCTTGAAAAATCCGGTGAAAAACACCACGTTCCAAGTGATTGGTCACCGAGTCAAGCCGTATTTTGAAGGACGACCCCGAGAAGCCGATGTCGAGGTTCTCAAGCTCGATAATTCCACCTAGTTACCTCGGAGACCATGTCTAGCTCGAGACGTTAAAATGAGCGCTGCATGAGAGGCAACCCATGATTTTATTGTTTTAAGTTTTGTGTTTGTTTAATTTTATTGCATTTGTTTGAACACTTTTTGAGTGTGGAGATTTTAAATGGTTTTTAGGAGCAGGGAAATCAAACTGATTGGGGGCGAAAAATCACAAAAATCGGCTAAGTATGAAGGAGTAAGCCGCCGCCGCGCACCACCCTGCCGCCGCAGGGAGAGGGCCTCGACCAAGGCCTCCCCCGCTCGCGCATACCCCCGTGGCGGCGGCCCTCTCTCCACAAGCCTATGAGCATCCACGATACACGCTGCCGTGGCACAACCCCCCCTTTTCCATCTACACTCCCGCGCCCGCGCATGCCACCCGCCACGGCGCACCCCCCTCCGCCCGCGCCCATCCACGCCGCGACGCATACACCCGCCGCGGCGTACCCCCTCTTTTCCCTCTCTCACTATAAAAGGGCCCTCCTTTGTATGCCCTAATTTCCACACCACATGCGCCGCTGCTCCCAATTCCCCAACACCCAAAGCTATTTCCACTCTCCCACTCCACCTTCTGAAGAAAAATTCCACCAAATTTCCACTGCCAAATCTGACTCTTCTCTAGAAATATACTGACTCCACGCACAGTGCTACCGCGGCACCTCCTTGCCGTGCTAATCACCGCCGTCGTGCGCCTCTCGCCGCCTCCGTGCCCTCCTTGCTGCAATTCTCCATCTTGCTCAAATCTTTCACATCCATGGCCCCCAAAATCAAGCTTCCTACTCTTCTCCGAGGCAAGGGCAAATGCAAGGCTACCTCTAGCTCCACAAATGAAATGATCGACTATGCTCAACAATTTGGAGCCCCCTTCCTCATCACATCCCCCGAAGAAGGTAAGCGCTACACAATCCTCCGAAAGCATGACATTTCTTCTCCACGATTTATTGATTGGAAATTAATGCGCTCTTTGGTGATTGACAAGCAGTCACCAAATATCTTAATAACTTGGGTTTAGAAACATTTGCTAAAATGAGATTTGAAGCATATGATAAATTGGTTCTTGAGTTTTTGGTATCATTTGAGCATGATGAGACGGAGGGAAAGATAATTCACTTTCGAATGTTTGAGCAAAGATATGAAGTCAAGTTGGCCACAATGAATGATTATTTTGATTGCCCAACCTCGGGGATCAAAAAGAGGCCATCGGATTTTAATGTTGGGAATGCATGGTTTGAAATTTTGGGTTTTCAGAATTGGGATCCAAAAGGGCCGTCAAGCAAGTACATTGAAGACCCGACATTGTCCATTTTACATAAGTTTTTGGCATATAATATCTGTGGGAAGGAGTAAGACAACAAGATTAATTCGATGGAGGTCTTCCTACTTTGGTGTGCTAAGAAGAAGAGGAAAATTTGCTCATCCACTTTCCTTTGGTCGGCTATCAATGACACGCTCAACCGCGAACTCCAGCGCCCTTCCTTTTGTTCCTTTATTGCAGCCTTGTCTGTGAAGCTAGGGGTTCTTGAAGAAAATGCCCTGGTACTCAATGGATACACTAAGATAGCTTAATATGGCATTGACAAGGATGAGCTCAAATGAGCTGAAATTATTTACAATGATCAGGAATTGAGGCCTCATGCCAAGCAGATCTGTGTTCAGAATTTGAGGAACATCCAATAAGGCACCATGCAGCTCATGGAGGAGGGTTCCTCGTCTGCACCACACCATGATCCATCCAATGAGCCTGATGAAGTGGGCAATGAGGAAGCCGACAAAGAGGGAGAACAGGAGGGTGGCAAACACCACGGGCAGCAGGAGGTGGATCAATTCCAGCATCCCCACAATTTTGGGCACCAAATGCCGAACACCGACTGGAGCGCCTTCCAAGGCTCCTTTGACAATACCATTGATGCGATCCTCGCCGGCATACGACAAGGACATCAGATGTTTTATCCAGGATTGTAGCAGATTCCACGGAATGGATGGATGGATCCAAACCCTAGCCTCTTAAAGATGTCAAACCTCGAACACGATGTAGTCGAGACCCTCTATCAATTGGACACACGAACTTGGATTGGGTGATGACGCCACAAACGGGGATGCGAATCCGTTTGATAAGTCGATTGAATCTTACGTTGTGTTGTGAAACTCGAATAACTCTCTCAGAGAGAAAAGTGAATAACTCACGTTCAATTTTAATCAAATCAAAGTTGTTCTAAAAAATAAGAGATTACAAGCCTTATATAGTTGGTCCAAAAATAAATAAAACCCTAAAATTAAATCCTAGTCTAAAAGGAAATAATTAAATAGAAATCAGATAAATCCGCAACAGTCCAAATCGGCACGACTCGGGCCCTCTCGGTCTCGGGTCGCGCTGTAGCTCGCGCCAGACCCAAAGTAGCACGCGTCACGGGCGCGACCAGTATGTTCGCGCCATCGCTCACGCTGTAACTCGCGCCCATTGATGCGACCGATTCGTTCGCTCCAGGACTTGTGCTGCTACTCGCGCCAGCCTTCCCATACGCTCGAACTCGATCATCGGTACCCCCTCTAGGATCGTATCATTCCCCTTCTCTTGAAAGGGATTTGTCATCAAATCCAAACCTCCACCTGGATCAAAGACGAATATGATCCGAACATCAAAATCTTCCACCACAAGCTGCAGAAGAGATATCTTCAAAGTCATCCTGTCTGTTTCAAATAGTTGCCTTTTCAACTCCATAGACTGCATGAGTATAGGAACCTCGAATAAGTCTGGTGGTGCTTCAACTTGAAAAGCAACACTTTCAACAACCTGTAAAATGAAAACATCACAAGACGAGTGTTGATATAATTTATTAGTGTTCATTCAGTCCACCATGGTTGTTGGCATGAGTGGTTTTTCCTCAGCCACTTCTAACGTTACACTGTCTACAACCCTTGGAACTGGCTCTTCATATTTCTCTAGTTTCAAGCTCAAAGTCTGTCGAATGTCCATTATAGGATGGTCTGTTTCACTGTCTTCTACCATTGAATTCGTTGGATTACCGTTGTCTAGAACATGATCTTTTGGAACAGAGTCTTTGTGGGTGGCAACGAACTGTGCTGGGTAACTCTGCATCGAAATCTACATTAATTGCATCTTCCTCCTTTGTCTTCGTCTCCAGCTTAGGCATGATGAGTGCGCTCAAATCTAATTCCCACATGGAAGGCTTGGAAATCATATTCTCGTTCATCTTCTTAACCCGTTTCTCCACTTTGGTTGCTCTGTGCTCCATATCCTCCAGCTCCTGTTGATAAGAGTAAGGTATGTGACGCTTTCTCAACACCCTCTTCATCATCTGCCACGTATCAATTGGCTCTCCAATACGTCACCTCATGAAATAAAATTGATTGCACCAGGTAAGCACTTCATCACAGAATCCACTGGCAGCGATCTTGACCTTTCTCCGTTCAGGATAATCATGACAGTCAAACAACAGTTCAATCTGTTTTTCCCACTCTAGGTACAACTCGGGGTCACTCGTATCACTGAACAGTGGAATGTCTGTATCCCCATGCTCCTCACTTTCATCTATATGATATTTTCTACCTCCATAAACAGCAGAACCAATCATCTTCTCCTCTCCTTTGTTTTTTTTTTTCAACTACCACCAACAATGCTCACTTCACCCCCAAAACACCAAAATACAGCTTCCCAAAAGACCACTTACAGATTCATGAAAATGTGCTGGAAAAATTTCGAAAATTTGAAAATTTCCGAAAAATTTTTGACTTCTCCCTGGGTAATATACGCGTCTCCAACAACACAAATATCAAAATCAAATGTAACGAAAACACCAAAAATTTTCCCGCCTTTTTACTTATTTTTTTTTTATTATTATTTTTTTTAAATCAGCGACTTTTTTTTATGCTGATATCGTCTTTTTTTTAATAGGTGAGAATTTAAATTACAGAAATTAAATGATAAACGGAATCTGATACAACCTGGCTCTGATACCACATGATGCGATCCTTGCCGGCATACGACAAGGACAGCAGATGTTTTATCCAGGATTGTAGCAGATTCCACGGAATAGATGGATGGATCCAAACCCTAGCCTCTCAAAGATGTCAAACCTCGAACACGATGTAGTCGAGACCCTCGATCAATTGGACACACGAACTTGGATTGGATGATGACGCCACAAACGGGGATGCGAATCCGTTCGATAAGTCGATTGAATCTCACGTTGTGTTGTGAAACTTGAATAACTCTCTCAGAGAGAAAAGTGAATAACTCACGTTCAATTTTAATGAAATCAAAGTTGTTCTCAAAAATAAGAGATTATAAGCCTTATATAGTTGGTCCAAAAATAAATAAAACCCTAAAATCAAATCCTAGTCTAAAAGAAAATAATTAAATAGAAATCGGATAAATCCGCAACAGTCCAAATCGGCACGACTCGGGCCCTCTCGCGTCCCGGGTCGCGCTGTCGCTCGCGCCAGACCCAAAGTAGCACACGTCACGGGCGCGACTAGTATGTTCGCGCCATTGCTCGTTCTGTAATTCGTGCCCATTGACGCGACCGATTCATTCGCTCCTAGACTCGTGCTGCCACTCGCGCCAGCCTTTCCGCACGCTCAAACTCGATCATCGGTACCCCTCCTAGGATCGTATCAACCATGGGCCAATTGCATCAGTCTCTGTGCGACACAATGAACTGATTCGGTAATCAGTTCATGGACTCAATGAATGCCTATAGGCAAGACCACATCGCCCACACTTTGTAGCAACAAATACGTATAGATGCCTCCATTCAATCAATACACGAGAAGATAGGTGCCGTGCACCACAATTTTAGAGGTCTCTACTCTCGCGTTGATAGGCACGATGAGCAGATTCGGGCCCTGCAGGCGAGCTGGGATGCATGGACTCTCGTCTCCTCTTTCACACTGCCTACTCAACTACTTTATCCACCACCGGAGTAGTGAAGTCTTTTATATTTTGTGTTCTTATTTTATGTATTTTCGTGTTCGTGTGTGTGGTTTATTATTTTAACTTGTTTGTATTTTGTTTGTGTTTGTAGTGTTATTTTGTAGAAACCGACGTCCGTTGCCGGTCTTCTACAATCTTGTGATGTACTCTCTTCCCTTTTACTTTTATTAAGCATTGTTTTTCATACATTGAAGACAATGCATGGTTTAAGTGTGGGGAGTCATGAGCTTGTTATTGTGATGTTTGGCTATGTTTTTATGTTAGTAGGTTGTGGGATTTTGTGTTGATTGGATCGTTCGATTTTATCTTATTTTGTTGACTTTTGTTTTGATATATTTTGTTGCATGTGTTTTTGTTTGTATGTCGTCGTCTTTTTCTTGTTTGCATGTTGTGAACCTCCCTCTTAGTATGATGTTTTTGTCCAATTGTCAAACTTGAAAAATTGGCATATTAATCTTCAAGGAATTGTTTTCAAATCAATCATAAAAAAATAAATTGTTATCATGGTTTCACTCTTGAGCATGAATTGTCATTGAATGTGATTATAAATTGATGATTGGTGTTGAGGGGTCTTATCCTTAAAGGATTAGGAAGCATGTTTAGCCTTGTTTCATGAAATTATTCCCGTAATCATTTATCCACATAAAAAAAATAAAAAAAGAAAGAGTCAAGAAAAGAAAGGGGGAAATAAGGATCTCTACTCCTCTAGTTGATTTATTCAACTACGAGTATGGGAAACCACACAAGGACACTAGGGATTTCCTCCTTATGGTTTTACCTTGTGAATTTTGATCCACACCCTAAAAATTTGTTTAAATAAATGGGATTGCATTCCGGATTCTACTTCTCTCATATGTGTGTCAATCCGTTCACGTGTTGCATAATGAGTATGGAAAACCACATTAGGAAGCTCGGTTAAGCTCGATGATTAGATCTAATGACCCTCGTCCTATGTTGGCAATCCATTATGCTGTTGTAATTTTGTTTCTTAATAAATGTGGATGCGATTCGTGGGGAATCAATTAGTTTGAATTGGGTCTTACGTGTTCTTCTTAATCTTGAGAGGGCAACCAACTCACTTGATTGGATTTTGTGCTCACCTTCTTTGATAATGAGTGTTTTTGTAGGAACCATGAGATTTGTCATATGCATGATTGATTTGTCATGTTTTTAATTTCTCGTTTGCTTAAGGACAAGCAAAAAGCTAAGTGTGGGGGAGTTGTTTAGTGTCTAAACATATTCTTTTATTATATAGATTTTATTATGTTTAGTAAATTATTTTCTAGTATTCTATGTCGTTATATGTGATTTTACGTGTTTATTTTCATTTATTGCTCTAATGGTGGATTATGCCAAGTTGTGCAAGAACTTGAGCTTTTGATTATAAAAGCAAGATATTTAATGGCATTTTGGTGGTAAATGGAAAAACTAAAAATTGAGCTTGAGTAGTCGAAAGGAAGGATACAAAGGACGGGGACAAGGAGGACTTGGAATTGCACTCAATTGCACTCGAAGATGGAACACAGAACGGAAAGGCCCGAGGCCCACCACCCTATTGCCGTGTGCCACACTACTGCGGCGCATGGAGGCTCTCGGCGGAGATCCCCCACGCTTACAGCACACGCCGCCGAGGCGGCCTCTTCCTAGGCGCGCCCGCGCAACACCCCGCCGGCGTGCGGGGTGCCTTCTCCCCCTCTCTAACTCAGTTTTTCATCTCTATTTCAAGTGCAATTCCACTCCATTTCACTTCTCTCTCCACAGCTCTAATTGTTTTAATCATGAATAAGGACTTTTGTGCCATCTATTTGTAGTAGGGGAGATAGGGATCAATTTCCCTAATATTGCCTTTTGATTTTCGGCTTTCTTTCCCCCAAAAAATCTCCCACAAAGTCCCCCACATTAAATGATCCCTTACAATCAACCCATCTCATCACCTTTTCTCTGTCATCTCATCTTTATCTCTCTCTCACTCTCGATTCTCTATACCTCTCATATCTTTATATTGGATTTTGGGAGGGATATTTAGAGACACACCCATTCCATATCATCATTTAGCATTCTCTCACCACTTCATCTTCTCGACCTTTCTCTCCATTTTTCTTTTGTCTCTACACACTCACACACCACCATCTTCATCATTCTCTATGCCATTTTCACCACCATCACCACCATTCAAGAGAGGAGGAGAAGGGAAAGAAAGGAGGCAAACAAGCTAGGGTTGAAGAAGAAGACACAAAAAAAGTCGACTCTGAGCCTTCCATGGAAGCTAGGCTCGTTAGAAGGCTTTCTTTTGGTATTTTCTTTCTTGAACTTGGATGATTTGTGGGGGTTTGTCCCTACCTTATGAAGAATATTGGATATTGTAAACATGTTTTTCTTTTCATTTGTTTATGAGATGATGCACTTTTATGATATTTGTGTTATTTTGAGCATGGTTATAGGCTAATCTCTCCATTAGGGGGTGGAGGATCGAATTGGTTTTGATTTATGCTTGTGATAGTTGGTTGTTGTTGTTGGAATTGTGATTATCATATTGCGTACTTGATCACTACTTAGCATTGCTAGACTTTAGATGAGACCGAGAGGAGATTCTAAATCCCGACCTAGGTTCCTTCAATTTTAGGTGAATTGGGTTCATAAGCCTAATATATTGATCTTGCTCGTATGATATACCGGATAGAGGTTTAATTGATAGGCGGTGATAGTAATTGAAGTTAAACCAATTGACGGGCCTATTGTATACTTGAGATCAATATAACCAACGTGAAGCAAGCTTAATGAGAAACCAATGAGAAAATACACACCCTAATGCTCGTATCATAATCTTTTCCTCGATCTTGATCCTCGTTGTTATTTGGACTTTTTTAGTTAAATTGCATGTTTTAAATTCCTTAGTTAAATCAATCTTAATCCATGATTAGAGTGTTTATGTTTAATTTTCATCGTTCTAGCATGTTGCATGCATAGACTTTAGATAATTTCCCATAAGAAGTCTTCCTTGAGAGATCAACTCGGGTTAGCTCATCGCATCTACAATTGACCCTGTCCAATTGCGGGTTTGGTTTGAAGTAGTTTACCGTGTTGAGTCTAAATCGGAAAATACAGTTTGTGGACCTAAACACTCAGTAAGAAAGAACCATTCCTGCACAAAGGGACTGAACATTCCCATAAATGTTCCTACAGATGTACATGATCATGTTTCAAACCTTGAGTACATCTTTGTCAACGGCTAGTTCTGACATGCAATCGTCATCTCTGATTTTTTGGGATTTCCCTTCGGTTTCTTAGTCTAACAGAAACCTGAGTCTATGCTTTGAACGGAGTACCCTCCTATATATAAGTTTATCCGTTAAGAGAGATTGCTCATTAGTTTCAAATTTCTAAAATCTTAAACACTTCACTCTCGATAAAGCCTATGAGTTATCTGAATTTTTTTTGTTTGCCGTTATTTTTGTTGCTGGTTTTCTTTGTCTATCACCCATATATTTTCAATGGCTCCGAAATGTAAACTTGTCCGTCCCAAGAAAGTCGTGAAACCTAGAATGAGGTATGGGAAAGTTATATACTCCAAACCTCAAGATTAATTTTATGAGGATGATGAGTTCGAAAGGCAGGTTCGAGGTGAATCATCATACAAGAAACCTGCACAGAGAATGTCCCATAATGAATCTTCGAGCAAAGATACAGAAGAACTGATTGAAACGTTTCACGGAGATAAAGAGGAAGAAGACTTGGAAACAGAAGAACAAGAAATTGCTTCTTCTGTAAAGAAAACAAAAACCCAAAGTCTTTCTATCTAAGATTTGTTAAAGGAAGTTGCTCGGTCATACGATGTCAACAAGAGGAAGGCAAGAACAAAAGGAACTGTAGTTAAGAAATTGAAGAAGACTACAGTTCCTTCATCAAAGAAAACCGTCACAACATCTGCTGCCCAAGTCCTTCAGAAAAGGAAGGGACCTGCTGTTGATGATCTAGTTAAGCCTAAAGATGTTCCCAAACATGTCGATGAATATGTTGCAGAGAAGAGTACTGCAGAGACATCTACTCCAGCCAGTATCGTGCAGAAGTCATCTACTCAACCTTCTACTGCAGAAGGTGATGATGAATATAAGGAAGATGATATTCCCTTAAGCTTGAAGATGAAAGTAATTGTTGCTGCTCTAGCGAAAGGAAAGAAGAAGGTTATTCAAAGAATTTTAGTTGTTGATCCTTTAGAGAAAGAAGTCGTTCAGAGTTTATCCTTTGAATCTGCTGAGAAGACTTCTGTTCCACAACAGGAGAAGCTACTGGCGTCTGCTCAATATGATCTATTTGCCAGGTCACCAGAAAGAAGGCCTCAACTCCTGTGGTGCAGTTAGTCCCAAGAACTCCTGTAACTCGAAGTCGAGCGTCTGCCACTCTACCATCCACTGCTGCATCAACAAAGAAGAGGAAAGTTGTTGAACTAAGTGGTCCCTCCAAGAAGGCCAAATCAGCTGCAAAGACTATGGATGTACATGAAAATGTTCACTCATATTCAAGTGAATATGAGTCTGAAGCTCACAAACAGATTGTCCGTGTTCCAGGTACTTCAAGTCAATCAATCTTTTGCTCTTCCAAACATGCTGAATTATGGGAAAAAGTGAAGCAGAGGTGTATGATCTCTGAGAAAAAGTTGGATAAGGATACATTGTTGGCTACTGGAGTGTATACCTTATTGGAGCAAGCTGGTCTACTAGATACTTTGCAGAAGGTGCAAGAGTTTGTTGCAAAAGTTGTTACTGAGTTCTACTGCAATTTGACTAAGGATATTGATGATCTAGTTTGAAGACTTTCAGAAAGTCTAGTTGAGAGGAGAGATGCTGCAGTTTTCCCCTGAACTCATTAGTGAGTTTCTGGGATGTTTATCTGAGGGGACTATCGAGAAATGGATGATTGGGGGGTGGTTGCTGAGGAACTGACCCAGGGCATCTTCAACAAATGGCCATCTCATCCACATACAATTCCTACCTCCAAGCTGACTCACAAATATGGTGTTGTTGGGTTTTATACTAAAATAATTTGCTTTTTGTATATACCTTATTTCTTTATTTTGAATAAGAATTAACAGTCACATATATTGCATTTATGATGTCATTTATTTTATGTAATATCATTGTTTACTTAATATTGAAGATGATATGGTGTGTGGAATGCACACAGAAAATCGTATCATCTGTGCCTTATTAAATATAAAAGTGTTCACAACCTAGATGGAAGTAGACGAATCATTGATATAGTTGTGGTGTAATTTGGAATTAGTCTTTCTTGACTATGAAATTATACCAGTGCATTTTTGTAATGTATTGAACTGGATTGTAGTGAGATAATTCTAATGGACTGACAAACATTAGAATATAGATCTCGAATACTCATGATTCTTAATCCCTATATAATAGTAGACATGTTTATTTTAATGCTTACTGCTTTGATTTATCAATGAGTGAGATTCTAATTAAAGAATCAATAAGTTTGATAAGTTGGGTAGTGACATTACTATAATTGATGGGTTACTAATTATAGACGGAATCCGTGTCCTGGTGCGCCAAGTTGATGATGTCCTCTGAGGAGCTCAAGAAGGATTATTATGTTAAACCTTGCAGGTGGATTTTTATCTGGCATAATAATAAAGTTTGAGTGGTACTGCTCATGGATAAGAAATTAATTAATTCAGTTGTCAGTATACTGTAATTAATTAATGGACATTCGATATCTTAAACACGGGGAATTAATTGAGTTAAAAGAATTCCATGATTTTCGATAAATATAGTTTAGGGAGGTAGGGCAATATTAATCCTTTAGTGGACTGGATTAATATTAATGGGTTTGAATTATGTTCTGGGCTGAACATGGAGAATTTAAGCCTGTTGGAGGCCCAACCCTAAAAGCCCTTCTAGATCCATGCTGTAGCCTTATTTATATCTGTTGAAGGAAGGCTAAAAACCCTAGCACACCATAAATTCTGAAATTCCCTCTTTTAAAAAGAGATAGATTATTGAAAATTTCAGTTTTTCGAGTTTTTAGTCTTCAAGCTTCTTTGAGGTCTGGAGGATCGCCACCCACACGACGTCTAGATCGAGATCAAGGATATACAGCAGAACATCTCTAGAGTGGAAAATCAATCCCACATCAAAGTCTCAATATTTTCGGCCACTACAGAGGTAAATTGATCTATCTCAGTTGTACCGCTGCGCATAAGATTTAATTTCAGTTTTAGCATCTAGTGGGAGATATATACTTTGTATATATCAAAATCATTTTGTTTGATCAACACACATCTAAATGAATCCTGATAATCCATCAATTGGTATCAGAGCTGGATTTTGGCTTTGTGTGGTGATCGAAAAATTTACATGTTTTGTGGTTGGAGACATAGTATTGCATAACTTGGTTTTGCAGGGTAATTATTCCAACTATCATGGTATGCATGTATGTTTATTTTTCGAATTTTATGGTACATGGTTGGTTTTGATCGGTTTGATCAAGTTTTTACTCCATGAGAAAATCCATAAACAAATTAGATTTGATTTTGTATCAAAATTGTATCTAATATGTTGTTTTGAGTTGTATCCATAGTTTAGATTTAGTTGTAGATTTGTTTTTGTTGTAATCTTGTTATGGAGGAGGATTTTCATCCATATGGAAGAGGTACAAAGCAGATGGAAACTAGGAGTCTTAAACAAGGAAGAAATTCACTCAAAATATGAATTTTCGGAAATTCCCGAGAGCAGTTTTTTCGCCAAAACTGGTTCTGGAGCTTTCCTTGCAGAGGCCATAACTTTTGACTCAGGATGAACCACGGGATCCATGACCACTCAAATCGAACGTCTTTGAGAGATCTACGTGGCTGAAGAGACCAAACAGTCAAAAAAGTGCCATGATATTTGGAATTGTTATTCTGTTTCGTGGTTATGTTTTTTATTTTGTTTAGCATGCCATAAATGATTTATTTTTATCCTGAGCATGTCGTGGTTGTTTTAAAAACCTTATTTAAAATGACTAAGTGGGTAAGTGGATTTAATTAAAAGATAAATTAATTATTCCGATTGTTAGTTTATATGTGAAGTAATTTAATTACAAGTTCACTTGATTAAACTGAAAGGGAAAAATAAATTTATTTTTAAAATTATAACATGATGGTCTCCATAACTAGTTTGTATGTGAAGTAATTGACATGCGCGTTGGTAATGGGCTAACCTCCATAACGGATGTGTCTATTGCAAGTTCACAAGATCAAACTTCTCTATGAGGAAAATTAATGATGTGAAGTGATCAACATGCACGTTGGTAATGGGCCAACCTCCATAACGGATGTGTTGTATTATAAGTTCACTAAGCATTAATTTAATAAGTTATGGTACACACTTAGATCCAATTAATTAAACAAATTTCCCAACAAAATGAGTTGTTTAATTAATTGTAGGGCCAGTTAAAAGAGATCCAATTATTAATTTTACTTGTCAAAAGGTTAAGTTGACTAGATGGTAAAATTAAAGGTTTAGAACCTGCTTGAAAAATACTTGTGTAAACGTCCACACTAACGTGGCTTGCATATATATTTTTTGAGATATTGGAGGATACATTTATATATTGTTTTGAGGTTTCAATATATTTATGTTATCAAGCGTGACTGAATATATGTTTACATATTTTATTCTCAGTTATTCAAAATGTCATTTAATCCACTTGCTGCGATACTTAAAGACAACAAACTTGAGGGTCCTAATTATATTGACTGAAAACGTAACTTGGACAATGTCCTTACCACTGAAGAATACAAGTTTGTTTTAACTGAGGAAAAACCTGAAACACCTACTGGCGAGTCTAGTGAAGAGGATAAGAGATATCATAAGCAGTGGGTTAAGGTTGATGAGATGGCGCGGTATTACATCTTGCCTTCTATGTCAAATGATCTGTAATATCAACATCAGTCCATGGAATCCATTGCGGCTATGATGATGAATCTTAAGGAACTTTTCAGGCATCAAGACCGTGCAGCTAGGCAACTCGCCATGAAGAACTTGATGACAACCACTATGGTTGAGGGTACTTCGGTTGGGGATCATGTGCTCTGTAACGCCCCGATCCCGGGAGAAGGGCAGGGGACCGGTGCGCTACTTGGGGAAAGGGGGAAAGGGGTTGTTGAACAGAAGCAATCAAAGAAATAGGGTTAGTGCCCTAAAAATATGGGCAGCATAACCTCTATAAATGGATCAATCCACGCTTTTAAAGCGTATGAAATGACTCAAACCAGATACCATGACTCTTAGGATGAACCCAAGAAAGAATAACAAAGGCAAACTTCAATGTAAATAATAACAGTTCAAAGGTTAACTGTTAATAGGTTAGGCATAAAAAAAGCCAGACTGATGTCTGTCCAAATACTTAAAGTAAAGAGATGCCAGGCTCCCGCCTGTCGTGAAAGCAATATAAAGCCAGGCTTTTGCCTTGACATGAAAAACAATGTAAAGCCAGGCTTGCGCCTGTCTGAGTAAGGAAAGTAAATAAATGCCAGGCTTTCGCCTGTCAGGAACAGAAAGTAAACGGGATTCGGAGAACCGAACACTCCGTAACAATAAAGAAAATGGGATTCGGAAAACCGAACACTCCATAACAGTAAATAAAATGGGATTCGGAGAACCGAACACTCCATAACAGTAAAGAAAATGGGATTCGGAGAACCGAACACTCCATAACCGTAAATAAAATGGGATTCGGAGAACCGAACACTCCATAACAGTAAATAAAATGGGATTCGGAGAACCGAACACTCCATAACAATAATCAGAGTAAGCGGACAAAAACGCAGTGCATTTATTCAGACACAAAAGGTAACCATGTTCTCAGTTGGACTCCACACATAAAAGAAACATATACATCAAAAGATAGCCCTTCAGCCTTAGCACAGCCGTCCACCATCCCGCAGCTCATCCTGAAAATATTTGAAAAGATTTGGGCGTGAGTACTAATGCACTCAGTGGGTACTTTTGAGAAAAACCTTCAGAATCATTTTATAAAATAGAATATCCAATCATATTGAGAGCATATCATGGAAAGCTTTCAAAACAGAAAATTTGTGAATTCCATGTATACAAAATCATTTTCGTTCCATCATTGCGCGCAACTCTCCCCTAGAACGCTTACGGTGAGTCGGTTCGTGTACACAACCCGGCTGCTTAAGGTTGGACACTGCCCTGTTTGCTTGGGGCTCGATATCGTGAACCATTGTAGTTTCGTCACCAAAAACAGTAGTAAGACTTACATGAGTCAGGAGAGCACATCAAATACAGTCATGAGTTGGATATTCAATCATATTCATTTTATAAATATCAGGGCTTAATAACCCGAAACATATTTTTATATAATAAAAACCCACCTGGTAATCTGAGCTAGATCTAGATTCTGATTCTGATCTCAACTAGAAGTCTCCTTCTTCTGTGCCTACAAGATTATCCGGCAACTTAGTTTCGATGAATGACTACCATTAGGTCAAAATCTAACCTTTCTTAGCTATGAAGTAAATATTATAATATCTACTATCTTAATACGCAGCACCCGGATCATCAAAATATTTTGACTCTTAAGGGAACTTTACTCAGGGCATTTTTATAAAGAAAAACCGTTTAGGAAGTTTTGGCATACGGGGTGGTCAAACCCGTATCCTAAAATTAATTCAGTACAAATAAATTCATACCGCAAGATCTGCCCATTGGAAAAATATGAAACTTTAAATAAAAATACTATATTTTGACACAGAACAACTTTTGAGTTTAAAAATACGATAGGGCTATCCACGAAGGATAGATCTGAAAAAGACTACAATTTAATAATCGGATACCCAAAATATACCCGAAATTAAAAAGTGACAACATGGAAAATGTATATAAATATACATAGAACATAAAACCCTAAAGACACTTTTTGATTCGATGACCCGAAAGAGTCACCGATTTGAAAGGTGGTGGCGACTTTTGGCGGCGGTCACGATGATTTTCCATCGTGATCGTCCGTCGTGTCATCATTTCAATCACGTATTCGTGATCTATGCGTTGACACCTTCAAAACGACTATTTCGGAAATGAAATAGGAAACTAGAGACGTACCTTCTCTAGAAGCTGCTCGGCGTTTCGATTTTGAAAATGAATGAAAAATGAAACCTTAACCTCCTATTTATAGAAGAAAAATAAATAGGATAATATTTCGAAAAAGAAATTGGATAATGACGGATGTGCCTTAGTTATCCAAATCTATTACCTTTCACCCTAAAATTGTGCCAAGTGTTCATTTGAACTCGAAATTCGAAAATTCAAAGTTTGGCACGATGCTTGAAAATTTTTCTATCAACCCAAGAAAAATATCAGAACATATTTTTAAAGCAATTTTTGACCAAAATAAATTTTAATAGATTTCCCTGGCTGCGATTTTCCTTTATTTGAGTCCTTTAAGGACCCAACTTCTTACCTAAATTACCCTCAGGTAACATAAGTTGAGTATAACCCTCTAAAATATTTCGGGGTATTACATTCTACCCTCCTTAATAAAAATTTCGTCTCGAAATTTGCGTACCTCTATAAGGTAAATCAGGGTACAACTCCTTGATTCTGCTTTCAAGCTCCCAGGTAGCTTCCTCTCTCCCATGGTTATTCCATAGGACTTTCACCAGTGATATCTGTTTGTTCCGTAATTTTTGGACCTTTTGGTCAAGAATAGCCTCTGGTTTTTCTTCATATGATAAATCCTGATTCAGGACTATCTCTTCATTCTTTATAACGTGTGTAGTATCAAACACGTACTTTCTCAACATTGAGACATGAAAAACATTATGAACCTCAGCTAGACTTGGCGGTAAGGCTAGTCTATAAGCTACCTCTCCAACTCGTTCAAGAATTTCAAATGGTCCAATATACCGTGGTTTCAATTTTCCTCTTTTGCCAAAACGTATAATTCCTTTAGTAGGAGATATTTTGAGAAAGACCTTATCTCCAACATTAAAATACAGATCCTTTCGACGTTTATCTGCATAGGCTTTTTGTCTATCTTGGGCCTCCTTCATTCTCATTCTTATCTTATCAATTATTTCGATTGTTATCTGAACAATCTCAGGGCCTAATATCTTTCTTTCACCCACTTCATCCCAATAAAGTGGTGATCTACATCTTCAGCCATACAATGCTTCATATGGTGCCATTCCAATGGTTGCCTGATAACTGTTGTTATAGGCGAACTCTACTAAGGGTAAAACATTTTCCCAGCTTCCACCTCTATCAGTTAAAACTCCTCTGAGCATATCCTCTAGTATTTGTATTGTCCTTTCTGATTGTCCATCAGTTTGAGGATGGAAAGCTGTACTGAAATTTAGTTGCGTTCCCATGGCATCTTGGAGACTTATCCAGAATCTAGAAGTAAATCTGGTATCTCGGTCAGAGGTGATCGAGACAGGTACTCCGTGTAATCGCACAATCTCCTTCACATAGAGTTGAGCCAACTTATCTAGTCCAAGTGTCATCTTGATTGGCAAAAAGTGCGCGGATTTGGTCAATCGATCAACAACGACCCATATCGCAGTGTTTCCTCGCACTGACTTTGGTAATCCTACTATAAAATCCATGTTGATATGTTCCCATTTCCATTTTGGGATTTCAAGTGGTTGTAATAATCCTGATGGTCGTTGATGTACCGCCTTTACTTGCTGACAAGTTAAGCATCGTTCAACAAATGAGGCCACTTCTCTCTTCATATTTCGCCACCAGAAGTTTCTCTTCAAATCTATATACATCTTTGTACTTCCAGGGTGAGCGGTATATGGAGTATCATGAGCTTCCATCATGATTTCATTCTTTAACTCTTCATTGTGGGGCACACATATTCTTCTTTCGTACATGAGAGCATTGTCATTTGCTTCAGCAAATCCTTTTGAATCCTCAGATCTTACTTTCAATCGCATCTTCTCCAAAAATTGATCCCCTCTTTGTGCCTCCACAATTCGTTTCCTTAAATCGGGTTTAGCTATTAAAGTAGCTATAAGTCCTTTAGTAGAGTCTGGTGGTTGAACCAACTGTAACTCTAGTCTTTGAAATTCTTCAATTAACCTTTCTTCTTGTGTTAGGAAACAACCTAACTCTGCTTTGGTTTTTCGGCTAAGGGCGTCTGCTACAACATTTGCTTTACCGGGGTGGTAGAGAATGGTACAATCATAATCCTTAACTAATTCCAGCCACCTTCTCTGCCTCATGTTTAAATCCTTCTGTTCAAAGAAGTACTTAAGACTCTTATGATCAGTGTAGATTTCACATCTGACACCGTATAAATAATGCCTCCAAATTTTCAAGGCATGTACCACAGCTACAAGCTCTAGGTCATGGGTGGGATAATTTAACTCATGTGGCCTGAGCTGGCGAGATGCATAAGCAACGACTCTCTTGTCTTGCATTAGCACACACCCTAGCCCTAGCTTAGACGCATCTGTAAAGATAACAAATCCTTCATTTCCTTCTGGTATAACCAATACTGGAGCTGTGGTCAGTCTTTTCTTAAGTTCTTGGAAATTCTTCTCACATTCCTCAGTCCAAATAAACTTAGTCTTCTTTTTCAACAATTGTGTCATTGGCCTTGCCAATTTAGAAAATCCTTCAATAAATCTTCTATAGTAGCCTGCCAACCCTAGGAAACTTCTTATCTCATGTGCACTGGAAGGTGATTTCCAGTTACTTACTGCTTCAACCTTAGCAGGATCTACTTTGATTCCTTCTGATGACACAATATGGCCAAGGAACATTACCTCACTGAGCCAAAATTCACACTTGCTAAATTTGGCATATAATTTCTCCCTCCTCAATGTTTCCAAAATTATATGTAGATGTTCTTGGTGTTGTTCCTCACTTTTGGAATAGATAAGAATATCATCTATAAACACAAGAACAAAGTTATCCAGATATTGATGAAAGACTCTGTTCATCATATCCATGAACACAGCAGGTGCATTAGTCAACCCAAATGGCATTACTAAGAATTCATAGTGGCCGTAACGTGTTCGAAATGCTGTCTTAGGCACATCTTCTTTTCTTATCTTCAATTGGTGATAACCTGAACGTAAATCAATCTTTGAAAATACGTTAGCTCCTCTTAGTTGGTCAAACAAGTCATCTATCCTTGGCAAGGGATACTTATTCTTAACTGTCACCTTATTCAACTCCCTATAGTCTATGCACATTCGCAATGTACCATCCTTCTTTTTAACAAAGAGAATAGGCGCTCCCCAAGGTGAGACACTGGGTTGTATGAAACCTAAGTCCAACAGCTCTTGTAGTTGTACCTTCAGTTCTTGCAACTCATTAGGGGCCATTCTAAATGGTGCCTTAGATATTGGAGCTGCTCCTGGTTCCAAGTCAATGGTAAATTCAGTTTGCCTATCGGGCGGTAGCCCTGGTAGGTCCTGTGGAAAAACATCCTTGTATTCCCGAACGATAGGGACTTGATCTATCGTTACTCCCTCTTTCTCTTTTCCTACTAGGTTAACCAGAAAAGCATGGCAACCTTCTTTTCTCATTAGCTTTATAGCTTTCAGGGCTGAAACAACTGGTATCTTCAAACCCATTCTTGCTCCAAAGAAAATTACCTTTGGTTCTCCTCGTTTCTGGAATATAACTTCTCTCTCATGACAACGTATAGTTGCATACGTTGCAGTTAGCCAATTCATTCCCAAGATTATATCAAAATCCTTCATGTCGATTACATATAAATCCGTGATGAAAATCTTTTTGTTAATCTCGAGTTCCAAATTCAGGCATATTCTATTGGCTATCACAGTTTTTCCAGAAGGGATGCTAACTTCTAAGGCATTAGTAGCATCTACTTGTCTAAGTTTTAATCTTTGACTAGCCTTTTCTGAAATAAAAGAGTGTGTAGCTCCAGTATCAAATAAAGCGAGCACAGGTATATTAACCATGTTAATCATACCTGCCAAATTTTCTGGAGCTCGCTCTGCCTGCTGTTGCTGAAGTGCATAAGTCCTGGCTGGCTGTAGGGTACGTTGTCCTTGGTCTGGCTTAAAATTTCCTCTCTGATTTTGCCTTAAGTTTCCACCCTGATTAGGCCTAGAATTGTTCCCTTGATTAGGCCTCTGATTTATATTCCCATCTTGTGCTGGTCTAGGAGGAAAACCTGTATTTCCTTTACTCCTAGGACAATCTCGTGCAAAATGTCCCGGTTGATGACAGAAGAAACATCCATCTGTATTCCTCATACACTTTCCTGAATGAAACTTCCGGCAGATAGGGCAGGGAGTCCTATTTCCTTGTTGATTCTGTTGTCCATAATTGGTATTTCCCTTGGCCCACTGTTGCTTATTTCCCACTGCATTTCTATCTTCCCATTTCCGCTTTCCCTTCAGATCTTGGGAAGATTGTTGTGGCTGGATTTTCTCAGCTGGCATAACAGATTCTATGTTCAAAGCCCGACGCAGTGTTTGCGCATACGACATCTCATCATGCCCCATAAGAGTCATGCTGATTTCTGGTTTAAGGCCCTTCCTAAACTTCTTAGCCTTCTTGCAGTCCGAGTCCACGAGATGTGGAGCATAACGAGAGAGTTGATTAAAGGCACGGTCATACTCAGTAACAGTAGAGCTTCCCTGTCGGAGGTTCCAGAATTCCGACTCTTTCTTTTCTCGATAGCAATCAGGAATGTATTTCTGATAAACTTCTTCCTTGAAGTCTTCCCAAGTAAATTCCTGCCATTGCTTATAAGTCATAGTTCTTTTTACAGACTCCCACCAATAGTCTGCATCGTCAATCAATTGAAACTGAGCACATGTAAGCTTTTCCTCATTCATGCAAGACATGTAATCAAATATTCGGTCCAGACATCGAATCCATTTTTCTGCATCTATTGGGTCACCTAACCCGTTGAAAGTAGGTGGGTGATGTTTACAAAAAGCTTGTTCTGCTCTTGATGTCGGTATGGGAATTGGAATTGGGGCAGGTTGTCCATGGTTTTCTTGGTTCTGTGTTCTTTTCTTAGGCGGCATTCTGAAAAATTTTAGGCTTCAGAAATAACTATCACAAAATCCACTTCGTGCTGAATTAATACGATTGTGAGATATCTCCTAAACTAAATGCTCAACAACATTTCTCATGCAATTCTAATCAGTCTACTTATTTTTAAAGGAAAGCACTTAGTCAGTCTACGTTCCACATGAATCTTAAGAGAGGCACTTAAAATCCAATTTATGTGTATAAGTCACAATTGGCTATGTTCATCTACATTCTCAATCAAATCATTCTATGTTCACATTTCATCTTCATAAGCATTCTCGATTTCCCATCAATTTAACATCATCACATTTCCAATTACTTTAACATTCTCACATTTCCAATCACTTACACATTATCACATTTCTAATCATAGGGCATTAATTACTATCGCCACACATTCCTTCAAATCATATCATGGACATATAGTCCCATTAAAAAAAATAATAATTCAATACCATCTGGGCACAATGTCCCACAATTTTTTTACCATCATGGACAATAAGTCCCTTTTATTCATAACCATCATCATATGGACAGATAGTCCAAAATGATACCATTATCCTTTCGAAACCATCATTGGCGCGACTTTTCATAAATATCATCAATGTGGAGAATGGTCCTTATCCACATTTCTTTTTTTAAAATCAGTAAACATAATTGAATGTAAAAAAAACATTTTAACTCACGTACCTTTTTTAAGCAAGATGAGAGCGGTGTAGGCGACGTGCTAGGGCTATCAGACAATTAATTAAGAGAATACACTGAGAACTAGACTTAATCAATAATATGACAGGCCTGCAGAGTTGCAGCCTGCTCTGATACCACTCTGTAACGCCCCGATCCCGGGAGAAGGGCAGGGGACCGGTGCGCTACTTGGGGAAAGGGGGAAAGGGGTTGTTGAACAGAAGCAATCAAAGAAATAGGGTTAGTGCCCTAAAAATATGGGCAGCATAACCTCTATAAATGGATCAATCCACGCTTTTAAAGCGTATGAAATGACTCAAACCAGATACCATGACTCTTAGGATGAACCCAAGAAAGAATAACAAAGGCAAACTTCAATGTAAATAATAACAGTTCAAAGGTTAACTGTTAATAGGTTAGGCATAAAAAAAGCCAGACTGATGTCTGTCCAAATACTTAAAGTAAAGAGATGCCAGGCTCCCGCCTGTCGTGAAAGCAATATAAAGCCAGGCTTTTGCCTTGACATGAAAAACAATGTAAAGCCAGGCTTGCGCCTGTCTGAGTAAGGAAAGTAAATAAATGCCAGGCTTTCGCCTGTCAGGAACAGAAAGTAAACGGGATTCGGAGAACCGAACACTCCGTAACAATAAAGAAAATGGGATTCGGAAAACCGAACACTCCATAACAGTAAATAAAATGGGATTCGGAGAACCGAACACTCCATAACAGTAAAGAAAATGGGATTCGGAGAACCGAACACTCCATAACCGTAAATAAAATGGGATTCGGAGAACCGAACACTCCATAACAGTAAATAAAATGGGATTCGGAGAACCGAACACTCCATAACAATAATCAGAGTAAGCGGACAAAAACGCAGTGCATTTATTCAGACACAAAAGGTAACCATGTTCTCAGTTGGACTCCACACATAAAAGAAACATATACATCAAAAGATAGCCCTTCAGCCTTAGCACAGCCGTCCACCATCCCGCAGCTCATCCTGAAAATATTTGAAAAGATTTGGGCGTGAGTACTAATGCACTCAGTGGGTACTTTTGAGAAAAACCTTCAGAATCATTTTATAAAATAGAATATCCAATCATATTGAGAGCATATCATGGAAAGCTTTCAAAACAGAAAATTTGTGAATTCCATGTATACAAAATCATTTTCGTTCCATCATTGCGCGCAACTCTCCCCTAGAACGCTTACGGTGAGTCGGTTCGTGTACACAACCCGGCTGCTTAAGGTTGGACACTGCCCTGTTTGCTTGGGGCTCGATATCGTGAACCATTGTAGTTTCGTCACCAAAAACAGTAGTAAGACTTACATGAGTCAGGAGAGCACATCAAATACAGTCATGAGTTGGATATTCAATCATATTCATTTTATAAATATCAGGGCTTAATAACCCGAAACATATTTTTATATAATAAAAACCCACCTGGTAATCTGAGCTAGATCTAGATTCTGATTCTGATCTCAACTAGAAGTCTCCTTCTTCTGTGCCTACAAGATTATCCGGCAACTTAGTTTCGATGAATGACTACCATTAGGTCAAAATCTAACCTTTCTTAGCTATGAAGTAAATATTATAATATCTACTATCTTAATACGCAGCACCCGGATCATCAAAATATTTTGACTCTTAAGGGAACTTTACTCAGGGCATTTTTATAAAGAAAAACCGTTTAGGAAGTTTTGGCATACGGGGTGGTCAAACCCGTATCCTAAAATTAATTCAGTACAAATAAATTCATACCGCAAGATCTGCCCATTGGAAAAATATGAAACTTTAAATAAAAATACTATATTTTGACACAGAACAACTTTTGAGTTTAAAAATACGATAGGGCTATCCACGAAGGATAGATCTGAAAAAGACTGCAATTTAATAATCGGATACCCAAAATATACCCGAAATTAAAAAGTGACAACATGGAAAATGTATATAAATATACATAGAACATAAAACCCTAAAGACACTTTTTGATTCGATGACCCGAAAGAGTCACCGATTTGAAAGGTGGTGGCGACTTTTGGCGGCGGTCACGATGATTTTCCATCGTGATCGTCCGTCGTGTCATCATTTCAATCACGTATTCGTGATCTATGCGTTGACACCTTCAAAACGACTATTTCGGAAATGAAATAGGAAACTAGAGACGTACCTTCTCTAGAAGCTGCTCGGCGTTTCGATTTTGAAAATGAATGAAAAATGAAACCTTAACCTCCTATTTATAGAAGAAAAATAAATAGGATAATATTTCGAAAAAGAAATTGGATAATGACGGATGTGCCTTAGTTATCCAAATCTATTACCTTTCACCCTAAAATTGTGCCAAGTGTTCATTTGAACTCGAAATTCGAAAATTCAAAGTTTGGCACGATGCTTGAAAATTTTTCTATCAACCCAAGAAAAATATCAGAACATATTTTTAAAGCAATTTTTGACCAAAATAAATTTTAATAGATTTCCCTGGCTGCGATTTTCCTTTATTTGAGTCCTTTAAGGACCCAACTTCTTACCTAAATTACCCTCAGGTAACATAAGTTGAGTATAACCCTCTAAAATATTTCGGGGTATTACATGCTCAAAATGATGTCCCATCTAAATGAGCTAGAGATACTTAGAGCCCAGATCAATGGGGAAACTCAGGTCGACATCATTCTTCAGACCTTGCCAAAGAGTTTTGAACAATTTCGCCTAAACTATAATATGAACAATAAAGATTATACGTTGGCAGAATTGTTGACAACACTCAAGTCGGCGGAAGGTCTTTTTAGGCAAAATGGATATACTTATGTTGCTGAAAAAGCTTCAACTTCTAAACCGAATAAGTTTAAGAAGAAGAAGAAACCTCAGCAAGATGCAGTAAGCATAGCCACAAAGGCATTGGAGCTAAAGGCTACAGTTAAGAAAATAAAGAGTAAGTGCTTCAAGTGCGGTTGAGAAGGACATTGAAAGACGGATTATTCCAAGAAAAAGAATGGTCAAGGTATATCTTATTCACTTGTCATTGAAACATGTTTAGTGGTTTGTTATAATCATTCGTGGGTAGTAGATAGGGGCGCCACTAATCATGTATGCATGTCTTTGCACGGGTTCTTGGAAATATGAAGACTAACTGATGGTGAGATTACCATATCCATGGGCAATGCTACGAAAGTGGTAGTTGTTGTAGTGGGAGAATTTCATTTATCTTTTAGTAGAGATAGATTTTTAGTATTGAAGAATATTCTTTATATGCCGAACTTTAGAAAGAATTTAATTTCATTTTCTAAGTTGTTTTTGGATGGATATTCAGTTACTTTTGATACCCAAGTTGTGATTAAGAAAAGTGATGTTTTTATCTGTTCTGGCACATTGATTGGCAATTTATATACTATTAATCTTACTGATACCACGATGCAATAAAGACAAACTTATAACGCTTCTTCTATCCTTAAAAAAGAGAAAGGAATCTTCTCAAGTGAATCAAACATATATGTGGCATCTAAGGCTTGGTCATATTAACCTTAGTAGGATCCAAAGATTGGTTAGTAGTGGTCCATTGGAGTCTCTCCAAGTCAAACCGTTTTCAATCATCGAATCCTGCTTGGAAGGTAAAATGACTAAGAGGCCTTTCAAGGCAGAGGGGAATAGATGCGGTGATGTGTTGGAATTGATTTATTCTGATTTGTGTGGATCGATGTCTATTCAAGCCAGAGGTTTCGAATATTTTGTCACTTTCATTGACGATTTTTTGAGATATGGGTACATTTACTTGTTGCGCAGCTGTAGTAATTGAGCCTCTCACTACTCAATGGTCATCTTGATATACGTCTAATATGTCTATTGTGCTTATTTTCATACCAATTGCATTTATATAGATATATGTGCCAACTTGACTATGTCTATTCACCAATTTGATATATTTATAAAACTAGATTTAAATTCTATTAACAAAAGATAGTATATGCGAATATAACAAATTGGGCGCGTGTGTATTCCAATTAAACTATAATACTTTGAATGGATCTATTTGTAAAATGATATTATATTGTGTGTGTGTATATATATTGATACATACCCATAAGAATTAATAAAAAAATTTGAGGATTACTTATAAATTGTACTGTATACTAGGTGGCATGAAATTAGTTTAAAGTTATTGCATGTTCTTCACGTTGACAATATACATGGCAAATACCAAATATTTTATTAGAATAATAATAACAACAACAATAAGGCTAAGTTGGTGTTGGGATAATCTCGATTCATATCTATTCTATATCCTAGGAAAAAGAAAGAATTAAATGAGTGAGAAGAAAGAATAGGAGGAAATCATCATTGAGGTTAGTTAGTGTTTTGATTGTTTATTATTTTAAAGTTATGTCATTTATTGATCTAATTTAACCTTGATGTATGTATGGATATATAAAGTTAATTTAGAGTTTTAATATCATCTTGTCGTGACCTCTAAAAATTATTAGATTAGATAATATTTCTTTTGTTATGTATAAGTATTTTAGTTAAAATAGTGAGCTTAATTATGTTTTAATAACTAACTGGTGGATTAAGATATATGTGTGTGAATCAATTTGTTGTTTCGAAAGTTTAAGTATGTTAATAGCATAAGTACATAAATTAATGTTATTTAAATATATTTGTATGTGTAACGAAAAAATAAGTAATAATTAATTAACTATTAAGCTCGAGAATTCAATGTATTACGAAAATAATTTTTATTTATCTTGTTGGATGATTAACCCATTTCTTTGAAAAATTTTAGACATTAGAATCATATTTTATGTGGTAAAAATCAACTAACCTTAAGATTAGGGTGACGGGAAAATATTTATAATTGATAATAGTTATGAAACTTTGAGTTAAAAGAAGACTTAAAATAATTACGATTAAATTAATTTTAAGAATTTAGTTAAAGTTATCATCTATATATTATTGTCGCATTAATTTGAGTTGATAATAATTAGTAAGTTTTATAATTCACTTTGTATTAATTCATTATTAAATTTTGGTTTATCTTATTTAGATTCTCTTGAGAAAGCATACACTTTAGGATTATAAATATTGTAACCTTTGGAACTGAGGTAAGTAGAAATCCATTTGCAACTACAATGCATGAACATATTATTAATTGATTATGTGTGACTATTATTTGCTATTGTGTTGTTATAATTTATTACATCATAAATGTGTGGTGTAATATACTTGTGGTATTCTATCTATTTGCATTAAATTGCACATGAGTACAAGCATATACATGAAATGGTTGTATGCATGAAATGGTTTTCAAGGAGAGAAAAAATGGTTTGTTTAGGATTGTTCACCACCAGCCCGTGTTGTGCTGTGTTGATATTTGTGCGTCGAGTGGGATGACTTTCATGTGGGATCAAAGGAAATAGGCAGGGGGCGTGTCCCTTGGGGTCCGGGGAGGATGGTCCACTTCGACTGCACCTTTGAGGTGATGAGTGGCTGATGTGGGATGACTTTCATGTGGGATCAAAGGGAATAGGCAGGGGGCGTGTCCCTTGGGGTCCGGGGAGGATGGTCCACTTCGACTGCACCTTTGAGGTGATGAGTGACTGATGTGGGATGACTTTCATGTGGGATCAAAAGGAACAGGCATGGGGCATATCCCTTGGGGTCTAGGAAGGATGAGCCACATGAGTGTACTAATCACATTCTGGCCAAGTGATATTGATTATATTATGAGCTCATGACTCGTGTTGGTGTCTAGTGAAGGGAGCCAAGTTCCTAAACACTAAAAATTCTTTCGAGATGAAAATATTTTGTATCACGAGAATTTGACATGGTGTGGTATTAGTATATTGCATATGAGGTCGCATGCATGATTTCTGCTTATTGAGATTTAGCTCATATAGTTCATGCATTGTAGGTGACTCTGATGAAGCATGAAAATGCATGATGCAGAATGTGGAGTTCCTACAAGTTCTTGTGGGTCTATGTATATGGATGACGACCTGATGGACTTTTTGTTTATAAGCTTTTCGCACTACCTTTTAACTTTGATTTTTTGCAAGCGTGAAACTTCTTCGAAGTTCACTGTTTTGATTGTATAAAAGCTTTTATTTTCCATGTTGTACTATTTTGGCTTCGGAGTACTCTTTTTTCCCTTAATATATTTATGTAAATTATGTATGGAAGTAAATCTTATCCTTTCTCGAATGTTCCAATACTTTTCTTTCTATTTAAAAAAAATATAAGGCACGCTCACATTATTAGTTTATTCTTCTACATCCGTTTGAGGGGTGCCACAGAGTGTTATCAGAGCCCAGGTCATACTTCTGCAGACTGTCCATGTACATGATCTCTGGACATTGGAACAACACGTGCCCGTAAATTTTATTCGATTGATTATTTGTATGTATATCATAAGATTATGTCTATCTTGTTTGTATCAGACTACCTATATAAGTTATTTCACCATGGTGAGAGGTCGAGGTATGGGTGGTAGTGATGAGAGAGCATCTGGTGAGGGAACTTCTAATCCTGGGATGGATAGAGATGTTGTTATTGATCAACTTATCGAGCTTGTGGAAAGGCAGTCGGGACAAATTCAGAAACTCATCCAGCAAAGAGAGGCAAATCGACAAGTTGTGGATGATGAAAATCGGGCATGCCATCAAGCTGAACATGTGGAAATGGTTGGGGAAAGATTTAGGAAAGTAAATCCACCAACTTTTGAGGATGCTTTGGATCCTACTTATGCAGAAGATTGGCTGAGAACGCTGGAGAATATGTTTAAGTATAGTAGAGTTCCTGAAGATGAAAAGGTTATATGTACCACTTTTATGCTAAGTGGGAGTGCAGGACACTGGTAGGATACTGTAACTAGTATTGAGGATGTTGCTGCCATGAGTTGGGATAGATTCAAAGAGTTATTTAGGAACAAATATTTCACAGCCCCTATTCGTGCGCTGAAGATGAATGAGTTCATACAACTTAGACAGGGAAACATGACGGTTGGAGATTATATTAGAATGTTTGAACAACTATCTAGGTTTGCTTCACATATGATTAATACTGAGGCACTCAAAGCTAAGAGATTTCTTGAAGGGCTGAAGCCAGAATTGTATAGAGATGTGAGTATGACAGGAGTACAAGGAGCAACATACTCACAAATTGCCGAACGAGCTTTAGTTGCTGAACAAGCTGAACTTAGAATCTTTTGTGCTCAAGAAATATGATGTCAGCTTAGGCAAAGGCAAGGACAAGGTCATAGATGGGCTAGAGGTGAAAGAAGGAGACAATCTTTACCTCATGGCTAGAAGCCAAAGTTTCAACCAAGGTAGGGGCAGCAATCATGGGATCAGAATAAACGTCAATGGACAGATCAGGGTAAAGCTTCGGTAGTGCAACCTACATGCCCTGCATGCGGTGAACAACATTCAGAAAGATATTATGCTGAATCTTGTAATTGTTTCAAGTGTAGAAAACCTGGTCATGTTGTCAAAGCTTGCCCTGAGTCTAATCCTAATGTGCAAAAGAAGGTACCAGCTAGGGCATTTACTATCACTGAAGATGACACTAAGACAAACCCATCTGTTGTTACAGGTAAAATTTATATCTTTGGAATTCCAACATTTGTATTATTTGATTCGGGAGCCACACATTCATTTGCATCCACTGAGTATGTGAAGAGATTGGGTAGGATACCTGATACTGCTACAACTACTTATAACATAGTGATACCTTCTGGTGAGTCGAAGCAAACTAGTCAAATTTTGAGGGCTTACTCTATTCCCATAGGAAATAGAGAGTTAGATGCAGATTTGATAGGCTTTCCGATGACACAATTAACTAGAAAGAGTGTGGCAGTTAAATGGACGGAAGCTTGTGAGCAAAGCTTTCTGGAATTGAAGAAGAGGTTGACAACCACACCAATTCTTTAGGGTTACAAATATTGTAACCTTTGGAATTGAGGTAAGTATAAATCCATTTGCAACTACAATGCATAAACATATTATTATTTGATTATATGTGACTATTATTTGCTATTGTGTTGTTAAAATTTATTACCTCATAAATGTGTGGTGTAATATACTTGTGGTATTCTATCTATTTGCATTAAATATATTGCACATGAGTATAATAGAAATGTGGTCTAGTCGAAAGCCCAGTCTAGAACATTTTCGGGTATGGGGATCTCAAGCACATGTGCTAGATAAGAATAATGACAAGTTGGCACCAGGTACGGAAGTACGGCTGTTTGTAGGATATCCTAAAGGAATGAAAGGTGGTTTGTTTTATAGCCCTAGAGATCAAAAGATCATTTTTAGCACCAGTGCTCAATTTCTAGAAGAGGACTATGTAATTAACCAAAAGCCCATGAGTACGATTGTTCTTGAAGAATTAAGGGGAGAAACACCTATTCCTGTACCATATATACAAGAGGAGATACCACAAGACACTGCACCACGTGTTGCTCCTTGTACACCAGTACCGGTATTGGCTCATCGCAGTAGGAGGGTTGTTCGTCAACCTGATAGGTTCATGTTCATGGGAGAATCTTCAGATTCTAGCGCACAAGAACCGGATCCCTGGACTTATGATGAGGCAATCCAAGATAAGGATACCGATTCTTGAAAAACTGCAATGGAATCTGAAATGGAATCTATGGATTCTAACCAAGTATGTGAGCTTGTAGAACTTCCTGAAGGGATAAACCCATTGGGTGTAAATGGGTCTACAAATGCAAGAGAGGATCTGACGGGAAGGTTGAAACCTTCAAAGCTAGGCTTGTTGCAAAAGGTTATAGTCAAAAGGAAGGAATTGACTATGAGGAAACCTTTTTGCCAGTAGCCATGCTTAAGTCAATCCGGATTCTCTTGTTGATAGTTGCACATTTTGACTATGAGGTTTGGCAAATGGATGTCAAGATAGCTTTCCTAAATGGAGGTCTTGAAGAAAACATTCATATGCGGCAATCGGAGGGATTCATTGTAAAGGGTCAAGATCATCTTGTGTGCAAGCTTAAGAGATCCATTTTATGGACTTAAGAAAGTATCCAGATCTTGGAACATTCGTTTTGATGAGGTAATCCAGTCATATGGATTTCATTAATGTCCGAATGAGAGCTATGTGTATAAAAAGTACAACGAAAACGTAGTGGTATTCTTAGTACTATACGTAGATGATATTCTTCTTATTGGAAACAATAAGAAAATATTATCAGACGTAAGGGTATGGCTACCCAAACACTTTGATATGAAGGATTTGGGAGAAGCTGGACACGTCCTTGGGATCAAGGTTATCCGAGATCGCAAGAAAAAGGATGTTGTGCTTGTCTCAAGCCACCTACATTGATAATGTGCTTGCTTGTTTCAGCATGCAAGACTCCAAGAGAGGGTTTCTACCTTTTCAGCATGGAGTGCCTCTATCTAAGGATATCTATCCCAAAGCACAAGAGGAGATAGAGGAAATGAAGACGATTCCTTATACTTCAGCTGTAGGAAGTCTCATGTATACAATGTTGTGCACGAGGCCTGATATTTGCTATGCAGTTGGCATGGTGAGTAGATATCAGTGTAAGCCTGGAAAGGGACATTGGATTGCGGTAAATCATATACTCAAGTTTCGGAAAAGGACTCGAGATTATATGTTAGTTTACCATTCTTATAATCTATGTCCTGTGGGTTATACAGATTCAGATTTCTAGGCTGATAAGGACAAGAACAAGTCTACCTCGGGATATGTGTTTACCTTGGGAGGTGGAGCCGTGGCATGGAGGAATATTAAACAGATATATATTTCTGACTCCACCATGGAAGCCGAGTATGTAGCTGCTTCGGAAGCTGCAAAAGAGGCTGTTTGGCTCAAGAACTTCTTGTTGGACTTAGATGTTATTCTGAATTTGCCTAGGAGTATCACGATTTATTGTGATAATGCTGGTGCAGTGGTGAATTTGAAGGAACCACGAGTCCATAAGGCAAATAAACACATTGAGTGCAAGTACCATCTTATACAATAAATCATAAAAAGAGGAGATGTTGTTGTGACAAAGATTGCGTCATTGGACAACCTGGCAGACTCGTTCACAAAGAGCTTACCAAGTAAGACTTTCGACAATCACGTGGAGGGCATGGGAGTTCGGATCATGGCAGCATAACTTTAAGTATAAGTAGGAGAAATTGTACTATTTATTTAGTAGTATACTTAAAAGCAAATTCTTTGAGTATAAAGTGCGATATTGTTGAGTTTTATATTAAAACAATTTGCTTTTTGTATATACCTTATTTCCTTATTTTGAACACTCACATATATTGCATTTATGATGTCATTTATTTTATGCAATATCGTCATTTACTTAATATTGAAGATGATATGGTATGTGGAATGCACACAGGAGATCATATCATTTGTGCCTTATTAAGTATAAGAGTGTTCACAATCTAGATGGAAGTAGACGAACCATTGGTGTAGTTGCGGTATAATTTAGAATTAGTCTATCTTGACTATGAAATTATACCAATGCATTTTTGTAATGCATTTAACTGGATCGCAGTGAGATAATTCTAATAGACTGACAGATATTAGAATATAGATCTCGGATACTCATATTTTTAATCCCTATATAATAGTAGACATGTTTATTTTAATGTTTACTGCTTTGATTTATCAATGAGTGAGATTCTAATTAAAGAATCAATAACTTTGATAAGTTGGGTAGTGACATTACTATAATCGATGGGTTACTAATTATAGACGAAATCTGTGTCCTGATGCGCTAAGTTGATGATGTCCCCTGAGGAGCTCAAGAAGGATGATTATGCTAAACCCTGCAGGTGGATTTTTATCCGACATAATAATAAAGTTTGAGTGGTACTGCTCATGGATAAGAAATTAATTAATTCAGTTGTCAGTATACTGTAATTAATTAATGGACATTCGATATCTTAAACACGGGGAATTAATTGAGTTAAAAGAAGTCTATGATTTTCGATAAATATGGTTTAGGGAAGTAGTGCAATATTAATCCTTTAGTGGACTGGATTAATATTAATGGGTTTAAATTATGTTATGGGCTGAATATGGAGAATTTAAGCCTGTTGGAGGCCCAACCATAAAAGCCCTTCTAGATCCTTGCTGTAGCCTTATTTATATCTGGTGAAGGAAGGCTGGCACACCATAAATTTCAAAATTTCCTCTTTTAAAAAGAGAAAGATTGTCGAAAATTTTAATTTTTCAGGTTTTTAGTCTTCAAGTTTCTTTGAGGTCTGGAGGATCATCGCCCATATAACGTCGAGATCGAGATCAATGATATACAATAGAAGATCTCTGGAGTGGAAAATCAATCCCACATTAAAGCCTCAATACTTTCGGCCACTATAGAGATAAATTGATCTATCTCAGTTGTTCCATTGCGCATAAGATTTAATTTCAGTTTTAGCATGTAGTGGTAGATATATACTTTGTATATATCAAAATCATTTTGTTTGATCAACACGCATCCAAATGAATCCTGGTAATCCATCAGGTGCTCTGTTCAAAATTCTGATCCATAATTAGCTTGCAACTAAGCACAGAGCAGCAGTGACTCAAGCACAAGGAAGGTTTCTGTATCACCTTGGAACTGGAAAGCAGTTCAATTATGGTGAGTTCGTGTTTAGCATGATCATCAGCAGTGCAGAATGAATAGTGCTTAAGGGATCACTATATTATCCTTCATTGATTTATAGCATCATAAAGTAGCAAAAGAAGATTGTCTTTTCTCAGAATGACAAGGTCATTCATCCTAAAAAGCCCCTGGTGATTAAATTTGCTCCTGAAATAGGAGATCCTCATCTTCACCCCAGTTCAAGTAGTTCATGTCATCCAAGAAAGCAGTGGATGCTACTGTTGAAGAGTCTTCACCAAAAGGAGATGTGATGAAATTTATTGAAAGAAGCTTGGAGTTTCATGCTCGATCGGTTGATTTCTGAGGAGACCTCTAAGAAGATGAAGATTCAAGCAATGATTGTTGATCTTTCATGAGGAGATAAATTTGCCTTTTTAGCATCAGATGTACCTAAACATGTTTGTAACTTGCATAAGCTCACAAGTACAGCTGAGGCTGCAACTCAGAAGGATTCCTCTCCGGCTCAAAAGCAAGGTGAAGAACAGGCTGCAGCAGAAGATAAGGAACCATAAACTATCTAAGAGGAGACTACAGAGGAGGCTCATGAAGAAGAGGCTGATGATGAAGAGGAAGCTGAGGAGGAAGGTGATGAAAGAGAAGAGACTGAGTATGATGATGCTGAAGAAGGTTCTAAAGAAGGAGGATCTGAAAAAGAAAATGATGAGCAAGACCTTGACATATCCGAGTAACCTCTGAATATTACTCCCTTTCCTTTCTCAGTGGAAAATAGGGGGAGTAATGCAACATAAGTTTTTTTTATGTTTTCATGTTCTCTGTTCTTATCTTGCAGTCTTGTTGAGCAAGATATTTTGTTTTTGTTTCAAATAGCTTGCAATAGCTATTCTGATATTGAACATAATTTTCTATCTTCTCTATATGATTCATATCTGCTAAAAAATTGAAATTGCTATCAGAAGATAAAAAGAAGATCAAAAATTCAATATAGCAGAGCAAGTACAAGCTGATAAGAAAGTGAAACACAGCTGAATCATATGATGTTCTTGGAATCATTCAAGTATGTTTTAAGGTACATGATCCTCCAGTTCAAGGGTTGTGTTCTTTTAAAACATGGAGCTGATTTGCCACCAGATCTACAAAGGGGGAGATTGTTAGTGTCATTTACACTTAAGTGTTCGAGATTGTCATAATTTGTATGGAAATATGGAAATATCAAATGAACACAAAAGGTTTTGGTTATTCATGTTCAAATACCATGTTCTGGACATTACTGTGAACATTCCGCTGGCAATCTGATTAAAGATCAAGACATGTACTTAATCATGTTCAAAGACATGATCATGTACATGGTTGTCCAGAGAGTTTACAAGAGATGTATCATACTGGAATCAAAGAGCTGGAGTTGAAGATTTAAGATGGATGTTTCAGAATAGAAGCTACCTTGTTCATGATAAAGATCAAAGAAGGAAAGGTGGAGTTCTATTCAAAGAAGGCATCGAAACTAGAAAAGTCCGATTTAATTAAGGAAAAGTTTCCTTGTTGAAATCTAGTTAAAATAGGTCTTCTGATTACCTTGTTTAGGCTATATCTGTTGTTTATAAATAGCCTGGAATTCAGACTAGTTTAGGTGACACAAATTTTTACGAATACACAAAAGGGCTGAGAGTTAAAAGACTTTATATTCGAAGCATATAGTATTCGAGTAGACTAGGTTTGATCGATGAGATAATTGTGTTTCCAGTCTTTGTTTGAAACTCACTTTCATACACACTTAGAGGAGTCTCGGGAAAGATTTCCTATGGAAATTAGAGGGATTCTAGGTTGTGAGGGGAGCTCGCAATTCAGTTTAGTGAAAGAGATTGAATTGGGTAGGAAATGGGTCAAGTGACGGGAGTCTTCATGTAAAAGCCTTTGTAACCATTCAACGGAGTAGTAAACTATTTCTCACGAACTTGTGAAGTCCCCCTGACCTAGATCAGTTGATCAAACAGGGTTAGCAACCTCGTGTTCTTTACTTGCTTTAAGTTTTTACATTTTGACCTTACATGTTCACAATAATGTTCAAGTACATGATGATGAATATGATCACACAGTTTATGTAACTTCAAGGTCTATCCCTAATTCCCAAGGTTAAAAAACTATAGGAAAACTATTCTAGAGACTAGATATTATTATTAATTAATTATTCCTTTTTAGGCCTTATAGTTCCTTAGATATTCAAGATTTTGCTTCTAAAGGTCAACTGACCAAGATCTTGATTTGGTTTTGGTGGAACATGATTTCTCTTCAAAATGAGGGATTTTGAAATTAATAGTGCAGTGTATTATGTTTCCTAATTTAAAAGCATTTCCACTAGAAATTAAAATTCTTACCAATGCGAAGGTTTTTGTTGTAAACCAAGGTATATGTAAAAATATGCATTTTGTGCTTGGTTACCCCTTGCATTGATATAAAATGGATATGAGATTATTGTTCATACTTTACCCATTCATGTTTATTATTATTTTCATTGAAGTATCTTGACGAGTTGTTGATTTTCAAAATGAACTGGTTGGGGTATTTTTGAATTGTGCCCCATAGGATCTAACCGGATGCTCATTAATTCAATAACATTTATATATCATATTTTATATGTGAATCTAATTAACAACTATGTTGAATAAGCATGCAAGAAAATCGAATCTAATGCGGTGGGAAAGATAGAATCGATTTAGCAACTTACATCACGTAGTAGGTTTGCAGACGAGTTTAAAGATCTAATCTCATTGTTGGAGAAGACATGATCAAATGGGACCCTCCTTTGAAGATGTTCGAACCTCTCCAAGACAACAAAACTGTGTGGAAACCCTAGGGAATCAAGTGAGCAAGAGAGGATCCGATCTAGGACTGTATCTGGTTCTAATGGGATAGGATGGAAGATCCCTCATCCAAATCTCATAACGCAGATGAACCGATAATCATGAAAAATCTCAACCCAACTGTGTAATACCCCGAAATATTTTAGAAGGTTTTATTCGACATATGTTACCTGAGGGTAATCTAGGAAAGAAGTTGGGTCCTTAAAGGACTCAAATAAAGGAAAATCGCAGCCAGGGGAATCTATTAAATTTAATTTGGTAAAAAAAATTGCTTTAAAAAAATGTTCTGATATTTTTCTCGGGTTAATCGAAAATGTTTCAAGAATCATGCCAATCTTTGAATTTTCAAATTTCGAGATCAAATGAACACTAGGCATAATTTTAAACTAAAATGTAATAGGTTTGGATAACGTAAGGCACATCCGTCATTATCCAATTTCTTTTTCAAAAGATTATCCTATTCGTAATTATCCTATTCTTTATCCATCATTATCCTATTCTATCATTATCCTCTTTCTTTTATTTGTTATTATCCTATTTATTTTTCTTCTATAAATAGGAGCTTAAGGTTTCATTTTTTATTCATTTTCAAAATCGAAACGCCGAGCAGCTTCCAGAGAAGGTACGACTCTAGTTTCCTATTTCAATTTTGAAATGGCCATTTTGAAGGTTTCAACACGTAGATCATGAATACGTGATTGAAATGATAACACGACGGATGATCACGATGGAAAATCATCGTGACCGCCACCAAAAGTCACCACCACCCTTCAAATCGGTGACTTTTTCGGGCCGCCGGATCAAAAAGTGTCTTTAGGGTTTTATGTTCTATGTATATTTATATACATTTTCCATGCTATCACTTTTTAATTTCGGGTATATTTTGGGTATCTGAATATTAAATTGTAGTCTTTTTCAGATGTATCCTTCATGGATAGCCCTATCGTGTTTTTAAGCTCAAAAGTTGTTCCGTGTCAAAATATAGTATTTTTATTTAAAGTTTCATATTTTTCCAATGGACAGATCTTGCAGTATGAATTTATTTGTACCGAGTTAATTTTAGGATACGGGTTTGACCACCCCGTATACTAAATCTAAATCTTCCGAAAGAGTTTTTCTATATAAAAATGCCCTGAGTAAAGTTCCCTTAAGAGTCAAAATATTTTGATAACCCGAGTGCTGCGTATTAAGATAGTAGATATTATAATATTTACTTCATAACTTAGAAAGGTTAGATTTTGACCTAATGGTAGTCTTTCATCGAAACTAAGTTGCCGGATAACTTGTAGGCACAGAAGAAGGAGACTTCTAGTTGAGACCAGAATCAGAATCTAGATCTAACTGGTCGGATCAGATTACCAGGTGGGTTTTTATTATATAAAAATGTATTTCGGGTTATTAAGCCCTGATGTTTATAAAATGAATGTGATTGAATATCCAACTCCTGACTGTATTTAATGTGGTTTCCTAACTCATGTAAGTCTTATTACTGTTTTTGGTGACGAAACTACAATGGTTCACGATATCGAGCCCTAAGCAAACAGGGCAGTGTCCAACCTTAAGCAGCCGGGTTGTGTACACGAACCGACTCACCGTAAGCGTTCCAGGGGAGAGTGGCGCGCAATGATGGAACTAAAATGATTTTGTACACATGGAATTCACAAATTTTCTATTTTAAAAGCTTTCTATGATATGCTTAAAATATGATTGGATATTCTATTTTATAAAATGATTGTGAAGGTTTTTCTCAAAAGTACCCACTGAGTGCAGTAGTACTCAAGCCCAAAATCTTTTCAAATATTTTCAGGATGAGCTGCGAGATGGTAGACGGTGGTGCTAAGGCTGAAGGGCTATCGTTTGATGTATATGTTTCCTTTTCCGCTATGGAGTCTAACTGAGAACATGCTTCCTTTTGAGTCTGAATAAATACAGTACATTCTTTTCCGCTTATTCTGATTACCGTTATGGAGTGTTCGGTTCTCTGAATCCCGTTTTCTTTACTGCTATGGAGTGTTCGGTTCTCCAAATCTCATTTTCTTTATTGTTATGGAGTGTTCGGTTCTCCGAATCCCATTTTCTTTACTGTTACGGAGTGTTCGGTTCTCCGAATCTCGTTTACTTTCCGTTCATGACAGGCGAAAGCCTGGCATTTATTTACTTTCCTTATTCAGACAGGCACAAGCCTGGCTTTACATTGTTTTCCATGTCAAGGCAAAAGCCTGACTTTATATTGCTTTCACGACAGACGAAAGTCTGGCATCTCTTTACTTCATGTATTTAGACAGACATCAGTCTGGCCTTTTTCATGCCTAACCTATTAACAGTTAACCTTTGAACTGTTATTATGTACATTGAAGTTTGCCTTCATTATTCTTTCTTGGGTTTATCCTAAGAGTCATGGTATCTGGTTTGAGTTATTTCATACGCTTTAAAAGCATGGATTGATCCATTTATAGAGGTTATGTTGTCCAACTTTTTGGGGCACTAATCTAAGTTCTTTAATTGCTTCTGTTCAACAACCCCTTCTCCCTTACCCCAAGTAGCGCACCAGTCCCCTGCCCTTCTCCCGAGATCGGGGCGTTACAAACTGTGATTGGAAACTCGAATTACGGATTGAATTGAAGGTGCCACAAACAGGGATGATAATCTATTTGATAAGTCGATAGTCGAATTCACATAGAATTCCAATAAAAATATCCTTAGAGAAATTCAATATTCAATATAATGAAAAAACCGTCTCAAAATAATTCAGTACAAGCCCTTATATAGGTGGACAAAATAAATCAAAACCCTACCAAAGTTCTAAACTAAAAGGAATAAAATGAATCAGAAAATAGATAAATTCGCGAATGCGCACATAGATACGATTCAGGGTCGGTCACGCCGATCGGCACGGGTGTGCAACTTGCACCTGCAGGTCATGCCTCAACTGAAGAAAAACACCCATCTGCATCGGAGCATGGATCGCACCGTGCACTCGCGCCGTCTGGCACGGACATTGATCTCACGCACGCTTTCTCGAGCTGTGTCTTCTCAAACTCTTAAAATTGGTCATCGGCACCCCACCTAGGCTCGTATTATTTCCCCATCATGAAAGGGATTTGAGGACAAATCTGAATCTTCTCACGGATTAAAGACTATCATGAACCGATCATTAAAATCTTTTGGAACAAGTTACACAAGACGTCTCTTCAAGTTCTCCCATCCCATGTCAAATAGCTGGAACTTCAACTCCATAGTATGCCTTGATAAGTGAACCACCAATAAATCTGGTGGAACATCAATATCTGGTGGAACATTGTTAGTTCCATACGTGACACCAATCATAGAAGTTTGGTTCAGAATGATTCGAAACTGTCACTGCACTATGGCTGTTTATCAAGAGAGCTACATTTCTCCTGTTATAAGTGATTGACTGTCATTCATCTTTATGGCAATTGATAATCACTTCAGTATTTGGTTTTTCCAAGTAAATTTTCACTGTTCTAGATAACGTTGTAACACCCCAAAATCCAAATTCGACTCAATCTTTAATTTTAGGGCCCAATTGTTATAACTCGTCCGTTTATTTTAAAATAGGTAGGTATTGGGCTTTTGAGCCCACTTTGAACCTATCTATAAATATTTTTATTTACGGACCAATTATTATCGAATCGAGATTAATCGAATACATTAGACAATAGTTCTCGTCAAAACCTGATTTTGGGCCCAATTGATCAGGCCATTTTAAGATCAATGTTGAGTCCATTTTAATTTAATTAGAATCCATTTTTTTAAGCCTAATTTATTTTATATTAAGGCCCAAATATAAGCCCATGACATCCCAATTTATTTTATATTGAAGCCCAATTAGAATCCATTTCTCGAAGCCCTAAAGATATAATTTATATGTATAGGTAACTTATATATATATGTGTGTGTGTGGATATATACATATATATATCTTATATATAGGTGTGTGTAGATATATGTATATATATATATATATATTATTTCCCCACCTTATTATAGAGGAGTAGAAAGAGAAAATGAGAGAGGAGAGGGAGAGAAGTCAGAAAAAAAGAGGAAAAAGAGAAGAGAGAAAAGGGGGGTATCGAGAAAACAAAAGAAAGAAAAAAAGGAGAAGAGGAGAAGGCAGATCAAAGAGGAGAGAGAGAGAGCACAAGCAAGAGAGAGAGATGAAGTAGAGAGGGAAAGAGAGGAGAAAGGGAGAAGATAGAGGGGAGATCGAGAGAGAGAGAGAAGAGAGGCAGCTGCTACTGTCATCCGCCATCGCTGACGCCTCTCGCTGGAATAATTTCAGCGGTCATCTCCTTTTGTAGCGCCCCAATCCTGAAAGACCGTATAAATGGACGCCACGGAGGTTGGAATTAAGAAGCGGGAAAGAAAGGGGGTAATTTAAGTAATAAAACCTCAACAGAAGACTCAAAACAATCAAACATGCTTTATAATAAATTATACTAATTCATAATACCAAGATCAGAGCTCTTAGTATTTAGCAAAACAATATTATAAATGCGGAAGTTAAATTCTGAGTAGAATACTGAGGAGTAGCATAAGTGCGGAAACTTAAATCACAACATAATATTTAACCAAAGGAGATAATGGGAAATAGGTAAATAAAAAAAGCCCATCTCTTAGCCTCGTCACCTCCACGCTCCGGCCTACTGACCTGAAAATGTTTGAAAAGATTTGGGCTGAGTACTAATGCACTCAGTGGGCAAATTTTCACAATTTGAGTTATGCAAATCAATTTTCAAAAGTAATCTATCTGTAACCATGCAGATAGTGAAACTTAGGAGGTTTTAAAAATGAAAACAACCTAAGTTCACCAAAATATTTTATCGTGAAGCGCTTAAGAGTATCACCAGTCACTGCCCGCAACTCGTACTACATCACCAACGCGTAAAGTTAAGTATGGTCAAAGTATACCCAATGAGTGTAACCAAAGAGTGTAACTAATAAGTGTTTCATTTTAGTCTCACCGACAAGGAATAGGGCATGACGATTAATGCATGCATACTGTAGCTACTCACATTGACACAACGCTGGTATATGAGACTCCGACAACATACAGTAGCACGTAAATATTTAACACAGATAGTCACATATGTAATTTTAACAAAGTAGAGCTTAATAGTTCGAAAGATACAATTTGCAAAGTTAGTATAGTAGCCCACCTTGATAGCTATTAAAGCTGAAGCTTTAACGATTCTTCTAGAAGAAGTCCCCTAAGTCCGATGTTCCAGGTTTTTTCCTACACATAAAGACTAAGACTTAGAAGCTTATTGATGTTATTAACCTATTCTATAATGTAAATACGGGTATAAGGGTATAAAGGCAAGTCTATAGAATAAGGACGTGAAAAGACGACGCTTGGAGATCAAATGGGTAATCCTAACTTTAAGAAGCTATACCTGAGTACTTGATCGAGAAAAATATATTCTAGTCATGTAGGTTAAAATCATATGATTAAATGAATGATTTAAAAGATAATAATATCCCAATAAAGTAAAGTATCACTTTTTATATACTTAATTTTAAATTAAATTCTAAAGTTAAACAAAATAGGAAAATAAATAAATTAAAAAATAAATGCATAAATAAAATTGTAGTCAAAAGGATTTGAACTCATGACTTTACTATAAAATAATGAGACTTTAACCACTATACCAAATGGTTTTATATAATATAAAACAAACCACTTTAATTAAATAGCTTCATGAATGCTTACAAAATAAGAATTAATTAAAACTGTATCAAGAGGTTTCGAACTGTAGACCTCCCTTAATCACAAATAGAACACTAACCACTAGGCTAAGACTCATTTTCGAAATTTGTAAACCATCATTAATAATTTATATAGTCCAGAAAGGTTTTATGATAAAAAGGTTAAAAGCATAAATATTAGCTTAATAAGAATCGAACCCCAGACCTCTCAAAATATAATCTGGACTCTAACCACTTAACTAAACACCATTTTCAAAATTAATTAGGTGACATTAATTATATAAGATCCAAAATAATCTTAGATAAAAATGATTAAAAGTAAATTAAAACTACATTAATAGGATTCGAACACTTAACCTTTCAGTTAACAAATCTAAACATATCCATTAAGGCAGATACCATTTTCGATCAATACACTCTCTCCCTCTTATTTTTTTCTAATTTTCGGCCACTGTACACATGCACATTTTTTTTATATAATAATATCATAATTCCATATTTTAATAACTACAAAAAAAATACAACTTAAACTATTAGCGAGAAGGATTGAACAAGGAAAATGCATAAACTTATCAATTAGGCTATGATTTGATTTAAAACTAGTATTTCTCCTGTGCGATGCACAGATAATTATAATATTTAAGATTTGTAACATTATGATTATTTTTTATTTTATATGTTGTGTATGATTATTTTTAAATTCTATATGTTGTGTTCAATTTTTAAAAATTAATAAAATGATATGCACATACATTAATTAATTAGACAAGAAGATCAATTTTGTATAGTTATGTCAAATAAAAAGAAATTATATTTCAGGAATTAAATGAAAATCAAATGACACGATTTTTTAAATAGCAATATTTAACTATAATTAAAGAACATTTGATTTTTATGAATATATGACATGCATAAAAATATAATTATTTAATTATTTTAAATGATGAAATTGAAATAGAAAAATAATATATTATTACAAATTATGTTATACTTATGTGATCGTCATCATCATCATTATTATTATTACACGAATGAAACTATCTTTAGGTGACAAACATAGAGTACTACAAATATGTGCATAAAAAATAAAATAAAAAATGTTACAAATCTCAATTTTCCAAGTAAAAAAATAAAAATTAAGATTGTTAAAAAATCAAGGGTTGTAATCTAAATTGTCGTAAAAAAAGCAAAAAAAAAAAAAGCAGTAGAAAGTTTACAACACTAAATATCCCTACTGTTGTCTATTAACTCAAAACTGTTGTCTATTGTGAAAAATCTGTTGTCTAAAATATAATTATTAAAATGTGTGATAGACAACGGTTTATACCAGAACCGTTGTTTATCACACGATTTTGCCTTAATATATGTATAGATATATAGCTTATACTTTTTAATTAATCTAGAAGAATCTATACGAAAAAGTAAAAATAAATAAACAAATAAAAAGTAAAAACAAAACAAAAGAAAAGGAAATAAACACGCACACATATCAGTACACACGCACACACTCACGCCAACATACAAAAATACAAAATAAAATCCATTTCATTTTTCTTTTCTTTTCATTTCAACAATCCACCATTTAATCTTAAATTAAAGTAGTCAAGAGCACCAAGAACACTATAAATAAAATTAAGAAAATATTTTTAAAGAAATAATTTAAAACAGCCCGAAAGTCACAATATACATACTAAAATCGAAAACAAAGTTCAAAAATGAAGAAGGAAATGAAGTATTGATAGGTTAGGGTTTAACCTTTTTTTAGATCCGAAAATCGGAAGCCTAAACCTCAAACTCTCTTAAAAATAATCAAAGAAAAAGAAAGAGAAGAAGAAGGGGAGTCCGAAAATGTAATTGCATGTTAAAATTTCCGCCGGAAAATTTTTCCGGCGGTGGAGGAGAGGCGGCGGCCGGCGCTCCGGCGGTGGTTCCGGCGGGGGAGGGGAGAGGCGAGAGAGGAGAGAAGAGAGGAGAAAGGGGGCTGACCTAGAAATGAATCCCCAAAAATGAACTAGAAATGGGATAAAGGGGTATTTATACCACTCCCTAAAATAAACCCTAAACTCTAATTAAATCAAGAATTCATTCATAACTTGGTCAAATGAAGTCAATCTAAGGTGAAATCACGTTCTATGGTTTCGTATCGACGAGCACTATCATCTAATGTATTCGTTCGTCTCGTTCCGATAACTATAGGTCTCTAAAAAAAATAAAACGTGAATGGGATAAAAGCCCATAAATTGGGGTTGAGAGCTTAAACTTAGGTATTTTGGGCCAAAAGCAAAATAAATAAAATAGAATAGTGTTTGGTCCCATTCTAACTATTATATTTATATTTCTAACTAAATTGTAATAATAAAAATTTAGGGTGTTACACCTTTTCATGCTAATTTTATTTTCAGGCTTTCCCCTCTTCCCCTCTTTTGTTTTCTCCTATCATTATGTCAAGATCTTGAAGTTTAGCTCCTAATTTTTGGATATAAAAATGGGATAAACTAATGCCCTTTTAAAACTTCATCCCTCTCTGTCTTCAATATTTATTTCGATTTATATTCCTAGTAGGATTTTATGGGCTGTTTTAGCTATATTTTTTTTTATTTGTTGGTCATGCTTGGAGTATGATAGGTAAAATGAGTTGATAAACGGTTGGGATTTTGATGTGTTGTGTGTGTTTGATCTATACTTTATTTTTCTAAAACTTCATGCCAAGTACTAGGTGAGGAGTAAGTTATAATTTGAGAAATGATTCCTACCTAGATTTATTGAAGGAAAAAAAAACCAGTTCCAAAACTCATGCTTGCATCTTAATGATTCATTTTATTTTAATTCTTCCAAGTAAATCCTAATTTAAACAATTAAAATAATTATGCCATTTCAGTTCATTGTGTTGGACCAAGGATTTGGGACCATAGTTTTTTTTATGATGGAGTAGGGATCGAGACCTTCTGTGAAAGCTTTTAACGATTTTTAATTTTTGGGAACAGTTTAACCTTATTTAATTAAAAACCTAATTATCTGCAAGACTATTCTTCATAGTCTAGTGGATTGCTATTCAAGGTTGCAACAAATGGGCAGGGTTCGAAACCCACCCTTGACAATGATATATATATCATTTAATCTATTTTTGTATTCTAACCTAGTGACCGTTTTAAATAAAAAGTATGATGTAATTTTTATGTAATTGTTTGCTCTAGTGGTTGAGTTCTATTTCACAATCTTAGAGGTTTCAGGTTCTAGTCTCCTTAATGTATATTTTTATTCAATTTTTTTTCTATATAACATTTTTCATTATTATTTATTTTTGGTAAAATTAGTTAGTAATTTACTTGTCTAAGTCCACTTAATTTTAGTGGTTAAAGATTTTTATTTTTGTATAAGGGATTATGGGTTCAAGCCCTCCTAGCCACAATTTTATTTATTTTTTTTTCTTCCGTGTTTGCTTAATTTTGATCTAATTCAAAGATTAAGTCAATGATATGATAGTTTAATATAGTCGAACTATCCTATGCTCTTATAAACCGTATATTATGTATTATAATTTTAATCATATGGTTTAAAATACATGTTAATGCAATCAAGACTCCGATATAACTTGTAAGCTTGAATGATTGTTCGATTGCCAAACATTGTCGTCTTAGTTTATTAGTTTAGAGACTATATTCCTTGACCTTTTCTTACGTTATAGTATATGATTAGATAGGGCTTTAACATGTGACTAAGACGTGACCTTTATGTATAGGTCCTTATCGAGACAGTAAGCCTAGGACAAGTCGAGCTGAAGAATCAAAGGAACGAACCCTAAGTCACTGCTCTACCCCCATGAATTGTAAATGAGGTGGGTAATTCTATACTCATCTATGTGCAAATGAAATGTTGATCTATGGAATCATCTATGGAATGATTTATTAGATATAAATTGATGGGATATTAGATTGCGTATGATATTAGATGCTAGCATTATATGAACTGTTATGAAATTTAGATAATTATGCTTATAGATTATTATTGAAATTGATATTATGATACGAAAGCATTGCTTGGAAGCATGATACCTTACGAGATAGATGTAGTAACCCTCATAAGCGATGATGTTATGCTATTTATTGATGAAGGAATGAGACCTAGATGATGCATTCTAGGTTGTAACCTATGTTAGTGGATTATAAGTTGAGATTATTGTTCGATTGACTAGCATTTCTATCTATGTTAATAATTTAGGAACCCGAGCGCTTGCTATGACATGTTAGGAAAAACTATCAAAGAACTCCTAGATAAGGTTTTGATGAGATGTCAAAACTATTCCTGAAAAACTGACCAAAATCCAAAGCTGTAGATCTGAACTGACCAATCCAGAGCCTCAAGAAGGAACTCAACTAAAGCAAGAGTCAACCAAACTAGAGCATGGTTAACCAGCTGGAAGGATACACAAATCAGTCAGAACTCAATTCAACTAAGGGTTCAAAGAGATGAATTAGTCGAAACAAACTGACAGTTAAGTCAGCCAAGCTGAGAAGAAAATCGACAAGACTGAAGAAACTGATAAGAGATCAGTTTAGGCTAAAGACTGGAAGTATCTAACTGATGGCCAAACTTAAATTCAACCGAACTGAAGATAACTGACAAATCAATCAAAGGCCAGAACTGAAGTCAACAGCTTGAGATTAGTCAAGCTGACAAGAAAGCTCAAGAAAAGAGCAGTCAAACTGACAAGCTAGCTAACAGCTTGTGATTAGTCAAGCTGACAAGAAAGCTTGAGAAAGAACAGTCGAACTGACAAAATCATTTGAGATCAGTCAAACTAGAGGAAGAAGCTCAGAACTGCCAACTGGAGTAATTTCCGAACTGAGCAGATAAGCTAAGAAATGCCAACTGGAGTAATAGCCGAACTGAGCAGATAAGCTCAGAACTGCCAACTGGAGTAATAGGCAATTGAGCAGACAAGCTCAGAACTACCAACTGGAGTAATAACCAAAATGAAGATCTTGGAATAAATGCTCCAACGGAGATTCTGGAATTGAATATCCAATAGAGATCGATTGGCAAACCAACGGTTACTGAAATCAAATATCCAACAGAGATCGATTGGCAAAACAACGGCTACGTCAACCAAAAGCTTCAATAAAGACCAACTGCCATTGATGAACCATCAGAGCTACCGATCAATGGAACTCAACGGTCACAAAATTCACTCCTCTATAAAAGACGAGTGAAGCAAACCTTTCAAGAGACTTTCGATGCTAAGAGACTTTCAAGACTTTTCACAACCTTCATTCAAGCAGAGCTTTCTTTCTCCCTCCCACATAGCTCAAGTTCAGCAATTGTTAAAACTACGAGAGTCTAACTGAGAAGAAGAATTCATAGAGTCAAAGCATTCGGCTAGCTGTTGATAATCCAGCCAGAGCAATCTTCTCAGTTCAAGCAATACACCGATCAACTACTCAGCTCAATTGAAGGAGCACATCAGTTGATATCCCCTGTTCAAGACTAACCTCTTGACGATTGAAAGAGATCTTAAGGACTGCAAGTGTGAGCCGTCGACCCGCTGAGGTAGCGAGCAGTTACCAGGTTTAGCCAACTGTCCTTCATTGTGTAATTTGTAAAGAAACTCAAGTTGTATAGTGAAGTTGCCCTTCTGCGGAAAGAAGAGAGGACGTAGAAGTTTGAGACTTCGAACCTCTATAAATCATCTGTGTGCTATACTGTTTTAATTACTTGCATATCTTTAAACTGTGCACAAGGTCACACAATCTGCACACAAGCTTTCCAAAGTGCTCAACCGAACTGTGCATAGATAAGTTACTAAGCGAGTCAAGGGCCCTTATCATTCCACATTTAAAGTAAAAGTTTTTATTAGTTTATTCACCCCTCTCTAAACTGATATCGACTCACCCGGGACCAACAAGTTGTATCAGAGCGGTTGATTCTAAGGATCAACCGTTTTTGCAGATTAACTGAATCAGATCTACTTATTTGTGCTAACATTTCAAGCTATGGAAAACCATAAGCTGCCTTTGTTTTCAGTTGAGAATTATGATAATTGGAGCAGGAGAATGAAGACACATGTCTGATCGATCCATGAGAAGATGTGGGAATTTATTGAAGATGGTACAATCATTATCATGATAGACAATGATGCCCATATAGTTGATATCAATCAACCAGCCAGGATCCCAAAGCCAACTAATCTTCTCACCAGCGAAGAGAAGAAGTTGAAGAATCTAGAGTTTGTGGCTCAAGCTGCACTATTTCAAACTCTAGATGAAGATAGAATGAAGGACACAAAGAATTGTACAACTGCCAAGGAGATATGGGACTTACTAGCAGATCTATGCCAAAAGTCTGAAGCCATCAAAGGAAACAAGCTCCAACTGACAGTCGACAGATACGAGTCCTTCAAAATGGAGCCAGAAGAGTCTATCTCAAGCCTTGAAACCAGATTTCTAGGCATCATCAGTGAGATGACCAATCTGGGAAGAAGCTATCCCAATTCTGAGATGAAGTCTAAAGTTTTGGATAATCTCACCGAAGAATGGGACATGAAAGTGATCGCTATAAAAGAATCAAGAAATCTAAATAGCATCACTCCCAGAGAATTGTTTGGCTCTCTCAAAGCTCATGAGTACAGCCTAAACCTGAAGAAGGAAGCATCAACATCATCAGCTTAAGATGCAGCCTTCTATGGTGAAAGGAACCAGTTTAGAGACACTCGAGGAAGGAACAACTTCTGGCCCAGGAGCTCACCAACCAGAGAGAATCAAGGTGGATCTTCATCCGAACAAAAGAGAGACACAACCGAAAAGAAGGAAAACCTAACTGAAGACATCAATGAACAAATTCAGTCAATTACCTGGTTGTTAGAAAAGCTGAAGAAAGTCAGGGACAAACAATCAGTTTCACCTCAAACTGATGAAGTCCTAAAAGATGAGAGAACTCATCAACCAGCTGAATGACCAGCTAAACCATTCAGGGGTGGCAATCGAAATCTAGGAGAATGCTTTCACTGCCACAAACAAGGACATTACAGATATGAATGTCCAGATCTCCCTAAAGGCAAGAAGGCTAAAGTGAGAAGAAGCTTCTTAAAAAAAAAGCAATGATTGCAAACTACGAGAATGTCGTGTTAGATGATTCAGACTATCCATCTGGAATTGATTCTGACGGCTACAGCTCAGATGATGAAGCGCTATTCTGTCTCATGGCTGACAATGATGAAGAGGTTAGTACAACTGACTCTCAAACCTCTTTCTATCATATTAATGAAGCAATTGTCTCTAGCAATGAACTTGATATGAAACTTATGATGCTAGAATAACAATTAGCTTCAATTTCCTGCTTGCATGTTGAATTGAGAGATGAAAATAATGAACTGAGAAATAGAGTTAGAAAACTGAGCATTGATCAGGAAAGAATGAATTATCTTGAATCTCAGCTTGTGGAATTTGAAAAGTTGAAATTAAAAACTGTTGATCTAGAAGCTGAGAATAAAAAACTTAAGCAAGAGATTCATGAGAGAGAAAAAGTAACTCTGAAGTTCAAAACGGGATCTCAAACTCTAGATGAGATATTGAATCATCAGAGAACTGGAACCAGTAGTTCAGGGCTAGAATACAGCAAGTTCATTGCCTTAGAGAAAGGAAAGGAAATTGCTCAACCTAGTGATAAAGGAATCCTAAAAGGATTCACCAGATCAACTCATGATTAGCTAGCTGAGACACACAAAGGCAAAGGAATATTGAGAAATCCTCAAACTCAGCCTAGACAATTCGGTCAGTTCTCTCAACCAAAAACACCAGGTTAACTGAAGCCAAAATCCCAGCCAAGACCATCAATTCATTTAAACCAATCCTCTTATAAAAGGTCTTCAGTTCAACAGAGACCATTAGCTTACAATAGACCATCAGCTCAACACAATATGCCTCCAAGGCAAACTAATAGATCAGCCCACTTTAGAAAAAAAAACTTGTTTGGATCTCAAGCCTATCCTGCCAAGAAGTTCAATCAGAACACTTATAGGAGAGATCAAAGAAACTCGTTTGAACCCTACCATCACTATAATGAGTACCTGGATTTCAGAAATGAACCTAGAACTGATCTAAAAAGGTTCAATCCAGTGAACTAGAAACACACAAGGCATTGCCCTGATCAAAGAGCTCAAAGGTCTCGAGACAGAGACCATTAGCTTACAATAGACCATCAGCTCAACACAATATGCCTCCAAGGCAAACTGATAGATCAGCCCACTTTAGAAAGAAAAACTTGTTTGGATCTCAAGCTTATCCTGCCAAGAAGTTCAATCAGAACACCTATAGGAGAGATCAAAGAAACTCGTTTGAACCCTACCATCACTATAACGAGTACCTGGATTTCAGAAATGAACCTAGAACTGATCCAAAAGGGTTCAATCCAGTGAACTAGAAACACACAAGGCATTGGCCTGATCAAAGAGCTCAAAGGTCTCGAGACAATAGCATATTGGTTGAATTGTTTTACCCTAGTAACTTTCAACGCAGGTACCATCCAACTGATTCAACTCAAAATAGAAGAGTTGAAAGAAAATCTAAACTGATCAAGCGATCCAAATCAGTTGGATCTCTGAATGATAAAAAGCCAAAAGTTTGGCAAGTTTGGATTCCAAAGAGCTTGATGTATTAACAAGGACCCGATATGAAACGGGTCCCTAAATGCTAATCCTTGTTTTTGCAGGATAAGAGCATCCTATCTATGAAGAAAACCAAAGATATCTGGTATCTAGATAGCGGGTGCTCCAAAGCACATGACCGGAGACAGAGAAGATCTCGATGGTTATGAAGAAGTCAAAGGTCCACTTGTCACATTTGGAGACAACTCCAAAAGCCGAACCATTGGAGAAGGGTTCGTGGTCAAGGGAAAAGTTGTAGTAAATGGAGTCTCCCATGTGGATGGACTAAAACACAAACTACTCAGCATCAGCCAGCTGTGCGATAATGGCCACTCAGTTGACTTCACCAAAAACTCCTGCAACATAAGAGACAAGTCAACTGGAGTAATTCTTCTTACTGGGATAAGGAGAGGCAACATGTATATTGTTGACTGGTCAACCGGCTACTCAGAAGCTTGCTTTATTTCAAAAGGATCAACTGAAGCAAGCTGGCTATGGCATCGACGACTGAACCACCTCAACTTCAAAACAATCAACTGCCTAGCCAAGAAAGAGCTAGTTGAAGGGCTTCCCAATGAGATATATAAGAAAACAGGTGTGTGTGGACCGTGTCAAAAAGGAAAGCAAGTGAAGTCATCCTTCAAGAATAGGAGTCATCCACCAGGAACAACTGAATGCCTCCAACTGCTACATATGGATCTGTTTGGTCCAGTCAGACCACAGACCCCAAAAGGCAAAAGATTCACTCTTGTAGTAGTTGATGATTTCTCAAGATATATGTGGGTGGAATTCTTGAGGAGCAAAGATGAAACTTACGACAAGCTAACAGCACTGATCAGAAGGCTGCAAACTGAAAAAGAAAGATCAGTTCAAAGGATTCGCTCCGACAATGGAACTGAATTTGTGAATCAACAAATGATCAGCTTTCTCAGCCAACTTGGAATCATTCACGAACACTCAGCTACAAGAACTCAACAGCAAAACGGTGTAGCTGAACGGCGAAACCGGACACTTACTGGACTGAAGCAGTCAACACATCTTGCCACACTCAAAATCGAAGTGCCATTGTCACCGCACATGACAAAACACCCTATGAACTGTATAAGGGTCGTAAGCCTTCTATCTCATACTTTAAAGTATTTGGCTGTAAATATTATATTCACAACAATGGAAAAACTCAACTGAAAGCTTTCAGTGCTAAAGCTGATAAGGGAATATTTCTTGGGTATAATTCGCCTCACGCACAAGCTTACAGAGTGTTCAATAAATGAACTCTTGTTGTGGAAATAACATGTCATGTGGTATTTGATGAATTTGCTAATGAGTACATGAACAAAGAAATAATAGACACATCAGTTCAAGTACTACCTAGTGAAACTGAGAACTCGCAGGACTATGTGGATCACATTGTTCCAGAGTGGCTTGAAGTTTCACTAGAAGAAGGCAATGAAACTGGTACTAAACCAGTTAAGAACAATCTGGTCAATGAAGACACAAATCATGCTGAGACCACAAACCCCACAACTGAAACAGGGGGGAGAACTGATGAGGATGCCGAACCAACTGATGAAAAGGCGACTGATGACGTCACCAGCTGAAGCTATCTTGCCTAAATGGCTCCGAAGCCATCCAACTGACAAGATAGTTGGTGATCTAAGAAGTCGAGTCCAAACCAGAAGTTAAACTGAGCATGCACTATTCACATGCTTTATATCTTAAATGGAACCAGCAAATGTCAAAGAAGCCTTAGAGGATTCAGACTGGATCATGGCCATGTAAGAAGAACTAAATCAATTCACAAGAAATGACGTATGGTTTTTTGTTGATAAACCAAAAACCCAGAAGGTCATTGGCACAAAATGGATTTTTCACAACAAGATGGATGAACAAGGTGTGATCACAAGGAACAAGGCAAGGCTGGTAGCCAAAGGATACTCACAAAGTGAAGGGATCGACTTTGATGAGACATTCGCTCCAGTTGCAAGATTGGAAGCCATCAGACTATTCCTAGCCTATGTAGCTCACTCTAACTTCACAGTCTACCAAATAGATGTCAAGAGTGCGTTTCTTCAAGGAATGCTCAAAGAGGATGTATATGTCGAGCAACCGCCAGGCTTCGAAATTGGTGAGCAAGTCTTCAAATTGAAGAAAGCTCTCTACGAACTGAAGCAAGGTCCACGAGCGTGGTATGAAACTCTCACTAACTTCTTACTAAAGACTGGGTTTCAAAAGGGAGCCATTGATCGAACTCTATTCCGAATAGAACGATCAACTGAGATCTTAATGGTTCAAATTTATGTGGATGACATAATTTTTGGATCAAAAAGTAAAGATCTATGCACACGATTCACTCAACTGATGCAAAGCGAATTCGAGATGAGCATGATGGGAGAAATGACATTCTTTCTAGGACTCCAAGTGAAGCAGCTGAAAGATGGGATCTTTATCAGCCAGACTAAGTACACTAAGGAGCTAGTCAAGAAGTTTGGAACTAATTAAGGAAAAACTCTCAAAATTCCTATGAACACATCAGTTCAGCTAACTCTTAATGAAGAAGGAGAATCAGTTAGTCAAACATACTATAGAGGAATCATTAAGTCGCTACTTTATCTAACAGCTAGCCGACCAGACATTTCCTATTCAGTCAGTCTATGCGCGCGGTTCCAAGTCAATCCAAAGAAAAGTCATCTTGAAGTGGCAAAAAAGATTATCAAATACCTCAAAGGAACCATAAATCTTGGACTATGGTATCCCAGAGACGACAGTTTGAGTCTAATTGGTTATTCAGACTCAGACTTTGGTGGATTCAAGATTGACAGAAAAAGCACAAGTGGAATATGTCAGTTTCTTGGAAGCAAACTGATATCCTGGTTCAGCAAACAGCAGCACTCAGTTGCCACGTCAACAACTGAAGCAGAATATGTAGTTGCAGGAAGCTGTTGTGCTCAGATACTCTGGATGAAGCAACAGTTGAAAGACTACAAAATCAAAACTGAAGAAGTACCTATTTTCTGTGACAACAATAGTGCAATCGCAATATCTCATAATCCAGTTCTGCATTCAAGAACTAAGCACATTGACATAAGACATCACTTCATCAGAGATCACATCGAGAAGAAGGACATATGCATCAAATATGTCAACACGGAGAAGTAGATAGCTGATATCTTCACCAAACCATTGCCTGAAGTAAGGTTTATGGAACTATGCATACAACTGGGGCTACTTGAGCTAGCATCAAAGGATGAAGATAGTCAACTGGAAGAAAAAGGTCATAAGACTATCCCAGCTGAAGAGAGGAACTGAACCAAAAGGCTTTAACTCATCAGAATGAGCAGTTCACAAATGAGAAAATTGTTGAACTGATCAGTTGGACACATAAGCTATTAGTTTGAACTGAAGCGAGAAGCTGTACAAAGAGGGTAAACTGAAGCTGATAACCCTACCTCATCAACTAAACCGAATCATCAGTTCATTTGCTCAAACTGAGGCAAGGAGCAATGCAGAATTGGTCAGAGGGTACCAACTGATAATCCAGTCAGTCAAGCAGAACGTACCAGCTGCAAAATGTTCAAACTGATGAAGACGTTTCTGGAAGATTTTCCAGAACGCATTTATCCAGTTTATCCAGAACCAGTTGTTGAATTCTTCCTAAATTTAAATGGTTCCTAAAATCCCAAAGAGATCAGATCTGAAGTAAGAGGACAGGAGATCATCGTGTCAGCTGAATATCTAAGCAACATGTTTGATCTACCCAACAAAGGACTCAAGTTGGAAGAAGTTCAAATCAACTTCCAAGAAGCCTATGATTTCTGGAAAAAGGAAGGTGAAACTCAACCTTATAAAAGCAATCATCTCATCTCAAAATTTCAAGATGAATATCAAGTGCTAGCTGCTATCACCTCAAAAATAATGGTAGGGACAACTGGCAGCCAATCTGAAATGTCAGAAACTAAATACAAGATCTGTGCCGCCATCTACAACCGAATGGAGATCAATTGGGCACAGTACTTCTTCGATCAGCTAAAGAGATATGTGGATATCATCGAGAGCCACTGGGATGATAAAAAGTTCCCACAAAGGATTTTGTACATTAGTCGAGTTAGCATAATTCTGGAGAAATAGTTCTTCTGCATGACTAAAGAAACAAAATTCAAAAGCATAGTCAGCAATGATTTTATCTCAAAACCACTTAAAATCATGGAAATCGATCTCGAGCAAGCTGACCAGCCAAAAAGGAAGAAGCCTCCAGCTGAAGGCAAGGGAAAGAAGCAGGTTACTAGCACATCTCAGAATGACTCTGATGATGACATTCCTCTGGCTCAGAGATATAGGTCCCCAATCGGTTCCTTGACACTGAGACAACAAGCTGGGTCAAGCTCCATTGCAGCTGGAACCGGCACATCAGCTCCACTGAGACCATCCACCAGGCAAACACAACTCAGTTGCAACTAGAGCTGACACTGCTGGACAATCAGCCAGACAAGCAACTACCAGATCAGTTCCGAAGAAGAAGCAAGCTAGTTAAACAAAAAGGAGAATGATCTTACTTCCTCAATCAAAGAAGAGAAAGGAATCAAGCCCCATTTCAGATCCAACGGTTCCGCCAAATCTAACTGTTGAAGATATGGCTCCCTGTGAAAACCTAGAAGACATCATCCTTGCAAGAGGGATTCCTCAAGACGGAGCTGGGGTAGATTACTTTCAAATGACATGCCCCCCAATAGCTCAAGTTGAAGGGAACATAAGAGCCTACTTGAAAGGAGAATCTGTGAAGAAATGGGCTGATGAGACAACACAGAAACATATGGCTCAACACTACGCCCAGGAACCGACTGGCCATGAAGAACTTTTCCACACTTTGACCAAGTACATCTACTGGTTTATGTGGAGACAAGTGCATCCCTCTGAACCCTTTCTGTCATTGCTCGCTTTCCATGGGATGAGCTTCTGGAGGCGAGAAGAAGAATGGAGTCTATGGTGGACGGACAGTGAGAATGCTGGAATCACTCAGGGCAAACATCTAATGAGACAGCTATAGCTGAGAAAAGAATGCTCAAATCCATCAGAAAGCTCGATGAAAGATGTTTTTGATAAGCTGTGCAAGCTTCAAGGATTAAAACCGCCAGCCATCACCACCAGAGAGAACGAGAGAGATGGACGCACTCTCATGTTCAACACAAATGGCTATTTAATGAATTGACAAAGAAATCTCAAAGCCATCAATCTGGACAGCCATCAGCTATAGAAAGAAATCAGACATCCACCCAAGTGGATGATCTCATTGATGAGGTAGTAAGAGAACGCCACTCTGAGAGATCTCCTCAGTTAGCTAAAATTGAAATCAATCTTGTTCCCGAGGAGTCAGAAGAGTCAGCTGAGAAGGCTTAACAGTTTGAGGAGCTAGCTGAACCCCAAATCGCTCTTCCCAAGAGCCAACTGCTGATGAAGGAGCTTCCTCACCTCCAACTGCTACGATTACAGAGCCAGCTGAGCCTGACCAGCTAGCTGAACAAATAGTTCAAGAGAATGATCAACCTGGCTACCAAGGTACACTTGCCATGACTGTGTACCTTGATCCAGTTCCAAGGGCTCTCCAAGCTGCTGCCTAAGTTGTTGCTCCTGAGACTCCACCAGAGCCAAGTTATGATGAGTCTATCAGCATAGAGAAGGATGAGCTCACCCACACAGTTCTCTGTGAGGAACTGTTAGAAACTGAAGCTGGAGAAGAAGTTGACTCAAGAGCAGTTCAGCTTGATACTCAAGCATGCAGCTCATCAGTTCAGCTCCCGGCTTACTATGTGGACTTGATCCATAGCCTCAGCAACAGGTGAAACTGCACACGGAGCAAATTCAACAGCTGCAAGCTCATCCAAGACTCCAGTTAAAAAGAACTGAGTCATCAAGCAGTGATGAAGAAGATGAAGGTGACTCCACAGAGCCGCTTGCCAAGAGGAGGAAAACTGATCACAAGAAAGACTAATGGCTGATCAAGTTTACTTCTTGTAATTCAGTTTGTTAATTATTCATTTTGATATATAAAAAGTTTTATCTTTTTGTTTTTAAATAAATGTTGACCTTAGCATTTATTTTGAATATTTTGACCGTTGCAAAATGATGACACGTCTCAAGTCATTAAATGCCAACGGCCAAAATAAAAGAGGCTAGGGGCCAGTACCATTAAAACCATTAGATTTATGAGCCTACCCAAACACTCATAAAAAGCCCTCTCTTCCAAGCCTCTTAGAAATACTCCTCCGACGCTCTCAAAAAATCTTTCTTTCTCTCAAAGTTCTTGAAATTCCTCATAAATTCAGCCAACCCCAAAAATGGTCGAATTATCCAGATCCTTAAATTCCTTCAAAGAGCAACTTCTAAGAGACAAGTTCATAGATAGGAAGAAGTTTCAATTGATTCTAAACGAATCAAACAACCCAACCCTTCTGTCAAATCTTCACAAGATAAAAATTCTTCACTACCTGGAAACACCACCAAAGTTCTTTAGACAAAATTTGGTGAGTGAGTTTTTGCTTCAAGCAAAATTGTCTGCAGATGGAAAGATAGTGTCATCAGTGATTCAAGGACGACTACTCCAAATCACTGAAAGAACAATTGCAGAAGTCTTCCAGCTTCCACAAAAAGGTTCATCCGTTCAAGAGCTAAAGGAATCTGCAGAATCATACTGGAGAGAATGGAAAGCTTCAACCTACAACAAGCAATTCAGTTTTACAACAACTAAAACTAATCTGAAGCCCGAGTATGGTGTTCTACTCGATATAACGAACAAGATGATGTTTGGGGCAATTGGAAGCCTCAGTCAACTCACTCAAGAGAGATACAAGGGTATGATTCATCTTGCTGAAGGGCGACAAACAAACTGGGCAGAATTTGTCTTCCAACAATTCAAGCATCAAGTCATTAAGGCCGTTGACTCAAAGAAATCTGGCAAATTTGAGTCCAAGGTAGGACTTGTTCTAAGAATGAGCAAGATGATTGAAGACCTGCTTAATCTTCCAAGTGATGAAGCACTACCAATCCTCATCTCTGACTGGATTCCCAAGAAGGAAACTGCTCATCTTCAGTCACTAAGAAATAAATGAAGAGCCAAGGCCAAGACAAGCAACAACACCTCGAGCAATTCAACTGCCAACGCCGTTCATTCTCCAAAATCAAAGAATGGATCGCCAGTTGATTTTCAGGTTTGCTTTGATCCAGATGAGCTTATTCCATTCATCAGAATCCCTCATCCGAACTATGGAGTGAACTACTTCAGAAGCACATGTCCTCCTCTCCAGCTGACTGAAGAAAATATTCGCACTTTCTATAGCGGTGAATATGCAGTCAAAAGTGCACAAAAGGAAGTGACAAATATCCTTCTCACACACTTTGCTTTTGTTGCACAACGTGACCAAGAGTTGTTCAAACAACTCCACTGGTATTTCTATTGGTATAACTGGAGACATTCTATGTCCATCCAGTTTTATTTTCTGCTAACCACTTTTCATGGCATGAGCTACTGGCAACGTGAAGAAACTTGGAGCATTAAATGGATAGGATCACCAAATCCATTCCCTCCAACCATTGTGCAAGTTCAGCACATTATGAATCACCGACTCATCAACAAAATTCCAGCAACCGCTCTGTTAGCTGAATTCAAAACCAGCTTCATGCCTCAAGGAGCTGTGGTTGCAAATCAATCAGTTAACTGCCCAACTGGCTCACTCTGCCGAAAACTGAACTTTGATAATTTATCAAGTCAGTCCGCTGAGCCATCACGACGGACTCCAACTGCCACAACAAGGATAGAACCACATCTATCACATACTGAAGTCGTGGCTCCTCAGAAGAATCCAAATGATGATGATGAAAGAGATAGTGATGATGAGGATACTGCTACATCACCAAGTCTCCTATCCAAGAGCTATGTTACTCCCCTACTCACATCCAGCTCAAAAGGCGTGCAACTGACTATGAACGTTGATCAGTTCAGACAGACGTCAAAGGGAATTTCACAATCCTTTAATCAAAGGATGAAAAACTCATCAGTTGCCATTCAGCAACTCCTCAAGAAGGCCAAGCAACTGACCAAACGAACTGATCAATTCAGTTCAGTTAGAGTCTCAAAGTCAGCTCATCAGCGGTAGCTAGAAACGAGAAGAAACCGATCATCCAACCGCTAACTTGTCAAACCAATCAGTTGGACTGTATCCCAACTAACTCAAGATAAGTTTTTTTTAATCGTCAAGCTTATCTTAACTTAATTTTTTCCGTTGTGATCATAATTCCTTATATTACACCCAACGGCTACAATTTGCAAATAGGGTTATCTCTCTCACAAGTTGCCATTTATATCTCTGCATTGACATTAAATTGACTCCAAAAAGGAGAAGAGAAGGATATATTTATCTATGAGATATAAATAGCAAAATCTGGAGAAAATATTTTGCTATTTATGGCAACTACCCCATTTTCAAAATTGCTCTCTCAGCCACATGACCATAAAGTGCTTCACAATCAGACGGCTGAGGTGCATGCATCATTTATTCAGCTAATCATCCATCAAATCGAATAGCTAATTAGCTAAGAGAAGCAATCGAGTGTCCTCGATCAATGCATGTAAAGCTGAATATATATATATGCAAGGAGATGAAGGCTCCGCTCATCTATAAATTATCTCTCATCCTTGCATTGATCATCTACAAACTCCTTCTCAGCATACCTGCAAATCTAATTTCAAATGGTGAATGTCAAATTGCTCAACAGCAAGCTGAAGAAAGATAAAACTCTCAATCTAGAGCTTCTTCAAGCACGTCTAGGCCCAGAGAAATTCCAAAGAATCTTTCAACCATTGGAGGAAACATGGTTGTTGCCATTCTTGATGATCATGCCAGTCAAGAATCTACCCAACCATGTTGCGGAGTTCTATCACAACACAATCATCTCCGGCGACAACATCATCTCCACCGTTCAGAACAGAGTAATAAAAGACACTATGATGTCTACACTCCTCCTCCCCGGTGAAGGCCAAGACGTACTGGACTTGGAAACGCCGAGCAAATACGCACTCTGGAGCCTTTGGAAACATCCACACGTGCAGCACCACGAGTGCTCACATAAGCTGAAGGAAAGCCTGCCTAAGGAGATCATCCAACTACTAGATATTATCGGTCACATCCTGCATGGAAACTTTGAGACAGTCCAGTTCTCCGATCTCAAAGCCCATCTAACGGCGGATCTATTTCTCGGTTGCAAAGCCGACGGGGCTTCATTCATTCTTGCTTAACTACGAGCACAAGTTGACCAAGCTGAGTATGATCCGAAAACTGGCTCGTTCCGAGAGAATGTTAGGTTTATGGGTCGCATAAGCCACATCATTCTAAGTCAGTTTGATGAGGTGATTCGAACCGGAGAGCCAATCGGACGACGGGATATGCTCCCAACCATCTACTGTCATCTGATCCCGAAGAGATCGCACCAACCGGGCACTTCCGACTCAAGTCGTGGAAAGTGACCATTGGTAACAACTGCCAGCCCCTCAGACGAAAGGCAGCTGATAATTGAGAGTGAGCCTCTCTCAAGACTAAGTGATCAGTCTACAATACCCGCCAGCTCCCAACCTCTCACCTTAGTCAATCGCGACATGATTGAGGATGAGTTTGAGCAAGCTTTAGACCATCAACTACGGAGCAGTTTCGGTCTAATTGAGGGCAGCGATCCCTCCTTATTTGAGCAATTAAGACGGTACCTTCAGTACCATCTTTGGAGATTTCAACTTGATGAGACCACCATGTTCCACCTCATCAACACTCATGGATCCCTCTTCTGGATCAATGAAGGGCATTGGAGTAGAAATTGGATGAACCATCCACTCTGCTCGCCATCGACCCTCTCAGAAATAATGGATTCCATGATTAAGCGAATCCAGCTCAACATACCGGCCGACACTCTTCTTCCTGACGACGAGCCAGCCAACTCCTCCTGCACCCCATTTCTTGAAGATCTACCAATCGCATCAACTGATGAGATCTTCACCAACTTGGCTTTCATGGACTTCAGAGAACAAGACCTCCTTCTCACCACTGATCGTGGTCAGTTCATGACGACTGAAGAAGCTTATGCATGGTTCTCCTCGCCCATGCCCATTCTTTCCGTTCCCTCAGTTTATGATGCGAACTTGCCAACTGCCTTCACCTTCTTGCCAAATCTATCAGTGCCATCATACGATCCACACCACCTTTTGGATGATGCCAAAAAGGGGGAAGATGTAAGGTATGATTATGAAAATGATGAAAACTTAACTCTTTAGGAGCAGATCCAAAGAGAAGTATATCCTGAGGGGGAAGCTCAGCTTCAGGGGGAAGCTTGGAGACATCATGGAGTTCAAGAAAGAGGAGAATCAAGCAGGAAGAGAAGAAGCAGCTAAGAGATGATATGATTTTTTTTTGCTATCAAGAAATGATATGATATGCCTGATTTTTGCTCTATGCTCTGATACATGAATTTAAGCTCTAACTTGCTTTAATATCAAGCTTTGTGCTCTACTTTGATACCTGAATAAGCTTTGATATTTGAATAATCATGAACTAAGAACTCAAAATATAAGCATGTCTAAAATGAGAGCATGCTCTAATACTTGAATTCCAGCCCGAAACTTGCTCTGATATCAAGCTTTGTCTATAAGCAAACTACATCACGTCTATCAAATGAACATTTGCAGTTTTTTCATCATCATTGACTAGGTTTTGACATCATGAAAAAGGGGGAAATTGTTAGGAAAAACTATCAAAGAACTCCTAGATAAGGTTTTGATGAGATGTCAAAACTGACCAAAATCCAAAGCTGTAGATCTGAGCTGACCAATCAAGAGCCTCAAGAAGGAACTCAACTAAAGCTAGAGTCAACCAAACTGGAGCATGGTCAACCAGTTGGAAGGATACACAAACCAGTCAGAACTCAATTCAACTAAGGGTTCGAAGAGACGAATCAGTCGAAACAAACTGACAGCTAAGTCAGCCGAGCTGAGAAGAAAATCGACAAGACTGAAGAAACTGATAAGAGATCAGTTTAGGTTAAAGACTGGAAGTATCTAACTGATGGCCAAACTTAAATTCAACTGAACTAAAGATAACAAACAAATCAATCAAAGGCTAGAACTGAAGTAAACAGCTTGAGATTAGTCAAACTGACAAGAAAGCTCAAGAAAAAAGCAGTCAAACTGACAAGCTAGCCAACAGCTTGTGATTAGTCAAGCTGACAAGAAAGCTTGAGAAAGAACAGTCGAACTGACAAAATCATTTGAGATCAGTCGAACTGGAGGAAGAATCTCAGAACTGCCAACTGGAGTAATAGCCGAACTGAGTAGATAAGCTCAGAACTTCCAATTGGAGTAATAGCCGAACTGAGCAGATAAGCTCAGAAATGCCAACTGGAGTAATGGGCAATTGAGCAGACAAGCTCAGAACTGCCAACTGGAGTAATAACCAAAATGAAGATCTTGGAATAAATGCTCCAATGGAGATCCTGGAATTGAATATCCAATAGAGATCGATTGGCCAAGCAACAATTACTGAAATCATATATCCAACAGAGATCGATTGGCAGAACAACGGCTACTTCAACTAAAAGCTTCAACAAAGACCAACTTCCATTGATGAACCAACAGAGCTACCGATCAATGGAACTCAACGGTCACAAAATTCACTCCTCTATAAAAGACGAGTGAAGCAAAGCTTTCAAGAGACTTTTGATGCTAAGAGACTTTCAAGACTTTTCGCAACCATCATTCAAGCAGAGCTTTCTTTCTCCCTCCCACATAGCTCAGGTTCAGCAATTGTTAAAACTGCGAGAGTCCAACTGAGAAGAAAAATTCACACAGTCAAAGCATTCAGCTAGCTGTTGATAATCGAGCTAGAGCAATCTTCTCAGTTCAAGCAATACACCGATCAACTACTCAACTCAATTGAAGGAGCACATTAGTTAATATCCCATGTTCAAGACTAACCTCTTGAAGATCGAAAGAGATCTAAAACCTTGTAAAGACGTCAATAGCACCTACCTCCCTAGCGAGCAGTTAGGGACTGCAAGTGTGAGCTGTCGACCCGCTGAGGTAGCGAGCAGTTACCAGGTTCAGCCAACTGTCCTTCATTGTGTAATTTGTAAAGAAAATCAAGTTATATAGTGAAGTTGCCCTTCTGCCGAAGAAAGAGAGGACGTAGAAGTTTGAGCCTTCGAAACTGTATAAATCATCTGTATGTTGTACTGTTTTAATTACTTGCATATCTTTGAATTGTACACAAGCTCACACAATCTGCACACAAGCTTTCCAAAGTGCTCAACCGAACTGTGCATAGATAAGTTACTAAGCGAGTCAAGGGCCCTTATCATTCCGCATTTGAAGTAAAAGTTTTTATCAGTTTATTCACCCCCCTCTAAACTGATATCGACTCGCCCGGGACCAACATGACATATGATCAGCACTCTAGTGTGCTATTACGATATAATCTTATAATAAATTATATCCGAGATGATAGACTTAGAACGAGCATAGTATGATCAAGTTTTAGTTATTATATCTATAAGGTGGGTGATATCCATCCAACAAGTGACTTATGTTTCAAAAACATGTTCTATTTATGATAATATATATTTGTGATAAATCATGCTTCATATTACTTTTATGGCCCTATGATTTCTAGTCAACAGTGACTTATGTTTCAAAAGCGTGATCTATTTATGATAACATATGTTTAAGTTTAAGCATGCTTCATATTACTTTTATAGCTCAATGATTTCTAATTAACACGTGGTTTTATGTTTCAAAATCGCGTTATGGTTACGAGAAAAATATGTTTATATAAAAGCATGCTTCAAAGTTCAAAATATTCATTTTATGACTCATTGGAAGCTGCTAAACTCTATGGTTCCCGATATGAGCACTTGGTGCAGTATGTAGCACTTCGGTGCGGTATAAGCACTTGGTGCATTATGTAGCATTTCGGTGCGGTATGAGCACTTGGTGCAGTATGTAGCACTTCGGTGCGGTATGATATGAGTACTACGGCGCGGTATGAGCACTTCGGTGCGGTATGGCACAATGGTGCAATTATGGTACTACGGTACGAATATGTTACTTCGGTGAATTTATATGATAGGGAACCATACTAAGTTAATCTTCCTTATGTTAATGATCATATACTTTTTATGGACATTATACTCAATGTTTAATATACAAACTATTTAATGAATGATCAAGTATATTTTAGAAATTTAAAATCCCACTGAGTGTTTTCTAGCACTCAGCCCATCTATTTCTCTAAATATTTTCCGGTACCTGATGACGGCTACCGGCTGACGTGGACCAATTGGGACTTTCTATGTCATTGACCACTTTTATAATTTCTATTTATTGAATATATGTAGTTTTGTGGTCAATACGCATGAATTTTTATGCTTCCGCTTTATGATCATGAAACATCTAACTATTTTATGGACATTTGTGAATGTTGTGGTCTTTCGGCATATTTAAAATGTTGAATACTGAATTTTGACTAGACTTGGTCTTACATGTTTGAATGGTAAATGCTTGTGAGCATGGATATTTGAATATTTAAACAAAATGCTGCCCAAATTTTTATGACCCGAGGAAATTATTTATTTTGAATTGCAAAAATTTAATCATCATTTCTTTTGGTTGTGTGTTTTTCAGTAGCATCTTTGCCTTCGGGTTCGGGTCGCTACAGGTGGTATCAGAGCCAGGTTTATGAATCTGTAGGTCTGCGGGATTATTTTTGAAATGTTATTGAAATATTATTTAAAAGAAATTGTTATTTATTTATGGTCCCATGTCCACGTCCGGCCTCGTCCAATCAGGTACAAAGTTTATATGAATAAATCTTTATTTTTCAAAGTATACTTTAGGCAAAAATATGAGATTGTGATGAGTACGTATTTATTATAATCTGGTATTTGGAAAATATGATATTATCCCACCATAGGATTAACCTAGACGGACTTAAATATAGTCAGATTGTCCTCATGTTTCGCTAGTGCAGTGATCTATAATTAGACTCACTTATACGGTTTTTGATAAATAACGAGAAATTTAGCTCCCATCTAGAAGATAGTGTCTCTTATCCCCCGATTATGCGGTCTAGATATTTGATGAGCTAGAGGGCAACATGATGACGGATGATTCTTCAAGACAAAAGTTCAACATGAGCTATGGACGATATTAACCATTTTTCTTGATAGTGCATTACTATATAAGAGTGATTTAATTAGATATAAGTGTGCGTAATAATGTTGGCGAATTATGCAATTTAGCACATTTATGTATACAGTACTGGCATAGAACGTTTCACCCAATGCAATGGGAAAGATGATGGTATCATTTGCGATACATGAACATCTACTCCCAAGCAAGACACAATTTGTTGGGTCATCAAATAATTTTGACGATACGATTGTGGATTTTCAACAATAAAGGCAAATCACAATGAGTCAGATGATGGTGTTTTAAATAAATATATCCTATTCATGTTGACATGCTCCGCTATTAGGTATTCGACCTAAATCATGTCATCTATGAAGAATCTAGAGGTGAAATTATAACTCAATTATCAAGGAACAACAACGATAATTCTCGATCCTGAATCTCAAAAATTACGAAATAAGGAAGTTATGCTGGTGAAAGTCAAATGGAGTTGACATGAAAATGATAAAGTTACATAGGAAATCGAATGAGAGATCTTGAGGCGGCACCAAAACTTATTCGATATCGAATACTTGAATTTCGGGATGAAATTATTTTAAGGGGGATAGATTTGTAACGCCCCAAAATCCAAATTCGACTCAATCTTTAATTTTAGGGCCCAATTGTTATAACTCGTCATTTTATTTTAAAATAGGTAGGTATTGGGATTTTGAGCCCACTTTGAACCCATCTATAAATATTTTTATTTACGGACCAATTATTATCGAATCGAGATTAATCGAATACATTAGACGATAGTTCTCGTCGAAACCTGATTTTGGGCCCAATAAATCAGGCCATTTTAAGATCAATGTTGAATCCATTTTATTTTAATTAGAATCCATTTTTTTAAGCCTATTTTATTTTATATTAAGGTCCAAATATAAGCCCATGACATCCCAATTTATTTTATAATGAAGCCCAATTAGAATCCATTTCTCAAAGCCCTAAATATATAATTTATATGTATGTTTGTATATATATATATAGGTAACTTATATATATATATGTGTGTGTGGATATATATATATATATATCTTATATATAGGTGTGTGTAGATACATGTGTATATATATATATATTATTTCACCACCTTATTATAGAGGAGTAGAAAGAGAAAATGAGAGAGGAGAGGGAGAGAAGTAAGAAAAAAAGAGGAGAAAGGGAAGAGAGAAAAATGAGGGATCGAGAAAAAAAAAGAGAAAGAAAACAAAGAGAAGAGAAGAAGGCAGATCAAAGAGGAGAGAGCGAGCAGAAGCAAGAGAGAGAGATGAAGTAGAGAGGGAAAGAGAGAAGAAAGGGAGAAGATAGAGGGGAGATCGAGAGAGAGAGAAGGGAGGCAGCTGCTGCTGCCATCCGCCATCACCGACGCCTCTCGCCGGAATAATTTCAGCGGTCATCTCCTTTTCATGCTAATTTTATTTTCAGGCTTTCCACCCTTCCCCTCTTTTGTTTTCTCCTATCATTATGTCAAGATCTTGAAGTTTAGCTCCTAATTTTTGGATATAAAAATGGGATGAACTAATGCCCTTTTAAAACTTCATCCCTCTCTGTCTTCAATATTTATTTCGATTTATAGTCCTAGTAGGATTTTATGGGCTGCTTTAGCTATATTTTTTTTTATTTGCTGGGACATGCTTGGAGTAGGATAGGTAAAATGAGTTGATAAAAGGTTGGGATTTTGATGTGTTGTGTGCGTGAGTTGTGTGTGTTTGATCTATACTTTATTTTTCTAAAACTTCATGCCAAGTACTAGGTGAGGAGTAAGTTATAATTTGAGAAATGATTCATACCCAGATTCATTGAAGAAAAAAAAAAACCCAGTTCCAAAACACATGCTTGCATCTTAATGATTCATTTTATTTTAATTCTTCCAAGTAAATTCTAATTTAAACTATTAAAATAATGATGCCATTTCAGTCATTGTGTTGGCCCAAGGATTTGGGACCATAGTTTTTTTTATGATGGAGTAGGGATCGAGACCTTCTGTGAAAGCTTTTAACCATTTTTAATTTTTGGGAACAGTTTAACCTTATTTAATTAAAAACCTAATTATATGCAAGACTATTCTGCATAGTCTAGTGGATTGCTATTCAAGGTTGCAACAAATGGGCAGGGTTCGAAACCCACCTTGACAATGATATTTTTATCATTTAATCTATTTTTGTATTCTGACCTAGTGACCTTTTTAAATAAAAAGTATGATGTAATTTTTATATAATTGTTTGCTCTAGTGGTTGAGTTCTAGTTCACAATCTTAGAGGTTTTTAGGTTCAAGTCTCCTTAATGTATATTTTTATTCATTTTTTTTCTATATAGCATTTTTTTTATTATTTAGTTTTGGTAAAATTAGTTAGTAATTTACTTGTCTAAGTCCATTTAATTTTAGTGGTTAAAGATTGTTATTTTTGTATAAGGGATTATGGATTCAAGCCCTCCTAGCCACAATTTTATTTATTTTTGTTTTCTTCCGTGTTTGCTTAATTTTGATCTAATTCAAAGATTAAGTCAATGATATGATAATTTAATATAGTCGAACTATCCTATGATCTTATAAACCATATATTATGTATTATAATTTTAATCCTATGGTTTAAAATACATGTTAATGCAATCAAAACTCCGATATAACTTGTAAGCTAGAATTATTGTTCGATTACCGAACATTGTTGTCTTAGTTTATTAGTTTAGGGACTATATTCCATGATCATTTCTTATGTTATAGTATATGATTAGATAGGGCTTTAGCATATGACTAAGACGTAACCTTTATGTATAGGTCCTTATCGAGACAGTAAGCCTAGGACGAGTCGAGCCGAAGAATCAAAGGAACGAACCCTAAGTCACTGCTCTACCCCCAGGAATTGTAAATGAGGTGGGTAATTCTATACTCATCTATGTGTAAATGAAATGTTGATCTATGGAATCATCTATGGAATGATTTATTAGATATGAATTGATGGGATAATGATTGAGTATGATATTAGATGCTAGCATTATATGAACTGTTATGAAATTTAGATAATTATGCTTATAGATTATTATTGAAATTGATATTATGATACGAAAGCATTGCTTGGACACATGATACCTTACGAGATAGATGTAGTAACCCTCATAAGCGATGATGTTATGCTATTTATTGATGAAGGAATGAGACCTAGATGATGCATTCTAGGTTGTAACCTATGTTAGTGGATTATAAGTTGAGATTATTGTTCGATTGACTAGCATTTCTATCTATGTTAATAATTTAGGAATCCGGGCACTTGCTATGACATATGATCAGCACTCTAGTGTGATATTACGATATAATCTTATAATAAATCATATCCGAGATGATAGACTTAGAACGAGCATAGTATGATCAAGTTTTAGTTATTATATCTATAAGGTCGGTGATATTCATCCAACAAGTGAATTATGTTTCAAAAACATGTTCTATTTATGATAATATATATTTGTGATAAATCACGCTTCATATTACTTTTATGGCCCTATGATTTCTAGTCAACAGTGACTTATGTTTCAAAAGCGTGATCTATTTATGATAACATATGTTTAAGTTTAAGCATGCTTCAGATTACTTTTATGGCTCAATGAAAACTAATTAACACGTTGTTTTATGTTTCAAAATCGCATTATGGTTACGAGAAAAATATGTTTATATAAAAGCCTGCTTCAAAGTTCAAAATATTCATTTTATGACACATTGCAAGCTACTAAACTCTATGGTTCCCGGTATGAGCACTTGGTGCAGTATGTAGCACTTCGGTGCGGTATGATATGAGCAGTACGGTGCGGTATAAGCACTTCGGTGTGGTATGACACAATGGTGCAATTATGGTACTACGATACGAATATGTTACTTTAGTGAAATTTATATGACAGGGAACAATACTGAGTTAATCTTCCACATGTTAATGATCATATACTTTTTATGGACATTATAGTCAATATGTTTAATATACAAACTATTTAATGAATGATCAAGTATATTTCAGAAATTTAAAATTCCACTGAGTGTTTTCTGGCACTCAGCCCATCTATTTCTCTAAATATTTTCAGGTACCTGATGACGGCTGCCGGCTGACGTGGACCAATTGTGACTTTCTATGTCATTGATCACTTTTATAATTTCTATTAATTGATTATGTGTAGTTTTGTGGTCAATACGCACGAATTTTTATGCTTCCGCTTTATGATCATGAAACATCTAACTATTTTATTGACATTTGTGTGTTGTGGTCTTTCGGCACATTTAAAATGTTGAATACTGAATTTTAACTAGACTTGGTCTTACAGGTTTGAATGGTAAACGCTTGTGAGCATGGATATTTGAATATTTAAACAAAATGCTGCCCAAATTTTTATGACCCGAGGAAATTATTTATTTTGAATTGCAAAAATTTTATCATCATTTCTTTTGGTTGTGTGTTTTTCAGTAGCATCTGGGCCTTCGGGTTCGGGTCGCTACAAACGTTCATAACCATGTACATGAACATGATTTGAACTTCCTAAAGATAACTCAAAGCAAGGAGTTTGGATTGAGCTGAGAAGAAAACTATTGTGCATCGTACCACAATAGGGATTGTTCAACATGCTGAATACTGCCAACTAGTTTGAGTGATAGCCTAAAGGAAGCCCGTGAACATACAAAAGATTCAACTGTGCTACCTGATGGGAAGATTCAAGATCAATATTGTACATTGCAAAGTATAGGAATGGCTGCAATGAAGTTAAGACTCAATGATCAACAATGTTCATCATAATGTTCGTGAACCTTTACATGAACATTCTTTGTCCAGATTATTCTTCCAAGATCAATAAAGTTGTTCAAAGTTTACAACCAAGGAAAGATTCAGAGATCTATCTAGAAGCTGCTGCGTTAGTCAACTGAAGAGATCGTGACTGAAGTCAAAAGCAGACTTCTAAAGATGGAAGAAATCCTAACTTGGATAAATCTCAATCTCAATTCCAAGCAAGGAAAGTTTCCTTATTAGTTTCGGATTAGGACATTTGTTCCTATGTTTAGGCTATCATTGTTCATCTATAAATAGCCTGGGATACAGATTTTTTAGGATGACTAATACACATCGAATAAAAGCACTGCACTAGAATAGTTTTAAGAGCTCTGTATGTTTTGAGCCACTTTGTTATGGGTGTGATTTAGACTAGAAATTAGTGTTCTTGTCAGCGTGTATGAAACACACTTGTTCATACACTGTCAAAAGGAGTCTTGGGAGAGATTTGATATGAGAACTAGATAGGATAGACATCTACCTTGTGAGGGGATCTCACGATTCAATTCAGTGAAAGAGGGTGTACGGGTAGAACAAGTTTTGAGTGATGTGGGAGGTCAGCATTGTGTAAAATCTTAAGTAAACGTGATACTTGAGCAGTGAATTGTTTTCCACGGACTTGACAAGTCCCCCTGACATAGATCAGTTGATTGAGCAGGGTTACCAAACCTCTGCGTGCTTTACTTTCTACATACAACATAAACATTCACAATAACGTTCTTGAACTTTATTGTGAACTTCTTTAAAAGTTCGCTATCTTTTCTATGAACATGGTGCAGACAGATACTTCTCACATGGGCATGCAATTTCACACATCTTTGGCAACCTGTAGAACAAAAATACTAAAAGAAAGAATTTGATCAATGGAGTTAGAATTCGGGGATCCTTCACGTTTTCTTGTGCGAGCTACTTGTGATCCACAACCACTTCCCAACTGAATTTGCTCTCAGTTTCAAGACATGGATGTATGTTCATCACCTTCCAGCCTATCTTGATCTTCTCGTCTACACCCTTGATATCCAAGCTTGCAAACGGTTGTTCATCTTCCATAGATTCTTCAAGAACTGATTATTCTATAGCTGAAAGCTCCATATTACAATCTCCCAAATCTGGCTCCTGAAGATTAGACCCCTCCAGGACTAGCATCTCCAATTGGGTTATTTCTAGCTCATCCATCTCCGATCTAGATTCTCCAACCACCTCCTTGATTCCTCCAACACCTTGACATATAGAAACATATGGTATCTCATCAGTGGTTGCAACTGTAATTATTAGAACTGGTACTTCTGAAACAACTATCGCAACGACCTCCACCTCTCTAGTTTCATGTATAACTGGATTAGTTTTGGTGGCACATTGTTGGTTTATTTTCTTCGCCCTCACGAATGACGTCAAGAGACTTTCCATGGTACTCTAATCCGACTCCCAAGATAGGAATCTGATGAAACTTTCATGTTCTTCCTTTTAAGCCAATGCTCCACTTATACGACCTTTTATACCATGTCTTCTTGCTCCTCATAATGTCTCAACTCTTCAATATCTCAGATCTCCTTGTTTAGCCCTGCTAAAAATTGAGTCATTATTATATCTTGGTCTTCTTGTTCATCAGCTCAAAACACGCACTTCTTCATATTCTCAAGATAATCCTCAACACTTCTCTCTCCCTACCATCTCCTATACATCTCTCGATAGTAAGAATTGGACAAGAATCGCTTACTATTTCCTCAACCATCTCTATAATCACCATGGATTCGAGAATGTGACATAACATCAATCCGCTCACGTAATGTCTCCAAATTCATCCTTATCATCCGACTCATGTCATGTGGAAAAGATTCCAACATAACTTTGAATTTGGATTTGTCTCCAGTATCTGTAAATTTAGACATTTTTTCTTTTTTATTTTTATTTTTTTCTTCTTCATTTTTTATTTTTTGTGTTCACACTACAACCAATAATGTTCAAACACACTCCAACTCCAATACAAAACCTCCGAACAAATAATTTCAGTACCACAAAATTAACCAAAAGACTTTATCAAAAATTCTAAAAAAAATCAAAATTTTTGATTTCTTCCACGAACAATATATAAACTCTCGAGAACCCAATATCTGTTGGGGTTTTTTTGAATTAAACCACCACAAGATCTATTTTATTTTTATTTTTTTCTTCTTCATTTTTTATTTTTTGTGTTCACACTACAACCAATAATGTTCAAACACACTCCAACTCCAATACAAAACCTCCGAACAAATAATTTCAGTACCACAAAATTAACCAAAAGACTTTATCAAAAATTCTAAAAAAAATCAAAATTTTTGATTTCTTCCACGAACAATATATAAACTCTCGAGAACCCAATATCTGTTGGGGTTTTTTTGAATTAAACCACCACAAGATCTATTTGGTTGTTATTTAATTCGAATATCATGTATGTCATATATTTATGCAGCACATATGTTTTAATTAGCCAAGTTCAATTAAACATGTAAACTGGTTTTTCGATTATACTAAAAATCGAAACATAGAAAATCAAAAACCACTTACAAATGAACGTCAGGTTGAGGACAAGATTAAAGGTATAATCTTGCTGTTGTGTATGATGAAATCGGCACCTCCCATAGTGCAATTCAACTTCTCGAACTTCTGTTATATTCCTTGTCTGTATGTAGATTCAGGGAGGACATAAATCTACTAGACAGGAATAGATACCGTGAAGATAAAGAGAACACAAGGGGGCTGATTTGTTGCTCTGAAATTTTCATCCCCCACCTCCTTATACCTACTGGGCTTGGGCCTCTAGCTCCTTTTCTGATGAGACCATGACAAGCATTAAATCGGTCCATCCAAAGCTGCTAACAAAGATTTTTACCCAGTTAACAATTAAGGATTGGAGATCAAGATTTAAAGAATAATACATGATGATCAAGAGAGTTGAAGTCACAAGCATGCACGTTGGAAGCGTTTTGGACGTGCATGGCTTGCATGGGAATTTTCGTCCACCTTAGTTAATTTAATTAAGGGGCTGATTTAATTAGATTATAGTATTATTTTAGACTATAGTATTTATTTAATTTAGATCAGATTTTAGTTATTTAATTCATTAATTTTCATCCATATCATAGTCATAGTTCACTAGGTTTTATTTAAGGCAATTTCCTACCTTGAATAGAATTCTAGTTTAGTTAGTTTCCTAGTAGCTTTCTAGATCAGATTTTTATTGTTTTTATCTCTTAATTTTTTCCTCCCTTACACTATAAATAAGGGATCCATATATTTTATTTTCTTTAGACATTATTGAAGTATTTTGCTTTTGCATCCAATTGTGTCTCAACCTTTTAAAGTCTTTTGAATATTTTCACATGAAAATATTCATTCTTAGAGTTAGCAACTTTAAGTCTTATTCAAGGGTACTCCTTAATCCACTCGAGGGATTAACAGGTATTCACTAGCCGAAGATCAACTTAGAGATTTTAGCCTTGAGTATGTTCGAGATTCAAGGAGACTATCGGGTTGTGATTCACATCGACGTATCCATCTTCCGCATCAACGCACACGACGTCATCCATCTTCACCAACATCCGTATCGTTCCAAGACAACAATTCGATCGAGACTCTTCCACAAGCTAAGATCGAGTTCATCGTTCCAATTCATTCATACCGTAAGTTTAACACACCTTATCATATCCTATCTACTCCAAACCTTCTTCACCAAATCCAAACATGTTTCCTATACCCCAAACCATCCCCCAAACCTTCGTTCTCTTCATCCTTGGTATTTGTTTTTGTGTTTCATAGTTCGTGTCATAGTCTAGGTATTTTAGTTGTCTAGATTAGATTGTTTATTTTAGTTGTGTTGTTAAATGGGATTAAAACCCTTCATTCACTGACGTGTTTTGTATCCTAAAGTCTTCCGTATGTTCTCTAGATTCAGCTAGGATTTGTCTGGGTCGTATCATAAATTTGGCATCAGAGCCATGTCAGCTCTGCTAGTCGTGGTTCAATCCAATGTGTCACCTACATGTCTTATTTTTGTTTACGTGTCAATTAGTGTCGTTCAATTTTACAGTGGTCTATCAAGTTGTAATAGACTAGTTGTGCATTGAACAAAAAAAATCGGTTAAAAAAAGAGAACCGAATTCAAAAAAAAAAGGAGAAGTTCTGGAAATAAAAAAGAAAGATCCGAAAATTTAAAAAAAAGTTCAGGTATATTCATTGTTTCCTTTTGAGTTGTTTTATTTTTGGCAGTTCCTTATTGAGTTGTAATTTTTTTTGGTTCTTTCTTTCTAGAGTCTAGTTCAATAAGGATATTTAGATCGCAAATTCTCCTGTACATAAGATGTACATCAGACAGTCAACACGTTGAGCCAGTCAAAGCATTGATCAAAAAATTATCAAATGGGGTGATACTTTTTAGAGATACAAGTGATACTTTTTTAATTTTGAATGATACGTTTTAGTGTTTCGATTGATACTGATTTTAACAGTTTTTTTTTACCAATATTTTTCAATGATACAAATGATACTTTTGGGCTTTGAAGTGATACTTTTCATTATTATGAATGATACTACTTTTGATGAATTTTTTGGTCAACGCATTGATCGGATCAACACGTGTTGACCGTCTGATGTGCACCTAGTGCATACAAGACCTGCGCTATTTAGATTGTGCCACAATTGTGTTACACATTCTAAATTACCTAATTCCTTTTTCCTTTTCCTTCTTATTTCTTTCCTTTTCATCCATAATACTCGACCACCACATCCTACCACCCTATTCGATTCCTACCTCTCGTGTACACCATATACACGACACACATATATTACAGCCACCTCATATACACAAATTCCACACACTGTGCACCATACACTTGAGAGTAAACATGAGTGGTAAAAATAAGAGTGCAAAAAAAAAACAAACGAGAGAAAAGTGAGGATTGTGAGGTCCTTTATTTCTTCACGTTTGTTACTTATGCAGGTACTATGAGGCACAACCATATCCCTAAGTCGTCTAGCAAGATAATCATCTCCAAGTTCGAAGGTCTACACGATCCCGATGCCTACTTGAATTAGGAACGTAAAGTAGACAAGATCTTTGAGTGCTACAATTTTCCCGAGCCAAAGAAAGTACAATTAGCTTCATTGAAGTTAAAGGCTATGCAGCAATATGGTGGGGATATCAGCAAAATCGGTGCCGCCAAGATCGCCATCCACCTATCGACATATGGCGTGAGATGAAAGATTTGATGAAGGAATGCTTCATTCCATTCCACTACCAATGAGAGCTAGAGAAAAAGCTACAAAAGCTTAGGCAAGGAGATCGAAGTGTAGATTTCTACTACAACAAAATGATTGAAGCCATGAGATGAGCTGATGTAGAAGAATATCCAGAAGATACAATAGAGAGATTTCTAACTGGTCTACGAAAGGCAATCCGAGAAAAAGTAGCATTGTATCACTACGACGAGTTAGAGGACATGGTACAATATGTTAAACAAGTGGAGTGACGTTTGGGACATTTTGCACCGCAGCCCAGTCATAGGCCCGAGCTTACAACACCCATACCCGCATGGCCTACCCCAATAATTCGGTCATCTAATGCTACACCGACACCACCTACACGGCCAAGTCAGCCCCTGCCACCACCTTCTACTATCCTGATTGACTTCAAATCCGAGGCAAAGTCCGCCGAAGTCAAGGAAGCAAAAGTGGTGATCAATGTCGAGATACCAACTGAGATAGTCGCTATTTCAAAGGCACCAATTGCCGTTGATGTCCCTATTAAAGAATTGATAGACGTTACCACTTGTGAAGGCGTTGGAGAAGAAGAAAAATAGGTGGAGAGCGAGATCAATTTGGAAGTGGTTGAAGATCAAAAGGAGCTCGTACAAGTAAACATGGTGGAGTAGCTGATTTCTAACATTTTTTTGTCAGCCATGTACTTTTAATGTAATTATTTTACAGGTTACCAAAGATGTGACACATGATATTATTGAGCGCCCAAAAGAGATTGATGATCAATTCGTGTTCATTTTCGATCCAGGTCGTTCGAATTCGAGCATGAATTCTTTTCAAGATGAGGGGAATGATGAGACCATGATAAGCATCAAATTGGTTCATCCAAAGATGCCAACAAAGATTGTTACTCTGTTAGTAATTAAAGATTGGATATAAAGATTTGAAGAACAATACATGATGATCAAGAGAGTTGAAGTCACAAGCATGCACGTTGGAGGTGTTTTGGACATGCATGGCTTGCATGGGATTTTTCGTCCACCTTAGTTAATTTAATTAAGGGGCTGATTTAATTAGATTATAGTATTATTTTAGACTATAGTATTTATTTAATTTACATCAAATTTTAGTTATTTAATTCATTAATTTTCATCCATAGCATAGTCATAGTTGACTAGGTTTTATTTAAGGCAATTTCCTAACTTGAATATAATTCTAGTTTAGGTAGTTTCCTAGTAGCTTTCTAGATCAGATTTTTATTGTTTTTCTCTCTTAATTTTCATCCCCCCTTACACTATAAATAAGGGATCCATGTATTTTATTTTCTTTAGACATTATTGAAGTATTTTGCTTTTGCATCTAATTGTGTCTCAACCTTTTAAAGTCTTTTGAATATTTTCACACGAAAATCTTCATTCTTAGAGTTAGCAACTTTAAGTCTTATTCAAGGGTACTCCTTAATCCACTCAAGGGATTAATAGGTATTCACTATCCGAAGATCAACTTAGAGATTTTAGCCCTGAGTACATTCGAGATTTAAAAAGACTACCGGGTTGTGATTCACATCGACATATCCATCTTCCGCATCAACGTACACAACGTCATCCATCTTCACCAACATCCGTATGATTCCAAGCTAAAAATTCGATCGAGACTCTTCCACAAGCCAAGATTGAGTTCATCATTCCAATTCATTAATACCGTAAGTTTGTCACACCTTATCATATCCTATCTACTCCAAATCATCTTCACAAAATCCACACACGTTTCCTCTACCCCAAACCATCCCCCAAACCTTCGTTCTCTTGATCCTTGGTATTTGTTTTTGTGTTTCATAGTTCGTGTCATAGTCTAGGTATTTTAGTTGTCTAGATTATATCGTTTATTTCAGTTGTGTTGTTGAGTCGGATTGAAACCCTTCATTCGCTGACGTGTTTCGTATCTTAAAGTCTTCCACACGTTCTCTAGATTCAGCTAGGATTTGTCTAGGTCATATCATTTTCCATCTCCAGTCCATTAAAGTCATATTGGACTACAACAGGGATCTAGAAGAATATTAAATTAGCCTACTAATTTATTTAATTTCCAATATCCAATAAACTTAGGATATTATTAAATAAATTAAATATTACTTTTATTCCACTAAAGAAGTAATACTGACTTACCAATTTAATATATATTTGTGAATATGCTTTCTCCTTTATTTCAGTCATTACCCGTGTTTAAGATCTAATGTTAATCAATTAATTATGTAAGCCTCTGACAGCTATAATTAATTAATATCTAAAATATTGAGTAGTACCACACAAGCTTTATCATGTACAGAATAAATTCCACTTGTAGGGTTTCACATGAACTTCTGTTTCCTCAAAAAAATATCATCAACCTGGTGCACCAGGACATGGTGAATATATATATTGCACATCATATTATATATGCAAATGGTATCACCCAAGATATCTAGTTTATTAATTCTATAAAAGAATCTTACCCATGGATAAATCAAAGCAATAAACAAAGCATATCCATGTTTGTCAATATATATAAGTTAAGAACCCGAACTCTGTGGATCTTTATTCTCTAACTTATAGTGTCAGAGTAGAGAACAGTATCTTATCATGATCCTCCTTAATACACTAACACGTTTATTAGAATAATCAATTAGTCAAGATAAACTAATTATCAGATTATTCTACGGTGTACCGATGGTGTATTCATGACCATCTAAGCCGTGAGCCTTTTAATACATTACAAAGATCTGATGATATGATCTTACCATGTGTTTACCCACACCATATCATCTATAATGTAAGTATATTGAATATGCATAAACAATTATATAACAATGTAAATGCAAATAGTGATTGCAATAAAATCAATTTATATCATCATATCATCAGAAAAGTATACAAAGATCATGTCTTCCAGTATACAAAATTAACAATCTCTCACTTATACTTGAAGCATGTCTTTCAAGCATAATAACTAACTGGCTAACTCTCAAATCAAAATAATAAAACTCAAACTGCGCTTCCGGGTCTGCATCTCACTCTCATTGTAACATCCCAGAATTTCAGAATATCTTAAGAAGTTTTCTAAATTTATTTAGAAGACTAAAGAAAATAATTGGAGTTAAAATAAAGTAAAACAAATGTAAGTCGCGACCTTTTCGTGTATTTTATGTGAAAATCGATTAGGAGATTTTGCGTTTGCCCCCGGAAGATAGTCAATATTGGTCTTTTTTTGGAATGTAACGACTTAAAGGAAGTTGTTGGTACTTTCAGAATTTTATTCTAACCTCTACAGGAGTCCCGTAATTTAAAATCGTATAGGGAAAACCTGTGAATTGTAATTTTTGCGTGCGTTCCTGATTCGAAAAATTCACGAAATCCTCCTCATTGATCCGAGACTTGTTCTAACAAGCCTATCTTATAGGAAATGACCCAAGGAATCCATTTGCGTTCACGGATTGCCAATCTGAGGTCAATCGAGCGCTCGGGAGCGAAATCTATCAGTCGAAATGAATAGTAAAAGTAATTTTTGAAAGGGAATCTTTTCTCGTTTCTCTTCAGACGACTTCTTCGTCATCTCGAGTCAGGTTAGTTCAATAGTACTCGAGCTAACGAGTCTCCCGGTATTTTCAGATTTTGTGTCGGGGGTCATTTGGACCTCGCCATTGAATAAAGCAACTTTTATTGAATCCGGAAATCACTTTATCAGTATTTTATATATGAAAAAGCCACTTTTCCTATAAATAGGGGGGCTTGGGCTCATTTGCAATTGCTCATTCTCTCTCTTCTCTCTCTTTCTCTCTCGTTCGTGTTGACGAACGAGAGAAACCCGGGCCTGCGCCGAGTAAATCGCGCATGCGGGCCCAGGTTAAGTTTTATTTGGGGGGAGGGGTGCTGCTGCTGCGGGAGCAGCTATCGAGCGCCGGAAGGCTGCCGGAGAGCCGCTGCCGTGGATGGCCGGAAACGCCATCGTCGTGCCGCCGTCGCGCCGCCGCTTCGGACGTCTTGTTTCGGTCCATTTCTTGTCTTTTATAGTTGAATTTTTAATATGTTATGTGTTTTAAATAGTGCTTCATTTCGTATGTTGAGTGCGTCGTCGTCCGGTGGCCGGAAAACGGCGAAAACGCCGAAAAATGTCAAAAATAAAGGGACGCCGATCAGTTTCGGTTTTTGCCCGTTTTCGCCCATTTCAGGTTGTCAAATCGAAAACATTTCTTCTATAAGTTGCTCGAAAAATTATTTTCTATAAGACTGCCAAGTTTCATAATTTTCCGATAAGTTTTGATTAAAGTCGATTATTTTAATCAGGCGGTTATTTTTATAACTAGAGCATGTGATTTCAAAAAATTCTGAAAATTGTATAGTTTAATAAAGATATATGTGGGGTCATGCCTGATTATTTTCATAATTTTTGGACAAGTAAAAAGTGCAATCGAGGTTTGCTGTGTAAAATTTAATTAAAATGGCAAGTTACGGAAAGTGACCTCTATCAAATCTTTTAGTCCCATTAAATCAGAAATTATATTTTGGAATTTATTTCCTCCTGTGTGAAAGTTGTACGAGGTCTCTATAGTCGCGCATTCTTAGTTGAAATATAATTAAAGTGAATAAAAGCTCCAATTAAATTAAAGTCGAGTTCTGAAAATTAGAGTAGCAGTCCTAAGATAAGGTTTGACCTTGTAGGACTTGTTGAGCCAGTCAGAGAAGCTGACGGATGAATATCGAGAAGTTTGATCACCTGAGTTGGTCTAATCGAGGTGGGTTTATTTGCAAAACCTATCTATATTTGAGTTATTAACTCATAAATGTGATAGTCATAGTTAGAATATCCAAATAAAATATTTGAGAAATTATCTGCTCAAGTCTCTGCTAGAGTAATAGTACTATACTATTGTATAATTAATGAGAACATAGTATTATACTGATGTATAATTATTGAGAACATAGATTATGTTGTGCCATAATTATTGAGAACATAGATTATGCTTTGCCCTAATTATTGAGAACATAGATTATGCTTCATCATAATTATTGAGAAAATAGACTATGATTTATCACAATAAATGAATATAGATTATGCCTCAACATAATTAAATAGAATAGATTATGCCTTGTCATAACTAAAGTCTATGGGGTAAAAGTTAAGTTGTGCAGTTTAAAGTTCATAGTTTATAGATTAAGGTTAGAGTTTATGTTTAAAGTCTAAAAGTCATAGTTTAAAGTTACAGTATATTAAATGTTTATTGTGTATTGATTATACTTGTGTATAATAAGTTGTACTCTTTAGCTTGTGCTGTCAGCATTAAACTCAAGTTATAGAATGATTTCCGTTTAAGGAATAAGAAGCATAATTGAACTAAGCTGCTAGAGGAATTAAAGGTTAGCCTAGTTGCTATATTTAGAGGATGACATAGTTTTTATACTTTTGTCATATTACGCGCTTTATAGAGAACTTAGAGCAAAGGATAGGAAGGAACTGTGATTCTTGCAGTTGTGATGTTAATCAGTAAAGGTGTCACTGTGAGGTAACCCCTGCACATACACGTGATCTGAGCATCACTATAAGGAGTCAATGCTAGGTAACCCCTGGTATACTCAGGGTCAATGCTAGGTGATCCCTGGTACACTCTTCTCGGATTAGCGAGGGTTTAACCCCTCCCTTTTCCTATCAGCGACATGTCATAGAGTGCAGTAGACGACAGAAGGAGCTACAGGATACCAAAGAGAAGTAAAAGGTTTGCAGAAATGGGAAGGGCTTTTGCGTTTTGCTTTCCATTATCTGTATTTATATTTTGGATATTCTGTTACACTTTTTATTAAAGATTGAGTTAAAAGTTTAACCCACTGAGTGCTTTAGTACTCACGCCCAAAATATTTTCAAAATATTTTTCACAGGTTGAGATGCGGGAGGTGATGGCTCGATGTACTGTTATGGGTTGATCATGCCTTGCTGTTTCGTTCAAACTAAATTATTGCTCATGAGTATGTTATGTGATACAATATTACTCCATTGTTTTCCGCTTAAACTCTGATACAGCTGCCCCATAGTATGATTGCATGCTATGTTTTATTTTTGGGCTTATCTGAATTGTATTATTTATTGAATCATGATAATAAAGTCCCATTTCTTTTCATAAATCCAAGCATGTTTCATTACAGTTTTCGACCTATGAGTTGGTCATATTTGGTTAAGTCTTGGATTTTGTTTATTTTCTAGTTGACCTACAAATGGGTCTTATCTTGATTAATTGCTTCTGTCCTATGAATAGGACATAAAATAGTTTATTTGTCTCTGACCTATTGATGGGTCTTAGTTGTTGTGACCTATGGAGAGGTCTTATTTATTTAAAGAGTCGGAATCCTTTCTATTAATTGTTGGATTCTGTTTGAATTTGATTAGCCTATGAATAGGCATTCCTTCAACTTGTTTGAACCCTTTGACCCCTTTGATTCGTTGAAACTGACAAGTTCTTCCTAATCATAAAGTTATGTTGCCTAAGTTTTTGAGGCGCTAACTTAGCTTAATTCTAGAAACACCCCCCTGGATTTCTAATTTTTTGTGCTATTTTACGCACAACAACCCCGTCCCCATCCTCGGGACCAGGCTGTTACACTCATTTTCTCCACGTGACCATCAAAGATCTTAGCTAGAAGGCTATTCGTGAATAGATCAGCTAGATTTTCCTGTAATGCAATCTTGACCACCGCCACGTCCTCTCTCTTAAAAATTTCTCGTATAAGATGGTAATTCCTTTCTATGTGTTTACTTGCCTTATGGGCTTTGGGTTTCTTCGAATTTGCCACTGCATCAGAGTTTATCGCAGTATATTGTGATACTCTTAGGTAAATTAGAAACCACGCTCAAGTCCAATAGGAAGCTCCGGAGCCAGACAACTTCTTTTGCAGCCTCAGAGGCAGTCACATATTCAGCTTCCATGGTAGAGTCAGCAATGCATTTCTGCTTGATGCTCCTCCATGGAATGGCTCCGCCTCCTAATGTAAACAAATGGCCTGAGGTATACTTACTATGATCTTTATCAGATTGAAAATATGAGTTCGTGTAACCCAAAGACACTAGACTATCAGAGCGGTATACTAGCATATAATCTTGAGTCCTTTTTCAGGTACTTGAGAATATTCTTAACCGCAGTCCAGTGACCTTGTCTAGAGTAAGACTGATATCTGCTTACCATGCCAACAACATAGCATATATCAAGCCTAGTGCATAGCATAATATATATCAAACTTCCCACAGCCTAAGCGTATGGGACCTTCTTCATCTCATCTATCTCAAATTGTGTTTGGGGACACATTTCCTTGAATAAATGAATTCATTGCCTAAAAGGTATAAAACCTTTCTTGGAATCTTGCATGCTAAACCTAGATAGCACCGTATCGATATAAGTCACCTCAGTTAGGCATAGCATTCTTTTCTGGCGATCTCAAATGATCTTGATGACAAGGACATGTCCGGCTTCTCCCAGATCCTTCATATTGAACTGTTGGACAACCACACCCTTATGTTTGATAATGCCTTCTTATTATTTCCAATAAGCAAGATATCATCAACATACAGTACGAGGAAAACCACCACGTTTCCGTCACATTTCTTGTAAACGTAACTCTTCTCTAGACTTTGCAAAAATTCATATAACTGGATAACCTTGTCAAAATGGATGTTCCAAGACCTCGACGCCTGCTTAAGTCCATAAATAGATCTCTCAAGCTTGCACACTAAGTGCTCTTGGCCTTTAGTAATGAAAACCTCTGCTTACTTCATGTGGATGTTTTCTTCAAGACTTCTATTCAGGAAAGCTTTCTTGACATCCATCTGCCAAATCTCATAATCCAAATGAGCGGCAATCGATAAGAGAATTCGGATTGACTTAAGCATGGCTACTGGTGAAAGGGAGTCTTGCTTTGAAGGTTTCAACCTTCACCTCAGGTCCTCTCTTTCGTTTGTAGACCCACTTGCACTAAATGGGCTTTACCCTATCTAGTGGTTCTACAACCTCCCAGACTTGATTGTGATCCATAGATCCAATCTCAGATTCCACTGCAGATTTCTAAGAATCTGCATCTTTATCTTGGATCGCTTGGTCATAGGTCCTGGGATCTAATTCATTCAGTCCTTTTAGGAAATCCAAAGATTCTCCTAAACTAATGAATCTGTCAGGTTGGCGTACAACCCTCCCACTGCAATGAGACAGTTCTCGTGTATCTGTGACATGTTGTGTAGTGTCTTGTAGTACCTCTTCTTATACTACTGGTGTAGGATTCGATCCTTCCCCTCTTAACTCCTTAAGGATGATTTGACTCATTGGTTTATGGTTTATAACATAGTCTTCTTCTAAGAATCAAGCATTGATGCTAACAATGATCTTTTGATCCTTAGGACTATAAAATAGACTACCTTTCATTCCCCTGAGATATCAAATAAACAACCTAACATCAGTACGAGGGGCCAGCTTATCTGCTTCCTTATCCAGCATGTGTGATGGGCTACTCCAAATCCGAACATGACCTAAACTGGGCTTTCGTCCAGTCCAAAGTTCTGTGGGCGTAGAAGGAACTGATTTTGATGGAACCATGTTAAGAATGTAAGCTTCTATTTCTAGGGCATATCCCCAGATTGAAATAGCCAACTCTGAATAACTCATCATCGATCTAACCATCTCTAACAAGTAACTATTCCTTCTTTCCGCCACGCCATTCTGCTGTGGCATTCCCGATGCTGTCAACTGGGATGTAATCCCATTCTCTGCTAGGTAGTCCTTAAATTCACATGAGAGGTACTCACCCCCGCGATCAGAATGCAGTGACTTGATACTTCTACTCATATGTTTCTTCACTTCCGCTCTAAATTCTTTGAATTTATCAAAGTATTCAGACTTGCGACGTAATAGATAGATATATCCATATCTTGAGTAATCATCAATGAGTGTGATAAAATACTCGTACCCTCCTCGAGCTTGAACTGACTTAGGGTCACACAAGTCAGAGTAAATCAAATCTAATACCTCTTTGGATCGATTTCCTTTAAATTTAAAAGGACGCTTGGTCATTTTACCTTTCAAATAGGATTCGCACAAGGGAAACGATTCTAGGATCAATGAAGACAGAGGTCCATCATTTACTAGCCTTTGTATCCTCTTAAGGGTAATATGGCCTAGCCTTAGATGTCAAAGATAGGTTTGATTCAATTCTAAAGGTTCTTTCCTATTATTAGGGTTTGTGATCGATGTATTCAATAATTGTTTTTGTGTAGTGTTTTGCACAGGATTAAGTAAATAAAGATGTCCATCCAATGTGCCAGAACAGATAAAATGTTTACCACTAAAGATAACAACCTTGTTATCAAAAGAAACTGAATATCCATCCATAAAAAGTTTAGAAACAGAAAAAAGATTTCACCTAAAACCATGCACATAAAGACAGTCTTTTAAAAAAAAACTCCTATCACTAATAAAAGATAAGGTAACGTCTCCCACTGCAACTGCCACCACTCTCGTAGCATTGTCCATGTAGATGATGATATCTCCATCACTCAGCTGTCTTTTTACTAGGAACCCCTATAAAGACATGCAAACATGATCAGTAGCTCCAGTATCTACTACCCAAGACTGAGTAGAACAAGTTGCTAAACATGTTTCAACAAAAAGAGTGTGAGACATACCATTCTTCTTCTTATTCGAACATACCACCTTTCAGTGACCTGGCTGGCCGCACTTGAAGCACTTTGTCTTCGACTTAAATTTCTCATGAGGAATCTTTGCCTTGGGCTTCTTCATCTTAGGCATCCCACTTACAGCTTTCTTAGGCGCGCATTTCTGTTTCTTTTTAGTACCAGAAGAAGACGCCCTTTTTTCAGCTAGGTGTGTCTCCGGATATTCTTTCTGAAGTAACTCAGCCACCTGAAATCCATGACCAGTTCAGATAAGGTAACATTCTTCTTTATCATATTGAAGTTCAATCTAAACTGCTCAAACTTCGGGGACAGGCTGTGAAGCACGATGTCTATTTGAGACTCGACATCTAAATCTCCATCTAAGGTGTCGATCTCAGCAAGATAACTCATCATACTGAGAACATGATCCCTAACAGGTGTGGAGTTAGTCATTCTCACGCTCATCAAGTTCCTCAATGCCAAATGGCGTGCCGAACGATTCTGGTAACCGAAGAGCTCCTTAAGGTTGAGCATGACATCATAAGCAGTCTTCATAGACTGATCTTAGTATTGTAGCATATTTGACATAGAAGCTAAAATGTATGTTAGTGCCATTGTTATGTACTAATGTTTGGTTCGTGTTTGTATTGGCAAGATATAGAAGATAAAGTGTTCCAGGATATGTGCCTGAAGACAAAAGTTCCGCTGTGCAAGTTTTGAAGAACAGTAGGTGAACTGTTCGCTTTGATGTTCCTGACAGACCCAGAAACAGTTTAATTATGACAGTTTCCATACCGGAAAGATCTTGTACCCGATCATTTTGGAAGGTCAAGATATAATCGTTTGATAGCCTTATGGTGTAGATACCACGATGAAATTAACCCTACTACACATAGAAAGTATCTACACAAGTTTGGAAGGATCACAAGTCAATATTCACTCACTTACATCGGCAAAAATATCCAACGGTGTCATTTGAAGTGAAGGCTATTTGAAGACCGATTAATGCAATAATCAGGGTGGACATTATTAGATTCTCATAGCATATTACTTGAGAGTCATTTTTGTTTGTGATCCATCTATTAGCTAGTAGTTGTTCCATAAAAATATTAACGTGATAGTTTAGCATTTTAGTGTTTTGAGTGAAACACGTTAGGGGTTGTTTTAATCCATTTTGTACGCAATCTCAAGAGAGATTGTAAGTTGAAGTTGTGAGTAGATAAATGGAGTCTAGTGTCACGGTTGTGAGGGGATCTCACAGCTTTCGTTTAATGAAAGAGTTCATGAAGAAGAACGGGTAGCATAAAGAGGGAGTCATGTATGTGTAATAGCCTAAATACACCTCATGAAGGAGTAGCAAATGGATCTTCAAATTTGGGCGAAGTCCCTCCAGAATAGGTTGATTAACCGAACTGGGTTACCAATCTCATGCGTATTTTAACTGTTTCTATTTACTGTTCTTACGTCTGTTCCCCACATATCGTAGAACACCTGTGTGCAGTTTACGTAAATCACATTTAGCACGGATTGTTGTTTTTTCAATTGGCACCAGAGCGGGTCACCAGTTATACAGGTGTGATCTTGGGATTTTAATCCGTATTTTTGTGTTTGTTTTGCTGAGATGGACACAATGAAAGAAGGAGCATCGACGGTTCGACCTCTACTCCTTGATGGCCATAATTATGCCTACTAGAAAAGCTAGAATGGCTGCGTTTATTCGTTCGATTGATGAACGTGCCTGGAAGATGGTGACTGAAGGATGGAAGCCGCCCACAAAGAAGGATGAAAAAGGTAAAATTGTGATGAAGTGTGACACCCTCAATAAGGATATAAAAGAATAGACTACCAATGTGAGAATGTGCCTTGTATTTTGTTTTTCAAAATAAAATAGAAAAGTATTAGATCACTCGAGAAAGGATAAGATTTACTTTCACACATAATTTACATAATTATATTAAGGGAAAAAAGAGTACTCTGAAGTTAAAAGAGTACACTAGGGAAGATAAAAGTTTATATACAATCAAAACAGTGAACTTCGAAGAAGTTTCATGCTTGAACAAAAATAGAGACAAAAGGTGGTGCAAAAAGCTTATAAACAAAAGCCCATCAGGTCGTCATCCATATACATAGACCTACAGGAACTTGTAGAAACTCCTCGTCCCGCACCATGTATTCTCATGCTTCATCTAAGTTACCTACAATGCATGAACTACATGAGCTAAAGCTCAGTACGCAGAAATCATGCATGCGGCCTCATACACGATGCATAAAGAAGACACCACACCATGGCCAATGCTCGTGATATAAGATATTTTGATCTCAAAAGAATTTTCATTGTTTAGGAACTTGGCTCCCTTCACCAGACACCAACATGAGTCATGAGTTCATAATATATTTAATATTGCTTGGCCAGAATGTGATTAGTGCACTCATGTGGCTCATCCTTCCTGGACCCCAAGGGACACGCTCTCTGTCTATTCCCTTTGATCCTACATGAAAGTCATCCCACATCAGCCACTCATCACCTCAAAGGAGCAATTGAAGTGGACCATCCTCCTTGGACCCTGACGCGCAGTCATTTCGTGGTCATAATAAATCTCAAGAGAGAGTTATCCTTATGCCCACAGCAAGCTAATATGAGTAAAGGTCGATCCCACGAGGAGCTATGAATTCCATCTTCCAGTGCCACTTTTCCAAAAGGTTTGACGATTGTTGTGATCTTCGTACTTGTATGTAAAAAACTGTAAACTAAAATAACAAAACAAAGCAAAAGACAAGAAAATATTAATTGTAAAGGTATTCCGGATTAGAACTCAGATTTCAAACTTAACAAACACTGGACCGATCATGGGCACGCTGATTACTTATGTGAATCTAATTACCTGGTTATTGGCAACGGATCTCTCACACTTACCCAATCTATCCTTTCAGTTTAGCCTAAAGTTGATCTCTCATCCCCTAAACCCTAACTTGTTACCCAACTCCGATCTATCATATGATTGTAAGCAACAAAGCAGCATTATGAACTAGACAGACCCAGATTTACCTAGATAAAGATCTCTCTTGTGCCCTCAGTACCCGTTATGCATCCCATCCCTTTATGACCAACACACAGCTACGATTCATTGACCATTTATAGAGGTAGTGAACACAATTCTAATTAACGAGTGATCAGCCATAATTAACTAGCGTAGCCCACTGTATAATGCAACTAAGAAAATGATTACATGGCGGAACCAAATTCACACAGTTTATGCCTATAAGCCTCACGGTTCTTATGTGTTCATTAAGTTCTTGTCCTTGTTCAATCTGGAATAACGAGTCTAGCCACTCATAATAGACTTAGAATAATAAAAATACTTAAAATAATTGAAACAACACATAATATAACCGAAAAACTTACTTATATTAAAGAGCAGAATAAATCCAACACCAATGCTGGATTGAGGAACATAAACTGAAAATCCTAACTACCTGCAGGCATAAGGCCCAAGATTGTTCAATCAAAATTAAATTACTGAATAAAACTAAATAAAATGTATGTGCGTGTAGAGATGTTTGTTTTCTGCTATGCATCTACTTATATAGGAGTACAAGGAACACAAAGTAAATTCCCCCACAGGCCGGGGGATCTTCAGCCCAGTCCACAACCGCCGTGCCTACGTCTTTCCATATCTGGCAGATTGTTCCCCAATTTAGAAGATTCTGAGTCGCAGATTCTGTACTCGCCGTACCCTAGTATAGCCGATATAGCAACTTTCCTTATAGAGCTGATCCTCTTTCTGGAAGATCTCACTTTCCTTTCGCGGCTCTTCTTTCCTTGGGCGGCTAGGGTGCACTGCTCCTGCTTTAGCTCATTGCGATTACTCTTGTGCCCTTGTCTCCTCTCCTTCACTCCAATCACTCTGGGGTTGTTATGGGCACGATCACAAACTTCTCCTTCAGCTTCTACTGGAATGATGGGCGATTTCCGCCAGACTCGAGAGAAAGCTTTCCGCTGAGAAGTTGTTGCCCATCTTGGTATCATTGGCACCATTGCGCCCTCCAGAAGTGATTCTCCTGCCTCCTGCCTGCCCTTGTGCCCATTCTGGCTCTTTCCGACTAAAAAAACACAAAAAACAAAGGACAAAAGAACGAGAAAAAGACACAAAAACACGAGAGTAATTGGACTTTTCAGACCCCAAGGGACACGCCCCCTGCATTTTCCCTTTGATCCCACATGGAAGTCATCCCACTCGAGGCACAAATATCAACACAGCACAACACGGGCTGGTGGTGACCAATACCAAACAAAACATTTTCTCTCTTTCAAAACCATTTCATGCATGCAACTCGACAATATCTACATGACGTGCATACATATGCTCATGATCATGTACAAGATATTCAATGCAAATAGATAGAACGCCACAAGCATATTACACTACACATTTATGAGGTAATAAATCACAACAACATAATAGCAAATAATAATCACATATAATCAAATAATAATATATTCATGCATTGTAGTTGCAAATGAATTTCTACTTACCTCGAGTTCAAAGCTTATGATCTTTGGAATCTTAAAGTGTGCTTTCTGAAGATAATCTAATTAAGATAAATCTAAGATTAAAAGAAAATTAATATGAATTTAATGAGAATTTACTAATTATCATCAACTCCAAAATTAATAATAAAATATTATTTGGTTATAACAAACAATTTCACTTCTAATAAAATAATATATAGATGGTAGCTTTAATCAAATTCTCACAATAAATTCAAACATAATTGTGCAAGAGCTCTTTTTTCTATTTATTTTATTTTTACCACAAAAATATTGATTCTAATTTCTCAAATTTATCAAAGAGGTGGATTAATCCAATAGGATAAATAAAATCAATTTCCGCAAGATTTTGAATTCTTCTAACTTATTAATTAATTTATATTCTTCTTTTTATTCTTTTTCCATATACAAGCATATTTAAATATTAATAATAATGTTAATTTAAGTATTTATGTTATCGACACGGTTATATTTTTGAAACAACAATTGATTCACTAACATATATCATAATCAAATAGTTATTCAAATATAATTAAGCTCGCCATCTTAATAAAATACCTATATACAACAAAAGAAATATTATCTAATCTAATAATTTTTTAGAGGTTACGAAAGCATTTTAGTAAAAATTTAAATTAACTTTATATATACATACATACATCAACGTTAGATTAGATCAATAAGTAACATAAATTAATTGTTTAGAAAATAAACAATCGAACACTATAACCTCAATGATGATTTCCCCCTAATTATTATTATTATTATTATTATTATTATTATTATTATTATTATTACATTCTCAATTTATAGTAGTCAGAAACCAATTTATAATGAACAAACTATCCCATCTTTTGCCAAGTATTAATGTTACATGGAAAGCAAACTATATTACTATTTTTTTTAAAGCTAATTTCATACCCATCTATCATAAAGTATAATTATCCATTAATGATACCTATCCGTACGGGTGTCTGTGTGTATATATATATATATAATATTCATTTATATAACAAATTATTTAGAGTTTGAATACACTAATTTTATTATTGACATGTATAATTTTTCGGTAAGTTTTCACATAGTAAAATAAAATTGTACGATAACTTATATAACTTTCATCTTTATTAGGCTTAATGCTAATTTTTTTCTAGCAAACAAAATATGAAATAACTAAATAAGCAATAATCACATTGACACATATATCTATAAAAACTCAATTGACATGCATATAAACACATAATACTTATATAAAACATATATCAAGATAAATGTTGAATAGTGAGAGGCTCGGGTACTACATCCTTCCACCCTTATCAAAATTTCATCATCGAAATTTGACTTACCTGAATAACTCTGGGTACTTATCTCTCATTTGCTCCTCTTTTCCATGTAGCCTCTTCCACTAATTGATTCCTCTATAACACCTTAACTAATGGGATGTTTTTATTTCTAAGTTGCTTTATCTCTCGAAGAAGAATCTTAACTGGTATTTCTTTGTAACTCAAATATTCTTTCAGCTCTACTGATTAATTCCATTTAGCCTCTTCCATTAATTGATTCCTCCATAACACCTTAACTAATGAGATGGATTTGCCACATATTTCCTCAACATTAACACATGAAATACATTATGTATCTGTGACATGTGCGTGGGTAGCTGAAGTTTATACGCAACCTCTCCAACTCTTTCAGTAATAGGAAATAGGCCAATGTATCTTGGACTGAGCTTCCCTTTCTTCCCAAATCTCATAATTCCCTTCATTGGAGTGACTTTCAGAAAAACTTGGTCTCCTTAATCAAATTCCAACAATCTTCTTCTCCAATCTACATAACTCTTCTATCGAGTCTGGGCAGCTTTCATTCTCCTTCTGATTTGTAATACAACTTCAACCATCTCTTGGACCATATCTGGACGCAAAAGTTTTCCTTCTCCAACCTCATCCTAATGAACTGGTGACCTATACTTTCTTCCATACAATGCTTCATAGGGTGCCATTCCAATGGTAGATTGATAGCTGCTATTATATGAAAATTCAACTAAAGGTCAAAACTTGCTCCACTAGCCATGAAAATCCAGAGCACATGCTTTGAGCATATCTTCCAAAGTCTGTATAGTTCATTCTGATTGTCCGTCTATCTATGGATGATAAGTTGTGCTAAAAGATAATTGTGTCCCCAGATCCCTCTACAAACTTTTCCAAACAGTAGATAAAAATTTTGAATCCCTGTCCGAGACAATTGATAGTGGTACTCCATGAAGTCTCACTATTTCTTGTATATGTATCTGAGCCAAACGATCCATGGGGTAGGCTAATGAGATAGGAAGAAAATGAGCTGATTTTGTTAATCTGTCAATTATAACCCAAATAGCATCATGACCATTCACTGTTTTTGGTAACCCGGCTACAAAATCCATTATGATTTTCTCCCACTTCCATTCCGGAACTAGCAATAGCTGCAAAGTTCCTACTGGTCTTTGGTGTTATGCTTTTATCTGTTGACATGTTAAACATTGCTCAACATGTTGAGCAACATCTCTCTTGAGACCTGGCCACCAATAGTGCATTCTCAGATCTCTATACATCTTAGTAGCACCTGGATGGACTGAATAAGGCGTTGAATGTGCTTTCTTCAAAATTTATTCTCGAATTTCCTTTTTATCAGGTACACAAATTCGACCTTTAAAGCGTAACATGCCATCTTCAGACAATGTAAAGTCAGAACGTACTCCTGATTTGACTTTTTTTATTTCTTTTTTCTAAATACTCATCATCTGGATGACCTTCTCATATCTTATCAATTAGAGTGGGTCGAATTGATAAGGTTGTCAACTATGCCTCTATTGATTCCCGGTCCAAAACTTCTACACCCATCTTCTGCAAGTCGACTAGCTCTTGTTTTTGCATAGAACTTATTGTCGTAGTTGCTCCACCTTGAATGGATTTTCTACTCAAAGCATCAACTACAACATTAGCTTTACCAGGATGATAATTGATCACACAGTCATAATCTTTCACCAATTCTAACCATCTGCTTTGTCTCATGTGCAATTCTTTCTAGGTGAAGAAGTATTTTAAATTCTTGTGGTCAGTATAAATTTCACACTGTTCTCCATAAAGATAATGCCTCCAAATTTTCAGTGTGGATACCACTGCGGCTAGCTCCAAATCATGCGTTGGATAATTCTTTTGAAGGATTTGTTGGTTAGGGCCAATTATTTATGGCTTCAACTTCACTTGGATCCACCGATATTCCCATACCGGATATCACATGTCCCAAGAATATCACTTGGTCTAACCAAAATTCACACTTCTTGAATTTTGCGTATAATTGTTTCGCTTTCAACACCTCCAACACCAACCTTAAATGCACACTTCATGCTCTTCTTTAATTCTAGAGTATATTAGGATGTCATCAATAAAGACTATAACAAATTTATGCGAGTAGTCTTTGAATACTCTATTCATCAAGTCCATGAATGCTGCTGGAGCATTGGTTAATCTGAAAGGCATAACCAAGAACTTATAATGACCATATCTTATATTGAATGTTGTTTTGGGAATATCTTCCTCTTTTACCTTCAATTGATGGTACCCTGAACGTAAATCAATCTTTGAGAACATAGATGCTCCTCGAAGCTGATCGACCAAATCATCAATCCTGGGCAAAGGATATTTATTCTTTATTGTAACTTCATTCAGTTCTCGATAATCTATACACATTCTTAAAGTGCCATCTTTCTTTCAAACAAATAAAGCTGGAGCACTCCACGGTGAAAAGCCAGGCCTTATGAAACATTTTTCAAGTAAATCTTGAAGTTGTATCTTCAATTCTTTCAACTCAGTGGGCGCCATTCTATAGGAAGTTCTAGATATTGGAGCAGTTCCTAGATGGAGATCAATAACGAACTCTATCTCTCGATCAGGTGGTAATTCTTGAAAATCATCAGGAAATACTTCAAGATATTCTTGAACAATCGGTACCTCACTAGGTAAAGAATGACCCCGATCCTCCATATTCATAACACTTAACAAATACCCTTCACATCCTTTATTCAAAAGCTTACGTGCTTTCACCGGTGAGATCAGAGGAAATTTGAGGTTCTTTGGAATCCCAACAAAAGAAAATGGCTCCTCCCCAGGTGGTTGGAATATTACTTCTTTCTTCTTGCAGTTAATACTTGCATAATATTTTGATAACCAAATCCCAAGATGACATCATAGTCATTCATCGCAAAAACTATCAAATCTGCATATAACCCTCTATTTCCTATGGGAATAGGGCAAGCCCTCAAAATTTAACTAGTTTGCTTTGACTCACCAGAAGGTATCATTATGTTATAACTAGTTGCAGCAATATCAGTTATCCTACCCCACCTCTTCATATACTCAGTGGATGCAAATGAATGTGTAGCTCCTGAATCAAATAATACAAATGTTGGAATTCCAAAGATAGAAAGTTTACCTGTAACAACAGATGGGTTCGCCTCTGCATCATCTTTAGTGATAGTAAACGCCCTAGCTGGTACCTTCTTTTGTGCATTAGGACTAGACTCGGGGCAAGCTTTGACAACATGACCAGGTTTTCCCCACTTGAAACAATTACGAGATTCTACATAACATCTTCCTGAATGATGTTCACCACATGCAGGGCATGTAGGTTGCACTAAAGGTGCTTTACCCTGATCTATTCGTTAGCATTTGTTTTGATCCCATGATTGTTGCCCCTATCTTTGTTGAAACTTAGGCCTCTGGCCCTGAGGTAAAGGTTGTGTCCTTCTTTCACCTCCAGGCCACCTTTGACCTTGCCCTTGTCCTTGCCTAAGCTGATGTCGCATTTCTTGAGCATGAAAGATCCTAAGTTCAGCTTGTTTAGCAACTAAAGCTCGTTCGGCAATCTGTGAGTATGTTGCTCCTTGAACTCCTATCATACTGACATCTCTATATAGTTCTGGCTTCAGTTCTTCAAGAAATCTCTCTACCTTTAGTGCCTCCGTGTAATCATATGCGACGCAAACCTAGACAGTTGTTCAAATATTTGAATATAGTCTCCAACCATCATGTTTCCCTGTCTAAGTTGTATAAACTCATTCATCTTCAGCGCACGAATAGGGGCTGTGAAATATTTGTTCCTGAATAACTCATTGAATCTTTCTCAACTTATGGCAGCAACATCTTCAATGCTTATTACAGTATCCGACCAATTACTTGCACTCCCACGAAGTATAAAAGTGGCGCATATAAATTTTTCATCTTCAGGAACTCTACTATATTTAAACATGTTATCTAATGTTCTCAGCCAATCTTCTGCATAAGTAGGATCCAAAGCATCCTCAAAAGTTGGTGGATTTAGTTTCCTAAATCTTTCCCCAACCATTTCCACATGCTCAGCTTAATGGCATGCTCGATTTTCATCATTCACACATTGTCAAGTTACCTCTCTCTGCTGGATAAGCTCCTGAATTTGTCCAGACTGCCTTTCCACAAGCTCGGTAAGTCTATTAATAATAACATATCTATCCATCCCTGGATTAGAAGTTGCCTCACCAGATGCTCTCTCACCACTACGACCCATACCTCGACCTCTCACCATGATGAAAAGACTTATATATGTAGTCTAATACAAACACAATAGACATAATCTTATGATATACATATAAATAATCAATTAAATAAAACTTACGGGTGCGTGTTGTTCCCAAGTCCGGAGATCATGTACATGGACAGTCTACAGAAGTATGACCTGGGCTCTAATACTACTCTATGACACACTCTATAAGGATATAAAAGAATAGGCTACCAATGTGAGAATGTGCCTTGTATTTTATTTTTTGAAATAGAATAGAAAACTATAAGATCACTCGAGAAATGATAAGATTTACTTTCACACATAATTTACATAATTATATTAAAGGAAGAAAGAGTACTCTGAAGTCAAAAGAGTACACCAAGGAAGATGAAAGTTTATATACAATCAAAATAGTGAACTTCGAAGAAGTTTGATGCTTGAACAAAAATAGAGACAGAAGGTGGTGCGAAAAGCTTATAAACAAAAGCCCATCAAGTCGTCATCCATATACATAGACCTACAGGAACTTGTAGAAACTCCTCATCCCGCCCCATGTATTCTCATGCTTCATCTAAGTTACCTACAATGCATGAATTACATGAGCTAAAGCTCAGTAAGCAGAAACCATGCATGCGGCCTCATACAGGACGCATAAAGAAGACACCACACCATGGCTAATGCTCGTGATATAAAATATTTTCATCTCAAAAGCATTTTCATTGTTTAGGAACTTTGCTCCCTTCACCAGACACCAACATGAGTCATGAGCTCATAATATATTCAATATCACTTGGCCAGAATCTGATTAGTGCACTCATGTGGCTCATCTTTCCTGGACCCGAAGGGACACGCCCCCTGCCTGTTCTCTTTTTATCCGACATCAAAGTCATCCTACATCAGCCAATCATCACCTCAAAGGTGCAGTCGAAGTGTACCATCCTTCCTGGACCCCAATGGACACGCTCCCTGCCTGTTCCCTTTGATCCTGCATGGAAGTCATCCCACTCGAGGCACAAATATCAACACAACACAACACGGGCTGATGGTGACCAATCCTAAACAAAACATCTTCTCTCTCTCAAAACCATTTCATACATGCAACTCGACAATATCTACATGACGTGCATGCATATACTCGTCATCATGTGCAAGATATTCAATGCAAATAGATAGAACGCCACAAGCATATTACACTACACATTTATGAGGCAATAAATTATAACAACACAATAGCAAAAAATAATCACATATAATCAAATAATAATATATTCATGCATTGTAGTTGCAAATGAATTTCTACTTACCTCGAGTTCAAAGCTTACGATATTTGGAATCTTAAAGTGTGCTTTCTCAAGATAATCTAATTAAGATAAACCAAAGATTAAAAGCAAATTAATATGAATTTAATAAGAATTTACTAATTATCATGAACTCCAAAATTAATAATAAAATATTATTTGGTTATAACAAACAATTTTACTTCTAATACAATAATATATAGATGGTAGCTTTAATCAAATTCTCACAATTAGTTCAAACGTAATTGTGCTAAAGTTCTTTTTTTTATTTATTTTATTTTTACCACAAAAATATTGATTGTAATTTCTCATATTTATCAAAGAGGTGGATTAATCCAATAGGATAAATAAAATCAATTTCCGCAAGATTTTGAATTCTTCTAACTTATTAATTAATTTATATTCTTCTTTTTCTTTTTTCATATACAAGCATATTAAAATTTTAATAATAATATTACTTTAAGTATTTATGTTATCGACACAGTTAAATCTTTGAAACAACAATTGATTCACTAACATATATCATAATCAAATAGTTATTATTATTATTATTATTATTATTATTATTATTATTATTATTATTATTATTATTATTCTTACATTCTCAATTTAGAGTAGCCAGAAACCGACATATAATGTACAAACTATCCCATCTTTTGCCAAATATTAATGTTACGTGGACAGCAAACTACATTACTATTTTTTTTAAAGCTAATTTCATGCCCATCTATCATAAAGTATAATTATCCATTAGTGATACCTATCTGTAGGGGTGTGTGTGTATATATATATATATATATATAATATTCGTTTATATAACAAATTATTTAGAGTTTGAGTACGCTAATTTTATTATTGACATGTATAACTTTTCGGTAAGTGTTCACATAGTAAAATAAAATTATATTATAACTTATATAACTTTCATCTTTATCAGGCTTAATGCTAATTTTTTTCTAGCAAACAACATATAAAATAACTAAATAAGCATAATCACGTTGACACATATATCTATAAAAACTCAATTGATATGCATATAAACACATAATACTTATATAAAACATATATCAAGATAACCGTTGAATAATGAGAGGTTCAGGTACTACATGAAGTCTGAAGAAGAGTGGGACAATGATGACTACCAGGTGATGGGGCTGAATGCTAAAGCCATGAATGCTATGTTCTCGGTCGTTGATATGAATGTCTTCAAGCTCGTCTCCATATATGACAAGGCCAAGGATGCGTGGGACATTCTCCAGACTACATATGAGGGAACAAGCAGTATTCGTTCCTCACGGATGCAATTACTCACCACCAGATTCGAGAATCTCAGGATGGATGAGGCTGAAAAACTTGCTAATTTTAATGCTAAAATCTGTGATATTGCAAATGAAAGCTTTGCCCTTGGAGATGCCATTTCTGAAGAAAAACTTGTCCAAAAAGTTCTTCGCTCCCTGCCCAAAAGATTTACCTACAAAGTTACGGCTATAGAAGAAGCCAAAGACATGAGTAAGATGAAGCTGAAAGAGCTGATGGGTCGTTGCGAACTTTTGAAATGGGCCTGATAGAAGAAGAAACGGTACAAAAGAAAAGCATTGCTTTTCAGGTTGGTTCCAGTACTGATGTTCCCAGCACTGTTCCTGACAAAGCTGATCTTGCAGAGTCAATTGCTTTGATAACTAAAAATTTCTCAAAGTTTGCAAAACGGTATGAGAAGTCTTCTCAAAATATTGCTGGCAAAAACATGTTTTCTAAACCTCGAAGAACCAAGGATGAGAATGCAGTGAAGTTGAGGGAATAGATTTCAATGAGACATTTGCTCATGTCACTCGACTCGAATCTGTCCGATTGCTTCTCACCATGGCTGCATGGATGAAGTTCAAGTTGTACCAAATGGATGTAAAGAGTGCCTTCTTAAATAGGTACTTAACTGGAGTTGTGTTTGTAAGACAACCCAAAGGCTTTGAAGACCCTCACCATCCTCAGTTTGTTTATAAACTGAAAAAGGCCCTTAATAGTCTCAAACAAGCTCCACGAACTTGGTATGAATGGCTAACCAAGTTCCTTCTGGAGAAAGTATAAGTTCGTGGTGGAGCTGACAGAACTCTCTTCATCAAAAGAGAAAAATCTGATATGATCATTGTTCAGATCTATATCGATGATATTGTCTTTGGATCTATGTCAAACAGAATGGTGAATGAGTTTGTCAAGTACATGACATCTAAGTTTGAAATAAGTTTAGTAGGAGAGCCAAAATACTTTTTGGGGCTTCAAGTGAATCAAAAAGATGATGGGATCTTTTTTCTCAAACAAAGTATGCAAGGAACTTTATAAGCAAGTTCGGTTTGGAAAGTTGCAACATAAAGAGAACACCCATGAGGACATTCCTTAAGATGTCGAGAGATGAAGCTGGGGTGTCCATTGAGCAAATAATGTACCGAAGTATGATTGGTAGTCTGCTCTACCTTACTGCCAGTAAGCTAGACATTTGCTATAGTGTTGGAGTGTGTGCTCGGTACCAATCTGATCCCAAAGAACATAATCAAGTACATAAAAGGTACTGCTGAGTTGGGACTTTAGTTTTCATTTGATACAAACCCTAGTCTAGTGGAGTATTGTGATGCAGATTGGGCTGTTTGTATTGAAGATCGAAAAAGCACGTCAGGAGGATGCTTCTTCCTCGAAAATAACATGGTTTTATTGTTTAGTAAGAAACAGAATTCGATCTCTCTATCTACTGCCGAAGCAGAATATATTGTGGTTGGAAGTTGTTGTACACAACTCTTGTGGATGAAGCATATACTGCTTGACTATGGTGTGCCACAGTCTGTTCTTACCATATTCTGTGACAATATGAGTGCCATAAATATTTTAAAGAATCCTGTCCAGGACTCTCGGACTGAATATATAGATATCTGCCACCACTTCATTCGTGAGCTGGTTGCAGATGGATCTCTTGTAATTGAATATGTTGCAACAGAAGCTCAACTTGCAGATATCTTCACTAAGGCACTTGATAGTGTAAGGTTTGAAATACTTAGATCCTCCTTGGGTCTGTGTGTTCTCAAAACTTCTTATCTAAGAGAAGTATCTGTACAGTCTTGGTCAGTGATGTATGTACAAAGATCGTAAAAATGACCAAGTGATTCATGGCCTTTTCAAGTGTGTTCCTCGAAGTGTGCTTGACAGTTTCAGACATTCTGTGAATGGTTTCCACAACGGCTAGTGGGCCCTCATTTTTCATGCCCAGCTCGTTTCCACTCCCCGAGGACGTGCAGTATGTGATGATTATAGAATTGATGGTTATTTTTGGGAATTTCCTTAATGATATTTTAAATTAAGGGTGAAAAGTTTAATTTTTGAATCTGTTCAAGGCTTTCAGAACTCTTTTTGAAATTTCCTTACTAAGCCACTCCCAAACCTCTTTGCTCTCAAGCTGATTTCTGTTTAGAGTTCGATGGCAGACAAGTCCAGCTCCTACAAATCATCTTTGTTCAAGAAGCTGAAGATCAACACGGCTGATTTATGGAAAGCCCTAGGGGAATTCTCCAAACCCCTGATTTTTTCTCAATTTGTTCCAGCATTAACTGGTCCAGAAATGGTTATTGATACACCTACAGATGTTTCTCTATCTGTGCCTACTCCGGTGTCTCCTCCCAGCTTTCATCTTGCTGGGCCTGTTTCTGCAACTTCTGAGGAACTCCCAATTGTTCCTAGGGTTTCCGATGAGCCCTTGTCGCCTCTTTTAGAGACGAATGAAGCTATTGAAGCTTCAATTGATGTTGTTGTCGATGCTAAGTCATCACCGGTTGACGAATTTGCTACATCCATCGATGCTATAAGGCTTGTTACTGATCCGATTCCTCTGTCTTTCGTTTCTGCTCCTGCCCATGACTCGCTGGTTGTCACTATACAGGTTCCGCTAGGAGATGCTGCTCTTATTGTTGTTTTGAACCCTATTGCCCAGTCTGAAGAGGTAATAGGTGATGCTGCTATCAACATTGAAGTTGTCGATGATGATGAGACTTCTTCTCCAGTCTCAGAGCCTGTTCCGCCTGTTGATCAAGGAGTTCCCCCTTCCCGCTCTCACTCCGTTAAAAGAAAGTTGTAGCTCAGAGATGACCCTTAAGAAACCCCTGCTACCGAGGCTAACTCAGATGATGATGAGACCCCCATTGCTCATCTCAAGATGCCTGTTCTGGAGAAGTTATCTCAGAAGAAGGGTCAGTCTTCCAAGGCTACCAAGAAAGCTTCTGCCTCAAAGAAATCCACCAAGAAAGTTACTGCTCCAAAGGGTTCTTCTAAAAAGCCCTCTGCCAAGAAATCTGCTTCCGCCGCCGTCTCTGCTCAAAGAGTCACTCAGAGTGAGTCCGAGCACCTTTCGGGTCTAGTCTCAGGGTCTCGGAGACCGCTGATGAAGAATGCAAGAGCCCCCTCTCCTTCTGTCGAAGAAGTAAAAACTATGCCAGAGGATGTCTTTGACAATCCGATCCTGAATCAGGTTTGTTAGAATTTGTTGCCTGAAACAATGTGAATTACGGATGTAAATTGCAAAGTTAAATGAAATATTGAAGCTAGTGTTACCACATTACCTTCAACATGTTGTGGAAACGTAAACAGAACTTTGCACAAAATAAATTTTAAATCATACTCCTTACGGTGTGTGATTGCCTCAAGGTGAAATGCACTAACACAAGTGATAAACAAACATAATGCTGATTTTGTCTCGGTTCACTCCCTTGACAACACTGCATAAAACATGCAGAGGACTATCCTAGCTTCACTCACTCGAATAATCACTCAAACAAACCTATCTAAACACATAGATAGATTATAACAAGTCACTTTAAATGCTAGACTTCTCAAAGTTGACTATCTAACCTACAAACACATCTGGAATGAAAGTCTCCAATTGATTGGGACACTAGGCAGATGTCGGAGAAGATGTCTTGGATTTCAGAGACGACACTAGATGCAAGATTCAGAGCTTCTCATAAACCATGGTGATAACCTGCTTGCATAAATAATTTTAAGGTCTAAGGAGACCTTAAATACTTCCTCCATATTGTCTTGGCAGTTGCCTCACGATCTTTGATGACTTGGACTTGAATCAACCGCCTTTCACTACCCATTGCTGGAGTGGACTTGAGATAACCATCTTCTGCATTGTGTGGCACACGTTTTTCAACATTGTGTAATAGTAGCGGTTACTCCAGCGACCCACATTCACCTACAACGGTTAGTGTTTAATGGAGAGTGGGAACATCACGTCCCCTACAAATTCGGAACATATTTTAAACAAGTCAAAATCAAACATTATCCACGTTTTAATTCAAAATAAAATATCTAATAAATTCCTAACTACATGGAAATCAAAATATGATAAATATCACAATATATTCAGATTAATTTAAAATAAATTAATCTGAAATACTAGGAAAGGATAAGATTGATGTTCCGAGTGTTATACTCGATGTGATGAGAATGACAGAATAATATGAGATACGATGTTGATTGCGATGTTATCAAACGAACTAATAACATCATCTGGAACACGTCATACTCAACAATCTCTCCCTTAAGCTTATCCTTTCAGCACAAAATATAAAACTAAATATATATAAGATTAGAGTTGCAGCGGGATACGAAAATAAAAATATTGGAGTTTAAAAACTCCCCCTTAAGGTTTGTTCCCCCTTAAGTTATTATCTGTAAAAATATACAAAGTTAGTGGGTATAATCCCCTATACATGATTATACAACAGGTTGGGTATTTACCCCTGTACATGCTATAATGTTGAGAAGATTCTCAACACAACAAACATCACACATTTTAAAAAAACATGTGAACACAATCACAATGTTGAGATCACTCCCAACATAAAACATCACATACAATAGGTAATGTGGACAACAGAATATCAATGTTGAAATTATTTTCAATATAAAACATCACACATTAAAATATGCGAACATAATATATAAAGCAAAATAATCAACTAATGCTAATGATTAAAACCAAATTATCCAAGGATATCCAATGAGGATACCCAACAAGAAAAATAAACATGTGTCCAGCACATAAAAAAATAAACAAGGATGTAAACACATCCAAAACAAACTTATGTCCAGCACACAACATAAACATAAATAAAATTATTTTTGTCAAAGAAAATTTCAGATTTTCTTCTTCCATTTTGCCTTAGCCACGGATTTTCAGCCTTCTCCCCTTTAGTATTGCCACCATCACCAGCAGTAGCAGCTACTCCTCCTTTTTGTGTAGAAAGGGCTCCTCAAAGAACTTGGCGGAGCTCCACCATAGCATTTGTGAGGACTATGCTTTGATGAATTAATGAATCCATCTGTAAAATATAAGAGTTTAAGACCTGCATAGACACCGTTACCAAGTGTGAGGAAGCACTTGCTATATCGCCTTCTGAAAGAGGAGGAGAGAAAGCACTATCTGCAGCAACATTATTCCCAACATCCCGTGATGCAGTCGTTGAACTTCAACCGAAGGTGTAGGGGAGATCGATCACACGGTCTTCATTCCCTTTAGGCTTGATGATAGAGATAGTTGATGTTTCAGTAACTATCTTCTTCTTGTTTGGCTTGACATCTTGTTCAACTAGAATGGCATAGATGAGGCAATGAAATGGCAATATGTTGATGGTGTTTGTCTTTGCAGCTGACTTCAACATGCAATCAAAAATGTAGTCTCAGAGATTGAAGGGGATTTTTGTGCCAAGTTTAAAGAGCAAGATGGCTTGATCAACAGTGAGGACTGAAGTGTTGGTGGTGGGTAACCAATTACACGCAATTAATTTGTGTAAAACAGAGTAGAAAAATTTAAGCTTAGAAGTGGAAATTTTGTTAGTCCACTTAGTCACCAGACCACCAGTAACAGTCCCCACAACATCATCAATTAAATCTAGGCTAATAACATCAGAATCATTGCCCAAACCCAAAATTTTTTTTGATCAGCATGGGGTTAAAACATAGATTTTATCTCGCAAATAAACCTCCCCAAATTTGCTCTTAGACTTATCACCCATCTCAGGAGACACATTCGCATAAAATTCAGCAATAACATCAGGCTCAAAGGAAGACAATGTAGTGACAGATTTCCAGAGATCCCTCTCTGTCAAGAAAACATTCATCCCATACTTCCTAAAACTAACCACATCAATTTGTATTTCGACATGTGTGGGGTGAAGAATAACAGTTTTATGAAGCGTTTTAGCATGTTGTGAGTAGAATGTCTTACTGTAAGCAGAGGAAACATCATGAGGGGAACCTGGGGATAGACTAGTTCAAAATCACCAGACTCAGCATCATCTTTGACATCAGTTGAATGAGTGGGGGAAGGAGAGACTATCTCTCTGTCTCCTAGCCTTTTTGCTCGAACCCTCACCGGCCTCTTCCTTGACAGACCCTTGTTGGCCGTGAAGTCATTTAGACTTGTGGGTAGGGCAGCTTTTCTTCTTCTCAGCTAAAGCTCTAGTGTGTAACCCTAGATCTGGATTAATAGGGTTTTCTTATTCTCCTAGACTAACTTGCTGGAGCGGAGTGGGGTTTAGTACAAGTGTAGAGACAGGAGCTTCGGCTTCCTCCATGGCCGTATCTGCATGTTCCGTTGGAGGAGAGGAGGGTTTATCGGACTATGATGATGTGGCCCGGGACCTATGGGACATGACATGGACGAAATATTCGAAAGCGAGGAACGGAACAACATCAGATGCGTAAGGGATCAATACGAATAAAGAGAAAATACGAAAAGACTCGACTAGGAATAAACAAGACTCGAATGAATTAACTTCTTGTATTCATGCAATTGTTTAACTTTATGAAAACAAATGGATGTCCTATTTATACTAAACAATTATGTATAAAATTCTAAGCCTAATTAGCTAAGAGAATTCGAAAATCTAAGAGTCCTAGTCAAACTAGGATAAAATCAAAAGATACCAAAAATAAGAGAACAAAAATCTAACTAGATAAGGATAAATCCTAACTAAACTTGAGCCTCTTATTTTCGCCACTTTTGGACTTCAATCTACACAACATGGGCTGCCAAATAATCAAATTAATTCATGGCCCATGTTGAGATTAATTCTTGCCACCTTTGCATGAAAAACAGCAACTTGTCGTATTCTCATGCAAATGCGTAGAACTCTTCATGCACACGTCCAAATGGCTTCGAACTTCTTCTCAACTCTTGTATACCTGGTTGCCTTCATCTCCATCATCAATGGACAGCAACGTGATCAACCTCGGCTTGCTCGGAACGTCCTCATCTTCATGCAACTCAAATTGACGTCGAATACTAGCTTGTAAATTAGCTTGCAATTTCTTTGCTCGCAGACGCGTCATTGGACCTTTGAACTGCAATGCCAGGTTGTCTTGAATGCTTTATTGGACCTTTGAACTACAATGCCAGGTTGTCTTGAATGCTTAGGCTATCTCTATCATTCCCCCCCTGCTGAAAAGAATTCGTCATTGAATTCTCGGACTCATCAATATCGAACTCATCATCTACAGTAAAGGGAGATAAATCAGCCACATTGAACGTAGATGAACACTTATACTCACCGGGTAAATCAATGCGATAGGCATTATCATTAACGCGCTCCAAAACGGTGAATGGGCCATCTCCTATTGGCATCAACTTCGACTTTCTCAGATTCGGGAATCGACCGGGACTCAGATGAATCCAAACGCGATCACCAGGCTGAAAAAGAACTTGTTTGCGCCGTTTGTTCCGAACTTCAGCAGTACGCGCGCCTGCCTTCACAATACGTGCCCGTATTTCTTCATGGATCTCCTTGACCTAATCCGCTTTCCTTGTACCTTTAACACTTGTTAGATGCTCAACAGGTAAAGGTAAAAGATCAGTAGGCGTTAGCGGATTAAAACCATAAACAACTTCAAATGGAGACATGTTGGTGGATGAATGCACAATACGATTATAAGCAAATTCAGCATATCGCAAATAATCTTCCCACCATTTCAAGTTGTTTTTAACTAAAGCACGCAGCAAAGTACCTAGAGTGCGATTAACTACTTCAGTTTGTCCATCAGTTTGTGGATGACATGCAGTAGAAAACAACAGTTTGGTACCTAGCTTACACCATAGTACACGCCAAAAATGTGCAAGAAACTTAGAATCCCTATCACTAACAATAGTTCTAGGTATTCCATGTAAACGCACAACATGAATAAAGAACAAATTGGCAATGTGTACAGCATCATCGGTTTTCCTACATGCAATGAAATGAGACATCTTGGAAAACCTATCAACTACAACAAAGATAGAGTCTCAACCAGATCTAGACCGTGGCAAACCAAGTATGAAATCCATAGATAAATCAATCCACGGTGAAGACGGGGCTGGTAGAGGCGTGTATAAACCAAACGGGTATGTGGTAGATTTTGACCTCCTATATGTAGTACATCTACTACACACATTTTCAACATCATGCTTCATACATGGCCAAAATAAATGTTCATGCAACAAGTTTAACATTTTAGACACACCAAAGTGACCCATTAAACCTCCCGCATGTGATTCTAGAATTAACAACTCACGCATAGAAGACTTAGGAATACATAACTGCGAATCCTTGAACAAAAACCCATTATGCACGAAGAATCCTTCTCGAGCCTTAGCAAGTTTCGAACATGCTTTATATATAGGTGCAAAAAATGGATCTAATGCATATAAGCCCTTAATGTGATCAAATCCCAACAGCTTAGCATGCATTAAGTTCAAGAGAACGTACCTTCGTGAAAGTGCATCGGCCACCACGTTTTCAGCGCCTTTCTTGTACTTGATGACGTACGGAAAGGACTCGATGAACTCTACCCAACGTGCGTGCCACTTATTCAGATTTTGTTGGCCTTTTAAATGCTTCAAGCTCTCGTGATCTGTGTGAATCACGAACTCCTTTGGCCATAGATAGTGCTGCTATGTCTCCAAAGCTCTCTTCAACGTGTACAACTCCTTGTCATAAGCCGAATAATGAAGGACTGCATCATGGAGCTTCTCACTGAAATAGGCGACTAGACGCCGTTCCTGCATTAAAACAGCACCAATCCCTTTGCCCGAGGCATCACATTCAATCTCAAAAGTTTTATTGAAGTCCGGTAAAGCAAGAACAAGTGCATTGCATAAACATGTTTTTAAAGTGTTAAACGCATGCTCTTGAACAGGACCCCATTCAAATTTACGATCCTTCTTACTTAGCTCAGTAAGAGACGCAGCAATGCTGGAAAAATCGCACACAAAGCGATGATAAATGCCAGAAAGTCCATGAAAGGCCCACACATCAGACGCCGATTTAGGAGTCGGCCATTCCTCAATCGCCTTGATTTTGGAATGGTCCACTTCTATACCTCATTCACTCACAACAAAGCCAAGAAATATGACTTCATTCATGCAGAAAGAACACTTAGACAGATTACCATACAGTTTTGCAGATCTCAAAATCTCAAAAACAAGTCTAAGGTACTGCAAGTGTGTAGGTAGCGTGTCACTATAAATCAATATATCATCAAAATACACAACCACATACTTTCCAATCACTTCACGCAAAACATGATTCATCAAGCGCATAAATGTGCTCGGTGCATTAGTGAGACCAAAAGGCATAACAAGCCACTCATATAAACCATGCTTTGTTTTAAATGCCGTTTTCCACTCATCCCCCTCTTGCATACGAACTTGAAAATAGCCAGATCGTAAATCAATTTTTGAAAATATGCATGCTCCAGACAACTCATCTAGCATATCATCTAACCTAGGGATGGGAAAATGATACTTTACCATGATTTTGTTGATTGGTCGGCAATCCATGCACATACGTCATTCGTTGTTCTTCTTTGGCACTAAAATGACCGGAACGGCGCAGGGGCTCAAACTCTCACGGATTGCTTCTTCTCCAACAGCTCCTTCACTTGCCTATCTATCTCTTTGGTCTCATCAGGGGTCGTGCGATAGGCTGGTCAGTTTGGAAGGACTCCTCCGGGCACGAAATCAATTTGGTGCTCGATCCCGCGAACTGGAGGGAGGCCGCCAGGTATCTCCTCGGGGAATACATCTTGAAACTCATCTAATAAGGGCTGCACATCACTAGACGAAGACTCATTAGTAGCACTGCTCTTATAAGTAAGTAAAACAAGGGGCATACCTACTTTGACAGCTTTTTGGACTCCTTTTGCTGAAATAAACAAGCTCTGAGTGTGAGGCTTGTTTGTACTCAACTTAGACGACTTTCCTACAGTTTTGGGGTCATCAATGGGCTGTTTTGAAGGTGAAGGGGTGATGGTAATGGACTGAGTACCGGCTATTTTGGGCAAGCCATTGGTTGGGGTCTTCGGAGCCCGTTTTGCAGCTGCTTGCTTCTCCTTCTCCTCTTTAAACTTCTCTTGCATGCGTTGTTGATCCATAGCAACGGCTTTAGGCGAAAATGGCTTCAAGGTGCTGCGTTGGCCATCAATTTCGACAGTGTAGGTATTGGCTCGCCCGTCGTGGACTATACGTCGATCAAACTGCCAAGGTCTTCCCAACAACAAATGTGCAGCATCCATAGGGATGACATCGCACAAAACAGAGTTCGAAAACTTATTGATTGAGAACGAGACACATACCTAGTGAACCACGCGGATCTCGCCTCGGTTTGTAAGCCACTGAAGTCTGTATGGGCTCGGATGTTGCTTCACTGGGTGACCAAGCTTCTCAACTGCATATTGACTAATGGCGTTGATGACACTGCCACTGTCAATGATCATGGAGCACGTGTGACCTTGAATCACAGCACGAGTGTAGAAAATATTTTCCTGTTGGTGCTCTTACTCTTCCTCTCGAATGATGCTCAAACTCTGGATGGTGACAAAACTGACTTGTTGAACTTCCGGATCAATTTCAGCAGATTTGGCATCATTTTGGCTTGACTTCTCATGGGAGGCGTCGACCTCTGCCTCGTCTTCATCCTCACTGGCTGACTCGACTTCATTTGACTCCGTCAAGTATAGAACGCACCGGTTTGGACACTGAGCTTGAAAGTGGCCCCAACCTTGACATTTGTGACATTGAACGTCACGAGCTCATGTAGGGACTGTGTAACACCCTGAAAAATATAGTATCTAAATTTATTTTATAACTAGAAATTTCATGAAATTAGAACCCGATTTATTTTTGCTAGTTAATTATGGTCATAGAGGCACTATAAGACCAAAAAAAAAAGAGAGAAGTCTCGACCTTAGTTGAGTTTTCTAATTAATATTAGAATCCATAGTATAGAAATAGACATTAATTAATGGGATCATTTTGACACCAAGATCACTCAATTCGGACTTCATTTAATTTTCCAATAAAATGTATTCAATGTGATAATTTGAACTCAATTTATTTCACTAAGCCCAACCTTATAAATTCAACCAAATATATTTTACTCTTTTGTTTTAGGCCCATTTCTAGCCCAATTGGCCATTTTCCATTTGCTCTATCAATAAAATACGTGTATTATACATGTATTCATCAAATATCATATAATTGGAGGAAACATGATGAAGATAAAATCATTTTTTTTAAATAATTAATTTCCCCTAGCCATGTATCGGCCACTTGGAGTGAACTTAAGTGTCCAGTTGTCTTTATTACTTAGGTGTACAAGTATGTATTAATTTATGGGTATATAATTATATATATATATATGTATATTGAAGGATTATGTTGAGGGGCTCAGAAGGAAAGACAAACGAAAAGGAAAAAAAAGAAGAGAAATAAGGGAAGAAAGAGAAGAAAGGTAGGGGAAGTTTTTGTGTATTCTTCTTTTATTTTCCATCATTCTCTACTCAAATTTTAGCCAACTTCCATAAAATTATACAAGAATACTTCCCTTGATGTATAGATTATGTATGTCTCAAAAAAATTTCAATTTGGTGTCTGAAAATTTGGAAATAAAGCTATGAACAGCTGCTGCCGCAGCTGTGCGCCGCTGTGCGACGCTGCAACTTGTCGGAGCTTTTCCCGACAATCCGAGCGTTGGTTTTTGATGTATTATATACCGTTTCTAACCTCTTGTATCAGGGTATCTATATATGATTTCAAATCTTGGATCAAACATCATTTAACCCCTCTTTTTCATGTCGAAAGTTCAACGGAAAAATCTGTCGGGAAATTCTAAAACTAGTTTGTCTCTTTACTTCTTTTCATTTGCTATGTTCTTCTTGGACTGTAGAACTTGTTGAGTTAGGTTGATACCTACTAGGTATGTCAGGACATGGATTAATGGTTATACCTTGGATTAAGTTTCTTGTGTTTAGACGTGAGTGTGTGTTGGTGTATTCATGTGTTCTTCACTAGTGAAGATGTGTTGGGAAGGGAGTTGTCGGCGACCTCGGAGAGGAGCTGCACTCAAGTTGTGGAGTGATGAAGGAGGTGATGGTGGTTTAAGAATAGTGAAAGCATGCAAGTTGGTGGTCATGGTGTTAATCTAAGGAGTATTTGGGAGAAAATGGAAATTAGTTAAAATAGTGTCTTTAATTGAAATATTTAAATTGTGCAATTTACTCCACATGTTTCAATTAAGTCCCATAATTTCCAAACCTACTTTGTCTTAATTTTAGTTTAGTCATTAGGAAGAAATTGAGATTTATTTTTATAAAATTTAATTAAATTCTATTAATTTCCAAAAAATTGTGTTTTACCCTAAGGAAATTCTAAAGTTTATAATTCACTCATAAATGTCAAACCAAGCTTCTTAGTCATTGAATTTAGTTCAATTAATCTTTATCCATTCAATTTTGTTCACGAAGTCCGACAAATTCTCAATCTAAATTGATTCGTTCCGTCAAATGCGCATTATTCGCCTGTTTGACTACATTTTAATTCCAAATGATCCCAAGTCATAGGAAATTATTATTTAAACTATTTATGACCTAAGTTATTATTTTATTAGCTTATATTAGGATTCTAATTTAGAATTCCAATTTTGTAGGTCGAGACGAGCTGAAAAGCATAGTAGCATTTCACGCATAAATTGCAATGCACATTGAGATCATTCAGGTGGGTTTTTCTATAACTCACAATTATGTTTTAAATTCGTCCATGAAAAGCATGTTAAATGTTTTAATAGCATTGTTTACGCAATGATTGGATGTTATGAGACTTCATCCATAGAGGAATTCCGACTTACAAGCATAGACGGTTTACTTTGTGACTAAATGTCTAGATAAGTAACCGTAAAGTATCATGTGATCACATTGGGTCTCTCATCCAATAAAGAAGAGTAAACATTGTTATAAAGTATGTTCATGGTTATTTTCTATGATTTATGCAGTACAACAGTTTTAAAGCATGAAAGTATGACTTGGACGAATATTAATGCCCACTGAGTGTTTTCTGACACTCAACCCAAATATTTTTAAATGTTTTCAGGTCCTGGAGATCGAGCTGGTTCATGATGAGGTTCTGTAGTGGGTTTGATGGTTGATCATTGTATGGTTTTTGCTAAAACCATCTTTAAAGTCTTGTCAGTATTTAAATATTAAATGCTTTTGACAATACTCTGCAAAAATTTTAAGTTTGAGAGTTATTAACCTCAGTGGTCAGTTTTTGATTGTATATACTAATATTTAAATGTATGGAAGGGCTGACCGTTGAACTTTTAAACGTGTGACCTGATTGGCTATGTATGTTGCCAGGTCATAATTTGATTATATGTATGTTAATGATTTTAAAATCCTTGTTGAATGTTGACTTTGAGGACGCCTGATGCGTGGTTTGAATATTTTTAAGTTGAGGTGCTGCCCATTTACAAATTATTTATCAAGTTAAATCTTATCTTTTGAAAAGTATTTATCACGTAAGCATGTACGTATATTTTTGGTGACATTTTGGTCCTAGTGGGACTGGGGCGTTACAGGCTGTGGGGGTCGAACTCCCTTGATTTGGCCGTGTGGGGACCGGCCTGGGTGGTGTAGACTCGGGTCTACGATTGGGCTGTGGTGCAGTGCGATCAAAATGTCGAACGGGCTGTTCTGGAGCACCCTTGGACCGTATAGGGTCGGATGGGGCTGTAGGAGGCGTACCTAGGGGCCAAGATTGGCATGGAGGGGCTGAACTACTCGCGGTCTTCCTCTGGCCATCTTTGAACTGCCGTTCAACTTTCGATGCGTAGTGTACCATCTCTTCGATGATGGAGAAATTACGCAACTCAACCTCGCAAGTAATGTCTGGATGCATTCTTTCGATGTACTGGATGATGGTAGCATCTATGGACTCCTCTTTTCCGATGCGAATCATGGTCGTCTCGAGTTCTTTGTGATACTCCTCAATGGTGTGATTTCCTTGCCGAATTGCATTCAGCTTTTTCTCCAAGTCTCGTTCATAATGAACGGGAACAAATCGGCCTCGCATCACATACTTCATCTCCTGCCAAGTGTCAATCAAAAGCCATCTATCACGGTGGCGGCGTTTTTGTTGATGATCGAACCACGTCGCTGCGTAGGCTCTGAACTCCATTGCAGCGAGCTGCATCTTTTTGACTTCGGGGAAGTCGTAGCACTCGTATATTTTGTCTACCTTATGTTCTCAATCAAGGTAAAGATCAGGATCATGAAGGCCTTCGAATTCCGAGAGCTGGAGGCACATTAGGGCCTGCGTTTCTCCATTGTACATTCGGATGTACAGCTCCGGTGTTGGCTCCTTGAACTATGCCATTTGCTGCAGTGCTTGCAGTAGTGGCGGCGTTTCCTTACACTGTGGGAGTTGTAGTTAACTGAGTTCTGAGGGACTCAATCTGCTCCATGAGTTTGGCCAAGGCATCGGCCATACGGTTCTCAGATTCGCGCTCCATGCGCATCATATGCTGAGACAGTGCATCAAAATGGTATTTGGAGTCTTTGGCGTCCCACTAATTTTCAGCAGTGTAGGACTTCTCTTCCATTGCATAGGACGATTTGGGATCGTCCAGAAGGGGTGTGCTTTGACCTCCTTTAGTATTCGGTGGTTTGGTGTTCTTCGGATTCATTGTACCTGCACAGATGAACAAACGTGACAAAATAAAGGTACACCTCACAATTCTCACAAACACTCATGTTTAAGCACTCTTGATTTTTCCACTCGTGTATATCTCTCAAATATGTGGTGCACGTGTGTGAATGAGTATGGGAGTGGGCTGATCGAAAACAATATCCTCTTGACTAGCTCCTCTGGGTCTTCTTCAAGCTCCAACGGATAAAATCAAGCCGGAAGGTTGCTAAGAGTAGAAGTAGTCATGTGGAATGAGTAATTCGGGTAGATGGTGTATATAGACCACGGGTGTACGGGTGTATAGTGTACGGGTATACGGGTGTATGGACTATGTGGTGTATAGGGTGAACCGGGTGTAGGTGTAGACAAGCTGTAAATTTTCGAACCTATAGTGTGTAGGATCGAAAATATAGTAGATAGGGATGAAAGATCTTGATTAGATATGGATGAGTATGGAAAGAAATCTAAACAAAGAAATAAATCTATTAGATAAGGTAGAATACTTTTGGATAAGTTTGACCAATGTAAACATAATCTAAGAATCCCTAAATATATGGAAACAAATCTAAAAACAAGGAATTAAGATCAAAAACACAATAAACAAACTGAATTTCGTTTTTTTTTTACGATTTTTTTTTGTGCTATATGGATTCGATCCCTCTGCTCTTTTCCCTTTTTTTTCAATGAACAATGCAAATATTACAACTCGAAAGACTCAAAATGATAAGATGAACAAAAACAACGTATTGAACCACGAACGATAGAAACCGACGTGGCTCTTGATACCAATTTATGATGTGACCCAGGACCTATAGGACACGACATAGATGAAATATGCGGAAGCAAGGAACGGAACAACATCGGATGCATAAGGGATCAATACGAATAAAGAGAAAACACGAAAAGACTCGACTAAGAATAAACAAGACTCGAATGAATATAGAACTTACTAGGAAAAGAAGACTCGAACTATGACTCGATGTAACACCCTCCGATGGCTTCAGTGGTGGCTGGAATGGTAGTGTACGGCAGAGTGAACGGTGGAGGTCGTCAGAAAGGTGAATTTGGCGGCAGTGAAGGATAGAATGAATCGGCCATGCGGCGAACCCGTGTTGAATCAATCCGAACGCACTCGTCTAGCTTCTCCGGATAGAAATTCTCCCAAGTACTTAATATACCCTGAAGAACTTGAATAAGACTATTGGATTGCTAATTCAATATAATTGTTGTAGGATTTTCGATCAACAAAAGATCTTGGAGACAAAAGAGAATTAACTTCTTGTATTCATGCAATTGTCTAACTTTATGAAAATAAATGGATGTCCTATTTATACTAAACAATTATGGATGATATTCTAAGCCTAATTAGCTAAGAGAATTCAAAAATCTAAGAGTCCTAGTCAAACTAGGATAAAATCAAAAGATACCAAAAATAAGATAACAAAAATCTAACTAGATAAGAATAAATCCTAACTAAATTTGGGCCTCTTATTTTCGCCACTTTTGGACTTCAATCTACACAAAATGGGCTGCCAAATAATCAAATTAATTCGTGGCCCATGTTGAGATTAATTCTTGCCACCTTTGCATGAAAAACAGCAACTTGTCGGATTCCCATGCAAACGTGTAGAACTCTTCATGCACACGTCCAAATGGCTTCGAACTTCTTCTCAACTCTTATATACCTCATTGCCTTTATCTCCATCATCAATGGACAGCAACGTGATCAACCTCGGCTTGCTCGGAACGTCCTCATCTTCATGTAACTTAAATTGACGTCGAATACTAGCTTGTAAATAAGCTTGCAACTTCTTTGCTTGTAGACGCGTCATTGGACCTTTGAACTGCAATGCCGGGTTGTCTTGAATGCTTGGGCTATCTCTATCATATGATTTGGGTCCTTCTGGAGTGAGTTCGGTTGTTGTAGTGACTGCAGGAGTGGATGTGGCAGAGAGAGTGATAGCTGATGTTCCAGTAGGACCAGAGGCAGAGGATGGTTTGCCCATGGTTTTCTCGAACAACTGCTTCATCATCTCATACATTATAGATAACTCTTTGGGATCCGCTATTGATGAACTGAAAAAGCTTTGAGAGAGAGAAATCAGGAGTGGGAGACGAAAATACTTTGAAAAGTAGGAGTGAGAGTAATAAAAACAAAAGATTTCAAATTAAGTTGATATACACTCTCACCCTCAAAATTCGGAACTGCCTAATGTCACATCATCCACTTTTTGAATTTTCTTAGTCAAATATAATAGATACCCGAAATAAGTGGATAGAGATACACCTTATCAATTTGAGTACTTATCACAAAAATTCAAAAAGGTATATCTTTATGGGTCCCAAAATATTTTCTGTTTTTTTAAAAAAATAACGGGATGAAAACCACACACATAAAAAATATAGTTCTAGGCATATATTTTCTGGAGTATATGGCCTCTCTGCAATCTTGGTTACAACATCAGCTACAACATAGACGTACAGTGAATGAAATAAACCGAACTATAAATCACTTTTATAGTGTCACGGGTATTTCATACACAAACATAGATTCAAAATTTCAAGTAGCTGATTTTGTTAAATTACGAGCAGATCAACCATAATTTCATTAAGTAAACCTTGAATTATACTTATAATAAATACTAAAGAAAAACAATATTATCAACTGATGTTGATAGAAAAACAAACTCACACCGAGTTCAACATTAGTAAACAGAAAGAACTAATTAAACTGAGCACATTCCAAGAGACTTTCTCAAGGCAAAAAATCTCTTGAAATCAAGGGGCTTGGTAAAAATATCCGTTGTTTGATTCTCAGTGGATATATACTTGATGTATATGATCTCCTTTTCCACCAAGTCTCTGATGAAATGATGCCAAATGGTGATATGCTTAGTGCGTGAATATTGAACAGGGTTCTTGGAAATTTCAATAGCACTTGCATTAGCATAGAGTAGGTAAGTGATGAGGTTGTCATGCCATAGTCCTTCATCATTTGGTTCAGCCACACCAACTGAGCACAACAACTGGCAGCTGCAACATATTCAGATTCAGTTGTTGACAAAGAGATGCAATTTTATTTCTTCCTTGACCAAGAAACCATATTGCTTCCCAAAAATAAACAACCACCACTTGTGCTCTTTCTATCATCAACATCGTCTGCCCAGTCTGAATCACTATATCCAATAAGGCTGGTGTTTGTATCTTTACAATACCTGATTCCAAAGTCGACTGTACCAGCAACATATCGAATTATTCTTTTGACAGCTTTCAAGTGAGACTCCTTGGGTTGAGCTTGGTATCTAGCATATACTCTAACACTAAACATGATATCATGTCTGTTGGCCGGCAGTCAAGTAGAGAAAGCTTCCAATCATTCTTCTGTACATTATTAGATCAACATGGACTCCAACATTGTCTTTGCTCAGTTTTTCAGAGGATCCCATTGGTGTTTTCATAGGCTTTGCAGCTTCAAGTCCGAAGCGCTTGATTAGATTTTTGGCACACTTGCTTTGGGATATAAAAATCCCATCTTTATCTTGCTTAATTTGGAGACCAAGAAAGTAGGCCAATTCACCGACCATGCTCATTTTAAATGTGCTGCACATTGCATTAATAAATTTACTAAGGAGGTTAGAACAAGTGGATCCAAACACAATATCATTAACGTAGATTTGTGAAATAGTAATGTGTTTGTGAATCCTTTTGATAAACAATGTTTTATCAACCACGCCTCTTGAAAAACCAAAGTCAATCAAAAACTCCGTAAGTCGAGCATACCAAGCTCTAGGAACTTGTTTAAGCCCATACAAGGCCTTGTGTAATTTCAGCACATGGTTTGGTTTTTCATGACATTCAAAGCATTTTGGTTGTTCAACATAGGCTTCCTCATTCAAAATGTCATTCAGAATGGCGCTTTTGACATTCATTTGATACAATGTAAACCCATGTGGCAAGCAATGGAAAGTAGAAGATGGATAGACTCTATTCTAGCAATAGGAGTGAATGTTTCATCATAGTCTATTCCCTGTACTTGTGTATAACCTTGAGCCAGTAGCCTAGCTTTGTTTCTGACCACATTACCAGACTCATCAGTCTTGTTCTTAAAAATCCATTTGGTTCCGATTACATTTATATTTTCAGGCCTTAGAACCAATTCTCATACATTATTTCGAACAAACTGAATTAACTCATCATGCATTGCTTCTATCCAGAATTCATCTTTTAGTGCTTTCTTGACATTTTTAGGTTCGACATTCCATAGAAAGCATGATATGGATACAAGGTTAATAATTGTTGACATGCAAACCTATTTAACTAATTTAGCAACATCGGCTGAGCTCTTTATTCTGGTTTTGACTCTTTGAGATCCATAACCGATGATTTGGGAATTTGAGTGATCTCTTTTGATTCTCCTTGGAGGATCCCGTCTTGGTTCATATTGCGCCAGTGGAAGTTCTTCATTATCACTTTCGAATGAAGAGTCTGAGTTTGCTGTCTGAGGTGATGTTGATTCCTTCATTGAGGGAGAATAAACATTGGATTTGACATCAGCACTTTTCATAGGACTTTTGATAGTGCTACTGGACTCCTTTTCGTCAACATCTGGTTCATGAAGGAGAAATGACACATCATCTTCCTCAGTTCTTGTTCCCAGGCCTACAAGAACATCAAACGCAACATTGACAGACTCTTGTACGACCTTAGTTCTTAGATTAAAAACCCGATATGCTCTGCTGTTTTGAGCATATGCCAAGAACAATCCTTTGTCACTCTTGGAGTCAAACTTTCCAAGGTGTTCTTTGTCATTCAGGATGTAACAGACACATCCAAACACATGAAAATATTTAAGATTTGGCTTTGTTGCTCTTAGAAGTTCATACGGAGTCTCCTTTCTTCCTGGTCGAAGATATACTCTGTTCGTGATGAGATAAGCTGTGTTAACAGCTTCAGCCCATAGCTTCTTTGAAAGTCCTTTGGCCTGTAACATTGCACATGACATTTGCTGCAGAGTTTGATTTTATCTCTCCACTACTCCATTTTGTTGTGGAGTTTTAGGAGCTGAATACTTATAGAGTATTCCTTTCCTTTCACAAAAATCATCAAATGCATCATTCTCAAATTCTCTTCCATCATATGTTCTTACGCATGCAATGTTGGTGTCAAATTGCAGACACATTATACGGCAGAATCTTTTGAAGACTTTGAATGTTTCAGATTTTTCCTACAAAAATTCAACCCAAGTATACCTTGAGAAATCATCAACAATGACAAGGATGAAACTCTTACTACTCATACTCTTTGTATCGACTGGTCCCATGATGTCTATGTGTAAGAGTTGAAAACATCTCGTTATTTGACAACCACCCAGGCTTTTGTGAGGAATTCTAGTTTATTTTCCTTTTTGGTAGGCACCACATGCAACATCATGATCAACATTCAGCTTTGGTAGGCCATGAACAACATCAGACACAATCATCTTTTTCAAATTTACCAAGCTAACATGACCGAGTTTCTAATGAATCAACTTTGTTTCATTATTTACAGTCATGTTGTAGGTTTCATCTTTGTCAGCATGGTAGCAATTGTCAGATGCATGGCTACCAAACATTATGCATTTGTCGTGTTTGTCAAACACTTCAAAAGTATTTTTATCAAACTTGACATGCATACCATCATCACACATCTGACTAATACTAATCAAATTGGTCGTCAGTCCCTCAACATGTAGGATATTCTGGAGCTTAGGAAAATGTTTGACATTCAAGGTACCTTTTCCAACAATGTTTCATTGAGCTCCTCCTCCATAGCTGACTTTGTCTTTGTTTGTAGTGGTATATTCTTCAAGAAACTCCTTATTGCCAGTCATGTGTCGAGAACATCCACTTTCGAAGTACCATGTTCCAGCAATCTTAGCTTTCAGTGATGTGTACACAACATTGCATGTAATCTTCATCTTTTTGGACTTCTTCGGATTCTTATTCTTTGATGTGGTCCCCGATGTTGTTCTCCCGGTTGCAATATCATCGTGAAACTTGAAGCAATATGGATTAATATGTCTAGGCTCCTGACAGTAATGGCACACATATTTCCTCACTTTTGAGCCTTTACATTGCTTCTGATCATCATCTTCAACATTGTTCCCTGTTGATGTGTTTGAGTTGTTTTCTTTCACAAGCTTCACCAAGTTGTTGTTTGAGGAAGACATGAACGTTTTGTTTGAGAATCCCTGTCCAGCCCTATCTGTCTGTCCCAATGTTAAGGCTTCATTTAGGACATTCATTCTTTGATTCCATTTATGAAAGGTTCTTGAGGTGCTCTCCACTTCCTTCTTCAGTTTTCTGATTTCAGCATCACTTCTGGTGAGTCTAATTTCCAGGCTTACAACTTTCTCTCTAAGAAGCTGATTTTCTTCCATAAGAAATCTCAGTTCTTTTGATTGACCTGTCCATTAAATGCAGACTTCATTCACAACATCATTGAGCTCTTCAAGAGAGGCAGTGGGGCGTTCTTCCTATGGATCATCCTCGCTGATCTTGGAAGTATGATTGAACTCATCCGGCAGAGTCATTTCATACCAATTTATAGTATTGGGAGAGATCTCGGTGGCTTTATCTTCAAGATCAGGAAGAACCTCATCTTTAACTTTACATTCTTCAATGTCCAGTTCGTCAAGTTCATCAATACCGTTCAGGGCATCAATAATCTAGTCATCTTCCTCCATGACATTGATGAACAACACTCTCTTATCTGAATCATTTTCAGCATCAAACTTATCACTGAGAACAACATTGAAATTATTTTTTTATCTTCTTTGTGTTGTTGGGCATTCATTGGAGTAATGACCAAATCAAGAACATGCTCTACATTGAACTGAATCAATGTCTTTCCCAGTGTCAGCAACTTTCTTTTTAATATTTGATCTTTCTGAATTTGATGTTGATGAGGATAGAGAGTCAAAAAACCGTCGAGGTTTGATATTTGGGGGGCTTTTCTTCATGGACTGAACCAATGAGTTGAACTTCTTTGTCAAGAGTGCAACACTTAGATTTTCTTCCTCGTTGATTTCCTGAAGACTGTCAACATCATCATGAACATCAGATGACACAGTTGTTATCTGGAGAGCAATTCCCCTTGAAGTTGAGATTCCTTTCTAGTTTTGCAGGTTCATCTCAAACGTTAGCAAGATGCTGACTACATCACTCATACTCATGGTTCCCACACCATGTGCTTTTTCAATTACAGAAATTTTCATATTGAATCTTTCTAGGATAATTCGAAGTAACTTGCTAACCATGTTCTCATTAGAGACTGGACTCACAAGAGCGGTCGATTGATTTGAGATCTCACATAATTTTTCAGCATAAGATGAAATAGTTTCATCTTCAAACATGCGTAAATTTTCAAATTTTGGTGTGAGTAGCCTCAGTTTGGTCTTCCTTACACCATCAGACCCTTCACAATGTTCCTGAAGATGGTCTATGCTGGATATGCAGTAATACAATTGCAAATCATCTTGAAGCATGGAACATCGACTGAAACAAAAATCACATTCAAAGCGCGAGCATTTAAATTTGAGATTATTCTCTCATCATTTGTCCATTGATATTCTGGAGTTAACACAAAATCTCTATTCGGACCTTTCATCCTAGGAGGGCTCCATTCTTCAATAACTGTCATCCATGTTCTTTCATCGATAGATTTGATGTAAATCTTTATTCGAGATTTCGACATGACATAGTTGGCACCATTTGCAGTCTAGAGCAGAAGGATGACATTGATTAATCTGAATATCCATCATAGATTTCAAGTAACACCGGATCGAGTACTTAGTGTGTCAAGTACCGACTCTTGATGCCACTTGTTAGAATTTGTTGCCTGAAATAATGTGAATTACGGATATAAATTGCAAAGTTAAAAGAAATGTTGAAGCTAGTGTTACCACATTGCCTTCAACATGCCGCGGAAATGTAAACATAACTTTACACAAAATAAATTTTAAATCACACTCCTTACGGTGTGTGATTGCCTCAAGGCGAAATTCACTAACACAAGTGATAAACAAAAACAATGTTGATGTTGTCTCAGTTCACTCCCTTGACAACACTGCATAAAACATACAGAGGACTATCCTAGCTTTACTCACTCGAATAATCACTCAAACAAACTTATCTAAACACATAGATAGATTACAACAAGTCACTCTAAATTCTAGACTTCCCAAAGTCGACTATTTAACCTACACACACAACTGGAATGAATGTCTCCAACTGATTGAGATGCTAGGCAGATGTCAGAGAAGATGTCTTGGATTTCAGAGACGACACTAGATGCAAGATTCAGAGCTTCTCACAAACCACGGTGATAACCTACTTGCATAAATTATTTTAAGGTCTAAGGAGACCTTAAATACTTCTTCCATCTTGTCTTGGCAGTTGCCTCATGATCCTAGATGACTTGGACTTGAATCAACCGCCTTTCACTACCCATTGCCAGAGTGGACTTCAGATAACCGTCTTTTGCATTGCGTGACACACGTTCTTCAACATCATGTAATAGTAGCGGTTACTTCAGCGACCCATGTTCACCTGCAATGTTTAGTATTTAATGGAGAGTGGGAACATTATGTCCCCTACAAATTTGGAACATATTTTGAAGTTAAAATTAAACATTATCCACATTTTAATTCAAAATAAAATATCTAATACATTCCTAACTACATGGGAATCAAAATGTGATAAATATCACAATATATTCAGATTAATTTAAAATAAATTAATCCAATTTACTAGAAAAGGATAAGATTAATGTTCCGAGTGTTATACTCATTATGACGAGAATGATGGAAAAACATTAGATACGACATTGATTGTGATGTTATCAAATGAACTGATAACATCATCTAGAACACGTCATACTCAATAAGGTTCTTATGATTCAAACAAGTTTCTATCTGCTTTTCATCAATCTTTATTTAAATTGGTGGTTGGACGCTCATTTGTGACTGAGCGTAAGTTAGTAGAGTCTGATATTGAAGGTACTGGGGTGGTCCAGTTGTTGCATGATTCTCTTCTTAATAAGTCTATTTATTCTGCTCCCGTATATATTCTAGCTATTGTTCATGAATTTTATGCAAATCTTTATAAGTCGATTAGGGATGTCACGTCTGATCATTCCTTTTGTACTTTTGTTCGTGGAGTTTAGATTGATTTTTCTCCTGTTGTGGTCAATTCTTATCTGGGACGAGCATATTCTGTTGCTCCTGAAACTATCCCTGACTTGGATGATGTTGATATAGAATTGACGGGAGAAAGTAGGCTGGTTTGGCCTAAGGGGAGAGCGTTGATGGCCTCGGACCTGAGTGTGAAGCACTCAATTCTTCACAAAATTGCGGTAAAAAATTAGCTCCCGAGCAAGTATAGATCAATCTTGGGGAAGACGTTGGTTGTTCTGCTATTCAGAGTTGGAACACATGAGGTGTTCAACTTAAGGCAGGTAATATTTGACCATGTGGTTGGCCATGCAGAGTCCCCCAGGATCCGGCAGCCTCTGGGATATCCGGGTCTGATCTTCTCCATCATATGAATCAGCATGATGTTCTTACTACAGAGGATGTATTTACGTCGAAAGAACCTCCGTTGGTGATTAGCAACAAGTTTTTCTCTGTCCAACATGCTTGTGATATTCCTGCCAGTGACTCTGCTCAAGAACCTGCCGTTGAGCCTACATTTGTTGCACGTAAATTTGCTCCTAATCCATCTGTCAATGTTGTGATTTTTGACAGGCATATCCAATCTCTGGAGCGAGAGGTGATCTTTCTGGATAAAGCCATCCGGACCTACCGAACTCGAAGACAGGAGTTAGAGTCCTTGATGATGGATCTGAAAGCCCGTGCCCTTGGCTTTCCCTCTCCACTCAATGTACTAGGATCATCTACTGCTAGTGGATCCCCTGATGCAGCTCCTGATGCTGCTGCCTAGCCAACCTCAACAGCTGTCCCTGGATCTGTTCCAGATGTTGCTGATGCCTCCCTGCTTTGATCTCTTTGCCTTTATAGTAGACATTAAGGGGGAGAAGAATCCGAACACTGCAAGCAGGATGAAGGAAGAGCGCTTGTGTTCTTTTTATAAAACTTTGGATTTTTTTATGTTATCGAACAAGATTTTGTTTTGGGACGCTTGTGTGCCTAATTTATTTGCGATGGTCTGTATTATTCCTAAGAATGCTGCTCTGCTTGCAAAAACTTTTGCTCGTGGTTGTTTGGTGAAAAACTCCCCAGCCCAGATTGAGGGGGAGTTCGTGGTGAAAACTGTTCCTGACAGTTTTTATAAATATCATGTTTTGATATTTTTATGATCTGCGGAGTTTATTTATAAGAAGTGTAGATTAAGAGTTATTGTCTTCCATAAATACTAAAGGGGGAGATTATTAGTGCCATCGTTATGTACTAATGTTTGGTTCATGTTTGTATTGGCGAGATAGAGAAGACAAAGTGTTCCAGGGTATGTGCCTGAAGACAAAAGTTCCGCTGTGCAAGTTTTGAAGAACAGTTGGTGAATTGTTCGCTCTGATGTTCCTACCAGACCCAAGAATAGTTTAATTATGGTAGTTTCCATACCGGAAAGATCTTGCACCCGATCTATTTGGAAGGTCAAGATATAATCGTTTGACTGCCTTATGGTATAGATACCGCGTTGAAATTAACCCTACTACACATGGAAAGTATCTACACAAGTTTGGAAGGATCACAAGTGAATATTCGCTTACCTACATCGGCGGAAATATCCAACGGTGTCATTTAAAGTGAAGGCTATTTTAAGACCGATTAATGCAATAATTGGGGTGGACATTATTAGATTCTCGTAGCACATTATTTAAGAGTCATTTTCATTTGTGATCCATCTATTAGCTAGTAGTTGTTCCATAAAAGGATCAACGTGATAGTCTAGCATTTTAGTGTTTTGAGTGAAACCCGTGAGGGGTTGTTTTAATCCATTTTGTACACAATCTCGTGAAAGATTGTAAGTTGAAGTCGTGGGTAGCTAGAGGGAGTCTAGTGTCATGGTTGTGAGGGGATCTCATAGCTTTCGTTTAGTGAAAGAGTTTGTGAAGAAGAACGGGTAGCATAAGGAGGGAGTCCTGTATGTGTAATATCCTAAATACACTTCATGAAGGAGTAGCAAACGGATCTTCAAATTTGAGCAAAGTCCCCAGAGTAGGTTGATTAACCAAACTGAGTTACCAATCTTGTGCGTATTTTAACTGCTTTCTATTGTTCTTACGTCTGTTCCTAACATATCGTAGAACACTTGTGTGCAGTTTACGTAAATCACACTTAGCACGGATTGTTGTTTTTTCAATGTAGCAGCGTGCAATCTCATAAGGCTTGACCCACATATCATAGGCCAACCTTTGCTCTTCGCTAGAATTCTCATCTGGTTTCTGAGGACATTTCTCTTCAAGTACGAATTTGTGTCCTTCAGCAGTTAGGACGAGGTTGAGGTTATGAATCCAGTCATTGTAATTTTCACCGATTAACTTGTTTTCTTTGAGTATTGAGGACAGATTTGAGAGTGCCATGATGATATAGAGTAACTGAAAAATAAACATGTAATACAGTCACAATCTTCAGGATAAACAGTATATAATCAAAAACCTCATAAAAATTATATACTTTTCCATTGACATTTTAAAAACATTTTCTATAAGCCATGATAGTGTGGATGTTTATAAAATTAATTTTTAAACATGTTATCAAACTTTTAATTTGCCTCCAGTTGAATTTCCTTACAACAAGCAAATTAATAGCCGAAAACCAACACGGTCATGTAATCTTCTATAAACCACGATAGTGTGGATGTTTATTAATAAATTACATCTAAGTGTGAACACCATCATCTTTGCCCTAAGAACCCAATTTCAAATTTAACTGCTCCAGATGGAGGAGTTAGTTAGTTCTAAGAGTGTTTTACGGCTATCTTTATAAAAAGTTTTAATCTCTAGAAAATTCTATTATATGACGCATCCGATATGGAGGAAGACCTATTATCAATGCGCATGCCCATCATTTCTCACTTAAACCAGATTAATGGAGATCGTATGAGATTTCTACATACTTTGGTATGAATCTCTCCCACTTAGTTATTTATGATTGATGTTTCATTTTATCCCATTATAAAAACATGCAAACATCACATAAAATGATAAACATACATTGCATGCTTCAAACAACATAATAAGAAATAATAAGCTAACTATCATGGCTTATAATCTCATGTTGATCAATTAGATAAAATTGGAAAGTCAGCTCCGAAACTTCGAACAGGGTCACTGTCCCCGTCACTGAGCCTCGCCGGAATCCCTAGCTCCAATTAGGGTTTCGGGATGTGAATCGGTGATACTTCCTTTCTCGAGTTGCACTACTTTCCTTCTTTGAGTTGATCTTCAAACTTTATTCAATATAGAATATCTATTCCTAAAATGAAAAATCTAATATATCTAGAATAAAATTAGAACTCAAAAACTTAGTGATTTTCGAAAATCACTACTAGGTCTAACAATTTTATTTCTATTACATTAAAAACAACATAAAATAAAATCTAGACCTAATTCATGGATTTTCTTATGGATTAAAATCACATAGCCAAGGCCCATCATACATTCAACATAAATTAAAACATATATCACATAATTAAGGAGCTATGATAGTTGATAAACCTGCAAACATGTTAGTCTATAATTCCAACAATCATAATTACATGATTAGCACAAAATAACATATGATATCCATACATGACATAATTTTTGAAATTATCATTTAATTAAATTAAATATTTCAAAATTACCTACAATGTATAATTTGGAAATTAAATAATTATGTACCAAATTAAATCGTGACATACTCGAAAATATCCTAAGAACAAATCTGGAAATTTGTTAAAATTATCCACCAAATTTATTACTTCATTTTCGATTAAATACTAATTAATTAATATTTGGAAATTTTGAGCAGTGTATTAGAATAATCAGCTAGTCAAGATAAACTAACTATCAGATTATTCTACGGTATACTAATGGTGGGTTCAGGACCATTTAAGTTGCGAGCCTTTTAATACATTGCAAGGAATTTGATGATATGATCTTTACCGTATGTTCACCCACATCATATCATCTACAATGCAAGTATATGGAACATGCAGATAAATATGACAATAAATAAATGCACACAGTGACTGCAATTAATATTCAATCTATATCGTCAAAAACATTATAGAACGTATATAAAGACAAGTCTTCTAGTATACAGGACTAACAATCTCCCACTTATACTCGAAGCATGTCTTTCAAGTATAAAAATAAAACTAGCTAACTCTCCAACTAACACTAAATCTCAAATGCGTTCCCGAGTCTGCATCTCACCCCCATTTTCTTCACATGACCATCGAATGTCTTAGTCGGTAAGCTCTTTGTGAATGGATCAGCTAAGTCATCCGATGCAATCTTGATCACTGCCACAGATAATTTCTCTCTATGTGTTTACTTGCCTTATGGGCTCTAGGTTCCTTTGAATTTGCCACTGCACCATAGTTATCAAAGTATATCGTGATGCTCTGAGGTAAATTAGGAACAACACTCAAGTCCAACAAGAAGTTTTGAAGCCAGATAACTTTCTTTGTAGCCTCAAAGAAAGCTACACATTCAGCTTTGCATTTTTGCTTGATGCTCATCCATGTAATGGCTCTGCATTCCAAGGTAAACACCTAGTTAGCAGTGAATCGCTCTAAGTTTCATGGGATTGGCATATTATCCTTTCCAGGTGATCTCGAATGATCTTGATGCCAAGGACGTGTCTAGCTTCTCTCAGATCCTTCATGTCGAACTGCTTGGACAACCACACCCTTATGTTTGATAAGATCTTCTTATTGATTCTAAAAAGCTAGATATCATCAAAATAAAGTACGAGAAAAGTCATCACGTTTCTGTCACTCGTTTTGTACACAGCTCTCATTCAGTCTTTCAATGAATCCATATGAATCGATAACCTGTCAAAATAGATGTTCCAAGACCGCAACACATGCTTAAGTCCATAGATGGATTTCTTAAGCTTACACACTAGGTGCTTTTAGCCTGCTTCATATGAATGTTTTCCTCAAGACTTCAATTCAAGAAAGCTATCTTGACATCCATCTGTTAAATGTCATAATCCAAATGAGCGACAATAGACGAGAGAATCCAGATCAACTTAAACATAACAACTGGTGAGAAGGTTTCCTCATAATGAATCCCTTCTTTCTGAGTATATCCTTTCACTACCAATCTAGCCTTGAAGGATTCAACCTTCCCACAAGATCCTCTCTTTCATTTGTAGGCCCACTTACATCCAACGAGTTTTACCCCATTAGGTGGTTCCAGAAGCTCTAAGACTTAATTGTGATCCATAGATCCAATCTTAGACTCCATTACAGTTTCCTAAGAATCTACATCTTTGTCTTAAACTACTTCCTCATAGGTCTCTGGATCTAATTCATTGAATCCTTCTGGGAAATTCGAAGATTCACCTAAACTAATGAATCTATTAGGTTGATGTACAACCATCCTACTATGATGAGGTATTTCACGTAGTTCTATTACACATTACACTGTTATTGGTGGTACCTCTTATTGTACAGATGGTGTAGGATTTGAATTCCCTCCTAGAAGTTCCTCAAGAACAATCTCGCTCCTGGGCTTGTGATTCATCACATAGTCTTCTTCTAAGACTCGGGCATTAGTGCTCACAATGACTTTTTGATCCTTAAGACTATAAAATAAATCACATTTCGTTCACCTTAGATACCTAAAAAATAGCCTAACATCAGTACGTGGCGCCAAATTATCAAATTCTTTGTCGAAAACGTGTCCTGGGCTACTCCAAATCCGAATGTGACCTAAACTGGGCTTTCGACCGGTCCAAAGTTCTACGGGTGTAGAAGGAACTGATTTTGATAGAACCAAGTTAAAAAAGTAAGCTGCTGTTTGTAGGGTAAATCCCCGGAATGAAATAGGCAACTCTGAATAGCTCATCATTGATCTAACCATCTCTAATAATGTTCTGTTCTTTCATTCTGCTACACCGTTCTGCTGTGGTGTGCCAGACGCAATTAACTGGGATGTAATATCATTCTCTGCTAAGTAGTCCCTAAATTTTCCTGAGAGGTACTCACTAGTACAATCAGAATGCAATGATTTGATAGTTTTACCTGTTCATTTCTTCGCTTTTGCCCTAAATTCTTTGCAAGTCTTAAAGCATTCAGACTTGCAACGTAACAAGTATATGTATCCATACCTTGAGCTTGAACTGACATAGAGCCACACAAGTCAGAGTGAATAAAATCTAATACATCTTCAAATATATTCCCTTTAGATTTAAACGGACGCTTATGTTGGGGTTTTTTCGAATTGAACCACAACATGATGTACTTTGTTGCTCATTAATCCTAGCTCATGTATGTCATAATTTTATGAGTTTATGTAAATAATTAATCCACTGAATTAGCATGCAAGTTCAGTTTTCGATTCTACTAAAACTGGAAATATAGAAACTAAAAACTAACTTATAAATTCATGTTGGGTTGAGGACATGATTAAAGGTGTAATCTTTTTGTTGTTGAAGGTATGATCGGCGCCTACAATGCTTGCAATTCTACTTCTCGATCTTCTGCTATATTCCCGGACCGCATCTAGATATAGGGTGGGCTGTATACTACTAAACATATGTGAATACTATGGAGATCAAGAGAGCACAAAAGAGGGGTTGATTTTAAGTGCCCTAATTCCATCCCCCTCCTCTATATTTATAGAGAGGTGGGCGACAATTAGGTCTCCAAACCCTACTGGGTTTGGGCCTCTCACTCTTGTTCCATCCCCAGTCCACTAAGATCATATTGGGCTACAACATGAATCTAGAAGAATATTAAATTAGCCTGCTAATTTATTTAATTTTCAATATCCACAACTTAAGATATAATTATATAAATTAAGTATTATTTTGATTCCACTAAAGAAATAATACTGACCTACCAATTTAATACATATTTGCGAATATGATTTCTCCTTTAGTCTAACCATTTTCCATGTTTAAGACAGTTATAATTAATTAATATCTTATTCCTTGAGTAGTGTCACACAAACTTTATCATGAAAGGAATAAATTCCACATGCAGGGTTTCACATTAACTTTGTGTTTCTTCAAGGGGAAATCATCAACCTGGCTCACCAGGATACAGTGGCCATACATATTGCATGACCCATAACATATGTAAATGGTACTGCCCAAGATATCAAGGTTGTTGATCCTATCTAAGAATCCTACTCATTGATAAGTTAAAGTAATAACATAACATATATATGTCCGCCAATATATATTGGTTAAGAATCCGAACTCTGTGGATAATTATCTCTCACTTAAGGTCAGAATAGAGAACAGTATCCTATTGTGATCCCCCTCAATACACAAACCAATGTACTAGAATAATCAGCTAGTCAAGAGAAACTAACTATCTGTGATACCCCGACCCTTTTTGCTAAATTATAAATTATAATTTTGGAAAATGAAGTTGAATTAATATTGTTTGAATATTAATTATGATGGTATGTTCGTATTTTATGCCATTGTTTTGTGCAGGTTGTCTTACTCGAGCCGATATGTCATAGCACAGTGGTATTATACTAAGTGTATAATACATGTTAACATTTAATATTAAAAATTGTCGAGTTATATGATAACGAATGAGTGTGTTTATATTTAATTTTTTTTTCCATACCTTGAACACCCTAACACTGAGTTGATCGGGGGTCTCACTGGGGGGTTCAGGGGGCGAAGTACTCCGATGGGGGCTAGGGGGCAACGCCCCTTGATTTTTCGGTAAGTATTAAAAGTGTTTTGAAAATCTAAGTCATGTTAAATGGAGTTGGAAATGTCTGGGAGTCGAGATAGATAAGGGAGTTGATTTGGGCACGCCGTGAGCCCGCGGAGTGGTGCGCGCCCACGGGGTGTTGCGCGCCCGCGAGGCGGCGTGGTCGCGGTGGAGTTTAGCCGAGAGCTCTCATGCGCGGTGGCAGGGAGACGTGCGGTCGCGCGGGCTGGACGACTTTTCTATCCGGATTTCTACCTATTAATACCACACTTATTCATTTCATCTTCATTTCTCTTCTCTTGTTGGGCGATTTTTCCTCCATTTCTCTCTACAAATTCTTCAACTTTTGGAGTGTATTCTACCATCATCATCCATCAACTAAGGTAACTTCATACCTCTTCTTCTTGTTGATTAAGCACTATTTTCATGTTAATTTGAATCTAGGGTTCATACCCAAAAATTAGGGTTTTCGATTTTATTGATCCTCTTGCCTTGATATCTTGAACATATGGTTTATTTACCTCCTTGAAGCTACATGTGAAGGTATATCGAATTCTTATGGTTCATTGTTGCTAGAGTTGAGATTTTTGCCCTAATTTCCCCTTGTTTTGTTGTTGTTTGGTTGGAAGTGTTGTGATGCCTTTATGGAGTTGATTTTCATGTATGTTAGAGCCCTAGGATGAAGGTATTTGTATTTGAAATATTGGGATTTAAAGGATTTAAATTGAGTCATGATCATGTGGTTTAAATAAGTGCACGTAACGTGCTCGATTAAATGTTTCAAAGAGTTTTAATGTGTATTTTGAGTCCAAAATCATAGTATGAGCTTGTATATCCATGGTTGTGTATGTGGATATGTGATGTGACCCGGGACTAAATGACACCACGAGACACAAAAGACGCGGAAGCTAGGAAAGAAACTACGTCGATTACGAAAGGATTCTATACTCGAAAACTAGACGACTTGGACTCAACTAAAATACCTAGATAAATGACACACAAATAAACACAAATCCAAATAACAAAGGGCGGATGTGGACGGTATTATGGAAGGATTGATTGATGATGATCGGTGATGATGTTTTGGCCAGAAAGGCCAGAGTAGATAGGGTATGATAGGTTAGAAATGAACTTACGGATTAAACGAGACGAAGACGATCTTGATCACGATAGGGGCTGGACTTGAATCGTACGTTGATGACGGATGATTGGCATCGTGGATGGCTGTATGGATGGTGATAAAATGATGTGAATTACAACCCGAAAGTTGCCTTGAATCTCGAACGTACACAAGGCCAAATTCTTTAAGTTGTTCTTCGATAGCGAGTTTCCGACGATCCCTCGAACGTGCACGGTGAATTCCCTTTGTAAAACTTAGAGGTGCTAATTCTAAGAGTATGAATTTAATTATCTAAACTCACAAAGATCAAAAGGGTTGAGACGATATTGAAAGAAAAGGCTTAATTAATCAAATATAGTCTGAATAACAATGAAATATGGATCCACTATTTATAATAGTTGGATCGAATTCCTAAGGCCTAAGGGACGAAAATAATACTCCTAATTAGACTAGAATTGGACTTTGACTACTTCCTAAACTAGAATTCTATTTAAGGTAGATTTTGTAGATCTTGCCTTATCTAAAAATCTAGTCAAATCCCTATCTAAAATAACCGAAAATCCTAATTTAAAAATCTGCAAAAATTCGTCCAAAATAAAATAAATAAAATATTATAGTCTAATAAATCAATCTCCTTAATTGGATCATCAAGGGCCGAATTATTTTGGGCTTTTCCACCATGCATGCTTAACTTGGGCTAAATAGCAAGTATACACATGAAACCCAACAAAAGCACACAGACGCCTCCTTCTTCATGTATTGCACTTCACATCTTGATCTCCATCTTCCAATGTCAACAATGTCATCATCTTCAAGCTTCCTTGCACTCCGTCTTCAACTTCGAACTTCTTGCGAATTACAGCTTGCAAATATTCTTGCAACTTCTTAGCTCGTAGTCTTGTGACGGGTCCTTTGAATTGCAGCTCTTCATTGACTTCCTCATTGCTATGGATGTCCTCATCATTCCCCCCCTGCTGAAGAGAATTCGTCCTCGAATTTGAAGTCTCATCTTGGTCGAACTCATCTGCAGAAAAAGGAGACAAATCAGCAACATTAAACGTAGAAGAACACTTGTACTCACTAGGGAGATCAATGCGGTATGCATTATCATTAACACGGCTCAAAACAGTGAATGGGCCATCTCCACGGGGCGACAACTTTGACTTACTCAAGTTAGGGAATCAGCCTGGACTAAGGTGAATCCAAACTCGATCTCCGGGTTGGAATATCACACGCTTGCGCCTCGTGTTGCGTGCGGCGGCTGTTTGAGCGCCTTTGTGCTCGATCCGGGCACGAACCTTCTCATGCATCTCTCGAATAAAATCAGCTCTCTTCATACCTTTAACACTTGTTAGATGCTCAACGGGTAAAGGAATCAAATCAGTAGGAGTTAACGGATTAAATCCATAAACTACCTCAAATGGAGACATGTTAGTAGAAGAATGAATAACACGATTATAAGCAAATTCAGCATATGGTAAACACTCTTCCCATGACTTCAAATTGTTCTTAATTAAAGACCTAACTAAAGCTCGTAATGTATGATTCACAACCTCAGTTTGACCATCGGCTTGTGGATGACATGCAGTAGAAAACAATAACTTAGTACCTAATTTTCCCCACAAAACACGCCAGAAATGTCCTAAAAACTTAGAATCCCTATCACTAACAATAGTACAAGGAATTCCATGCAATCTAACAACATGCACAAAGAACAAGTTGGCAATATGAACAGCATCATCGGTTTTTCTACATGCAATGAAATGAGCCATTTTAGAGAACCGATCAACTACAACAAACACCGAATCTTTACCCGACCTAGACCTAGGCAATCCTAAGATGAAATCCATAGATATGTCGATCCAAGGAGCTGTGGGGGCAGGTAACGGCGTGTACAATCCAAACGGGTGTGAAGTGGACTTGGCTTGACGACAAGTAATGCAACGACTACACACATTCTCTACATCGCTACGCATATGCGGCCAATAAAAGTGTTCATGCAGCAAGTTCAATGTCTTATGTACACCAAAGTGACCCATTAAACCTCCCGCATGCGATTCTAACACAAGTAGCTCACGCATAGAACAAATAGGAATGCATAACTTAGACTCCTTAAACAAAAACCCATCATGCACATAATATCCATCAATAGCTCTAGATTTCGACACACATGAGGCATATATGGGGCTGAAATAGGCGTCCTCAACATATAGAGACTTAATGGACTCGAAACCAAGCATTTTAGCATGCATTAAGTTCAGAAGTGCGTACCTTCGAGATAACGCGTCCGCGACGACGTTCTCTTCACCTTTCTTGTACTTGATCACATATGGGAAGGACTCGATAAATTCCACCCATCTTGCATGTCTCTTGTTCAGATTTTGCTGTCCTTTAAGGTGCTTTAAACTCTTGTGGTCCGTGTGAATCACGAACTCCTTGGGCCAAAGATAGTGCTGCCATGTATCCAATGCACGCTTCAAAGCATAAAGCTCTTTGTCGTACGTCGAATACCTCAAACTGGCGCCACTAAGCTTCTCACTGAAGTAGGCGATGGGCCTGCGATCCTGCATCAAAACTGCACCAATACTTATGCCCGAAGCATCACACTCGATCTCAAAAGTCTTAGTAAAATCAGGTAAACGAAGAACAGGAGCAGAACATAACAAAGATTTCAAAGTAGTAAATGCAAGCTCTTGTTGTTTACCCCACTCAAATTTCCGATCCTTCTTACTTAGCTCAGTAAGAGGGGCAGCTATACTAGAAAAATCACGCACAAAATGTCGGTAAAAACCGGCGAGTCCATGAAAGGACCGAACTTCCGAAGCATTTTTCAGGGTTGGCCATTCCTCAATCGCCTTGATTTTGGAACGGTCTACCTCAATACCACGAAAACTGACGACAAAGCCTAGAAAAATGACTTCATCTATGCAAAAGGAACACTTAGACAAATTTCCATACAACTTTGCATCACGCAAGAGCATAAAAACACGCCTAAGGTGATCTAGGTGTGCCTGTGCACTGTGACTGTAAATCAAGATATCATCAAAGTAAACAACCACAAATTTACCAATCACATCACGCAAAACATGGTTCATTAACCTCATAAACGTGCTCGGTGCATTAGTGAGACCAAATGGCATAACTAACCACTCATATAGACCATGCTTTGTTTTAAACGCAGTTTTCCATTCATCCCCTTCATGCATTCTAACTTGAAAATAACCAGATCTTAAATCTATCTTAGAAAACACATTAGAACCACTTAATTCATCTAGCATATCATCAAGTCTAGGGATAGGAAATCTGTACTTAACCGTTATTTTGTTGATGGCGCGGCAATCCATGCACATCCTCCATTCGTTGTTCTTCTTTGGCACTAGGATGACTGGGACTGCACAAGGGCTCATCGACTCACGGATTTGCTTCTTCTCTTGCAACTCCTTCACTTGACGGTCGATTTCCTTCATCTCCTCGGGGGACATGCGGTACGCCGGTCTGTTGGGTAAGACTGCGCTGGGTACGAAGTCGATCAGGTGCTCGATCCCACGAACTGGAGGTAATCCACTTGGAATCTCTTCCGAGAACACGTCCGCGAACTCCTCCATAAGGGGCTGCACATCACAAGGCAAAGAAACACCATTAGTAGCATTGTCCTTATAAGACAAAAGAACGAAAGGTAAACCTGTTTTTAGTGCTTTCTCTACGCCTTTAACTGAGATGAACAAAGACCGATTTTGTTCAACTTTAGGGGCGGATCCGGATGATTTGCCACGAACTAAGGCTTCATTGGAAGCCTTCGAAGGGGCTGTATTGGCCGAGTGTGAAGAACTCGGCGGTGAACATTCGGCCGAAACTTGGCCGTTCACGGCGGCGGTCCGGGCGGCGACTGCGGCTTGCTTTGCCCGTTCTTGCTTAAATCTCTCTTGCATCCTTTCTTGATCCTCTGCAACAGCTTTAGGAGCGAGTGGCTTGAGCACAATAGTTCGGCCATCCATGGTGATCGAATAAGTGTTGGCCAAACCATCGTGAACTGCTTTTCTGTCGAATTACCACGTTCTTCCTAAAAGAATGTGGGCTGCCTCCATAGGGATAACATCACAAAGAACAGTGTCAGAATAACGACCTTTAGTGAATGAAATGCGTACCTGACCTGTTACTCTGATTGAACCGCGATCAGTAAGCCATTGCAGCTTGTATGGCTTTGGATGCTTTGTAGTGGTAAGGGCGAGTTTATCAACGGCGTATTGACTGATTGCGTTGATTACACTCCCACTGTCTATGATCATCGCACAAGTCTGATCCTTTATCGCAACGCGCGTGTAGAATATGTTCTCACGCTGTGATTGCTCTTCGTCTTCTCGATTAATGTTCAGACTGCGAATGGACACTAGACTGACATGAGGCAATTCGGCCTCTTCATCCTCCTCGTCGACTTCAGGAACTTCGACGGCACTAGGGGCGACGTCCTGGGGCTCTTCTTCGTCTTCACTGGCTGATTCAAGCCCATTTTGTTCATTGAGAAACAAAACACGACGGTTCGGGCACTGATTCTGAAAATGGCCCCAACCTTGGCATTTATGACACTGGATGTCACGGGCTCGATTAGGGGCTGCATTCGGCATTGTATTGGACTGATTGGGCCGTTGGAATGGGGGCCTTGGGGTCGACGTCAGTGTAGACTCGGGTCTACGACTGGACTGCGGTGTAGAACGGTCGAAACGCCATTCAGGTGGTCCGGGCTGACCTCGGGGTCGTGTGGACTCAGAAGAAGGTGTAGAAGATGATGTGGAATGTGTACCTTTGTTCCAAGGTGATCTGGCGGCGATGGCATTATGGTGAGAACGGCGCCGGCCTTCTCTCAACTGCTTTTCCACAATCGATGCGTACTGCACCATCCTTTCTACACTGGTGAAGTCCTTCAACTCGACTTCACAAGCAATGTCGGGATTCATGCCTTCAATGTACCTAATGATGGTAGCATTTAAGGTCTCCTCCTTCCCGACTCGGTTCAAGGCTGTCTCCAACTCTTTGTGATACTCTTCAATCGAACGGGTGCTTTGCTTGATCCGGTTGAGCTTCTTTTCGAGCTCTCTCTCATAATGGACTGGAATGAAGCGTCCTCGCATCAATCCCTTCATTTCTTCCCATGTATCAATTGGCGGATTGTGATTTCTGTGCCTTCTTTCTTGATGCATCTCCCACCAAGTGGCTGCGTAGCCTCTGAACTCCAAACAGGCTAACTGCACCTTTTTGACTTCTGTGAAGTCGTAGTAGCAGTCAAAAATCTTCTCTACCTTATGTTCCCAATCAAGATAGATGTCGGGATCGTGAAGGCCTTTAATCTCCGGGATGCTCGTCTTGATGTTATTGAGCATGCGGTCTTCACCATAGTCATCACGCCTATGTCGGCGTCCGTGACTAGTATCAGCTGTATTCTCATCAAAATACTCCTCCTCGTGCTCATTTGGTCGCTGGTGCTGTCGAGCTTGACCACGAATAGGCTGTGTAATGGTTGGAGTAGTTTTAGTGCGTTCAAGGGCATGCACTAAATCATCAAGTTTGTCAGACAGGGCCTGATGCTGTCTCTGGAAGTGTTTTGAGAGTGCCTCAAAATGATACTTAGGATCCCATTGTGCGGGTGGATCCGAAGTAGACTCCATGGGGGCTTTGCACGGATCTTGGGATGGGTCCAAAGGTGGAGTGTCGGTTAGGGGAGTCAAAGATGACTCAGAACGGGTACCTTTCTTCATGAACCTACAAAACGAACAAACGTAAAAGAAAACAAGGAAGGACCTCACAATCTCACGTCACTCATCTATTTTCACTCTTGATTTTACCACTCGTGTATCACTCAATATATGGGTGCACAGTGTGTGAAAATCGTGTAGATATAGTAGGGAACTCGGCGGTCTTGTGTAGAGGAAAGGACGGGAATGCTATGTTCGGAACACGGATGAATTTGGAGTGTGTAGGAATGAGATACGGGTTGAGTATGTGTGGTGTAGGGGCTGTCAAAATTGATGTATGGAGTATAGGTGGTGGTCGAGTATAGTGGAGGGAGAAAAGGAAAGAGATAGATCAATTAATGAAGTTCCAAAAAGATTGGGAAATCCAAAAATAAATCTAGAAAAGATATGGAAAAAAATAGGATAGATAAGGAAAGAAAGAAAGGGATAAGGTAATAAGGGATTTGGATGTGTATCAATCTATGTGACACAATCTAAATACCTTAATTAGCCTAGACTCTAGAAGGAAAGAATCCAAAAAAATAAAAATAGAGATCTAAAGTAGTTACCAAAATCAAAACAAACTAAGAAGGAAAGTTCCTAAAAGAAAGGAAATCTAAAAGGAAATAACCAACTATAGATTTGTACCCAAAAGGAAGGTACCAAAATAAGATAGACACAAAAAGGAAACAATGAATTTACTTCTTTTTTTTCGGATTTTTTTTTTATCCGATTTTTATTTTTTTTTCGTTCTTTTCTCTTTTTTTTTGTACGATTTGTTTTTTTTTTTTAAATATGAACAATACGGAAAATAAAGTACAACTCGATAAAACTCAAAACAAAATAAACGGGACAAATAAACGAGTATGGAACCAGGAACGATATAAACCGACCTGGCTCTGATACCAATTTATGATGTGACCCGGGACTAAATGACACCACGAGACACAAAAGACGCGGAAGCTAGGAAAGAAACTATGTCGATTACGAAAGGATTCTATACTCGAAAACTAGATGACTTGGACTCAACTAAAATACCTAGATAAATGACACACAAATAAACACAAATCCAAATAACAAAGGGCGGATGTGGACGGTATTATGGAAGGATTGATTGATGATGATCGGTGATGATGTTTTGGCCAGAAAGGCTAGAGTAGATAGGGTATGATAGGTTAGAAACGAACTTACGGATTAAACGAGACGAAGACGATCTCGATCACGATAGGGGCTGGACTTGAATCGTACATTGATGACGGATGATTGGCGTCGTGGATGGCTGTATGGATGGTGATAAAATGATGTGAATTACAACCCGAAAGTTGCCTTGAATCTCGAACGTACACAAGGCCAAATTCTTTAAGTTGCTCTTCGATAGCGAGTTTCCGACGATCCCTCGAACGTGGACGGTGAATTCCCTTTGTAAAACTTAGAGGTGCTAATTCTAAGAGTATGAATTTAATTATCTAAACTCACAAAGATCAAAAGGGTTGAGACGATATTGAAAGCAAAGGCTTAATTTATCAAATATAGTCTGAATAACAATGAAATATGGATCCACTATTTATAATAGTTGGATCGAATTCCTAAGGCCTAAGGGACGAAAATAATACTCCTAATTAGACTAGAATTGGACTTTGACTACTTCCTAAACTAGAATTCTATTTAAGGTAGATTTTTTAGATCTTGCCTTATCTAAAAATCTAGTCAAATCTCTATCTAAAATAACCGAAAATCCTAACTTAAAAATCTGCAAAAATTCGTCCAAAATAAAATAAATAAAATACTATAGTCTAATAAATCAATCCCCTTAATTGGATCATCAAGGGCCGAATTATTTTGGGCTTTTCCACCATGCATGCTTAACTTGGGCTGAATAGCAAGTATACACATCAAACCCAACAAAAGCACACACACGCCTCCTTCTTCATGTATTGCACTTCACATCTTGATCTCCATCTTCCAATGTCAACAATGTCATCATCTTCAAGCTTCCTTGCACTCCGTCTTCAACTTCGAACTTCTTGCGAATTACAGCTTGCAAATATTCTTGCAACTTCTTAGCTCGTAGTCTTGTGACGGGTCCTTTGAATTGCAGCTCTTCATTGATTTACTCATTGCTATGGATGTCCTCATCATTATGTTTGAAGACCTTAAAGCAAAGTATAGCATGAGTTTGGTCTAAATTATGATTTAATTGTATGACTCGACATCTAAAATGAAAAAAGGATTTAAAGGTGCTAGGCGACGTATTAGGGCTCGAAGAGGACAACTTGTGCACGGCAAAGGAGTATTTCAAGGTTAAAAGGATTCGAAAGTGTCTCTTAAGGTGAGGTAACTCTAAACTGTGAACACGTGTAAAGTTATAGTTATTGTTGTGCTTTGATTGTATAGATATGAAGGGTCTTCGGACCAGAGATAACAGAGATCCTTCGGGGTCGATAAAGAGACCCTTCGGGGTAGAACAGAGATCCTTCGGGATCAATAATAGACTCGTTAATGTCCTTCCTAGGGGATAATAAGCCTGCGAGCATCCCTATAGGGATAAAGACGTTCATTAACGGGGGCATTATGATGTTTGGACCCTACGGGATTGAGGCTAGTCTCCACAAAAGTAAAGAAGTATCCATATGTTATATTTTCACTTGTGCAATTGGCTATAACTGTTTACAGTATTCCCCACTGAGTATGTTGTTAAATACTCACCCCATTCATTCAATGAATTTTAGGTTGAGGAGTCGAGGCCCGAGTAGGAGCGTTGTGAACACAAGAGAACTCCACAAGCTTCTGTTTATCTTTTTGCATGCTCTTCTTTTGAAAATACTCATATTATTATTATTACATTGATCATTCTTTTTGCTTTATGATCAATGATTATTGGGGATGGGAATAACCCGATCTTTTGCAGGTACGCTATGTCAACTTAACATATTATGTATGTGTTTTAAAGGCGGGTCGTTTGACCTAGGAGCCTATGATGTAAATTATATGTCAATGAACCCCTATGCTGTGTATGTTAATTTAGGGTGTTAGACGAGCGGGTTGAGTAAGACCTATGAGCCCGATAGGTTAGATGATTGTATGCTTTTGTGGATGGGCTTACACGATGCTTCTACTTAAAACCATGTTATGTGACATAATAGATACGATAGATTGCATGCTTTAATTGCGAAAAATTCATATTGAAAATTGTGATGTCTTACCTTATTATGCTAATATCATGCTTTTGAACTTAACTTCCGCTCATATTACAATAAGCACACAAAAATAATTAAGTAAATTGTATGTTAAGTGACGTAGCCAAACAGAGTGATTTGGGGCGTTACACTATCAGATTATTCTATAGTGTATCGATGGTGGGTTCGAGACCATCTAAGTCGTGAGCATTTTAATACATTATAAGGAATCCGATGGTATAATCTTTACCATGTGTATACCCACACTATATCATCTACAATGCAAGTATATGGAACTGACAGATAAATATAATAATAAATAAATGCACATAGTGACTACAGTAATTATTCAATCTATATCATCAAATAAAACATTATAAAATGTAAACAAAGACAAGTCTTCTAGTATACAAAACTAAAAATCTCGCACTTATACTCGAAACATGTCTTCCAAGCATAAAACAAAACCAGCATAAACTTTCCAACTAACACTAAATCTTAAATGCATTCCCGAGTCTGGATCTCACCCCCATTTTCTCCACGTGACCATCGAAGGTCTTAGTCAGTAGGCTCTTCATGAATGGATCAGCCAAGTTGTCCTTCGATGCAATCTTGACCACTACCACATCTCTTTTCTTAATGATCTCTCGTATAAGATGGTACTTCATTTCTATGGGTTTACTTACCTTATGGGCTCTGGGTTCCTTCGAATTTTCCGCTGCACCATAGTTATCATAGTATATCGAGATGCTCTTAGGCAAATCAGGAACCACGCTCAAGTCCAACAAGAAGCTCCTTTGCAACCTTAGAGGCAGCTACATATTCAACTTCAATAGTGGAGTCAGCCATGAATTTTTTCTTGAAGCTCCTCCATGCAATGGCTCCGCCTCCCAAGATAAACACATAGCTTGAGGTAATTTACTCTGATCTTTATCGTATTGAAAATCTGAGTCCGTATAATCCAAAGGCATGAGACTATCAGCACAGTATACCAACATATAATCTTGAGTCCTTTTCAGGTACTTGAGTTCTTTACTGCAGTGCAGTGTCTTTGTCCAGGGTTAGACTGATATCTGCTTACCATACCAATAACACAGCAAATATCAGGTATAGTGTATAGCATAGCATACATGAGGTTTTCCACAACCGAAGCATATGGAATCCACTTCATCTCATCTATCTCAAACTGTGTTTGGGGACACATTTCCTTAGATAGATAAATTATATGCCTGAAAGGTATAAAAACTTTCTTGGAATGTTGAATGTTAAACCTAGCTACCACTGTATCGATATAAGTCAACTGAGATAAGCACATCATCCTTTTCTGGCAATCTTGAATGATCTTGATGCCAAAGATATGTCCCACTTCTCCAGATGCTTCATCCTTATGTTTGATAAGACCTTATTATTTCCAATAAGGAAGATATCATCAACATAAAGTATGAGGAAAGCCACCACATTTTCGACACTCTTTTTGTACACACAACTCTCATTCAGGCTTTACACGAATCCATGTGACTGGATAACCTCGTCAAACTGGATGTTCCAAGAACGCATCACCTGCTTAAGTCCGTAGATAGATTTCTTAAGCTTGTACACTAGGTGCTCTTGGCCTTTAGCATTGAATCTTTCTGGTTGCTTTATGTGGATCTTATCTTCAAGACTTCCATTTAGGAAAGCTATCTTGACATCTATCTGCTAAATCTCATAATCCAAATGAGCGACAATAGACAAGAGAATCCTAATTGACTTGAGCATGGCAACTGGCGAGAAGGTTTCCTCAGAATCAATCCCTTATTTCTGAGTATACCCTTTCGCCACCAATCTAGCCTTGAAAGTTTCAACCTTCCCATCAGATCCTCTCTTTCTTTTGTAAGACCCACTTATATCAAATGGGTTTTGCCTCATTAGGTGTTTCCTTAAGCTCTCATACTTGATTGTGATCCAAAGATCCAATCTCAAACTCCATTGCAGATTTTCAAGAATCTGCATCTTTCTCTTCAACTATTTCACGTAGGTCTTGGGATCCAATTCATTCAGTTTTTCTGAGAAATCTGAAGATTCGCCCAAATCAATGAATCTTTCAGGTTGGCGTATAACCCTTCCACTGTGTTGAGACATCTCACATACTTCTGTGACACGTTGTGCAGTTATTGGTGGTATCTCTTCTTGTACAAATGGTGTAGGATTCAAATTCCCTCCTTGAAGCTCCTCAACAATGATCACACTTATAAGTTTGTGATTTATTAGATAGTCTTCTTCTAAAAATATGGCATTAGTGCTCACAATGACCTTCTAATCCTTAGTACTATAAAGTAAACCACCTCTCATTCCTTTTGGATACCTAATGAACAGTCTTACTTCCGTACATGGTGCCAACAACTTCCTTATCCAGCACGTGTGCTGGGCAATCCCAAATCTGAACATGACATAGATTGGGCTTTCTTCCAGTCTATAGTTCTAAGAGTGTACAGAGAACGGACTTTGAAAAAGGAACCATGTTAAGGATGTAAGTACACACCCCGTGTGATTGATATTTGACTGCAAACATTCACTGAAAAGATCACAAACATTGTATAAAGTTCACAATAATGTTTAAGAACGTTACAGTTAACTTAATGTAATTTACATAATGTAAAGCACACAACAGATTGGTAACCCTGTTTGATCAACTGATCTACATCAAGGGAACTTGTTAAGTCTGTGGAAAATAATTCACTACTTTGGTGTCACGTTTACTTAGGATCTTACATGCAACTGATCTCTCATCACTCGAAACCCTTTCTACCCGTACACTTTCTTTTGTTGAATTAAATCATGAGATTCCCTCACGACCTAGATATCTAACCCATCTAGTTCCCACATGAAATCTCTCCTAAGACTCCTTTTGATAGTGTATGAAAAGTGTTTCGATACACAATGACTAGAATACTAAACTCTAGTCTAAACTCATAACCGAAACTAAGTGGCTGAAAACAGTTAGAGCTCTTTAAATATTCAGTGTAATTATTCTATTCGGTGTCCTCTAACATGTCTGTATCCTAGGCTTATTTATAGATGAGTAATACAGTCTTACCAAGGGAACAAATGTCCTAATTCTAATCTAAAATAAATAAGGAAATTTTCCTTATTGGAACCGAGACCTATTACAATCCAAGTTAGGATTTCTTCCATCTTTAGAACTCTACCTTTGTCTTCAATCTCGTACTCCTTAACCTGGATAAGGCATCTTCTAGAATGATCTTTGATCCTCTTGGTGGGAAACCTCGAACGGCTACATCGATCTTGGAAGAACAATCTGGACAAAGGATGTTCATGCAAACGTTCACGAACATTGCAATGAACATTGTTGATCTTAAACCTTCACTTCAGGTAGCACAGTGGGATGTCTTGTATGTTCACAGATTGACTTCTGGCTATCACTCAAGCTAGCTGGTAGTACTCAGAATGTTGAACAATCTTGGTTGTGGCATGATGCACAATAGTCTTCATCTTCAGCTCAATCCAAGCTCCTTGTATGAGCTATCTTCAGGAAGTTAAGATCAGATTCATGTACATCTATACGAACTTTGTCCAAAACATTAGTCATGTACTTGGAAAAACTAAATACTCACATGATTATTAAATGCCATACATATGAATGACAAATAATCACTATAATAGGTGCACTTGATAAACATGACATAGTGTACAGCATGATACTAGTGATCCACGTTGACTGTGTCTCTTCGATTGGTGTCAAGCACAACACTAACAAAGGCTATAAGCTGCAGTTTCTAGGTTATATCCCTAAAATGAAATGGGCAATTCAGAATAGCTCATCATCGATCTAACCATCTCTAATAATATTTCGTTCCTTCTCTCCGCTACACCGTTCTGTTGTGGAGTGCCAGACGCAGTCAACTAGGATGTAATCCTATTCTCTGCCAAGTAGTCCTTAAATTTACCTCAGAGGTACTCACCACCATGATCAGAACATAGTGATTTGATACTTTTACATGTTTGTTTCTCCGATTCCGCTCTAAATTCTTTGAATGTCTCAAAGCATTCGAACTTATGACATAACATGTATATGTATCCATACCTTGAGTAATCATCAATGAACGTGATGAAATACTCGTACCCTCCCCAAGCTTGAACTGACATAGGGCCACATAAGTCAGATTAAATCAAATCTAGTACCTCTTCATATCTATTCTCTTTAGACTTAAAATGGCGCTTAGTCATTTTACCTTCCAAACATGATTCACACAAAGAAACATTTCCAAGATCAATGAAGACAGTGGTCCATTGTTTATGAACCTTTCTATTCTTTTAATGTTAATATGATTGAGACTAAGATGCTAAAGATAGGTTTGATTCAATTATGAAGATTCTTTTCTTTTATTAAGGTTTGTGATCGATGTATTCAGTAATGCGTTTGTGAATGCATATGATTAAATATATAAAGATGTCCATCCAATATGCTAGAACAAATAAAATATTTACAACTTGTGATAACGACCTTGCTATTAAAAAAACAGAATATCCATTTAAAAATAATTTAGAAACTAAAATAAGGTTTAGCCTAAAATTCGATAAATAAAGACAATCTTTTAAAATCAAAATTCTATCACTACTGAAAGGTAAAGTAACGTCTCCCACTGTAATAGCTGCCACTTTCGTAGCATTGCCCATATAGACAGTAATCTCATCTTCACTCAACTACCCTTTTACTAGGAACCCTTGCAAAGACATGCAAACATGATCAGTAGCTCTAGTATCGACTACCCAAGACCGGCTAGAACAAGTAGCTAAACATGTTTCTATAATGAGAGAGTGAGATGTACCATTCTTCTTTTTGTTGGGATACGTACACATCCAGTGTCCTTGCTGATCGCACTTGAAGCACTTTTTCTTGTACTTAAAGTCCTCTGGAGAAATCTTAGCCTTGGCTTTCTTTGGCTTAGTTGCCATATTTGTAGCCTTCTAAGGTACATTTCTCTTTCTCTTGGTCCTCGAAGAAGACGCCTTGTTTTCAGCTATGTGTGCCTCCGAGTTCACTTTCTGAAAGCTCGGCTGCCTGAAGATCCATGAGTAGTTCTGATAAAGTAACATCTTTCTTTATCATGTTGAAGTTCAGCCTAAACTGCTTAAACTTTAATGGTAGACTGTGAAACATGATGTTAATTTGAGATTCAGCATCCAAATCACCACCTAGGGTTTCAATCTCCGGTAAGAAGGCCATCATCTGGAAAACACGATCCCTTATTGGAGTGAAATCTGACATCTTCGTGTTCAGCAGATTTTTCATCACCAAATGCCATGTTGAGCAGTTCTGGTATCTAAAGATATCCTTGAGCTTGAATGTTATGTTATAAGAGATTTTCATAGACCGATGTTGATGTTGAAACACATTTGACATAGAAGCCAAAATGTAGTAGCGCGCCATCTCATCAACTCTAACCCACTTATCATAAGCCACTCTCTGCGCTTCACTAGAATTCTCATCTGGCTTTAGAGGGCATTCATCCTCAAGTACAAATTTTGAACCTTCATTAGTTAGGACAAGGTTCAAGTTTCGAATCCAGTCATTATTGTTTTCACTGATTACTTTGTTTTCTTTAAGAATAGAGGACAAGTAGGAGAGTGCCATGATGATATAGAAATAACTGAAAAGTAAAAATACAGTGCAGTCACAACCTTTAGGATAAACACTGATAAGTCCATTTATTTCGTGTTTTTACGGGCATTTTATTCGTTATAAATGTCCTTTTTAGTGTGTTTTGAGTCTAAAAGAACCAAGTTTGGCATCAAGGGCACTTCAGGAGGTTGAGTTTGGCGAAAGAAGCATTTTGCCTAGCATTTCAAGCATAATCCCAGCCAGGAAATAAATTAGAGGCACATGGAACTTCTTCAGCATTCATCCTACATTCGGGAAGTAGAATGGGCATATCAGATATGCATGTAGCTGACTGTATGATGTCGTGCCCACATTGCTTGTACAGAATCGACCACAGGCTTGAAATGGACACATGCAGGAAAATCAGAATTTAGTTAGAATGAAGGAGGCGTGAAGTATAGATGCAGATCCGATGAGAGTTGGTGCTAAACTGGACTCCTAGGAGGCGTGGAAATTAAGAGATAAACTTAATCCCTAAAACATAGGGATTTGATCAATGAACTGGATAATGTTTATCCAGTCAGTTGCAATGGGCACGCCAATCCCGGAAGCCAGCTGAAGGCCCCTGCCTGTGGGGAAAATTCAAATTCGAAAATGTATCTATTTAAACTTGTTTTATTTTCTAGAAATGTAAGCTTTGGAGGCCGAAACACTGCTACAATTGACTCTAAGTTCTTATTTATTTTTGCACGCTGCCAAGGCAGCAAAACAATCCAATAGGCCTTATGCCATTATGAAGTAGGATTTCTTTATGTTCTCAACATTAGTGTTGAGTATTTTTTCCTCGTTTAATTCAGTAGGTTTTCATTTTAAATTATGTCTTTTATTTCTGCAATTTTAGTTTTATCTAGCATGCTTGGCTAGATCTTTAATTCCGGTGTTTGAACAATAGAAATGGATTAAGTATAAATCTGGACTCGTGAGGCTGAAATGGGCATATTAATACATGATACGTTTCTGTCGATTCTTGAACCTGTTCCACGTGAGTGTGTGTCTGAAATGCCCAATGTGGCTGATCACTCGTTAGACATAGAGGGCACACCACTATTAATTGAATTGATGAATGGTGACTGTATGTTAGTTCATATAGTAATAAGGGGATTGATGGGTTATTGTGGGCACACGAGGAATTGGTAAACACAATAAACTAGGGTTCGTCTAGGGCACACTGCTGTCTATTCATTAACATCTCTTTGGGGAACCAAGGGGTGGGTGATAGGTTAGGAGTTTACTTGACGAAGAATCGCTTTTAAACCTAACATGTAAGGATGAATAAGGAGACGCAGAGAGGAATTCGGTCTCCATAACTGGGTGACTTAACATGCATGAAAATTGGTGTGTCCGTGATCGAGTAATTTTATATTTTGAACCAAATTCTAGTTCAAATATCGGAACCTTTATTATTTAATATTTTCTTTAGTGTTATTTTGCAGATTTATTTTCAGTTAATGTGACAACACAACTAACCCCTTTTATGATTGGTTACTCGAAGGTGAGATCACAACAGCTTTCTGTGGGATCGGCCCGTACTCATGAGCTAGCTACGCTCGCTGTGGGCGCAGGAGTTACAAATTCATTTTTAGTACGAAACGACCGCGTGTCAACACATATAATCGAAAAACCTCAAAATAATTATATGTATATCCATCGATATTTTAAAAACATTTCTTATAAGACACGTTAGGTAGACGTTTATAAAATTCATTTTTAAACAGGTTATTTAATGTTTAAGTTACCTCCAATCAAATTCCCTTATGACAAGTTAATTAATAGTCGGAAATCATTCTAATTAATAAGCCACGTTAGGTGGATGTTTATTAATAAATTATACATAAGTGTGAAAACCATTATCTTCACCCCAAGGACACTGGTTTGAATTCACTGCTCCATTTAGTGAAGTAAATTTATTCTAACAGTGTCCTACAATTATCTATTAAGAGGTTCAATTTCTACAGATTCCAGTGATATGACACATCCGATGGGAGAAAGACCTATTGTCAACGCACATGCCCGACACATCTCAATTAAACCAGATTAATGGAGACTGTTTGAGATTTCTACATACTTTGGTATGTATCTCCCACTTAGTTATTTAAGTATAAGGTTTCATTTTTATCTTATTTCAAAACATGCATACATCACATAAAATGATAAACATCTATTGCACGCTAAATAACACAATAAGAATAATAATTAAAACTGACTACTATGACCTATATCTCATGTTGCTTCATCAGATAAACTTAGACAGACAGCTCCGAAATACTGGACATTTATGGCCGCCGATCACCACATGTGTCTCGTCAAAACTCTAGCTCTAATTAGGGTTTTGAGATGTGATCGGGATGTCATTCCTTTACATGGCTGCTCCTCATTCCTTCTTTGAGTCGATTTCCTATCCTTATTCAATATAGAATATCTATTGCAAAAGGAAAATTCTAATATATCTAGAATAACAAGGAAATAAAAATACAACTCAATCCACATGCCCGACACATCTCAATTAAACCAGATTAATGGAGACTGCTTGAGATTTCTACATACTTTGGTATGTATCTCCCACTTAGTTATTTAAGTTTGAGGTTTCATTTTTATCTAATTTCAAAACATGCAAACATCACATAAAATGATAAACATCTATTGCATGCTAAACAACACAATAAGAATAATAATAATTAAAACTAACTACCATGACTTATATCTCATGTTGCTTCATGAGATAAACTTAGACAGCTCCGAAATACTGGACATTTATGGCCGCCGATCACCACCCGTGTCTCGTCAAAACCCTAGCTCCAATTAGGGTTTCGAGATGTGATCGGGATGTCTTTCCTTTACATGGCTGCTCCTCATTCCTTCTTTGAGTCAATTTCCTATCCTTATTCAATATAGAATATCTATTGCAAAAGAAAAATTCTAATATATCTAGAATAACAAGGAAATAAAAATACAACTCAATACTTAGTGATTTTTGAAAATCACTACTATATATATCAATTTTATTTTTGCTATTACATTAAAACAAAATAATAAAATAAAATGCCTAGACCTAATCCATGAATTTTCTCATGGATTAAAAATCACGTAGCCAAACCGGCATACGACCAACATACATTCAACATTAAATACATACATCACATAATCTAAGAAGTCATGATAGTTAGTACCAGCTGCAAAGAATAACAGTATACAAATACAACTACCATAATTACATGATAAGTATAAAATATCACATGATATCCATACATGAAATAAATTTCAAAAATTACATTTAATTAGATTTAAAAATTTCCAAATTAACCAATAGATAAAATTTGGAAATTAATTATAATTATCTACAAAATTAAATCTTAATATGCTCGAAAATATCATAAGAATAAATTTGAAAATTAATTAAAATTATCTACCAAATTTAAGTCTTAATTTTCAAAAACTCTAATTAATTAAACTTGGAAATTTTGATATTAATGAAAAATCTATTCGAAATAATTTAGATAGGTGTTGAAAATATCATGAACAAAAATATGGAAGGTTTGATCATCTTCAAACACTTTTCAAATTTTAAATTATATTTTCAAACCTAATGAGATTAGAATTAGGTAAATTTTGATATATAACAAAAAATTACATTTCCAATTCTAATACTCCAAAATTTCAAAAATTACATAGGATTTAGATAAGGAAATTTTTATATGGATCAAAATTCTATTTCAACAAAAACCTAATTTTCGAAAATAATGGATCAAAATTAGGGAATTTTAAAACTCAAAATTTTCAAAAATAATGATGATAAAATCTGGAAATTTGATGTTCGTCAAAATATTATCCCAAATATTATTACATGATGATCGAAAATTTCAAAGAGATTAAAACTGATTTTTCGAACTACATCAAAAAATTCATCCGATTTAAATCTCAACATTGTTCGAATTTTACATGCAATTAAAACTGAAAATTTACAACACCTAAATTCATCTACAATTTTAACCATAAAAATCGAACAACTCATAGAATTAATTCTTGAGCAGTGCCAAAATCCACTCTGATACCAGTTGTTGGGGTTTTTTCGAATTGAACCACGACATGATCTATTTGGTAGCTCATTAATCCTAGCTCATGTATGTCATAATTTTATGTGTTTATGTAAATAATTAATCCGAGTGAATTAGCATGCAAGTTTAGTTTTCAATTCTACTAAAAGCGGAAATTTATTTAATTTCCAATATCCACAACTTAGGGTATACTTAAATTAATTAAGTGTTATTTTTATTCTACTTAAGAAAAAATAGTGACCTACCAATTTAATATATATTTGTAAATATGTTCTCCTTTAGTCAAGCCATTCCCCATTTTTAAGATATAATGTCCATTAATTAATTATGTAAGCTTCTGACAGCTATAATTAATTAGTATCTTGTTCCTTGAATAGTACCATACAAGTTTTATCATGTACGGAAAAAATTCTACCTGTAGGGTTTCACATGAACTTTGTGCTTCCTGAAGGGGACATCATCAACTTGGCGCACCAGGACACAGTGGCCATATATATTGCACGACCCATCATACATGTAAATGATACTACCCAAAATATCAAGGTTGTTGATTCTATCAAAGAATCTCACTTGTTGATAAATTAAAACAATAATATAACATATATATGTCCCCCAGTATATATGGGTTAAGAACCTGAACTCTATGGATCTTTATTCTCTCACTTAAGGTCAGAATAGAGAATAGTCTCCTATCGTAATCCACCTCAATACACAAACTAGTGTACTAGAATAATCAGCTAGTCAAGATAAACTAACTATCAGATTATATAACGATGTACTAATGGTAGGTTTGTTGGGAGTTTTTCGAATTATGCCCACAAGATCTAATCGGATATTCTTTAATTCTAAAAACATGTAAATCATATTTTATGTGTGAATTTAATTATGCAAACATGTTGAATGATCGTGCAAGAACATCGAATATATTGCAGCAAAAAAATATAATTCGATTAATTGACTTACATGATGTAGTAGGGTTGCACATGAGATTAAAGGACTAATCTCGTTAGTATAGGAGAACTGGTCGAACTTGGCCTTTTTCACATTGTATTCGAAACCCTCCAAGACAGCAATATCTCTCCTTGATCTTTTACTGTATTCCCGTACCTTGTTTAGATGCAGGGTGGGTTGTAGACTACTAAACTGTATGGATAACTTAGGGATCAAGTGATCAAGAGAGTGGCTGATTTGTTACACTAAATTTTCATCCCCCATTAATAAGGAGGGGGACGAAAATTATGACTCCCAACCGAAATGGATTTGTGCCTCTCCACTTGTTCCATTCCCTCAATCCACTTAAGTGTTAATTGGGCTATAATAGAGATCTAGAAGAATATTAAATTGGCCTACTGATTATTTAATTTCTAATATCCAATACATGGATATAAATAAATAAATAAAGTGTTATTTTTATTCTACTGAAAAAATAACACTAACCTACCAATTTAATACATATTTGCTTATATGATTTCTTCTTTAGTTCAGTCATTCCTCATGTTTAAGATATAATATCCATTGATTTATTATGTAAGCTTTGACAGCTATAATTAATTAACATTTCATTCTTAGAGCAGTACCACACAAACTTTATCATGTACGGAATAAATTCCACCTGCAAGGTTTCACATGTACTTGTGTTTATTCAAGGGGACATCATCAAACTGGCATACCAGGACACGGAGACCATACGTAATACACGACCCATCATATATGTGTATGTTATTGCCTAAAATATTGAAGTTATTGATCTTATCAAGAATCTCACTCATTGATAAATCAAAGCAGTAGACATAACATATATATGTCTGCGAGTATATATGGGTTAAGAACTCGAACTCTATGGATCTGTATTCTCTCCCTATAGGGTCAGATCAGAAAATAATATACTATCATGATCTACCTCAATCCACATATCAGTGTATCAAAATAATCAGTTAGTCAAGATAAATTAACTATCAGATTATTCTACAGTGTGTAATGGTTGGTTCAGAACCTTCTAAACCGCGAGCCTTTTAATACTTTGCAAGGAATCCGGTGATATGATCTTTACTGTGTGTTCACCCACACCATATCATCCACAATGCAAGTATATGGAGACATGCATATAAATATATAACAATTAAATAAATGTACAAATAGTGACTGCAATTAATATTCAATCTATATCATCAAAACAGTGTAGAATGTATACAAAGATAAGCTTTTCAGTATACAATCCGAACAATCTCCCACTTATACTCAAAGCATATCTTTCAAGTATAAAACTAAAACAGGCAAACTCTCTAACTCTAACTAAATCTCAAACGCAATCCCGGGTCTGCATCTCACCCCCGTTTTCTCCACGTGACCATCGAAAATCTTAGTCGGCAGGCTTTTCATGAGTGTATCAGCCAAGTTGTCCTCCGATGCAATCTTGACCACTGCCACATCTCATCTCTTAATGATTTCTCATATAATATGGTGCTTTCTCTCTATGTATTTACTTGACTTATAGGCTCTGGGTTCCTTTGAATTTGCCACTACACTAGAGTTATCACAGTAGATCGTGATGCTTTTAGGCAAATCAGGAACCACGTTCAAGTCTAACAAGAAGCTACGGATCCAGACAACTTCTTTTGCGCCCTTATATTCAGCTGCATATTCAGCTTCCATGGTGGAATCAGTAATGCATTTTTTGCTTGATGCTCCTCCAAGCAATGGCTCCGTCTTCCAAGGTAAACACATAGTCTGAGGTAGATTTAGTTTAATCTTTATCGGATTGAAAATCTGAATCCGTATAACTCAAAAGCACGAGACTATCAGCATGGTATACCAGCATATAATCTCTAGTCCTTTTCAGGTACTTGAGAATATTCTTTACTGCAGTCCAGCGTCCTTATCCAGGGTTAGACTAATATCTATTTACCATGCCAACATCATAGCATATATCAGGCCTAGTATACAACATAGTATACATGAGGCTTCCTACAGCCTAAGCATATAGAACCCCCTTTGTCTCATCTATCTCAGACTGTGTTTGGGGACACATATCCTTGAATAGATGAATTCCATGCCTGAAAGGTATAAAACATTTCTTGGAATCTTGCATGTTGAACCTAGCTACCACTGTATCGATATAAGTCACCTGAGATAAGAAACATCATCATTTTCTGGCGATCTTGAATGATCTTGATGCCAAGGACGTGTCCCACTTCTCCCAGATCCTTCATATCGAATGGCTTGGATGGCCACACCCTTATATTTGATAAGACCTTCTTATTTTTTCCATAAGCAAGATATCATCAACATAAAGTATGAGGAATGTCACCACGTTTCTGTCACTCTTTTTGTACACACAACTCTCATCCGAGCTTTTCACAAATCCATATGACTGGATAACCACGTCAAACCAGATGTTCCAAGACCGCGTCGCCTGCTTAAGTTCGTAGATGGATTTCTTTAGCTTGCACACTAAGTGCTCTTGGCCTTTAGCAATGAATCTCTTTAGTTGCTTTATGTGGATGTTTTCTTCACGACTTCTATTCAGGAAAGCTGTCTTAATATCCATCTGCCAAATCTCATAATCCAAATGAGCAGCAATAGACAAGAGAATCCAGATTAACTTAAGCATGGCAACCGGCGAGAATGTTTCCTCATAATTGATCTCTTCTTTCTGAGCATATCCTTTCACCACCAATCTAGCTTTGAAGGTTTCAACCTTCCCATCAAATCTTATCTTTCTTTTGTAGACCCACTTACACCCAAAGGGTTTCACCCCATCTGGTGGTTCTACAAGCACCCAGACTTGATTATGATCTATAGATCCAATCTCAGATTTCATTACAATTTTCTAAGAATCTGCATCTTTGTCTTGAACTGCCTTGTCGTAGGTCTGGGGATCCAATTCATTTAGTCCCTCTGGGAAATCTGAGGATTCTCCTATACTAATGAATCTATCAGGTTGGTGTACAACCCTCCCACTATGATGAGGTATTTTTCGTACTTCCGTGATACGTTGTGCAGTTATTGGTGGCACTTCTTCTTATACAGATGATGTAGGATTTGAATTCCCTCCTCAAAGCTTCTCAAGAATGATCACGCTTCTAGGTTTGTGATTTATTACATAGTCTTCCTCTAAGAATTGGGCATTAGTGCTCATAATGACCTTCTGATCCTTGGAACTATAAAATAAACCATCTTTCATTCCCCTCAGATTCCCGATAAATAGCCTGACATCCATACGAGGCTTCAATTTATCAGATTCCTTGTCCAGCACGTGTGCTGGGCTACCCAAAATCTAAACACGGCTCAAACTGGCCTTTCGACCAGTCCAAAGTTCTGTGGGTGTAGCAGGAACTGATTTCGATGGAACCAAGTGAAGGATATACATTGCAGTTTCTAGGGCAAATCCTTAGAATGAAATAGGCAACTCTGAATAGCTCATCATCGATCTAACCATCTCTAATAACGTTCCATTCTTTCTTTTCGCTACGCCGTTCTTCTGCCGTGTGTCAGGCACAGTCAACTGTGATTTAATCCCATTTTTTGCCAATTAGTACCTAAATTCGCTTGAGAGGAACTCACCACCACAATTAGAATATAGTGACTCGATACTTTTGCCTATTTATTTCTCCTCTTTCGTCCTAAATTCTTTGAATGTCTTAAAGCATTCGGACTTGCGACGCAAGATGTAAATGTATCCATACCTTGATTAATCATCAATGAACATGATAAAATAATCGTATCCTCCTCGAGCCTGAACTGACATAGAGCCACATAAGTCAGAGTGAATCAAATCTAATACCTCTCCGGATCTATTCCCTTTTAACTTAAAGGGTCGCTTAGTCATTTTACCTTCCAAACTGGATTAACACAAAAAAAATGATTCCAAGATGAATAAAGATAATGGTCCATTGTTTATTAGCCTTTGTATCCTCTTAAGGTTAATATGACCTAGCCGAAGATGCCAAATATAGGTTTGATTTAATTCCGAAGGTTCTTTCCTCTTATTAGGGTTTGTGATTGATGTATTCAGTAATTGCGATTGTGTAGTGTTTTGCATAGGATTAAGTATATAAAGATGTCCATACAATGTGCCAGAATAGATAAAATATTTACCACTAGTGATAACAACCTTGCTATCAAAAGAAACAGAATCTCCATTCAAAAATAACTTATAAATAGAAATAAGATTCCGCCTAAAATTTGGCACATAAAGATAATCCTTTAAAACTAAAATCCTATCACTACTAAAGGGTAAAGTAACGTATCCCATTGCAACAGCCGCCACTTTCATAGCATTGCACATGTAGACGATAATCTCGCCCTCACTCAGCTACCTTTTCACCAGGAATCCATGTAAAGACACGCAAACATGATCAGTAGCTCCAGTGTCTACTACCCAAGGCTGAGTAGAACAGGTAGCTTGTAACACCATAATCTAAAAAGAACTATTATATGAAATTAAATGATTTATAATGCAAAAATAAGAATTTTAAGTATTTTTTTCCCGACTTTCTTTTCTAAAATAAACAAATAAAAAAATAAATCTATTTTCATATAACCCAAAGAAAAAAAACAAACAAGGAAACTTGTAGAATTTAAATTTAAGATCTAAGGTACGATTGATTATTTAGACAAACTACACAACTGAAATATTTACAATCTCATATACCTTCAAAAAAACTCAACGTACATACCCAAAAAGAGTTACTAGCAAAAGTTATTTTAGTTGTCCAGCTAGAAATGTAAAATAAAGTGGAAACTTATATATATACATATGCATAACAAAAGATTATTCTGTCATTCAACCTCCACTGCAACTCCAAGCTCATTTACCTGAAATTTGTAAGTTTATGGGATGAGCATATACGAATATACTCAGTGTGGGACGGCTATGCAAAATAATTTGTCCAAGTTGATATAAAATGAGATACATGTGTATTATTCACTGATATATGAAAATGACTCGCGTTGTGCTTTCAAGGATCAATTAAGACCCCAGACCTATTTACGGTCCCTGGCGAAAATGATTGTGCACAATAGTGAGGTTAAATATGAAGGACAAATGAATAGACGGTCCAGTAACACTCACAAACGATATGAAATCATACACGTCAAACAAATCACATCAATAAGGACAAACTGAAATCAACGGCATAATAAGTGCGAATCCCACACCTTAATTGAATTTGAAGATCGACTCGAGCAAATAACAGAAAGTTAACGCTTTGTCGCGCCGCACCTAAATATTAAATAAAAGAAATATATTCTATGAAATTAAATTTATTTATATTAATGTTCTAATTTAGATTATGATATTTTCTTAACTCTAGTTTAAATAAATGAAAATTTTAAATGATATAATATAAAGTTAGTAGTATATTTAAGATTAGTATTAGAAATAACGAAATTAAAACTAGGTGAACTACTAATATGAATAAAATAAATTTACAATTAATATTAAATATTTGAGTAACTAATAATAAAAATATAATTAATTTATAATTAAATAGTTAATTCACAATTTTTTTTTCAATTATTACAAATCTTTCATTCCTAACTATGAAAATCATTATAAATATAATATACTAATTATTAACTAAACCTATAAGATGTTGTGATGGCAAACTATATACCAAATTCATATACATGCTAAAAAAATATAATAAATAGGAAAATTACTATCAATATTAATTATATAACACAATTTATTATTGTCTTTATAAATATATGCATAGATGTTTATGGAATCCAGTGAGGTTTTGAATTTCCTATCAACTATGTATATGTATATAGCTACTAGATATTAGTTTAATTCTCAAATATGGTGAATAAATTAAGTTTATATTAATTATACAAAATTCATGATACTTAATAATTAATGAGATTTTATACGCTTAAGAATAAAATATATAATCACAAGAGAATTTACCTTAACTAAGAATTCGCATACAATTTCTTGTTCGTTGATGGAAAATAAAGTAGTATACTAATTAACCTTTTTTTTAACACTTAACTATTTGGTTTCAATAGCTATCACCTTGTACTACATCTTGAAGACACGTCACTTATTTTGAATCAAGAGTCATCACCTTCTAATATGCATTGATAACACCTCATGCTCCATTAATGTTATTAGTCATCAACTAATCTAAAAAGACAAGTATATATCTACATATATATATATATACTAAATATATACTATATATATGCTACGTTTTTTTTTACACATTATATCCTTCTATAATTGTATATGTATATATTATGTGATAACAACAATTCTCAATAATTAAATTCAATTGCATTAATTAAATAAATTTAAAATATTCAAAATACGTGCATATCTAGGGGCGCGACATCGACTAATGTATTACTCGAATAATTAAAATAATACAAATTTCGTAGGTTGAAATAAATAAATAAATTTCGCAAATAAATATTGAAACATTTAATTTAAAAACGGAATGTGACAATCCTACCCCCTTAAAGAAATTTTGTCCTCGAAATTAAACTTACTTGATTCTATATTTGGATAACGTGCTAAAATCTCTTCCTCACCTTCCCAAGTTGCTTCATCTGGTCCATATCTACTCCACTGAATTTTGATTAATGGTATTTGTCGACCTCATAAAATGTGAATTCTTCGATCTAGAATAATGCTAGGCTTTTCCTCGTATGTCAAGTCTTTATTGATCTGTAAATCTTTAAAGTGAATGACATGACTGGGATCATGCAAGTACTTTCGGAGCATCGATACATGGAAAACGTTGTGTACTGCCGACAATTCAGGGGTCAAGGCTAATTGATAAGCTACATCCCCTACACGTTCCAAAATATCAAATGGTCTAATGAAACGAGGTCTTAATTTTCCTTTCTTCCTGAACCTCAAAACTCCTTTCATCGGGGCAACTTTAAGAAAAACCTTTTCTCCAGTCTTAAAGTGTAACTCTTTCCTTCTTTTATCAGCATAGGATTTTTGTCGATCCTGAGCTACTTTGATCCTTTCTTTTATTTTCCCAATCACCTTAATGGTTTTTCCCAATCACCTCAATGGTTGTATCACCACTTGCTATTGCAAAGCCATTTATTTCTCCATTCAACACTCGACTTTTCATCTTTTGTAAAAATGCATTGTTCTTTTGAGCTTCCTTAATCTGATCCCGTAATTTGGGTTGTAAAACCAATACTGCCAATACAGCTTTAGTTGTATTAGGAGTTACTACCTCAATCCTTAAATTTGCCAACTCCTTAACCAATGACTCCTGTTGAGTAATCATTCTTGTCAATTGTCCTTCACCTTTTCTACTAAGAGCATCAGCTACCATATTAGATTTTCCAGGATGATATAGTATGGTACAATTATAATCCTTCACAAGTTCTAACCAACGTCTCTGTCTCATGTTAAGTTCTTTTTGTGTGAAGAAATATTTCAAACTCTTATGATCGGTGTATATTTCGCACTTACCTCCAAACAAATAGTGTAACGCCCCAAACTACTCCGTTTGGCCACGTCACTTAACATACAATTTAATTATATATTTTTGTGTGCTTATAATAAAATGAGCGGAAGCTTAGGTCAAAAAGCATGACTGGGCATGACGTCATAATTCTAAACGTAAAATTTTTCACGAATTAGCATGCAATCGTCTAACTTATCGGGCTCATAGGCTGTCATAACCCGCCCGTCTAACATCCTAAATCAACACGCAAAGTATAGGGTCAAAAACATACTTCATACGTAATAGGCTCCAAGGTCGAACGACCCGCCTTTAAATTGTTGCACAATATCAAGTTATATACATGATAACCTACAAAAGATCGGGCTATTCCCATCCCCAATAATCATTGATCATAAGCAAAAATAGTGATCAATGTAATAATAACAATAATAATATGAGTGTTATAAAAAGAAGAGCATGCAAAAGATAAACACAAGCTTGTGGGGTTCTCTTGTGTTCACAACGCTCCTACTCGGGCTCCGACTCCTCAACCTGAAATTCATTGAATGAATGGGGTGAGTATTTAACAACATACTCAGTGGGGAACACTGAAAACAGTTATAGCTAATTGCACAAGTGAAAATATAACATATGGACTTTTCTTTACTTTGTGGAGACTAGTCTCAATCCCGTAGGGTCTAAACATCATGATGCCCCCGTTAATGAACATCTTTGGCCCTGTAGGGATGCCCGTAGACATACTACCCCCCAGAGAGGACATTAACAGGTCTATATTCAATCACAAAGGATCTCTGCCCCGAAGGGTCTCTTTGTCGACCCCGAAGAATCTCTTTCATTCACCGGTCCGAAGACCCTTCATATTTATACAATCAGAGCACAACAATAACTATAACATTACACGTGTTCACAGTTTAGAGTTACCCCACCTTATGAGACACTTTTGAAACTCTCAACCTTTGAAATACTTCTTGGTCGTGCACAAGTTGTCCTTCTCGAGCTCCAACACGTCACCTAGCACCCTTTTCAATCATCTTTCATTTTAGACGTCGAGTTATTTAATTAAAGCATGATTTAGACCAAACTCATTATTTACTTTACTTTAAGGTCTTCAAACATATCCATATACACAATCATGGATATACAAGCTCACACTACGATTTTGGACTCAAAATACGCATTAAAACTCTTTGAAACATTTGATCGAACACGTTACGGGCACACATTTATACCACATGCTCATAACTCATTTTAAATCCTTTAGACCCAACATTTCAAATACAAACACCTTCACCCTAGGGCTCTAACATACTTGAAATTCAACTCCAAACAACAAACACAACACCTCCATACCACATCAACAAAATAAGGGGAAATTAGGGCAAAAACTCTAAACCCTAGCTTCAAAGAACCATAGGAATCTGATATAACTTCACATATAGCTTCAAGGAGATAAATAAATCATATGTTCAAGATATCAAAACAAGAAAATCAACAAAATCGAGAATCCTCAAATTTGGGTAACAAACCCTAGTTTCCAAAACAACAAGAAAAGGGTGTTTAATCCCCATGAAGGAGAGGTGTAGAGGTTATCTTTGTTGATGGATGATGATGGATTACACTTCAGAAGTTGAAGAATTTTGAGAGAGAAAAGAGGAGAAAATCGCCCCCTCTTGGTTGAAAGAAATGAGAAAGAAATGAACAAGTGTTGTATTTATAGGTAGAAAATCCCAGGACCCGCGCGACCGCGCAGCCCCCGCGACCGCGGAACCCCTCTCTTGGCCAACGCTCCCCGCAAGCGCGCAGCCCCCGCGGGCGCGCGTCTCTCGCCAGCCCCGCGGGCGCGCACCACCCCGCGGGCGCGCGGCGTGCCAAAATTGTCCCCCTTATCTCAAACGACTCCCGGACATTTTTAACACCATTTTTTTTTAAAATGACTTAGATTTTCAAAACACTTTTAATACACGCCGAAAAACCCATCGGGGCGCTTCGCCCCCTGAACCCTCGACTCGCTGACCGGGCAGCGAGACCCCCGATCAACTCAGCGTTAGGGTGTTCAAGGTATGGCAAAACACATAATCAAATATAATCACCCCCACTTCATCACCACATAACTCCAAAAATTTTAATATTAAATGTTATCATATATTATACACTTAGTATAATACCACCGTGCTATGACGTGTCGGCTCAAGTGAGACAACCTGCAACAAAATAATGGCACAATATACAAACATACCACATGATTAAAATTCAACAATATCAATTCGAAATCATTTTACTAGAATTATAAATTATAATTTAGCAAAAAGGATCGGGGTATCAAAAATAGTGTCTCCAAATCTTTAGTGCATGCACCACAGCTGCTAACTCTAAATCATGTGTCGGATAGTTATGATCATGTGTTTTCAATTGCCTCGATGCATAAGCAATAACTTTCCCTTTCTACATTAATACACACCCGAGTCCTTGTTTCGAGGCATCGGTATACAAAACAAAGTAATCTGATCCATCAGGTATGGTTAACACTGGAGCTGTTGTTAACCTTCTTTTCAATTCCTGAAAACTTTGCTCACATTCCTCCGTCCACTTGTAGTCTACACCTTTTCTTGTTAATTGTGTCATTGGACCTGCTATTTTTGAGAATCCCTCAATGAACCTTCGATAATATCCAGCCAATCCAAGAGAACTCCTTATCTTCCTAGCATTACTAGGTACTTTCAAATTGCTCACAACTTCCACCTTAGTTGGATCTACTTCAATTCCTTGAGAAGTTACAACGTGTCCAAGAAAAACTACCCGATCCAACCAAAATTCATATTTCTTAAATTTGGCGTATAACTTCTCATTTCTTAATGTTTCCAATATAATTCTCAAATGTTCTTCATGTTGTTTATCATCCTTTGAATAAATCAAAATATCATCAATGAACACAATGACAAACTTGTCCAAATATGGATGGAAGACTCGATTCATCAAATCCATAAACACCGCTGGCGCGTTAGTTAAACCAAATGGCATTACTATAAACTCATAGTGACCATATTTTGTGCGAAATGCCGTCTTAGAGATATCACTTTCTCTGATTTTCAATTGATGATATCCTGACCTTAAATCGATCTTTGAAAACACTCCAGCACCTCTTAATTGATCAAATAAATCCTAATCCTTGGTAAAGGATATTTATTTTTAATCGTGAGCTGACTCAGTTCACGATAATCAATGCACATTCGCATTGTCCCATCTTTCTTTCTGACGAATAGAACTGGCGCACACCAAGGTGACACACTTGGTCGTATGAATCCTAAATCCAAAAGTTCTTGTAGCTGCACCTTCAACTCCTGCAATTCTTTCGGCACCATCCTATATGGTGCTTTTGACACGGGTTCTGCACCAGGTACCAAATCAATTGTAAACTCAACTTGTCTGTCAGGTGGTACTCCTGGCAGTTCATCAGGAAACACGTCTGCAAACTCCCTTACAATTGGCACATCTTCAATTTTGGGATCTTCCTCTTTCACACTAATAATGTTAACTAGGTAACCGTAACAGTTACCTTTTCTTAAAATCTTTACCGCCTTCACGGCAGATATTACAACAGGTGTTCCACTAACTTTCGCACCATAAAATATGAACTTTTCTACACCTAGTTTTTCAAAGATCACTTCCCTTTCATGACAGTTTATTGTTGCAAAATTTTGACATAACCAATCCATACCCAATATTACGTCAAAGTCTTGCATCTCAATGCAATATAAATCAGCTTCTAGTTCTCTATTCCCAAAGTCCAATTTGACATTCTGAGCAATCCTATCTGTTTTTATGTTCTCTCCTGAAGGGATGCTTACATTCAATGCTAAGTTTTTTTACCTCACAATTAATTTCTTTCTTACGACATAACTTAGCAGATATGAATGAATGTGAAGCTCCAGAATCAAATAGTACAATAGCAGATGATCCAAGGATAGGTAACATACCAGTCATAGTATCACTATCTTTTGATGACTGCTGGTGTGAAAGAGCAAAGAACCGAGCATTCTCTCTTTTCTCTGGCGCTTTATTTTCCCTCGTGATTGGCATTTTATTTTATTTCCTCGTCGAGGACATTGACCAATGGAGTGTCCTTTCTCATGACAGTAAAAACATCCCAAACCCAACATGCAAGGTCCATTATGATTTTTACCGCAATTTGAACATTGGGGCTTGGATGATGTCCCAGTGCCAGTTCTACTCGATGTTCTAGTGTTATTTCCGGTATTGAATCTAGTGTTGATTCCCTCACTGAACTTTCCCTTCTTATTCTGAAAATTCATATTACCTTCAGTACGATTATCCCATCTCCTTTTACTAGAACCGTCTACCTGTTTTGGTATCAAATTATTTGTTCCAAGAGCTGTGGCTACTTCTTCTGCTCGTTTAACCAACTCACCAAACTCATTGATAACTTGGGCTGCCATAATTCCCTTGATATCTGTCCTCAAACCTCTTCTAAACCTTGCAATCATCTTTGCTTCTGTGTCAATCAAGTGGGGCGCATACCTAGCCAAACTATTGAATTTTCGTTCATATTCTTCGATTGTCATATTTCCCTGTTTGAGCTCAAACAATTCTGACTCTTTCTTCTCACGGAAAGAACTAGGAAAATACTTATCCAACACAACTTCTCTGAATATGTCCCATGATAACATTTGACGTTCTGCTTGCTCATCTGTACAATCAATGTGGGTGAAAATTCAATCCAACTCAATTAACCACTCATCTGCCGCCATCGGTCCATCTCGACCATTAAATCGTGGTGGGTCATAGCGACGAAACTGCTCAACAACTTTATTTGTGGGAACCTAGGTCGACACAGTATTAGGTTGTCCTATGTTAGGTTGTACATTGGATGGTTGTGTGAGGTTAGGTGTCGCAGTGTTGGTTTGTGTTGTGAAATGAGCTTGAGCTTGTTGTTGGATAAATCCTTGCATAGCACTTAAAAACTCATTCATGAAAGTCTCTCCACCTGTAGGCTGAGGTTGTGTCATATTCTGTGGTTGGTTTCCAGTCGGAGCTCGAATTGCATTTGCATTCTCAACATTGTCTGATCGAGTACGAGAACGTACCATGTTTCTATAGTAACGTAGAAACTATGGTCAAAAGCTTTCTAAATATGACTAAGTTATTTCTAAATTATCTAAAAAATCGGGGGCTAAGTTTAAAACTATTTGCAATACTCACAATTTAGTAAATTGAAATTGTAAAAATTCCAAAGATAAATATATAACTGCAAGAATCTTTTCATAATTATATTAATAATTGCAGTAAAGGCACATGAACTTCAGAACTAAAACATTTAGATGCTCATCCAATTTAAAATAATTGAAAATAATTGTACCTTGAAGCCGGAGTGCGTGGTAGTCGAATGACTTATAAGACCTCTAAACTCGAAAATAATTTACGGAGTCTACAGGAAAGTAGACCCGCTTTGATACCACTAGTGTAACACCATAATCTAAAAAGAACTATTATATGAAATTAAATGATTTATAATGCGAAAATAAGAATTTTAAGTATTTTTTCCCGACTTTCTTTTCTAAAATAAACAAATAAATAAATAAATCTATTTTCAAATAACCCAAAGAAAAAAAAAACAAACAAGGAAACTTGTAGAATTTAAATTTAAGATCTAAGGTACGATTGATTATTTAGACAAACTACACAACTGAAATATTTACAATCTCATATACCTTCAAAAAAACTCAACGTACATACCCAAAAAGAGTTACTAGCAAAAGTTATTTTAGTTGTCCAGTTAGAAATGTAAAATAAAGTGGAAACTTATATATATACATATGCATAACAAAAGATTATTCTGTCATTCAACCTCCACTGCAACTCCAAGCTCATTTACCTGAAATTTGTAAGTTTATGGGATGAGCATATACGAATATACTCAGTGTGGGACGGCTATGCAAAATAATTTTTCCAAGTTGATATAAAATGAGATACATGTGTATTATTCACTGATATATGAAAATGAATCGCGTTGTGCTTCCAAGGATCAATTAAGACACCGGACCTATTTACGGTCCCTGGCGAAAATGATTGTGCACAATAGTGAGGTTAAATATGAAGGACAACTGAATAGACGGTCCAGTAACACTCACAAATGATATGAAATCATACATGTCAAACAAATCACATCAACAAGGACAAACTGAAATCAGCGGCATAATAAGTGAGAATCCCACACCTTAATTGAATTTGAAGATCGACTCGAGCAAATAACATAAAGTTAACGTCTTTGTCGCGCCGCACCTAAATATTAAATAAAAGAAATATATTCTATGAAATTAAATTTATTTATATTAATGTTCTAATTTAGATTATGATATTTTCTTAACTCTAGTTTAAATAAATGAAAATTTTAAATGATATAATATAAAGTTAGTAGTATATTTAAGATTAGTATTAGAAATAACGAAATTAAAACTAGGTGAACTACTAATATGAATAAAATAAATTTACAATTAATATTAAATATTTGAGTAACTAATAATAAAAATATAATTAATTTATAATTAAATAGTTAATTCACAATTTTTTTTTCAATTATTACAAATCTTTCATTCCTAACTATGAAAATCATTATAAATCTAATATACTAATTATTAACTAAACCTATAAGATGTTGTGATGGCAAACTATATACCAAATTCATATACATGCTAAAAAAATATAATAAATAGGAAAATTACTATCAATATTAATCATATAACACAATTTATTATTGTCTTTATAAATATATGCATAGATGTTTATGGAATCCAGTGAGGTTTTGTAATACCCCGAAATATTTTAGAAGATTTTATTCAACTTATGTTATCCTCTGGTAAGTTAGAAAATAAGTTGGGTCCTTAAAGGACTCAAATAAAGGAAAATCGCAGCCAAGGAAATCTGTTAAATCTAATTTGGTCAAAAATTGCCTTAAAAATATGTTATGATTTTTTTTCTCGGGTTGATAGAAAATATTTCAAGAATCATGCCAACCTTTGAAATTTCAAATTTCGAGTTCAAATGAACTCTTGGCACAACTTTAAGTTGGAAAATAATAAATTTAATAGAAAAAGGTATATCCGTCATTATCCAATTTCTTTTTCAAAAGATTATCTTATTCGTAATTATCCTTTTCTTTTTCCACCATTATCCTCTTTCTTTTATTCGTTATTATCCTATTTATTTTTCCTCTATAAATAGGAGCTTAAGGTTTCATTTTTCATTCATTTTCAAAATCGAAATGCCGAGCAGCTTCCAGAGAATGTACAACTCTAGTTTCCTATTTCAATTCTGAAATAGTCATTTTGAAGGTGTCAACGCGTAGATCACGAATACATGATTGAAATGATGGCACGAAGAATGATCACGATGGAAAATCATCGTGACCTCCGCCAATTCCTCGGAGAAGGTACTTTCTCCGATTCTGGTCATTCGGACCGATGAATTTAGAAATTTCAAGTTCTAAATATGCTTATATTTCGATTATCTTTAATTTTACCGATTTCGATTTTTGATGTTGTGAGTTTTCAGTATTTTCCCCCATTTTAATTTTATGTAAATCTCAGATCTACTCTTCCTGGATAGTCGTATTAGAAATCTTCTTTTTATAAATAGTCTTTGATCATTTGGATCTTGTAGTTAATCGGAATAGATTTTTGATTTCTCGTCGTTTGAAATCCGGATCCGAATATTATATTATAAATCTTTCCAGTTCGAATTTATGTTCTACCCGTCCGATCTTTGATCTGATTACACCATTAAATTCCTTATTTTCTGCACTATCAAAAATTGTACTTTTGAGCAAAACTCCAACGAGTATCGAGCTCGATCGAGACCGATACATTTTCAGCTAAAATCTGTGAATATTCTTACCGAAACTCCCGTTTCACCCATTTTGGGTCGTCAAATCAAAAAAGTTTCTTCTCGAAAGTTGCTCGAAATAATATTTCCTATGCTCCCGTCGAATTTCGTAATTTTCGGATGAGTTTTGAATAATATCGACTATTTAATATAAGCAGTTATTTTATTTCCGAGAGCATGTGTTATCGAAAAATTCTAAATTTCTCATTCTTTACTCTTGGCATGCATAGTATCTTCCCTGAATATTTTCGTAATTTCCGAGCGGTTAAAAAGTGTTGTGGTGTAGATCTAGTAAAATTTGGATAAATGACAAGTTTTGGGAAGAGACCTCTGTTAAATCAGTTGATCCCAGTAAAGCAAGAATAACGTTTTGGAATTTATTTCCTTCTTCGTCGAAATTATTCAAGGTCTCTAGAGTTGCGCAATCTATTTTAGAATAGAATAGAATTAATAATAGTTCCGTTTATAGTAGATTAATTCCCGAAAATATAGCGATTATCCTGAGTTGAAGTTTACCTTCTGTAGTACCAGCTGAGCTAGAGAAAGAGTATCAGGGTTGATTCTTCAGAAGTTAGCTTTTCAGAATCCCGAGAAAGGTGGGCTATTATATTTTTACAAATTGTATCTTTCGAGTTATTAAGCTCTGCTTTGTTAAAATTGCATATGTGACTATCTGTGTTAAATATTTACGTGCTACTGTATGTTGTCGGAGTCTCATAAACCAGCGCTGTATCAATGTGAGTAGCTACAGTATGCATGCATTATTTGTCCTGCCCTACTCCTTGTCGGTGAGACTAAAATGAAACACTTATTGGTTATACTCTTTGGGTATACTATGGCCATACTCAACATTATGCGCTGGTGATGTAGTTTGGGTTGCGGGCAGTGACGGGTTATACTCTTAAGCGCTTCACGATAAAATGTTTTGGTGAACTTAGGTTGCTTCCAACTTTTAAACCTCCTAAGTTTCACTACCTGCATGAACACAGATAGATTACTTTAATAAAATGATTTGCATAACTTGAATTGTAAAACTTGCCCACTGAGTGCATTAGTACTCAGCCCAAATCTTTTCAAACATTTTCAGGTAAGTAGGCTGGAGCGTGGAGGTGACGAGGCTGAGATATGGGCTATTATACTTTACATATTTTTCCGTTGTCCCTTTTTGTTAGTATTCTGTTAAGAATTGATCTTTCGCACTTATGATATTCTTTTACTAAGTACTAAGAACTCTGATCTTGGTATTTTATTGATATGATTCTGCTTCTCTGATTCTGAACATTTGTTGACTTCCTAGTTAACATGTCTCATATGCTTAACCATATAATTATTCTAAGGGGAGGAAGCCCTGTCTTTCGTTATGTCTATTTGATCATTCATTTTGGCCTACGGAAGGGCTTCATTTGTTCAGCATATTGGTGTCTGTTTCTTTTGTCGACCTATGAATGGGTCTATTGATTGTTGGTATCTGGTTATTTGTTTCCGTTTGGCCTATGAAAGGGCTTATTGAATTGTTACAGCCGTTTATAACGGGGATTCGCTCTAGTTACAGAGGTTATGCTGTCTAATTTTCCGGAAGGCACAACCTATCTTTGGCATACTCGGTTGTTAAATTTTATTCCAAACATTAATCCTTTTTGGATTATCACCCCGTCGTCAATGAAATTACCCCATTTCTTTCCCGCTTCTTAATTCCCACCCCCGTGGCGTCCATTTCCACGGTCTTTCGAGATTGGGGCGCTACAGGTTTTGAATTTCCTATCAACTATGTATATGTATATAGCTACTAGATATTAGTTTAATTCTCAAATATGGTGAATAAATTAAGTTTATATTAATTATACAAAATTCATGATACTTAATAATTAATGAGATTTTATACGCTTAAGAATAAAATATATAATCACAAGAGAATTTACCTTAACTAAGAATTCGCATACAATTTCTTGTTCGTTGATGGAAAATAAAGTAGTATACTAATTAACCTTTTTTTTAACACTTAACTATTTGGTTTCAATAGCTATCACCTAGTACTACATCTTGAAGACACGTCACTTATTTTGAATCAAGAGTCATCACCTTCTAATATGCATTGATAACACCTCATGCTCCATTAATATTATTAGTCATCAACTAATCTAAAAAGACAAGTATATATTTACATATATATATATATACTAAATATATACTATATATATGTTACGTTTTTTTTTACACACATTATATCCTTCTATAATTGTATATGTATATATTATGTGATAACAATTCCCAATAATTAAATCTAATTGCATTAATTAAATAAATTTAAAATATTCAAAATACGTGCATATCTAGGGGTGCGACATCGACTAATGTATTACTCGAATAATTAAAATAATACAAATTTCGTAGGTTGAAATAAATAAATAAATTTCACAAATAAATATTGAAACATTTAATTTAAAAATGGAATGTGACATAGCTAAACATGTTTCTACAACAAAACAGTGAGACGTACCCTTCTTTTTCTTGTTGGAAAACGCTGCCTTCCAATGTCCCCATTGATCGTACTTGAAGCACTTTGGCTTGGACTTAAAGTCCTCTGGAGAAATCTTGGCTTTGGCTTTCTTGGATTTAGGCGCCTCCTTTGCAACCTTCTTAGGTGCGTATCTCTTCTTCTTGGACCCTGAAGAACACGTCCTAGCTAGGTGCGCCTCCGAGCTTCTTTTCAGGATATGCTCGGCTGCCTAAAGATCCATGAACAGCTCTGATAAAGCTACATCCTTCTTTATCATGTTAAAGATCAACTTGAACTACTCAAACTTCAGTGGCAGACAGGGAAACACGATGTCAATTTAAGACTCAGCGTCCAAATCACTACCCAGGGTCTCGATCTCCAATAAGAAACCCATCATCTAGAGAACATGATCCCTTACTGGTGTGGAATCTGACATCTTTATGTTAACCAGATTTCTCATAGCGAAATGCCGAGCCGAGCGATTCTGGTATTCAAAGAGCTCTTTGAGATTTTACGTTATGTTATAAGTGGTTTTCATAGATTGATGTTAATGTTGTAACACATTTGACATAGAAGCAAAAATGTAACAGTGCGCCATCTCATTAGCTCTAACCCACTTATCATAAGCCGCTCTCTACACTTTACTGGAATTCTCATCTGGCTTTTAAAGGCATTCCTCCTTGAGTACGAATTTAAAACCTTCAGTAGTAAGGACAATTAATGTTCAAGTTTCGAATCCAATCTTTGTAATTTTCACCAATTAGTTTGTTTTCTTTGAGAATCGAGGACAAGTTGGAGGGTGTCATGATGATATAGAAATAACTGAAAATAAACAAGCAGTACAGTGTCAACCTTTATGATAAAAGATCATATAATTCGAAATCCTCAAACGAAATTATATGCATATCCACCGACATTTTGAATATGTTTCTTATAAGCCACGATAGTGTGGAAATTTACAAAATTCATTTTCAAATAGGTTAAGCTAACCTTTAATTTACCTCTAGTTAAATTTTCTTATAACAAGTAAATTAATATTCGGAAACCAACCGGGTCATGTAATTGTCTAATTAATAAGCCACGATAGTGTGAACATTTATTAATAAATTACATCTAAGTGTGAACACCATTATCTTCACCCCAAGGGCACAAATTCAAATTTCACTGCTCCAAATGGAGGAGTTGGTTAGTTTTAATAATGTCCCACAGTTATCAATTAAGCGGTTTAATTTCTAGAGACTCTAGTGATATGACACATCCGATATGTAGGAAGACGTATTGTCAACGCGCATGCCCATCACTTCTCAATTAAACCATATTAATGGAGACCGTGGAGATTTCCACATACTTTGATATGTATCTCTCCCACTTAGTTATTTATACTTGAGGTTTCATCTTATCCCATTTAAACATGCAATACATCACATAAAAGGATTAAAATCATTGCATCCCAAAACAACACAATAAGCATAACAATAAGGACCAACTATCATGGCTTATATCTCATGTTATTCCATGAGATAATCTTAGAAAATCAGTTTTGGAAATTCGGACTCCCGTTGCCGTCGCCCCCTCACCATCTCGCCGAAACCCTAGCTCCTTTAGGGTTTCGGGACGTGTTCGAGATGTCCTTCTTTGTTTAACGCTACTCCATTTTCCATCTTTGAGTTGATTTCATTCCCTTATTCTATGTTGAATATCTATTCCAAAAAGAAAAATCCTAATATATCTAGAATAACAAGGGAAAATAAAATACAACTCAAACTAGATGAGTTTTGAAAATCATCTCTAAATCTAAAAATTTATTTTTCCTACTACATTAAACCAACATAATAAAATAAATTACTTAGACCTAATCCATCGATTTTCTCATGAATAAAAAATCTCGTAGCCAAACCATACGACCAACCATACATTCAACACAAATTAAATCATCACATAACAAGTAATTAAAGGTCACGATATATGGTGTTACCTGCAAATGAAACCATCTACAGAAACAACTATCATAATTAAATGTTAGACATAAAATATCACATGATATTCATACATGTTAACCAATTTTCAAAAAAAACCTGCTTAATTAAATTAAAGATTTTTGAAAATTATGCTAGATTAAATTTGGAAATTAATTATAATATTCTACCAAATTAAATCTAATAATTTCGAATATACCATAAGATTGTAATGGGAAATTGATTAAAATTATCTACTAAATAAAATCTTAAATCAAAATATTACCTTAAGATTAACTTTGGAAATTAATTAAAATTATCTACCAAAGTATATCTCTTTTAAAAATTGAAAATCACCCAAAGATGAAATTTAGAAATTAATTTTAATTATCCACCAAATTAAATCTTAAAATTTTCGTTCACTACATTAGGATTAAATTTGAAAATTTTGAAATCAATCAAAATAATCCTCCAAATTAAAACCATAAAATCCCCTCCCCTCCCCCATTAAAATAACCAAATTGAAATTTTGATACTAGTCAAAATCCTTTCCAAATTATATACTAGGTATCAAAATTACTAGAATTAAAATATGGTAGTTTTGATCCTCTTCAAAAACTTACCAAATTTAAAATTCTATTTTGAACCCTACTTTGATTAAAATGAGGTAACTTTAGATATACATAAAAAATTACCTTATACCAATTTTAATCCCCATTATTTCCGACCCCCTCTAGATTTAGACATGGAAATTTCGATAACATCAAAAATCTATTCCAAATCCAAACCTAAAAATCTCAAAAATAATGAATCAAATTAAGGAAAAAATTGAACAACAATTTTCAAAAATTTTGATGACCAAATTTTCGAAGAACACAAAATAAAATCTGAAAATTATGATGAACATAAAAATACCATTCCAAACTTTTATTTCATGTATGGAAAAAATTTAATGCAAATTAAAATAGAATTTTGAAACACATATTTAAAATTCTAATTTCATCATGCTCGAAAATATCACACTAAATCTGAAAATTTAAGCACATAAATTCATCTACAAATTTAATGTAATTTTCGAACACGTACATAGAATTAATTCTAGAACATAGCCGATACTTGCTCTGATACCAGTTGTTGGAGATTTTTTGAATTATGTCCCGTAGGATCTAATCAGATATTCTTTAATTCTAACAACATGTAAATCATATTTTATGTGTGAATTTAATTATGCAAACATGTTGAATGATCATGTACGAACATCAAATATATTATAGCGAAAAAATATAATTGAATTAACCGACTTACATGATGTAGTAGGATTGCACACTGACAAGTCCAAATTCTCTCGTGTTTTTGTGTCTTTTTCTCGTTCTTTTATCCTTTGTTTTTTCTCTTTTTTGAGTCAAAAGGAGCCATTGTGGGCACAAGGGGGGCAGAAGGCAGCAGAATCACATCTAGAGGGCATTTGGATGCAAATGATACCATAGATAGGCAATAACTTCTTAAAGGAAAGCTCTCTCTCGAGCCTGGCAGAAATGCCCACCATTCCAGCATCGCTGAAGGAGAAGTTCGTGATTGTGTCCACAACAAACCCAGTGTGATTGACAGAAGAAGGGGAGGAGACTGGGCACAAGGGTAACAATTGCTAGCTGGAGCAGGAGTAGTGCACCCTAGCCGCCGAAAGAAAGAGGATCTTACAAGGAAAGTCTCATCGCATCTTCCATATTCTAGAAGGTGGATCGGCTAATTAAGGAAGATTGAATGTCGGCTACCTAGTGCACAGCGAGTACAGAATCTGCGAGATAGATCTTTTAAATAAGGAAAGAATCTGCCAGATATGGAAAGTCTTGGGCACAACAACTGCGACATGGCTGAAGATCCCCCAGCCTGTGGGGGAAGTTACCTTGTATTTTGTACTCCTATATAAGTAGTTTTAATGGCAAAGACCGAACAAAAAATCTCTAAAAGACTCGAACAAGCAACATACTTTATCATTCTATTTTACTTATATTTTATTTTCTGAATTCTGTCTCGGGCCTTATGCCTGCAGGCATTTAGGATTTTCAGTTTTATGTACTTAAATCTAACATTGGTGTTAGATCATTTTGCTTTTTAATCAAGTAAGTTTTTCATTTAATTCATGTCTTTATTTACTTATTTATTGTGTTCTAAGTCTAGCATGAGCGGCTAGACTCGTTACTCCCGATTGAACAAAGATAAGAACTTAATGAACACTTAAGAACCGTGAGGCTTATGGGCATAAACTGTGTGAATTTGGTTCCATTGTGTAATCATTTTCTTTGTTGCATTAAAGTGGGCTAAGTTAGTTAATTATGGTTGATCACTCATTAATTAGAATTGTATTCACTATCTCTATAAATGGTCAATGAATCGTAGCTATGTGTTGGTCATAAAGGGATGAGATACATCACGGGTACTGAGGGTATTTGAGAGATCGGTGTCTAGGTAAATTTAGGTCTGTCTAGGGCATAAAGCTACCTTGTTGTTTACAATCATATGAGAGATCGGGATTGGGCAACATGTTAGAGATTAGGGAACGAGAGATCATCTTTAGTCTATACTGAAAGGATAAATTGGGTATGTTGAGAGAGATCTGGTACCTTTAACTAGATAATTAGATTTGCATCCAGATAATTAGATTTGCATAAGTAATCAATGTGCCCATGATCGGTCAAGTGTTTGTTCAGTTCGAATCTAAGTTCTAATCTGGAATACGTTACTACTGATATTTCCTTTCTTTGTTTTGATTTGTTATTTTTACTTTACAGTTTTTATATTAAGATATACGGAGACCACAACAACCATCAATTTTGGAATAAGTGACATTGGAAGATAGGATTCACAGCTCCTCGTGAGATCGACCCTTACTCTCGTTGAGATTTATTCTGACCGTGAAATGACCACACGTCACACACGAGATTAAAGGACTAATCTCATTTTTGTAGGAGAACCAGTCGAACTTGGCATTTTCCACACTGTGTTTGAAACTTTCCAAGACAACAATAACACTCCTTGATCTTCTACTGTATTCCTATATCTTATTTAGATATAGGGTAGGTTGTAGACTACTAAACTGTGTGGATATCTTAAGGAATCAAGTGAGCAAGAGAGGGGATGATTTGTTACAATGAATTTTCGTCCTCCTCCTTATTAATAAGGAGGAGGACGAAAATTATGACTCCCAACCCTAATGGGTTTGGGCCTCTCCACTTCTTCCATTCCCTCAGTCCACAAAGGTGTTAATTGGGCTACAATAGGGATCTAGAAGAATATTACATTGGCTTACTAATTTATTTAATTTCTAATATCCAATACATGAATATAAATAAATAAATTAAGTGTTATTTTATTCCATTAAAGAAATAGCACTGACTTACCAATTTAATACATATTTACTTATATGCTTTCTTCTTTAGTTCAGTCATTCCTCATATTTAAGATATAATATCCATTAATTAATTATGTAAGCTCTGACAACTATAATTAATTAACATTTCCATTCCTAGAGCAGTACCACACAAGTTTTATCATATACGGAATAAATTCTACCTGCAGGGTTTCACATGCACTTGTCCTTATTCAAGGGGACATCATCAACCTGGCGCACCAGGACATGGTGACTACATATAATGCATGACCCATCATATATGTGTATGTTACTGCCCAAAATATCGAGGTTATTGATCCTATCAAGAATCTCACTCATTGATAAATCAAAGTAGTAGACATAACATATATATGTCCGCTAGTATATATGGGTTACGAACCTGAAATGTATGGATCTTTATTCTCCCCTTATAAGGTCAGATAAGAGAATAATATCCTATAGTGATCCTCCTCAATACACATGCCAATCAGAATAATCAGTTAGTCAAGATAAACTAACTATCAGATTATTCTACGGTGTGCAATGGTTGGTTGAGGACCATCTAAACCACGAACCTTTTAATACTTTGTAAGGAATCCAATGATATGATCTTTAGTGTGTGTTCATCCACACCATATCATCTACAATGCAAGTATATTGGAACATGCATATAAATATAGAACAATAAATGAATGCACAAACAGTAACTGTAATTAATATTCAATCGATATCATCAAAACATTGTAGAATGTATACAAAGACAAGCTTTTCAGTATATAATCCTAATAGGGTTCAGGACCATCTAAGTCGTGAGTCTTTCTATACATTGCAAAGAATCTGATGATATAACCTTTACCGTGTGTGTACCGACACTATCTCATCTACAATGCAAGTATATGGAATTGACTGATAAATATAATGACAAATAAATGCATACAGTGACTGCAGTAATTATTCAATCTATATCATCAAATAAAACCTTGTAGAATGTATACAAAGACAAGTCTTCCAGACTACAAAACTAACAATCTCCCACTTATACTTGAAGCATGTCTTTCAAGTATAAAACAAAACTAGCATAAACTCTCCAACTAACACTAAATCTCAAATGCATTCTCGGGTCTGCATCTCACCCTCATTTTCTCCACATGACCATCGAAGGCCGTAGTCGGTAAGCTCTTCATGAATGGATCAGCCATATTGTCCTCCGATGCAATTTTGACCACTGCCGCATCTCCTCTCTTAACGATCTCTCATATAAGACGGTACTTCCTTTCTACAAGAGAGCACATTTCCTCTAACCTATCTTCTTCTACAAGAGAGTACATTCGAGCTCAACTTCAGAGAATCACAAGCTCGAAGAAGGCCTTAGGACAAACATCAACATCTCTTGCTCCACAATCTCTATTAACCAAAAGATCATATGTTATCTAGAGAATTGTGTTACCTTTCCATGCTCAAAAAGTTCTAGAGCATGCTACTGATAGGAAGAAAATTTAAGAACTTTTTATGAACTTTTTTAATCTGTAGAATTCGCAAGGCCTTCTGATATTGAAGTTCAACCTTTATAGACCTTGGCTAAAACAACAATCAAGGAAAGTAAAGACATCCAGAAGGAAAAAGGCCATGCAATAGTTGAAGAAGAACATGAGAAAGAGCATGATGAAGAGCATGGGGAAGAGCATGAGAAAGAGAAGAAAGAGGAGGTAGAGCTATAAGATGATGAGCTAGAAGAAAAGGTAGAAGGAAAGGAGGAGACAGAACAAGTTAAAGTTGAAGGAGAGGTATTTGAGTCTACACGTGAAGATGAACAATCTGATGCAGACAAATCTGACTAAGGAAAGGAGGCGGTACGTCTTGATGCTCATTTGCCTTAATCTACAGGCAAATAGAGGGAGTATTCATTTATCAACTTCAAAAATTTCAAATCATGATCAAAGCTCTGATATAATTTTCTTAGTTTTTTTATGAATCTCTTTACTTTAAGCTTCATTATGATGTAATCTAGTTGTAAGTACCCCATCATATTCACTACATCATTCCACACTCCTCCACCCAATTAATTATGTCTTTACTGCTCTGATAACGTGATTGTTAATTATGTTCATTGCTTTGATAAAAATATAAAAGAAAACGTATAAAAGAAAAAGAAAAGAAAAGAAAAGAAAAGAAAAGAAAGAAAAATAGAGTTGGAGTTCTTAACAAGGTTAGTGAAGATCTAGGAGGACGTCCCTGCTGCTGATCGAGTTACACTTGGAAAAATAAAGCAGCTGATTTGCCAACAGATAAAGACAAAGGGAGAGATTATTAGTGCTATACCTTGCACTAAACAGACAATATACAACAAAGAGGGAGATTGTTAGTGCTATGATTTGCACTAAACATTGTTATCAAGTGCTCTACTTTGCACTTGTTGTGGTGATTGATTGTTAGTTTATGAACATACAAAACATTCCGCTTTCTACCTGATGTGAATGTTCAAGATCAACAATGTCCATTAAAACATTCATGAACATTTGCATGAACATCTTTTGTCCAGATTGTTCTTCCAAAGATCAATTAAGTTGTTTAAAGCTACAGACTAAGAAAAGATTCAAGATCATTCTAGAAGATGCCTTATTCAAGCTTGGAGAGCATGTGATCCATGATAAGGCAAAAATATAAAGATAGAAGTGTTCCTTATCATATTTCAAATAGGATTAGGACTTATGTTTCCTTGTTAAGGCTATATTGTAATCTGTAAATAGCCTGGATTCAGACTTGTTAGATAGAGAACTGAAACTCAAAAAAAGAGAGATTCTGCATTGAAATGTTCAATAGCTATATTCTGAGCCACAGGTTTCAGGTGTCAATTGCTAGGCTAGTGTTTAGTGTTCTACTTCGTGTATTGAAATACTTCTCATATACTATCAAAATAAGTCTCGCGGCAGAGATTTTCTGTGAGAACTAAATAGGTAGATATCTAGACTATGAGGGGATCTCATAGTTCAACCCAGTTAAAGAGGGTATACGGGTAGAATGGGAATTGAGTGAATGGAGGTCAACTGCATGTAAGATTCCTAGTAAACGATACATCCGAGTAGTAGATTATTTCTCATGGTCTTGATAAGTCCCTCTGATATAGATCAGTTGATCAAATAGGGTTACCAAACTCTTTGTGTGTTTTATTTTCTACAATTTACATTAAGTTAATTTTAACATTCATGAACATTATAGTGAATTTTATCTAACAATGTTCAAATACGTTGTTGTGAATGTTTGTAGAACAGATACCTCACACCGTGTGTAGTTTTACCCTCTGCGGTGGTGGTGGTAAATCTTAAGGTGGGGCATCGTTCATTTTCCACCTCAAATTCTCGTGATCTCTCCATCCTAGATTATATGTTTGAGAGTGGGGATCATACCACCTATTGTTGTTATGCCCACCGAGAGCATTAACTTCAACAACTTCCTCCTGCAACGTTGGGCATTCGTCAGTAAAATGGGCTACACTTTTGTGGACTCCACATGATCTCTTATTTTGTGCTCCTGTTATGCGCATAACCTTTCCATTTGTTTAAAGAACCTTTACATCTTGGCTGGTCTTCCAGCATATGCAACTGTCCTTGTGCCCTCAATACTTTCATCTCGATTCTCATAAGCCATTTTCATTAAGATTCTAATGGCTTTAGTTGGTAACTTGTTCAGAATAGATCTTGACTGACAATGGTTTTTTCTTGTGGCCTCAAACCTGACACGAAGTATTGGATCAAATCGTGATATATGATCTGATGTTGTGGGTATTTGGTTAACATATTCTGGAATCGACACCAATAGTCGTAGAAAGTTTCATTTATACTCATCTTCAGAGTTCTAATTCTTCCCCTAATTTCCTGAACTCTGGATGTGGGAAAGTATTTCTCTAGGAATTTCTGCTGTAGCTGTGCCTAAGTGGTTATACTGCCAGTCGATAAGGTGTAAGAGAAATATGAATATTTAAATATAATCAATTACGAACGTTTTTCGGGCTGTAAAATAAATTAAATGTTAGATTTGCAAAATTTTTGAAAAAATTAGGTACTATTTTGTTATTTTTGAAAAAGTATCCAAAATGTGGGTATCAAAATGTAATTTACCCACTATATAATTGGAACACCTCAAAATAATAATAGAGACTATATAATCGAGATGGAGGGAGTATTCAATTAAGTAATTAAGGAGGAACTATAATAATTATATTGATCAATTTTAAGGGTTTATTTATTTAATAAACTTTGAAGGAAACATTAAAATTTTTCCAAAATGAAATTGCCATTCCACACCCTTGATAATTACAAGACTGAAAGTATATATGATTGGACAACTAAACGGTAGAGATTACACCGCTCCCCTTCCCAAAATAATAATATAGTCACTTGACTAAAATAATAAACAAGCCTATCCTAGGGTAAGGAAACTCTCGATGATTTAATACATTCCAACTCTTTTGACCAGGAAAATAGTAGTTTTACAGTCCTTTCTTGGCGTGTTGTTCATTGTCCCTGATGACATCTTTTTAGTATTTCTTGTTGGTTTTTGCAACAAAAAAATAAAATAAAATAAAATAAATATATAGGGAACATAAAATAAGGATGGAGCCGTAATTTGACAGCAAATGAAAATCATCTCAACCAATGAATCACCTTGTCCCGTAGTTCTTCAAAGTAATGGTCCGCTTCAGAAGTAGTACTATTGTTATTCTGTGCAAAATCATGCAAACAATATATATGTATGAATGAGAGTGTTAAAATTCTAGGCTCTGGTTAGAAGTTAGTTAGTGTAATAGTATAATTTTTGTGTTGTTTGGTTTGAGTACTTAGTCTCATAATTAAGTATAGTTATTGTTTTAAAACGCGCAGTTTAAGTCACTTTGTCGTAATTTCACTATTTTCCACTGAAAATCTTAAATGCTTGGCTTTGGAGACAATTACAGTCACGGCTCCTCGGACACTACTTTTTCATGTTAATTTTCCAAAAAAAAAAAAAAGAAACAAAACAAAAAAAAAGACACCTTGATAACGTCTCTTATTCGCAACCATATATGTTCGCAGTGTATACTTTTGCAAGACAATTAATACATGTATGCAACATTGGAAATCGTCCTTCAAATTTAAATAAATAAATATATATATATATGTGTGTGTGTGTGTGGTTACATTATAAATATATACTTAATATATATTCTTGGAATAAAATATTGAACTTGTTTCTAATAGGGAGTATTATATTCCAATAGACTTAATATGCATATTAGTTGGGGATTACTGGTTTGCCATGCATGTTATAAGAACTATATGCCACTCTCCCTGCCCCATATGAAACACAAGCTGACATTTTATAGTTTAGGATTTAGGATTGGATTTAGGATTCAAGATCTATCTATGATCTAGTATTTCTTATTTCAACTTAAAGCTTATTATTTTAATTAATGCCACACCCTTCACCTTTGCCGCATTCAAATCATCGATGCAAATATAAAATGAGCAGAACTTAACGCTTAGATAAGCTCTACTTTTTGAACATTTTTTGAAAGACTAGCTATATGAAAGTAAGAATCTATATATACAAAATTTACGGTAAAATTGATACTACTCTTGACATTGTCCTCAAGGACAGAATATTGTAGGTAATCTATATATTATATATTGATTACTTACAACTACAATCGTGGGCACAAGTTAATGTGCCCATCACTAATCTGATAATGTTATGTGGGTAAGTAGGGTTGTAAGAGAGTTAAACTACTCGCGAGTTATTTGGGTAACGGTTCGAAAAAAACTCAGTCGAGACTGGCTCGTTTGTTAAACGAGCCTAGCTCGAGCCTAACAAACGAGCTCATCATTTTCTCGAGCCAAGCTCGAGCTAGCTTAGCTCGTCGAATTCGGCTCGTGAGACTCGCAAGTTTTTAAATGAGGTGTCTCACAAACTAGCTCGTGAGTACTTAAACAAATCGGGCTCGTGAACTATTTCGATTTAAAACTCGAAACACCTACTATTTTGTAATTGTTTTTAAATATTATTTCTTTATATTGTAACTTTTGTCAAATTAATACTTCTCATTAAAAATAAAATGAAATTAATGGTATTAAAATAATATTATTAAAGTAAGGAAATCAAATGATCAATATTTGAGAGTAACAATTATATACACAAACTAATGCATTACATTATATATATAATATACAGTTTGTCTTATTTATGATTTTATATACTATATTAGTATAATAATTAATAATATGAAATATGAAATGAAATCATCGAGTATTAAATTAATATTATCGAAATTAAGACGTGGAATGCTCAATTGTAAATACTAAGTAATAAAAGAAATTAAAAGTAATATTAAAAGAAATACTTCTCAATTTATTAAATAATAAATATGAAATGAAACTAATAATATTAACATAATATCATCGAAGTTCAGAAATCGAATGTTTAACACAGGGGTAGATATTTAATAAAAGAAAAAATAAAATTAATAATATATAGTGTATAGCATATAATATATAGAATTTAAAGTTCATCTTAGATTGTTAGTATAAAATATAAGTTATAGCTTATAAATTTATAATACGTATGAAGTTAGAAAGAAAAAGAAAAGAAAAAATAAGATTATTATTGACAATTTGACAAAACGATACTCATCATTACATATTAACACATGAAATAAAATAAATGGTATTATACTAATATCAATATCACTACAAAAAAAGTCCATTCTAGCGACGGGAATTAGCGATGGGGCCGACACGGGTCGCCACTAGCGATGGGGTTCCTCGTAGCTAATTCTAGCGACGGTGAATCCCGTAGCTAAATTTTAAAATTTTAATATATCATTATTTTTATAAATCAATCCCTGTCGCTACAACTTTGCGACAGAAATAGCGACGGGAACCCCCGTAGCTAATTTTTTTTAATTTTTATTTTTTTTATTTTTTATTTATTTTTTAAATTTTATTTAATTATTTTTAAAATAGTTAAATATGATTTCAATCTATTCTAATACAAATATTCTCCCTATTAAAATCATTTTTATATTTTTATTCATTTATTTTAATTTTTGAAAAAATAATATCGCAATTATACACATTTATTAATATCACATTTTTTAATTTGTATTATTTCCTTATTAAATACAAATTTATACAAATTAGCTTTATTAGTATTCTTATAAATAAACTAATTAGTATATTATTATATATTTAAAAAATGTATTAAGTTTAACATAATATTTATTATAGTTACTACTACAAGATTAATCAATTATACATTAACAAACTAAAATATACTATGAAAATATATACATAATATAGTATATAATGGATTTTAATTTTTAATTATAAACTAAAGTTATTTATTATGTAAGTAAAAATAATTTAATTCATTATGATATTTAGTATGAAACACAAAGTAAGACTATTTAACCACATTTTCACCATAATATATATATATATATATAATTTTTAAAATAATTTAATTAAAAACTTCTATAATCTTTCTCCATATTAAATTTATATTAGAGATATAATTTTTGTATGCATGGATACTTAATAAGTATCACCTTAAATTATAGTTCTTATATACAAATCGTATAAGTATATATATTATTTAAACTATCAATATAACATCAATTGAACTTGCCCCAATGGATAAGTGATTGGCCCTCCTTGTAGGAGGTCACAGGTTCGAATCTATATTATACACAATTATTCTTGACGGGCTTGGGCGCGGGCCTTTCATCGGGTCGGGTCAAAGGCTCATTCATGAGTCGAGCCCCCGGGTCGGGGGCTCATTCGCGGGCCGGGCCAATCAATAATTTTAAAATTTTAAATTATAATTTTAGCGACGGATCTAGCGACAGGGCACCCCGTCGCTATCTAGTGACGGATATAGCGACGGGGTACCCCGTCGCTAGGTAGCGACGGAAACCCCGTCGCTATCCGCCAAACTCGTCGCCCAAGCTACGGATATAGCGACGGGACAGGCTACGGATATAGCGACGGGATTTCCCGTCGCTATATCCGTCGCTAAGCATTGGCGACGGACGAGCCACCGTCGCGCATGAAGTAATAAAATTTAATAAAAATTAAGACTAATATTGACAAAATAATAATTCTCAATTCATTAAATAAGAAATGTCAAATGAAATCAATGATGTTGAAAAAAGAAATCTTAAAAATTTCTTATCAAAACTAAGAAGTGAAATAATATTTTTCACACCAGTGTTATATATTAGTTAAAATGTACATAACAATAAAATGAAAATAAAATTAACAAAAATGAGGACTAATATTAAATAAGCTAAACTATGAATAATATTTAGAAAATTAATAATTAATAATCTCTTAAATAATACAAGATTATTAATTTATAAATTATATCTTAATATCTTGGAATATGATATGACTTATGAGTTATGTTTTATGAATCTTATGACACACAATTGATAAACTAGTACACACGTACACACATAAATATATGTATAATAGTAACTAATGTAGACACACAGTATAAATGTATAAATTTATAAAATTACAATGAATAATTATAAATATAATTATAGAAGAAAAGGGAAAGGGAGGAAAATAAAATAAAATAAAATAAAATAAAATAAAAGATATTAAACGAGTCGAGCTCAAGTTAGCACTCAAATCTCACATAATCAAGTCGTGTCAGAGTTAGGGTTTGAATTTTAAATAATTGAGTTGAACTCAAGCCGAACTCGAGTTAGGGTTTGAATTTTTAAATAATTAAGTTGAGCTCGAGTTCAAATATTTCTTACTGAACTCAAACCGAATAATTCCAGAATGAGTCGAACTCAAATTCGAGATCAATAGTACTCGACTGGCTTACACCCTTAGCAAGTCAAGTTATCTAGCCATCATATTTGCGAATTGGCAACACTATATCAATCATTATTATATTCAAATGGCTGTTTTAAACCTAATCTTCTAATGTAAGACTTTCTTATAAAATTTTAAAATTAATGCGAGTTTTATTGGACTATAATATAACGGCTCCTATTAACTATAATTTTTTTTTTTAATTTTTGCTCCAATGGTCCATTATTTAATTTTACAAAATTTAAAATCACCAATAATCAATTGAATAAATTTATTATCAGAAACCATTTTTACTAATTATTTAATTTTTAAAAATCAACTAAATCCGTTTTTATATGCAATTGAGGATGTCAAGCTTTTGACATAATTTATTTATCGTAGTAATATATATCAACCATTGTTCTATAAATCTTCAATCACTATTAGATTTAATTAATATAAATATTAATTAAATTTTATATAATTACGTATTTATTTAATTGTTATATAATTACGTATTTTATATAATTTTTAATTATTGACGATTATTATTTTCGTACAACTCATAGGAGAAACAAAAATTATAGACAACTAGTATTTCTCCCGTACGTTGTACGGATTTAAATATTTATAAATTAATATTTTAAAATTTGAACATGTCCATGTTAAAATTGAATGAAAAAAGTATTATGGTTCTTAAATGTACTCAAAATATTTTTATATGATTATAAATATCACATGGTTGATTCGAGATCTTCCTCAGAGATCCTAATAATTACATTTAATATTAAAAAATATATAATTATATACATAATTTTTTCAAATATTACAACATCAGTTAAACTAAAAAAAATAGTAATCATGATAATTGATGTTATTTTATTTATTTTTCAAAGTACAGAAATAAAAATGTGTTATTAATGGAACAAAATACATAACTTGAGTTGTAAAATATAATTAGGCTCAGTATAATTTAGTTATATTCTTTTTAAATTTGTGTTGTATTGTTTAACCAAACAATCATAATCAACTTTTTTTAAAACATTATATAAAACTGCTATTATTGTTGGGTGTAACAATCAAATTTTTAAAACTTTATAGGATTTTTCTTTAAATTGAACAAAACATTTATTTGTTCCATGTTCTTAGTTACTAATTCATTTAACTGTTCTTCTATAAAAATAAAAATAAATCATGTAATTATCGGTATTCAAATATTTAACTTCATGCAATTATTTTTTCTCACCTAATCACTATAATTACATAAAAAAATATTGGGCTTGACAAAAAATTTCAACAATTTAATATAAAATGAAAACTCAAATTTTGAGAGAAAATGTATGAGTGTGTTATGATGATTTGATGAAAAACTGCAGGATATGATCATCTGGAAATCAATGACAATGACCAAGTAAGACTTCGAGCTGAGATGACAGACAACTATTAAGAAGTATGATCAACCAGCTTACGAGTTACCTGATCAGACCAGTCAGAGTAAAACTCTTCAAAGCTTGAGATAAGCTGTAAAGGGAGAAGAGAACTTTGGAGACTGGTAGGTATCCTCGGATGAGTGAGTCATCAGTCTTCGCAAAAAGTCAGGCTAGACTGATGAACAGAGTCAGCTTGAAAGCTAAAACTGATCCAATCAATAGATCAGTCAGAGCTGGCCCTAAACTGATCAAAGATCAGTTTACTGGTAAAACAGCTCTAAAAGCTTTTAGTCTTTATTCAACTGACCTTAGTTCAGTTAGAGAGAAAAAGCTCAAGCAAGTAGGGAAGGGAGAGCTATAAAACATTAAATAAAATTGTCAATCATGATAAATGATTAATTTGAATAATATTTTAATAAGTAATTTGAGGTATTTTTAGGAAAATTTTATTTATTGATGTAAAACAACTATGATTCGAAGGATCACAACTTTCATGAGGAAGTGCAATCACTTAGAGTGGATAAGTTTTGTAATATTTTAATAAAAAAGTGAAATTGTAAAACTATAAAAATAAGTCAAAAAAATAATAATGCTACCGGTTATAATATAAAATTAAATAGCCAATGCATGACTACAATATTAAATAGGTATGATTATAATGTTAATCAACAAAATAAACGGTCAACTTGATCACGCCTGAACGTTAAAAAGAAATTAAAGAAAAAAAAGTGTTGCAATATTAAATATGGCAAATTATAGTTCGATACGTAAATTTTGGGGCTCTTTTAAAAAAATCTAGTTTTTTAAAATTAACAAACAACACCTATTTTTTCAAAAAAAAAAAGTAAATTTAACATTTGATCAATTTTACGGCTCGAAAATTGGACATAATTGATTTTATTTTAAGACATATTAATTGAACAATTTTTTTATGTGGCTATGAAATAAAATATAATCAATTACATAGGATTTTCAAGTAGAAAAACTGATCACACATTATATTTATTTATTTTTAAATGATTATTGTGTTTATTAATTTTGAAAATGTGAGCTATTTTTGAAAAAGAGTTCAAAATGTAGGTATCAAAGTGCAAATTACCTTATTAAATAAGTAGAATCAATGTTAATTATCAAAACAAATGATCATGTACAATAATAAGAGAAAAAAATTGAAAGTAGTATAAATAAAAGAAAATGAATAATAAAAAGAAACGAAAAGGCCAAAAAAAATTGAAAAGGAAAAAATAAAATAAAATAAAATAAAAGAATAGGAAAAATCTGAAAAGGCAAAAGAAAAAGAAAAAAACAGAAGAGAGAGAGAGAGAGAGAGAGAGAGAGATTCCAAAAATAAAACCCGTGCTTTATAGGACTCGATCAAAGGCCATTTGAGTTTTCAGCCTCTCGCGCAACCACTTGATCAATACCAAATTTTATAAAATTTTTCAATAAAATTATTATTTTAACTAAATGTTTCACTGATTTTTTAATGATAATTTTACCCCCACGATTTTACTTTAATATATGTATAGATAGGAGCGTCGTCAGTTGTGATCTAATAAAACTCAAATATATTAAAATTATATAAAAACTTTAATATTAGGAAATGGGATTAAAATAAATCATTTGAATATAATAAGTATGAATTTTGACCTCATTTGGTTGGCAAAGAATCAGCGGTAAGAAAGTAATTCTGATTCCTTATTTTTAAATTTATGTGTCTAGTTTAAATTTAGGAAATATTGGAGAGTAATCAAAATTCTCAAAACAAAGAAACTAATAACTTTTCTGGATTTTGAATATCTACTTGGAGTAGGTGTTCTAATTATTTGCTTCTACGAATCTTGTGTTAGACCATTTAATTATTCGATTTTTCATCGATTATTTTTATAAATTATTATGAAAACAATATTTATAAGTTTTCAATAAAAAATTGAAAATTTTTTATCTTAATTTTTTTGTGTAGATTATTGTTAGTTTTTCTTTATTAACTTTTGACTTTCAACAAAAAAAATGAAAAATTGAAAAAACAAAAATCATATTAGTGGTAGAGAAATGACAAACTCGAAACAATGAGCAACACAACTTTAGAATCAACAACATAATTTGACATAAATAACAATTGATGTTTGAATGATGTAAACAAACACACATAGATTTACTTTTGTAAATTAATGCATTTTTTTACATTCAATTTTTTGCATATGTTTGTATTTATACTAACTCTTACTTATATATATGTGTATATATATATATATATTAAAATTACTAATTCGTATTTATTTATTTATATATTTCTATATTTCTATAATTGTTAATTTAATTATTATTTTTTTTAATGGGGGAAAATGATGATGATCGAACTCCAATCTCTCACCATAAAATGAATGAAGAATACTTGTATATATACTATAAGTTTATGATATTATTAATTTATCTTAATAAATCGACTTCATTAATTTGAATAAAAGAATAGTAAAATGAGAATCCTAGTAATTTTCTTGTTAAAACATATGATAAATAATATGCAGCAATATTCATTTTCATTAGAATCACATTTCTAAAAATCATATTTCTGACAACTTTACTTTTCTACCAAATAAATGAGCTCTAATTAAATGAAATTGCTAAAAAATATATCAGCTAGCTAGATAAGTTGACTCAAATATAATAGCAATATTAGCGATGAGCATACTAACTCATGCCCATGGTAGACAGGTGAGCTCTACATATATATATATATATATATATATATATATATATATGACCAAAAATGTTTAGGCAAAGTGAGTATTGGGAACACCGAAGTTACTAAACTATAGTATTCATATAAAAAGGATACTACTATAAGCTACTATTTGTTGCAAATTCAATTTTCTTTAAAGATAGAGTATTATGTGAGATCATCTTAATTTTGAGTCAAAAATCGGATCAAAAGTCATATACAAATATCATCAAACATCAATATAATTATAAATGTATTAATGTCGCCTATCTCCTTTTAACCCTTGGAAATGTCACCTAAATAATATCAAGTAATAACTTTTTCATATTTTTAATTTTATAAAATTATTTCAATAATGTACATAAATTGTATGTGTGTGTACATGTGTCCATAATATATATATATATATATATATATATATATATATGAATTAGATCAAATGAGCACTAGTGCGGTGGGAGAACTACACACTATATCTATGTGTTATAATTATATTTCATATCTTATTGTATTTTAGTGCTATTTATTTTTTTAATTTTTATTGGTTATCATATTTTATTTTAGTGTTGATTATATTTAATGATAATAAGCACTAAAATACAATAAGATAAGAAATAATATATATAGGGTTGAGGTATAATGAACATTTCGCTTGGTATGAGAACTAGACACTGCTTATTTACTAAAATTTTATTAATTATCTTATTATATTTTAGTGCTTATTATAACACTAAATAAAGCCATCACTAAAATAAGATAAGATAAGCAATACAATTATAAAAAAATAGAATTAAATTATAATAAAACAAAAAATTAAATATATAAACAATTAAACATCTCATTTGATATAAACAATTAAATATCTTAATATATATAAAGACAAGAAGTTATGCCTTAATTAGTAACTTAGTCTTTTCCCCCAAAAACACATTACCAGAAATGGAAATCTTAATATAAAATTGAAATAATAATTAAAATATTAAAATATTAATATTTATTAACCAATCAATATTAAATATTAAGAATTAGTTAATTGGTGGTTTCATCAATGTTTATTAACCAAATCAAGACATTATTATTAAATTAAGGACTATAAATTACATACGTAATTTAGGATTAATAATTAACTTAATATGGATGATATACCAAATATGGAAATATAATATTTATTAATTAATTAATATTTCTATTAAATTACTTATTTAGTTAATTATACTCTAATTAATTAATTACCAGATATTAATATAGTAAAATCTATTTTTTTAGTGAAGTAAAATCTATTATTTGTAAAAGGTAAATGTATCTAATTAATATATAAATCTGTTCTCGATCAATCCATTATTTAATCTAGGTGAATACACATCATAAATATTTTGCTTATAGATTATATATTATTTCATGTATTATAACTATTCGTCTACTTTATATATATATATATATATATATATATATATATATATTACATTGATATAATTTATATATTTTTTAAAAAAAATATAAAATAATTTTATAGTATACATTTTTTTTTGTACTTGCCAAATATATTCGAATGATATTTATGTAAAATATCAATTAAATAAGTCATGGATTTAGTCTAAGGTCCAAGACTTAATATATTTCATATTTAATGTAAGGTATATTATATAAATGTAAGGTATATCATATCTAATGTAAGATACATTATATATTTAGGGTAATGCATAGAAACGTAATAATTGATTACCCATAGTTGGTTTTGTGTATTTAAGGTTGCATTTATTGTGATTGATTACCATATATTATTGATTAGCAAATTTTATGCTAAATTTTAATGGATGCAATTTTGTTCTGCAAATTTCAATTCAATTAAAGATTTGAGATGCGTGCATTGAGATGGATCGTTGATTATAAATATTTGATTTTTATGTCATAATTTTTAACTCCAAAAGCTGCGTGTTCAAGTTGATCATTGATTTGATATTTTTATTTATTTCATTTTTTTAATTAAATGTTGAACTGTGCATCTAATTTTCTTTCGTTGTCACTTGATTTCTTCTTAATTTTTTTTATTACTATTATGATGTAAATTTAGAATAGCACGACCATAACTTCAAATCATTGAGGAGATGTGATTATTCATCGTTGATTGAGGACTTTGAAGTTTATTTGACTAGAATCTATCTGTTTATCTAAAGATTGATACAAATGAATGCAGCTTCATTTTAGAGTTAGTGTAATAAAAATAGCATTGTAATCCTATAAACATCTTGTAGATAGAATCATTGTATAGTAAATTGTAATTTTCTAAACATTATTGTAGCTATTTTTGTTTGTGCATTATATTTATCTTTTTTTTTTTTGCATTGCATTATGTGTATTTTTTGGAATGATGAACTTGATTCTAAACATTATTGTAGCTATTTAACTCGTGTCCATGGTAGCTAGGGGAATGGTTCTTTTTAATTATATATGTATTTAATTTTTGTGTGTAGTTGCGACTTGTCTATTTTATCTAGGTTGAGATCCATGCAATAGTTCATGTTTGTGAGTACCATTTATTATTTATAAATCATTTTCTATTATTAACAATCCTCATAACTAAAATATAAAATTGAGTTTGTATAAATAAATGTATAGATATTATTGATACATCAGATAACAAGCAAAAATAAAAATATGCTAAAAAATGTATACAATTATGCCTAGATCCAATTAAAAAATGTGACTTTTAGTCATGATTGTGTACTTTTTTTTGTAAAAATTAGTTGATTTCTTAAGCGAATATGTTCCGGTTTGCACATAGCTGACAATGATCTTTAGTTTGTGTCAATTTTTTAGGGATATTTTTGTTTTGGCGAAATTATGGATTTTTTTTATATTGACAATGATTTTTAGTCTGTGTCAATTTTTTAGGGATATTTTTATTTTGGCAAAATCAAGATTCGAACAATTTTTGCGGATTTTTTTTATATTGAGGTTAATCCACAGCTGCTACTTGAAGGTTTGTATTGAGTAAATTCTTCTTTGTGTAATATCCTACATTTCAACAAACCACAAATAAAAGATAAATTGCATTTGAAAAATCAAGTATAACGGTCACACTCAGTGATATTGGTATGATTTGAATTCGAAATCATGGGTCCCAAACTACACCGCTAGGCCATCTATAGTCATTTTATTCATCCATCGGTTTAGCTATTACTTATGAATCAACAAATTAATACATAATATTTTTACATATAATCATATTTTATAATATTATTTATTTTATCATATTTAGCAAAGAGGAAAAATTGAAGAATGCAAACTTTAAAAAATAGAAGATATTTTTTTGGATTGAATCTTTTATATTGGAATATAGTTTCATTATTTTATTATTTAATTTTAATATTTTTAAAAATTTATTTGGTACATTGAAATTTATTTTGATGTTTAGTTTCCACGCATTTCGCTATTGAAATAATTATATTTTTATGTTAAATGTTTGGCCCATTGAACAAATAAAACATTTTCACGCATTTTATTGGTAAAATTAATGTAAATTCATTTATGTTGGTACAGAAATTCTTAATTATTTATTTAGCATAAATTAATTAATTATTTTTTATATTATCATATAACAGCGATTCATTTCAAATAAATAATTCCAATTCCCTTATGGATATTGTTTTGCTAAGTGATTTATGATTCTCAAATCCCAATTGAGTTTCACTTATATGCAAGATTTCAAACTTAATTTTTAGAATTTTGATTATTAGACAATCAAATTATACTTATCCATGTCAAAAATGAATATATTTTAGTTAGTAGAGTTATATTATAATGAGCTTCAAATTTGTGAGAGCACATATTTAAATATTTACTTGCTACCTTATTTTATTCAACAAATTATTTATACAATAAATTTTTAATTCTATAATATTTAGATATCATATGTATATTTTACATATCATACATAAAAAATTAACAATGTTTAATTTCACTCTATGTATAGATTGACATTGTACAATAATATAATTTAATACATTCATATCCGTGTGTAAGGAGACGTAAGATGATATGATGTTAAAGATGGAGTTTCAGGTGTTCTCAACAAATAAAGCAAATGATGATGAACATTAATCAAATTTTGGAAGCATTGTTCAAGACGTGACAACTCTCATACGATGATGTCATATTCACTTCACACACAATCCGAACGCATGACAGAGATATATATTATAATAATTTTCATAAATGTGTTTTACACAGATGTGTTTTTCTTCTTAATTTTTCTTCTTAATTTTTCTCATTGTGCCTAAAATTATAAGAGATTCCAAACTAATTATGTCATTTGTTTTATTAAGCACAATCAATGAAAATTTATGAATGGATATGGATTGTAGCAACATAATTGAATATAATGTTATATATTATGTATATATTCTCTGAATATTTCTATTAATTATTTAACTATCATTTAATTATTTTATTAATTTATAAAAATTATTTATTATAAACATTATTTATATATCTCTCACCGATTCGCTGTGCATCGCACGGGAAGTAATACTAGTATAGTAAATAAACATAGTGCATATTTTCCACACCAAGCACTAGTGCTCATTTGTTCCAATTCCTATATGTGTTTAATGTAAATTAAGTTTTATAAAATTAAAATATCCCAACTTTTAATTTTTTGAAATATAGAAAATAAAAAATAAAATATAATATTTTCTAAATAAATAAGAAGTGTTGCTCTATACTAAAAAAACAAAACATTATAATTTTTATTCAAATACCATTTTTTATCCATAATACTTATAAGAATTAAAATATATTTAGGATATACTCTTTCTAATTTATCTCAAAAGAATAAAAATATTTACATTTTGTTCACCATACTCGTGAGAATGAAATTTAGAGTAAATAAAATACACAAAAAAGGAACTTGCATCAAATATATTGATAAAATATTTTAAAAGGGTATACATAAGGTCATTTTCTAACCAAGGAGACACTTTATTGGCAAATGATGAGTTACGTACACATTTCTAAAATTTTCTACACCTATTATACTCAAATATTACTCCATCCCTCCCTCCCATAATTACTTGTAGTAGTCTCTTATTCCTTTTTTTTTTTACTGTCTCAAAACTATAGACCAATTTCTTATTTGATATGCATAAAATTTTTATTTTTTTTGTAATATAACCTTATTTAACATTCTTTGAAATTAATAATCATTTTATTTTGAATCAATAAGTAAGAGTAAAGTAGATAAAATTTAAATAATTTTATGCTTCCAAATACATTAAATAAATTTTCTTAATCTATGTAAAATTGGAGGGAGTATTTTGTATTATCAGTCTGAAGTAACGCAGGGTTATTTAGGTTAACGAAATATTTTTGAAATATTTTTATCCCTAAAAAGGATATGTACAGATATTATTCATGAGTTGTAACTTGTGAGGGGAGAATTAGGAACGATAACTATAGAGCACCTAATGGGATCCAAGGCATTAATTGATGTAATTGCAAACCTATAATTCATATGTATTATGTACACCAAAATGTTAAAGATTCATATATTAAAGGGAGAAAGTTCTGGTTAAGCTAAGATCATGGTCCCTCCCTCCTTGAACTTAAAAAAAAAATAGATAATACTATTGTTTTGCACTCTTATATTTAATTTGGCAAATTTTTCTATACAAAGGTCGTATATAAGCTTTTTATGAGATGAATATTTTTCAGTGTTATAAAAGATATATTTTTCAATAAAAAAAATGAAGTGATAATTACTAAATTGTCACTGTCTTTTTTTTTTTTTTTTTTTATCAATACTTTCAAGTAAAATAAGCATGAAACTTTTTAGTATTAGTAGTTATACTTTTTAGGACCGGTAAAAAATTTATACAAGCCGTGTATGCATGACCAATCCATTTATTTTGAATGAGTGCATACAAAACCTACGTAACAATCAGAGCATGTTTTTCCAGCAATGTCTTTTCATTTAAAACACAATGGAAGAAAACGCATGAGATGTGAATAACCAGACCAATTGTTAACACATGCATATATGTTAATCATCACAATAGATATATTTATCATTCAGATCTTGTTAAGCCAATTAATTAGCATTTGTAAAATTGATGAAGAGAGCAATATATAAACGAAGATTTGTAATTACCTGGATGTGTAAATGGTAGCAAATTCTTGTCTCAGAAATATCAAGTGCGGAAGCACTCCTTATGCAGATAGCCTCATCTTCTACACTCTGCAACAAATTCGTGAATCGTGATTCATCTTCTCTCCCTATACAAACTTGAATAATGGCTTCTCCTTCATTAACTCGGTTCAGAGAAATTGTGGGGATATTAAATTCTGCACTAGAATTTTCGTCGGCGGTGATCTTCTTGCTTTTCGCTTGTGATTGCATATTTTCCATCTTGCATCTCAATGCTTCTATCTCATTCTCCATTTCCGGAATGTATTTAAGCACTTTGTCAACTATTGCGGGTGCACTCCACTTCTTCTGCAACATGTCTTGATGTTTTAAATCGATGACAATAAAAAACATGAAATACGAGAACCAGAAAAGATAAACTACTTAACGTCTAAAACATAAGATCAATGCTGCTGAGACAGTTGAGATCATAAAATAACCCTAATAGTCGAAAAATAGATAGGGTATAAAATTGTGACCTTAGATCTTCTAGAATCAGGAAGCAGTGCCCGAAGAGCAAGGAAAGAGGCATTGAGCTTCATTCTTCGAATTCTCTCCTTTGCGTTATGGTCTAGCTTCTTTAAACCTGATGGCCCTTCTTCTGCACTTTGCTCCAATATTGCTACATTTTCATTATTAAGTTTGCTCCTAGATTTTGTTTTAGTCGTCTTCAATTTATTCTTGGCTGATGCAGTATTTCTTTGATGAGCTAATGTTTCTTCATCCACCGGCCAAGAATGATCCAAACGATCAAGATTGCTCCAGATTAACTCCGAATCTTCCATAATGTCGTTCAAATATCAAAAGCGATTGATTCCCGACAGGTGGCTTTAGGTTTTCCGACAAAAAATAATGGAAGAAAAAAAAAAAAAAGAAACACTTATAATAATTATATATAATATCTCGATTGCTTTTCACTTCATACAATGTAGTACTCCATCATATCGTACTTGTACTACCCTTAAGCTTGAGCTAGATCTGGACATGGCTACCATATAGCGACGATTATCCGCGAATCTCGGTTAATTTGGTGGTCTGTTAGCAATTTCATTCTTCTCCAACCTCTTGAAACACTATTACCTGAAGCATCCATTCATCTTCAACTGCTAAGCAAACGTTTAAGAAAGTTCAATATTTTTTGATTAAACTCATGAATCCGTTATATTACCTATATGCATAACGATATATATGTATATATATATATACATGAAATTAAAACAGTTCGAGGTCAAATCAAGCACGTAATTACAAGGTTTATTAAGGAAAAACAAGATACATATGACTAATTAATTAATCAAAAACGATAAAATGCTTACCAGCTCATTGGGGTTTTACTCCGATAGGTTTTAATGAGACGCTTGCGTTCTTGCTTATAAGACGTTAGGGGTGTTAGGTTGCAGGTCGGATGTTGGTTTTCCTTTCCTTCCCTTTGTATATAAAATTTTATCCAGCAGCATCAACGAAAAGGGATTCGAGCCCTAATGGATCAAAGATGACACAATCTACAGAAAACTGGAGCTGATGAAAGAGGGGTAAAGAAAAAAATTTGAGTTTCGTTTCCATCTGCTCTCTCATATAAAATTAAATTTAAAAGTCAATTAGGAAGTGGATAATTAGGAGAAATAAATGTTTAATGCTGTGAGGTCGACAAGTTGTGCCTTATGACATGAATAAATAATGTATATTGTGTACGAAAACAATTGACCATATAATATCCTTTGTTCATTTTTTTTTTCATTTGTTTATGGATACGGTTTAGTACAGCACATGACAAAGTTAGTACATTGCCATGTATGTTGAAGTACAACCCCTTTCGGCTGTTACCCTGCATTCTCTCTCTAGCAAAAATATTTTAGATATGTCTGGCTACAGTTTGCCCTAAGATTGAAAATTCATTTGTCGAATTGAGTCTACTAGATTTTTTTTTTTAATTTAAGGGAAAGAAAGGAAGATATGATGTCAAATGATTACATTATTAGTAGAGACAACTGACAAAACCTAACCTATGTTGTTTTGTTATCTTGATGTACTTCATGATATTCAATTGCATGTATGATCTATAGATTAATAACATAAATACTGAAAGCATAAAATGAACACAATAAATGATTATCCAGTTCGGTGCACACACATACATTTGGGGGGCCTCGCCCATTGGAGAAACAATCCAGTCATTTAAAGTTAGTTTTCGACAATGACTTGTACAACAGGACCACCTATCTGAACAACCTTTCGAAGACTACCTTTTTTCAATGAACTAAAACCGCATGAACCACCTACGATCCAAGTGCCCACACTTTGTCTCTCTTGCAACCTCCATTAGGTTACGATCTTTACCAGTAGCATGGTACCCATATGTTTGTCCTAACAACAAACTACCCACTAGAAATTCACTTGAACTTAAACAAGAACAATACTAGTAGACACAATTAGAACCTATCAATCCATTACAACTCAACGCTTTGGAATTGCAATAACAAATTCAGATGATACGCGCTCACCATTCGTTTGGAGCCGAATGGCCTTCACATAGGAGTCTCGAACAATTTTCTTCTTCAAGTCTTGCCTTATGAAGATCGTTTCCATGTTGATAAGATTTACTAGCTTCTTGAGAGAAAGTCTTCCTTTAGAGATTATGGTGAATCTCCTAGGTCAATCTTCACAAAGACGACAGTTAATACCTTAGCTCGATCCATTAAGAATTAGAATCCCACAGTTTGTTTCTCCAGAAGAAAACTGCCATAAGTTATCGTCAGGATCATCTTCCTGAATATCCTAAGGAACATTATTCTCTCCAAAGTCTGACACCTTGGTTCGAAATGTTCCTTGAGTTGCACAATGGAAAAGAGTCATGGATTGATACTCTGCAAAAACCATGATTAGCATAACAAATAATTTGTCATATAAATGACAATTAACCTAGTGGACACCGATTGCACTAACAATCTCCCCATTTGACTTCTATGGAGGTAAATTATCTTTCTCGAATACGTGAGGTTTTGACACTTGAACGAACAATCTCCAAGCAACACATGTTGGTATCAGAGCACCAAATAAAAACATAAATGATCCTCCTAAATTTTAGCATCAATTCAATTTGCAAGAAATCACATCAGCGTCCACAACAACATCTTGGACATGCATCTTTCTCCATGTCTTGGATTTTGGGTAATCCACACAACAACTTCAATAGATTCAACCATAACATGTGGTTGAACAATCACCATAGGAATGTGAAGTTACATAAACTGAGCAAACATGTTCAACATCATGTACATGTACATTATAGTCAACATGCAAGGTTAGAAAGATAAACTGAAAGCAAGTAAATGGCACGAGGTTGATAACCCTATTCGGTCAACTGATCTACATCAGGGGGACTTCAAAAGTCTGTGAGAAACAATCCACTACTCCGTTGCAAGGTTACAAAGGCTATTACAAGATGACTTCCCATCACTCGACCCCTTTCCTACACACCACAACCTCTTTCGATGGACTAAATTGTAAGATCCCTCACAACCTAGAATCCATCTAGTTCCCACAGAAAATCTCTCTCGAGACTCTTTTAAAGGTGTGAATGAATAAACTTCAAACACAGGCTAGACACACAATGTTCACAAGGATTAAACCTAGTCTACCCGAATACTATATGCTTCAAAGATGAAGTCTTTAGACTCTGTACCCTTTGTTTATTCGTAAACTCTTTACACTCCAAACTAGTCTGATTCCCAAGCTATTTATAAACACAAGTCATAGCCTAAACAAGGTAATCAAATTGTCCTATTTTGACACAAACTCTACAAGGAAACTTTCCTTACTTAAATCAGACAACTCCTAGTTTAGAATGATTCGTTGAATAGAACTCGCTTCTTTCCTTCTTGATCTTCATCTTTGAACAAGGCAGCTTCTATCCTGAAATGTCCATCTTGAAAAGGCAGCTTCAACTCCTTGAAATCAGCTTGGCACATATCTTGGAAACTCTCTGGACAACCATGTACATGATCATGTTCACGAACATGCTTAAGTACATTCTTCGATCTTCAATCAGATTGACAGCGGAATGTTCATAGCATAATGTCCAGAACATGGTCTTCAAACTTGAAAAACCAAAACCTTTGTGTTCTATGAATTGTCATAAAGATTATGACAATTTCAAACACTTTAGTACAAATGGCACTAACAATCCCCCTCTTTGTCTTTATCTGTTGGCAAATCAGCTCCATGCATTTAAATAACACAACCTTTCATTTGAAGGATCATGTACCTTAAAATATTCTTGAATGTCCCTATGAACATCATATGATCCTGTTGTTTTTTACTCTTTTATCATTTTACATTTGCTCTGCTGTATTTCATTTTTTATCATATTTTTTATTCAGCAGTTTCAATTTTTTAGCAGACTAGGATCATAGTAAGACAGATAAAAATATCTGTTTAAAATATAATATCAATTAATTGATATTACAACATATAAGCACAAAAACATCTTGCAAAAACATGGATGCAAGATAACAAAACTTGAGCAAGAGAAATTTTAAAAATATCTAGCATTTACTACTCCTATTTTCCACTGAGAAAGGCAAAGGAGTAAAAAGAAATCTACTCTGATTTGTCAGATGCAGGCTCTTTCTCTTCTTCTTCTTCTTCAGATCCTCCTTCTTCATCAGCATCGTCATCTTCTTCTGCTGTCTTTTCAGCCTCTTCTTCTTCAGTCTCTTACTGCTCTTCTTCTGCATCATCCTTTTCTGCTGCTTCTTCTTCTGCAGATTGATCAGCATGCTCTTCACCTTTTGATGCAGTCGATGGAGACCCCTTCTGAGTTGCAGCTACAACAGTACTTGCAAGCTTGTGCAAGTTATGAACATGTTCAAGTACATCAGCTACTGGGGAAGCAAACTCTTCTCCAAATGAAAGTTCAGCTATCAGGGTTTGAATCTTCATCTTCTAAAAAATATGCTCATAGATCAAGCGAGCATGGAACTCCAGACTGTGCTCTAGAAATTTTAGCACAAGATTTTTCTGTGAAGACTTCTCTGCAGATTCATCACTTCCTTTCTGTGAAGCAATGACTTCTTGAATTGCAGGCGCAGATGATGATCACCAATCTCAGGAGCAACTTTGATCACCAGAGGCTTCTTGGGAGGTATGACTCTGTCATTCTTTGTAGAGACATTTTGCTTTTGCTTCTTGATGATACTATAGATCAGAGATGGATAGCATAGAGGTCTTTTCACCATTGTAGATTCTGCACTGCTCACAAGCTTTCCAAAAACAAATTTACCATAATTGAACTTCTTACCAGTTCCTAGGTATTATAAGAACCTTCCTTGAGCTTGTGTTACTGCGGCTCTATGCTTTGTCGGCATCCAGTTGTGAATTATGATTCTGAATAAAGCTCCATACTTCTGTGACAGCTTCGATGATGAAATTGTCTGAGGATTAGAGGGCCACTTAATATAGATGTCCTGGGTCAGTTCTTCAGCAACCACCCCCAGTCATCTATCTCTTCCAACTCCCCCTCAGTAGTACATCCCAGAAATTCATTGATGAGTTATGGTGAGAAATTCATCATCTCTCATCGGACAAAGACTTTGTGAAAGTCTTCAGAATCAGGATCATCAATCTTCTTCGTTGGGTCGCAATAAAACTCAGATACAACCAAAGAAACAAACTCCTGCACCCTCTGCACAGTTCCTAACAAACCTCCATCCTCCAGTAAAGAATATACCCAGTAGCTAGGAGTGTATCCTTATCCACCTTCTTTTTAGAGATCAACGACCTCTTCTTCACCTTATCCTATAACTCAGCATGCTTTGTTGATCAAAATAAAGCATGTTTAGAGATATCTGGCAAATTGATGATCTATTTGTGAATATCAACATCATGTTCACTTGAATCAGAGTGAACATCTTCAAGTACATGCTTGGAATGAACAATTTTTTTTACCTTCTTGGATGGCTCGACTGTTGTAATAGCTTTCTACTTCCTTGTTTCTCACCTATATATTACAATAGCACCGTACACCTGTGGTACGATTATTTATTGATAAATAGCATGTCATATACTAAAAGCATGTCTTTTATCTATTATTTCCCTAAATTATGAATGAGAATAACGTTCCTATAATTTTCATTTATTTTATATAATAAATAATACAAATCGTCATATACTTAATATTGAAGATAATATGGTATGTGGAATGCACACAGAAGATCATATTATCGGTTCCTTATAAAGTATGAAAAGAGTTCACAACCTAGATGGAGTTAGACGAACCATCGGTATAGTTGTAATATGATTTGAAATTAGTCTGTCTTGGCTATGGAATCATAATAGTGCACTTTTATAATGTATTGAATTAGATCGTAGCGAGATAATTCTTATGGACTGACAGCACATAAGAATATAAATCTCAGATACTCATAATTATCAATCCTTGTATAGTAGTAGCCATGTATATTTTAATATACATTACTTTGACCTAGCAATGGTGAGATTCTAATTAAAGAATCAATAAGCCTGATAGATTGGGTAATGGAATTTCTATATATGAAGGTTTACTATTTATATAAGGAAACCGTGTCTCGGTGCGCCAAGTTGATGATGTTCCATAAAGAGCTCAAAAAGGATTATCATGTTAAATATTGCAAGTGGATTTTTAATCCGACATGATAATAAAGGTTGAGTGGTATGGCTCATGGATAAGCAATTAATTAAATTGAGTTGTCAGTACACTCGATTTAATTCATGGACATTCGATATCTTAAACACGGAAAATTAATTGAGTCGAATGAGCCATATCTGGAGTTATGGATTTGGGACTGTAGTGCAATATTAATTCTTTAGTGAGCTGAATTAATATTAACGGGTTTAAGTTATGTATGGGCTTGACATGGAGAACTTAAGACCTGTTGGAGGTCCAACCTGAATTCTCCTTCTAGATCCCTGTTATAGCCCTATATATACCATAAGGAGGGAGATGAAAAACCCTAGCACACCACATCATTATTTTCAAAAATAATATCTCCTAAAAGAGTTGGATATTTTCGGTCATATTGAGGTTTGGATTCTTCATCTCCAAGCTTCTACAAGGTCTAGAGGATTGCGTCCACACGACGTCTAGATCGAGGTTGTGATATACAACAGAAGATCATGGAGAGGATAACATGACGAATGGAGGGGCTGTAGATTTCATATCTACATCTTCTCAACGGTGTCTCTCCGATTGCAAGGTAATTCGATAATCTCAGTTTTTCGATGCGTATGAGATTTAGATTTACTTTAAGCATGCAATGAGATGTGGGATCATTTTGATCAAAATGTTTTATTCAAATAACACACATCCAAATGATCTTGGCTTGTTCCAATATCAGCCTGCAGCTTGAGAGTCTTTTCCGGCGAAAAGAACTTGTACATGAATTTTTGTGTGAGATCCTCCCAATTTGATATGACCCGAGTCGAGGAAGGACTTGATGCAATTAGAGTACCTGAAGGACCGATGATAAGATCCAGAGCTAAGAGGTTCAAAGAGAGCCTCAATGGATTCATTCAAGAGGACTGGAGCTAAGAGTCGTCCAAGCGACCCGTGGAGGGAGTGGAACCCGAGCACAAGTGGAAGACGGTTATCTCAAGCTATAGAACAGACTGGCATGAGTTGCGATGCGAGTAAGGATGTGAGCCATCGGTCGTGCCCAGGGGCGCGAGCTACAGCGCAAGTGGGACCGCCCTGACCCACAACATTCTAGGCTTTGAGACAGACGTGAGTCACAGCACGACCCGAGGCACGAGTGAACTGCTCTGACCCGCGGTATGCTAGGCTTTGTACTAGGTGTGAGTTACAACGCGACCCGGGGCGCAACTAACCCCGTGTCGTGCCCAATTAAGGCGAGTTCTGGATCGATGAGTTTTTATGTTTTATTCCCTATTTCTTCTAGGATATTAATTTTGGGATTATTTATTTTTGGTCCAACTATATGAGGTTGTTTTACTTTGTTCCAAAATAGATCATTATCATTATTGAAATTATTTTGTGAGTTATTTCTCCCTGGAAAATTCTCTCTGTTTCACACACACACACAGTGTGAGACTTCTATTGACTTATCAAACAGCCATTCCAAATCTGTTTGTAGCGTCACCATCAATTTTGGGTTCGTGTTTCCAATCTTCATTGGGTTTCATCGTGTTCATCGTCGGGGTTCGAGTCATTGTGAGGCTAGGGTTCCGGATCTCCATCCAATTCCACCATTGTAACCTGATACTCCTGGGAGGATCGCATCAAGTGATGTCAAAGCTTCGGCTTTGTATCAAGTTCCAATTCTATCTCGTATTTTAATTTCAATTTAATTTTCTCGCTGATTCAAAAAAAAAGAGAACAGCGGCGCAGAATAAAAAGAAGAAGAAAAAACGCCGAAAAAAAAGTAAAAGGGGGGAAATTTTTTGCTGTTTCGTTGATTTCCGTATTGCTATTTGGGTTCCCGAATGCTTAGATATCGTCCGTAGAAAAGTTGAAAATATTTCGTGAAATTTCAAATTTTTTTGAATTTTCAGTAGCAAATTTTGGGCATTTTTGTGGTATTGATAGTAATTGTTTAGGGAACTGTATTTTGGTTTGGGTGTGAGTTGAGGAATATTGGTATTGGAAAAAAAAATGAAAATTTTCTGGTGTTATTTTCGTTTTGCTTTGGATAAGTCGTTTTAGTCTTATTTGGTGTGGTTATGAGATTGGTGATTTATGTGGAGAGAAATTTAAGTGGTAAAAGGCAGAGAGGTGAGTTCAATCAAGTGAAAAAAAAAAGCCAAATTGAGTGATACATGAGTGTATACACGTGAGTTGTGAATGTAGAGCATTGTGTAAGTTTCTTTTCTCTTATGTGTTGCATTTCGATTGCTTTGTTCTGTTGTTTTCAATTACAGCAGTTTGTATTTGATTCAAAAAAAGAGTAAAAAAATGAGTCAAAAAAAGAGTCGATTATGTCTAACAAATCTACAGGTACCGGAGATAAGGCGGAGGAGTTCGGAGGGGACGCAGTCCAGAACTTCGATTCCAAATCTACAATGGAGGCCATACAACAACACATGACAAGGTTGTTCCGAACTGAGTTGACTGCATTGAACAAGAGACTGGATACCTTGGAGAATTCAGTCCAGGAGTAGACACAGCAAGCTCCTCGTGCAAATTATGGTGGACAAGACGGAAGAGGAGGTAGAGGTGTCCGAGTGGAAACTAGGCGACATTATGAATCCAATAGTGAAGACTATGAGGAAGAAGATAGAGCTTCTACAATAGGAAGATGGAGACATGAAAGAGCCTGAAATCGAGAAGATGATCATCTAGGAAACATCAAGATGAACATCCCATCATTCTATGGAAAGAATGATCCGACAACGTATCTTGAATGGGAGTGCAAAGTGGAGATGGTGTTCGACTGCCACAACTATTCAGAGTTCAAGAAGGTGAAGCTGGCAGCTGTCGAGTTCTCAGATTATGTCCTAGTGTGGTGGGAACAGTTAACAACCTCTAGGAGACATACTGGAGAACCACCAATCGACACGTGGACCGAGATGAAGACCGTGATGAGAACAAGGTTCGTACCCAGCTACTACTACCGAGAGCTACATACTAAGCTTCAAACTCTAAGGTAAGGCTCGAGTAGTGTAGATGAGTACTTCAAAGAAATGGAGATAGCCATGATTCGGGCTAATGTGTTAGAAGATGAGAAGGCAACCATAGCTAGATTTTTGGCCAGACTAAATAGAGAGATACGAGACATGGTAGAGCTGCAACCATATGTGGACCTGAATGATGTAGTGCATCTGGCGATCAAAGTGGAGAACCAGCTCAAGAGGAGGGGTAGCCAGAACCGTGCCGGTTCATCTAATTGAAGGCGAAATCAAAATACCAACACACCTCCATCGAAGAGGAACCAAGGAAAGAAAGAGGAGAAACAACCTTTCTCCAAGCCGAAAGTTGAGACACCTATCGCACCTAATTCAAACAACTTGAAGTCGTCTACAAGTCGAAATTGGGATATCAAGTGTTTTAAGTGTCAAGGTACAGGACATATAGCCAGCCAATGTCCAAATTGGAGAGTGGTGATTTTGAAGGATAGTGGTGAGATCGTGACTGAAGATGAAGCGTCAGAAAATGAGATACCTGCTTTGTCAGCAGGGTCGAGTGTAAAATCCCAGAATTTCAGAGAGTTTTCTAAATTTATTTAGAAGACTAAAGAAAATAATTGGAGCTAAAATAAAGTAAAACATATATAAGTCGCGACTTTTTTATGTATTTTATGTGAAAATTGATTTATGAGATTTTGCGTTTGCCACCAGAAGATAGTCAATATTGATCTTTTCTGAAACGTAATAACCTAAAGAAAGCTGCTAGTGTTTTCAGAATTTTAATCTAACCTCTATAGGAGTCCCTAAATTGAAAATCGTAAAGAGAAAACCTATGATTAGTGTTTTTCCGTAAATACGTGATTTTCGAATCATTATGAAATCTTATATATTGATTCGAGTCTTGTTTTGACAATTTGTTTCCATAGAAAATCACCCAAAGAATCCATTCGTATTTTCGGATTTTCAATCAGAGGTCAATCGAACGCTCGGGAGCGTTTTCAGTAAAAAGTGCGAAATAGTAAATTTACTTTTGAAAATGGAATCTTTCTTCGATTTTCCTCAGACGACCTCCTCGTTTTTCAATGATGGATTGGTTCAATAGTACTCGAACCAACAAGTCTCCCGGTATTTTCGAATTTTGTATCAGAGGTTATTTGGACCTGCCATTGAATAAAGTAACTTTAATTGAATCCGAAAATCGCTTTATCAGTATTTTATATCCGAAAAAGTTATACCCACTCCGGAGCCCTTTTTCCTATAAATAGGGGAGGGGGGAGCTCATTTGCAATTGATCATCTCTCTCTTCTACACTCATTCTCTCTCTAGTTCGTGTTGACGAACGAGAGAAACATGGCCCTGCACCGAGTAAATCGCGCATGCGGACCCAGGTTAAGTTTTGTTTGGGGTGCTATTGCGGGAGTAGCTGTCGAGTGCCAGAAGGCTGCCGGAGCGCCGCCACCGCTGCCGTGGATGGTCGGAAATCGCCATCGTCGTGCCGACGTCGCTCCGCCGCTACGGATGTCTCGTTTTGGTCCATTTTTCATCCTTTATTGTTGAAATTTTAATATCTCATATGTTTGAAATAGTGCTTCATTTCGTAAATAGTGCGCCGTCGTCCGGTGGCCAGTAACTAGCGAAAATGCCGGAAAATGAGAAAAATAAAGGGGCGCCGATTAGTTTCGGTTTTTACCTGTTTTCACCTATTTTGAGTCGTCAAATCGAAAAAGTTTGAGCAACAAAGTTGCTCGAAATATTATTTTCTATAGGACTGCCAAATTTCATAATTTTCCGTTAAGTTTTGATTAAATTCGATTATTTTAATCATGTGGTTATTTTTATAACTAAAGCATGTGATTTTAGAAAAATCCGAAAATCGTACAGTTTTATAAAGATATATGTGGGGTCATGTCTGATTATTTTCATAATTTTTGGACAAGTGAAAAGTGTAATTGAGGTTAGCTGAGTTAAATTTGATTAAAATGGCAAGTTACGGAAAGTGACCTCTGTCAAATCTTTTGGTCCCATTAAATCAGAAATTATATTTTGGAATTTATTTCCTTCTGTGTTGAAGTTGTACGAGGTCTCTAGAGTCGCGTATTCTTAGTTGAAATATTATTAAAGTAAATAAAAGCTCCAATTAAATTAAAGTCGAGTTTTGAAAACTAGAGCAGCAGTCCTAAAATAAGGTTTGACCTTATAGGACCTGTTGAGCCAGTCAGAGGAGTTGACAGATGAGTATCGTGAAGTTTAATCACCTGAGTTAATCGAGGTGGGTTTATTTGCGAAACCTATCTATATTTGAGTTATTAACTCATACAAGTGATAGTCATAGTTAGAATATCCAAATAAAATATTTGATGAATTATCTGCTCAAGTCTCTGCTAGAATAATAACATTATACTATTGTATAATTAATGAGAACATAAATTATGTTGTTCCATAATTATTGAGAACATAGATTATGCTTTATTATAATTATTGAGAATATATATTCTAATTTATCACAATAAACGAATATAGATTATGCTTCGACATAATTAAATAGAATAGATTATGCCTAGTCATAATTAAAGTTTGTGGGGTAAAAGTTAAGGTGTGGAGTTTAAAGTTCATAGTATATAGATTAAGGTTAGAGTTTATATTTAAAGTCTAAAATTCATAGTTTAAAGTTACAGTATATTAAATGTTTATTGTGTATTGATTATACTTGTGTATAATGAATTGTGCTTCTTAGCTTTTTCTTTTAGTATTAAACTCAAGTCTGCAGATAAAAACTTAGTATAAACTTAAACAAAGAGACAGGTCTGCAGAGTTGCAAACCTAGCTCTGATACCAACTGTAACAGCCCGGTCCCGAGATAGGGATTAACGAATGGGGATAGGGTGTTATTAAGGGTTTATTGAATAAGACGGAATATTAACAAAGAAAGTTTGGGGATAAAGATATACTTTTGAAAGATAGGCGACGATACTCGGGTTTACTTAATTAAGAAAGAAACATGTTTTTGCGGAACTAAACGGCTAACTAATCAGATACCAACATGCACAGACCCATTTACAGGTCCAAACGGATAGACAGATACCAACTTGAACAAGCCTCTTCATAGGCGAAAGAAAAACATGCTCGAGAAGTAGGAATAAAACTGAATGTGCATCACTTATATATTTAGATAATTATGTCTTGGAAAATATCCATAGAATCTCGATAAACATAACTGAACTTGAATGAAATTAGAAAGAGTATATCAGAGTAGCAGAAACGTCATGGGATTTCGAAAGAAACTTATATAATAGTAAAACAATCTAGGCAAGCAACCCACATCCACAACCACCATCATCCTGAGCATCTCAACCTGAAAACATTTGAAAAAGAGGGGGCGTGAACACTAATGTACTCAATGGGTTTTAATAAAAGCTTCTTTAATAACTCAAGAAATATCCAATAATAAACTGGCGGTATATGATCTTGAGTTATTAAAGAAGCTTTTATTAAAACCAATATCCAATAATAAACTGGCGGTATATGGAGAGCAAAACGCAAAAGCCCTCTCCATATCCGTAAAACCTTTTCTTTACTTTTGGGCCCAACCTTGGCTCAAACCTGATGTCAACTGTACCCTTAGGCATGCCATATGATAGAAGAGGGGTTAACTCAAATATCCTCCCGAGTATGCGAGGGGAATACCCAGCAGTGACTCCCTTTAACCATAAAAAATCATGAATCCTGAGCTCCATCCTGGTTATAGAGCTATATTCTTCCTTTCTTAACTTAGCCTTCCTTAACCTTACTATAATTATCGAGCTTAGAACAACATCTAAAGCTAATCTTTCACTTAAGCATGACTTCAGCCTATAAGGGATTTATCACTACCCTAAAAGGCAATGCTTAATTAGCTAAATAAACTTTAGCAAAATCCAACATTTAGATACAAAGAAATGAACGTACATAATCATAAATTGCAATTAAAGCAATTCTAATTACCCCATGCTAGCATAAACAACACTTAAACAATTCTAACATTTCTAAACATGCTCGAGAGCTCAATCAACATATAATATTTTTCCTTTCCTTCATTCCTTGTACAGATATCAATCAAGCAGAGCAAAAATATTTTATTGGATATTTCATTTGCCCTATATGCTTCTAGAGCTCATTAGCTCAAACTTTAGATGAGTATAGATTTACCCACCTCGATTACTGGACAAAAGATGAAGCAACGAGTTGATGATCCTTCTCCGAATTCCTACGAGGCTCACTTCCTCCTATAAAAGTCGAATCATCGACTTAGCGTCCTCCTTCGAAGAAGTTAACTATCTAAAGTGAGAAATAACGACATCTAACTCGAAGACTATAATCTAAGACTTATTTACAGATTGCACGACTTTACGACTTTATAAATTTTGAGAAGAATTTATTTAAAGAACATCTCGTCTTGATTTCTCAATTTTTAGACGGAGAATAACTTGAATGAATTACTCGAAATAAATTGGAAATATCTTGATTGCTTCTCTAAAATTTAAACTTGAAAATAACTTGGAAATAACACGAATTGAAAAGCTTGAAAAGCTCGGGAAGGGGGTACGAAAATAGCCAAAAAGAAACGACGGAAAAACAACACGGAGAAAGGAGGGCACCGCGGCGCACATGGGCGCCGGCGGGCTGCCCCCGTCACTGCGCATGGTGCGCTGGAGGGCTCCCCAGCCCCGACGGGCTTATGGAGGCCGAGGGGGGTGTGGCGCGGCGGCGCACCTCCCCTCTGCGGGGCTCTCTCCCTTTCTGTCTCATCAGCCCAATTCTGGGCGATCTTCAACTGGGTTTTTCGTGTTCGTTGATTCTTCCGACGAACACGAAGAACACCTAACCCGAAATTTCTTAAAAACAACATACTTGAATTTAACATGCAACAACATGCTTTAACTTAAAAATAATTTTGGCATTATAATGGCATAAACACGATAATCCTCCTTAATATTTAGAATAACGACGAAATCGTTAAATATGGCTTGAACGGAATTTTAACGGAATAAGCGAGACTAATCTCTAGAATAATAATAACGGGAGTAAAATGAGAAATATAACGTAAACGTTATTAACTTGGAACTTCAATAAAAATTGAAATACAACTTTAGATGAGCAATAATGAAGAACACGAAGAACGTAAAGAACGGAAAGTAAATGCGGAATTTAAAAGATTGAAAAAGAAATGGAACTCGAGACCAACGAACAAGAATGGACGGCATTAGGTGCGTCGAAGGAAGGTGACTAGCTGGGTGTCTCATCGAGTCACAACGGCGGTAGAGCCGTCCGCTACAATCCAACGGCGCCCGTAGCACATTCCGTCACCGCATCCCTTCCACGCCACTCTGCTCGTCGTCTTGCGGAATACTCACGAAGAACGTTTTTTAGTTCGACAGAACTTTCTCGGCTCCCACGAGCTTTCCCACTCTCTTGGAAGTGAGTTTGGATGATAAATGAGCAAATGAAAGGTTAGGGGTGGCCTTGTATTTATAGGAAAAGCTTTGGCTTCCAAGGGAAGCCACTTTAGTGCAAGAATACTGCAAAAGTTACCCCGGGTTGGGTTAAAAGCTGCTTTATTCGATGTCGAGGTCCAAATGACCTCAGACATGAAATCTAAAAATACCGGGAGACTCATTAGCTCGAATACTAGTGAACCAACTTGATTCGTGAAAAAGACAGGGTCGTCTGAAGAAAGACGAGCAAAGATTCCATTTTTAGAATTACTTTTTACTATTCACTCAGACTGACAGATTTTGCTCCCGAGCGTTGGATTGACCTCAGAATGGAAATATGTGAATGCCAATGGAATCCTTGAGTCATTTTCCATAAGAGGAGCCTGACAGAACTAGACTCGGATCAAGGAGGAGGATTTCGTAAATTTCTCAAAACACGAACGCACGCAAAAGTTACTATTCATTCACCTTTTTAAATACGTTTTCCATCACCGGGAACTCAAATGACTTCAGATTTAAAATCTGAAAACACCAGCGTACTTCTTGAGTTAAAACCTTTCTAACGAGACCACGAATGGCCATAAAAGAATTAAGATCATATTTTCCGAAAAGACGATCTTCACGAAAACTGACTGTTAAAGTCGTGACTAACATCCGTCCGTAGCTAACCTTATTTAAATTCCTTCTTTAATTAATTAATTAATATTAGCAATTCTCTAATCCTTATCCAAAAATCTGGGGTGTTACATCCTACCCCCCTTAAAGAAATTTCGTCCTGAAATTTACTAACCATGACAAGCGATATCAGGGTACTTCTTTTGTCTCTCTCTTTTTTTTAGTAGCTTGATAATCGGTATTTTGTGCTTCTTTTGACTGCAACTTGGGGCTATTTCAATACCATTTTATAAACTAATTGTATATTTTTGATGTCCAAACCCATATTTTAATCCAAGTGCAAATTCTAGATGTGTTATTGAAAGATCATCGAATTCAAAGAACCAGGCGCGACCCACAGCACGGGTCGAGGCGCGACCGATCCACCCGCGCCCAAACGTGGCTTTCCACGCATCTCTGGCGTGAGCTACAGCACAGGTGGAGGCGTGACTGGATCGGGTCGCGCCAAGCCAGGCTTTCCACGTGTCTCTGGCACGACCCACAGCGCGATCACTGGCGCGACCGCGCTCCCGCGCCCAGGCACTCCCTCGTGACCTTCTCTGGCGCGACCCACAGCGCGATCACTGGCGCGACTGCGCTCCCGCGCCCAGACACTCCTTCACGCCCTTCTCTGGCGTGAGCTACAGCGCGACCTGGGCGCGACCGAGCCCGTGGTGTGCCCAGACGCCCTGTTTTGCGTGCCTTATCAGCGCGTTTCCTTCTATTTTGAAAGGAGATAATTGGGAAGAATATAAACAGATTTCTAGAGAAGGGATTAAGGAAGAAAAGAAGAAGAAAAACTCTAAAAATATCTCCCAATCTCGATACCCCTTATTTCCCTAGAAAATCAAGGATAGAACCATAGAAATGAGAGGAGGAAGAGGGCTTGGGCCTGTAAAGAGGAGTTCTTGAAGTTTGAAGAATTGATGTGGAAGGATCTTGTGCAATCTTTGTACATTCTATCGGTTTAATCTAATTTCTATTTATGATTCATGTTCAAGTATTTTATTTTGCTTTTAAGATTATGAGTAGCTCATTTAATTAGGGTTGGGATGAAGGATCTTTGAAATGAGGGTGTTTATTATGAATGTGGGATGAATGTATATTTCTTTGATTAAATCTTGTGGATCATTGTTGTGATTGTAAATGTTTATGGGTGGCCTCCATTTATGTTTATCTTTATGCTCAATGGGTGATTAGTTTTGCTCATTCGGTGTTTGTTGGTGATCTATGAGACCTTGTGGTTATACTTTGAGAGATGTATGAGCATTTAGGTTTGTAATTTGTGGAGGGGACTCTTTGTATGTTTGAGTGAAATGCTTGTTAGAGATAGCAAGTTTAACATCATTTTTTGCATATTAGGTGTTTGAGAAAATGCTTAAAATGAACAAACCCTTGTCATAAATAAAGTTTTGAGTTATATATGATCTTCATGTTTGTGTAAACCCCTTAAATCAAGGATCCATCACCCTAAACCCCTTTGTTAACCTGTAAATTTCATCTCTTTAGTGTTGGAAATTATTATAAATTTTAAATCTTTATGTTGGATTGATGAATGAAGTGAACAACAACTCCTTTGACTTATTTGGTTTAAATAGTGATTGAGATTTAATTAGGCATTATTTGTGCATCTTAGAATATATCTCCTATTCCTTGTGGTTCGACTCGTATCATTGCTTGCTACATCCGTGTACACTTGCACATGACACGACTTATTATTTGAGGTATAAAATATCGCATCAAGTTTTTGGCGCCGTTGCCGGGGAACAGATGATTTTGTTTTAACATATGTGCAATATTGCTCAACGAATCTCTTTACTAATTTGAACGTTTTTCTTTATTTTTGTTTCACATTGAAGTGACTCACCTTGTAACCTTTTTACAGGTAGTGTGGATCACAAGGACAACCCCCCATTGAGTTTGATCCAGAGATGCAACGGTTCGCCACAACAACGCACGTAGAAGGAGGAGAATGACGAACAACCTTCTACCGGTGCAAGACCCGATAATTGCCCAAATGCAAAGGCAATTAGGGGAAATGCAAGAGCAACTGAGAGCCCAAGAGGAGGCTCGAAATAGGAATGTGGAAGCGCCAATTCGGAACCTTTTCCAACCCGTCGTTGATCAAGGAGTGATCAATGGACCGCCCATTCAAACCAACAACTTTGAGTTGAAGACATCACTCATATTGATGATTCAACAAAACAAGTTTCGAGAAACACCGACGGAGGATCCAAATGAGCATATCCGAAAGTTCCTTGAGTACATCGGGACTATCAAAGCAAACGGAGTTCCGGATGATGCAATTCGAATAAGACTCTTTTCATTCTCATTGGCGGACAAAGCAGAGTCATGGTGGTTGAGCCAAGCCCAAGGGTCATTTCAAACTTGGGATCAATTGGTGACGAAGTTCTTGCACAAGTTCTTCCCACCCGGAAAAACTCTAAAACTCAAAGGCGAAATCACCATATTCAAGCAATAGGAAGATGAGAGCATGTATGAGGTATGGGAAAGATTTCGAGAAATGCTAAGGAAATGTCCCGGTTATGGATATGGCATCGATCACCAAGTGTGCTTATTCTACACAGGATGCAAGGATGAGGTGAGAACGCTTATGGATGCAGCAGCAGGTGGCTCTCTCTTAGCAAGAGGAACGGAAGAAGCCTTGAGAATCATTGAAGAAATGGCTTCAAATTCATTTCAATGGACGACTACAAGAGAAGGAGTTCAAATTCTAAAAAAAGTGGCTTCAACCTCGAGTTCGGATGAACTTGGGCTTTTGGCGGCCCAAATGACTACCTTGAACTTAAAATTTGAAACATTTACAAATCCAAAAGTCGAGGCCTCTCAAAACCAATTTGAAGAGGCCAACTATGTGAATCAACAAGGAGGTTTTTCCAACCAACAAAGGCCATTCAATCCGGGGTACAAGCCCCAATACGGAGGTCAATATGGAGGAAATCAAGGTTACCAATACAAGGTACAATACCCAAATTTGTCTTATGGTAACCCAAACAACGCCACCCAACCACCTCCGGGTTTCTCCGTCACAAATGGAGTGATCGATGAAGAGAAGAAGCCTAAGTTGGAAGAATTGATGATGGCATTTATGGGCAAGACGGACAAGTACATGGTTGAGTCACAAGCTCGTGTGGCTAAATTGGAAAATAATTTTGGGGCTATTGGCATTCAAGTTAACCAAATGGAGAAGCAATTGAGCCAACTAGCAACCATTGTGGGGAACCAACATCAACAAGGGAAAAATCCCGAGCAACACAATGATTAACCCGAAGGATCAATGCAAGGTTATCACTTTGAGAAGTAGCACCACTTATGAAGGACCACAAATGCCTACCAACGAGAGAGAAAGTGGTGAACCAAGTTCAAGTGATCAAACTAGCAAGAATGAGCAAGATGAACTACAAGAGGAAGTTGAGGATAATGAACTTCCCAAGCAAAATGTAACTTCAACAAAAGGGATGGTGGAAGCACCATCTAAAAAGAAGGAAGAACCAAAGGTGCAAGTACCTTATCCTCAACGTTTGCAAAAAAAGAAGAACGAGGAACAATTCTCAAGGTTCCTCGACATTTTTCGAAAAGTTCAAGTAAACCTTCCATTAGTGGAAGCTTTGCAACAAATGCTGAATTATGCAAAGTTCCTCAAGGAGGTGATCTCAAAGAAAAGAAGATTAGGAGATCATGAAACGGTGAATCTCACAGAGGAATGTAGTGCACTTATCCAAAGAAAGCTTCCAACAAAGTTGAAGTACCTCGGGAGTTTCACTATCAAAGTAACAATTGGGGATAGCCACATGGGGAAGGCATTGTGTGACTTGGGAGTAAGCATTAACTTAATGCCACTCTCTTTCTACTTGAAGTTGAATATTGGAGAAATCAAACCAACCACCATTTGTTTACAAATGGCTGATAGATCCATAACTTATCCAAAGAGAGTGGTTGAAGATGTCTTGGTTAAAGTCAAAGACTTCATATTTCCTGTTGACTTTGTGGTGTTAGACATGGAGGAAGATAAGGATGTTCCCCTTATTCTTGGAAGACCATACTTGAATACGGGGAAGGCTCTTATTGATGTAGAAAGGGGAGAGTTAACTTTGAGAGTTAATGATGAAAATGTGATGTTTTCACTTCGAGAAGCAATGAGGCATAAAGAGGAGGAGATGCAATTTGAAGAAGAGTGCAAAGTGCTCGAGATGGTGAACTCGTGCATGGAATCGGAGTACATATTTGAACAAGTCTCGGGAATGCAAGATCCACTAGAGACATGCATTTCACACTCACTCTTTAATACATCTTCTTATGATTCTTATCCTTTCGATTTTCCTCTCATTGACACTATCTTTCTAATGAATTCTTTGCAGGAAGAATACCTGAGAAAGCACAAGTTCCTTCCACTGAGAGAAACGGAACAAATATCAAATGAAGAGGAGTCAAAGAAAAGCGAGTTGGAGTTGAAACCACTGCCACCTCACCTAAGGTATGTGTACCTTGAAGAAGGAGAACACAAACCGGTAATAGTCTCTTCCTTTTTAACGGATGAACAACTTGATAAATTGCTAAGGATGGTTAGAAAATATAAAAGCACTATAGGTTGGTCTATCTCGGATATAAAAGGGATTAGTCCCTCGATTTGCATGCATAAAATCCTTTTAGAAGAAGATTACAAACCAAAAGTGCAACATCAAAGAAGATTAAACCCAATCATGCAAGAAGTAGTTAGAAAGGAAGTGCTAAAATTGTTGGATGCCGGTATTATATTTGCAATTTCTGATAGTGAGTGGGTTAGTCCTACTCAAGTGGTAGCGAAAAAAGGGGGTACAACTCTTGTTGAAAATGAAAAGAATGAGATAATAGCAACTAGGTTGGTAACGGGATGGAGAATGTGTATTGATTACAGAGCTTTAAATGTGTATACAAGAAAAGATCATTTTCCTATCCCTTTTATTGACCAAATTCTTGATAGGTTGGCAGGGCATGAATTTTATTGTTTTTTGGATGGATTTTCGGGTTACAATCAAATAATGATTGCTCCCGAAGATCAAGAGAAAACGGCTTTTACTTGTCCATGTGGCATTTTTGCATATAGGTGGATGTCATTCGGGTTGTGTAATGCACCCGCCACCTTTCAAAGGTGTATGATGTCTATCTTTCATGGATTGATTGAAAATATAATGGAAGTGTTTATGGATGATTTTTCCGTTTTTGGTGATTCGTTTGAAAATTTCCTTGACAATTTGTCTCAAGTATTGCAGAGGTGTGAAGACACTAACTTGGTGCTAAATTGGGAAAAATGCCACTTCATGATAAGGGATGGTATCGTGTTGGGACACAGGGTTTTCGGAGGAGGCCCTGAAGTGGACCAAGCAAAGATTGTAGCCATTGAAAAGCTACCACCCCTGAAAAATGAGAAAGGAGTTAGAAGTTTCCTAGGGCATGCTGGGTTTTATAGACGTTTCATCAAGGATTTTTCTAAAATTTCAAAACCTTTATGCCGTCTCCTAGAGAAACTGTCAGATTTTAATTTTGATAATGATTGTTTGCAGGCTTTCGAGACTTTGAAGAAGGCCTTGATTTCAGCGCCCGTCCTCATTTCACCGGATTGGAGTCAACCATTTGAAGTGATGTGTGATGCAAGTGAGGTTGCAGTTGGAGCCGCTTTGGGTCAAAAACGGGATAAGCTTTTCAGAGTGATCTATTATGGGAGTAAGACTTTAGACACGGCCCAAACAAACTACACCACTACGGAGAGGGAGCTACTTGCTGTGGTGTATGCATTCAACAAGTTTAGGCCCTATCTCATTGGGGCCCGAACTATAGTGCATACCGATCACTCCGCTCTTAGACATCTTTTTGCCAAGAAAGATGCGAAGCTAAGACTTATAAGGTGGATCTTATTACTTCAAGAATTTGATGTGGAGATCCGAGATAGGAAGGGGTGCGAGAATGTGGTAGCCGACCACCTTTCTCGGCTTGAACAAGTGGAAGATGATTTGGGGTCGTCACAGCCTATTAACGAGCTTTTTCCCGATGAAAGAATTTTAGCAATCAAGTCTCAACTCCCTTGGTTTGCCGACATTGTGAACATCTTGGTAGAAAAGGTGAAATCAACGGAGTTGGAGCCTTATCAACGAAAGAAATTCTTCCACGACTTGAAGTACTATGTATGGGATGAACCGTATCTATTTCGAAGATGTGCTGATTTGGTGTTAAGACGATGTGTGCCGGAAGAAGAGTGGGGAGAGATCCTGAATGCATGCCATACCTCCCCAAGTGGAGGACATTTTGCTTCAAACAGAACTGCAAGGAAAGTGTTGCAAAGCGGGTTCTATTGGCCATCACTCTTCAAGGATTGTGTTGATTTTGTGAAACAATGCGAACGGTGTCAAAAGATGGGATCCATCTCGAAAAGAGATGAAATGCCAATGAAGAACATAATTGAAGTGGAACTATTTGATGTTTGGGGAATTGATTTCATGGGTCCCTTTGTCATTTCAAATGGTTTCCAATATATATTGTTGGCTGTGGATTATGTTTCAAGATGGATCGAAGTTGTGCCTACTATTATGAACAATGCAAATGTGATCTTGAAATTTTTAAAGAAGAATGTCTTGACACGCTATGGAGCCCCGAGATCTCTTATTAGCGATGGAGGAAGACACTTTTGCAACAAGTGGTTGGCCGCATTGTTTGCAAAATATGGAGTTCGTCACAACATCACAACGGCCTATCACCCTCAAGCAAATGGCCAAGCCGAGCTTGCCAACCGAGAAGTGAAGCAAATCCTGCAAAAAGTGGTTAAAAAAAATGGTAAGGATTGGTCCAACCTCTTGGATGATGCATTATGGGCGTATAGGACGGCATACAAGACCCCGTTGGGGATGTCGCCATATTAATTGGTTTTCAGAAAATCTTGTCATCTTCCTATTGAGCTTTCACACAAAGCTTATTGGGCTACAAAAAAGCTCAATATGGATTTCATGATGTCGAGGGGTTAAAGAATTTTCCGGTTGAATGAGTTGGATGAATTTAGACACGAAGCTTTCGAAAATTCATCCATTTCAAAGATGCGATCAAAGATATATCATGACAGGCTTTTGAGAAAGAAAGAACTATCACCGGGTGATGCCGTTCTTTTGTTCAACTCTCGCTTGAAGTTGTTTTCCGGAAAACTGAAAACCAAATGGAGTGGTCCCTTCAAGATATCAAGAATTTTTGACGGAGGTGCAATTGAGCTAAAAGGGAAGGATGGAAACTTGTTTGTTGTTAATGGACAAAGGGTCAAGAGATTTTATACACCGGAGATGACACTTGACAATGATTCCAACATTCCCACTGTTTGACGGAAAGTAAGACCAAGTCGAGCTACGGACAATAAATGAAGCGCTTGTTGGAAGGCAACCCAACCTCGTACTTTTGTACATTTTCTTGTATATTTATGTTTATATTCCTTGTTCGTTTATGCTTATCTTTATATTAGATTCAATATGCTGCTTTGAGAGTTTGTATAGTTTTGGAATCAGACAACAAGGTACACGGAGAAAACAAGCTCAACATATCAAACACGGAGGCTCAGGCGCGATACACAGCACGTGCAGAGGCGCGATCACTAGTCACACCACATAGCGCGACCTACAGCGCGACACAAAGCGCGGTTGATCCCGCTCGCACCCAAGCACGCATCGAGAACCCTCTCTGGCGCGACCGACAGCGCGAGTGGAGGCGCGACTGAGCCCGCTCGCGCTGAGAACAGAGCAGTTCTGAACGGTTTTTAATCTCCCCCTTTTCATTTTTCACCCCATTCTTACACACACCACACTCACAAACACACGCACACACACGAAATTCTCTCTCCAAGCAAGAAACCAAGGTAAAATTCTCCTCCATCTCCTACATTTTGGTTTTGCCCATGAATTTGTCTATGAATTACAAGTGATTTCGAAGATTTTTGGTTAAAATTGCTAGAAATGCAAATTAGGGTTCATATTGGGGAAAATTTTCATGAATTGAGAATATGTTTGAATTTGTTGTTTCTACGTCTTTGTTTGAGCTTTGATTTTGTTATATTGTGGATGAAATCGTAGAAATGACACAATTAGGGCTAAAATTTGGGGAAAATTGCTTGAAGTGAATTGTTGCTTGGTGTTGTTGCTTCTAAATTTCTTCCATGAGCATGATAGACAGTTATGTAGAATGATTGAAGTTAGTTTGGAGATGCTTGTACTTGCATTGTTGTGAATTGAGAACAAGGGTTAGTATTTTTGAGATTGTGAATTTCTAGCCTTGTTCATTACTTATTATAAGTTTATGCATAATTTCTGTGAATTTTACAATTGTTGAGAGATTGATATTTGTTGGTGGTGATAGTTCATCAATTCTTGTTGATAGTGAACTAGAGCTTAGAAAAGATAGGATATTTCTTTCCATTTCTTTACTTTGTTCCTAATTATTTGCATAATTTACGTTATTGACTCATGTTAGTGAATTATGCAAGTAATAAGAAGGGTGAGAATGTGCATGTGGTTTTGTGTATGAATGAAAATGGAAAATTTGGAAGTTCTCTAACTCCATGAGGCAAAAATGTTGTTGGATTTTGTTGTGAATTGAGGGGTAGTATATGTGAACTCCGACCCTGTTGGTATGATTTTTACAATCCGATTGTAGTGCCTACTTTGGAAATGCTTTTTGCTTTTGTTTAAGATTATGCTAAGGCCTGCAAGTGTGAATAGTTTTTGTTATATCTTGCTATGGATGGGCTCAAATTCTATTTGTTGTTTTGGTATGTTGTTTATAATTTGAACCTCACTCTCTGTCATTTTTTTTTTATTTTTATCCTTTGCAAGGTCTTGTGCATTTTCAAAAAATCATATATTCAGAATGGCAAGACCAAGCAGAGGCCAAGCTTCTAGGAGATACGTGGTTGAAGAATCAGAGAAAGAAGAATCGAGTGTTGATCTCTCCGAAGAGAAAGCAGAAGAAGAAGAGGAGGAACAAGAGGAAGAATACCAAGGGCAAGACGACGAAGAGGAGTTTGTGCAACCCGAGCCATTGCCGGATTTTCCTGATAGTGGCCCAAATGACCCTGCAGGAGCGGGTGTTTTCTTTCGTACTCAAGAGGAACGGGACTGCTGGGAGAAGTTGACGGGATCTTTCAACATACTCCCCACCAAATATTCATGTGACTCAGCCACTCAAGCAATGGGAATCCACGAGGATGTGTGGAGAATGTTCACTAGGATTGGGTGGGCAAATGCCATGCAAGGGAGATGGCTAACCTATCCTGTGTTAGTCAAAGAGTTCCTATCCTCTCTTAAGGTCCACAAACTCCCTAGCAGAGGGCCGATCGGGTGCACTTTTCGATTGGGGAATCGTGATCACACTACAAGAAAATCGATAATAGACAACACTTTATAGACAACGGGTTTTCATAAAACCGTTGTCTTTGTAGATACAGACAACGGTTATCCACTCGGCCGTTGTCTATCTCCACTTTTTTTATTTTTTTTATTATTTTTTATACATGCAACGGTCAGCTGAACCGTTGTCTTTATAGTAAAAGACAACGGCTATCCCTTAAAGGTTGTCTATCTCCGTATTTTCTATAGACAACAGAATACTGACAACGTGCCTCGAACCGTTGTGATATTAACTGGTTGAAACGACGTTGTTTCATTTGAGAATCAATTTATTTTTTTATTTATGAACTCAATCTCTATTTCCCACCAATTAAAATCAAACCCACTCCCAAGCCCTACTCACCGCCGCCCAAAACAACTCCGCCCAACACAGCTCCATCGCCGTCTTCTGTAACACACACAACTACGCCAACTTCTTCAACACACATCCGCCGCGCCGCTTTCTGCAACACACATCGGCGCCGCTGTCTGCAACATACCAGTGTGCCCTAATTTCCGCCACTGCCTGTAAATGCTTTCTCTTCTCTCCCATGTATAGCTCATTTTCTTCTCAAACTAACACACACATCCGCATTGAATCCGTCTGTCATCGGCAAACTTACCATCTTCACCTGTACAACTTTCATTCATCACCTTGTCTCCTCTTGCCAACGGTCTGCACTTCATTTCCCCCGCCTACTGTAAATGAGAACTCATCGTCCCTCTCTCTGCGGCCTTGAAAGAATGACCGCTGCTGGAGCATTGCTTATGAATCCCCAAATCCCCAATTGACTAAATAGTTCACACGCACTCAATTGAGGTTAGTTTCGATAAGTCTATTTTTTTCCATATTTTGCATTGTTAGCCCCAAATATGGAAAATGGTGTTGAGATGAACCCTAGGTCTTACATTAAATTTATCAAGTTGTTGAGATGAACCCAAGGTATGCCCTCTCTACCAAGTCTATAAATTTTGCCTCAAATTGCTACTTACCTCTGCCATTTCAAGCAGTTTCTAAATTACTTAGTCTTCAGAGAAAACTGTTCCCTCCAAGATAACAAAATCTGCAATGAACTCTCTGTTGCCTTCTTTTACTATATATTATAAATGCTTGGAAGTATAGCTTCCAACCACTACTTAATCTTATCGAGCAAATATTTAACCAGGTCATTATTATAATCGTAAGAGGCTCAGCTAGGGCTGGTTAAGGTACAGCTCACAGTTGTTGTCTAAGCTCGAGCTCCCAGATGAATGTCTGCTCTTGTTTGTATTTGTGTTTGTGTGATCTTCCTTTTTCTTTTATTCTTTTTCCTGCGCTCAAATGTGTATCATTTTATTATTAAGTAAAATATAACTTGGAAAAATGTTCTGAATTTCGCAAATTATTAATCTATATTGGCTAAGTAAGGGGTGCAGATAGATTACTTCAACTGCTGCATTTGCATTAGAAACTTTGAATTAGGTGCTGCCATGTGCTTAGATAGATTAGAAAATCAGTGGCTAATGGAAAATTTTAACTGCTAATTTGTAGATTGTAATATTCAGTTTTTTTCTGAAAATCTTTTGGCAAAATTTTATAATAGGTGATATTGAATGCTGATGAAGGTGGCAAAATTTTTTTTCTCTTCACAGGAGTTTGCGATTCCAATTCAACAATGTACGAGATAGATCAAGTATGTTATTTAATTATTAGAACACTAATGAATAAACTTATCTATTATCTGGTTGTCTTCAGGAGTTCTGATTACTACTTTATATATTGCTTTATTCTAGAGTCGAAGCACACAACTCAAGGACATACCCTAATGGTATATTTTTAACCCCTCTGGATTTGTCTTTTCTTGGTTAATAAAGTAGGAAGATATTGGAATTTATGGCATTTTTGTTCATTCGTTATTTCAAGATTCTTTTTTATGTGTTGATTGTTTTCTTGATTCCTTTTTAAACTTCAAATATATGTTGTGATCTGTGTACCTTAATTGTAAGCAACCCTTTGCTTGAATAACTTTCTGATGTCCTACCTGGAAGATGACTGCGTCCCTCTATGTAGTTGAGTTTATGTGCATTTTCATGTTTTCTAGAACAAGAAATAGTGAATTCTCTATTCTAAATTAATAATATTGTTTGGCCAAAATAAGTTTTAGATGTCTAATAATATATACATAATTGCATTTTAGATGGACAGAGTTTGAAGAAAGGTTCAGAAAATATCTGTTTAACTAGCTAATGGAAAATTATTCATTTTGTGGGATGATGAAGTAGTGTTACATATGTTGGTATTTGCTATGGATTAACTATCTGAGTGACGGAGTCTTTTAAGGCATAAGCTTATGCAGAATGCAAACAAATTACAGTTACATGGACTTGGTACGACTCCTTTTCTGTATTAAAACAATTTACTGAAGAGTTTTTATTTTTTATTTTTCTTGTGTTTCCGTCTACTCATGATAGGCATAAATACTCTTGGAAGAGCACAGTTAAATTTTTTTGACAAAGCTCTGGCTATCAAGGTAGAACTCAGAAACATTTTTGTGGGCTTTGTGCAGGATTTTCTTCCCATCTTTCTCTTATTTAGTGTCTTAGTCTCAATAAAACGAACTGCTTGTCAAAAACTTTTACTTATTGCCTAGTAAAGTTAAAATGTGAAGACCCAAAACCATTATCTGAAATGCAGCCTGATTCTTTGGAGGCAAAATATGTTTGCCCATTAAAGCTAAAATGTGAAGAAGAGAAATTAGTGTCTTAATGACTTAATCTGTATCTATTATAACACCCAAGTTTTTCTTCGCAATGCTGCCTGATTCTATGATTTTAATATTTTACAAGTTCTCTATGTATTATTTTTTTTTGTTTTTTATTTTCTTGTAGAGATCAAAAGGTGGACTGTTTGTAGCTTGGAACTTTGAGAAGACTGTGAAACCAACATTTCTGACCATAGGTACTGAGTGAATTAAATCGCAAATGGAGTGCTTTCGTATTATAAAGCATACTTATAACTAGGAAATGCTTCTTGGTTTTTACTTATATATTTTGTGGGAAATCTATTAGAGTTTTCGTATGAGCAGCAATTACACACAACTTTTATAGAAGCAAAAAAAAAAAAGCCCAGAAGAAACACAACCCATATTAAAACAAAATTAAACAAGTTAACAGAGAAAACTGTGAAATAGTATTTCACTAGAATATGCCAAAGTTTAAAATCAGCTAGATCTTGTAAAGGAGCCCAATTAATGCAGAATAGTGAGAAACCCAGAAGAACAATATTTGATGTGAACGAGTGGACCTTCAAAAGTTTGAAAAATAACAATGTTGAAAAGACAACACATAAGCAGTAAGGAAAGAGTTTCAGCTGTAACTTTTTTGTTTATTCTTTCAGATACGTCTATGAATCAGAATATAAGCTAAGTTGACATAAATTGGCAGTTTAACGATTGAAGGAAGAGAAAATATAAAACTAGATTAAAGTAAAATAAAATGAATATGAGAGGGAGATTCTATCTCTATGCTAGTGATGACTCATATCAGACAGATGACGAAAATGCAGGCACCATATTATGAGAGTAGAAGTAAATATTTTTCAAACTAGAGTTCACATGCTCTATCCTCATTATGGATTTAAATTCACATGTTAGAGTGTGGTTGAAAAAGAATCATACTTGATTTACTGGAAGGTCAACCAAGGAATTGACAATGTCAATTCCAAAATAACATATAACATCTCTAGTCAGCATCAATATCTTGGGTCTACTAGATAAAATATAATTTGAAAGACCAATTATGCCAAATCATTTCTCATTCCAAATGAGACTGATATAGATAAACTTATTCAAGAAACAATGGTTGCATATCACGCCATGACTGATAGATTAGATAATAATGGAGAATACAAAAAAGATTGGCTTTTCTTATTATTATAATTTGCTTGAGTCATCCTAATTTGGATCAAAAGCTTTGAAAACTTATTCTGTTCTTAAACTATATATTATTTATTGAATGGAGGTCTGTCCTTTAATTAATAATTCACACACTTATCCACATTCCAATGCTAATTTATTAATTTTATAATGATTGGGCGTAGGAGGCTCCATCTCGAATACAAAGATTCTGTTTTCTTCTATGAGAACTGTATGCTCTTATTTTTAAGTTAACTAATTAATGTGTTATATATGCATTAGTTTTCTGGAGGATATTACACAAAAAATGAAATCGATGAAGTTCGTAAGGAGTGGGCTGGGTGTGTCCAAGATTTTATTGATTGACAATATAAGTTTCATACCACAACTTTGTTTCTTTTAAAATGATATTGATGCAATATTTAATGGATTACTTAGATTTTTTTTTCATTTATTTTTTGTTGTATTTAGTGGATTCAAGTAAAAGAGAAGTGAATGAGCAAAAGGACGGAAAGAATAGACCATTCGGGAGGTTTTCATGAACTTTTTACTTTTGAGTATTTGGATATTAGTTGTTTGGTTGAGTATTTGGATATGAACTAATGTATTTGGATCTTTTACTTGAGTATTTCGGATATTTGGATAAGTATTTGGGATTCTGAATATTGATGAATGTATTTGTACATTGTGTTTATTATGTTATATGAACTTCATTATTGTTTACTTTTAATTATTTGGCATTTTGGGAAAATTTGTAAGCAAGCAGGTCTGGAATTAGACTTAAAAAAAACCTAAAAAAAGAAAAAAAGAAGACAACGGTCAGAAAAAATGTTGTTGATTTTTTTAAAAATACAACGGTCAATATACACGTTGTCTATAATGTAATAGACAACGGCTAAAAACATAAACCGTTGTCTTTTAGAGTATAGACAACGGTTATAACCTGAATAGACAACGTCTTGAATAATAGCTGTTGTCAATATCTTCTCACTACCACAACGGGTAAAATAACCGTTGTCTATAAGTAAATAGACAACGGGTTTTGGACGTTGTCTATTAGCAGACACCCGTTGTCTATAAGTAAACAGACAATGGGTTTTGGACGTTGTCTATTAGCGTCCGCTAATAGACAACACTCCTATTAACAACGTCCGGTTTTTTAACAGACAACGGGTAATACCCGTTGTCTATAGCCGATTTTCTTGTAGTGTCATGAGCTCACGTTGGTCCAACTTAACCAAATTTTTCAAACCCCGACAGATGGATACTATCACTACCACATCAATTTCAATGCTGAGACATTTTGGAGATTGATCCTGCACCCGGATGAGCGGATGTTCCAGTATGACTCGGGCCTGGCCAAGGCTTCCCAAATCCAAAATCCGATATTCCGATACCTCCACGAGAACAGTGGACTTCGAAAGGATGAGCTCTACGTCTTGTGGAGTATGCTACAAGCGATATACGTGGATTTTGGGGCGTTGCTTCTGGATCAATTTAAAAGACAAGTGCAGCCGAGCAAGGGCACAATCAGTATCGGAGGCATGATCACTCCTATTGCCATGGCCTTGGACGTGAATCTGGCTAACTATCAGCCACTCCCGGGACCTCGAGCTCTCAACCTCACCCATCTTCGGAATGTCCGCATGATTAGCCCGAATGCCGCCCCCATTGAGCTCATAATTAAGGATGGGAGGAAGTTTCCACTCCCGAACCCAGCACTCACATCCGTAACCAATTTCGAGGATCAACGAAATTGGTTGATGAATACTCCGGAGCATAATGCTTTGATGATTGCTCCGGAACCCATGGGAGTGCATCTACAAAGAGAGAATGCGGCACGAAGAGCACCTCGTGGGCAAAGATGAAATAGAGGGGACGTGGCGGATGAACGACTTGAATCCCTTGAAGGTATGATGACAACTATGAATCAGAATTTTACTAACTTTCAAGGAAATGTCTTTACTCAGTTCACGGACATGCGGGCGGATCTTGATGCACGGCTCACGGATATGAGGGAGAATGTGGACAATCGGTTCACAGATATGCAGGCGAACATTGATGAGAGATTCCAAGGCCTGCAGAGTCATATGGATGGCCGGTTTTCCGGCATGAGGACAGAGTTCCAGGAATTGCAGAGCAATTACTCAAATCTGCATGGGGATTACTCTCACCTGAGGTCGGACGTCTCAGATATTGCCACCATGATGAGGTAATGGGGTGGCATTGGATCTTCTACACAAAACTCGTCCCAGACCTTCACGCCCCCATTCCCGTTGTTCCAGCAATACCCATTTCCGTACTCCGGGCCGTTCCAGTTCCCACAGAACCCCCGTCCACGCCCGCCACCGGATGCTGATGCCTGAGCCTTGTTAGTTGATCGATGATACCACAAGCCTACCCCCCTAAACTTTTTCTTACTTAGGTTTCGAATAAGTTTGGGGGTGGGGGGTGGTATGTGTGTATCGTTGATCTCTCTATCTTTTTAGAACGCTTTTTATTTAGAATTGTTAAAACTCTTGTCGCATGGATGCTTTTTATTTATTTATGTATTGTTGGGATTTGCTACTTAAAATTCGGATAATTTTTAATTTATTGCATGGGTTTTGCGATATTTTATAGTTCTATATTTTTTTGTTAATACGTATGATTGGTTTAATGATACGATAATAGCTTTGATGATAAGCAGGTTAAGCCTTGATCTCGTGTTTCAACTCCTCTATTACTTATGGACTTAAGTTTGTCATGCTCATTTTTTGGGAAATCTTGATTTGCCTATGATATTGTTTTTGGTAAAAATAAATACATGCATAAGAATATGACTTGATAGGACATTTGATTGGATTGTGGAAATATTGGCATTAGCTTGTAACCATCTTGTGAGATTTGAGCCTTGATCTCGTTTTTCATGTGTGAATCATCAATAATATTGGTATCTCTAGAACTTGCCTTTTTGAACTCTCTTAATTTTACGAGTTGTGCTTAAAATATGGAGATGACCTAAGGCTTTCTTTGTCAAAATTGTGCCTAAAATTTTTCCTACAAATACAACCCTTACTAGCCCCTTTGTGCTTGTTATTGATTTTATTTGAAACCACAGGGTAGAAGAAATTTGGGAATCAAGTAAGCTTGAAAATAAAACTAATGGGAATTAATGGTGGATTGAACACAAATCTTATTTTATTGAAATAGCCTTTTTGATCAAACACATATGCAAGCCTTGCAAAGTGAAATAAAAATAAATTGTGATTTGTTGAAGAACACCAATGAAAATCAAAATAAATAAGAGGAGCATTAATGTTTGTTGGCTATAGACTTTAGATCCAATTAAATTTCCCAAAGCAATGTGCGGGGTAGAAGAAAACTCAAAATAGATTTGCTTATCTTGAAATACAAAGCAGGTTACGGGGATTGATTTTGAAGTCACTTTTAGCCTATATTTTTCCTACCTCGTCCAAAGAGCCTAACGTTTCAACCCTTAAGACCAATGTGATCCTTATTTTGAGCATACTTGTAAGAAGAGATGAGTTATTTTGCAAGCTTATGGTGGTATACTAGCATTATTTGATGTCGAGTGTATACACGTCCCTTTTCTCCTTGAGAGGTTGAGTTGAGTGTTGATATTACTAAAGCAAGAAAAGCCGTATTTTTACATGTTCATTTCTTGTGTATCAGAACTTCATATACTTGTGTATGATAATATTTTTTTGTTCTTTCTTCTGAGGCATTCTTGATCTTGATGTCCTATGTTCTCTTTTTCTTTGAAAACTTGTTTGAGGACAAACAAGAGCTTAAGTTTGGGGGAGTTGATAATCGGTATTTTGTGTTTCTTTTGACTGCAACTTGGGGCTATTTCAATACCATTTTATAAACCAATTGTATATTTTTGATGTCCAAAACCATATTTTAATCCAAGTGCAAATTCTAGGTGTGTTATTGAAAGATCATCGAATTCAAAGAACCAGGCGTGACCCACAGCATGGGTCGAGGCGCGACCGATCCACCAGCGCCCAAACGTGGCTTTCCACGTGTCTCTGGCGCGAGCTACAACACGGGTGGAGGCGTGACTAGATCGGGTCGCGCCAAGCCAGGCTTTCCACGTATCTCTGGCACGACCCACAGCACGATCACTGGCGCGACCGCGCTCCTGCGCCCAGGCACTCCCTCGTGACCTTCTCTGGCGCGACCCACAGCGCGATCACTGGCGCGACCGCGCTCCCGCGCCCAGACACTCCTTCACGCCCTTCTCTAGCACGAGCTACAGCGCAACTTGGGCGCGACCGAGCCCGTGTCGCGCCCAGATGCCCTGTTTTGTGTGCCTTATTAGCGCGTTTCCTTCTATTTTGAAAGGAGATAATTGGGAAGAATATAGACGGATTTCTAGAGAAGGGATTAAGGAAGAAAAGAAGAAGAAAAACTCTAAAAATTTCTCCCAATCTCGATACCCCTTCTTCCCCTAGAAAATCAAGGATAGAACCATAGAAATGAGAGGAGGAAGAAGGCTTGGGCTTGTAAAGAGGAGTTCTTGAAGTTTGAAGAATTGATGTGGAAGGATCTTGTGCAATCTTTGTACATTCTATCGGTTTAATCTAATTTCTATTTATGATTCATGTTCAAGTAATTTATTTTGCTTTTAAGATTATGAGTAGCTAATTTAATTAGGGTTGGGGTGAAGGATCTTTGAAATGAGGGTGTTTATTATGAATGTGGGATGAATGTATATTTCTTTGATTAAATCTTGTGGATCATTGTTGTGATTGTAAATGTTTATGGGTGGCCTCCATTTATGTTTATCTTTATGCTCAATGGGTGATTAGTTTTGCTCATTCGGTGTTTGTTGGTGATCTATGAGACCTTGTGGTTATACTTTGAGAGATGTATGAGCATTTAGGTTTGTAATTTGTGGAGGGGACTCTTTGTATGTTTGAGTGAAATGCTTGTTAGAGATAGCAAGTTTAACATCATTTTTTACGTATTAGGTGTTTGAGAAAATGCTTAAAATGAACAAACCCTTGTCATAAATAAAGTTTTGAGTTATATATGATCTTCATGTTTGTGTAAACCCCTTAAATCAAGGATCCATCACCCTAAACCCCTTTGTTAACCTGTAAATTTCATCTCTTTAGTGTTGGAAATTATTATAAATTTTAAATCTTTATGTTGGATTGATGAATGAAGTGAACAACAACTCCTTTGACTTATTTGGTTTAAATAGTGATTGAGATTTAATTAGGCATTATTTGTGCATCTTAGAATATATCTCCTATTCCTTGTGGTTCGACTCGTATCATTGCTTGCTACATCCGTGTACACTTGCACATGACACGACTTATTATTTGAGGTATAAAATATCGCATCATAGCTCGGATTCAAGCTCCTATGTTGCTTCCTTTGAACCATGATGGTTCTAGATCATCTGTATAAGAGTAATCCCCTTTTTCCTTAACTTCTGGATCTTTTGATCCACAATGGCCTAAGGTTTCTCTTCCCATGCTAAGTCCTTATCCAGGACTATCTCTTCCTTATTAACCACGTGTTTTGGATCAAACACGTACTTTCTCAATAGTGAGACATGAAAGACGTTATGAACGTCACTCAGGTTGGGTGGTAAGGCCAACTTGTAGGCTACTTTATTCACCTTCTAAAATCTCAAAAGGTCTAACAAATCTGGGCCTTAACTTACTTCGTTTGCCAAGGCGAACCACTCCTTGACGGAGACATTTTCAAGAACACTTTATCTCCAATGTCGAAAATGAGTTCCGTTCTTCTTTGATCTGCGTAAGCCTTTTATCTATCTTGAGCCTCCTTAATTTGCTGACGAACCAGCTCGATCTTCTGGACCACTTCCTAGACCATTTCAGATCCAACTATCCTTCTTTCTCTATCTTCGTCCCAATACAAGGGTGATCTATACTTCCTTCCGAACAGGGCTTCATAAGGGGCCATGCTGATCGATGACTAGTAGCTGTTGTTGTACGCAACCTTTACCAATTGTAGTAGCTCATCCCAGCTGCTTCTTTGATTGACGACTACTCCTCTAAGCATGTCTTCTAGAATCTAGATAGTCCTTTCGGACTGGCCATCCGTTTGAGGATGAAATGTCGTGCTGAAATTGGGTTTTGATCATATTGCTCCTTATAGGCTCCTACGAAATCTTGACGCAATCTCGCATCACGATCCGATATAATCGAGACCGGCACATTATGCAAACGCACATCTTCCTTGACATGGGCTAATTGATCTAGCCCGTCCGACATTATAACAGTAATGAAATGTGCTGTTTTTGATAATCGATCCACGATTACCCAGATAGCGGTATTCCACCGCTTAGACTTTGGTAAACCTACCACAAAGTCCACACTACTATGATCCTACTTCCATTCAGGAATTTCTATGGGTTGGAGCAACCAGAAGGTTTTGATACATGGCTTCACTTGCTTGACAGAGTTTTTCCTTGCTTGGCACGCAAAGCCTTCCTTTTAATAAGAGCGCGTTATTGGCAGCTTCCGAAAAATCTTGCGAGCTATCTGATCGTGCTTCTAGTCTTTTCTTTTCAAGAAACTCGTTTCCTTTCTAAGCCTTAACTGTCCTTTCCCCAGGTCGGGATGAGTGACTATCGCGTTGATTTGTGCTTAAATGACTTCAGGTGGTGTTAGCACCTCGATCCTTAAGTTCTTGAATTCCTATCGAAGCTCCTCCTTAACTTGAACAAGTCCTAACTCTACCTTCTCCTTCCTACTTAGGGCATCAGCTACCACATTTGCCTTACTTGGGTGGTAGCGAGTCGTGCAGTTGTAATCCTTTACAAGTTCTAGCCACCTTCTCTGCCGATGCTAAGGTCCTTTTGCTTTTGCTTGAAGAAATACTTTAGGCTCTTGTGATCTGAGAAGAGTCTCACACTTGGCTCCGTAGAGACAGTGCCTCCAGATTTTTAGTGTATAAACAACCGCTGCCAACTCTAAATCATGCGTGGGATAGTTCTACTTGTGATTCTTAAGCTGCCCCGAAGCATAAGCAATCGTCTTTCCTCTCTTCATCAGCACGCTTCCTAACCCTTTTCTCGACGCATTAGCGTAAACCACAAAGTCTTTATTCTCTCCCTGAATGGCCCACACTGGGGTTGTCGTTATATCTTCTTTAAGGTTTGGAACTTTCCTCACACTCGGGCGTCCACCTAAACTTGAAGTCCTTCTTGAATAATCGCGTCGTAGCCTTAGATATTGATAGGAATCCTTCGATGAATCTGCGATAGTATCCCGCGAGTCCTAGAAAACTTCTTTATCTCATTCACGTTCCTCGGAGACTTCGAATTGTTTACAGCTTCAATCTTAGTTGGATCCACCTTGATTCCTTCTACTGAAACTATATGACCTACAAATATAACTTCTCTGAGCCAAAACTTATACTTACTAAACTTAACTTAAAGCCTTTCTTTCTTTTGACTTCCCCAACACCACTCTTAGGTGCTCTTTATGCTCATCTTCATCCTTTGAATAGATGAGGATATCATCTATGAAAACTAGCACAAACTTATCTAGATACGGGTGAAAAACCTGGTTCATTAAATCCATGAACACTGCTGGGGTGTTGGTCAATCCGAATGGCATTACCACAACCTCGTATGTCTATAGTGAGTCCTAAAAGTAGTTTTAAGAATATCCTCCTTTCGATTCTTCAGTTGATGATACCCAGATCTTAAGTCTATCCTTGAGAAGACACTTGCTCTCTTAGGCTTTGATCAATGAGATCATCTATTCTTGGGAAAGGGTATTGATTCTTAATGGTCAGCTTATAAAGTTCTCTGTAGTCGATGCACATTCTCAATGTGCCATCCTTCTTCTTCACGAACAAGATTAGAACTTCCCAAGGCGACACACTAGGTTGGATAAAACCTAGGTCTGATAACTCTTGCAGTTGAATCCTGAGTTCTTGCAATTCCTCAAGCGCCATTCTGGAACGGGCTTTCGAACTGGTGCAGCTCCTGGTTCTAAAGCGATAGCGAATTCTACTCACCTACATGGTGGTAGTTCTGATAGGTCCTTTGAAAATACATCTTGAAATTTTCTTGTGCCTGAAACGCCTTCTATTGCAAACTCCCTTTCCTCTTTCTTCGTCGCAGCTGCTTTTCGACGGGACTCTGACTTTATAGCTTCTGATGAAGGTCACCATTACTTCCAGACGTAAAGGTCACACGACTGGACCTTGAACGTAAGCTCATAACTTATCTGACGTCATTCCTTAGATTGCCTCTTAATACTTGACGAGCTGAAAAATATTACTTAGAGATACGCGTCCTACTAGGAGGACACTAACTAACACTACTTGGATTCTACTTCCTATTGGGACTACTTCCTCTTACTCTTCCAAAAAGAATATTACTTTATACTTTCTGCTCTATTCAAAGGGTCCACACTCGGGCTCTATGAGTGGGAGCAAAATGAATGCCTCTAAGTGAGGACTTTATCTTAGTCAATAATTCTTTAACAAGTTTCAAAAATTGGAAGAGATATAACACTAGGTTATATATATATATATATTAAAAACATTGCCTTCTTTAGAGGGCTTATAACCCAAAAGGGGGTTCTTGCATGATGCAAAGGTATGGAAGATAATCAATGATTAGCACTGAGAATCGTAATGAGTACTTGCAAAGGCGTCAGCATATCTTTAATACGGGGATGCTATCACTAATTCTGGATGATCAAATAAGTAACATCAAAAGTTTACAATCTGTCCAAATGGATATAATATTGAAGAAATTCAAATGATATGAAGGATTTCAACTAATATGAAGCTGTTGAAAGATGATTGATTTAATTGACATGAGAATGGATGAATAGACTCATCAAAACTTCCTATCTTACTGAAACTTTTTAATCAACCAATTCTAGGTCCAACTGCTTAACGATCTTCTTCAGGTTCTCCTTCTTTCTTTCCTTGATCTTTACGCATCTTCTTCTTTACTAGGTTGCTACAAAAGCATGAGTCGATTGGCCTTCAATTAGCTACACTTGGCTGGAAAAGATGACATACGGGGATCACTTCCATTTATTTGGAAGGGATATGACAAAACGACCTGATCTATACGCATTTTCTTCTCGTCTGAAACCACAAATGTGGGGCATGCCTTGATAACTAGTTGAACTCTTGATTGTACTTTGACAACATTCTCTTTCCTTGCCTCTAGTTCTAGATCCCCATCTCCTTTACCTTACGATAGCAACCCAGGATATACTTCTCATATAACTCGTACTTGAAACCTTCCCAATCATATTCTGTCCATTAATCCAAGGTTATCGTTCTTCGAACGGACTCTTACTAGTGGCTTATACTATCCATGCACATAAAAGAGCATATCCTAATTCCTCATCCTTCGAACAAGCTATAAAATTGAAAATTCACTTCTAAGGAACAAACCCATCTCTCGACTCCCATCGGGTCTCGTAAATTATTAAATGATAGAAGATTATGATCGAAGAACACATTCTTGGCTCTCGAGCCACGGTTCAGGACTTGCTTGTCTATGGCCTTATTTTTTCAGCTTAATGTCTTCTCAATGATATTCCAAAACATTAGCGATGCTCGCTCGAATTTGCACAAAGCAAAATGAAATGCCTTTCGATTAGATCTTTAGATTACGCAGGAAAAATCAAGCAAAGCAGGAAAATTGCCTCATAAGAGGACTTTTCGCATAAATAAGAAAGAGGTTCTTAGTTACATCTTAAAATAGGGCAGCCTATTGGAAAATTACTGCCGCTATAGAAATCTAAAGGTTGATTAATACATTTTCAGAATAAGATCTGGATTAAAGCAGATAAACAGACAAACAGGTCAACAAGGTGTTCTAACAAAAACACCTCCTTTGCCTACTTCTAAAGCTTAACTACACGCTGGGTCCTTCCCCTTCCTTTTTCATGATGATTCCACCTCTTTCCCGGTTTCCTTCTCTGGGTCCTCTTCTTCCTCATCTTCATCTGTCTCTGGTACCTCGAACTTGAACTTCCTCATGCTTCCTTTGGGGAACTGATGGGGCATACACTGTCCCAGACTCTGAGGGGCAATTGTTTGATAGGCCCCATTGTGCATTATGAAGGACAAAGACTCGATGTCTCGGGAGTCGCTTCTAAGGTTCTTTCAGCACAAGGGCACGTGGCCTGAAATTCAAAGGGACTGTTTAGAGTCGCCCTTAGCAGTTCTGGTTCCACCACGAGGGAGGAATTTTGCTCGGCTAGAGTGTTCACGTGGCCATACTTGGACTCCCAAAAATCCATCAAGGCTAAGGAGAATTCTGTCAGGTTCCCGATTACAGCATACGTCTCGGGATCACGAGTGATTGTGCTTTGCATGATGCGATATATTGCTGGCTTCTCAACGGGAGGTGCTTGCTCACTCATGCGGATGCATGTTTCCAAGTCAGATACACTTTCTGGCGTTCTTCCAACATCGTTCCTTTCTTGAACAGGGCGAAAATGAGGTACATTATTCCTAATAGCGGAACGACACTTAACCATCTAGAAACATGAAGCTTAATCAGTCTAGATTATAAAAGGGAGACCTAAGGTTCTCCTTAGATTATGCTATCGTCTAGATTCAGACTATTTATCTTGCATGCATAGATCCTTTTTGCAGTTGACATTTACAAAAATTTGGTGCCCATAGCCTTTAATCATAAATTTTACCTTTTTCCTAAATTTTTTTTTAAGAATGAATCAACCCTTTTCTTTTAAATCGAGAACTTGTCTTCGAAGCTTTTATCTTTACTTTAAGACATAGGTTTAAAAATAAAATTTTAAACACTTTTCTTTGTGATCAAGAACTTCTTTCTCAAACTTTCTTTCTCAGAAAATCATTTTTCCCGAATACTTTTTACTTAGAATTCCACTCTCAAGATTTTCCCCTTTTATCCATAAAGATGTATGCTTGCTTAAATTTCTTCATTTCCAGTATTCAAAGTTTATGAATTCAAAATCCAAAATCTCTATACTATCATACCTCGATTTTAGTTGAAGACACGAGGGTGATGGCAAGCCATGGGTTGCTGCTGTGATTTGTCATGAACCAATTCATATGCACAAAAAAACATAGTCTTAACTTAAACAAAGAGACATGTCTGCATAGTTGCAAACCTGGCTCTGATACCAACTGTAACAGCCCGATCCTGAGATAGGAATTAACGAATGGGGACAGGGTGTTATTAAGGGTTTATTGAATAAGATAGAAGATTAACAAAGAAAGTTTGAGGATAAAGATATACTTTTGAAAGATAGGCGACGATACTCGAGTTTACTTAATTAAGAAAGAAACATGCTTTTGCGGAACTAAACGGCTAACTAATCAGATACCAACATGCACAGACCCATTTACAGGTCCAAACGGATAGCCAGATACCAACTTGAACAAGCCTCTTCATAGGCGAAACAAAAACATGCTCGAGAAATAGGAATAAAACTGAATGTGGATCACTTATATATTTAGATAATTATGTCTTGGAGAATATCCTTAGAATCTCGATAAACATAACTGAACTTGAATGAAATTAGAAAGAGTATATCAGAGTAGCAGAAACGTTATGGGATTTCGAAAGAAACTTATATAATAGTAAAACAATCTTGACAGCCAACCCACATCCACAGCCACCATCATCCTGAGCATCTCAACCTGAAAACATTTGAAAAAGAGGGGCGTGAGCACTAATGTACTCAGTGGGTTTTAATAAATGTTTCTTTAATAACTCAAGAAATATCCAATAATAAACTGGCGGTATATGGAGAGCAAAACGCAAAAGCCCTCTCCATATCCGCAAAACCTTTTCTTTACTTTTGGGCCCAACCTTGGCTCAAACCTGATGTCAACTGTACCCTTAGGCATGCCATAGGATAGAGGAGGGGTTACCTCAAATATCCTCCCGAGTATGCGAGGGGAATACCGAGCAGTGACTCCCTTTAACGATCAAAAATCATGAATCCTAGGCTCAATCCTGGTTATAGAGCTATATTATTCCTTTCTTAACTTAGCCTTCCTTAACCTTACTAGAATTATCGAGCTTAGAACAACGTCTAAAGCTAATCATTTACTTAAGCATGACTTCGGCCTATAAGGGATTTATCACTACCCTAAAAGGCAATGCTTAATTAGCTAAATAAACTTTAGCAAAATCCAACATTCAGATACGAAGAAATGAACGTGCATAATCATATATTGTGATTAAAGCAATTCTAATTACCCCATGCTAGCATAAACAACACTTAAAACAATTCTAACATTTCTAAACATGCTCGAGAGCTCAATCAACATATAATATTTTTACTTTCCTTCATTCCTTATACAGAGATCAATTAGGCAGAACAAAAATATTTTATTGGATATTTCATTTGCCCTATATGCTTCTAGAGCTCATTAGCTCAAACTTTAGATGAGTATAGAATTACCCACCTCGATTACTGGACAGAAGATGAAGCAACGAGTTGATGATCCTTCTCCGAATTCCTACGAGGCTCAGTTCCTTCTACAAAAGTCGAATCATCAACTTAGCATCCTCCTTCGAAGAAGTTAACTATCTAAAGCGAGAAATAATGACATCTAACTCAAAGACTAGAATCTAAGACTTATTTACAGATTGCACGACTTTACAACTTTATAAATTTCGAGAAGAATTTATTTAAAGAACATCTCGTCTTGATTTCTCAATTTTTAGACGGAGAATAACTTGATTATATTACTCGAAATAAATTAGAAATATCTTGATTGCTTCTCTAAAATTTAAACTTGAAAATAACTTGGAAATAACACGACTTGAATAGCTTGAAAATCTCGGGAAGGGGGTACAAAAATAGCCGAAAAGAAACGGCGGAAAAACAACACAGAGGCGCCGACGGGCTCTCCAGCCCCGGCGGGGTTATGGAGGCCGAGGGGGGTGTGGCGCGTCGGCGCACCCCCCCTCCCCTGCGGGGCTCTTTCCCTTTCTCTCTCTTCAGCCCAATTCTGGGCGATCTTCAACTGGGTTCTTCGTGTTCGTTGATTCTTCCGATGAACACGAAGAACACCTAACCCGAAATTTCTTAAAAACAACATACTTGAATTTAACATGCAACAACATGCTTTCACTTAAAAAGAATTTTGACATTATAACGGCATAAACATGATAATCCTCCTTAATATTTAGAATAACGACGAAATCGTTAAATATGGCTTGAACGGAATTTTAACGGAATAAGCGAGGCTAATCTCTAGAATAATAATAACGGGAGTAAAATGAGAAATATAACATAAACGTTATTAACTTGGAACTTCAATAAAAATTAAAATACAACTTTAGACGAGCAATAATGAAGAACGCGAAGAACGTAAAGAACGGAAAGTAAATGTGGAATTTAAAAGACGGAAAAAGACCTCAGACGGAAAGTAAATGTGGAATTTAAATGTGGTCATTTGGTTAAAAGCTGCTTTATTCGATGTCGAGGTCCAAATGACCTCAGACACGAAATCTAAAAATACCGGGAGACTCGTTGGCTCGAATACTAGTGAACCAACTTGATTTGTGAAAAAGACAGGGTCATCTGAAGAAAGACGAGCAAAGATTCCCTTTTTGGAATTACTTTTTATTATTCACTCAGACTGACAGATTTTGCTCCCGAGCGTTTGATTGGCCTCAGAATGAAAATCCGTGAACGCCAACGGAATCCTTGAGTCATTTTCCATAAGAGGGGCCTGACAAAAGTAGGCTCGGATCAACGAGGAGGATTTCGTAAATTTCTCAAAACACGAACGCACGCAAAAGTTACTATTCATTCACCTTTTTAAATACGTTTTCCATCACCGGGAACTCAGATGACTTCAGATTTAAAATCCGAAAACACCGGTGTACTTCTTAAGTTAAAACCTTTCTAACGAGACCACGAATGGCCATAAAAGAATTAAGATCATATTTTCCGAAAAGACGATCTTCACGAAAACTGACTCTTAAAGTCGTGACTAACATCCGTCCGTAGCTAACCTTATTTAAATTCCTTCTTTAATTAATTAATTAATATTAACAATTCTCTAAACCTTATCCACAAATCTGGGGTGTTACATTATATCCGAAAAAGTTATACCCGTCCCGGTGCCTTTTTTCCTATAAATAGGGGATGGGGAGCTCATTTGCAATTGCTCATCTCTCTCTTCTTCTCTCATTCTCTCTTTAGTTCGTGTTGACGAACAAAAGAAATCTAGGTTTGTGCCGAGTAAATCATGCATGCGGGCCCAGATTAAGTTTTCTTAGGGTGCTGCTGCTGTTGAGCGCTGGAAGGCTGCCGGAGAGCCGCCGCCGCTGCCGCTGCTGTAGATGGCCAAAAATCGCCATCGTCGTGCCGCTGCTTTGAATGTTTCGTTTCGGTCCATTTCTCATTCTTTATAGTTGAGATTTTAATATGTTGTGTGTTTTAAATAGAGAGCTTCATTTCTTATATTGAGTGCGTCGTCGTCCGGTCGCCAGAAATCGGCCAAAACACCGAAAAACATGAAAAATAAAGGGGCGCCGATCAGTTTTGGCTTTTACCTGTTTTCACCCGTTTTGGGTCATCAAACCAAAAAAGTTTGAGCTTGAAAGTTGCTCAAAATATTATTTCCTATAGGGCTACCAAATTTCATAATTTTTGGATAAGTTTGGATTAAAGTCGATTATTTTAATCAGGCGATTATTTTTAAAACTAAAGCATGTGATTTCAAAAAAATTCGAAAATCATACCGTTTAATAAAGATATATGTGGGGTCATGCCTGATTATTTTCATAATTTTTGGACAAGTGAAAAGTGTAATCGAGGTTAGCTGAGTAAAATTTGATTAAAATGGCAAGTTACGGAAAGTGACCTCTGTCAAATCTTTTGATCCCATTAAATCAAAAATTATATTTTGGAATTTACTTCCTTCTATGTTGAAGTTGTATGAGGTCTCTAGAGTCGCGCATTCTTAGTTGAAATATAATTAAAGTAAATAAAAGCTCCAATTAAACTAAAGTCGAGTTCTAAAAATTAGAGCAGCAGTCTTAAAATAAGGTTTGACCTTGTAGGACCTGTTGAGCCAGTCAGAGGAGCTGACGGATAAGTATCGAGAAGTTTGATCACCTGTGTTGATCTAATCGAGGTAGGTTTATTTGCGAAACATATCTATATTTGAGTTATTAACTTATAAATGTTATAGTCATAGTTAGAATATCCAAATAAAATATTTGATGAATTATCTGCTCAAGTCTCTGCTGGAGTAATAGCATTATACTATTGTATAATTAATGAGAACATAGACTATGTTGTGCCATAATTATTGAGAACATAGATTATGCTTTGCCATATATTGAGAACATAGATTATGTTTTATCATAATTATTGAGAATATAGATTCTGATTTATCACAATAAAAGAATATAGATTATGCTTCGACATAATTAAATAGAATAGATTATGTTGTTGGGATTTTTTCGAATTGAACCACCACAAGATCTAATTAGATGTTCATTAATCCTAATGTCATGTAGATCATAATTTTATGTTGCACATACATTTTAATTAACCGAGTTTAATTAACATGCATAGCCAGTTTTTGATTCTACTAAAGCGGAAACATAGAATTCTCAAAAACGACTTACAAATTAAGCAACGGGTTGAGGACAAGATTAAAGGTCTAATCTTGCTGTTGTGTATGATGTAAATGACGCCCCCACTGTGATATTCCACTCCTTGATCTTCTGTTGTATTCCCGGGCTGAATCTAGTTTCAGGGTGGGCTGAAATCTACTAGATCGGTATGGAATATGTGGAGATAAAGAGAACACAAGAGAAGCTGGTATGTAACCTTAAAATTTCATCCCCCACCCTCTTATATATTAAGGGGTGGGCGAAATTTCAGTGTCCCAACCCTATTGGGTTTGGACCTCTATCCCTTTTTCCATCTCCAGTCCATTAAAGTCATATTGGGCTACAAGAGGAATCTAGAAGAATATTAAATTAGCCTGCTAATTTATTTAATTTTCAATATCCAATAAATTAGAATATTATTAAATAAAGTAAGTATTATTTTTATTTCACTAAAGAAATAATACTGACCTACCAATTTAAATACATATTTCGGAATATACTTTCTCCTTTAGTCCAGCCATTCCCCGTGTTTAAGATATAATGCCCATTAATTAATTATGTAAGCTTCTGACAGCTATAATTAATTAATATATTATCCTTGAGTAGTACCACATAAGTTTTACTCATGTACGGAATAAATTCCACTTGCAGGGTTTCAACATGAACTTGTGTTTCCTCAAGGGGACACCATCAACCTGGCGCACCAGGACACGGTTCCCCTACGTATTGGACGGCCCATCATAAATATAAATGTTACAACCCAAGATATCGAGATTATTGATTCTATGAAAGAATCTCACCCTTTGATAAATCAAAGCTGCAAACACTACACGTATATGTCCGCCAACATATAGGGGTTAAGAACCCGAACTCTATGAATTCCTATTTCCTCATTTAAGATCAGAATAGAGAATAGAATCCTAAGTAGATCCTCCTCAATACACTTCGTCCGTGTACTAGAATAATCAGCTAGTCTAGATAAACTAACTATCAGATTATTCTACGGTGTACCGATGGCGAGTTTAGGGCTATCTAAGTCGTGATCTCTTTAATACATTACAAGGAACCGATGATATAATCTAACCGTGTGTTTATCCACACCATATCATCTACAATGTAAGTATAGTGAACATGCATGTAAATATAACAATTTAAATGAAAACAGTGACTGCAATTGTATTCATTCTATATCATCATAAAACATCATCAATAATATATACAAAAGACAGGTCTTCTAGTATACAGAACTAAGAATCTTCCACTTATACTTGAAGCATGTCTTTCAAATATAAAACAAACTGGCTAACTCTACTACTCTAATTAAAATCTCAAACGGCAACCCCAGATCTGCATCTTACTTTTATTTTCTCCACGTGACCATAGAAGGTCTTAGCTGGAAAGCTCTTCATGAATGGATCAGCCAAATGGTCCTCCGATGCAATCTTGACCACTGCCATATCTCCTCTCTTAATTATTTCTTGTATAAGATGGTACTTTCTCTCTATGTGTTTACATGCCTTATAGGCTCTAGGTTCCTTTGAATTTGTCACTTCACCCAAGTTATCACAATATACCGTGATACTCTTAGGCAAATCAGGAACCACGCTCAAGTCCAACAAAAAGCTCTTTAGCCAGAAGGCCTCTTTTGCAGCTTCAGAGGCAGTTACATATTCGGCCTCCATGGTGGAATTCGCAATGTATTTTTGCTTTATGCTCCTCCATGCAATGGCCCCGTCTCCCAAGGTAAACACATAGCCCGAGGTAGATTTACTCTGATCTTTATCGGATTGAAAATCTGAGTCCGTGTAACCCAAAGACACTAGACTATTAGAGCGGGATACCAGCATATAATCTCGAGTACTTTTCAGGTAGTTGAGAATATTCTTAACCGCAGTCCAGTGGCCTTATCCAGGGTTAGACTGACATCTGCTTACCATGCCAACTGCATAGCATATATCAAGTCTAGTGCATAGCATAGCATACATAAGGCTTCCCACAGCCGAAGCATATGGAATGCCCTTCATCTCATCTATCTTAGCCTGCGTGTGGGGACACATCTCCTTGGATAGATAAATTCCATGCCTGAAACGTATGAAACCTTTCTTGGAATCCTGTATGTTGAATCTAGCTAGTACTGTGTCGATATATGTCGCCTGGGATAGGCACAACATCATTTTCTGGTGATCTCGAATTATCTTGATGCCAAGGACGTGTCCCGCTTCTCCCAGATCTTTCATATCGAACTGCTTGGACAACCACACCCTTATGTTAGATAATACTTTCTTACTGTTTTCAATAAGTAAGATCTCATCAACATATAGCATGAGGAAAGCCACCACGTTTCTATGACACTTCTTATACACACAACTCTCATCCGAACATTACACGAATCCATAAGACTGGATAACCTCGTCAAAATGGATGTTCCAAGACCTTGACGCCTGTTTAAGTCCATAAATGGATCTCTTAAGCTTGCAGACTAAGTGCTCTTGGCCATTAGCAATAGAACCCTCTGACTGCTTCATGTGGATATTTTCCTCAAGACTTTCTAGGAAAGCTATCTTGACATCCATCTCCCAAATCTCATAATCCAAATGAGCGCCAATTGACAAGAGAATCCGGATTGACTTAAGCATGGCTACAGGCAAAAAGGTTTCCTCATAATCGATCTCTTTTTTCTGAGTACACCCTTTCGCCACCAATCTTACCTTGAAGGTTTTCACCTTCCCGTCAGGTCCTCTCTTGTGTTTGTAGACCCACTTACACCCAATGGGTTTTACCCTATCTTGTGGTTCTATAAGCTCCCAGACTTGATTGTGATCCATAGATCCAATCTCAGATTCCATTGCAGATTTCCAAGAATCTGCATCTTTGTCTTGGATCGCTTCGTCGTAGGTCCTGAGATCTAATTAATTTAGTCCTTCAAGGAAATCTAAAGATTCACCCAAACTAATGAATCTGTCAGGTTGGCATACAACCCTCCCACTGTGACGAGACAGTTCTCGTGTATCTGTGACACGTTGTGCAATATTTTGTGGTTCCTCTTCTTATACTCTTGGTGTCAGATTTGAATTTTCCCCTCGAAGCTCCTCAAGTACTATCTCACTTCTTGGCATGTGATTTATTACATAGTCTTCCTCTAAGAATCAAGCATTGGTACTCACAATGATCTTCTGATCCTTAGGACTATAAAATAAACCACCTTTCATTCCTTTGGGATATCCAACAAACAGTATAACATCCGTGCGTGGTGCCAGCTTATCAGCTTTCTTATCCAGTACATGTGCTGGGCTATCCCAAATCTGAAAATGTCCAAGACTAACTTTCGTCCAGTCCAAAGTTCTGTAGGTATTGATGGGACTGATTTTGATAGAACTACGTTAAGAATATAGGTTGTTGTTTCCATGGCATATCCCCAAAATGAAATAGGCAGATCCGAATAGCTCATCATCGATCTAACCATCTCTAATAATGTTCTGTTCTTTCTCTCCGCCACGCTATTCTGCTGTGGTGTGCCAGGCACAGTCAACTGGATGTAATCCCATGCTCTATCAAGTAGTTCCTAAATTCATTCGAGATGTACTCACCACCATGATCAGACTGTAGTGATTTGATACTTTTACATGTACGTTTTTCCACTTCCGCTCTAAATTCTTTAAAAGTCTCAAAGGATTCTGACTTACGGTGTAACAGGTATATGTATCCATAACTTGAGTAATCATCAATGAACGTGATGAAATACTCATACCCTTCTCGAGCCTGAACTGACATAGGGCCACATAAGTCAGAGTGAATCAAATCTAATACCTCTTCAGATCTATTCTCTTTATCCTTAAAGGGTCGCTTGGTCATTTTACCTTCCAAACAGGATTCACATAAAGGGAACGATTCTAAGACCAATGAAGACAAGGGCCCATCATTTACTAGTCTTTGTATCCGTTTAAGGTTAATGTGGCCGAGCCTAAGATGCCAAAGATAGATTTGACTCATTTCCGAAGGTTCTTTTCATTTGTTAGGGTTTATGATCGATGTATTCAGTAAATGCATTTACGTAGTATTTTGCATAGGATTAAGTAAATAAAGATGTCTATCCAATGTGCCATAATAGATAAAATGTTTACCACTAAAGATAACAACCCTGTTGTCAAAAGAAACAGAATATCCATCCATAAAAAGTTCAGAAACTGAAATCAAGTTTCGCCTAAAACCATGCACATAAAGACAATCCTTTAAAACTATACTCCTATCACTATCAAAAGATAAGGTTACGTCTTCCACTGCAACTGCCGCCACTTTCATAGCATTGCCCATGTAGACTGAAATCTCTCCATCACTCAGCTGTCTTTTGCCAAGAACCCCTATAAAGACATACAAACATGATCAGTAGCTCCAGTATCTACTATCCATGACTGAGTAGAACAAGTAGCTAAACATGTTTCAACGATGAGAGATTGAGACGTACCCTTCTTCTTCTTTTTGTTAGGACACTCCGCCTTCCAGTGACTTGGCTGGCCGTACTTGAAACACTTTATCTTTGACTTAAATTCCTCGGGAGGAATCTTAGTCTTGGACTTCTTCACCTTAGGCGTCTCCTCTGTAGCTTTCTTTGGCGCGTTCCTCTTCTTCCTTTTAGTATCGGAAGAAAACGCCCTATTTTCAGCTAGGTGTGCCTTCAAATTTCCCTTCTAAAGTAACTCAGCCGCCTGAAGATCCATGAGCAGTTCAGATAAGGTAACATCCTTCTTTATCATGTTGAAGTTCAATCTAAACTGCTCAAACTTCGGGGACAGGCTGTGAAGCATGATGTCTATCTGAGACTCGACATCAAAATCTCCACCTAAGGTCTCGATCTCAACTAGATAACTCATCATACTAAGAACGTGATCCCTAACAGGTGTGGAATCAGTCATTTTCGTGCTTATCAATTTCTTCATCATCAAATGACGCGCCGAGCAGTTCTGGTGACCGAAGAGATCCTTAAGGTTGTACATGACATCATAAGATGTCTTCATAGACTGATGTTGCAGTTGCAGCACATTTGACATAGAAGCCAAAATATAACAACATACAATCTCAACAGACTTGACCTACTTAGCATAGGCCAACCTTTGCACTTCGCCAGAAATCTCATCTGGCTTTTGAGGACATTCCTTTTCAAGTACGAATTTGTGTCCTTCCACAGTGAGAACAAGACTAAGGTTTCAATTGGCACTCAAATAAACACATAATACTTATATAAATCAGGATAGCATTAAGTAGTGAGAGGCCCGGGTATTACATCATGGCTCCTTAATTATGTGATGTATGTTTTAATTTTATGTTGAATGTATGATGGGTCGTATGCCGGTTTGGCTACGTGATTTTAATCCATGAGAAAATCCATGGATTAGGTCTAGGTTTTATTTTATGTTGTTTGAATGTAATAGAAATAAAATTGTTAGACCAAGTTATTGAGTTGTAATTTTATTCTAGATATATTAGTTTTTTCACCGATTAACTTATTTTCTTTGAGAATAGAGGACAGGTTGGAGAGTGCCATTATGATATAGAATAACTAAAAAAATAAACATGCAGTACAGTCACAAACTTTATGATAAACACTTATAATCGAAACCTCAAAAAATTATATGTAATCCACCGACATTTTAAAAAAATTTCTTATTAGCCACGTTAGTGTGGACGTTTATTCATTCTTAAATAGGTAAAACCACCTTTAATTTACCTCCAGTCAAATTTCCTTATGACAACTAAATTAATAGTCGGAAATAACCATGGTCATGTATTCTTCCAATTAATAAGCCACATTAGTGTGGACGTTTATTAATAAATTACACCTAAGTGTGAACACCATCATCTTAACACCAAGTTTCGAATCGAGTCATTGTAATTTTCACCGATTAACTTATTTTCTTTGAGAATAGAAGACAGGTTTGAGAGTGCCATGATGATATAGAATAACTAAAAAAATAAACATGCAGTACAGTCACAAACTTTATGATAAATACATATAATCGAAAACCTCAAAAAATTATATGTAATCCACTGACATTTTAAAAATGTTTCTTATTAGCCACGTTAGTGTGGACGTTTATTCATTCTTAAATAGGTAAAACCACCTTTAATTTACCTCCAGTCAAATTTCCTTATGACAGCTAAATTAATAGTCGGAAATAACCATGGTCATGTATTCTTCCAATTAATATGCCACGTTAGTGTGGACGTTTATTAATAAATTACACCTAAGTGTGAACACCATCATCTTAACACCAAGTCTACGATTTTGAACTCCTTGCTCCAGTTGGATGAGTCAGTTTGTTCTAGTAGTGTTTTACAGCTATCTTGATTAAGAAATTTAATTTCTAGAGATAACAGTGATATGACACATCCGTTATGGAGGAAGACCTATTGTCAACTCCCATGTCAATCACATCTCAATTAAACCAGATTAATGGAGACCGTTTGAGATTTCTACATACTTTGGTATGAATATCTCCCACTTAGTTATTTAAGGTTGAGGTTTCATTTTATCCCATAGTAAAACATGCAAACATCACATAAAATGATAAAACACCATTGCATGCTCCAAACAACATAATAAGCAATATAATAAAAACCAACTATCATGGCTTATATCTCATGTTGCTGAATGAGATAAAAGTGGAAAGTCAGCTCCGGAACTTGGAACAGTGTCGCCGTCCCCATCACTGCGTCTCGCCGAAGGCTCTAGCTCCAATTAGGGTTTCGGGATGTGAATTAGTGATACTTTCTTTATTGAGCTGCACTACTTTCCTCCTTTGAGTTGATCTTCAAACTTTATTCAATATAGAATATCTATTCCTTAAAGGAAAAAAATAATATATCTAGAATAAAATTACAACTCAATAACTTGGTCTAACAATTTTATTTCTATTACATTCAAACAACATAAAATAAAATCTAGACCTAATCCATGGATTTTCTCATGGATTAAAATCACGTAGCCAAACCGGCATACGACCCATCATACATTCAACATAAAATTAAAACATACATCACATAATTAAGAAGCCATGATGTAATACCCGGGTCTCTCACTACTTAATGCTATCCTGATTTATATAAGTATTATGTGTCTATTTGAGTGCCAATTGAATTTTTTTTATATATAAGTGTGTCAAGGTGATGGTGTTTGGTTACTTAATTGCTATATGAGTTGTTTAAATACATCTAAGTTTTATTTAGAAATAAAAGAAGATTTCAATATTAAATATAAGCTAGATACATATCATGTCTAAATAGTATTTTGTAAGAAATAGATGTATTCTCTAAAAGAGCATATAGATTCAAGAGCTTTAATATGGAGATTAGTATGTATCATAAAATAAATATATACTTTTGTATAATAATAATAATAATAATAATAATAATAATAATAATAATAAATTGAAAGTGATAGAATTTGGGAGTACACGTGTCCTAGTTAAAAATATTGAGGTGGATTGTAGTTGATGCATACACATATATGTACTATAAATGAGATTAATGGATTTTCATATTATAAAATAATTTCACAAATTAGAAATTTTGGGCATCCATATTTGTAAATAATCTTGAGAAGTAAATTACGCAGAAAAGAAAGGGGACAATGAGAATAACAAAGGTTGGTATTTAGTTTAATAAGAATTGATTTATAATACCTTGCAAATTGTTAATGAATAATTGATAGTTTGTATGTATATATAAGTATATGCGTGTGTTTATTAGGATTAATTATACATGAATTTTTAATTAGATCATGATTAATAATGATTGAAATATTAAAGTTTATATTTGTTGATTGGTAAATTATTCCGAAAGGTTTAATTGTGTTAATAAATTAAATAACAAATAATATTACTATATTAATATTAGTGCATGTATAAATAAAAAGGAAAATCATAAACTTCAATATCAAATATTATGAAAATTAGTTTGATTCATTATGTTGTATTAATTGAGAATTTCTAACAAATGGTTCAAAACATATAATCATATTTTATTGTGTAAAACTTGACAAATCCATAATAGTTGGATACTGTGAAATATTTTGTAATATAATAGTTAAGAAATTTTGAGTTAACAAAAGGGTTGGCGTGATCACAATTTAATTAATTCTATGAATCTAGTTAAAGCTATCACATATTATTGTATTATAATGAAACCATTTGCGATAACTTAATAGTATTTTGCTACTGGATTTATAAAGTTAATAACAATTAGTTAATTTTAATTATTTTGTATTAATTTGTTAGTAATCTATGGTTTATCTTAAGTAGATTTTATTGAGAAAGCACACACTAAGATTCCAAATATTGTAACCTTGGAACTCGAGGTAAGTAGAAATCCATCCTCAACTACAATGCATGAACATAGTATTATTTAACTATTTGTTTATTATTTATTATTTGTTATTGTGTTATATTATATAATTATGTGACGCAATATACTTGTGGTATTGTATTTCTTTGCATTAAATATCTTGTACATGAGCACGAGCATATGCATGCACGTCATGTAGATATTGTCGAGGTTGCATGCATGAAATGATTTTGAGAGAGAGAAAATATTTGGTTTGGGATTGGTCACCACCAGCCCGTGTTGTGCTGTGTTGATATTTGTGCCTCGAGTGGGATGACTTCCATGCGGGATCAAAGGGAACAGGTAGGAGGCGTGTCCCTTGGGGTCCAGGGAGGATGGTCCACTTCGACTGCACCTTTGAGGTGATGAGTGACTGATGTGGGATGATTTTCATGTGGGATCAAAGGGAACAGGCAGGGGGCGTGTCCCTTGGGGTCCAGGAAGGATGAGCCACATGAGTGCACTAATCACATTCTGGCCAAGTGATATTGATTATAGTATGAGCTCATGACTCATGTTGGTGTCTGGTGAAGGGAGCCAAGTTCCTAAACGTTAAAAATGCTTTTGAGATGGCATGAAAGTACTTTATACACGAGCATTTCACATTTGTGGTGTGTTGTGTCTTGCACGTGTTGTGATGCTAGTGAACATGCATGTTCATGATTTCTGCTTACTGAGCTTTAGCTCATGTAGTTCATGCATTGTAGGTAAAAGTGATAACGTGTGGTACATCGATGCATGCATGCTGAAAGCTCTGACAAGTCCTGAGAAGTGTATACATGGATGACGACCTGTGAGTAGGGCAAGGGTTTATATTATTATATTTGTATATTCTTAGAATTGTTTCTACAAGGTGAGCAATGATTTCTTTACATTCTTTAGTAAATTATATTTTTATAATTATTTATAACTTTAAATGCACCACATGTTAACCTAAATAATTTTTAATTTTTAACACTTTTTAATGGAAAAGTACATACTTATATTTTGCTAAGAGATGATTCACCCACATTTTTACATTACTTTATATTTTACATTTATTTTATTGGGGCGGGTGTTACACATGATAGTCGGTAACCCTGCGAACAAGTCAGTCTACAAATCTAACAATCATAATTACATAATTAGCATAAAATAACATGTGATATCCACACATGACATGATTTTCGAAAATTTCCAATTAATTAAATTAATAATTTCGAAAATTGCCATAAGATATAATTTGGAAATTAAATAATTATCCACCAAATTAAATCTTGATAATTTTCGAAAATACCATAAAAAATAAATCTGGAAATTTATTAAATTATCCACCAAATTTATTTCTTAATTTTCGAATAACACCATAATTAATTAATTTTTGAAAATCTTGATATATATCAAAATTCTATCCCAAATATTAGCTAGGTTCGAAAATATCCAAGATAAAAATCTGGAAATTTGACCCATGTCAAATTCCTTCCAAATTTAAATCTTATTTTCAACCCTATCTATATTAGAATTAAGTAATTTATGATATACATCAAAAAACACTTTTGATTTTCAAAAATTGCATGAATAAAAATCTGGAAATTTGATCTACTTCAAACTCTTTCCAAATTTAAATTCTATTTTCAAATCCTTTTGGATTAGAATTAGGTAACTATTGATATATATATATATATATATATATATATATATCAAAAAATACCTTATCCAATTCTAATACACATATCATTCGAAAATTTCAAGAATATAAAATCTAGAAATTTGATCCACTTCAAATTCTATCCAAATTTAATATTCTACCTTCAAAACTATATAGATTAGAATTAGGCAACTTTATGATATACATCAAAATACCATATCTAATTCTAATACATCATAATTTTTGAAACCTCCCACAAATAAATCTGAAAATTTGATTTTCATCAAAAACCTCTCCAAATTAATTCAATGAGATCGAAAATTACATAGGCAAAATTAGGGAATTTTAAACATCAAAATTTCAAAAATTTTGATCCTATAATTTGTGAATACCTATTAAAATAAATTTGGAAATTTTGAACTCATCAAAAATCTATTCCAGATCCAATTTTAATATAATCAAAAATTACAGCAAACCTCAAAACTAGAATTTTCGAACTAAATCAAAAAATCATCCAAGTTTTGAATACCACCATTCGAAATACATCAACATACTGAAAAAATTAAGCAACATAAATATTTCATCAAATTTATACATATATTTCGAATTAATCTTGGGATTAAATCTAGATCAATGCCAAAACCTGCTCTGATACCCATTGTTGGGGTTTTTTCGAATTGAACCACCGCGAGATCTAATTAGATGTTCATTAATCATAAAGTCATGTAGATCATAATTTTATGTTGAACATACATTTTAATTAACCGAGTTTAATTAACATGTATAGCCAGTTTTCGATTCTACTAAAACGGAAACATAGAATACTAAAAAATGACTTACAAATTAAACGACAGATTGAAGACAAGATTAAAGGTCTAATCTTGCTGTTGTGTATGATGCAAATGGCGCCCCCACTGTGATATTCCACTCCTTGATCTTCTGCTGTATTTCCGAACTGAATCTAGTTTTAAGGTGGGCTGAAATCTACTAGATCGGTATGGAATCTGAGGAGATAAAGAGAACACAAGAGGAGCTGATCTGTAACCTTAAAATTTTATCCCCCACCCTCTTATATATAACGGGGTGGGTGAAATTTCAGTGTCCCACCCCTACTGGGTTTGGGGCTCTATCACTTTTTCCATCTCCAGTCCATTAAAGTCATATTGGGCTACAAGAGAGATCTAGAGGAATATAAAATTGGCCTGCTAATTTATTTAATTTCCAATATCCAATAAACTTAGGATATTATTGAATAAATTAAGTATTATTTTTATTCCACTAAAGAAATAATACTGAGACTACCAAAAAAACGCTCATAGATAACGGATTTTATCAGTTATGTATGTAAAAAACGCTCTGTTTCGTATACTGGTATTATCTATCTTGCGCTCATACATAACGGAATAATATCCGTTATCTATGTTGTTATACATAACGATTGTAGCAACAAACATGACATCAGATATTACGTTATCTATAATTCTCATACATAACGGTTGTTTCCGTTACGAAAGTTTAACTTTCTCCGTTAACTATGAACTTTTACATAACGGTTTTTTTTCATATATAACACTCTATATTGTGTGATCTAATATAACGGTTTGTAACGTTATGAAAATTCATTTTTCTTCGTTATTTATGCACGTTTACATAACGATTTCTTTTTCATACATAACATTCTTCATTACGTGATCTATTACTATTATATATAACGGTTTATACCATTATGAAAATTTATTTTTCTCCGTTATGAAATATACCACATGGATTAATACATAACGTTGTTTGTAGTTTAGATAACGCTTTTTTACGTTATGTATGTTTTGATACATAACAGATTTTCCAATAAGTACCGTTATGTATGTCTGCTACAAATTTTTTATAGATTTTTAGCAATTAAATAATTCTAAAACAATAAAACTAACTGAAATTCCCATAAATCATCATACATCTAATTCAAAAAATATTCATACACTCATCTGAATACAGTCAATATTCTAGACATGTTTATATAGTAATAGTGTCAAAACAAAGATAACATATATATCCAAAAAATCATGATTGACTGCAGCAGCTGCATCCATATATGTATATTTGCATATCTGCACACATGAGAGATTTATAGCTTACAATGACTGCTCAACTTCTTATGTATATCATTTCACACTACTAAATTAAAAGAGAAATTTAAGAGGAGGAAATGCAAAAAAGTAGTATAATCAGAGCAGTATAAATCAAGTATAAATCATGCAGACCTACCCTCACCCCTCCTTTATTAATTGCATATAGCCCAATCTCAAGCAAATAAAACCAAGTAACAAATCTCACTAGCTAGGCATTTAAGTATCCTTTCTTGAATTAAATTACCAGCTTCTCTCCTCAACATCATTTAATTATGACTATGCTAATATTCATATTGATAATTTCATCAAGAAGCTACTAGCTAGGCACTTTTTTTTTGGAGTAAATTAGTGAATATCAGCAAACAGTTACAGAGATGAGTAACATAGTGAGATTAATTTGATCAAATCTATTCCATAATTAACAAATAAAAAGGATAACCATTTGTGTCAAGTAAAAATAATTGAACTGGAAACAATACCTATCAATCGAAGACATGTATTATCACACATTTTGCCCATTCTTCACGAACCTCATTGAGTTGAGCTTGAGAATAAGTACGAACACCCTTGAACTAAGAATAAAAACAGATTATATTTGATTAATAACTACACATCCTATGTTAGACAATATTCGAGCACATATTTAAATACCAGTGATGACAGCTGAAATGTAGATGATGTAGCATTTTGAAACCCTGTGATGATATCTCTCATGAACTGCATCACGTAATAGCCACATTGCTTGTCATCAGGTTGCATAGCACCCTATATAGTATAAATAAGACATGGTAAGTGTGTAATAATAATTAATAAACTGACCTATAAATAAGAATGTACCTTTATAATTTCCCAACACTACTACAAAAATAGATTAAGACAACACTGGATTGACAACGGTTTTCTGAAAAACCGTTGTAAAGTTTGAAATTACAACGGTTTTGGCAAAAACCGTTGATTATGAGCGAGTTTTTTCAAAAACATGACAACGATTCGTGCAAAAGCGTTGTCTTTATCCCTATGCAGGCAGCGGTTCATGTAAAACCGTTGTCTATGTGCGTATTTTTCACAACAACGGTTTTATAAAAACCGTTGTAAAGTGCATTTTATTTTTTAATTAATAAAAAAATCAAAGATCTAATTTTAAATTTGAGAATGCCCTATCCCTCACGCCCCTTTTGCCATACATTGATCGAAAGCCCTCTTCTTCTTCTTCTTCTTCTTCTTTTTCTTCAATTTGAAATGTCAAAAGCTCTCTCTTCTTCTTTTTCTTTCCTATTCAATTCTTCGAAAGAGAAAAATGGATGGTTCGAGCTTCAATTCTTGTTCACATGTTCCTTTATTTTCGGGAGATGATTATTCAAATTGGTCAGCAAGGATGAAACAACATCTAGTTTCAGAAGGGGCGCGGGTCTATGTGGAAGAAATGACGGAAGCGGTGAGTGCTGCAAAAGCAAAATTAGTTCTCTCTCTCTCTCTCTCTCATCCTCCATTCTCTCTGTCCCACCATTCTCATCAACTGTTTTGAAATATTAAATAAACAACGGTTTTGAAACCGTTGTAAAATTACAACTGTTTTGAAACCGTTGTCTATGTGCGTGCCAATTTTACAACACCCAAATTTACAACGGTTTTTAATTGAACTAGACAACGGTTAAAAACCGTTGTCTTTATGATTTTTTGTAGTAGTGCAATTTGCTTTTTTGGATTTATTTCCCTTGTTTGCTTGGACAATACTTAATGCACTTCAAAGGGAAGTTATTAAGACAGTTAACATTAACATCCATTAAAATGAAAGCGATATGATTAATTAGTTGAAAAGTCCAAAACTTACGTGTCGACGATAGACTTCCATATAGTGTCCTTATTAAGATGACAAAGAGGATCCATCATAAATACTTGATCTTTTTCAACTTGGAAGATTGTCAGAATCCAATGTCCGCTATTTCATAAGAGTGTCAAATTATTATGCCAAAAAACATACATCATACTAACAATAAATAAATATATAAGGCTACAACTACAACTCAAACCCAATGCAACATATAAACAACTTAAGGGATCAAATTAATTTGCATACCCCACATTGCAAGGCACAAGTACGAGTTGATTTGATGCTGCAAGAAGTAATCTTTCTGCTAATGCACGCGATCTATCCTCATCTTTCTGTCCATATTCTACTGCAAATGGATTCACAAAGAGAAACTTTCAAACGCTATCATTTTCCTTCATGTTGGTATACAGATGTCTGCTGATAAACATGTAATAGTTATACAAATAACACTTGTCACTTATAAAGAAAGAAATAGAATTAATGAGTCTTACCAAACATATGTATTGATGTAATTTCCTATTATTGGGTCCATCTTACAAAAGGGAATGACATCATGCTTCAGAAGAATGTGAACCTTCATCTTATGTCCAAACAATTCAACATCTAGCATAAAATGTATTGCTTCATCCTTGGAAGATCTCCCAAATAAATAATACAGTGCAAGTAATGTTGGAGGCAGTGATGACAAGTTGATATTTGTAACTTGATCATTTCCCTCAAACAACTTTTTTCCAATTTTTTTCTTATCATGTGTCTAAGTAATTAGAGACATTATGTTATTTACAATTCACTATTAAAAACGCAAGACAACATAATATTTTATAAAATTACCTCATTCGGTTTTGCCACCACCAAATCGGTAGGCCATGCCATGAGTTCCTAGTGCACTTCCCACTGTCTCTATCTCATCCGAAACACGAAAAGGTAGCACTGCATTCTCATCTACAACTTCATCAATTGAAACACAGAAGCAATCTGGAGGCATCGGAGAGCCATGTAAGACAGCACCAGCACTGTTCCAAAAGCTACAAGCTTTTGTGGAGTCTCCATATAGTAACTTCATTGTCTTTCCTTACATATTAAAAGAAAGCCTCAAGTAAATATAATTATTAGGTACAGACAGTAATTTCATGGAAATCACTACACTTACCTGTAAGAAATCTAATTTTCCAATACATACAGCATCGGGAGACTCCATATGATGCTTCTCCTGATTTACAATCTTTATCACTGAACAACTAGCCAATCCTTCAGACTACTTGTCATTTTAAGCATGCTTAGATTCAAACTTTTTCGTTTTACCCTTTAACTCATGGACTACATGATCTAAAACCCGAATCTTGCCAGCTTGTTCTTCAATTTTTCTCTTTGCTTCCTCCAATTCAGCATTACATAAGGCTTGTGAACCTTGGTTTGTTGCTCGCCTACTTTCTCTAGTAGATTGGAAGTAGGATTTGGGGTTGACGCCTGACCCTTTTCCTCGCACACGACCAACATGTTCTGATTTATCAAGTGCAAGTGAAAGCAAATCACTTGAAGTTGCTTCTGAATGCAATTTTCCTTCCTCTTTTTCGCGTATGTATTCATCCTACTCATTTCAAATAAAATGTTGATTAAAACCTAACATAAAATAAATTAACAACAAGAATTAAATTGAAAAATAAAAGAGCAGTGTGTCATACAATTTTCTGAATAGCAATCTTCAAATTTTCATTGTCAATGGTTCCCTCCTTGTTCAATCTTGCTTTCTTCCACAACAAACATCTATCAACCTCTTCGTCACCGTGCAAATCCTTACATAGAATACCATGATCAATGTTAACATAAGAATTACACACACTAACTGAAAATAGGAACCAACATGAGGCCAAAAGCAGCAAAGCAATCATGATTACAATATCTACTAACAGTACTAAGTTTATTATTCCATATACTCTACTGAAATGTATGCATGCCGGTAAATAGAATTATCTACCTCAGTTTGAGAGAGACGTCATAAGAATTAAAAAAAATCATAAACAAACTGCCCAAATGCACAAGGTAAAACAAAACAGGTCATGTAAGGTCTATATGAAAGTTAAATGCCTCACAAATAGTGCATCATGGACTATGTTGCATCTCAAAGATTAACAAAAGGACAAACTTCTGCCCCTCAAGGACTGTATACAGTTTATGAAATATCTTCAAAAAGATCCTCTCACAACTAAAACCTCTTATTCATGACAGAAATATGGCTCTCCTTGCAAAAGTTTGTGCAGCCATAAATATCTAAGAAATGATGAATTTTATCTCTCAATTAACCACCCAGAAACAATTTGTTGATATCTTGTTCAATTGATCAGCTTGTTGCTTTTTCAAAAGGAAGCAGACCCCACTCACTTGGATTGAAGTCTAACAGGGAGCTTAGAACATGATCGGCAATTTTAGGATATGATCTATCCAACATTGGATCTAGAACCATGACCATTGACCTCATCTCCTTCTCTCACAGCCCTCATTTTTAAACCAAGTACTAAAACAATGAACAAGAACCCGAAATTAATTCATAAATCAGATTCCTAATTCAAAATATATTGAAAAAGTATCTAAACCTTGATTTCTTCGGCATAGTTTGCATAAACTTTCCGGGACAGATGATGCGGGTATAAATTTTTACTCCTTTTCTTCTGCTGCTCACTCAATTGCTACAAGTTGATTAAGTAAAATAGATAAGAGTTAGACAAAAATGATACAAAAATACAACAAAAATATAAAAAAGTAACAATGATTAAAGATATTAATTACCTTAAATTCAGTTGATACGCGACTATGTAAAAACACTCCCCAATCATGGCCTAGTATGTTACTGTCTACCGGTGGTTTATACAACTCATCCGGATTATCTTTATTTGGAAGAATAAAGTCCTTATGCATCCTACATTTCCATGCTCGCCACTTGGAATTTGCTGATTCCAAGCATGCAGCCTTCCATGTATCCGGAACATTGTAAGAAGCATGTAAGCACATGAATTACAAACACATTTTATAAAGACAAATAACAATAGTAACTGAAATAACAAAATATTTTCTAAAACTTACTTTAACTTATTACCATATTAGATCTTTCTTGTCATTTGGGACAAGCTTCCAATTTTTTATACTTATTTTAACATGATCACGTGCAAGAAGACTAATATAACTTTGCAATTGAGCTGCAACTTTCCCCACTAGTTGACCATCCTTATTAAAGTCAACATCTTTGATAACTCCCTCAGCCCTTCGTTGAGCAACACTATTTAAGCATACTTTTCCCCTCTTAGCTCTGGTTGTACGTGTGGATTGGTTATCTTTAGATCCACTTACTTCATCATCACCACCCTGTGAAGCCATGTTTTTAAGAACCTGCTCAACAAATACATGTAGATAAGGATGAGCGGACCATTTTAACAGCTATAATGATTAACATGTTGTCGTTCTGTACATAATTTGATTTCTAAGAACTAAAGCAAAACATTCGACACATTCTAAGTTAGACAAAGGAAAGTTTGCAAAAACTTACAGTTTGGAACAAGATTGTGATCTGAATTATTTCAATGATATTCATAAGAAGATGAGATGAACAAGCAAACAAGCTATACACAGAAAATTAACGAACCACTTCTCAGACATTCAGAGCAGAACCACAAAATTTCAAGGAAAACTTAGGACATTGTAAACTGTTTTAATTTTGAATCTTGGTTTACAGTTCTTACTTCTTGACAGGAATAACATCATCAATATAAATGTCTGTATTTCACATATAAACATAAAAGCCAGAACTTCAATTTATCTCCAGCCTTAGCTCTATACACTCCAACAGAAAAGGAATAAAAAAATCTAACAGAACAAGGAATCAACATGTTGTAACTTACTGATGCAATATAAATGTTAATATATTTTTCAGATTTTCAGCACTAAAAAAATCATAAACCATCATAAACCTGTGTAAAAAAAACATCAAAATTAACACAATATAGTCTATTAGAAGCTCACCAAACTCTAAATTTGGGTCGTTAACCTAAATGGGATCGGAATCATTACGAACACATGGCAGTTCATTGTCATCCGACGCGTTACTAGTGTCAGCTATTGGCACTCCTTTTGAAAAACTTTGCAGTTACATAGTAGTGCCCCCCAAATCATCACGATTGATCCTTTCGGTGTATCGTTTGTTGGGACTAGCAAGTACTACTGACCATGCCACATCTTCGGGGTCTTGAATATAAAACACCTGTTTGGCTTGACTTCCCAAAATAAAGGAGTCTGATTGGTATCCTACTTTGTTCAGATTTACTAAGGTAAAGCCACTGTCATCCACTTTAACACCACTATTCTTGTCAAGCCAACTGCACTTAAACACTAGAACTTGAAATTTGGTGTAATCAAGCTCCCAAATCTCCTCAATCCTTCCATAAAACATCATATTTGACACAATTAGATTCTTATCCTTAACACTAGCAATTTGCATGACAGTTGCACACATACTAACACCAGAATTTTGAGTAACTCGAGTTTCATCACGCTTTAATGTACTAAAAAGTACACCATCTATACTTAACTAGCATATGATAATACTTGCTTGGTTGGCCACCCACAAAGAATTTTCAACCTATGAGATAGCTCATACTTAGAATCGACAACAACATACAAAAATTTTAGTTAATATTAAGCTTTATTTTTAAGGCAAAACTAAGAGCTACATTGGGCAACTTGCGTGGTAATGCATCCAGCTAAGAAATGACTTGTTGTGCTCATCTTGAAGCCACTTCGGATTTCTCTTAGGAAAATGTGATGCTATTTGTGCCTTGTGTTTCCTATATATATATATATATATATATATATTCAGTTTAGTTTTATAATTTGAATTTATAAAACAAATTAACAATATTAATGGCTTACTTGATAAAGGGATCAATATCAGGATCGTTTGTCAATACATAACGATGAGCTTGTTCTCGTTCTTCATCACTTATTAGTTTTTGAACACATCCTGATCTTTCACATGAACTTTATAATGACTAGATGGGATCCTAATAGTGTGTACATCGGATAAATATTCAGAGCAGAATTCAATAGGCTCTTCAACAATATACGACTCAATAATACAGCCCTCGGGTTGAGTATAGTTTTGTACATGCCTCTTTAAAATTTTCATGTACCTCTCAAAAGGGTACATCCATCTATACCATACCGGTCCACACAACTTAACTTCACGTACTAGATGCACTGTCAAATGTACCATTATATCAAAGAAAGAAGGTAAGAAATACTTCTCTAGGAGGCACAAAGTTGTCACAATTTCTTTTTGAACTTCTTCCAACCGTGGCACTTGTATCTCCTTATTGCATATCTCATTGAAAAATAGACACATCCTAGTAATGGCAATCCTCACATGCTTAGGCAAAACACCACGAATAGCAATTGGAAGAAGTTGTTGCATCAAAACATGACAATCATGTGATTTCAATCCAATAAGTTTCAGGTCCTTCATGGATACAAGTGTACTAATGTTAGAAGAGTATCCGTCAGGAACCTTCATCCCAAGAAATGAAGTGCACACATTTTTCTTCTCTTCTTTACTCAGTGTATAGCATGCAGGAGGCAAACATGTTTTTTTTCCAACATCCTTTGATGCTAACTCAATCCTAATCTGCATATCAACCAAGTATTGCCTTGCAGAGATTCCATCCTTTATCTTCCCCGGAATGTTGAGTAATGTACCAAGAAGACTTTCCAATACATTTTTTTTATGTGCATCATATCGAGTATGTGATGAATATATAAATGCTCCCAATACTGTAGCTCAAAAAATATCAATTTTTTTTGAAACAAGAGTTTTGATCAAAAGATGTGGCTGATAAGTCTTCACCTTTTGCCCCCCTTTTCTTTCTCTTCTTGGAACTTCCTTCATCTGATAATTTTTTGCTTTTCCCCACACACAATTGAATGCTTGAATTCTCTCTAAAGCCTCACTGCCACTCAATGGTTTAGGGGCAGGATCCAATTGTGGTTTGCCATCAAAAGCTTTTTTCTGCCTTCGGTAAGGATGGAAATGAGGCAACCATTGTCTATGTCCTGCATAACACATTTCTCTACTCTTATCTTAGGCAGATGGATTGAATGATTTAGGGGCAGGATCCAATTGTGGTTTGCCATCAAAAGCTTTTTTCTGCCTTCGGTAAGGATGGAAATGAGGCAACCATTGTCTATGTCCTGCATAACACATTTTTCTACTCTTATCTTAGGCAGATGGATTGAATGAGTTTTTTCTGCACAAATGGGACACGCTTTATAATTAACCAATTATAAGACAGCCTTGCTCAGTTTGTCACGACCCCACATTAATATCTGATTAATATGAAGTGTGACTGGCACGACTCGATCCCAATGAAGGATGGATCAAGGCGCGAACCGGAAATAATGAAATAAAGGAATAAACCACTGAATTCCAGGAACGATATTCGCTGTGAACTCTAATTCTAAACTGATTTTCAAATCAGAAAAATATAACTGAATAAACAAATACCTCAGAGTAGCAAAAAGATATCATCGAGTTCAAGACATACTGACGACTTGACTCGGTTAGACTAAAGTAGCGGAAGCAATATAGCACATCAAAGTACAGGAAAATATTCTGAGTCCTGTACTCAACAACTTTCTCTCTCTCAGCACTTCACCCTGCACCATCAACACTCAACCTGCACATTTAAAAACAAACATGCAGGGCTGAGTACAAGTATACTCAGTGAACACATTGCCAAAATATCATAATATATCTGATATTATGAACATCTCTTAAAACTGCTTTTATTATCATGCATCTGAGTAAACACATAGGGGTTTTATCTGAAAAGGGCCTATGTTTTACTAAATCATTTTTCTATCTTTGCACGTGCCTTTCTGTTGTATGATCATCCATATCCAAACTGAGTGCCAAGGAATAGCTCTTTCCGCACTCGAGTGCCAAGGAATAGCTCCGCTCAGCCTTTTCCGCACTCTACATACCATTACTAAACGCCGATTAAGGAATAGCTCCGCTCAGCCTTTTCCATCGCACGTTTAGCATTGACGGTGTCTTAGTCAAGAATAGCTCCGCTCAGCCTTTCTCTCTTCTTAAAATCACCGACCTGAGTGTACACTAACCTCGACTAAAATACTGATTTAGCACGAGGCTCGATCGATTTAAAAGGTAGAAAGCCCCCTTACGAGCTAACTACAGATAGGATATCATACAAAACATTTTATGCATGACAATAATTTAATTGCATCAGAAATAAATAACTTGCTTGTGAGTAAAAACTCAAATCATTATTTGGACTAAGAGTCCGTTGAAAAGAAAGCCCACCTTTCACCGATGTTTTAATATTGCAGCTGCTAGTTCCTCATTGGTTTTATCCCTTGTGGATCTGCTAGCCTTCAATATATAAAAATGTACTTAGCATGCTGATCCTAAATCTGACAGGACTCAACACGAAACAAAGGCCTATTAGGGTCTAGTATCCGTTCTAAATTTTTCTTAGCTTAAGGGTTAATCTCAACCCTAGCTCTTAAACATCTTAAGGCATACATTATCATCATTTAAGGTATTAACAATACCTTAACATCCACCGCAAATCGATTTTCAAAAAAAAACAAGATCAATCATTAAACTTAGATCAACAACATTCTGCACAACGATCAACTTTGCGGAAATTTCTATTTTGACACGCTAGGGTGCAGGGAACGTGCCCTATACCGTTGGAAAGCCACGGAAATGAAGAATTTTTACAAATTTATAGTGGCTTAAGATGATAACAAATGAAACGGATATACCCGTTTTACCAAAAGGTAGCGAATCTGTCCCGAATTTCCGAAATAGAAACATGACCTAACTTCGCCGATTTTTCATAAATTCATCAGAACAAATTAGGGAATGAGACCTATACCATTTGAAAGACAATTAAGTCTAGTTTCCAGCAAAATTTACGGTGTCTCAAACGGATGTAAAACGAGGGAGTTATGCTCGTTTTACCAAAGGGTGGCAAGTCTGCCGAAAGCGAAGGTGCGCGGGCGCGCGCCCTGTGCGCGCTCGCGCTTAGCCCCGCGGGCGCGGCACCTACTCGCCGTGCTACCTGCTACGCCGCCGCGCACACACCCGCCGCCGCGGCTGCTCGAAACAAGCTTTCAACATCCATTTGAACACATCAACTCTCATTTCCTACCATCTAGCATGCTTCAATCATAGTTAAAACACAACCACATGCTATTTCAACAAGCTTTTGCAACACAACCATATATATATATCTCATGACAAAACTGAAACATATATCAAACAATTTCAAATTTTCGAAATACCTTTGAAACAACAATGGAAGGAAGCTCGAATGGGGTTGAAGATGGTAGAAGAAGGCTGGAACAAGCTCTGAAACTTCACTCTCTTTCTCTCTTCCTTCGAAAAACGAAAATGGAGGAGGTTGCTATGGTTGCTCTCTCTCTCTTCCTCTCTTTCGATAATTTTGAGCAAGAAGATGAAGAAGTAAATGGAAAAGAAGAAGAAGACGTTGCTGCCCTCATCTCCCTCTCTCGAAAATGTGTGCGACAAAAGAAGAAAGAAGAGGGAATGAAGAAGAAGAAGAAGAAGAAGAAGAAAAAAAGCTGCTCTCTCTCTCTCTCTCTCTCTCTCTCTCCCTCTCTCTGTACGATATATATATATATATAAAACCATGCAAACAAATATCTATCTTCTTTCTTCTTTTTTTCTTTTTTTTTAGATAAGAGAGAAAATGAGACAACCTCACGTGAGGCATGTCCTCTCCCCATACTTGGGTTGACTTAAAAGAAATACCCGGTTGTTCGGTTATCGTGATATTTTCCGTCTCCGAAAAAATTCCGAACTAACCCGAGCTTGGTGAAATAATTCACTTATTTTAAAATAATAATTTATCAAAAATTATTGGATTTTAAAATACTACTTTAAAACACTGGTTTTAAATCCTCAACAATTTAAAACATCCAAAAGTTAGAGAATATCTGATTCTCTTAATTTGAGCATCTCATTTAAATTATCTAAATTTAAACAATTGCATGACTGAAGAATATCTGAGTCTCCCAGTCCTGAAATTAATTATCGGAATATCTGATTCACGATAATCACGCACCGTAAATAAAATAGGAATCGAATTTATCTGAAATTACGATTCCGGCTTTCCATACAGAAAAAGGGATAAACCCTAACTGAAATATTTAATCCACCTACGGGATTTTAATTGATCTTGAATTCATGGAACTTAACGGATACTTTCGACCCTAATTTGACGTGAATTTACTGTACTCGTACAGTAATCACACACTTAACTATAATTAAACAGTAAGTGAATTACGGGGTATTACATTCCACCCCCCTTAAAATAAATTTCGTCCCGAAATTTACATACCCTAGAAAAACAATTCTAGGTACTTTGCTTTCATCTTATCCTCGAGTTCCCATGTCGCTTCTTCCTGACCATGGTGACTCCACCGGATCTTAACTAGAGGAATATACTTGTTCCTCAACTCTTGGACCTTTCGATCCAAAACAACCTCTGGTCTCTCTTCATAAGTTAGATCTGAATCTAACTCAATCCCACTGAGTTAAATCATATGTTTGGGATCATACACGTATTTCCTTAATTGAGAAACATGAAATACGTTATGAACATTACCAAAACTTGGTGGTAATGCTAATCTGTACGCCACTGAGCCTATCCGCTCAAGGATCTCGTAAGGTCCTATAAAACGTGGTCGTAACTTTCCCTTTACGCCGAATCTTATTATCCCCCTGGAAGGAGATACTTTCAGGAAGACTTTGTCTCCTGCTGCAAATTGTAAATCTGTACGGCATTTATTCGTTTATGACTTCTGCCGACTCTGGGCTTCTTGAATCCTCTGATGGATTTTTCTGACAATTTCAATCATTTCTGACACTGAGTCTGGCCCAAGAATCCTTCTCTCACCCACTTCATCCCAGTAAAGTGGTGATCTGCACTTTCACCCATACAACGCTTCGTACGGAGTCATATTGATGGTTGCCTGATAACTATTATTATAGGCAAACTCATTCAACGCTAATATTTCCTCCCAGCTTCCACCCCTGTCTAGGACCACTGTTCTCAACATGTCCTCTAATGTTTGGATCGTCCTCTCGGACTGACCATCTGTCTGTGGGTGAAACGCTGTACTGAAATTGAGTTGAGTTCCCAACTCTTTCTGTAAACTAATTCAAAATCTTGAGGTAAATTTTGAATCTCTATCCGATGTTATCGACACCGAAACACCATGAAGGCGTACAATCTCTTTGACATAAATCTGAGCTAGCTTATTCGATCCATCCGTAACTCGGATCGGAAGGAAATGAGCTGACTTTGTGAGCCTGTCAATAATGACCCATATGGTTGTATTCCCTCGTCTTGACTTGGGTAGGCCTGTTACAAAATCCATCGCTATGTGTTCCCACTTCCACTCGGGAATCTCTAACGATTGTAGCGCACCGTAAGGCCTCTGATGCAATGCCTTAACTTGTTGACATGACAAACATCGCTCAACATAGGAGGCTACGTCTCATTTCATTCCTTCCTACCAGAATTTCTACTTCAAATCCTGATACATTTTCGTACTTCCCGGGTGTGCTGTATATGGAGTATCATGAGCCTCGCTCATGATCTCGTTTCTGAGCTCAACACAGGGTGGAACACATATCCTGCCTTCAAAAAGGATAGCATTATCTAATGCTCCCTTGAAACTTTATGTTTTTCCTGACCTGATCTTCGAGCGCATCTCTTCCATGGGTTGATCTTTTCTCTGTGCCTCAATTATTCTCTTCTCGGAGATCTGGTACTACTACTAGTGTCGCAACACGACATACAATCATCTCAGGCGGGTAAACCACCTCTAGCTGTAAGCTTTCAAAATCTCTGATGAGTTTCTTCTCCTGAGTGAGGAGAAAACCCAACCTGCTTGTTTTACAACTCAAGGCATCTGCTACTACATTAGCCTTGCCTGGGTGGTAACTGATTCCACAGTCGTAGTCTTTTACCAATTCAAGCCATCTGCGCTGTCTCATATTTAGATCCTTCTACTCGAAAAAGTACTTTAAACTCTTATGATCTGTGAAAATCTCACACCTAACTCCGTATAGGTGGTGTCTCCAGATTTTCAAGGCATGCACTATTGCTGCCAATTCTAAGTCATGCGTAGGATAATTCAACTCATGAATCCTTAACTGTCTGGACGCATACGCTATGACTTTGCCTTCTTGCATTAGGACACAGCCTAATCCATTCTTCGAAGCATCTGTATAAATCACAAATTCTTTATCACTGACTGGAATAGCTAAAACTGGCGCCATAGTCAATCTTTTCTTAAGCTCCTGAAAACTTGCTTCGCATTCTTCTGACCACTGGTACTTGATTCCCTTCCTTAGCAATTGTGTCATTGGCCTAGCTATCTTGGAGAATCCTTCTATGAATCTCCTATAGTATCCCGCTAATCCCAAGAAACTTCTGATTTCATTAGGAGTAGTTGGAGATTTCCATTCCTGCACTGCCTCTACCTTAGAGGGGTCCACTTTTATGCCTTCTGCTGACACAATGTGCCCAAGGAACATTACTTTCTTTAGCCAAAATTCGCACTTGCTGAACTTGGCATAAAGTCGTTCTGTTCTTAATGTTTCTAACACTGTCCTCAGATGCTCTGCATGATCTGATTCATTCTTAGAGTAGATGAGAATATCATCTATAAACACAAGGACAAACTGATCTAAAAATGGATGAAACACCCTATTCATGAGATCTATGAATACTGCTGGGGCATTTGTCAATCCGAATGGCATTACTGTAAACTCGTAATGACCATATCTGGTTCGGAAAGCTGTCTTGGGTATATCTTCTGACTTTACTCTTTACAGCTGTTTGACTCCTTCTTTAAAACTTTGATGAACTCAAAATAGACGATAAACCTAAGTCTATCGGGCACTTCCGAATGGTTTCTTGCACGTTTCATCAGGTTTGAAAGCTCGCTTTATCTTTATCTTAACTTCTTTCGACTTTCTCATCTTTCTGGGCGTACTTCGTAATGCACCTTACCTTAGATTCTTGTCGTAGTCATCTTCCTCTTTTCGAAGCGGTCGTCATGACTTCATGGTTCCTGTTGGTGGTCAATATCGCTTGCAGGCGTAACGATCGCACGTCCAGGCTTCGACTGGAAACTCAGAATCTTCTTGCCGATGTCCATTGGATTACCTCCCAATGCAACGAGTTGAGAAATGCGCGTCCTAATCGGAAAGCACTAACGAGCATTATTACGATTCTACTTCCTTCTAGGAACTACCATCTCTTATTCTTCCAACAACTAAAAGGAATACTGCTATATATTCTATGCTCTACTCAAAGGCCCATATTCGAGTTCTATGAGTGGGTTTGAAATAAAACAAATGCCTCTGAGTGAGGACTTTATCTTGATCAATGATTCTTTGACAAGGTCCAAAGCTGGAAGAAATATAACACTTGTTTATATATGCCAAAAAAATTGCCTTTTTAAATGACTTATGAACTTTGAAGGGTTCTTACAAATAACAAAGATATGGAAGGGGGTTACGGTTAGCAACTGAAAACCGTGCTGAAATATTTTCACAAAGGCGATAGCATAGCCTGACAAAGAAGTGCTATTACTGGTTCTTGATGATCAAGGAGTATCATCCAAAAAGATTGCAAATTATCCAAGAGGATATAATTGAAGAATTTCAAATGTTATGAAGATATTGAAAGGCAATTGATTCAATTGTCAAGAAAATAAATCGATTCCAAAAATGAATAAATCGACTTTATTGACGCAAAAATGAATAAATAGACTCAACAAAACATCTTCCTATGACTAGCTCATTCAGTTTTAAGCTCTAACTTATCACAGCACGCTTTTGAAATAAAGGAGTGTGATGCTCCAGTATCAAATAAAACAACTAAAGGCATGCCATGAAGCTTGCCCATACCTGCAAGATTACCTTTCTGCTTCTCTTTCCCGGAGGAACTGGGGTTCATTGCATAAGACCTGAGATTTCCTTGATGTATCTGTCTCTGCTGTTGTTGTTGGGGTTGCTGAATCTGTTGACCCAATGCTTGCAGGGACTTAAGTTGCTGAGGGTTCCGTCCCTGTTGTGCCTTCGGGCAATATCTCGCATAGTGACCCTCCTGGCCACAGTTATAGCAACTCGTGTTGCCGGCCTGACACATGCCCCTGGTGACGTTTGTTGCACTTTGGGCATAGAGGAACGCTAGGTTGCCATGGCACAATTCTCCCCTAAGCAGGAGCACTCTGCTGGCCCTGCTGCCTATTTCCCTGCCAAGGTTTCTTGTAGCCTTGGTTCCTGTTCTGATTACCTCCATCATTCCACTTTCTCTTTCCTTGAAAGTTTTGTGATGGAGTTTGAGTTGGTGCTGGTTCCTGAGTTGGCACTGGAGCTGATACTGGGGCCTTTCTTTCTTCAGGCATTACTGCCTCGATGTCTAATGCCCTGTTTAACGACTCGGCATAGGTCAAGTCTTCCCGACTTGCTAAAGACATGGCAATCTCATGCCTTAGTCCTGATCTGAACTTGGATGCCATCTTCTCATCAGTATCCACCTGGAGAGGTGCATACCGTGACAACTCACAGAATACTCGCTCGTACTCTGTGACGGACATCTATCCTTGTTTCAGAGTATGAAACTTTGCTTCCTTCTTGACTCTGAACGTCTTGGGAATGTATTTGTCGTAGAATCCAATTTTGAACTGATCCCACGTATAAGCATCAAACTGCTCCAGAGTCATGGTCCTCCTTCTAGACTCCCACCAGAAATCTGCAGATCTGGTTAACTGAAATGTTACACAATAGAGTCGCTCCTGGTTATCACAGTGGAGGAAATTAAAAATTCGCTCCATCGCCCGGATCCATGCCTCAGCATCGGTGGAATTTCCTGCTCCGTCAAATGATTGAGGGTTCTGTCGCAGAAAAAGCTCCTCAATTCTGCACTGTGGAGGTGGGGGAGGTGTCTGCTCCCTTTGCTCCTCTTGTCTTTCTTGCTGTTCTTCCTCCACTCTTTCCTGTCTTTCTTGCCTTGGAGGTCTCCCTCTAGGCCTATTTTGTCTTACGGAATTCACATTCACATTTCCTCTACGCGCTGCTCCTGTTGGTACCATTCTTTAATTATAATTTCCCATTATAATTAATAACTAAGTCACTGCCTACTGTTGTATAAATAACTCATGCTTTATCTGATCCTTAACATATCCTGAGCACGCAAAACACTTTGAAACTCTGAAGCATAAGTCAACAGCCCTTCTAGGCTTATATACACATATCAGGGAAATTTGCCTCAAACGAGGTCTTACAAGTACATTTTCTGATGCATGGGTTCTGCAAAACCAGCCATGCCTGAACGACAGAATGCTTACAAGCTAACGCATTCCTGTCTCAAAAGTGGGAATACCTACGTCCCAAGAATGGTCCTCTAGGGAACACATTCAACTACTGAAATGTACATAACACCATAAGTCCTCCTGATATAAAATACACTAACATAGCACAAAAGCTAAACTAGTCGGACGAGCTACTGGCCGACCGACCATCCTGGATCCTCTGAGGGGTCATCTTCCTCCTCTGACTGCGGATTCTCCGAGGGGTCATCTTTCTCCTCTGACCCATCCTCAACTGATATACTAAACTGATAATTATGATTGATCTAAGAAGATCACTATACCGACTAGAAATTCTAACGTCTCCCAAACTGAAAGGAAAATAATTTCCATACTCAAAATCGCACTAAAATGAGTTCTTACTGATGAACTCTCTGACTTAGAACGTTTCCTAAGTCTATTTTCGAGACGCTGACTCGAAAATTCTTAACTGCTCTTGAACCTCCTTGACTGATCATCGAAAATCCTGACAAAAATTTTACCCAGTGCCGATTTGGGCACCTAGCGCCGGATAGCCTAGTCTGTGCTTCCTCCAGTCTGCTGATTTAACTTGTACTCAGTTCAGTTCAATTGATGATCAGTTGGCCATCAGTTAGCTCTCCAGTTGGGTCTCCAGTTCAGCTGGACTCTCCAGCTGACCCTCCAGTTGGACTCTCCAACTGGCTCTTCAGTTGGGTCTCTCCAGCTGGCTCTTCAGTTAGACCCTCCAGCTGACCCTTCAGTTCAGCTGGTCTTTCTCTCCAGCTGGCTTCTCAGCTCAGCTGGACTTTCTCTCCAGCTGGCTCCATTTCAAGTTTCTAACTTGATCATTCCATTCTTACATATTTTGAGACGCTAACTCAAAATACTGAAGTTTTACCTCGAGACGCTAACTCGAGATAAAATTCTTGAGGTTACCTTTTTCGTGACGCTGACTTAAAAAAAATTAAAATCTCTGAAGGAGCTAGTTCGAGACGCTGACTCAAACTAAAATTTTTAAGATTCCATCTTGAAGGTTCCTGGACTGACTTATTTTGAGACGCTGACTCAAAATACTGCTGATTTACCTAGAGACGCTGACTCGAGGTAAAAATATCTGAGAGATCTAGTTCGAGACGCTGACTCGAACTAACCTATTCAAGATTCTATCTTGACGACTTCTGAACTGGTTTATTTTGAGACGCTGACTCAAAATAATTTCAGTTCGAGGTTTCGAAACGCAAATTCGCAAACCTTACTGAAATGAGGACTTGATGCATCAACTACTGAAACTGGAATCCCTGATCATCATGCCTCCCGAAATTGGATCTGATTCTAAAACTTGTCTTTTTCCTTCAAGTTCTTGAACTTGGCTGAATTTCTTCGTCAGGTTCCATTTACTGAGTCTTTTCTTAAATGAAAGCCAACTTAAAGGGAACTAAGGCAGTCTAGATTCCTCTAAATTCCTCTACGTTCTCTGAGGCTTAAATTCATGGAAACAACCTGATAATAATTAGATCACTCTGATCTAAACTGCATGCTCATTATAAAAAATAATAGCACAAAATTCTTACAGTCTAATTTATCTGAAATTCGACTGTACTTGAAGTCGGACTTATCAAAAGCCTGACATAACTGAACTTTTGCAATTGTCTAAACTGCAAAACTGGAATCTGGCACCCTTTGTGCCTTCTTAGCTGCTGCTTCGTGAGCTTGCCTCAACGAAATAAAAATCATTCAAACTTTTTAAAACATACAGGGGCTTTAATAAACATTTTTCTGATGCACAACTTTTTGCCAATCCCCGATTGGTCTTACAAAACTTTTGCCAATCCCAGATTGGTCTTATAAAACTGTTGCCAATCCCTGATTGGTCTTACAAAACTGTTGCCAATCCCTGATTGGTCTTACCACACCATTATCTGAATGGTTTTACTGAAATTTTTTTTTTTTTTTTATAAAATCGCCAACATCTGGATGGCCTGAACTGAATGATTTTATAAAAATTTTGCCAACATCTGGATGGCCTGATCCGAATACTTTATAAAAATTCTCACCATTATCTAAATGGCTTAACCGAAAATTTTTATAACTTTGCTATTATCAGAATAGCCTGAACTGAAAGATTTTCAAAATCTCGCCATTATCTGAATGGCCTAAACTGAAAGATCCTCAAATCTCGCCATTATCTAAATGGCCTGAACTAAAATATTTTCACAATCTTGCCATTATCTGAATGGCCTGCTTGAATACTGAATTTTGACAATCACATACCTTTCTTTAGTTGAGCTTGATGTGAGGGAGTGCTGAGAGTTGTTAACTGATCACTGAACAGTCTAAGGAACAATCTTAGATTTAACTTAATGAACTTAGAGTTCGGAGTAAAAACTGAACCGTCTAAGGAACAATCTTAGACTTAATCTTGAAAAGAACTTAGAGCTCAGAGCAAACCTGGCTCTGATACCACTCTGTCACGACCCCACATTAATATCTGATTAATATGAAGTGTGACTGGCACGACTCGATCCCAATGAAGGATGGATCAAGGCGCGAACCGGAAATAATGAAATAAAGGAATAAACCACTGAATTCCAGGAACGATATTCGCTGTGAACTCTAATTCTAAACTGATTTTCAAATCAGAAAAATATAACTGAATAAACAAATACCTCAGAGTAGCAAAAAGGTATCATCGAGTTCAAGACATACTGACGACTTGACTCGGTTAGACTAAAGTAGCGGAAGCAATATAGCACATCAAAGTACAGGAAAATATTCTGAGTCCTGTACTCAACAACTTTCTCTCTCTCAGCACTTCACCCTGCACCATCAACACTCAACCTGCACATTTAAAAACAAACATGCAAGGCTGAGTACAAGTATACTCAGTGAACACATTGCCAAAATATCATAATATATCTGATATTATGAACATCTCTTAAAACTGCTTTTATTATCATGCATCTGAGTAAACACATAGGGGTTTTATCTGAAAAGGGCCTATGTTTTACTAAATCATTTTTCTATCTTTGCACGTGCCTTTCTGTTGTATGATCATCCATATCCAAACTGAGTGCCAAGGAATAGCTCTTTCCGCACTCGAGTGCCAAGGAATAGCTCCGCTCAGCCTTTTCCGCACTCTACATACCATTACTAAACGCCGATTAAGGAATAGCTCCGCTCAGCCTTTTCCATCGCACGTTTAGCATTGACGGTGTCTTAGTCAAGAATAGCTCCGCTCAGCCTTTCTCTCTTCCTAAAATCACCGACCTGAGTGTACACTAACCTCGACTAAAATACTGATTTAGCACGAGGCTCGATCGATTTAAAAGGTAGAAAGCCCCCTTACGAGCTAACTACAGATAGGATATCATACAAAATATTTTATGCATGACAATAATTTAATTGCATCAGAAATAAATAACTTGCTTGTGAGTAAAAACTCAAATCATTATTTGGACTAAGAGTCCGTTGAAAAGAAAGCCCACCTTTCACCGATGTTTTAATATTGCAGCTGCTAGTTCCTCATTGGTTTTATCCCTTGCGGATCTGCTAGCCTTCAATATATAAAAATGTACTTAGCATGCTGATCCTAAATCTGACAGGACTCAACACGAAATGAAGGCCTATTAGGGTCTAGTATCCGTTCTAAATTTTTCTTAGCTTAAGGGTTAATCTCAACCCTAGCTCTTAAACATCTTAAGGCATACATTATCATCATTTAAGGTATTAACAATACCTTAACATCCACCGCAAATCGATTTTCAAAAAAAAACAAGATCAATCATTAAACTTAGATCAACAACATTCTGCACAACGATCAACTTTGCGGAAATTTCTATTTTGACACGCTAGGGTGCAGGGAACGTGCCCTATACCGTTGGAAAGCCACGGAAATGAAGAATTTTTACAAATTTATAGTGGCTTAAGATGATAACAAATGAAACGGATATACCCGTTTTACCAAAAGGTAGCGAATCTGTCCCGAATTTCCGAAATAGAAACATGACCTAACTTCGCCGATTTTTCATAAATTCATCAGAACAAATTAGGGAATGAGACCTATACCATTTGAAAGACAATTAAGTCTAGTTTCCAGCAAAATTTACGGTGTCTCAAACGGATGTAAAACGAGGGAGTTATGCTCGTTTTACCAAAGGGTGGCAAGTCTGCCGAAAGCGTAGGTGCGCGGGCGCGCGACCTGTGCGCGCTCGCGCGGCCTGTGCGCGCTCGCGCGGAGCCCCGCGGGCGCGGCACCTGCTCGCCGTGCTACCTGCTACGCCGCCGCGCACACACCCGCCGCCGCGGCTGCTCGAAACAAGCTTTCAACATCCATTTTAACACATCAACTCTCATTTCCTACCATCTAGCATGCTTCAATCATAGTTAAAACACAACCACATGCTATTTCAACAAGCTTTTGCAACACAACCATATATATATATCTCATGACAAAACTGAAACATATATCAAACAATTTCAAATTTTCGAAATACCTTTGAAACAACAATGGAAGGAAGCTCGAATGGGGTTGAAGATGGTAGAAGAAGGCTGGAACAAGCTCTGAAACTTCACTCTCTTTCTCTCTTCCTTCGAAAAACGAAAATGGAGGAGGTTGCTATGGTTGCTCTCTCTCTCTTCCTCTCTTTCGATAATTTTGAGCAAGAAGATGAAGAAGTAAATGGAAAAGAAGAAGAAGACGTTGCTGCCCTCATCTCCCTCTCTCGAAAATGTGTGCGACAAAAGAAGAAAGAAGAGGGAATGAAGAAGAAGAAGAAGAAGAAGAAGAAGAAGAAAAAAAGCTGCTCTCTCTCTCTCTCTCTCTCTCTCTCCCTCTCTCTGTACGATATATATATATATATAAAACCATGCAAACAAATATCTATCTTCTTTCTTCTTTTTTTTTTTTTTTAGATAAGAGAGAAAATGAGACAACCTCACGTGAGGCATGTCCTCTCCCCATACTTGGGTTGACTTAAAAGAAATATCCGGTTGTTCGGTTATCGTGATATTTTCCGTCTCTGAAAAAATTCCGAACTAACTCGAGCTTGGTGAAAGAATTCACTTATTTTAAAATAATAATTTATCAAAAATTATTGGATTTTAAAATACTACTTTAAAACACTGGTTTTAAATCCTCAACAATTTAAAACATCCAAAACTTAGAGAATATCTGATTCTCTTAATTTGAGCATCTCGTTTAAATTATCTAAATTTAAACAATTGCATAACTGAAGAATATCTGAGTCTCCCAGTCCTGAAATTAATTATCGGAATATCTGATTCACGATAATCACGCACCGTAAATAAAATAGGAATCGAATTTATCTGAAATTACGATTCCGGCTTTCCATACAGAAAAAGGGATAAACCCTAACTGAAATATTTAATCCACCTACGGGATTTTAATTGATCTTGAATTCATGGAACTTAACGGATACTTTCGACCCTAATTTGACGTGAATTTACTGTACTCGTACAGTAATCACACACTTAACTATAATTAAACAGTAAGTGAATTACGGGGTATTACACAGTTATTGACGTAAAATCAGATTAAGTTTGCAACATAATATTTTCTTTGATAACCAGACAATGCATGGAAAAGCTTTGTAGCATATAGCTGGGTTGATTCCCTAAACAATACTAGTATGTAATCATTCAAACCATATTCGCAGATTTAATTTTTCAATCATAACAATATACAGCAAATTATAATCACAAACACCGAGCCAAATAGAAACCAACCCAATCAAAACTCAAACAACAGTGCATCATCACAAAAAAAACCTCAAAACCACTTTGCTTTTACATTGTGGAAAAGAGCGGTTTTATTAATATTAAATTATGAATTAGGATTTTCATCTCTAAATCACAGCTTATGTCCAAAGTAATAATTATGCAGACAATGTAAATATCACATATACATTACAAAAATTTCATCCCACCTTGACAACGTTTTACTCTCACTCTCATCACTAAACGAATCACTAAACAAGTTCCTTGTCTCACTTACATAATCACTCTCTTCCCTAAAACAAATTCATCAAATCAGATAAATACATATTCATCTTTTCAGTTGAAGTAAACATCACAAGCAATGCAACTCAAAATCAATACGAATTTATATCATCTGATCAATTACAACACATAACACGCATTAAACCCTCAATCAACAGAATTTTCAATGAGAAGATCATCACCAATCCAGTAAACAAATAAATTATGGGAATAACAGCATGATAAGGCGAACAAAATGGATTAGATCGCAGTCAAATCCAATTCACACAACAAAGATGAAGTGCTGATCAACTCTACAAATGCAATTACCTTAATCAGTTTACAAATGAACTGCTAGTGAAAATCTAGATAGCAGAGAGATAAGGCACGAAATCCTGAATTAGATTTTGATCATCATCGGAAACAATTAGAATTCCGGCACCATAAGCACTCCATTCATCAAAGGTATTCCACAGATCAACAAGAACAAAATAGTCAACTTTTTCCCTTTCCCACGGATGCCATAGCCTATTAAGCTTCCCTAAAGAAAATTCATCAAATCAGATAAATACAAATCCATCTTTTCAGTTGATGTAAACACCACACATATTTTGATTTTTTTTCTTCTTTTTGTGAAAATAACACATGAATAAAATTAAAAAGAAGGTGGAGAATTACCGAATGGTTATAGAAATTGGGGAAAATGGTGAAGCATATCTGAGACCTACAGCTAAAAAACCCCATCAATCTTCAAATAAGAAGAAAAAAGTGGCAAAAGTGAAATGGAAGAGATACTATGATAAGATAAAAAGGGATGGATAATAAACAATTAGCCGAATTAACAAGTGAGTGATGTTCACATATATCATATCACACCATCAAGGGAGTAACAGAAATTAAAATAAAAACACCAAAACCATCCATTTATGCTTTTCATCCAGGTGCTAGTAAATGAACACAAGATTCACATTATCTAAAATGAATGTACATAGCAAAATAAAATATAATTTTCCATATAAATACAGGTGCAACATCGGTACCCTTCAAGGAAACTCTAGATGCAAGGTTTCACTTTACATGCAACATAATTTTTTTTCCCGAATTCACATCTTCACATTAATTCCTAAAACAATTTGATGATGGGCAGGCATGTTCAGATAATAAGATTTTCACACATCTTCACATTAATTCCTAAAGCAACCTTCACCATCATGCACGTATCAATTACTTTCTAGTTATCAAAACCTCATTTCGTGGACCTATCTAAGGTTTTCAAGAGCTCTATATGCCATGACATGTTGCATTGCAAATAATACAGAGAAATCAAAGTAGACCACATCATGAATGTCAATACAGACCCATATTTGCACAATATTCCACTCGAGCACTTTCAGCACCAAGCAAACAAGTGTAATCAATGACTTTCTAAAGGGAATTAAATTCAATAATATTTAAATGGGGTAATGATATGTTTTTTTTTCAACAGAATATAAAGCTATGATTGAAAGGATAGAAACCTAGAACGAGTCAAGCAGAATGGAGTTACAGCAATCTATGGGTAGGTGACCAGGATGCTAACAGTTGCATAAAGATAAGATATACTTATTTTTCCAGTTAATGGTGCTAAAAAATAACTAAATGATAGCCAAAGAAAGCGAAGACTAATTTTCAAGTGTAGATGAACTCTAAATGTAAGGCGATATCTCATCACACTCAGATGACACAAAATTCCAATAACAACATTCTCCACATGATTCTCATAGGCGAAACACCAACAATGTCGAGAGATCAATATTAGTAACGTGTACGCCATCTTCAGTGAGATATCAATCAGTCAAAAATTTTGTCTTCCAACATTTATATAAAACGACGCAAATAGTAGAATGTAAATCAAATAAAATCCCTAATTTAAAGAAAAAACATCATTTTTAGATCTCGAAACAAGTAGATATGCCAATTCAGTCGTAGATATAAGAATGCATTTGTGTAAATGAACATACAATCAAACATAATTCCAAGAAAATTGAGAGACATACCATGGCTTCGGCGAGTGAAAGGGATTTGATTTCGCTGCTTCACAACTCTGGGAAATCCCTATTTGCGAAAGCCTGTGAGAAATTGTGATAAACACTCATTCTTAAACTTAGAGTTTAGACTTAAGAGCGATATAAACTAAAAGGTAGATTATTGATCGATCCTTTGTTCTGCTGAAGCTCTTTCTCTCTCTCTCTGTTCTGCAGATTTCGATCCTTTGTTCTGATGAATTTGGGAGAAGGGCTTTTAATTTATTTTGCCTTTTTGTTATAATGTTTTATAATAAAAATATAAATTACTTCTTATTTTTATGATATATTGACTGGTTTGGTGGGAAATAGCCGCGCGAAAGTTAGAAAATTTTCAATGTAAATAATTTTGAATTAACAAAAATTAACATATATACATAACGGATATTCATAACGGTAAATGTTATCATTATATAATGTGTTTAAACATAACACAACGCATAACGGTATCAAATGAGCGTTATAATTGTGAACAATATATAACACTCACAAATAACGCAAGACTCGAAAACGTTATATATGATCGGAGATAACACTTCTCCCATAACGGATTTTTGAAATATGCATTATCTATACCAAAAATGCGCTCATAAATAACGGATTTTTAAAATATCCGTTATGTATGAAGTGTTATGTATGAGAGTTTTTTTGTTAGTGTGTCACATACCAATTTAATACATATTTCTGAATATGCTTTCTCCTTTAGTCCAACCATTCTCCGTGTTTAAGATATAATGCGCATTAATTAATTATGTAAGCTTCTGACAGCTATAATTAATTAATATATTATCCTTGAGTAGTACCACATAAGTTTTACTCATGTACGGAATAAATTCCACCTGCAGGGTTTCAACATGAACTTGTGTTTTCTCAAGAGGACACCATCAACCTGGCGCACCAGGACACGGTGCCCCTACATAAATGTAAATGTTACAACCCAAGATATCGAGAATATTGATTCTATGAAAGAATCTCACCATTTGATAAATCAAAGCTGCAAACATACACGTATATGTCCGCCAACATATAGGGGTTAAGAACCCGAACTCTGTGAATTCCTATTCCCTCATTTAAGGTCAGAATAGAGAATAGAATCCTAAGTAGATCCTCTTTAATACACTTCGTCCGTGTACTAGAATAATCAGCTAGTCTAGATAAACCAACTATCAGATTATTCTACGGTGTACCGATGGCGGGTTCAGGGCCATCTAAGTCGTGAGCTCTTTAATACATTACAAGAAACTGATAGTATGATCTAACCGTGTGTTTACCCACACCATATCATCTACAATGTAAGTATAGTGAACATGCATGTAAATATAACAATTTAAATGCAAACAGTGACTGCAATTGTATTCATTCTATATCATCATAAAACATCATCAATAATGTATACAAAAGATAAGTCTTCTAGTATACAGAGCTAACAATTATGCCTAGTCATAATTAAAGTTTGTGGGGTAAAATTTAAGGTATAGAGTTTAAAGCTCATAGTATATAGATTAAGGTTAGAGTTTATATTTAAAGTCTACAAGTCATAGTTTAAAATTACAGTATATTAAATGTTTATTGTGTATTGATTATACTTGTGTATAATGAGTTTATTGTGTATTGATTATACTTGGGTACCAAAGAGAAGTAAATGTTTGCAGAAATGGGAAGGACTTTCGCGTTTTGCTTTTCATTATCTGTATTTATATTTTGGATATTCTATTACAGTTTTTATTAAAGATTGAGTTAAAAGTTTAACCCACTGAGTGCTTTAGTACTCACGCCCAAAATATTTTCAAAATATTTTTCACAAGTTAAGATACTGGAGGTGATGGCTTAATGTACTGTTGTGGGTTGATCATGCCTTGCCATCTCGTTCAGACTAAATTATTACTTATGAGTATGTTGTTATGTGATACAATATTACTCCATTATTTTCTGCTTAAACTCTGATCAGTTTCCCCATAGTATGATTGCATGCTACGTTTTATTTTTAGGCTTATTTGAATTGTATAGTTTATTTGAATCATGGTAAATAAAGTCCCATTTATTTTCCATAGATCCAAGCATGTCTCTTTATAGTTTTCGACCTATGGGTAGGTCATATTTGGTTGAGTCTTGAATTCTGTTTATTTTTCAGTTGACCTATGAATGAGTCTTAATTCGATTAATTGCTTATGTCCTATCAATGTGACATAAAATAGTTTATTTACCTCTGACCAATTGATGGGTCTTAGTTGTTGTGACCTATGAAGAGGTCTTGTTTATTTGAGGAGTCAGAACCCTATTTATTAATTGTTAGATTCTATTTAAATTTGATTGGCCTATGAATAGGCATTCTTTTGACTTGATTGAATCATTTGACTTCATTGATACGTTGAAAGACGTGGATTTTTTCTAGTTACAGAGGTTATGCTGCCTAAATTTCTGAGAAATATAACCTATTCTTGTTCTAAAGCCATTTTATTTTATTATTCTAATTAGTACTTTCTTTTTTAGTAACACCCTGACCCTCATTTATTATTTCTTTTGGGACCGAGACATTACAGAGGACCCTTGGATTTTGGATTATGCTACCTTTTTCATTCTATTTTTCCCGTAGTGTCCCCATCCTAATACTCGGTACTATGGCGTTATATCAAGTAACGAGGAGTACGCATCACCCGCAACACTTACTTTGGTGGAAAAAAAAATCATTGAGCTTGCATACCAAGAGTGTGGAGGAGGAGCAATGAGAGAACATATTCCATACATGATGCTATATTCAAGATAAGGTATGTAGTATGATCATCGATGGAGGGAGTTGCGCCAATGTAGCAAGTCTAGTAATGGTGACCAAACTGAGACTTCCGGTTTTGAAGCATCCGAAGCTATACAAGTTACAGTGGCTGAATGACAGTGAAGAGACGAAGGAGAATAAGCAAGTCTGAGTCCCATTCAGAATTAGGAAGTATGGGGATGAGGTATTGTGCAACGTTGTGCCAATGCAAGCTGGGCACATTCTGTTAGGGCGTCTATGGCAGTATGATCGGCGTGTGAAGCATGACGGCTTCACCAATAAGCACTCCTTTGTACTTAATTAGAAGATATTGACACTAGCACCTGTTACACCATCCCAATTGTATGAGGACTAAGTGAAACTGCATATGGAGGCTGATCAGATGAAGAAAGAAGGAAATGGAGGAAAGGTTGGAAAGGAGATAGTCCAACATTCCTGTTTTGCAACGGCTAGTGATTTGAAGTGGGCCGTGCAAAATGAGCAGCCATTGTATCTGCTAATCCGCAAAGACGCTCTTTTGAATACTAACCATATTAACCAGTCTTTGCCTAGTTCTATGATGTCTCTTTTGCAGGAATACGAAGATGTCTTTTCCGAAGAGATGCCACCGGGTTTACCACCAGTTCGTGGAATAGAGAACTAGATCGATTTTGTTCCTAGCACTACTCTACCAAATAGACCAGCATACCAGTGTAACCTTGAGGAGACCAAAGAACTAGAACGACAGATTCAAGAAATATTAGCGAAAGGACAAGTGAGGGAGAGTCTAAGCCCGTGTGCGAGTCCTGTTCTACTTGTACCCAAGAAGGATACCTTACTGAGGATGTGTGTCGACTGCCGAGCTGTCAACAACATCACGGTAAAGTATCGACACCCCATTCCCTGATTAGATGATATGATTGATTAATTGCATGGTGCCTATGTATTTTCTAAAATATATTTGAGGAGTGGGTACCATCAGATTAGGATTAAGGAGGGGGATGAATGGAAAATGACATTTATTACTAAATTAGGGTTGTATGAGTGGTTGGTGATGCCGTTTGATTTAACAAATGCTCCAAGTACTTTTATGCATCTTATGAACCATGTATTACGTGCTTTCATTGGTAGATTTGTCGTGGTTTATTTTGATGATATTTTGATATATAGCAAAAATGAAGTTGAACATGTCGAGCATTTGAGATGTGTATTAGATGCCTTGTGAAAAGAACAATTATATACTAACGTTAAGAAATGCACCTTTTGCACAGACAAGGTCATGTTTCTTGGTTTTGTTGTTAACGCAAATGGTGTACAAGTGGATGAAGAAAAAGTCTGAGCTATTAGGGAGTGGCTGACCCCCACTACTGTTGGAGAAGTCCGTAGTTTCCATGGACTTATGAGCTTTTATCAGAGAGTTGTGCCGTATTTCAGCTGCATAGCAGCACCCATGACGGAGGTGATCAAGAAAAATGTTCGAGTTCTATTGGGGAAAGGAATAAGAAAAAGCGTTCAACACGCTCAAAGAGAAATTAACACATGCCCCGGTACTTTTCTCTTCCTAATTTCTCTAAAACTTTTAAAGTTGAATATGATGCTTCTGGTTTTGGTATTGGTGTAGTTTTGATGCAAGAGGTTCTCCCTATTGCATAATTTAGTGAGAAGCTGGAAGGGACGACGTTGAACTATCCGACGTACGACAAGGAGTTGTACGCATTGGTCTGAGCATTGCAAACGTGGCATCATTATCTGTGGACGAAGGAGTTTGTGATCCGCACTGACCACGAGTCCTTAAAGCACTTGAAAGGACAACACAAGCTGAACAAGAGACATGCTCGTTGGATGGAGTACATCGAGACGTTTCCATACGTCATCAAGTGCAAACAAGGGAAAGAGAACGTGGTAGCTGACGCACTTTCTAGAAAGTACGTATTACTCGCTACTCTTGATGCTAAGTTACTTGGTTTTGAGAGTTTGAAGAGTTTGTATGTGGGAGATGATGACTTTGGTGAAATTTATAGTGCATGTTCCTGGTAGTGGCAAATTCTATAGGCATGATGGATTTCTATTTCAGAAAAATAAATTGTGTGCCTAATTGCTATATCCGTGATTTGTTATTGTTGGAAGCACATGGTGGTGGTCTGATGGGACATTTTGGTGTGGCTAAAACTTTAGCTGTTTTGCATGAACATTTATTTTGGCTACATATGAAACGTGATGTGGAGCGTGTCTGTGGTAAATGTGTTACTTGTCGACAGGCTAAGTCTAGAGTCTAACCCCATGGTTTATACACTCCGTTACCTATACCGATATGTCCTTGGATTGATATTTCTATGGATTTTGTGTTAGGTCTACCTAGGAGTAAACGTGGACGAGATACTATATTTGTGGTTGTTGATAGGTTTTCAAAGATGGCACATTTCATTCCATGTCATAAAACTAATGATGCATCACAAATAGCTGATTTGTTCTTCAAAGAAATTGTTAGGTTGTATGGCATGCCTAGAACTATAGTGTCTGATAGAGATGCAAAGTTTTTAAGCTACTTTTGGAAGACTTTGTGGTGTAAGTTAGGTACTAAACTGCTATTTTCTACTACTTGTCACCCACAAACGGATGGTCAAACTGAAATAGTTAATAGAACTTTATCTACTTTTGTTGCGTGCTTTAATCAAGAAGAACATCAAAACTTGGGAAGAATGTTTTCTGCATGTTGAATTTGCATATAATCGATCTGTTCATTCTGCATCCCAATTTTCTCCATTTGAAGTAGCTTATGGTTTTAATCCTATTACTCCTTTGGATTTAATTCATTTACTTGTGCAAGAGCATACTAACCTTGATGGAGAAAAGAGAGCTGATTTTGTTAGACAGATTCATGAGAAGGCGCGGCGAACATTGAAAGGCGCACTGAACAATACGCCATGAAAGCTAATAAAGGGCGGCAGAAAGTCATGTTCGAACCTGGTGATTGGGTTTGGTTGCATATACGGAAGGAGAGATTTCTAGCACAACGGCAATCCAAGTTACTACCCAGAGGCGATGGTCCATTTCAAGTAGTGGAGCGCATAAATGACAACGCCTACAAGTTGGATCTTCCAAGTGAGTATAATGTCAGTACTTCATTTAATGTTGCTGACTTGAGCCCTTTTGATATAGGTGATGAGCTGGATTTGAGGACAAATCCTTTTCAAGAGGAGGGAAATGATACAACCCGAGTCGAGGAAGGACTTGATCCAATTAGAGTACTTGAAGGATCGGTGACAAGATCCAGAGCTAAGTTGTTCAAGGAGAGCCTTAATGGATTCATTTAAGAGGTCTGGAGCCAATAGTCGTCCAAGTGACCCGTGGAGGGAGTGGAACCCGAGCATAAGTAAAAGACGGTGATCTCGAGCTGCAGAACAGACTGGCGCGAGTTGCAGCGTGAGTCGGGACACGACCAATTGGTCGCGTCCAGGAATGCGAGCTACAACGCAAGTAGGACCGCCCTGACCCGCGGTGTGCTAGTCTTTACGACGGGCGCGTGTCACAGCGCGACCCGAGGCGCTAGTGAACCGCTCTAACCCGCGGCATGTTGGGCTTTGCACTGAGCACGAGTTACAGTGCGACTCGGGGCGTGACTGACCCCGTGTCGCGCCTAATTAAGCCGAGTTCCAGATCGACGAGTTTTTATACTTTATTCCCTATTTCTTCTAGGATATTAATTTTGGGATTATTTATTTTTGGTCCAACTATATAAGTATTGTTTTACTTTGTTCCAAAACAGATCATTATCATTATTGAAATTATTTTGTGAGTTATTTCTCTCTGGAGAATTCTCTCTATTTCACGCACACACACCGTGAGACTTCTATCGACTTATCAAACAGTCGTTCCATATCTGTTTGTGGCGTCACCATTAGTTTTGGGTTTGTGTTTCCAATCTTCTTCGATTTTCATCATGTTCATCATCGGGGTTCGAGTCATTGTGAGGCTAGGGTTCGGGATCTCCAACCAATTCTACCATTATAACCTGATACTCCTAAGAGGATCGCATCACAACTTGTGATCGTGCTGTGGTCGATCGACATATACCAAGTATTTGCCTTGTCTCTTAAGGAAAAGAGAACAGACGAATCTTGATAGCATTGTGTGGCATTACATTGATCTTGATAGTTGCACAGAGCTCCAAAAATTGTCATAGATGAGCATTGGGATCTTCAGTTTGATTACCGCTGAACTAATTCTGTTGCACCATGTTAATCAGCATTGTCTTCTGCTCGAAATTGGCGGCATTGATTCTAGGTCCCCTGACCACTCGAACAGGTCCGGCAGGCTGCTAGAACACATCTCTGACAGTGACATCGGCGTTGCCTATCAGTTGAGTCTCATGCTGGACCAGTGTCCTCCTCATCTCCTCTAACTGGCGCTGGAGATCTTGCACTATTTCTCCTTGATTTTGCGCCTGATTGTTCTACGGTTGTTCAGCCATCCTACTTTCTAACTATTTCCTCAGTAATCTCAGTGTAGATTCAAGTATTGGATTAAAAGAAACCTTTGGTGGTCCTTTTGATCTCGTAATCATGCACTACCTGAAAACACCAAAAGAAAATGTAAAGTACCACAACTAAAAAAACTAAAATAAAATAAATAAAAATATCTAGCCTACTAACGCAGTACTAGAATAAGAACAAAGAAAATAAATAGTCCCCGATAATGGTGCCAAAAACTTGACACGCTATTTATTAACAAATAATCGTATCGCAAGTGCACGGTGTTATTGCAATATGTAGGTGAGCAAGAGTATCGTATCCCACAGAGACCATTATTGACCAGTTCTTATTCACGGGCACGTAGTTAAGATCTAGACACAAAGCACACAGATAAAGGAAAATAAAAATAACAAGCATAAAATAAAGAAACAAAACAATAAAATACTGAAATAACAATATATGCGAAAACACTATGCTTTAGGGAAAATTGATTTATTATATCATTTAACAATATTATTGATTCTCTCGACAACCGACTAATCATCTTTAATCTATCAATGGTGGGGATCACTAGTCTGTTACCATAACATATATATAATGAGTATGCACTTCACTGCGGTCGGTTCTTCACATATGTCATTAATCCTAATCAATCTCACAAAGATCTATTCAACCCTATGTGATACTTGTTCACTTGGCCGGTCCTTCCAAGCACACATAATCTGATTTCTATCTTTCTATCATTAATTCTTCTCTGGTGAGTACTTCAAATTAACGACTAGCATGCATAAATGGTGATCAAGCATTCATACAAGTTATGAAATAAATGATAGAAATCAAACCCCGAGAGATAGTAGAAAGAAAAAGTAACCAATTCATATATTAAAATCCATAAGTTCCAATCCCTAAAACCGAGCTACATAATTAGCTAGACATAATTAAATAAATAAACAACACTAGAGTTTCAGTATTCATGACAGAAAAGATACAGGAACCGATGAACAATATGTAATCCAGCGGCTTCGTCTTGTTTGCAATGGTACTTCGTCTCTAACAACCTTATCGTCCCCTCTTGAGTAGACGATAACTCTTTTTCTCTTCTCTTCTAGGACATGTGTGGTGCGTCTCTCACTTTTATTTTTCTTCTCTCTTCTGTATATTTTTTGTGTATCAAAATGGAGGTTTTTATATGTAAGTTAGAAATCCTGAATTGGAGTGAGAAAATAGCATTCCCACGGATCCGTTGCACATGGATCGACCAAGCTGGCCGAGTCGACCAAAAACCCTATTTTTGCACAGGGTCAACCCACCCATGTGTAAATTACACTGGGCCGGGTGGACCGAGCTTCTCCGGGTCAACCCACCCCTGCTTCGAGTTGGGCTTCATATTTCTTCGGGTTTTGATAACTTAATACGGTCCATTAGGCTTCAATTAAACATTCAATTAAGCCTAAGAGCCTAATTAAACACCCCTTTAGCTCTTCTTGTCCATATTTACTAATTTTGCTTCAAATATGCAATGAAAAATCACAACAATTACGGCAAAACTAGCAAACACATCAAAAACTCCAAATCATAACAATTTAAGCACAAAAGCTATATAGAATGCACAACTTCATATAATAAAGAACATCAATTCGTATCCAAAAATTGTGTAAAATACACAGTTGTTCATTTACAGCCTTATATCTTAGCATGTTTCTTTATAGTTTTTGACGTATGAATAGGTCATATTAATTGGTTGAGTTTTGGATTCTGTTTATTTTCCAGCTGACCTATGAATTGTTTATTTTTCGCCCTAGTTCTGGATGTTATGTTGTCCAAATTTTTTGGGCCATAACTAAGTGTTCTTATATATGACTTTTGTTCAAAATCTTGCTCTTTTGCGTTGATTAGTCTTTTGAGCTTCATTTAAAAAGCCTAAAAAGCGTGGATTCCTTCTAGATGCAAAGGTTATGTTGTTCGTTTTTTAGAGATACTAAACTAGTTCAGTTATTGATTGACCTTTTATTTTTCGGTTAAAATTATATTTTTCCTTTTCTTTTCCCAGTAATGTCTTTTAATTATTTTTTGGCAACTGGAGCATTACAAATGGTAATACTTGTGAGCATGAAAGTTATGAATATTATAATTGAAGTTTTGTCCGAATTTTTATAATTTGAAAAAAATTTATGAATATTATCATTGAAGTTTTGTCCCAATTTTTATAATTTGAAAAAAATGTATTATAGCAAAAATTTATCGTCATTTTCTTCCCACGTGTATGCTTTTAGTATCTCGGGCACTCCAAGATCCTCAGCTCGTCAGACACTACTTTGTAGAGGATGAGACCATATTTTGATATTGATTATAATGAAATTTCCTTATTCTCAAAAATAATATCAAAGTTCAGTCTGAAAAATATTTAATCTGATAGGCATGCACGAATTTTAATTTTTAATTGAAACAGCAAATTTTTATAATTAGTACTGTGCATCAACTCGTGTGAGGGAGGGGGTAGATTTTTATTTTATTTTTGAGGAGAGGGCGGGGTAGAGACGTAGAGTGAGAAGGCAGATCTACTTTACATATAAATGCTTCAAAAAATGTATTATCCATAATTTGAAGCTCCTTTTTATAGACATCAACAACGCGGAATTATCAAGATTATGAGTCACAAGATCAGGCTTATTGATCTCGTAGCCGTCGATGGAAAATACACGATCAATGGCACGAATCTAAAAAAAATATATTATCTGAAGCAGCTGGCATATATATTAGCTTTGTGAAATCAAGATCTACCACAATCAAACAAGTCAATGTCTCCAACTTCCCAGCTCATACAACATAAATCTAAATCTAGGAAGGATGAACCTTCTTAGAGGAGGAGGAGATGGATCTGACCGCAGATTTCATGGAAGCCGTAGCAGAATTGACAGCGGCTTCGATGTACTTGTTGGAAGCAAAAGTGGCGGCTTTCTCCAAAGTGTTGCCCATTTTGCGGGCGGCGCCGACGAGGCTGAGCAAGCCGTCGAGCTCCATCTTGCAAGCAGCGTTCATCTCCTCCTCGAAGAGGTGGAACTCCTCCATGGCGCTTTCCATTACAGAATCGAGATAATCCTCGGTTTCCGTCATGCTGTTGTCGGCCATCTGTGCTTCATTTTGGTTGTCGAGCTCAAGGTCGGCCCACGCCTTGTAGGCCTCGACCTCGAACAGTTTCATGAGGTCTTCGATCGTCGAAGGATCGAAGCTCTTATCGCGGAGGGCATGGTCGGAGAGTAGTGTGAATTCGGAGAAGAGGGCTTCCATTTTTATCTGCTTTCTCTGTTTTCTTTTTCTCTTTTTCTGTGTTGTGGAATATAACGGTGGGGAAGCTTATCTATATTAATATCTAATATATAAAAGTAAGATAGTTTCTAGAAATAATAAAGTTAGTTTTTCCCGCCTAAATCACTATTCCAAATCAAGAAATCTAATAATATATTTTTTTGGCTTAATTTATCAATTTTGTGTACTATAATATGGATATGTGAATTAAATTGTAAATCAATAATTGATATGTTAGTAAATATATTATCAAATAAAACGCATATGCACTTAATACATGTTACCATATTCATACTATTAATCAGTATATTATTAGATAAAAGTAAAATGATCGAATCATAATTAATTGATCAACTATATAACCAATTGCGATATAATCTTTTCCCTAAAAAAAAAATTACGGTATAATTTTATATTTTTATCTTATAAAAATAAGATAAAAGTAAGAAATGTTACAAGAAAAAACATTCAGTACATTACCATATTTAAATAAATCTTCTATATCTATCTATATAATATATAATAACGAGACCACATCCGAAAATAGAAAAAAAGATAGTTTTCACGCTTATTTGCATTTTCCGAAAATGAAAAAATATTATTTTACATAACATATATATGTTTTGCTGAAAATATTTTCTAATCAATTATTTAAGGTAAATATATTTAATACATATTTTATATACTATATAGTATATAGATTATATATTTTATTTGATGTATTATTACTATCCTATGCTACTTTATATTCCAAATTTTTTATTCTACAATTTGTATTTTATAATAATATCCTCCTATATCATTAAATCAATCCATTTATAAAATTATAATCAAAACATATCATATATAATTACTGATACGAGCACGACAAGCATCAAATCGGCTCTTCTAAAGCTACCATTAAAAGATCCCAAGATTGTTATGTTGTTCAAAATTAAAGATTGGAGATCAAGGTTTGAAGAATAATACATTAAATATTCGAGCATGATTAGCAACCCATGAAGTGTAATTAAATCAGCCCATGTTCGAGATCAAGAGCCCAAGTTTGAAGGCCCAAAGTTGTTGGGTTTATTTTATCCATAGTTAGATTTTTATTATTTGATTTTTGGTATTTATTTTATTATTTTCGTTTTTTATTATTAGGGTATTTCTAGAAGGTCTTTTTAGTTAGGTAATTAGAGTTTTAATTATGGGAACTTCTTTCCTAATTGGAATTCTAATTAAGGTAGATTTCCTATTCTAATTAAGGTAGGAATCCTAGTTAGATTAGGACAGCTTTATTTTTCTAATTCCTTTAGGATTTTTACTTAAATTTTCGTCCATCCCTCTACTATAAATAAGGGATCATTGTTACATTGATATTTAGACCATATTTGATTAAGAAGAATTTACCTTTCAATATTGTCTCACCCAAGATCCTCTTTTCTTAATTTTCAGCCGAAAATTGAACTCTTGAAAGCCTAGCAACTTCCAAGTTTTATTTAAGATCTCATTCTATTTCACTTGTGGGAATAGGGTTAGATTGCTATCGAGAAGACAACCGATTGTTGTACGTTTCGTGAGGTGATCTTCACGGGGTTTGCAGCTGTGTTATCGACTCATTCTACTCAACACATCAACGCCGATCATCATCAACATCATCCATCTATCATATTTCGTCCATTACACCATCATACATCAAGTTCGAGTCAAGTTGTACAAGTTTACAAGCTGTTCGAGTGCAGTTCGTTCATACGTGTTCAACTCGCCAAGATAAGCATCTATATTGTAAGTTCTTTATTTTCGTGTCCTAACCTATCTACTACAGCCCTTCTTCACCACATAACATCATACTACACGTCCATAGCCATACCTTTTCGATTTCGAACCAAAACAGCCCTTTTCGACCTATTTAGTTGTGTTTTATTTGGTGTCGTGTCATAGTCTAGGTAATTTAATCGAGTCCTTTGAGTTTTGTTGAACCCTTACTTATCCGACGTTGTTTCGATTCTAGCTTCCGCGTATGTTTGTGTTGATCGTGTCCCATAGGTCCCGGGTCACATCATATCATTTGGCATCAGAGTCAGGTCAACTCTGCTGGTCGTGGTTCAATCCGACGTGTCGTCTACGTGTCATTTATTTTCGTATCGTGTCATCGAGTTGTAATCTGATTACTCATTGGAAAAAAAATCTGTTCTGAAAAAAAAAAAAAAAAAAAAAAAACGAATTTGATTTTTTATTTTCTCTTTGTTTCCTACTTAGTATAGATTATTTCATTTCTTATTAGATAGATTAGGTTATTTAGATTGTATCCACACTTGTGAAAGATATCCAAATCCAACCTTCCTTATCTATATCTTTTCTTTCCTTATCTAGTTTTCCTTCATCCTAATCTTTCTCCGCCATCCTTATCCTTCCCCATAGAATTAATTTTCGTCCATATCACCACTTGTGGATCGAAAATTACCCCATACACCACTGTGTGCACCATACACCACCCGTACACCATCTCCGCCATACACCCATACACCCACACGGTCCCTACACGCGTACACCAACACCATACACCCAAGGCAGCCGGTTTACCTACACCAAACTAGTCACCTACTCCATCATTTACTATGAATCCATACGATGCGACCGAGTCATCCAGTCAGTTCCTTGCATGGGACATGAAGTACCATTTTGATGCAATGATCGAGAGCATGGAAGAAAGTGCACAATCAATGAGAGACGAGCTGAGTAATCAATTAGCCAAGTTAACAGAGCAGCTTAAGCGTTTCAACACGCAAAAAGCATCACCTCCACCACCTAGAGCTCAACGCCAAACTACCCGCTTGACCACGAGCTACCAACCTGAATCATTCGAGGAGTTTCTACGTACTTATGTACCACCTACACGGCCCGCACCTCCAGTTCAGTCGGTCATGGATATGCCAAGTCAAGACAGCGACATTCAATGCCACGTATGTCATGCATGTGGTCTCAAATGTCCGAATCAACAAGTTTTGTCCAAATCTAATAAACAAGGCATCATCAATTCAGTCTATGAAGAAGAGTTAGAGCAGCCCCTGACTGACGTCAAATCCGAGGAGATAGTAGCTGAAGTCAAAGAAGAAGAATTGGAGGTCAATGATGCAGTTGAGGAAGTTGAAGTAATCGCAAAGTTGGAGAAAATACAGCTGTATTTTGAAGAAAAGGAGATTGGCATCAATAGAGCATTGATTGACAAAGAACTCGAGCAAACGAGCCCGGAAGAGATGCCGAATTCTAACATCATTTGTCAACCATTTTCTTGTGCTATCTCTATTTTACAGGTTGTTGAAGTTATTCCATTGAAAGTTGAGTTTATGCAAAGAAAGATTGATGATCCATTCGCCTTCATCTTTGATCCCGGAGATTCGAATTCGAGGACGAATTCTTTTCAAGAGGAGGGGAATGATACGAGCTTGTTGATGACTTGATGTGTTGATGTGTTGAGTAGAATGAGTCGATAACACAACTGCAAACCCCGTGAAGATCACCTCACGAAACGTACAACAATCGGTTGTCTTCTCGATAGCAATCTAACCCTATTCCCACAAGTGAAATAGAATGAGATCTTAAATAAAACTTGGAAGTTGCTAGGCTTTCAAGAGTTCAATTTTCGGCTGAAAATTAAGAAAAGAGGATCTTGGGTGAGACAATATTGAAAATTGAACTCTTGAAAGCCTAGCAACTTCCAAGTTTTATTTAAGATCTCATTCTATTTCACTTGTGGGAATAGGGTTAGATTGCTATCGAGAAGACAACCGATTGTTGTACGTTTCGTGAGGTGATCTTCACGGGGTTTGCAGCTGTGTTATCGACTCATTCTACTCAACACATCAACGCCGATCATCATCAACATCATCCATCTATCATATTTCGTCCATTACACCATCATACATCAAGTTCGAGTCAAGTTGTACAAGTTTACAAGCTGTTCGAGTGCAGTTCGTTCATACGTGTTCAACTCGCCAAGATAAGCATCTATGTTGTAAGTTCTTTATTTTCGTGTCCTAACCTATCTACTACAGCCCTTCTTCACCACATAACATCATACTACACGTCCATAGCCATACCTTTTCGATTTCGAACCAAAACAGCCCTTTTCGACCTATTTAGTTGTGTTTTATTTGGTGTCGTGTCATAGTCTAGGTAATTTAATCGAGTCCTTTGAGTTTTGTTGAACCCTTACTTATCCGACGTTGTTTCGATTCTAGCTTCCGCGTATGTTTGTGTTGATCGTGTCCCATAGGTCCCGGGTCACATCAATTACCTTATTTAATATGCTTGACTTTTGGAGCATATAATTACTCTATTACGTAGCCAAATTTATTAATCAATTTAAACATATATTTTTTTATTTATTCAATGTATATTTATAATAACATAATAGTAATTATATAATAATACAATTATCGTATATAAAAGCAATAATTACGGTAATTATATATACATTATAATATAGTTATAAATTATAGATCATATAATTATCTATTTCTTTATTTCTCTTATTTATTGGTTCTCATTGCACAACAATTCTATGTTTTTACAAGGTTTTTAAAGTAAGTATATATGTTCCTATTTACTCAAATTTGATATTTTGTATTTCTAATTTGTATGTATGATCTAGATTGAGTTAAAATAGTCATGGATCCATTATTGTTTCATCAAGAAACAGTCAAAGAAATTAGTGGGGCTTTGCAAGTTGTGTTTGATGCGATTTAGTTAAACATGACATACTGGTTTGCATTTCAATTCACCATATTTTAATTTACTAAAAAAAAATAGTACTTCAATTTTGTGTCATATTTTTGGATCCACAATTTAAGCACTCTTACATATAAATTGAAATTCATATCTACATAAAACTTGAGAAATTTGACTATAACTAATAATTTTGTTGATTTTACTTTTGAACTATTGATACAGTTGACTATAAATGGTTCTATAACTATCAAATGATAATGATGATTTCAATTGTGATTTATGAAAAATGTCACATACAAAATAATGAAGTATTTCTAAATTTTTACCTTTAATTTTTTTATTTTTTTTTTACTCACACGCCCAACTTAGTGGTATTGAGTAGATCTGAATCCGTACAAACATGTATAGTTTACAATTTGTATAATATTGTCTCATTTTGTTATCATTATTCTCATATTGAATTTTTCAATTTTATAAAACCATAAAATATGACCCCGTGCATCGCACGGGTGTTATGCTAGTTGTGGACAAATGAGAATCGTATAAAGAAAGAGACATTAATTCTCGACGGTCGGTTTTCACTTTAATTCCTGAATGGATGATTCTATTTACACCATCAAATTTTCTTTTGACATCATAATTACTTTACATTCCATAAAAATTCTTTTTTTTTTTTCATTTTTTCTTTACAGACCACACTAATAGACTAATATACCTTCAACTTAAAAAAATGAAAAATCAGAATTTTACATTTAGTTTTTAAAACAAAACAACTGAAAAAGAAAAAAAAAAGAATATCAAGATTCAATCTAGCGCAAAAACAAAAGGCAGCGAGAAAGAAAGGCAAAATTCGATTCAATCGAAGTTGCATCGAACTTCAATCTTCGAAACTCCAAAAACCCATCAACTGTCGAGCCTCATGTCCATTAATTGTACGTTTTTCCTACTTAGTTCAAGGGTTTATGGTTTGTTTATGGTTCCCCTATGTGCAAAATTAGGGTTTGTTAATGTAACTTAGTTTAAATCGCTATAATATGTTTCAAAATCTAACTATTGCATTGAAATTGTATATAAAAGATGGTGTGAATGTCATTGGAAGTTATTAAAATATTGCGTCTCAATTTTATGTTGCTCTGTTTCGATAGTATGAAGGTCGTTCGACCTGTATTTTTGGATCACAAGTTGTTAGTTCGGAAATAATTTTATGTTTGTATAATTAAGCATTCAAATAAATGTTTCTGAACGTTACTGAGCATATTCGAAAATAATATTTGGAACGACAGTAGGAATGTTCAAAAACAATAATTTGAACCTATTGAAGAGACTTCAAATTATTGTTTTTGAATTGCTTCAAGTTCATTCATAAACATTTTTTGCTCACAGTTGGGATTGTAATTACACTTCTTAAATCTTTGTTATTCAGTTTATCGAAGGAGATCCACGACCTCTGCAAGGAGAGAAAGACAAAATGCCCTCGAACGTTATGAAAGAACTAGAGTTGTGGAAGAAGAATTGAAAAATCAACACTTCTATGATGGGGCGGATGATAATAATCCCAACGAAGGTGCCAATGATAATATTGACCAAGATCATAATCCCAACGAAGGTGTCAATGATAATGATAACCAAGATGAGCTCCTTAGAGAGCCATTCTCAGGAGGGCCAAGTGATTATTCAGTTTTGATTCATTTCAAAACACATGTAACTGCTACAATTTGGGAGGGTAGAGAAAGAGAATTTCTTAAGTGCCAAGGCTGTATGAATACTTCTTGAATGTTCTAGTCTTTTCAAAGGCTGTATGAATACTTCTTGAATGTTCTAGTCTTTTCAAAGGCGAGAAGGGGTGGTGCTAAAACTGTAAAACTTCTGAAATGGAAGTGTGAAACAACTAGTGAAGTTTGGAGGTCTCTCATTAAACAATCTGGACTCCTTCACTTGAGAAAATTGTCGTACAAAAGGCCAAACAGATATCTTACTACAGCTTTTGTAGAACGATGGCATGTAGAGACAAACACATTCCATCTTTGTTTTGGTGAGATGTCCATCACATTGGATGATGTGTTCTGCCTTACTAGGCTAAGGATGACAGGGACTCCAGTCTAATTTGTGGGTGAGAATGTACAGTAGGACAACCAGTCATCCGTCGTCTATTGAGGGTGTGTGCTAGTGAGGCCATAACTGCAGTGAGTGACAAGTCTGAATTCTCGATCAAGTTGAAATGGTTGTTGGATAAATTTGCTAGTTGTTCATATACTGATGATGCTAACGCTGCACTATACGCAGTCAGGGCATATTTGGTGTACATTCTGGGGTGTACAATTTTTACAGATAAGAGTGGCAATCGAGTGAACACTCATTATTTGAGATTGCTTGAGGACCTCAACATGTTCGGGCAATATGCATGGAGTGCCGCAACATTGGTTCAAATGATTCTGATTGATTCTTATGTTTATGCTATCACACATTTTATATTTGCAAGATTAAATGATTCTGATTGGTTCAAAAAGTTATTTCTGAACCTAAAAAGGCAGGTCCAGAAATATTTTTCACCTCGAAAAAAGCTGATTCAAAAATATGTTTTCGAATCTAAAAAGGTTGGTTCAAAAATATGTTTTCGAATCTAAAAAGGTTGGTTCTAAAATATATTTTTGAACCTAAAAAGATGATTCATAAATAGGTCATATACTTGTTTATTTGCTCCTTAGTGCAAGTTAATAAACATCAAGTAATCTATTACATTACAACTAAATACAAATAGTCTATTACAACACAACAAAATTCTTCAATTAACCAAACACAAATAGTTCTTAAAATTCAAAAAAGTTATTCAATTAACAAAGTCTTCCTACCCAATTGTGCAAATATTTAGATTCTCTCTTCACTGAAGACTAATAGGTGGAAACGGGTGACCAGGAGTTAGGCAGACCTGAAATTGAATAAACAAAATAATGACTAAAATGCATATGTTGATACATTATTTTCATTTTAGAATAGAAAAACATACCCGAACAAAGTGATTTAGACTTTTGGATTTGTCATATTTCACCAATGCCATGCAAATGGTTCTCGGAGTAGTTGATGGTGCGGAGAACAACGGTGCATAGAAAAAGGCTCGAAAATTAATTTTTGAACAACACAATAAAGGTTCATAAATAAGTTTTTGGTTGCAAACAAGTGGCTTCGGAAACAAGTTTCTAAATAAAATGAAAGATATTCGGAAACTAATTTCCGAACACATAATGATCCATTCAGAAACTTATTTTTGAACTTAGTCATATAAGGTCCGAAACAAATTTTTGAACCGCTTTTACAACATTCAAACTGTAATTTCCGAATCCTGTTCGACGGTTTGAATGTGATAACTCGATGGAACTCTAAAAAAACTAAAAAAATTACAGTTAAAACAATAGGAAATCACTTACATTACTCGTTTCTTCATCATTTCCACTTTTCATGGTTGATTTAAATGCAATATTCATGAATTCAAAGTTTGAGAAAGTATGGTTTGGTGATTTGTAGAGATACGAATTGAAGAACTCACTTCTCTGTTCTGAAATTTCAGTTTTATTTTTATTTTTTATATTATTTTATTTTGGTGGTGTGGAAAGAAAAAGTTGGAATGTGTTGAAGTAAGAAAAGGGCAATTTAGTAATCTCAAAATTAATTATTTTTGCATTTATTTTTTTAGTGGTGTGAAAAGAAAATTTAGTGGTGTAAATAGAATCACCATTTGTTTATTGGTATTTGGTTAAAGCGGTAAATTTATTTCTCGTCAAAAGTAGATAAGAAAGGGAAAAAAAAAGTTTTAAAAAGTAATAGTTATTTCGACAATTTGTACTTCTTCTGTACAAGAAATATGACTGGGTCCCACAAAATCAGTTTTTGATTTTAAAAAACTGACACACCCCATGCAAAGGAATAAATTCCCTACTTTTGAATTTAAGCCCCCACCAACCCGACACTCTCTCTTCTCCTCACTCTTCTTCTTCAAGCTGCGATTAAACAAAAAACCCTAGCCACACAGCCCAGAACGATTATTAACAAAGCAGAAAAAAAAAAATGTTGAACCCATCTCGATTAAAAAGTGGCCGCAAGTATATACGCCCTAATTCTAAAACTCGCCACCGCCCAGAAACCTTAAATATAAAACTCACCGCCGCCGTCTTGAAGTAAGCCACTGCCGACAATGGAGCATCCGACAGGAGCACAGTTGGACCAGTCATCGTCTTTATCACATGTAAGTATCTATTTTTTTCATTTCAATTCATATCAGTTTTAGTTTTAGAAATTGGTTGATTATGTTAAATGCTAATCGAGGATAATGGTGATGATAATAATCGAGGCTAGTTAATTGTGGCTTAGTCGATGCTTAAATTTTGTTAATTGTGGTTGATGATAATAATTGAGGCTAGTTAAATGCTAATCGAGGACAATTGTGGTTGATAATAATAATCGAGGCTAGTTAATTGTGGCTTAATCGATGCTTAAATTTTGTTAATTGTGGTTGATGATAATAATTGAGGCTAGTTAAATATTAATCGAGGATGATTGTGATAATCGAGGCTCTAGAATATTGATGATAATCAAGGTTATTTAATTTAAGTTAATAATAATCGAGGCTTAATTTAAAAAATAAAAACTAATCGAGGCAAGCCTCGATTAATATTTTTTTTAAAAACTAATCGAGACAAGCCTCGATTAATTTAATACTAATTGAGGCAAGCGTCGATTAATTTTTTTTTAAAAACCTAATCGAGACAAGCCTCGATTAATTTAAAAAAAATTAATCGAGGCTTTAATTTAATAAAAAAAACTAATTGAGGAAGTTTAAAAAAAAACTAATCTATTAATATTTAAAATTATTCCTCGATTAATATTAAATTGTCCTCGATTAATTTTAAAAGTGCCTCGATTCATTTTAAAAATTGTATTTTCTGTGATTAATTTAAATTTTATGAATATCCAATTTATATGAAATATTAAAAGAATTTATTTTAATAATTGTAATTTTGAAAATGTTGTTAGATTGATTGGCTTAGACTGCCGTTACGGAGCTTGAGGCCCTCGGTCGTGGTGTATGCCCAACCGGAGGTTGTTGATCTGATCAGAGCCACACTGCATACAATAGGTGGTGACGACGCCGTCCGATTGTTTAGATCCGGATGTTTCAGATATTTTCTGGATTACAGGGGTGGTGACGTCCAGAAAAGGGTGATTCACGCTTTGATGACGTACGAGGTGCACATGTTGGATCGTGCACAAATGGAGCGGGAGGCATGATTTCATATTCATCACTCCCAGTTGCGTTTCGGTCCGAGTGAGTACAACCTTGTGTCAGGTTTACGATTCGGCGGCTCGACATTTGATCCGAATGGTGATCATATTATTTCGTTGAGATCTGTGTACCACCGTTTGTTCGAAGGAAAGCGCACGACCGTCCGTCAGATGGTCATCGATTAATTATATTAAGTTAGAATAGGGTTTAGGGTTTAGGGTTATATAATTTCATGAATTATATATTAAGCACATATACATGAAACTAAAACAAATAATCGAGGCAAGTACATATACATGAAACTAAAAAAAGTATAGAATATTATTAGCATCGATTAATTGTTCAATCGATTAAGTTATAAATTAGCCCTAAACCCTAAACGTGGCCTATAATAAATGAAACTAGTTTCAAGTACATATAACTTTTTAGTCCACGATTAAGTTATAAATTAACATCAATTAATTTTAAAAAAAACTAATCGAGGCAAGGGTCGATTAATTTAAAAAGAAAACAAAAACTAATCGAGGCAAGTCTCGATTAATTTTAAATATTCCTCGATTAAATTTAACTATCCTCGATTATTTTGAAATTGACCTCGATTATTTTCCAATGTCACGATTCATGTAATATAAGCCTCGATTAACATAATAGGCCACGTTTAACATAATATTTAGCTCTTAATTTAAACTAAGCCTCGATTAATTTAAATTATTCCTAAATTAACTTTAAATTAACATCGATTAATTCTAATAGCCTCGATTAACTCTAAAAAATATCCTCGATTATTCCTAAAGAATGCCTCGATTAAATTTAAAATAGTCTCGATTAATTCTAAGAGCCTTCATTAATTCTAAAAAATACATCGATTCATTCTAAAAAAGCCTCGATTAATTCTAATAGCCACGATTATAGTCTACGACATGCAAATCATCAATATATTAAAGATTAAAGTATGCAAATCTCTCTTTATCGCCTATTTTCAAATTAAATCTAACAACACATGCAATATATAATCAAAACAATAAATATTTACAAAATAAGTTCAAAAAATGGAGAGTACAAAACGTACCTTTGATAATTGGTGGAAATTTTCATGCACTACTTTTTTCTTCAGAAAAATCTTTCGCCCGCCTTGCTCCAAAAAATTTCTCGAACTTTTGCTCTTCTCGGTCGATTTGCATTGTAGTGTGAATAAGATTGTATTGTAGTGTCAATGAGCGATCGGATGTTGTGTCTATTTATTCAAAAATTTAACCTACCTCGTTACAAAACATTAATTTTGGTCCTACCTTCCCTTCTTTTCATTAATTCGATCCTACCTCCCCCTTCTTTTCATTTAATGAAGTCAGTAACCTTTCCTTCTTTTTATTTATTGAAACTCAGTACCTACTTTACACAAAAAATAAATGCATTCATTAAAAAAGTCAGGATTAATTGTAGGGAACATTGCCTCGATTCATTTAACTGAAGGCCTCGATTAAATGACATTAATCGATGATAGTTAGATATTAAATGTGGCTAATTAGATATTAATCGAGAATCTCTTAAAAGTAATCTAGTTATTTTTTAAAAAATATACGAGGCTTTTTTAAAAAAAATCGAGACAATTTTAAATAATAATCGAGGCAATTAAAAAAATAATCGAGACTATTTAAAAAATAATCGGGGCTTTTTAAAAATAATCGAGGCCTCTTAAAAAATAATGGAGGCTTCTAAAAAAATAATCGAGGCACTTTTTAAAATCGAGACAATTTTAAAAAATAATCGAGGCTTTTTAAAAAATAATCGATGCTTTTGAAAAAATAATCGAGACCTCTTAAAAATTAATCGAGGCTTCTTCAATAATAAACGATGCACTTTTATAAATTAATCGAGGTATTTCAATCGAGATAATTTAAAAAAAAAAAATCAAGGCTCAACATATATATCAATCAAGGCAATTTCAATCGAGACTTATCAATCGAGACTTGCAATTTCAATCGAGGCAATTTTCAAACAATAATCGATGCTCAAGAATAATCGAGGCGCAAAAAATAATCGAGGCTAAAAAATAATCGAGACATTTAGAATTAGGGTTTCGGTTGTTAAGGTTGTGCATTGACAATGTGTGACAAAAGTACAATGTGTCAATCATTGGGTGTGTGGACCAAGTCTAGTATAGTACAAATTGTCTAATAAACTACTTATTTTTAAAAATTGTTTTTTCCCAAACACTAATTACTTTTGTTCACTTTTATCTATTTAGACTTGGTTAAACATACCATCAAAAAATAAAATACGTAGCTTCTTTACAATACGCTAATTCTTCCATGTATTAGTTACAAATCAAACGTTAATGTGTATTGATCTAATTCAGTTAATTCGAAAAAAAAATCAAATCAGGTGAATTTTTTTAAGACTAAATGTAATATTTTTTTAATTTTGAATGAAACTTTTAGTGTTGATACTAATTTTGACTTTTTTTTTCATGGCCGATACATTTTAAGATACAAATGATATTTTTGGGTTTTTGAGCGATATTTTTAGTATAAAATTGACACTAATTTTAATTTATTTATTTTTTTACGTTTTGACTCTCTGACATGTACCTAGTGCACACAAGACCTACTCTTTATGGTAGTAATATTATGCTTATATAAAAAATTTCAACTTTCGGACATCCAAGGGCTGGATTTGGTATAAATATATATTATAACATAATTTTTTTTGGGAGAAATATTTAAATAGAGAAAAGTAAATATTTAAATGGAAAAAGCAACAGTATTTTAAATCAATGAGTTATATCGACAATGTGGAGTTAGGTTTTGCAACAATCAAGGCTGGGCCCACCAAATCAAAGTTTTTGTACTTTTATTTTCAGAAAAGCCTTACACAAAGGCTGTTTTATTGTACTTCCCAAAAATAGAATATTAATGACTAGGGTTTTGAAATCTTTATTATTCCAACCATCCCAACCACCCTTCTCTCTCTCTCTCTCTCTCTCTCTCTCTCTCTCTCTCTCTCTCTCTCTCTCTCTCTCTCTCTTTCTCTCGATAATTTCTCTCTCTCTTTCTCTCGATAATTTTGAACATATAGCAGCACCGAACCTGTCTCCTCTTCGATTATTTAGAAGCAAATATCACCCACCCTTTCTCTTCTCTATCTTCTTCGATATTCTTGAAGAACCGAAGCACTTAAACATTGAAAAAACCAGGTGAAGCCACCGGGTTTCTCTCTTCTTCGATAATCTCTCTCTCTCTCGAAAGTACGCACGCCGCCGTCTCTGTTAGAATTTGGTCACCGGAAAATGGACGGAGTGCAAGGATAGCCGCCGGCCGGGTCCTCTTCTCAAGTAATTTTCCAATGCTCATTTTTTTTATCACGTTTTATGAATGTTTTTCGATGCTATTATGCTTTTATGAAATGATATTCATGTTAGCTGATGCTCTAGTACTTTTATGAAACTAACTAGTCGATGCTATTATGCTTTTATGAAACTAATGGTTGAGTGTTTGATATTAATCGATTAGAAACTAATTGTGGACTAACCGATGCTATTATGATTTTATTAATATAATGGTTGGTTGTTTGATATTAGTCGATACTTGTTAGATACTAATTGTGGACTAACCGATGCTATATTATGTTTTAACATCATTCGATGACCTTCATTAAACTAATCGATGAACATTAATTAATCGAGGAACCTTAATTTTAAAAAAAAAATCGATGAAGGTCTCGATTAATTTAATACAAATCGAGGCCTTACTCGATTAATTATCCAAAAACACAAATTAATCGACGACTTCCTCGATTAATTTAAACCAAATCGAGGCCTTCCGCCATTAACTTAAAAAAATTAATCGATTAATTTAAGACTAATCAATTAATTTAAGAGTAATCGAGATGGATTAATATTTAATTTAAATCGATTAATTTCATACAAATCGAGGAATATATAATTTAAATCGATTAAGTCTTATAAAAATGAATCGAGTCAGTAATCGATTAATTTTAGAAACAAAAACTAAATCGAGTCACTAATCGATTAAGTAAAAAAAATTAACCGAGTCTCTAATTTATTAATTAAGAAAACTTAATCAAGGCACTAATCGATTAATTAAAAAATTAATTGTGGCATTAATCGATTAAGTAAAAAAAAAACGAATCGAGGAATTAATCGATTTATTAAAAAAAATCAATTAAAAATTAAAAAAAAATAATCGATTAGTAGCCTAAACCCTAAAACAAACTAATCGATTAATAGTTTTAAAAAAAAGTAATCGATTAATAGTTTAATTAAAAAAAACCTAATCGATTAATAATTTTTAAAAAAAACTAATCGATTAGTACACTAATTAAAAATAAACTAATCGATTAATATTTTTAAAAAAAACTAATCGATTAGTACTTTAGTTACGAACAAACAAATCAATTGATATTTAAAAAAAACTAATCGAGTTAGTAGTTTAATTAAAACTAATCTATTAATAATTAAAAAAAGTAATCGATTAATAATTTAAAAAAAAACTAATCGATTATTACACTAATTTAAAACAAACTAATCGATTAATTGTTTAAAAAAAACTAATCGATTAGTACACTAATTTAAAACAAAGTAATCGATTAATAGTTTAAAAAAACTAATCGATTAGTACTCTAATTAAGAACAAACTAATCGATTAATAGTTTTAAAAAAAACTAATCGATTAGTACATAAATTAAAAACACACTAATAGTTTATAAAAAATTAATCGATTAATAATTTAAAAAAAACTAATCGATTAGTAGAACTAATCGATTAATAGTTTTAAAGAAATCTAATCGATTAATAGTTTAATTAAAACTAATCGCTTAATAATTAAAAAAAAGTAATCGATTAATAATTTAAAAAAAAACTAATCGATTATTACACTAATTTAAAACAAACTAATCGATTAATAGTTTAAAAAAAACTAATCGATTAGTACACTAATTTAAAACAAAGTAATCGATTAATAGTTTAAATAAGTACTAATCGATTAGTACTCTAATAGTTTATAAAAAAATTAATCGATTAATAATTTTAAAAAAAAACTAAAAAAGCCTAAATTTAAATTTTAAGAAATTCCAATTTATATGAAATATTAAAAGAGTTTACTTTATTAGTTTTAATTTTGAAAATGCTGTTAGATTGACTGGGTTAGACTGCCGTTCCGGAGCCGGACGCCCTCGGTCGTCGTGTACGCCATCCCCGGTGTTATTGACACGATTAGAGACACACTGCTCGCGATTGGTGGTGACACCATGCGACTGTTTAGATCGGGGTGTTTCGGATATTTTCTGGACTACAGAGGTGGTGACGTCCAGAAGAGGGTCATGCACGCGCTGATGACGTTCGAGGTGCACACGCCGGATCGTGCACGTGTGGGGCTGGGGCATGGTTTCACATTCATCGTTCCCAGCTGCGGTTCGGTGCGAGTGAGTACGCCTTGGTGTCAGGTTTACGCTTCGGCAGCTCGACATTCGATCCTCATGGCGCTCATATTGTTCCGAGGAGATCGGTCTACCACCGTTTATTCGAAGGGAAGCGTACGACAATCAAACAGATGGAGGACAGGTTCAAGGCGGTTGGGATGGCCAGAGACGCTGCGGATTATGTGAAGGTTGCGAACATATTGTTCGTATACCGGATGATTCTGTGCCTAGATCCGCACCGGGCCGTGGATCCATGGGTGTGGGCGCTAGCGGAGGATGTGGAGGGATGGAACTCGTTTCCATGGGGTGCATATTCTTACCAGTCGTTGATGCACTACATTGGCCTCCTCCCCAGGACTCGCGAGGCTATGGGCGGGAAAGGATCGGGACAGTATCATTTTTACGGGCCGATCTGGGCACTCCAGGTAATTAGTTTAAATTTAATTCTTCTAAATTAGTTTAAATCAAGTGGATACGTAACTAATCCATTAATTCACTTTACAGGTATGGGCTTGTGAGGTGATACCGGAGTTAGCTACTGAGGCTGGTCTGCACAGTGGACAGCTCACTGTGCCTCGATGTTTGAGGTGGACATTCAGACTCCCTGCCACCGATCCAGCCATCTTATTACAGCGAGTGGTACATTTTGATGTTTCTTGATATATTTAGAATCTTCGATCTATATTTGCTAATTCATCTTAATGATATTATTAATAATTCCATGCAGTCACGTGTGGTTACGTTGGTGCCATCTCCCGAGGAGACGGCAACTTCATATTACATGAGCCTGCAGTTGGAGCCTGGAGCTCAGAGCGTGAGATATGTTCCCGCTCGATCCGGGAACAAGAAGAAGATGCTTGTAAATGTGGCATCTTGTTGTTCCACATCGGCAGAGGCGGTTGTCCCCCCGTCAGCCCGAGGCACCAGAGCTGCTCAGACACCACAGACGGGCCGTCAGGCGACCAGTCGACCCTCGACTAGCCGGGCATTGAGGGATGAGCCAGATCCAGAGAGCCCTCCTCGAGCTGAGCCTGGAGCCCGGCCCCTCACTGAGGACGCACCAGTGCACACGGCTGATTCGATCGATCCAGAGAGCCCTCCTCGAGCTTGGGGAATGAAGCGTTCGAGGAGGTATCGCACGCCGAGCAGTGGGGAGCCCTCAGAGGGTTTCATTCAGAGGATTGTGGATCGAGTGATGCCCCGTGTCCAGGATCTTATTGACACGACTATTGCGCCCCGTGTCCAGGAGTATGTGGATCGGGCGATTGATCGTGCATTAGCTGGTCTGGGTAGCCGCTCTCGGAGGTCACACATGCCTCAGGATAGAGATCGCCACAGCCCGGAGCCGAGCGACTGTAGTCCTGGTGATCAGGCTCCACAGCCCACTGTGGAGCCGGAGGGTACTAGCACTTCGGCTCCACGCCATGGTGGTTTTAGCGCGACCTATCAGCTCATGAATGACATCGATGAGAGCACACTCCAGGTCACCTACCCACGATTTAGATCCTTAGGTCCGGATGCCGTTGTTCAGCTCCATTTCAACGGCGATCGCTTGCGGCAGGGATGGTTTGATCATCTCGAGGATCCGAGGACTGAGTTGAAGGATGTTCACATGAGCTACTTTCTGAGCGCGACGGCTCGACGAGTTAAGATGGACAACCATTGTCGGACGGCGGTGGCTACTACTGGTCTATATGTGAGTTCAATTGCTTATTTGAAAATAGTTTGTCTTGTTTCTTACTAGACGCTTAATCGTTTGATGTTTCTTGCAGGAGGCTCTCGTTGCCACATGGAAGAGACTGCATCCTCTTGACCCGGAGTGCACACGTGCATACGGTGACGATGACTACCAGCGATGGACACCTGCCGAGGGACTGATACATCGGATCCAGGGCAGGGATGGGCGGTATCAGGTGCCATGGATGGGGCGTGATTATGTAAGTGAGCTTCACAGGAAATTGATATATTATCATACATTATTTGGTGACAATAATCTTGATATGATCCCAATCTTATGTCGCAGGCGATTGTGGTATGTGATGTCGCAGAGGAGCACTGGGTAGTGGTTCGTATCCGCTTTGCTGACTGGGTCGTAGAGTTGTACGACTCTTTTCTATTTCAGATGGACGATCCGACCAACCGCGTCCAGTACGAGAGGCGGGATAGAGAGTTGATGCCCCTGCTCCGCCTACTTCCACGCCTACTCATTTGTGCCGGATTTTGGGCAGGTCGTCAGATGCCGCCCCGTTGTGCTTTTGCGATGACCCTGGATCGGACTATACCAGACCAGTTCGTGCAGACGGACCAGACGAGCTGTGGAGTATTTGCCTGCATGTACGTGGATCGGCTTTTGGGTGCAGGACTTCCGCCCGGATTGTCGGAGGAGGGAGTACATGCGTATCGGAGGATTATAGGAGCTCGGATATATTCATTAACTTACATTAAGAGACCTATCTTGTAGATGCTGACATTTAAATATTGACTTATGTGTTGTTTTTGTACTTGAACTTGATCAATGTAAATATTTTCCTTCATTAATGTTTTTCGTGACAAAATGTGTTGTCCCGTCAACAAAATGGTTCAGAAAACAACTTAATTTAATCGACTAATGCTCATCCGCTGACAATCGAATAGGACATCTAGGACGCGTATGCTTCGTACTACCGCAAATGCCACACTTCTTCGGCGCCCTTCTCCGCGGAACATCTTCGGGCGAGGAATTCAGATCAACACCGCCAATGGGTAAATGAGATGTGCATACACGCCTGTTGTGCCCCTGTCCACGGCATCTAGTGCAAAACTGTCTCCGTGCACTGGATGAGGCCTCAAACAGGGCTCGAGCTCTGGATGTAGATGGACGCCCAGCACGTCGTCTAATCTCTGGCGCCAAAACCACTCGTGATCCAAACGCATCGGGAATAATCCATTGTTCTGGATGAGGCAGACCCCTGATGATCGAGTTATACATGCCGACCAAGCTCTCGACCTTGTAACACCTGTCCACATAATCATATATAGTCGCCCCGGTACAACTGCGAAAGGGAAAATAAACACACTCCATTAGGTACATGTACAAAAAAAAAAGAACAAATATAGATTTAAATGTCGTACCAGATGACCGCTGCCGCGTGAGAGCAGGGGATCAAGTCCAGCTCGAACTCACGACAGTCACAGGTCCGGTTCTGAAGATCGACCATGTAGACCTCCCTCCCAACCTCGACTTTCCATAAAGTTGCTAATGTAGTGGGACGCACGGCATAGCAACGTCCCTTATCGACGTTACCCGAAAGCTTAAGCGCGATGCCATCAGTCAACACATGATTCGAACCCACTGCTGCCGCACGTCGCTCGACGAACCACTGCTCAACAATCGATCTAAACATCTCGAACAATGAGCAAACAGGTAACCTCCTCGCCCACAACAGACGAGCATTAAGACTCTCCGCCGCATTAGATGTCATGAACCCGTAGCGCCGTACGGGACAGTATGAACGAGCCCAATGCACTGGGCCAATATTACACAGCTTCTGATATGCATTTGGACAGACCTGCTCCAACGTCGACATACTCTCCTGGAATGTCTCTCTCCGATATGCGTAGGCAGCCTCCTGAAACAGCGTCGTCACGTGTTTCCCTCTCTTCGTCATCTTATTCTTCAAATGGTAGTAGCACAGTCTGTGCGTCGCACTTAGGAAAATGGCCTCCACAGCATTTTTAATGCTCTGATGCTGATCCGAAATGATTAGAAGATCATCTATATCACCCAGAGCCATGTGCACGTGGGCCAGAAACCATATCCAAGATTCATCGTTCTCTATCGGTCCGAGCCCAACTGCAACAGGTAAGACCTGTTCATTGCCGTCCTTCATCACAGCAACAAAGAGAACCCCCTTGTTCTTTCCCTTTAGGTGGGTCCCATCGATCACAAGCACTGGACGAGCATACTGGAGAAATGCATTGACACACGCACCGAGAGCAAGGAATGAATGCTTGAACCGACCATCACTCGTGATCTCCATGTCTACTACAGTTCCCGGATTCATCAATTGCAGAGTGTGGAGGAAAGCGGGCAACTGTGCGTAGGACTTGTCAAAGTCTCCATATACCATCTGAATGGCAATGTTCCTCGTGCGCAGAGCGAAGCTGTAGTCGATGTGGATGCCAAACTCACGCACAAGCTCCGCCATCATCTCCTTCGGCTTCAGGACAACCCGCTCGTCCACCAATCTACAAGCAAAGTATTTTCCGAGCACTCGTGCAGGTACCTGTCGCGGAGCAATTCAACCCATATCAAGATGGCATGTGTGAGAGCCGTTGAACTTGTATATTCTCCACATATGCCCATCAGCAACCGCAAAGCACTTGAACGGGCAATCACCGCCATGCTTGCAAACATAGCCCAATCGTGACCTGTTCGAGCGATACACGGCATACTCCACTCGATTTTTCATGTGATAGATACCGACCGCCAGGATGAGATCATCCTTCGTCTGAAAAATAGCTCCCTGGTGCAGTGTATCTGTTTCTGGTGCTGGTCCCTCATCCCAAGATAGTGGGCCCGCAATGTCCCAGTCAGCAAGGGGAACCACCCAATTGCTCGAAGGCCCGTCAGATCTAAACGGAACACCGGTGGTAGATGGTGGGACGACTCCCGTCAAACATAGCAATCTGTCTGTACGATCAGCAGAAGAACGAAGCCAGCCACTAAATTCTGTCAACAGTGACTCCACCAACCTCGTTCTATCATTCACCTCTTCTTGTTCTTGTTCTTCTTCTTCCTCCGCTTCTTCTCCTTCAGCCTCTTCTTCTCCATCTCCCTCTTCTTCTGTAGTAGGACCATGCGTCTCTGCATGTGAAAAGTAGGGAACATAGTCATCCCTCATAGATGGTCCGGCTCCAGAACCTTCCAACTGTCTTGAAATCACGTACACGACGAGTTCAGTAGTCTGCTCGTGAAGCAAATCAAGCAAATCTCCATCATCTTGCAAAGATGCTCTGATCCGTCTGCCAGTATTGGTGCTGGTGAGGTAAAATAATTCATACTCGATCCTGTTCGGGTCAGTCCGCAACAACTTGTGAACCTCCCTCACCAGTGAGCTAAAGCACAGCTTATCGGATGACATCGTCACGAGTTGTTCGTCCCCATCTACATATTCTGATCTCTCCCATCGTCCACTGTGACGTACAATAATGCGGCATCTAACCATCTGGACAATTTTTAAACAATGCTACATGAGATCACAATTTAACCCTAAACCCTATAAAACACTAAACCCTAAACGTAAACCCTAAAACCCTATAAACCCCAAGCCTCTATTAATCGATTAGTTTTTTTTCAAATTATTAATCGATTAGTTTGTTTTTAATTAAAGTACTAATCGATTAGTTTTTATTGAAAAAATTAATCGATTTGTTTGTTTTAATTAAAGGACTACTCGGTTAGTTTTTTTTAAACTATTATTCGATTAGTTTGTTTTTTAAAAAAAACTACTAATCGATTCGTTTTAATTAAACTATTAATCGATTAGTTTTTTTTTTCAAATTATTAATCCATAAGTTTGTTTTAAATTAATGTAGTAATCGATTAGTTTTTATTAAAATTATTAATCGATTCATTTGTTTTTAATTAAAGGACTACTCGATTAGTTTTTTTAAAACTATTAATCGATTAGTTTGTTTTTTTATTAAACTACTAATCGATTATTTTTTTAATCGATTAGTTTGTTTTTAATTAAAGGACTACTCGGTTAGTTTTTTTTAAACTATTATTCGATTAGTTTGTTTTTTAAAAAAAAACTACTAATCGATTCGTTTTAATTAAACTATTAATCGATTAGTTTTTTTTTTCAAATTATTAATCCATAAGTTTGTTTTAAATTAAAGTAGTAATCGATTAGTTTTTATTAAAATTATTAATCGATTCGTTTGTTTTTAATTAAAGGACTACTCGATTAGCTTTTTTTAAACTTTTAATCGATTAGTTTTTTTTTATTAAACTACTAAACGATTAATTTTTTTAATTAATCGATTAGTGAGTCGATTTACTTTTTGTTTATAAAATTAATCGATTAGTAACTAGATTAATTTTTTTAACTAATCCATTTATTTTTACTTTTCAAATTAATCGAGGAAGGCCTCGATTATTAAAATAATTATCGAGGAAGGCCTCGATTGTTTTCTATGCTCCTCGATTAGGTTTTATGCTCCTCAATTATGTTTTATATTTAGGTAAACATTATACAACCCTCAAGATCACATAAACATCGACTAAATTCAAAACCAACAACAATTAACCTAAATTAAACATTACCAACCAATTAAAAAAAAAGGCCGTATCAATCTATTTTCAAAGTAAATCTAACAACACATGCAATACATAATCAAAATAATAAACATAAATATTTGCAAAATAAGTTCAAAAAGATGGAGTACAAAACGTATCTTTGAAAATTGGTGAAAATTTCCGAACACTATTTTTTTCTCCAGAACATTTTTTCCTTTCGCACCTTGCTCGAAAAAAATTCTCCAACTTTTCCTACTCTTCGTCGATTTGTAGTAGTGTGAATAAAAACTTGTGTGATTTTTGTGAATGAGATTTGTATTGTACTGTGAATGAGCTCCGGATTTTACATCTATTTATTCAGAAAATTCACCTACCTCGTTATAAAACATTAGAATGTATTTAATTCGGTACAACATCCTCTTCTTTTCATTAATTCGGTCCTACCTTCCCCTTCTTTTCATTTAATGAAGCCAACAACCTTTTCTTTTTATTTATTGAAACTAGTACCTACCTTAGATAAGAAATAAATGCATTCACTAAAAAAAATGATTAATTGTAGGGAACATTGTCTCGATAAAATTGCATGATCACGGTTAATAACATTAATCAATAATGGTTAGATATTAATCGTTCATAGTTAATCGAGTAAGCAAATGTTAAAAAAGAAATCGAGGAGTTTTTTTAAATCTATGCATATTAAATATTAATCGATGAAGCATGAGGAGTTTTTTCTTAATCTATGCATATTTTTAATTAATCGATGAAGCATGATTAATACATATTCTATCGATGAAGCATCGATTTAAGAAGAATCTCATAAATCACCATAATCGAGGCTACCAATTAATCGATGCTACTAAATAGAAAATCGAGGCTGTTAGGGTTTCATTTTTAGAATTAGGGTTTGGGATGTTAGGTGCATTTAATGCCTGCCAAAAGTACAATGTGTCAATCATTGGGTGTGGGGACCAAGTGTAATATAGTACAAATTGCCTAACAAACTACCTATATTTAAAAGTTGTTGTTTTTTTCCCAATTATTATTTACTTTTGTCTACTTTTATCCATTTAGACATTTTTTTTGTCATATTTTATGCTTTACATCAAGACTGCCGTCTTTTTTTTTTCTGAAAAAGTAAGCATCCGACTATAATTCATAAGTACTTTTTGAGCACAAATCATATTTATTGCAAGATTTAATTAATGTTTAGGCATGTCAAAAAATAGTGTAATAATTTTTATACTTAAAAAACACTAAAATTATCATAATTAGATTGAATGATAAATATTATGAATTGAAGCGATACAACACACATGAATGTAGGTGAGTTGAATTTACTCGTTAGTTACGCACGATTCAACTCGACAAAATCTCGATCAATCTTGACTAATGAGCTCTCGAGTAATATTCAAGTCTCATGGAATCGATTCATAGGCATTATGCCTTACGAGTTAGCTCGATCCATTCTCGTGGCCTAATTTGTAGAGTATTTACTAAGAGTTAAAATTCAAACATAATGGTGACCTTTTATGATTAGATTGTCAAAATCAAGATTTACTACTACAAATTTTGCAATTTAACGGTATTCCTACATCATGTTCACGTAGGTGAATTATTAAGATTCAATCTCCAAATTTCACACCCTAGCAAAAAAAAAGTGTATCTAAACTCAAATCCAATCAGTTCTTTTTGGATAGTCTCAAATTGATAAAATACATTAGACTTTAATTTTTGAGTCATATCAATAATATGCTATGTGATTTAATATTATCAGTAAAATATCCCTCTTACAAAAAATAAAATTTAGGATCCAACTACCTTTCCCAAATCAAAGTGTAGCAAATATGCAGATCTTAGGAAAAGAAAGATAAAAACGTGGAGAGGTGGGAATAATAATGTCTCTTATCTTCATCATAATTGGGAATATAGATCGGTGGCTTAGTGGGGTCAGATATGTCACATTTGTCAAATCCCATAAGCTGTCTTAATTTGGATATTGCCAAACGCAATGTTTATGACGGATGAAAGTGAACCACACAAACTACTTTATATTATCTGCAGTGACTGTAAAGTAAAGATAGGGCATTGTTGTTTAGTAATTGAATAAGAGTTGAACAAATCTAGGCCAAAAGACATAATATGCCCTCCCGAAAATCGAATAGCATGAGCTCTGTAATTAAAATAAATTTTCGTTTTTAAACAGCTTGTGAAAAAGAATGGAAACTGTAATAATTAAATAAGCTCCGATTGACGTTTCCAAACTTCAAATCTTCAAGTTCGTTCTTGAAAATTCAAGGCGTTCTTCATCAAGATCGTCTAAATCCATCATTTGATCCAAGATCGAGGTCTCGACGATCCGAATCAACGTCTTCAAGCTTCAAATTTTCAAAGTTGTTCTTGAAGATTCAAAGACGTTCTTCATCAAGACCGTCCCAAAACCATCGTTTGATCCGGAATCAAGGTGCTACACCCTCCGATCAACGTTTCCAATCTTCAAATCTTCGAGTCGTTCTTGAAGATTCAAGGCGCTCTTCATCAAGATCGTCCAAATCCACCGTTTGATCCGGAGTCAAGGTCTCGACCATCCGAATCAACGTTATAAACTCCAAAATTGAATTCGTGAAGATCGAAGAGGCAAATTCGCCTTGAAGATCTTGAAGAACACGAAGAACAAAATCTTGAAGAGAAGAATCAGAAGATCAAATAGAGAATCGAACCACAAATTGTAATTTCAATCCAAAATATTTTCTTTGTACAATTTTCCGGTGTTTATTAATATAAATACTCGGAATTTGTGTTACAAATTCTGGCACGCCCGGTGGGACCTTCTCTACTTCTCATCTCTTCTCTTCATCGAGTTTCAAATTCAAAGATGTCTAACATCTCGATCACTCCTGATTCCACTATGAAAAGTGTTGAAGTGACTACACGAAACATGAAAAAACAAACACTAGAAGCTTTGAAGATGGCCACCATTGAGGAAGAAGAGCTTCATATTGCCAACATCAAAGGAAACAACAAACAATTGGAAAGTGACTTTCCGTCACAAGCAAGCTACTCACTTGAGGAAGCTATCATGATGGCGATTGTCTCCACTGTAGAAGATCAATTTGCCAACCTAACTAAGCTCTTTGAAGAAATGTAAAAGCACATACAAAACCAAGATGAGGAAATCTCAAGACTCCGGAAGGATAAGGGAGAAACGAGTCATGCAAATAGCAGACGGATGAAGAAGGAAGAGTTGCAGCTAAAGGGATCCAAGTCTCATCCGATGGTTTCATTCAAATAGATCAGCTAAGGGAGTTCATCGAAGGGACCATCAAAAGCAAATTTGATGGAAGCTCCAAGTCATCTTCGACTTACTCCAAGCCACATATACTCAAAGGATCGATAACTTGAAGATGCCGCTAGGTTACCAACCACCAAAATTTACACAGTTTGATGGCAAGGGCAATCCCAGACAGCACGTCGTCCACTTTGTAGAGACTTGCAACAATGCTGGAACCTTTGGTGACTACCTAGTGAAGCAATTTATCCGTTCACTCAAAGGAAATGCGTTTGACTGGTACACGGACTTAGAGCCAAATTGGATCGACAGTTGGGGGCAATTGGAAAATGAATTACTTAATCGCTTCTATAGTACAAGAAGAACAGTCAGCATGGTGCCAATGGGAAGAAGAACCTGTCATTGACTACATCAATAGATGGAGAAATTTGTGCCTCAAGGAATGCAATGGGCCTTCAATACATTTTGAAAGGAATTCAGCCGAAAACCTTTGAAGATTTGGCTACTAGAGCTCATGACATGGAGTTGAGCATGGCAGCAAGCGGGGTCAAAGGACCACCAATCCAAGAACCTCATGAATTCAAGGAAAGAGAAGAACTTGAGAATGGGGGCAAATCTTTTGACATGACCTTAAATGAAGGATCTATGGCAGTGAAAGCAGTGCCCGTTAAATTCTTAAGGAAGGATGTTGAAAAAAATATTCCTCAAGAAAAAAAGCAAAGAAAATTGACTCTAAAGCTCTGCAACAAAGAGAATATCCATTTTTAGATTCAGATGTCCCTGGAATCTTTGAGGATTTGTACAAAAACGAACTCATCAAATTGCCAGAAATGAAGCGACCTGAAGAAGCAGGACGATTTGATGATCCAAAATACTGCAAGTACCATCGTTTGGTCGGACATCCTATACAAGACTGCTTCATCTTCAAAGACAAAGTTATGCAGCTGGTACAACAAGGAAAGATATCACTTGAAGAAGGTGATGTCGCCGCAAATCTCTATCCCTGAACTAAGAAAGAAGTTGGCTCCTTGATACGAGCATAAACTGTCTCCATAAGCTCCTCGATATGAGCCAAAACTATCTAAATTCTCTAAGAAATCTTCATAGCTCCTTGATACGAGCATAAACTGTCTCCATAAGCTCCTTGATATGAGCCAAAACTATCTAAACTCTTCGAGAAATCTTCATGGCTCCTTGATATGAGCATAAACTGTCTTCATAGGCTCCTTGATATGAGTACAAACTGTCTTTATAATCTTTTTTATATGAGCCAAAACTGTCTAAATTCTCTAAGAAATCTTCATAGCTCCTTGATATGAGCCAAAACTGTCTAAAATCTCCAAGAAATCTTCAGATCTCCTTGATATGAGCCAAAACTGTCTAAATTCTCTAAGAAGTCTTCATAGCTCTTTGATATGAGCCAAAACTGTCTAAAATCTCTAAGAAATCTTCAATGCTCCATGACGCACGAGCCTAAACTGCATGTTACTCCTGACCCGCATGAGTATAAACTGTGCACGGTAACCACCAAAAGTTAAATTTACGTGGCTAAACTATTATTTATCCCACCAAAATGGTAAAATTTATGTGGTTAAACTGTTATTTACTCCACTTTGTCTATATAGTGGTTAAATAAATAGTCACTCCTGACCCGCATGAGTATAAATTGTGTACGGCACCCCCTTCCAAAACAAATTGATAACTTGAACTACGTTTTGACTTGATCCTCTTATGGGTACGTAGGCAGCTTAGATATAATCTAAGTTCAGTCATGATTTGTCTTTGACTTTGGAAGTTGAAGGGTTCTGATGATGTATATCTTCAAAAAGAATGACAAGCAATTCAGAGATTCAGAAAAATCACAAAAGCAGCATCATTTCATAAACATTCGCACAAAACATCAACTAAAGGAACAGTGACGATATGGAGAAATTGGGTGTGGCGTCAAGTAGATCCGCCTTTTATTTACCCAATTCAAGGAGCACCTTCTTAATGGTTCCGTCATCACAGCTCCATCTTCAAGTATCTTCAAGTTCCATCTTCAAGCTTCAAGTATGCACTTCTCTTCCGTCTTCAAGCTTCAAGTATGCAAGTCAGCTCAATCTTCAAGCATCTTCAAGTTCCATCTTCAAGATTATGCAAACTGGCTCCATCTTTAAGCATCTTTAAGTCCATCTGCAAGCACCTTCGCATCCTCAAGAGCATCTTTAGGCTTCAAGTATCCAAGTCAGCTACATCTTCAAGCTCCAAGTGTGAAATTCGGCTCCATCTTCAAGTTCCACCTTTAAGCTTCAAGAAACTCAAGTTGAAATCTTCTCTACGCAGAAGTTGAAGTGAAGTCATGCTCTTATTGAAGTGGAAACCATTGTCTAGTGATAGCTGACATTTTCGGCTTAATGGAAATGAAGTCTCCATGTTGAAGTCAAAATCTCCATCTCGACAAAGCTTTTAATCTTTGTGTAGAGGATTACAAATCAATTCATCTCTTCACGGGCTGCTGGCCATCATCTGTGATCACTAAGTACTGTTTCTCGGAGATACTCGTGTCTTGAAAATGAACCATACCTAGAAACAAAAAGAAAAATGAATAAAGTATGAAATATGCTAAAAAAAAGGAGGCATGAAATACACTAAAGAAAAAAAAAGGGAAGCTCTACCTCCGAATTAAAAAATCTCAAAAATCCTTTGGCACAAATTTGGAGCGTCTCAATAAAATTCACGAGCAAGATCAATCAAAATTTCTGCAAAAACGGGGAAGAGAAGTTAGAGCCCAAACAATTCATCAAGCCCATATATACGAAAGAAAAGAGGGAAGAAAGAAAGCCCAAATAAAAAAAGGAAAGAAGAAAAAAAAAGGGACCCAAATAAAAAGGAGCAAAGGCCCAAATTCTCAAATAGCCCAATTGCTTTCTTTAGCCCTAAATTAAATAACACTTCTTCCTCCCGCAGTGCAAGAATGAATTTCCTCTTCTCCGCCTACTCCAATTCCTATGTCAACCTCGCCACCTTCCCGTCCTCCTCCGCTGACCGTGACACTGTCCAGCACACACGTCGGTGCCACCGCAAAGCGCCTCATTCATCGCTTCTGCATCGTTCTACGTCAATCACTCATTCGCGATCTTCTTCTGTCAAATACACCGACGTCGAGCTCATCGAAGATCACTCTCTAGAAACTTCGAGAAATCATAGACGATGGGAGCTGGAGGGCGAAACTCCGGCCAATCTACCCGACGGAAGGGATCAACGTGAAGCACGCAAAGATTTGTTGGTTTCGAGCCAGGACACCTTGTTCGATAACCGTGACGGCCGATTTGACTTCTCCGGGAACAATACTCTATCTCTGTGGCCCGGCGATGGCAAGCCAGAGCTGTGGATAAAACTCGGCGTCAAGAATTCCGGCGGAGTGCAGTTTGATGGTGAAACAAGAAGACTGAGGCGAGAAGTCTGTACTGGGAAACTGAAGGCTGTCGGCAGGGCTGGCATTGCAGCATAGGCTGCACAGGCTGTCGGCAGGGCTGGCATTGCAGCACAGGCAACACTTGTTGGTGTCTTCACAGTTGAGTCACCTTCAAAGGAATTTATGAAAGCCATTATCGTTGGTGTTGGCGTGAGCATGATTGGGCAATTTGGTGTTGGTTTCTACTCGGTTTACTTGGTGATTGTGGTAACGAAGCACAACGATGACGAACAGTATGTTTGGGAGTCACAAGCTGGTGGCTCATTCGCTGTAGCTAGAGACACTTCTGGTGAAAAGGTATAAAGGTGACGCTCTACCCGCAAAGATAAGCCTACATCATGTGTCCTCATAGGGATCCAAATAATAGGAAAGGATAGCAACAGGCACAAGTAAAATCACAAGATGAAGATGAACTGGCAAAAATGCAGGCAGAAAATGAAACATCAAAGAGCAAAAAGGAGTTGAGCGAGCCTTCTTACAGTAAAAAGCTAGGTTCGGGGACCGATATTAGTATTGTGCCTAGCTCAGTTAATAATAATGCATTGGTTAACACAGAGCTTGAAATTCGTAGCAAGAATGATATCTACGTTTTGTCTGGTTGATTGAGTAGTGATTTTGAGTGCTGTAAATTGTGATGATGGGGTGGGATGAGATTGAGAATATTAGAAATATGGACGTTGAGAAATTCCTTTTTTCACATAAATGAAGTTTTTAGCAAGGCTCTGTATCTAAGGATGTCAAGGGATCCTATTGTTGCTGTCCATAAGCTACTGTACGTTTGTTAAAGCTTATGAAGCAGACCAAAGAGCTAAACAACAGGTGCTGTAGAAAATGCTACTATTGAGGAAGACAAAAAAAAAAGAAAAGAAACGGCTGGTGCCTCATCAACCTATCAAGACTACTCTAGTTTTGGGGACTGCAAGAACGAATCAAGAGAACAAGAGCCAGGTAGAGGCGGTTCGAGAGGTATTTAGCATTATAAGAGATCCAAGCAAAGATTGTAAACTAACAAGAATACAAAGATAATAAAAAAAAAAAGAGGGGCTAAGCACAAATAAAGCCACAGATGGCTCATCAAGAAGATGAATTGACAAGGAAAGAAATAGCAAGGAAATGTGGAGTTCAATACAAGTCCACTCATGTATTCAGATCTTATTTCAATAAAGTTCACTTTAGAAGGCAAAAATATATCAAAAGGGAAGGAGAAGTGACTACAGTTTGCCTAGCGTTACAGAAGCAAGAGATGGCATGAAGGAGATGAAAAAAACTTACAGCCCTGAAGCCTCGAAAATGCTCGCTTCTCCTCCATCAATGTGTATGCAGCGAGATTTTGGCCAATCCTGTTACGCCGCCCCGGCACCTTTCTTTCTACCTGAAATAGCAAAGCTACAGGTTACAGGAGATACTTGAGCATCAAATACAGGAGATGGGCTTTGGAAAAACACAAGCAAGAAAAGGGAAAGCATGCACGGCAATTGCAGCGGGAACTTCATTTCTTCTCTGATCACCACAGTTATACATAGAAATAGAAAGTCGAAGCCATATTAAAATTAAGAGAAGCAATTTCAAGTAGTTCATGTTGCAAGTGCAGGAAGTAACCATGAGGCAGAGCATATGATAACAGAGGCTTTGAGCAAAGATTGAAACGCGTTGTCTATGGATAAAGAACTGTTGAAAGGCAGCATGCTAAAAAAGGGGGAGAAGAAGAATAGTAAGAAGAAAGAAGTAAACTCACATAAACAGCAAGCATTCATCATCATTTCAAGCTTCCTGGATCACTCCTCCCTCCAATGCATGCAGCGAGATTTTAGCCGATCGCTTTCTCCACCAACAGCAGCTCAAAGTTGAAACAAGATCAAAGGGTTGGCAAAAGAATGAAACATAGCTGCTATCTTGTGTAGAATTTCAGCAAAAACGTGTGAAAATGTGTGCTTGGTGATGAATGCATGAAGGAAAACTAGGGTGTTTATAGAGCCCAAGTGTGGAGAGGAGCTGGAAATGGTATGAAAAAAGAGAGAAGAAAAAAATGTGAACTTCTGAAATGAAGATGTTTGGGAAGTAATATGCTTTCAAATGTATGAAGGGCTATTTATAGGAGTTCAAAAGTATAGAGATGTCCTGTGCAAAATTAATGAAGCTGCAGATGCTGCTCCCATGAAATTGCAGAGCTCGTATAAGTTGTTGGAAAGCAGGAGCAACAAACAAAAATGTGCTTGTCGCAGTGGCTTGTACTCGTACTATGCAAGTGCTCCTATAGGTTGCAGAAATTGAATTGCAGGAGTTAGTACTAAGCAAAAAAATGTGCTTTTGCAGCAGCTTGTGCCCCAAGGCTCACAAAGAGTCGAGATGTATGTATGTGTGTGTGTGTGTATATATATATATATTCACATACTTTTCAAACAAAACAGGAACACCATTAAATGCATCACAGAAGCTCGCAGGTGCTCTCATACTATGGCCCAGAAATGTGGAGTAAAACAACAAACCAATATCTGCACATGATCGTAACCTCCCTTATTGTATAGACACAAAGGGAGCAACACAGGTCCTCTACCAATCCCAAGCCAACACCTCCGGGGTCCTCACCTCTATCATTTAATAAATGAGGCCGTTTGTTGCAGAATATGCAGAACTGGTACTAAGAGCTTTGAAGGATGCAGGAGTTATACTGAAAATAGAGAGCATACAAACAAAGATAGTTTCTGCAGTCCTGTTGCTGTTTTTTAAAAAAATAACAAAAAAACAAAGCAGACAAAAAATATCATGCAGGTTATTGATGCTTTTCAAAAAAATGCGCACGAAAGCAAATCATATTTTTTGTGAATCAATGGCCGCAAACCTGCAATATCATTAACGGGAAGAAGGCATTCTAGTTTGAAAAAAAATCATCTGCCAAACAAAAATTGTTGCACCGCTAAGAGAGATAAAAACAAACAAAACACATATTCATGTTGTTCCAGAAAATTAATGCCACTGCAACTCATCTTTTGACCGAGTAAAATCGAAAAAAAAAAGAGAGAATCTCTCTATTGGGCTGGCAAAATTGGGCACTAAAAAAAAAGAGTAATTCTCTTTTGGGCCTAATTTAATTAGCTAATTGGGCCATGCTTGCTCGAAGAAAAAAAAGGGAAAATAAAATTTGATTGTCCATCAAGTCATCAAGTTCTCCAAAAATTGAAATGAAGCCCGCAAGGTCAATTTTGAATTAAACATATCATTTAATTCACAAAAATCAAGAACTCCTAGATACAAGTATAAACTATCTAGTGAATTTTAAATCAAGATCAAGAACTCTTAGATACGAGTATAAACTATCTAGTGAATTTTAAATCAAATGAAGAACTCCTAGATACGAGTATAAACTATCTAGCAAATTTTAAATCAAGATCAAGAACTCTTAGATACGAGTATAAACTATCTAGCAAAATTTTTAATCAAATGAAGAACTCCTAGATACGAGTATAAACTATCTAGCAAAATTTTTAATCAAATGAAGGACTCCTAGATACGAGTATAAACTATCTAGCAAATTTTTAATCAAATGAAGGACTCCTAGATACGAGTATAAACTATCTGGTAAATTTTAATTCAGGATCAAGAACTCCTAGATACGAGTATAAACTATCTAATAAATTTTAAATCGAATTGAAGAGCTCCTAGTTACGAGTTAAAACTATCTAACAAAATTCTCAAAATATGAGACTCGTCCATCTTCAAGACGACTTGTTCATAGACTCGTCTCATTGGGGCATTTGTAATCAATTAAATTTTGTCACCAATCAAATGGCGCCACGTGGAAAATTAAATAATCAAAATATCCGAATCATATTATTTATTTATATTTTAGGAATTTTAATTCCTAAATTAAGTATTTAATATATGAAAATTCCGGCCAATGGAAATGCGACAAGTGTCGAGCTCACACAAATGATCCACACATTGTTGTAGAGAATCATGAAATACAAGGCACCAATAGAAACACGCCACATAAGCCCTAATAAGGCACCAATGAGATGATGCCACCTAAGCCCTAAAAACACTCTCATTTGCCTATAAATAGAGGCCTTGGCCAAGGGAAACGAAGACAATTTGAAGAGCTCAAGACTTGGAGGAAGTTTGCGTGAAGAGATTCTCCCTCAACCTTCAAGGCATTTGTGTGAAGAACCAAAGCGTTCTACATAAAAATCATCCGAGCTTGAAGTTCGATCCGGAATCAAGGTGCTACACCCTCCGATTGACGTTTCCAAGCTTCAAATCTTCAAGTTCGTTCTTGAAGATTCAAGGCGTTCTTCATCAAGATCGTCTAAATCCATCGTTTGATCCAAAATCGAGGTCTCGACGATCCGAATCAACGTTTTCAAGCTTCAAATCTTCAAAGTTGTTCTTGAAGATTCAAAGACGTTTTTCATCAAGACCGTCCCAAAACCATCGTTTGATCCGGAATCAAGGTGCCACACCCTCCGATCAACGTTTCCAATCTTCAAATCTTCGAGTCGTTCTTGAAGATTCAAGGCATTCTTTATCAAGATCGTCCAAATCCACCGTTTGATCCGGAGTCAAGGTCTCGACCATCCGAATCAACGTTATAAACTCCAAAATTGAATTCGTGAAGATCGAAGAGGCAAATTCGCCTTGAAGATCTTGAAGAACACGAAGAACAAAATCTTGAAGAGAAGAATCAAAAGATCAAATAGAGAATCGAACCACAAATTGTAATTTCAATCCAAAATATTTTCTTTGTACAATTTTCCGGTGTTTATTAATATAAATACTCGGAATTTATGTTACACATAGGGAAGCGAATATACAGATAGCATAGACTCATTCATAGGTCAACGAAAAAAAAAACAAATGCCAATATACTAAACAAATGAATAATTTCCCTAGGCAAAAACGAATAATTAAGTAGGCACAATAAATGATAGGGTTGTCTCCCTTTAGATTAATCATAAAGGAATCATATAGTTAAAGTATAAAAAAACATGCTATAACTAGACATCAACATGATTCAGAATCAGATAAGCGAAATCATATCAACAAAATATTATGAGTCTGTTGAGTAGCAAGAAGCATTCTATTAATAATATTGTAATAATAAAACATAATCTCAGCAGCCAACCCACTTCACAGCTACCATCGACCTTTGTATCTCAACCTGAAAAATATTTGAAAACGAGAGTGTGAGTACTAATGCACTCAGTGGGGTTTTATAAGAAAACTCTGAAATGGTTTAGAAATATCCAACATTAACTAGCAGCATATGAGAAGCAAAACGTAAAAGCCCCTCTCATATCTACAAAATATTTTCTTCATGTGGGCCATCCTGACTCAAACTTGATGTCTAGTGCACCCTGAGACATGCCTTAGGATAAGAGAGTGGTTACCTTAAATATCTTACCAAGTATGCGAGAGAGTTACCCAACAGTGACTCCCTAGTGATCAAAAGACCACTACCAGCTAGTGACCCAAAGGCCACCACCTGGTAGCCCGAAGGTTACAGACCATAGATGTTGTTGGGGTTTTTTCAAATTGAACCACCATATGATCTATTTGGATGCTCATTAATCCTATGTTCATGTGTATCATATTTTATGAATGCAATGTAACGAATTAATTGAGTTGAATTATCAAGCAAGTTGCAATTTTCGATTATACTAAAAGTAGAAACATAGAAATCGAAAATCAACTTACAAATCAAATGTCGGGTTGATGATAAGATTAAAGGTCGAATATCATCGTCGATGTATGTATAATCGGTGCCCTTTAATCTTGTTGTTCAACTTCTCGATCTTCTACTGTATTCCTGAACCGCGTTTAGATATAGGGGACTGTATACTACTAAACATGTGTGGATACTATGGGGATCAAGAGAGCACAAAGAGGGCTGATTTCTTTTTAACCTAATTTTAGATCCCCACCTCCCTAATAATTAGGGAGGTGGTCAAAAATTACTTATCCAAACCCTAATGGGTTTAGCCTCTTACTCTTATTCCATCTCGGGTCCACTAAGGTCATATTGGGCTACAATAGAGATCTAGAAGAATATTAAATTATCTTGCTAATTTATTTAATTTTCAATATCCACAACTTAGGATTTCCATAAGACAGATAAGGACGATTTCTCATCCCGGGATAGTACTAAGGTCCACCGCTCTGATTTTCTTTGTTGAAATTATGTTGATTCATGTAATTCACCTCCTCAATCGAGGTCTGCTCTCCTGCAGTCTGGGTGAATTCCTTCTTCTCTTCAGCTCTCACCTTCCTCAGCAAATAGAGCTAATTCTTCAAGTCCTCAACCTCGGCCTCTAGCGCCGTCTTGGCCTTGGTGTACTCACTGACTTCTGCTGCAGCTACCTTCCTTGTTGTGGATCTCTCAGATGGCCATTGATAGTTATTGGAGAGAACATCCTCCAATATTCTCATAGCATCTCTTGAAGTTATAGCTAACAGAGATCCTCCAGCAGAAACAGCCACTATAGTTTTTGTAGTTGTAATGAATTCTTTGTAAAGATGGCACACTTGTTATGCCTCAGTGAAACCATGTTGTGGACACCTCCTCAACAAGTCCTTGTATCTCTCCCATGCTTCATAAATTGACTCATTTGGGAGCTGTGCGAATTGGGTGATCTCGGCCTGCGGCTTGATAGTCTTTCCCAGAGGAAAGAACTTGTAGAGAAATTTCTGTCTGAGATCCTCCCAGCTGTCGATCGTGCTATGATCAATTGACATATACCAAGTCTTTGCCTTATATCTCAAGGAAAAAAAGAACACAAGCGCAGCTTGATAGCATCATGTGGCACTGCATTGATCTTGATAGTCCCACAGAGCTCCAGAAATTGTGATAGATGGCATTGAGATCTCCAGTTTAACTACTGCCGAACTGATTCTACTGCACCATATTAATCAGCCCTGTCTTCAGCTCGAAATTAGCGGCATTGATTTCAGGTCCCCTGACCACTCGAACAACTTCAGCAGGCTGCTATTTATTAACAAATAAATTGTACCGCAAGTGCACGGTGTTATTGTAATATCTAGGTGAGAAAAAGTATCATATCCCGCAGAGACTGTATTTACTCGTTCTTATTCATAGGTACATAATTAATATCTAGACACAGGATAAACAAATAAAAGGGAATAAATATAACAAGCAAAAATAAAGACACAAGACAACAAAATACAGAAATAAACAAATATACGAAAACACTAGGCCTTAGGGAACACGGATTGACTGCATAATTTAACAATATTTATTGATTCTCTCAACCCGACTAATTATCCGGTCTTTAATTTATCAATGGTGGGGGATCACTAGACTGTTATCAGGCTGTTGTTTTAAAGCATATACCATAACATAGATATAATGAGCATGCACTTCACTGCGGTCGGTTCTTCACACACGTCATTATTTCTAATCAAGTACTCGAAGATCTATTCAACCCTATCTGATACTTGTTCACTTGGTCAGTCCTTCCAAGCACACATAATCTAATTTCTATCTTTCTATCATCAATCCTTCTCTGGTTAGTGCTTCATATTAACGACTAGCATATATAAATGGTGATCAAGCATTTATACAAGATATAAAATAACTCATAGAAATCAAACCCCAGGAGATAGCAAGAATAAAAAGTAATCAATTCATGTATTAAAACTCATAGGTTCCAATCCCTAAAACCTAGCTACAGATTTAGCTAGATATAATAAAATAAATAAACAACATCAGAGTTTCAGTATTCATGACAGAAAAGAACAAGAAAATCGATGAACAGTATGTAATCCAGTAGCTTTGTCACTGTAACGCCCCAGTCCCTGAATAATAGTGACAAGGGACCGGTGCTTTACTAGGGGAAAGGGGGAAGGGGTTGTTGCATAAAGATAATTAAATGAAATAGCTTTGGAACAAGAATAGGTTATATTTCCCAGAAATTTGGGCAGCATAACCTTTGTAACTGTAATTGTAATACCCCGAAATATTTTAGAAGGTTTTATTCAACTTATGTTACCCTCTGGTAAGTTAGAAAATAAGTTGGGTCCTTAAATGACTCAAATAAAGGAAAATAGCAGCCAGGGAAATCTGTTAAAATTTATTTTGGTCGAAAATTGCTTTAAAAATATGTTCTGATATTTTTCTCGGGTTGATAGAAAACGTTTCAAGTATCGTGCCAAACTTTGAATTTTTCAATTTCGAGTTCAAATGAAGTCTGGGCACAACTTTAAATAAAAATGGCACATCCGTCATTATCCAATTTCTTTTTCGAAAGATTATCCTATTCGTAATTATCCTATTCTTTTTCCATCATTATCCTCTTTCTTTTATTCGTTATTATCCTATTTATTTTTCCTCTATAAATAGGAGGTTAAGGTTTCATTTTCATTCATTTTTCAAAATCGAAACGTCGAGCAGCTTCTAGAGAAGGCTCAGAAGAAGGAGACTTCTAGTTGAGACCAGAATCTGAATCTAGATCTAGCTGTTCCAGATCTGATTTCCAGGCTCAGAAGAAGGAGACTTCTAGTTGAGACCAGAATCTGAATCTAGATCTAGCTGTTCCAGATCTGATTTCCAGGTGGGTTATATTTTTCTCAAATTATGTTCAGCTATTAAGCTCAACTATTTATCAATTGTGAAGCATGAATATCTGTATCAAAATGATTTGTCTCACTGTTCGCGTTCGCCAGTATCCTACGAAAACATTGAGTGCTTAACTAGACTCGAGTTCGGATCCTTTAAGCTTTGGGACCGTATACACTATCCTTTATTAGACAGCTGGGCTGGAGGACGTGTATATAAGTTAAGACACTGTAGGAAGGGACAGTTGAGATAGAGCGTAAGTAAGGTTAAAAGAAGCTTTGTATACATGGAATGCTTTTGAGATTTGAAACCTTTCCATTGTTATACTTGTGTGGATACAATATTCATATTTATAAAATGTTTGTGAACTGTTTATCAAAATCTGCCCACTGGGTACGCTAGTACTCAGCCCAAATCTTTTCTAAAATATTTTCAGGTTGAGAGGCAGGCTGGAAGATGATCGAGCTGAGGCAAGGGCTATCTTTTTGTTATATACTTGCTCTTTTTGTGTTGTTCAGAAATCTTAGATACTCTAAATCAGTTAAGTGCTTGCAAATAATTTTACTTGAATTGTGCTCCGCGCTTTGTTCCGTTCACTCTGATACAGCTTGTCTTCAATTGCTTGAAGCATGTTATGATTTCAGCATATTCATATGATGTTCCTTTACAGTTATTTGGTGGGATAAGTTCCCTTTGATGATCGTTTATTGATTTAAGTTCCTTCTAAGACGCCTTAGAGCGTGGTTTAATTCAAGTTACAGAGGTTATGCTGCCCAAATGTTTGGGGCACTAACCTCATTCCTTCTGAACACTCTCGTGGGTGGTTCTATTTCAGAATACAAAGGTTATGTTGCCCAAATGTTTGGGGCACTAACTCTATTTCTATAATTATCCTTATGCAACAACCCCTTCCCCCTTTCCCCCAGTAGCGCACCGGTCCCTTGTCACTATTCTTCCGGGACCGGGGCGTTACAGATTGGTATCAGAGCAGGTTTGCAACTCTGTAGACCTGCAACATTATTCTTTGAATTCGAAATTATATCTATTCTCTTCCACTTTTTGTTCAGCAGCCCTCAGCACGTCATCTACGCCGCCCTCAACAAAAGGTATACAGGTATTTTAAAATTAACGCACATGAGAGTGCAGTTTGTTACGCTAAATATTTTTCCAGGTTTCACGGTCAGATATCGTGATTTATTTATGAAAGCTATTTTTAGGTTTCATGATAAAAAAAATCGTGATTCGTTCTATTCAGGTTTCATGACCAGAGATCATGATTCAAAAGCTATTTTCAGGTTTCATGATGAGAGATCATGATTCTATTACCAGGTTTCATGATAAGAGGTCATGATTCTTATATTATCAGGTTTCATGATGAGAGGTCATGATTCGTATATTTTAAGGTTTCACGATTTGATATCATGATTCGTTTATTGAAAAATATTTTTAGATTTCATTATCCGTTATCGTGAACAATTTTGAAAATATTTTATAAGTTTCATGATTATATTTCATGATTCATCATTTGGTTAAGAATTATTTCCAGGTTTCACGACAAGAGGTTGTGATTCATTTACAAGAGAGTTATCTCCAGGTTTCACTATAAAGTATTGTGATTCGAACTTATATTAAGGTTTCACGATGAGGGTTCGTGATTCGTCTAAAGTTATTCAAAGATGCCAAGGCATCTGGATTTTGGTTTTGACCAAATGATGGAAATAATTGAAAGAGGTTAGAATTACTTTAAGTGATGAGAATGAGTTGTGAATGGATTCTAGATTGATCATAGCAAAGAAACTAGACTATAGTAGCTTGAACTTTGGATTGAATGTTAAGTTATCATGTTGTTTTGAAAAATTTAGACTAACTAAGTGGTTTTTTTTTTTTTTAGGTAGATTGGATTTTAAGTTGATAATTGTTAAGATTCTTGTGGAACATATGTTGATTAAGTGTTTTTCCACGTTCAAGATTATGAGCCCACATGGATTGGTTCCACTGAAAGGTGTCGATTTATTATGATGTAAAATTTCAAGAGAATGTGTTATGTCATGTTTGGATTGAATCCTACATGAAAGAGGGTTCACGGCAAGGCCGTGGTTCGCCTATGATTTAATGGGATGTCTAGGACATCAGGATTCCGGTTCAACCAAGAATATGATAGAGGATTATAAGGAGAAGATTGACTCGAAAAGATGGGAATTTTACCCTGATTTACTCTATAGAGGTACGCAAATTTCGGGACGAAATTTTTATTAAGGAGGGTAGAATGTAATACCCCGAAATATTTTAGAAGGTTTTATTCAACTTATGTTACCCTCTGGTAAGTTAGAAAATAAGTTGGGTCCTTAAATGACTCAAATAAAGGAAAATAACAGCCAGGGAAATCTGTTAAAATTTATTTTGGTCGAAAATTGCTTTAAAAATATGTTCTGATATTTTTCTCGGGTTGATAGAAAACGTTTCAAGTATCGTGCCAAACTTTGAATTTTTCAATTTCGAGTTCAAATGAAGTCTGGGCACAACTTTAAATAAAAATGGCACATCCGTCATTATCCAATTTCTTTTTCGAAAGATTATCCTATTCGTAATTATCCTATTCTTTTTCCATCATTATCCTCTTTCTTTTATTCGTTATTATCCTATTTATTTTTCCTCTATAAATAGGAGGTTAAGGTTTCATTTTCATTCATTTTTCAAAATCGAAACGTCGAGCAGCTTCTAGAGAAGGCTCAGAAGAAGGAGACTTCTAGTTGAGACCAGAATCTGAATCTAGATCTAGCTGTTCCAGATCTGATTTCCAGGCTCAGAAGAAGGAGACTTCTAGTTGAGACCAGAATCTGAATCTAGATCTAGCTGTTCCAGATCTGATTTCCAGGTGGGTTATATTTTTCTCAAATTATGTTCAGCTATTAAGCTCAACTATTTATCAATTGTGAAGCATGAATATCTGTATCAAAATGATTTGTCTCACTGTTCGCGTTCGCCAGTATCCTACGAAAACATTGAGTGCTTAACTAGACTCGAGTTCGGATCCTTTAAGCTTTGGGACCGTATACACTATCCTTTATTAGACAGCTGGGCTGGAGGACGTGTATATAAGTTAAGACACTGTAGGAAGGGACAGTTGAGATAGAGCGTAAGTAAGGTTAAAAGAAGCTTTGTATACATGGAATGCTTTTGAGATTTGAAACCTTTCCATTGTTATACTTGTGTGGATACAATATTCATATTTATAAAATGTTTGTGAACTGTTTATCAAAATCTGCCCACTGGGTACGCTAGTACTCAGTCCAAATCTTTTCTAAAATATTTTCAGGTTGAGAGGCAGGCTGGAAGATGATCGAGCTGAGGCAAGGGCTATCTTTTTGTTATATACTTGCTCTTTTTGTGTTGTTCAGAAATCTTAGATACTCTAAATCAGTTAAGTGCTTGCAAATAATTTTACTTGAATTGTGCTCCGCGCTTTGTTCCGTTCACTCTGATACAGCTTGTCTTCAATTGCTTGAAGCATGTTATGATTTCAGCATATTCATATGATGTTCCTTTACAGTTATTTGGTGGGATAAGTTCCCTTTGATGATCGTTTATTGATTTAAGTTCCTTCTAAGACGCCTTAGAGCGTGGTTTAATTCAAGTTACAGAGGTTATGCTGCCCAAATGTTTGGGGCACTAACCTCATTCCTTCTGAACACTCTCGTGGGTGGTTCTATTTCAGAATACAAAGGTTATGTTGCCCAAATGTTTGGGGCACTAACTCTATTTCTATAATTATCCTTATGCAACAACCCCTTCCCCCTTTCCCCCAGTAGCGCACCGGTCCCTTGTCACTATTCTTCCGGGACCGGGGCGTTACAGATTGGTATCAGAGCAGGTTTGCAACTCTGTAGACCTGCAACATTATTCTTTGAATTCGAAATTATATCTATTCTCTTCCACTTTTTGTTCAGCAGCCCTCAGCACGTCATCTACGCCGCCCTCAACAAAAGGTATACAGGTATTTTAAAATTAACGCACATGAGAGTGCAGTTTGTTACGCTAAATATTTTTCCAGGTTTCACGGTCAGATATCGTGATTTATTTATGAAAGCTATTTTTAGGTTTCATGATAAAAAAAATCGTGATTCGTTCTATTCAGGTTTCATGACCAGAGATCATGATTCAAAAGCTATTTTCAGGTTTCATGATGAGAGATCATGATTCTATTACCAGGTTTCATGATAAGAGGTCATGATTCTTATATTATCAGGTTTCATGATGAGAGGTCATGATTCGTATATTTTAAGGTTTCACGATTTGATATCATGATTCGTTTATTGAAAAATATTTTTAGATTTCATTATCCGTTATCGTGAACAATTTTGAAAATATTTTATAAGTTTCATGATTATATTTCATGATTCATCATTTGGTTAAGAATTATTTCCAGGTTTCACGACAAGAGGTTGTGATTCATTTACAAGAGAGTTATCTCCAGGTTTCACTATAAAGTATTGTGATTCGAACTTATATTAAGGTTTCACGATGAGGGTTCGTGATTCGTCTAAAGTTATTCAAAGATGCCAAGGCATCTGGATTTTGGTTTTGACCAAATGATGGAAATAATTGAAAGAGGTTAGAATTACTTTAAGTGATGAGAATGAGTTGTGAATGGATTCTAGATTGATCATAGCAAAGAAACTAGACTATAGTAGCTTGAACTTTGGATTGAATGTTAAGTTATCATGTTGTTTTGAAAAATTTAGACTAACTAAGTGGTTTTTTTTTTTTTTTAGGTAGATTGGATTTTAAGTTGATAATTGTTAAGATTCTTGTGGAACATATGTTGATTAAGTGTTTTTCCACGTTCAAGATTATGAGCCCACATGGATTGGTTCCACTGAAAGGTGTCGATTTATTATGATGTAAAATTTCAAGAGAATGTGTTATGTCATGTTTGGATTGAATCCTACATGAAAGAGGGTTCACGGCAAGGCCGTGGTTCGCCTATGATTTAATGGGATGTCTAGGACATCAGGATTCCGGTTCAACCAAGAATATGATAGAGGATTATAAGGAGAAGATTGACTCGAAAAGATGGGAATTTTACCCTGATTTACTCTATAGAGGTACGCAAATTTCGGGACGAAATTTTTATTAAGGAGGGTAGAATGTAATACCCCGAAATATTTTAGAAGGTTTTATTCAACTTATGTTACCCTCTGGTAAGTTAGAAAATAAGTTGGGTCCTTAAATGACTCAAATAAAGGAAAATAGCAGCCAGGGAAATCTGTTAAAATTTATTTTGGTCGAAAATTGCTTTAAAAATATGTTCTGATATTTTTCTCGGGTTGATAGAAAACGTTTCAAGTATCGTGCCAAACTTTGAATTTTTCAATTTCGAGTTCAAATGAAGTCTGGGCACAACTTTAAATAAAAATGGCACATCCGTCATTATCCAATTTCTTTTTCGAAAGATTATCCTATTCGTAATTATCCTATTCTTTTTCCATCATTATCCTCTTTCTTTTATTCGTTATTATCCTATTTATTTTTCCTCTATAAATAGGAGGTTAAGGTTTCATTTTCATTCATTTTTCAAAATCGAAACGTCGAGCAGCTTCTAGAGAAGGCTCAGAAGAAGGAGACTTCTAGTTGAGACCAGAATCTGAATCTAGATCTAGCTGTTCCAGATCTGATTTCCAGGCTCAGAAGAAGGAGACTTCTAGTTGAGACCAGAATCTGAATCTAGATCTAGCTGTTCCAGATCTGATTTCCAGGTGGGTTATATTTTTCTCAAATTATGTTCAGCTATTAAGCTCAACTATTTATCAATTGTGAAGCATGAATATCTGTATCAAAATGATTTGTCTCACTGTTCGCGTTCGCCAGTATCCTACGAAAACATTGAGTGCTTAACTAGACTCGAGTTCGGATCCTTTAAGCTTTGGGACCGTATACACTATCCTTTATTAGACAGCTGGGCTGGAGGACGTGTATATAAGTTAAGACACTGTAGGAAGGGACAGTTGAGATAGAGCGTAAGTAAGGTTAAAAGAAGCTTTGTATACATGGAATGCTTTTGAGATTTGAAACCTTTCCATTGTTATACTTGTGTGGATACAATATTCATATTTATAAAATGTTTGTGAACTGTTTATCAAAATCTGCCCACTGGGTACGCTAGTACTCAGCCCAAATCTTTTCTAAAATATTTTCAGGTTGAGAGGCAGGCTGGAAGATGATCGAGCTGAGGCAAGGGCTATCTTTTTGTTATATACTTGCTCTTTTTGTGTTGTTCAGAAATCTTAGATACTCTAAATCAGTTAAGTGCTTGCAAATAATTTTACTTGAATTGTGCTCCGCGCTTTGTTCCGTTCACTCTGATACAGCTTGTCTTCAATTGCTTGAAGCATGTTATGATTTCAGCATATTCATATGATGTTCCTTTACAGTTATTTGGTGGGATAAGTTCCCTTTGATGATCGTTTATTGATTTAAGTTCCTTCTAAGACGCCTTAGAGCGTGGTTTAATTCAAGTTACAGAGGTTATGCTGCCCAAATGTTTGGGGCACTAACCTCATTCCTTCTGAACACTCTCGTGGGTGGTTCTATTTCAGAATACAAAGGTTATGTTGCCCAAATGTTTGGGGCACTAACTCTATTTCTATAATTATCCTTATGCAACAACCCCTTCCCCCTTTCCCCCAGTAGCGCACCGGTCCCTTGTCACTATTCTTCCGGGACCGGGGCGTTACAGTAATAGAACCACACTCTAAGGCATTTAGAAAGAACCTGAATAAAATACCAATCATCAAATGGAACTTATCCCGCCAACAATTATAAAGCAACATTATAGATTTATAGCAAAATGCTGAATTTGTAACATGCTTCAAACAATTGAAGACAAGCTATATCCGAGTGAACGTAACAAGCGCGGAGCATAACTCAAGTAAATTGTTTCAAGTGCTTAATTGATTTAGAGTATCTAAGATTTCTAAACAACACAAAAAGAGCAAGCATATAACAACAAGTAAGCCCTCGCCTCAGCTCCGTCATCTTCCAGCCTGCCTCTCAACCTGAAAATATTTAGAAAAGATTTGGGCTGAATACTAGCATACCCAGTGGGCAATTTTGATAAACAGTTCACAATCATTTTATAAATATGAATATCGTATCTACACAAGTATAACAATGTAAAGGTTTCAAATCTCAAAAACATTCCATGTATACAAAGCTTCTTTTAACCTTACTTGCACGCTCTATCTCAACTGTCCCTTCCTACAGTGTCTTAACTTATATATACGTCCTCCAGCCCAGCTGTCTAATAAAGGATAGTGTATACGGTCCCAAAGCTTTAAAGGATCTGAACTCGAGTCTAGTTAAGCACTCAATGTTTTCGTAGGATACTAGCAAACGCGAACAGTGAGCTAAATCATTTTGATACAGATATTCATGCTTTATAGTTATAAACAGTTGAGCTTATTAGCTGAACATAATTTGAGAAAAATATAACCCACCTGGATGACGAGCACATGGCGGCACAATAACTTCAAAAATGTTTTCATTAATCCTAGCAGGCTCTGCAGGTCCTACAAGGGTCGATCTTCGACTTAGAATAATCGCTATATTTTCAGGAATTAATCTACTGAAATCTGAGCTATTATTTAATTCTATTCTCTTCAGAAATAGATTGCGCGACTCTAGAGACCTCGTATACATTTACTGTAAAAGAGAATAATTTCTAAAATATTGTTTTTGATTTATTGGAATCAAAAGATTTGGCAGAGGTCACTTTTCATAATTTGCCATTTTAATCGATTTTTATCAGATTTGTACCACGACACTTTTTAACCATTCAAAAATTACGAAAATATTCAAGGGCCATCCTATATATGCCAAGACTATATTTTGAGAGTTTTAGAATTTTTCAATAACACATGCTCCCGGTACAAAAATAACTGTATAAATTAAATAATCGAGATTTTTCAAAACTCGTCCAAAAATTACAAAATTTGACGGACATATAGGAAATATTATTTCGAGCAACTTCCGAGAAGAAATGTTTTCATTTTAACCAACCGAAATGGGTGAAACGGGGCAAAAAGTGACTGATCGGTGCTTTTATTAAATATCAGTTTTCCGGCGATTTCGCCGGTTACCGGCCACCGGACGACGACGATATCAAAAGACGAAATGTAGAGCACATAAAGATATATGACATACTAAAATTTAGGCTAAAAAGGACGAGAAATGGACCGATACGATGACGACAAAAACGGGTGACCAGGAGGTGGTTTCTCGGCTGTGGCAGCGGTTATGGCTGCTCACCGGCGCTCCGGTGATGGCAAGGCGGCGGCAGCTCCGGCAAGGGGGGCGGCAGGGAGGCCAGCTCCTCACTCTCTCTCTTTCTTGGATCTCTCTCTTTCGCTCTCTACTCTATCTCTCACTCAACTCTCTTCCCTCTCTATCTCTTTCTTTTTCTTTCTTTCTTTCTTCTTTTCTTTTTGTTTTCTTACGGCAATTGCCGACTCACGGGGGGAGGGGGGGTTGTTAAAAGTTGGGAGAATGGGTGATAAGGATCAACGGTGGGGGGGGGGGATTATAGATATTTTGGGATAAAATATTTAGATATAAAATATTAATAAAATACTTTTTGGACTCGATTAAAAATTACTTTATTTCACCGGGAGTTCTATTGATCTCGCATTATAAATCTAAAAATACCGGGAGGTTCATTGGGTTATTTCCTATTAAATCAATTCAAAATAATATGCCGAAAATATCATTTGATAATAAAACGAGAAAAGATTCCTTTTTAAATTGAATACAAAATTACTATTTATTTTACCAAAAATATTGTCAAGAATTCGTTTGACCTCTAATTAAAATTTTAAAAGTACCATTGAAATTCTCAAGTCGTTCTATTTCCACGAAAATCATTATTGACCACACGTCAAAAATATTTCAACTATGATTTTTTTTTCAATCTTAAATAATACCTAAAATTGCGTCTTTTATCTATTTTACTTTATTTTAGCTCCAATAATTTTTTTTATAGCCTTCTAAATAAATTCATAAAACTTTTAAGTATAATCCAAAAATACGGGGTGTTACAGTCACAGCCCGTTTTTAAATTTAAATGTTTCAAGATTTATTTCTGAAATTTATTTATTTATTTCAACCTACGAAATTTATGTTATTTTAATTATTTGAGTTCTAAATTTGCGTATATCAGGCTCCTTGATACAAACTTAGATCTATTATTTGGATTTAATTTACTTAAAAAAAATTTGTTTAACTTTAAAATATGACATACAAATATACACATGCATCAAAAAAAAAAAAATTACATCATTATATATATATATATATATAATATTTGGATATGTTTTAAATTTGTCTCCACACGTGTCATTGGCAGATAAATTTGAGGTATTATGTGTAAAAATTATGGATTAAGAGGTGAAGACTCTTATTTTAACTTTAGCAATATTTTAGAAGATGCATTTATAGTGATAAACTAGATTTTCTTCTTTCTATATCATTCCATAATAAAAGAAATTATCAGCTATCTCTATCTGTCACTATTCATATTCAATATATATATATATATATATATATATATATATATATATATATATCAGAGTTCAAATGAGAACTAAAGTCTTGTGTAGGAACTAGGAACTAATACAAACCATCGGATCAGTTATTTTGAATGGTCTAGATTCATCTTAAAAAATGGGGTCAAATTTACAATTATTTAAAATTTATTTTAAAACAAGGGTATAGTAGTAATTCCTAATTTCTAAAGAATTTTCTTCTCATCTCTCCGTCTATGTCTCTCATTTCACTCTCTCATCTCGTTTTCTTCTCTCTCACACATACCCATCATCTGTTCTTCACTGTCGGCAACAGATGACTTGGTGTTGGTGATTCAGACCCGCGGTCAACCGACTCTCCACCACCGCACCACTCTTCTCCCATCGTCGAATCTCCACCACCACACCAACCAAGCACCAGGGTCGGCAGCGATGTTTAGGCAATTGAAAGATGCCGTTATCGTAAGTCTGTCTCTCTTCCATTTTTTTTAATATTGATTGTTCATTGATGGGTCTAAAGACTAGATTCTTTGCTTGTGAAAATTGAATGATAACAAATCAGGGTTTACAAAAATTATATGCTTAATTGCTTGTTCAATTGACTGCTTACAAAAAAAATTGGCCAAATCGACCGAATTGACCAATCATCGTTGCTCGGTGGCTGTCCACCGTCGGCCGGTTTGGCCATTGTTGGTCGGTGGTGTTGGTGCAACCGTTTTCCATTGATTCGGTACCGATCCGACCCATTGCTCATGCCTAAATTTGGCTTACTTATTGTGTTTTGCTATGGAAAATCATGGTATTATTTACAACATTTATTATTTCTGGTTGTTTTTGTATAAGTTTATTAATAAATGTATTATTTTGTTGTGGGTATGTAATTTTTTAATATCATCGAAGTGGTTTGGGACTTCTTAAAATTGTCTTAAAAACAAGGGTTTTTTTTTATCTTTGAATATGTGCTCGGATCTTATGGGTTGCATTTTTTGATAGTGTTTTCATGTTTGAGTGTTTGTTGGATGTTGTCGAACAGATGGTTTACGATAGCAAATTTTTTATATCGTGATAGTGAGACACAGAGTCATTGTTTGAATTTTGAGTTCACTGCTAGATATTCGAATGGGGTGTTTGTCTAGACATTTTAAGAAAGTGAAAAATTTTGAGTGTGAGTTAGCATATTTTAATGTCCATGTTAGCATAATTATTTTGGGTTGTTAGAATTTTGTATTCATTGGTAGACTAGTGTTAAATTATGAAGGATGTCAGTAAATTTACTCCGCAATTGTTAACATTACTCCAAATCTATTAGAAGATATAATATTAGCATAACAACCAAACAATGATAGCAGTTTTTGTAGTCTTTTTTGTTGCATAGTGTTCTGGAGTGTAATAATGTTGATAGCAAATTATGACATAATTGTTAGCATAACTTATAAAGAGTGGTAGCAAAATATTTGTGTTTTAGCTATTTGTGTTATATATGTCGTGTTGGATTTAGACGCACACTACTTTGAATTATTTGGTTGGATTTAGATGCACACTACTTTGAATTATTGATTCTATTTTAGATGTGTGTGTCCTCTGCTTGTGTGTAGGCATTGTTAGGATTCTTGATTTTTTTTTCACAAGTTCCAAATCAACCATATATTCTCAACATCTTATTTTATCTTGTTTATTATAGAAGATACATATATTCTTTACTTGATTGTTATATTATTTTAGGTTTTTAGGAAAAATCTGGTGAAAATTATATAAATGACTCTTAGCAAAGTATGCTTCTGTTCATAGCAAATTATGTATCTATTTATAGCAAATTATTGGTTGATGTATGTCTTTGTTCTTCGCAAGTTATGTAAATGGCCATTGTTTATTAATGGTTGATATTTTGTTAACATATATTGTAGAGTATACTATCATATATATATGCAGACATGTTAGTAATATTATATGATTATGATAGTGGATAATATTATTTTTTTAATGGCAGGAAACGTTGATTCAGTCGTGGGATCGTTTACAACTTATATATCAGAATGTAATGCATTTTTAAAGTCATTTGTTAGCTCGAAGTTTAAAATTCTGGAAGAGACAATTATTTTTAGTAGGGATTATGCTGAAGCAAGTGATTTCGATATTCGTCTTGGGTCGGATAAAAAAGTTATGATGGTGTTATTATTTGGAAGTATTTATACCGTAATTGTGAAGGGAAAAAAATTTCGCTTTCAGATGACGTAAACAATGATAATAAAAAGAAAAGGAGACGTAGAGTTTCAAGAAGAATGGATTGTATGACTCGTTTTGTTCTTAAATGGATTTTTTTAAAGAATTGTTGGTTGCATGGGAAAATAATGTACTAGGTGAATTTTTCAGCATGAATCTATGAACATGAGTACAAAACATTCAAATTCTGTATTTTTTTCCTTATTACTAAAAATATAACCGAATATTAGTAAATATTGGTATGTATATTAGTTATTTTTATGGGGTCAGTCTATATTTATACAATATGATATCATACTTGACTAACGGAAGAACAATTTTCTATAAATAGAGGAATAATTAGCTACAAATAGAGGAATGGTTTGATACAAACAGAGAAATTTTTTCTATCGAAAGATGAATAATTTGCTATAAACAAATGAATAACTTGCTATAAACAGAGTAATAATTTGCTACAAGCATATCAATATATTTCTATCAAAACATGAATAATTTGCTATAACCAACGGAATAACTTACTATAAAATGAATAATAATTTGCAAACAATTAGTAAATTTAAGTTTCATTTTTTTTTACTTAAACATGAGCATTGCATACAACTGTGAGCAATAAATGGTCCAACCAATATGAACCTTTGAAGTATAAGTCGAACAATAAACGGATCGCAAATGATAACCAAAGGAATATTTTGTGTAGTCAGTCTATATTTATACAATATGAGTACCATACTTGATAAAATTTCACAGTTTTTAGGACATTTAGCAAAATCAATTTGTTTGCAAAAGATGAAGTATTTTATATAAATAAAGGAAATAATTTGCTATAAATCGAATAATAATTTATTAACAATTACTGATGGGATTCCACCAATCTTTTTTTTTTATTTCTCTGCTACGAATTAGCAAACTTAAGTATCGATTTTTTTTTAAAATTCATCTGCTACGAATTAGCAAAATTAAGTGTCGCTTTCTTTACTTAAAAATGACCATTGCAGACCACTTTCAGCAATAAATGACACAACCATTATGAACCTATCTGTAAACAGAGAAATACTTTGTGATAAAGAGATGATTAATTTGTTATAAAATGAATAATGGAATATTGCACTACGTAGCACCATAGGACTTGTTCGATTTTTCAAGTTCGTATATTCATCCCTTGTACGCTTCTCACCCGTCTTCAATGTTTTTTTTCCATGTAGTGAATCTCCTTGTTCAGAATCAGCAATATTCACATCATTGCGTCTCTTTGTCTTAAACTCGTGTGCATAATCCTCTCTATCTGAATCACAAGAACAATTTGATGAACACATAGGAAGACTTGGCTATTAACAGAGTAATAATTTGCTACGAATAGGGAAATAAGAAAAACATGCATAATTTATTATAACCAACTGCATAATTTGCTATCAACATAGGAATAATTGGCTATCAACAAAGGAATAATTTGTAAAAAATAGAGAAATATGAAAAACATGAATAATTTATTATAACCAACAACACAATTTGCTATACACATATGAATAATTGGCTATTAACAGAGGAATAATTTGATAAAAATAGAAAAATATAAAAAACATGTATAATTTATTATAACCAACTGCACAATTTGCGATCATCAAAGGAATAATTTGCTAACAATAGATAACTGTGAAAAATATGCATAATGTATTTTAATCAACTGCACAATTTGCTAAACACAAAGGAATAATTGGCTATCAACAGATGAATAATTTGTTAAAAATAGATAAATATGAAAAAATGCATAATTCATTATAACCAACTGCACAATTTGCTAAGCACATATGAATAATTAGCTATGAACAGAGGAATAATTTGCTAAAACTTAAGAAATATGAAAAACATGCATATTCTGTTATAACCAACTGAACAGTTTGCTAAATATAGAGGAATAGTTAGCTATCAATAGAGGAATAATTTGCTATGAAACGAATGATTAGTTAGACTAAATCAAATTTGCACAAAATTACGTAATAATTAAATCTGTAACCATTCTGGACATTTTCTCGTCTTCTCTTCCTATCATGTCCTTCTAGATGCTTCACTTTTGCATCTATATTAGTGTATACAAAATATATATAAAAAAATTATCAACATTCTATTGAAAAATTAATTGTGAATAAACATCTAAATGTGAAATATGTCATTGATTATAATATCAAGTAAATATCTTTTGTTCCACTCCCTGATATGCAATTTTTAGTACGATTATCCTTCCATCACCACCTAAATAACATTAATCCATGTAAATGTATATTTTATTAAAATACAATTATGTGCTATAAACAGAGAAATAACTTGCTATTAACATAGACCAATTTTGTATTACCAAATGAATTATTTGCTGTAAATAGAAGAATAATTTGTTATCAAGAGATACCAATGTGCTATAATCAAAGGAATTATTTGCTAACGACATAGAAATAAGTTGCAATCCTACGTATAGTAATCATACCTCTAAAAAATTAAATGTGTAATATTAAATATTGAGCGATCATTTTACCTGCACAAAAATAGCTTAATTTTTAACATGATAGTGTATTGGAATCACCATCAGATACCAGTTTTGCTACGACCAAAATAATAATCTGCTACAAACAGAAGGATAATTTGCTACCAACATATACCCAATGTGCTATAATCCAATGAATTATTGGCTATAAACACATGAAAAATTTGCTACCAATAGATACAAATTTGCTATGATCAAGGGAATAACTTGCTACAAACAGAAATTATTTGCTACCAAACAGATGCCAATTTGCTATAATCTAAGGAACAAGTTGCTATGAATATAAAAATACTATATTACCAACAGATATTATGAATCACAAAAAAACCAAAAGCTATAAACATATGAAATAATTTGTTACCAACATATACCAATTTGCTATAATCAATGGGATAATTTGCTATAAATACAAAAATAATTTGTTACCAACAGAAGTTATGCCAAAATGATTAACTTGCTATAAATCGAGAAATAATTTCTATCAAAAGAGCAATAATTTGCTATAAACAGAGGAATCACACAATAACGCCAATCACGTTGTTCGATTAACTAAATAGCATACGAAAAAATGGGGGGAAAATTGGGAAAATACCTTGAGGTTTTCATGAGACCCATTTGCCCATCATCCTCCAATACAGATTGGGCTTCTCTCAAGAAACCACGTCGAATGAGCTTCCGTAACCAACGCGTCGTCATACATAGTCCACGGCGGAATCTAAATTCATAGGTGGCAAATTTAAAACATACAATTACATGTGTTCTTACAGTTTAATTTTTTTGCAAATCTCAATTCCCAAAATCAGTGGAACCCTAGGTTCGTTATTCAACAATACATCAACTTGAAATCAAATGGAAGGTTGATATATGTCAAAATCATAAACACATATAGCCAAGTATCAACCCACGTACCTTTTACACGGGTTTTTTTACTGCCGCTGGCCATTGGAATAAGTATTGAACTCGAATCGAGAAACTCCCGAAGACAACACTTTCCAGAGCGATACTCCCGTGAAGACAAAAAAGAAGACGCCGCCGGTTAGATGGGTTGTCGCTCGTTGTGGGGGCATTTGTCTGCCTTGGAGGCTCACGCCAAAATATTTGATGAGATCTGCGTTTTTTTTTACGGGACGTATGATAGATGGGAATATATGTTGTTACGGTTTTAACCCTATCAAATCTAAATTAATAATAGCCTAAAAAAATATTGCATTTAGGTCCCTAGATATCCATCTAATCCTCACCATTAAAAATTGATAGATGAGTGGTTATAATTTGTTATTAGTTCCTACACTAGGGGGTGGTATCCATTTTAACCCACCCCTATATATATATATATATAATATTTTATTATTTAAGGTAAACATTCTTTTAATTAATGAACTATTATACTTAGGTATATGATTCTATCATGTATTTATTTAATTATTTTCATGATTTTTCGTTCAAGAATTTATAGTTTATGAGAAATTATTACTTCATTTCGGATATTAAAAATCCACGCAAAATAATATCATAGATTGAATTCTTTAGCTTAACCGTATATAGATACAAGGATTTATGTTTTAAAGAGTGTTCTTTTGTTTTTATTTTTTTTAATGGATGGTAATGATTAGATGTTAAAATCTCAAATGAAGAATGAAATGTGTGTGTGTGTGTGTGTGTATAGCTTGGTTAAATTTGAAGTCAATCAATTAGGTTTTAAACTTTGTAAGCAATATATATATAAATATATATATATATATATATATGATAATGGCAATAATAAATTATGTTTTGTTATTAATTAAGAATATCAATAGTACATAGTGATCTATAAGTTAATTTCATATGAGTATATATATATTTAATGATGGACTCGAATAAAGTAATTGAAAATGTGGCTAAATAAAAGAATAAAGATATTTATACCTTAGTTGATTATAATAAAATATATGGTATTAATATATAATGCTTTCATTAATTTATCTCATAATGTATTGTTGTCATATTTATAAAATTTAACTTGAATTCTTGAAGATTTTCTTTAAAAATGTTATTTTATATTATTTTATTTTTATTATTATTTGGTCAATTATGTTTCAATACTAATATTTATAACTTTAGTATAAATCAACTTATTTCTTAAAATTTAAGCTTCACTCATAGAATATATTTCCTTTATTTAATATTTAGGTGCGGCGCAACTAGGACATTAACTTTCTGTTATTTGCTCGAGTCGATCTTCAAGTTCAAATATAAGGTGTGAGATTCTCATTTATTATGCCATTGATTTCAGTTTGTCCTTGTTGATGTGATATGTTTGACGTGTATGATTTCATATTCATTTGTGAGTGTTACTGGACCATCTATTCAGTTGTCCTTCATATTTAACCTCAATATTATGCATAATCATTTCACCAGGGACCGTGACTAGGCCCGGGGTCTTAATTGATCCTTGGAAGCATAATGCGATTCATATTCATATATCAGTGAATAATACACATGTATCTCATTTTATATCAACCTGGACAAAGTATTTCGCATAATCATCCCACACTGAGTATATTCATGTATGCTCATCCCAAAAACTTACAACTTCAGGTAAATGAACTTGGAGTTGCAGTGGAGGTTGAATGACAGGATAAACTTTTACTATATATATGTATACATAGTTTCCATTTTATTTTATATTTCAAGCTGGAAGGCTAAAGTAGTTTTTGCTAGTAACCCTATTAGGGTTTGCACTTTGTGTTTTTGAATGTATATGAGATTGTAAATATTTCAGCTGTGTTATTCCTTTTAAGTTATTAACCGTACTTCAGATTTTACATTTTTGATTCTATTGGTTACCTCATTTGTTCTTTCTTTAGATTATGTCAAAGTAGATTTACTTTTTTTTTTAGAAAAAAAAATAAGAGAAAAGATTTATAGTCGGATTTTTCCGCATTATAAATCATTTAACTTCATTTATAGTGGTCTATTTAGATTACGGTATTACAGTAGTGGTATCAGAGCGGGTCTACTTCCTGTAGACTCCGTAAATTATTTTTTTATTTAAAGGTCTTATAAGTCATTCGACTACCACGCGTTCCGAATTCAATGTACAATAGTTTTCAATTATTTTAAATCGGATGAGCATCTAAATATTTTAATTCCAAAGTTCATGTGACTTTACTGCAATTATTGATATACTTATAAAGATATTGTTGCAGTTATTTATCTTTAGAATTTTTACAAGTTCAATTTATTAAATTATGAGTATTGCAAATATTTTTGAACTTAGTCCCAGAAGTTACGAATAATTTAGAAATAACTTAGTCAAATTTAGAAAGCCTTCTGACTATATTTCATATATTACTATGAAAACATGGTACGTCCTCGTACTCGATCAGATAATGTTGAGAATGCTAACGCAATTCAAGCTCCAACTGGAAACCAACCACAGAATATGACACAACCTCAGCCTACAGGTAGAGAGGCTTTCATGAATGAGTTTTAAGTGCTATGCAAAGGTTTGTCCATCAGCTAGCTCAAGCTCACTTCACAACACAAACCAACACTACAACACCTAATGTCACACAACCAACTAATGTACAGCCTAACATAGGATAACCTAATAATGTGTTGATTCAGGTCCCAACAAATAAAGTTTTTGAACAGTTTCATCGTTATGATCCACCACAATTTAACGGTCGGGATGGATCGATGGTGGCAAAAGAGTGGTTAATTGAGTTGGACTGAATTTTCACCCACATTGATGGTACGGATGAGCAAAAAATCGCATGTACGGTGTTTGAACTCAAAGATGATGCTAAACATTGGTGGAATCATTTCTATCAGATATTGAGTCAAACAGAACATCAGATGTTGTCATGGGACATATTCAGAGAAGTTGTGTTGGACAAGTATTTCACTAGTTCTTTCCGTCAGAAGAAAGAGTCAGAATTCTTTGAGCTCAAATAGGGGAATATGACAATCGAAGAATATGAATGAAAATTCAAAAAGTTGGCTAGGTATGCGCCCCACTTGATTGACACAGAAGTAAAGATGATTGCAAGGTTTAGAAGAGGTTTGAGGGCATATATCAAGAGAATTATCGCAGCCCAAGTTATCAATGAGTTTGGTTAGTTGGTTAAATGAGCAGAAGTAGCCACAACTCTTGGGACAAACAATTTGATACCAAAACAAATAGACAATTCTAGTAAGAGGAGATGGGATAATCGTACTGGAGGTAATATGAATTTTCAGAATAAGAAGAGAAATTTCAATGAGGGAATCAACACTAGATTCAATACCGGAAATAACACTGGAATATCAAGTAGAACTAGCACTAGGACATCATCTAAGCCTCAATGTTCAAATTGCGGTAAAAATCATAATGGACCTTGCATGTTAGGTTTGGGATGTTTCTACTGTCATGAGAAAGGACACTCCATTAGTCTTCTTGGCCAGGTAGTTGATGTTTTTAAAGTTGAGATGATTCAGTCGACAGTACCACAACCAGCTTATCTCGATTGTTCCTTTTGAGAGAAAACAAGCTTCTGAGTATCCTGTGGTCCAGTCGACTTTTCTTATGCCATTTGAAGTATTGCTCTAGTTGACTTTTCTTTTATATCACATGTATTTGTATTGAAATCGATTAAACATATGTTGTCACATAGTTAACTGATGCTTAAGAGTTTGTGCTTCAATCCTTTGACATGTGAAATTCTGTTGACTATCACCTTGCCTTTCACCATGAATCCTTCCCCAACGGTTTGGCTTTTGGAGTTGTCTCCAAATGTGACTAGTGGACCTTTGACTTTTTTGTATCCTTCTAGATCTTCTTTTTCTTCAGTCATGTACTTTGAACATCCACTATCTAGGTACCACATGTCTTTGGTCTTTCTTCCGGATAAGATGTGCTTTTTCTACAAAAATAATGATTAGTATTTAGGTACCCGTTTGTCATCAGGTCCTTGTTGATTGAGTAAGCTTATAGGAATCCAGATCTTCCAGACTTTGGGTTTCTCATTGTTTAGAGACCCAATTGATTTTGATCGACTGATGATTTTTACAGTTTCTCTTGTTCCTCTTCTCTTTGATGATTCAGTCGAATGATATCTGTAACATCCTAGAATTTCAGAGAGTTTTTTAAATTTATTTAGAAGGCTAAAGAAAATAATTGGAGCTAAAATAAAGTAAAACAGATGTAAGTCGCGACCTTTTTGTGTCTTTTATGTGAAAATTGATGATGAGAGTTTGCATTTACCTGCGGAAGATAGTCAATATTGGTCTTTTCTGGAATGTAACGACCTAAAGGAAGTCGTTGGTGCTTTTAAAATTTTATTCTAACCTCTATAAGAGTCCCGTAATTGAAAATTGTAAAGGGAAAAACTTGTGAATAGTAATTTATACGTGCGTTCGTGATTCAAAAAAATTATGAAATCTTCCTCATTGATTTGAGACTTGTTCTATCAAGCCTATCTTATAAGAAATTACCTTAGCAATCCGTGCGCATTCATGGATTGTCGATCTGAGGTCAATCGAACGCTTGGGAGCAAAATCTATCAATCAAAAAGAATAGTAAAAGTAATTTTTGAAAGGGAATCTTTTTCCGTTTTTCTTCAGACGACTTCTTCGTCATCCCGAGTCAGGTTGGTTCAATAGTACTCGAGCCAATGAGTCTCCTGATATTTTTAGATTTTGTGCCTGAGGACGTTTGGACCTCGACATCAAATAAAGCAACTTTAATTGAATCTGGAAAAAGCTTTATCAGTATTTTATTTCCGAAAAAGTTATACCCGCCCCGCCTCAGCTTTTCCTATAAATAAGGGAGGGGGGATTCATTATTCTTTGCTCATTTCTCTCTCTTCTCTCTCTTTCTCTCTCGTTCATGTTGACGAATGAGAGAAACTCGGGCCTGTACCGAGTAAATCGCGTATGCGGGCCCAAGTTAAGTTTTGTTGGGGGGTGCTGTTGTGGGAGCAGCTGTCGAGCACCGGAAGGCTATCGGAGAGCCGCCGCCACTACTGTGGATGGCCGGAAATCACCGTCGTCGTGTCGCCGTCGCGCTGCCGCTTCGGATGTCTCATTTCGGTCCATTTCTCATCCTTTATAGTTGAAATTTTAATATATTGTGTATTTTAAATGACACTTCATTTCGTATGTTGAGTGCGTCATCGTCCGATGGCCGAAAACCGGTGAAAACACCGGAAAATGTGAAAAATAAAAGGGTGCCGATCAGTTTTGATTTTTGCCCGTTTTCACCCATTTCAGGTCGTCAAATCAAAAAAGTTGCTCGAAATATTATTTTCTATAGGACTGTCAAGTTTCGCAATTTTCTGATAAGTTTGATTAAAGTCGATTATTTTAATCAGGCGGTTATTTTTATAACTAGAGCATGTGATTTCGGAAAATTACAAAAATTGTATAGTTTAATAAAGATATATGTGGAGTCGAATAAACTCTTTTTCAAACTGAATTTAAGTGCGGAATAACTAAGGCCCTGACTCGTTTTAAGCTTAGGTTGTTTAAGCGATATTTTTAGTCGAGATATTCTATTCAGTTGAGATATTCAGCTTGTTTGCAGTGTGAAGTCGCGTGTAGCTTAAAGATAAATAAAGCAAAGAAGATTACATCACATGGTGATTTTATAGAGGTTTGAAGCCTTAAAACTTCTACATCCTCTCTTCCTTCTAACTTGAAGGGCAGTTCACTATATAACTTGATATTATCCTTACAAATTATACAATGAAATGAAGAGCTGAACCTAGTAACAATGAGCTTCTTTACACTGTTACCTCAGCTAGTTCGACGACTCACAGTTACAGTATCCGGCAGGTAGCTATTACGACAGCAGTTTCTTTAGCGGCGGCTCACACTTAGACAGAGTGTTAGGTACTATTAGCGTCTTTGTAAGGTTTTAGATCTCTTTCGATCTTCAAGAGGTCTTAAACTTTGTTGTCAATTGATTGTGCTTCTTGAACTAAGCAAGTGTTGACAAAGTGATGATCAATGGGAGAGCTATTTAGTCAGAGCATGATTTCTTTTCCAAGAGCTAAACGATTGATGATCTGACTGGTTCTTGAGCTCTCTCTTGTGTGGGATTTTTGCTAAGTATAACAACTTAGAGATCTTCAACTACTAACTATTACAATTTTCTCTTGTGATCTTTTCTTAGAATCTAGCTTGGCAAGTTGATTGCATATACACACACGTAAGGAAGGTTAACTAGCTTGCAAAAATATTTTTTTAATAAGTTCTGATTCATCTTTGAGTTTAATGAATCCTTTTGCAGGTTGGTGAAGAAGACCATTGATGAACTTAGAATGTCCAACATTTATATATGAGTTAACTTGCCGTGTCAAAGTCTTTATTGCTTTTTCAGTTCAGTTAGCAATTTTCAGTCTAGAAAGCTCAATTAGGAGTCCTATTCTTCAGTTGTGAGAGTCTTCATTTCAGTTACGTGACGAGCTTTATTTGACATCCTTCACTTTAGTCAGATCTTGAGTGGACTCAGTTGGTTGCCTTCTCTTCAGTCAAGTTCTGTGGCGAACTTGGTTAGTGGCCTTTACTTCAGTTCATTTCTATCTTGAGCTTAGTCTGACTGAGTTCAGTTCAGTTCAACTTTCAGTTTAGTTCTTCTGATGTCAGTTTTCGTTAGTTTCTGACATCTCATGAAAACTCCGAAAACTTCCTTCATTGTTTTGACTAAAAAATCACAAAAATGTAAGCCACGTTAGTGTAGACATTTACACTTTCATTTTTCAAGTAAGTTCTAACCTTTAATTTTATCATCTAGTCAACTTAACCTTATAACAAGTGAAATTAATAGTTGGTACCCTTTAAACTAGCCCTACTATTAGGAAAAACTATCAAGGTTTTTCTGATAAAGGATTTTGATGAGATGTCAAAATTTGTCAAAATACGCAAAGAGCCTTGAAGAACTGAAAAAAAATCAAGCAGAAAAACTAAGGATGATCATATAAAAAATCGAGCTACCAAAGCCAAAAGAAATGATCAATCCATGTGAGAAAAAGAAAAGGAGAGAAAAGAAGAAGAGAGAAAAGAAAGAAGAAAAGAAAGAAACCGCCAAGAGCCGAGTAAAGAAAAGAGAGAGAAAAAGAAAAATCTGGCCACAAAAGGGCTATGAAAAAGAAACTGTAGCTTGCTAGAACAATTAGCAAGGTAAACTGGAAGTTGCAGGTACCATGAACAAAAGTGCCAAATGCCACCAGTCTATAGTGATGAACTAAAGAAAAATACCAGTTCAAGGCACAAGCTCAGAAGTGCCAATACCAGCTGAAGAGATGTTCCAGCTGAAGGACATGCCAGTTCTAGCCCAATACTAGCTGAAGAGATGTTCCAGCTGAAGAGAACTAAAGGACATGTCAGTTCTAGCCCAATACCAGCTGAAGAAATGTTCCAGCTGAAGAGAACTAAAGGACATGCCAGTTCTAGTCCAATACCGACTGAAAAAATATTCCAGTCGAAGAAAGATCCCAGCTGAAGGAGAATACCAGCTAAAGAGAATAACTGAAGGACATGCCAGTTCGAGACCAATCCCAGCTGAAGAGAAGAACTGAAGGACATACCAGTTCTAGATCATTCCCGGCAAAAGAAATACCAGTTGAAGAGTACATCAGTTTAAATTGATGAATAGACCAGTTCAAGATGATACCAACTGAAGAATACTGCCAACTAAAGAGAAGATGACTCCAGCTAAAGGAAATACCAGCTGAAGAAGTGTACCAGTCCAAGATCCGAGCTGAAGAAAATACCAGCTCAGGAAGTTCGAGTTGAAGGAGTATACCAGCTGAAGAGAAGACAAGGTACAAGTTGAAGGAAAATACCAGCTCAAGGGATACCAGCTGAAGAATGAAGTTCCAGCCGATGAAGTACCAGTTCGAAGGATACATGCTGAAGACGCATCAGTTTTGAAGTCTGTTAGTGCTATTTGCACTCATGTGTTCGAGATTGTCATGATCTGTATGGCAATATCAAAAGAACATAAAAGGTTTTGGTTGTTCAAGATTGAAGACCATGATCTGGACAATTCTGTGAATATTCCGCTGCCAATCTGATTGAAGATCAAGACATATACTTAGTCATGTTCAGGAACATGAGATCATGTACATGGTTGTCCAGAGAGTTTACAAGAGACGTATCATGCTGGAATCAAAGAGCTGATGCTGCAGATTCAAGATGGACATTTCAGAATAGAAGTTGTTTTGTTCGTGATGAAGATCAAGAAACAAAGAAGGAGTTCTATTCAAGGAAGACATCTAAACTAGGAAAGTCTGATTTCATTAAGAAAATTATTTCCTTGTTGAATCCTAGTCAAAGTAGGACTTCTGATTATCTTGTTAAGGCTACAGCTGGTGTTTATAAATAGCCTAAGAATCAGACTAGATTAGATGACACAAGTTTTACGAATACACAAAGGGTAGAGAGTCCAAAAGACTTCATATTCGAAGCATATAGTATTCGGGTAGACTAGGTTTGATCCGCGTGATCATTGTGTTTCTAGTCTGTGTTTGAAACTCACTTTTATATACACTTAAAGGAGTCTCGGAAGAGATTTTTTATGGGAACTAGAGGGATTCTAGGTTGTGGGGGGAGCTCGTAATTTAGTTCAACAAAACAGGTTGTAGTGGGTAGGAAAGGGGTCGAGTGACGGGAGTCTTCATGTAATAGCCTTTGTAACCATTCAACAGAGTAGTGAACTGTTTCTCACGGACTTATGAAGGCCCCTTGACGTAGATCAGTTGATCGAACAAGGTTACCAACCTCGTGTCCTTTATTTGCTTTCAGTTTCTATATTCTGACCTTGCATGTTCACAACAATGTACACGTACATGATAATGAACATGAGCGCACAATTTAGGTAACTTCAACTTGTATTAGAGCGGGTTGCTTTTTTTTCAAAGCGAAAAGATTCTCGAGTTGCTAATCTGTGTGCATGCTTGTTTATGTAAATGAGTTCTACGCTTGAAGGAAGTTTCATACAGCGTCCCCTAATTTTGGATGGACATAACTACGCATACTGGAAAGCAAGGATGAAGGCATTTATCAAAGCATCTGATATCAAAGCATGGAAAGTCGTGTTAAATGGCTGGAGTCCTCCTACTAAGCTAGATGAATCAGGTGAAGTTATTCCAAAACCTGACGCAAGATGGACCAAAGAAGAGAACATGAATGCGAGCCTCAACTCAAGAGTCCTCAACTCCATATTTTCTGCAGTAGATCTGAATACATTCAGCCTTATATCAACATGTGAAGTAGCTAAAGATGCATGGGATATCTTAGAGACTACATATGAAGGTACCGGCGATGTTTGTTTATCAAAGTTACAAAATTTGACCACCGATTTTGAAAAGCTTCGCATGTCCAAAGAGGAAAAAATTAATGAGTTCAATGTAAGGCTACGGAAAATCACCAGCGAAAGCTTTGCTCTAGGAGAGATAATGTCAGAAGAGAAGTTGGTAAGAAACGTTCTCAGATCCTTGCTAAAAAGGTTCGCATATAAAGTTGATGCGATCGAAGAAGCAAAAGATATCAAATCAATACATTTAGATGAGCTGATGGGATCTTTGAGAACATTTGAGATGAGTTTGGGAGAAGATTTTGGTGCTAGGAAGTGGAGGAACCTTGCTCTAAAGACAGGTGTTAAATCTGGTGATTCCCCAACTGTTGCAGAGTTATTGAACACCATAAGTCTGCTTATGAAAAGCTTCAACAAGATGATGGAAAACGCCAACAGACAATCATTCTAATAGGATAATCAGAATGATCAATCTGCTAAAAATACATCTCGATCAAGAAATAAGAGGATGGAGATACGCTGCAAAGAATGCAATGGATTTAGCCATGTTCAAAGTGAGTGTGCTAATACTCTCAAGAAGAACAAAACAAGTTACGAAGCTTCTTCAAGTGATGAAGATTCAGAAGAAAGCAGGATTGATTGACCAAGAAGATGGTGACTTTGCATTTGTTGCTTGCCAAACAACTTCAAAGGGGGATCAAATAGATGGTCTACTTACTGGAGCACGGAAGTTTTCAAAGGAAGAAAAATACAAAGACTTTCTTGCCAAGGATATGCACGCTATTCAGAATACCAGATATGTTCCAAACACTGGAATAAACACCAATAAAAGATTGTCTACCAATCCGAGACTTGTGATCTGCCACTATTATGAAGAAAAATGTCATATTCGACCAAACTGCAAGAATTATTTAAGTAATCTCAAAAGGATGAAGAGAAGGTATATTCCAAAGAAGATAAATCAAGCTGTTCAGAAGCAGTTACACAAGGAAAAATCTTTATAAAAAAGGTGGGAGTTTAAAGAAGAGTCGGGCAAGAAAAATGAAGATCAACACGATGTTCCTACTGATGTTCATGAACAACCGGATGAACATCACCCTGAAGTTCAGGCAGAGAAAAATAATTTTTCTCAAAAACGGAATAGTGATACTCATGGTTCTACAGTCATACAAAAGGAATTGATACAGGTCAAAAAGATTGATGTTGCTCAAAATGATATTCCCTACAGTGTTCTCAAGAAAGAAAAAGAATGGAAATTGTTCATTCCATATTGGGTTGCTGCTGTGTCTATATCCAACGTGAGATCAAAGAAGACCAATGATCAGTTTGCAGGAGATCCTGTAAATGTGGTGTGAAGTGTTCGGCTTCACAACCCCCTTTTTCGGACCTTGCCTTAAAATCTTTTTGACAAAATGAGGGAGTCTGCACTCCTTTGCCTTTACATGCTGGCAAATAGGGGGAGATTTTGTGTCTTGCCATGTTTTTGCAAGATGATTTTAGGTAACTTCAAAATATCAATGTAGCAGGATCAGATGATGTTCATGAGAACATACAAGAATGTTTTAAGGTACATGGTCCTTCAGTTTAAGGATTATGTTCTTTAAAAACATGGAGCTGATTTGCCAACAGATAAAGACAACTGGGGAGATTGTTAGTGCTATTTGCACTCAAGTGTTTGAGATTGTCATGATCTATATCGCAATATCAAAAGAACACAAAAGGTTTTGGTTGTTCAAGATTGAAGACCATGTTGTGGACAATTCTGTGAACATTTTGCTGCCAATCTGATTTTGAAAATCAAGACATGTACTTAGTCATGTTCAGGAACATGATCATGTACATGGTTGTCCAGAGAGTTTACAAGAGACCTATCATGCTGGAATCAAAGAGCTGGTGCTGCAGATTTAAGATGGACGTTTCAGAATAGAAGTTGCCTTGTTCGTGATGAAGATCAAGAAGGAAAGAAGGAGTTCTATTCAAGGAAGACATCTAAACTAGGAAAGTCCGATTTAATTAAGAAAATTATTTCCTTGTTGAATCCTAGTCAAAGTAGGACTTCTGATTACCTTGTTAAGGCTATAGTTGTTGTTTATAAATAGCCTGAGAATCAGACTAGATTAGATGACATGAGTTTTACGAATACACAAAGGGTAGAGAGTCCAAAAGACTTCATATTCGAAGCATATAGTATTCGGGTAGACTAGATTTGATCCGCGTGATCATTGTGTTTCTAGTCTGTGTTTGAAACTCACTTTCATATACACTTAACGGAGTTTCAGGAGAGATTTCCTATGGGAACTAGAGGGATTCTAGGTTGTGAGGGGAGCTCACAATTCAGTTCAACGAAACAGGTTGTAGTGGGTAGGAAAGGGGTTGAGTGACGGTAGTCTTTGTGTAATAGCCTTTGTAACCATTCAACGGACTAGTGAACTGTTTCTCACGGACTTGTGAAGTCCCCTTGACGTAGATCAGTTAATCGAACAGGGTTACTAACCTTGTGTCCTCTATTTGCTTTCAGTTTCTATATTCTGACCTTGCATGTTTACAACAATGTACACGTACATTATAATGAACATGAGCGCACAATTTAGGTAACTTAAAGCGCCAGCAACCGAATTGAAGACCAGTCTAAAAAATTTCAAGCTGAAGGGACATAAGTTCAGAATGCCAGCTGAAGAACACTGGTTTAACTGAAGCTTTCCAAACTGCCAAGAGAAGCGCAGAACTGACAGACGAGGAACTGAAGATTCCAACTGCCAGACAAAGCTCAGAACTGAAGATCAAGATAGAAACCGTAACTGAAATTTAAATTTTAGATAAGCCAAAGAAGATCTTGAAGTTAATGCAACCGAGATCTTAGAACAAAAGTTTATCAGAAGAGCAAAGACAACTCAATGGCTCTCTTTAAATGAAAGCCTCTCAACGGCTTTATCATTTATGATCACATAGTGATCATCAACGGTCATCAGCCACTCATCTATAAAAGGTGAGCTACCTAGAAGGTGACTGTTGACTTTTTATAATTATGGAGAGAACTTTAGTTAAGACTTTCCGCGAAGATGTTCGCCAAAGCACTAAAACTTCACACTCAAAACTCAGAAAAATCAAAAGTTTAGCTGAAGAGTAGGAGCCAGATCGCTCATTTAGCTAGCTGTTGAAGAATTCCAGCCAGAGCAACTCTCTCAGTTCAAGTGCTTCAGAGATCAATTATCTAGCTCAGACGCGGACGCGCAAAGGACCATATAAGTTGATACCAGTTTAAAGACTTTATTCTTAAAGATCGAGCGAGATCTAAAATCATGTAAAGAAGGACAATAGTACCTTATCTCCAGCGAGAAGTTAGGGATCGCAAGTGTGAGTTGTCAACCTACCAGCTGAGGAGGCTGCGTTCATTGGATCGCCGTTTTCAGGATAGCACCAGCTGAAAAGGAGGTCGTGACTCGTAAAGTTGCCGTTCGCCAGGTTCAGCAGTTGTCTTCACTGTGTAACTGTAATAAAAGAACTTTACACTTGCATAGTGAATTGCTCTTCTGCGGAAGGAAGAGAGGACGTAGAAGTTGAGCTTCGAACCTCTATAAATTTCTTATGTGCTCTGCTTTACTTTTCAGTTCAGTTGTATGTTTTAAACTGCACACCCCAAGCACACACAGCACTCCAAGCTAGCTGATCATCTCAACTGATCTCCACAAAGCACGGATAACCCCGCGAGTCAAAACGGGCCTTGAATATTCTGCATTTGTAGTTCAGTTTTGAAATCAGTTTCTTCACCCTCCTCTAAACTGATTCTGACTCACCCCGGGACCAACAAGTGGTATCAGAGCCAGGTTGATTCTAAAGATCAGTCGTTTCTACAGATCAACTGAATCAGATCTTGTTATTTGTTCTAATCTGTAAGCTATGGGAAACTATAATCTACCTATCTTTTCAATTGAGAACTATGATAACTGGAGTAGGAGAATGAAGACGCATCTCTGCTCAATCTATGAGAATATGTGGGAAGTTATCGAAGAAGGTCCAATCACAATTATGATGGACAATGAAGCCCACGTTGCTGATGTCAATCAACCAGTAAGGATCCCAAAGCTAACTCATTTTCTCACGGGTGAAGAGAAGAAGTTGAAGAATCTAGAGTCCGTGGCCCAAGCCGTATTGTTCCAAACTCTAGATGAAGATTGCATGAAGGATACAACGAGTTGCAGAACTGCCAAGGAGATATGGGACTTACTTGCAGATCTGTGCAAAGAGTCCGAAGCCATCAAAGGAAACAAGTTCCAACTGGCAGTGGACAAATATGAGTCCTTCAAGATGCACTCAGATGAATCCATCTCTAGCCTTGAAATAAGATTTCTAGGCATCATCAGTGAGATGAACAATCTAGGAAGAACATATCCCAATAGTGAGATGAACTCCAAAATCTTGGACAATCTCACAGAGGAATGGGATATGAAGGTGATTGCTACAAAAGAGTCAAGAGACTTGAACAACATCACCCCAAGAGAACTCTCTTAAGGCTCATGATTATAGCCTAAACTGAAAAAGAGAGGCATCCACATCATCATCAGCCCAGGATGCAGCCTTCTACGGTGAAAGAAATCGGTTTAGAGAATCTCGAGGAAGAAATGTCTTCCGGCCAAGAAGTTCTCAAGCCAGAGAAAAACCAGGAGGCTCAACTAATCACAGAAGAAAAACAGTGGAGAAGAAGGAGAGCCTGACTGAGGATATCAATGATCAAATCCAGTCAGTTGCCAAGCTGCTGGAAAAGCTTAAAAGAATCAGAGATCAGCCATCAGTTGCCTGCAGAAAATTGAATTTTGATACTCTATCAAATCAGTTAGCTGAGCCAAATCGACCAACTGAACCTGCAACTACACAGATGCACCGAGAGTCACCTCTCACTCCAGTTGCAGTAAGTCGACTGTTTGATGATGAAGACACTGCCAGATCACCCAATCTCTTGTCAAAGAGATATGTCACCCCACTGATTGCTTCAAGCTCTAAGACAGCCACCCAACTGAACTAGCAGGAAGTTCAGTTCAAGTCATCCTCGAGAAGGAACTTGCACAAAAGGCAAAGGGTCACATCAGCTGAAGCTAAGCACCGGAGTCAATCCATGAAGACAACAAGGCCAGAGAAGCCTGCTGAAGGAACTGGATCCGCCTCAAAGAGGAAGAGATCAAACTGCCCTGACGAGAGCAGTGAAGAGAATCCAGTTCGGCCCATCAAGAAGAGAAAACTGGCTGAGATTTAGTCCAGCAGTTCAGCAACTGATGTCATCAGTTCAGTGATGAATCAGTTCCAAGGGCCATGAATAAGATATGACAAGAACTGATCGATCAGTTGCCACATCGTCAGTTTGCCAAAAGTCATCAGTTGGGTTGTATCCCAACTGACCAACGATAAGTTTTAAATTGATTAATCTTTAAACTTATTCTTTATAAAATTAATGTTATTGTAATCTAACGGGCATTATTTTCAAAATGGGAGATCTCTTAAAGATAGCGAGTTTTAAATGCTACTGAGCAAAATCAACCACTAAAGTGGAAAGTGAGTCGATAGCTTGAGAGATATAAATAGCAAAATCTTGCACAAAATATTTGCTATTTATGGGAGCTACCCCATTTTCAAATGGATAAAATCTCAACCCCTGATCTAAAAGTTAAGCTAAACTTATTAACGGCTGAGATGATCATCTTATTTATGCCAGCTGAGGATCAGTCAAATCCATTAAACTGATCAGCTAATGAGTACTTGAGTGCAACTCGAAGTATATGCATGCAAAGTTTCTTTGAATTCTAGGGAGATATCGATCAAAGATCACAAATTTGTCTAAACTCTCATTGCATTTGCTTTGCATTTCTCTCTAAAATCCATTCAATCTCTCTAAAATACTCTCTTTTTTACAGAATGGAATTGCCCGCTCAATACATTGATCCAGCTAGGCTTGCTCTCAACCTGAAACAAGACAAGTTCATAGAACTGGACTTCATGATGAAAAGACTTAAGCCTGATGAGTTCCATCGCTTAATCTCAGCAGCGGAGAAAACTGGACTCTTTCAGTTTCTCACAAGAGGTCCAAGATTGGGACGATGCTTTTCTGAGTTAGTTGCCGAGTTCTATATCTTCTCCGACATCACAGAAGATGGCAACATCATTTCACCAGTCAGAGGACATTCGATAGTGATCTCTAAGGAAACCGTGATGGAATCACTCCATCTTCCTGGAGCAGGTGAACAGACAGACTCAATAGTTATGCCTAACCAAGTAGAATTGTGAAGTCAATGGATGAAACCAGGAGTTGAGCACAATGATTACTCACACAGACTGAAAGACAGTCTTCGGCCAGAGTTCATCCAACTCCAAGATATAATCATCCACTGCCTGAGAGGCAATCTAGACTATACTCGCTTTAGTGCCGACCATGCTCATATGATGGCACTCATCTACAACCGATGCAGAGTTGATTGAGCATCGTATGTGCTATCATAACTACGCTATAATGTTCGCAAGGTCAGTTTTGACCATCAAACTGGAACATTCACAGACAAATTAGGGTTTCTCAACTGGATCAGCATGATCATAAGTGATCAGATCCAAATTCTCCATCAGAGAGGCAAGTTTGCTGGATAGGAGAGACTATCTTCCCACAATTTTTATCAAAAGAAGAAAGAATCTAAAGCCTTTTGGCAAGCGATCAAGGAGGCAGCGCACTGCAGAAGAAGGCCACTCCACTCTGACTAAACCGACTTCCAACAGTCGAGGAAAGCAGATCATGTCAGATGATGACATGACATCAGAATCAACTGCGCCATCTGAGTCTACACCAGCTGAAACCAACTTCATGGATGGTGTTGAAGAAAGCTTCAATGAAACTCTCAATAATCTACTTACCAGATTTCAACTCATTGAGAGTTACAACTCCGATCTCTTTAATCAACTGAGGAGATATCTCAGATGGTCACTCTAGAGATATCACGTTGATGAAGAGTTATGTTTGAACTGCTTGATAGGAAGGGATGATTTTTCTGGAGTCAAGAAGAAAATTGGAGCAAAAATTGGATGAATCATCCATCGACGGCTACTCTCACTCTCTCAGAGATTATGGATTCAATGATTCACAGAATCCAAAATAGAGTACCAGTCGCAACTCCACTGCCGTTTGCAGAGCCATCCAACTCATCCTCTATACCGATAGAGTTCAACCACCCACCTCCAATTGAATAACTCCTCCCAAGTTTGGCCATGATGACAACTGAACCCCAAGTTCAGTCTCCACTGCCAGATCTACGACAGTTTATGCCAACCGAAAAAACGTCCAACTAGCTACCCTCACCACCAAGAGAATAGACATACCCCTCCCCATTTGAAGGTAACCTAGCTACCACATTCAGTTTGTTACCACATGTTCTCATTCCATCCTTTGATCTACACATGCACACCCTTTTGGATGATGCTAAAAGGGAGTTAGAGTTTTTTTAAGGACAACAACTTAGACCGATTTGGAAAAGAGGACAAATTTATTGCGGGCCAAAATTTAAGGACATTAACATTTAAGTGTTGCATCCGTAGGCTAATTTTCAGCCCGAACGGGCTACGGACGCAACATTTAAATATTAATGTCCAAAAATTTCAGCCCATTCGTAGCCTGTTCGGGCAGAAAATTGGCCTACGAACGCAATACTTAAATGTTAATGTCCTTAAATTTCAGCCTGCAATAAATTTGTCTTCTTTTCCAAATCGACCTAAGTTGTTGTCCTTAAAAAAACTCTAACTCTGCCAAAAAGGGGAAGAGATTGAAGAAATTGAGAAGAATGATGGAAGAAAGTTTTTGAGTCTCTGGGATGAGATTCAGGGGGAACCCTCTCAGTTTTAGGGAGAAGTACAGCCTCAGAGTGAAGTATTGAGGAGTGTAGGAACTGCTCGAGAAGAGAGGCCTCAGCCTCAGTGGGAAGTCTGGGGAGCTGTCTGGAGAAAAGCTGCCAGGGATGATAGACAATTGTCTCGGGGGGAAGTCTGGAGAGAAACCTGAATGAATGCTAGTGCTAGAGAAAGAGAAGAGCCTAGCAACTGGTGGAATAGGTAAAGAAGGAGATGAGATGCCAGCTGAAGAAGCGCAGCAGCTGAAGAGTTAGAAGAAGAAGAAGAAGAAGAAGAAGAAGAAGAAGAAGAAGAAGAAGAAGAAGAAGAAAAGAAAAACAAACTGTTGTAGATTGAGAGATATCTAATCAGTTTCCTAGCTACACAAGTTTTCTTACTTGATTGTGTCTTTGTTACACAGGTCAAAATTTCTCAATCAGTTTTTCCATCATTGCTCAATTTTGCCATGTTTTGGACATCATCAAAAAGAGGGAAATTTTTAGGAAAAACTATCAATGTTTTTCTGACAAGGGGTTTGATGAGATGTCAAAATATGTCAAAATACGCAAAGAGCCTTGAAGAACTGGAAAAAAAAATCAAGCAGAAAAACTAAGGATGATCATATAAAAAATCGAGCTATCAAAGCCAAAAGAAATGATCAATCCATGTGAGAAAAAGAAAGGAGAGAAAAGACGAAGAGAGAAAAGAAAGAAACCAGCTAAGAGCTGAGTAAAGAAAAGAGAGAGAAAAGAATGGAGAAAAAAAGAAAAATCCAGCCATAAAAGGGCTATGAAAAAGAAACTGTAGCTTGCTAGAATAGTTAGCAAGGCAAACTGGAAGTTGCAGGTACCATGAAGAAAAGTGCCAAATGCCACCAGTCTACAATGATGAACTGAAGAAAAATACCAGTTCAAGGCACCAGCTCAGAAGTGACAATACCAGCTGAAGAGAACTGAAGGACATGTCAGTTCTAGCCAATACCAGCTGAAGGACATGCCAGTTCTAGCCCAATACCAGCTACAGAGATGTTCCAGCTGAAGAGAACAGAAGCACATGTCAGTTCTAGCCTAATACCAGCTGAAGAAATGTTCCAGCTGAAGAGAACTAAAGGACATGGCAGTTCTAGTCCAATATCGGCTGAAGAAATGTTCCAGTCGAAGAAAGATTCCAGCTGAAGAGAAGAACTGAAGGACATGCCAGTTCGAGACCAATCCCAGCTGAAGAGAAGAACTGAAGGACATACTAGTTCTAGATCATTCCCGGCTGAAGAAATACCAGTTGAAGAGCACATCAGTTAGAACTGATGAACATGCCAGTTCAAGATGATACCAACTGAAGAATACTGCCAGCCGAAGAGAAGACGACTCCAGCTGAAGGAAATACCAGCTCAGGAAGTTCCAGCTGAAGGAGTATACCAGCTGAAGAGAAGACCAAGGTACAAGCTGAAGGAAAATACCAGCTCAAAGAATACCAGCTGAAGAATGAAGTTCCAACTAATGAAGTACTAGTTCGAAGGATACCAGCTGAAGACGCATCATTTTTGAAGTCTAACTGATAAAGCGCTAGCAACCGAACTGAAGACCAGTCCAAGGAAGTTCAAGCTGAAGGGACATAAGTCTAGAATGTCAGCTGAAGAACACTGGTTCAACCTGCCAGCTAAAGCAAACAAACTGGAGCTCAGAAGGTATGAAGCTCAAGCCCAGAACTGCCAGCTGAAGATGATCTCAACTAAAGCTTTCCAAACTGCTAAAAGAAGCGCAGAACTGACAGACGAGGAACTGGAGATTCCAACTGCCAGACAAGCTCAGAACTGAAGATCAAGATAGAAGTCGTAACTAAAATTTAAATTTCAGATAAGCCAAAGAAGATCTTAAAGTTAATGCAACCGAGATCTTAGAACAAAAGTTCGTCAGAAGAGCAAAGACAACTCAATGACTCTCTTGAAATGAAAGCCTCTCAACGGCTTTATCATTTATGATCACACAATGATCATCAACGGTCATCAGCCACTCTTCTATAAAAGGTGAGCTACCCAGAAGGTGACTGTTGACTTTTGACAATTTTGGAGAGAACTTTAGTTAAGACTTTCCGCGAAGACGTTCGCCAAAGCACTGAAGCCCCATGCTCAAAACTGAGAAGAATCAAAAGTCCAACTGAAGAGAAGGAGCCAGATAGCTCATCAAGCTAGCTGTTAAAGAATTCATGCCAGTGCAATTCTCTCAGTTCAAGTGCTTCAGAGATCAACTACCCAGCTCAGACGCAGACACACAACGGAGCATATCAATTAATACTAGTTTCAAGACTGTATTCTTGAAGATCATGCGAGATCTAAAATCATGTAAAGACGGGCAATAGCACTTTATCTCTCCAGCGAGCAGTTGGGGATCGCAAGTGTGAGTTGTCCACCTACCGACTGAGGTGGCTGCGTTCGTTGGATCACCATTTCCGGGACAGCACCAGCTGAAAAGGAGGTCGTGACTCGTAAAGTTGCCGTTCACCAGGTTCAGCAGTTGTCTTCACTGTGTAACTGTAATAAAGGAACTTTATACTTGCATAGTGAATTGCCCTTCTGCGGAAGGAAGAGAGGGCGTAGAAGTTGAGCTTCGAACCTTTATAAATTGCTTGTGTGCTCTGCTTTACTTTTCAGTTCAGTTGCATGTTTTAAACTGCATACCCCAAGCACACACAGCACTCTGAGCTAGGAGATCATCTCAATTGATCTCCACAAAGCACGGATAATCCCGCGAGTCAAAACGGGCCCTGAATATTCCGCATTTGTAATTCAATTTTGAAATCAGTTTATTCACCCCCCCTCTAAACTGATTCTGACTCGCCCCGGGACCAACACCTACAATAAAATAAACAACTTGTTTCGTTGGGAAACTTGTGTAATAATTTTATCTAAGGGGGGTGTATTCAATTGAGATTTTGTAGGATTTTGTTGGACTTTTAAAATCCGGGTGTATTCAATCCAGACTTTTTAAAAGTATTTTAAAATTCGGGTGTATTCAATCAAGACTTTTAAAAGTCTTTAAAAATCAAGAGGTATTCAATCAAGACTTGTAAAAGTCTTTCAAAATCCAGAGGTATTCAAAAATTTATGGACTTTAAAAAGTCATTGATTCTATTGGATTTCACCTTAAAATCACGTTAAAAATACAAAGGATGAAATTCGACCTCTGGACACGAGATTTTGATGGATTTGTAAAATCCAGCGCGCGGTGTACTTGAGCGGCCATTGAGGAGTTGAATTCGGCAATCTAGCGAGCGGTAGACCCCAGCGGCCGCTGAGGGTACTCCAGCGGCCGCTGGGGTCCAACGGTCGCTGGGAATAAGGCGGTCGGTTCTCAGCAACCACTGGCTTCACGGGTAAACTTAAGTCATTCCAGTTTAAAAGCTCACACGCAAACCCCACTTCCTCTCTCTCCTCTCTCTCTAGAAATTTGACAAAAAGCACCCAAAATTCGTCCTTTGTTCTTGTTTTTTTTTTCAATCTCACCTCCTTTATGGCGGATCCTAGAAAGAAATTGGGAGGCCTTGATTCTCCCCTTACTTCATCACCAATGGTGGATGAAAATATAGTGGAAAAAAATTCTCAAGAACTCATCAAATGTTCGATCATCAAATAATTCTTGTTTAAGTGGTCTTCATAGACCGCCATTAGCTTCTGTGGGTAATGGAGAGCTTCTTGATCTGTCTAAGTTCTCTAAAGGGAGTTTGAAATTGGATTTGATGAAGTAAAAGAAATCTGGTAATCGAAAAAATAAAAAATAAAGAGGAGTGTGGCTTCGTTGGGAACGTCTGTTTGTAATTTGAGTGCCTTGGTTGTTGTTCGAAATGATGATGTTGTGGAAGGATTTATTTCTGATGTGGATAAAGTTTGTTATGATGTTAAACCATTGCAGACTATAGAGGCGCACCATATGATAGCAAAATCATTTGTAGATGTGGTTGTTGATGAATTTTAGATGGGTTCTCATTTGGAGGCTGATTTCCATCAATCTAGAGGTTTTTCTGATGAGTTTATGGGTGGAGGTCATTCAGATTTTGAAGTGGATCGAATGCAAGAAAAAAATGTTGAACAATCGACGTTAGATGATGGAGAGCAGGTTCGTGTTGATGATTATGTGTTTAATGGGGAGATGGGGTCAGGTGAGGATGATTCGGATATTTCTAGTAGTGGTGGGGAAGAGTCAAGTGAAATGGATGATGATTCATGTGAAAATAGTGAATTTGATGAAGAAGATTTACGTCGTGAAAGGGCAGATGATCAACGTCTTTCTGGGATGGATTTTTAGAAAAGATGCCTAAAAAATGACTCATTCCCAGCGGCCGCTGGCTTCCACCGGTGGCTGTGTTCAATTTTATCCCCCGCTGGTTTCCAGTGGGGGCTGGTTTACACATATAATGGTCGTTGTGTTCTAGCGAGCACTGACAAGAAGGATTTCAAAAATCCATTAAAATCATCCAAAATTGGTCCGAAATCCATACCTAAAGTCACGGAGACTCCATGTGGAGTCTATGGATTTTATAAATCCATAAAAATCCATGGACTTTTTAAAATCCAATAAAATCTGAATTGAATACACCCCCCTAAGTGTATACCAGAACTTATTAAATTAATACTTAGTGAACTTGTAATATAACACATCGGTTATGGATGTTGGTCCATTACCAATGCACATGTTGATTACTTCACATTATTAATTTTCATCATTTAGAAGTTTGATCTAGTGAACTTATAATTGACACATCTGTTACGGAGGTTGGCTCATTACCAACGCACATGTCAACTACTTCACATAAAAACTAGTTCTGGAGACCACCAATATATTTATAATTTTAAGATTAAATCCCATTTTTCATTTAGTTTAAACTATTAAACTTGTAATGCAACACATCCGTTATGGAGGAAGGCACTACAACCAACGCAGATGTTGATTACTTCACATATAAACTAATGCTATGAATAAATGAGATAAAATTCTTAAAATTAAATCTTATTATCCACTTAGTCATTTAATATGAGGTTTTAAGGTATCCACAACATGCTCAAAATAAAATTAAATCATCCATAGCATGGTAGACAACACAAAAAAACATAACCACAAAAGAATACAAAATTCCAACTATCATGGCAGCGATTTTTCCCTGTTTGGCCTCTGCAGTCACGTAGATCTTTCAAAGACCTTCGATTTGAGTGGTTATAGGCCTCGTGGTTCATTCCAAGTCAAAGGTTATGGCCTCTGCAAGGAAAGTGCCAGAAATAGTTTTTAGCGCGAAAAACTGCTCTCAGGAATTTCTGAAAATTTCAACTTTTGAGTGATTTACTTCCTTATTTAGGACTCCTAGTTGCCATCTGCTTTGTACCTCTTCCATATGGATGAAAATCTTCCTCCATAACAAGATTACAATAAAAACAAATCGACAGCTAGATCTAAACTATGGATACAACTCAAAACAACATACTAGATACAATTTTGACACAAAATTAAATCTAATCATCTATGGATTTTCTCATGGAGTAAAAACTTGATAAAATTGATCAAAAATTGATCAAAAAATGAACCATGCACCATAAAATTTGAAAAATTAAACATATATACACACCATGATAGTTGAAAACTGATGGATCCCTCGATAAAAGCCCTAGCTTTTCCTTTTATAGTTCATGTAAATCGGGACATAGATTTCTCCACCCAATGATCGTTAAAGGACAGGATTAGCTAGGTCTTCTCAATACATGGCCAGCTAGCACCAGCCGGGGTGTTTCACAAAGAAGTAACCCAGTGCCCATTGGGTGTGTTTCGCAGAGGCTGGAGTCCAGTGGCAGTTGGGCTACAACATCTGCTGGCCGGGTGCTCAACTGAATCTTATGTCAACTAATGCCCAATGCTCGTTGCTGCCCAACGATGGTTGGTCCTCTATCCCATTCATTTCTTGTTGTCCAAAAAGACCGCTTTTGGCTCAAAAACTTGGAAACCTACACTAAATACGTACCACACCAAGAATAACAAGAATGTAGTCAAATACAAACAATGTAAACAAAAATAGTGAAAACATACACACAAACACAACAAAATAAACACGAGAAAATGACACAAAAAATGACTAAACAATGAGCACCTTCGAAGAGCCTTAGGAGATGCAGTTTGGAGAGATGGAACGAGACGTTCAAAGTCTCCATGGAGACATGGACTTGCTTCGAAGAGATGTCACCCATATCAAGCATGGGTTAACACGCCAGGATCAACTGTTCTCGAGAATGGCTGAATAGTTTGACATGATGTCTAGGTAAATGGTATATCACAATGCGAACATGGCCGAGCTGATGAATATGATGTGAGGATGGAACACCCACTTCTACGATCCTCATTTCCAATATTCACCTCCCAGGCCCCAGTGATTGATCGAGATAGTCATATCTTAACACTTTCTCCTTACAAACTTATTCTTACTGCTGTTTTGAATAAGTTTGGGGATGTGAGGAGGTTGATTTTTATTTGAGGCCTGTTATTATGATGATCGTCTATTTATTCTGCATATTTTTTTTTGAATTATTCGATTAGGTTATATAATGATATTTTTATTTTCTTTGGCTTATGTACTATTTATTTTTCTTATACTTTTACCTTGTTGTCTTTTTTTTAGTTTGCGTGATTTTAGAGCAACCTTTTTATTAAGAAGTAGTTCCGGTGCAGCCTTTTGACTTCGATTCTTTTATTGTTGAGTCTTGATCGATGAGGAAATGGAACTGATAAGGTTGTAATTTGGTGTGATTGGAAATTGTTGATGAGGATTTGTGGAATTATGAGGTATATCGAAATTTTCTTCCAAATTTTTCGATTTTTGATGTTGATACTTAAGCATGGTGATTGTTGATGGTGAGAACTAATAACATGGATTGATGATTTGTTGGAACTATGGAACATGAACCTATGAGATTTTAAGCCTTGATTGCTAATTTATATTTTTAGCATGGTTTATTTTTTTGAGTGTGTCAGATTATGCAATTAATCACTAGAACTCGCTCTAATTTCTATCTCGACACTACGCAGTTTGCTTGAATTGAAAAATGATGTTAGGTCATTTTTGTTAACCTTTGATTTTTTCTAATTGTTTACCTATCTCTAAAAGATTTCATAGTGAACTCGTTTGAGCTTTTAAGCCTTATCTTTGATAGCCAGGAGATTAAGGAATTTCATATTTGGATGTATGAGAACTTGTGGTATTGATCAATGGTGCAAAAATTATTATCATGCTATGTAAAATTTGTTGTGACGTGGAAAAATATTATGGACTCTCATAAGCTCTACCGCAGCCCGCCTAGATCCGGCAGGTCCGACCAAATTGTTAGGCATATAAGATAGGGAGCCCTAACTTAATCCAAAACCGTGGTCAAAGGTTAAGGATTGACCCCACTTATATATTATGAACTCTCATAAGATCTAAAAAAAAAAGAGAAAAAAAATAAATATATTTATATATAATAATAATAATAATAATAATAATAATAATAATAATAATAATAATAATAATAATAATAAAGCATAAAAGACTCATTTAGCACTTTGTTCTGTTTATCTATTAAATTCCAACATGCATTGTTGTCGATTTTTATTTGATGTTGGATAGAGAGAAAGGAAGTAAAAAAGATTTAGTTTGAAGTTACATAATCTGTGTGGAGATCAACATGTTCACTAACATGTACGTGTACATTGTTGCTAACATGTAGAAACAGATTGTATAAATTGAAAATAATAAGAAACAATCCACTACTTCGTTGTATGGTTGCAAAGGCTATTACACAAAGACCTCTCGTCACTCGACCTCTTTCCTACCCACTACAACTTCTTTTGATGGACTGAATTCTGAGATCCCCTCACAACCTAATCATTTTTTATTCTTGTTTTTCAATTGGAGTCCATTTACTATCACTTTTGTTAAATGTAAGTCCCTCTGTTAACAAAAGAACTTGATTTTAACTAAATTGATAGTATACCGACGTCATTTTAACTAAATAAAGTAAAAAGACTCACTTTGAAAAAATCATGAGCACATGGACACAAAACACTATTTTTCTTTTTTAAAATTCATAACTAGCTGAATTTTCGGGTTCAATTTTGGCAAAGACTCGTATTCTAAAATATAGAAAATTGAAAATTTTAAATAAAGGGGCCAAATATATAATTATGTAGTGAACTTTAGTATATTTTACAAAAATGTTATGAAGAAATAAATAAACATTCCTTATTTTTGCAAAATGTCATATTATTCAATTTTCAATGTCGAATTGCTAATAAAATAATATGAAATCTAGTGTGTAAACTTTCGTGAAATATCATATTTAATCTCAACATGTAAAATAATTTTTCATAACATTCTAAACACTTGATTGAGGTGTACTTATTAGCAATCTCATACCACCGAAAATTAAATTTGAGGATAATTCTTATAAAAATGTGAAAATTTTATTTTATTATATTTTTTTAAATTGGGAACATATTTTTCAGACCCGACAAAAAACTTTGAAAATAAATACATATTTTGGCCAAATAAATACAACCGGGCTTTGGTATTAGCAACACCGTGAGCTGGCACGCTGCCCAAGTCTAAACTCGAAACAAAACCCGAAGTGAGAGCTTCGAAGTCTCCGATCCGCTACCTTGTGCTTGAGATTCCAATCTTGTTCGAGATCGCCTACTAAAGGAATTCATTTAGAGAGAGAAACAGCCATGGTGGAGGGGGGCAATGTCGGCGCGGTGGTGCTGTTATTTTTGCTCTGCGTTTTTCTGAGGAGCGACGCCATATGGTTGAGTTTACCCACCACTGGCACCAAGTGCGTCTCCGAAGAAATCCAGAGCAACGTCGTCGTTTTGGCCGATTATGTCGTCATTTCCGATGACCACGTCCACTCCACCCCCACCATTTCCGCCAAGGTTAGGGTTTCTCTCTCTCCTCCTTCCATATTATATTACTATGTTAATATTGTTCTTTGGTAGTTTATTTATTCCTAGAAAGATGAAATTATTACAAATGAATATTTACCGGTGTCACTTTTGGTAGACCTGATGTTGATACGGACACCAAGCTCTAGATGATGGAAGATAAGTTGAAGTTATTGGTGTTAGATGAGTAAAGTAATTTTCTTTTTAGGTTTGTTTTTCTAAGATATTAGCAAATCAGGAGTGTGTTTACTATTTGAGGATATGAAGACTGAATGCTGAAATTATATTCAAGTTATGAGGGTGATTGAGAAATGGCTAGTAATTATTAATCTGCCCTATGCGTAGAAACTAGCTATATCTTCTATTCCCACTTTTTCCTTTGTTGTGGCTTTACCTTTTTAGCTGTGAATTCTACTCATTGATTGTATTTGATGTACCGTCCTACTATTGTTTTTGTGTTTCCTATGAACGTGAAACTGACTGACATCATATAATTAAAGGTCTCCATCAGAAGTTATTTGAGATTAGCTATGAATCAGAGTAGTATAATGGAATATAATGAAAGCATGACAGCGTGATTTTATTACAAGCTAGTAATCATGCTATTGTTTAGCCAAAGGTAAAGTTTGTTTCTGTTGGCACCTAAACACACTAGATGCATCACGGCACCAAACCCTTATCGCTCTTACATGCAGGTGGCTTGCATGTACTGTCAGTGTAGAATATATAAATTTCAGCTTATATTGAGAAAACAAATGATTGTTAGGAAATTCATGTTATTACTAAACACATATTGAGGAATCTGAGAAGAAAACTTTTATTTGACTTGTAACTAATATTACAGCTGTGTGCTGCATGGATGTTTACTTTTTACATATTTATAACATAAGAAATAAACAATGGGGAGTAAAAATTGAATATAAGTATTAATCTATTGAGAATTATAAGATAAACCGCTCGAGTTTTACGTCAAGTAGTTTAAGCATATAAATAACATAGCCACCATGATTCAAAACTTGTTCAGTACACTAAGATCATGATTATCAAAATTGTCAATAATAATTTAGTTTTTTTCTCGTTCTCCATTTTCTCTTATGCTTTGTCACTTAACTCATGATCCACAATCATTAGATGTAGCAAGCTATGAACCTGTGAGCTACAGTAACAAAGTCATCATAGTTCATGTTTTAACAAATTAATGCACCAGTATGTATTTATCGCCTACATTAAGAGTGCATACAGACACACACCTATATATATATATTTCAGCTCAGAGTTGGAAGAAAATTAGTGGAAATCTTCTATTCAGAGAATCAGAGGGCAAAGCTATGTACAGAATATTTGGTCTTCAAAAAATTAGTACAACACTACAGAAAAACATATTCATTCTTCTATCTCGATTAAGTTTATTCATGGGTAGGCATTTGCAACAAGAAAAGAATGGGGTGTAGCTGTAGCAAAGAGTCAAAGACTCCCAGATGTATAGTTTTCAGAGATTCGAATGGTATGGTAGGTCTTTTTACCGACGAGAACAACTAAGTTAAACTGAGGACAGTAAGTTGTTGCTTACATAGAGATTATAAAGTATGCCTGGCACTTATTTATGGGCCTTTGGAAAACATCTCTTGCTTTTCCCTCAATCTGAAGAGTAATTTTTTTTATATTTTCAATTAGTAGGGAACTCTTAATCATATTGTAGATTATTGGCCTGTATCTCGAGCTCATGGAGACCTGGTGCTTAATAGGTGGCTAAAATTTTGCAATCTTCTTGTCTTTTCTGCATTTTGCTTCTACATCTCTGAAACATTGTCCACTTTTTCTTTTTCTTTTTGTTGGGTATCTGGTGAAAACATCACATCCTTTTCTTCTCGTTTACGTTTTGAATTTTGAGTAATCTATTTATTAAGTAGGCTTTTACTTTTGTTTTGGATTTCCTCTTTAAAACTTAACTGATTATTAATCCTTAAGTGGTGGATCTGATTAATTATTTATTGCATTCAACTTATCAGATAGTGTGCATACTTTTGGATGCCAACAAACCTGAAACTTATAGATCTCAACTAGTTCATTGTGGTTAATTCTGTGTTTTTAGTTTTTGGTCCTTGATTAGGCACCACATCCTTTTGTTTTGGTACTAATACTATCTGCCTCTTTGCATGATGCTTCATGAGTCTGGATGAGAGGATTCTGGCATGGGAAGATGACTTTTGCCTTTGCTGGAAACCTTAGAATTTCTGTCAATCAATGTAGCCAATTGTCCTGCACTGATTAGCATCTCTCTTTACTGGAATGTCCATCTAACTAATGTCATTATGTTTCTAATGTAGGTGACTTCGCCTTATGGGAATACCCTCCATCACCAGGAAAATGTCACACACGGCCAATTTGCATTTACAACTACTGAGGGTGGAAATTATTTGGCTTGTTTTTGGGGGGAGGGTCATAATACAGGAGGTGGCGATATAAGTATAAATATTGATTGGAAGACAGGTATTGCAGCAAAGGATTGGGACTCAGTTGCAAGAAAAGAGAAAATTGAGGTGAGAACTTTAAGCAATTCTCACTTACTTGCTACTTTATTAGTACATTGACATTTAGTAGGAGACCCAAATGTCGATGTTTTGAGGTAGACGAGATGTCTGTAACCAGATTTTTCCACATATATTCCCCTTTATTCTTTTTACTTGTCTACTTAGTTATCCATTTTTTCCTAAAATCTGCTTGCTGGGTACTATGTGATGGCTTCTTCTAGGTTTTGCAGTTGAATGCATGATATCTCTCTTATGGTAGCAATGTTCATGGTAGTTTGAAAGAGAACTAAGTGGCAAAAAAATTGGAACCCAGAATTAGATGTAGACTTAAGGTCATAGAATGATTTACATATTTTGCTCCTCTCTAGTAGGGTGTTGAGCTTGAGCTAAGAAAACTTGAAGGAGCAGTCGAGGCCATCCATGAAAATCTTCTGTATCTTAAAAGCAGGTAAATATATCTCTATGTCTGATTTCAGTTCTTACAGTTACTATGCTATTTCTTCGTAATGCTTCTATATCCCCACGCCTTGCAAATTTTTCATTGCAGAGAAGCAGAGATGCGAACTGTAAGTGAAACAACAAATGCTCGCGTTGCTTGGTACAGTCTCATGTCACTGGGAGTCTGCATTGTGGTTTCGGTTGCCCAAATATTTCATCTAAAACAATATTTCCAAAAGAAAAAGCTGATTTAGAGGGGTGGAAAAAAAAAAGAAAAAAAAAGGAAAATCTAGATCTGTTTGACCTTGTATTTTATCATACTGTTCAACTCGTAGAAGTATTTTGCTCTTGAATATAATGTTCTGCAGATAAGTCTTTTTACATGGAAGTACACTACCATATGAAATCATGAGATGAGTGTTTCCTGTTTCTTGAAGTTATTAGACCATCCCCATTGGTTTTTTTTAGGTACAAAAACATAATTTTGTACCAAGAATGGGTACAAACCAATGTGGTCCTAATTTTAAAAGAACTAAACTATAAAATTGGTACATGTGTATGTACCAAAAAAGAAGGGGAGAGAGGGTGCACGTGGGGTCCAATTTTTCTTTTATATATATATTTTGTTTTTTTTTTTTGCCAAACTTTAATTCCTTTTTTTTTCTTTTTTTTTTTTTAATTTTTTGTTAAACTTTAATTCCTTTTTATTTTATGTGAAATTTCATTTCTATTCTTCTTCATTAAAAAAATACAGTTTTTTCATTTTTTTATCTACTAATTTAATTTATGTAGGTTTTAAATTCTTACTAAATAGGAAAAAAATCATTAATTTTTTTATTTTAATTATAAATGAAATCTAAAATAAATTGAAGATAAATTCGGATTCAATTTAATTTAATAAATGTACAAAATACATAAATAATAATTACAAATTATGAATTATCACATATGCATTTAACAAAAACCCATATAATAATAATAATAATAATAATAATAATAATAATAATAATAATAATAATAATAATAATAATAATAATAATAACCTGCATCTATAGATCAAATATATAGTCCTTAGGTCCTAAATCTGCATCTATAGATCAAATATATAGTCCTTAGGTCCTAAACCTGCATCTATAGTTCAAATTTATAGTCCTTAGGTCCTAAATCTGCATCAATAGATCAAATATATAGTCCTTAGATCCTAAACCTGCATCTATAGTTCAAATTTATAGTCCTAAGGTCCTAAACATGCGTTTATAACTTAAAATGATTTTAATTAATTTATTAGAATTTTATAGTCCTTAGGTCCTAAATCTGCGTCTATAGATCAAATTTATAGTCCTTAGGTCCTAAACATGCGTTTATAACTTAAAATGGTTTTAATTTAGTTTTTTTTTCTCAAAGTTTTTGTCTTTTTTCTTTTCATCGTTGAACATCTTTCCCGTACCAATAAAAATATATTTGTTTTATTTGATGACTTGATTATTAATTTGTTTATAAATTAAGTTAATATTTAAAATTTGAATAAACATTAAAATATTATTTTTACGAATTAAATTATATATATATACATATATATAAATTTTAAAAATACAAATAAAACATAAAATTTATTAAGGATGATTTAATTATATAAAAATATCTATAAATGAAAGTATATAATAAAACATGTATTAAAATTAAAGATGAATTAAGAAAATATGAATGATATAATGGTGGGACCCTCAAGATTAATGTATGTACCTAAATGATTATGGGTGAGTAAGTATTTAAAAAAGTTGTATATAATTTTTGACATGGCGGTGAGATAGCGGAGTTATGTACCTAATTTTGGGTACACCATTGAGGATGCCCTTAGGAGCCTGTAATTTAGGCTTGGGATGTCACGCCATCGCACGATCACAAATATAGACTATGTTATGTGAGGATTTATTTTGAATTGTTCTTTTATCTCCGTTTCTTCACATCTGCATCTTTGGCAAACTTAAAACACTAATTATGCTTTATTGTGACCATCTTTGTTTTACTAGTACCAGAATTTGAGGGGATACTTCGACTGTGGCTGGTTTAAATTATATGGAGAATTCCATTTCCAGAACCTCTTTTCGCAAATTTGATGGAAATATGGGGCGAGTTAGATAATTCATCATCAATTTTATGCTAAAAATGTATCTAGTGGATAATGAGATTTATGTGAAAGATTTTGTCATTTAAATTAACAGTAAATCTATGCGGACACAATGTGGTCAAGCCACAAAGGATAAAAGGGGTATTTCATTCATTAACTATATTCTTTAATCATTTACTTAATTAAGTCTATATTGTGTTTTACCCTAATACCCTTTCCCTCCTAATGTAGTGAGAGAATGTTATTTTGAGTTTGAAATTCAAAATTTTTTCTCTCTCATCCTCTCAACTAATATTAATTAATTAGTTTATTATCACTTAATCCATTCATTCATTAGCCTCGTCATTTTAAGTTTTATTCGCCATTTTATATTTTATTAGGGTTTATATTCATCGTCATTTGCGTTCATCTCCATTCCGAATTTTTCCCCACCACCATCTCCATTCAATTTTTCCCCACCACTATCACCAATCGACATGAAAATAAAGCAAAATAGATCGAGCAAAGGAATTTTTTTTGTTGTCTTCGAAGCTGTAGAAACTGGAATGCCATTAGTTCTTGAAGGAGACAGGAGACAAGATACAAGATTTGAAGGAGGTAAATATGTTGAATCAAACAATCGAAATTTGAAGGAGACAAGAGACATGATACAAGATTTAAAGGAGAAATAGAGTGTAATATATTTCGTTATTAGAATTTTTTCTCTCGATTTGTATAGCTAAATTAGCATATTGAATGTATTTGAATATCACCTTGATGTTTTATGACATTATTCCAAAAGAATTGTTGAGTTGTTGAAGATTGATTTTTTAGGGTTTCGGATTTCATTGGACTAGAGAGGCCATTAAGTTGGAGTGTTCATAATTTACTGTTTCATTGGCTTAATATAGTCAAATTTGAATGTTGATCAATTCCAAGACCATTTTGTTCATCGCATTTTATTCATATGTTCTTCATATATAATATTTTTTTCTTGATGTATAACGCTAAATTATGATATTGAATCTATTTGATTATGACCTTGTTAGTTTATCGCATAATTCGAAAAGAATTTTTGATTCCATGAAGTTTTATTTTATAGTGTTTAGGGTTACTGGTTTCATTAGATTAATTAAGTATGAATATTTAATAATCGAGAGATTAATTGGATACAGAATGTCAATTTTGATTCTTAAAATATTTCAATTATTTAGTTGAGGCGGCTAACAAAGAGGGAAGATATTTTTGTACGTCATAAAATATTTCAATTAGTGAACGAAAAGATTAAATCAAACTGCAGAGGAGAAAGTGCTTGAGAAATAGCATTTGGGCATACTTGTTTATCCCACATCGAAAAAATAGGTGAAACAAAGGCAGTATATATTAAATAATCTTGCAGGAGCGGTTGTCCTTATTAGGGGTCGGATCCCACTAATATCAATCCATACATCCTGAGCTTTGGGCCTGCATATTTGGGCCTTCGAACTGACTACTACATGGGCCTGATTATAAATAATAAATCAGGCCCAAAAGCTTTTTTTTTTTAAATAATTTTTTAAAATATTAAATTATTTTTTTTTAGTGTATAATTATTTTTGACAAAAATTAAATATCCTACACAATAAAATATAAAGTTAACTTTATTATAAAATTATACTGATTATATTCACCGAAACTCTAATTTTATTTATTTTATACTCTAATTATATTATTAATTCATTTTTAATTTTTTTATTAGTGTAGAATTGTTTTTGACCAAAATAAATCCCCTAAACATTAAAATAAAGACACACTTATAAGTTGAGGCGGGTACAACTACACTTGGAAAAAAATATTCTTATATAAAATATTTGATTAAATCACATATTTTCGCCATATAATTAGTTGAGGCGGGTACTACACCACGTGTAAATTACGCAATATGATTAAATTGCAATATAAGTTTAAATAATATAATTTATCGGCATTTATTTAATTATTTAATTATTCTTAATGGCTTATTTAAGAGTAAGCTTAGGGTATAGACAAAGACGCAACAAATGAAAAAGAAAATGCATAGATATATTGATAAAGTTTAGGGTTTTGTAAACCCTAAACGCCGGCTATTGCCGGCAATACATAAAAAAAAAAGAAAAAAAAAGGAAAAAATAACAGAAATTCTTGAAAAGAAAGCATGATAAAAACAACATCAAGGAAGATGATCAAATCTTGGTGTTGCTTTCGGAGTCTTCAATGACGATGGGGACCTGGTTAGAAGTACCCTTTTCGCCTCCAAGCTTGAAAGGGTCTTCTCCACCATGATTCTTAAGCTGTAGAAAAATTTCATACATCTTAGTTAGAGGGTGAACCTCCAGAATCAGTTCCCTCACCATGTCTTCATTTAAAGTAGCCACCATGCGACGCAAGAGGTGATCCACCTCCCCCTTGAAATTGTTGTGCTCCTCCCTCAAGTTTTGATACAATATATCTAGACTTTTGGGGGAGGGTGGCACGCTCCATTCGGACGTTAACTGCATACGTCGAATTGGAGAGAAATATTGTTTTGTTGGCGTCGTAGTTGGTGACGCCAATGGAAGAGTGGTAGTCGGCATCTTCGTTGGAGTGTTCGTCGGCGTCTTGGTTGGGCTGCTTATCTTCTTTCTTGGAGTGGTTCTTCTTTTAGGAGTGCTTACCGAGACTTTGTGGAGCGAGTGTTTGCCCCATTTCTTGCCAGAGTTAGAGGCCTTTATCATAGATTTCATTTTTGGGAATTCTTGTTTGTTTGAAGTTTAAGGTGATGGTGTAATATGGAGAAGATTCATCCATATATAAAGGTGCAAAACATGCACGAATATTTTTGCCAAAAAATTCAAAAAATGGTGTATAAACTTTTCAAATTTTTTCGGCTAGTATTTTTTTGAGAAGCACAACGCATTTATGGTAAAGAAGATTTTCATTACATTTTGCCTTGATATTGTAGCAATTTCAATGATTATGTTTTTTTTATTGAAAAGGAACATTCAATTAATATCGAGACTTGCCTTATTCATCATAAATCATGCAAGGTCAACCGTTTTAATATGAGCAAAATATTTGGAACAAAATATGATTCGAGAAAAATAATCATATACTATTACTACATTGTATATGTTAAAAAAATTAAGAAATAATTCGGAAATAAATGTTAATAATATATATATATATATAGGGAATAAATTTAATATTATAATAATTATTTGACTATAGTAGTAATTTTTTAAAAAATAAGTAATGTAGTCGTATAATGCTAAATCTCATGACTATAGTACTATACTAGTAGTAATTTTGCAATTGGAATTCCAATTAGTCATGTTAGAAGCAATTTGGGACTATACTAGTAGTAAATTCACAATTGGAATTCCAATTAGTCATGTTAGATCCAATTTGGGACTATACTAGTAGTAAATTTGCAATTGAAATTCCAATTAGTCATGTTAGATCCAACTTGTAACATTGGAATTCCAATTAGTGATGTTAGATACAATTTGTGACTATACTAGTAGTAATGTTGCAATTGGCATTCCAATTAGTGATGTTAGATCCAATTTGTGACTATACTAGTAGTAATGTTGCAATTGGAATTCCAATTAGTGATGTTAGGTCCAATTTGGGAATTGAAATTCCAATTAGGGATGTTCGATCAAATTTGTGACTATACTAGTAGTAAGTATGCAATTGGAATTCCAATTAGTCATGTTAGATCCAATTTGTGCATGTAGTAGTAGTAATGTTGCAATTGGAATTACAATTAGTCATGTTAGATCCAATTTTGGAATTGAAATTCCAATTAGTGATGTTAGATCAAATTTGTGACTATACTAGTAGTAAGTATGCAATTGGAATTCCAATTAGTGATGTTAGAACAAATTTGGGACTATAGTAGTAGTAATGTTGCAATTGGAATTCCAATTAGTGATGTTAGATCCAATTTTGGAATTGGAATTCCAATTAGTGATGTTAGATCCAATTTGTGACTATAGTAGTAGTAATGTTGCAATTGGAAGTCCAATTAGTCATGTTAGATCCAATTTTGGAATTGAAATTCCAATTAGTGATGTTAGATCAAATTTGTGCCTATACTAGTATTAAGTATGCTATTCGAATTCCAATTAGTCATGTTAGATCCAATTTGTGACTATATTAGTAGTAATATTGCAATTGGAATTTCAATTAGTGATGTTAGATCCAATTTTGGAATTGGAATTCTAATTAGTGATGTTAGATCCAATTTGTGACTATAGTAGTAGTAATGTTGCAATTAGAAGTCCAATTAGTCATGTTAGATCCAATTTTGGAATTGGAATTCCAATTAGTGATGTTAGATCCAATTTGTGACTATAGTAGTAGTAATGTTGCAATTGGAAGTCCAATTAGTCATGTTAGATCCAATTTGTGACTATATTCGTAGTAATGTTGCAATTGGAATTCCAATTAGTGATGTTAGATCCAATTTTGGAATAGGAATTCCAATTAGGGATGTTAGATCAAATTTGTGACTATACTAGTAGTAAGTATGCAATTGGAAGTCCAATTAGTCATGTTAGATCCAATTTGTGACTATATTCGTAGTAATGTTGCAATTGGAATTCCAATTAGTGATGTTAAATCCAATTTTGGAATTGGAATTCCAATTAGTGATGTTAGATCCAATTTGTGACTATAGTAGTAGTAATGTTGCAATTGGAAGTCCAATTAGTCATGTCAGATCCAATTTGGGACTATAGTAGTAGTAATGTTGCAATTGGAATTCCAATTAGTGATGTTAGATCCAATTTTGGAATTGGAATTCCAATTAGTGATGTTAGATCCAATTTGTGACTATAGTAGTAGTAAGTATGCAATTGGAATTCCAATTAGTCATGTTAGATCCAATTTGTGACTATATTCGTAGTAATGTTGCAATTGGAATTACAATTAGTCATGTTAGATCCAATTTTGGAATTGGAATTCCAATTAGTGATGTTTGATCCAATTTTGGAATTGAAATTCCAATTAGTGATGTTAGATCCAATTTGTGACTATAGTAGTATAAATGTTGCAATTGGAAGTCCAATTAGTCATGTTAGATCCAATTTTAGAATTGAAATTCCAATTAGTGATGTTAGATCAAATTTTGTTCCTATACTAGTATGAAGTATGCTATTGGAATTCCAATTAGTCATGTTAGATGCAATTTGTTACTATATTAGTAGTAATGTTGCAATTGGAACTCCAATTAGTGATGTTAGATCCAATTTTGGAATTGAAATTTCAATTAGTGATGTTAGATCCAATTATTGACTATAATAGTAGTAATGTTGCAATTGGAAGTCCAATTAGTCAAGTTAGATCCAATTTGTGACTATATTCGTAGTAATGTTGCAATTGGAATTCCAATTAGTAATGTTAGATCCAATTTTGGAATTGGAATTCCAATTACGAATGTTAGATCAAATTTGTGACTATACTAGTAGTAAGTATGCAATTGGAATTCCAATTAGTCATGTTAGATCCAATTTGTGAGTATATTCGTAGTAATGTTGCAATTGGAATTACAATTAGTCATGTTAGATCCAATTTTGGAATTGGAATTCCAATTAGTGATGTTAGATCCAATTTTGGAATTGGAATTCCAATTAGTGATGTTAGATACAATTTGTGACTATAGTAGTAGTAATGTTGCAATTGGAAGTCCAATTAGTCATGTTAGATCCAATTTGTGAATATATTCGTAGTAATGTTGCAATTGGAATTCCAATTAGTGATGTTAAATTCAATTTTGGAATTGGAATTCCAATTAGTGATGTTAGATCCAATTTGTGACTATAGTAATAGTAATGTTGCAATTGGAAGTCCAATTAGTCATGTCAGATCCAATTTGGGACTATAGTAGTAGTAATGTTGCAATTGGAAGTCCAATTAATGATGTTAGATCCAATTTTGGAATTGAAATTCCAATTAGTGATGTTAGATCAAATTTGTGCCTATACTAGTATTAAGTATGCTATTGGAATTCCAATTAGTCATGTTAGATCTAATTTGTGACTATATTAGTAGTAATGTTGCAATTGGAATTCCAATTAGTGATGTTAGATCCAATTTTGGAATTGGAATTCCAATTAGTGATGTTAGATCCAATTTGTGACTATAGTAGTAGTAATGTTGCAATTGGAAGTCCAATTAGTCATGTTAGATCCAATTTGTAACTATATTCGTCGTAATGTTGCAATTGGAATTCCAATTAGTGATGTTAGATCCAATTTTGGAATTGAAATTCCAATTATGGATGTTAGATCAAATTTGTGACTATACTAATAGTAAGTATGCAATTGGAATTCCAATTAGTCATGTTAGATCCAATTTGAGACTATATTCGTAGTAATGTTGCAATTGGAATTACAATTAGTCATGTTAGATCCAATTTTGGAATTGGAATTCCAATTAGTGATGTTAGATCCAATTTTGGAATTGGAATTCCAATTAGTGATGTTAGATCCAATTTGTGACTATAGTAGTAGTAATGTTGCAATTGGAAGTCCAATTAGTCATGTTAAATCCAATTTTGGAATTGAAATTCCAATTAGTGATGTTAGATCAAATTTGTGCCTATACTAGTATTAAGTATGCTATTGGAATTCCTATTAGTCATGTTAGATCCAATTTATGACTCTATTAGTAGTAATGTTGCAATTGGAATTCCAATTAATGATGTTAGATCCAATTTTGGAATTGGAATTCCAATTAGTGATTTTAGATCCAATTTGTGACTATAGTAGTAGTAAGTATGCAATTGGAATTCCAATTAGTCATGTTAGATCCAATTTGTGACTATATTCGTAGTAATGTTGCAATTGGAATTACAATTAGTCATGTTAGATCCAATTTTGGAATTGGAATTCCAATTAGTGATGTTAGATCCAATTTTGGAATTGGAATTCCAATTAGTGATGTTAGATCCAATTTGTGACTATAATAGTAGTAATGTTGCAATTGGAAGTCCAATTAGTCATGTTAGATCCAATTTTGGAATTGAAATTCCAATTAGTGATGTTAGATCCAATTATAGACTATAATAGTAGTAATGTTGCAATTGGAAGTCCAATTAGTCATGTTAGATCCAATTTGTGACTATACTAGTAGTAATATTGCAATTGGAATTCCAATTAGTGATGTTAGATCCAATTTTGGAATTGGAATTCTAATTAGTGATGTTAGATCCAATTTGTGACTATAGTAGTAGTAATGTTGCAATTGGAAGTCCAATTAGTAATGTTAGATCCAATTTGTGACTATATTCGTAGTAATGTTGCAATTGGAATTCCAATTAGTGATGTTAAATCCAATTTTGGAATTGGAATTCCAATTAGTGATGTTAGATCCAATTTGTGACTATAGTAGTAGTAATGTTGCAATTGGAAGTCCAATTAGTCATGTCAGATCCAATTTGGGACTATAGTAGTAGTAATGTTGCAATTGGAATTCCAATTAGTGATGTTAGATCTAATTTTGGAATTGGAATTCCAATTAGTGATGTTAGATCCAATTTGTGACTATAGTAGTAGTAAGTATGCAATTGGAATTCCAATTAGTCATGTTAGATCCAATTTGTGACTATATTTGTAGTAATGTTGCAATTGGAATTACAATTAGTCATGTTAGATCCAATTTTGGAATTAGAATTCCAATTAGTGATGTTTGATCCAATTTTGGAATTGAAATTCCAATTAGTGATGTTAGATCCAATTTGTGACTATAGTAGTATACATGTTGCAATTGGTAGTCCAATTAGTCATGTTAGATCCAATTTTGGAATTGAAATTCCAATTAGTGATGTTAGATCAAATTTTGTGCCTATACTAGTATGAAGTATGCTATTGGAATTCCAATTAGTGATGTTAGATCCAATTTGTGACTATAGTAGTAGTAATGTTGCAATTGGAAGTCCAATTAGTCATGTTAAATCCAATTTTGGAATTGAAATTCCAATTAGTGATGTTAGATCAAATTTGTGCCTATACTAGTATTAAGTATGCTATTGGAATTCCTATTAGTCATATTAGATCCAATTTATGACTCTATTAGTAGTAATGTTGCAATTGGAATTCCAATTAATGATGTTAGATCCAATTTTAGAATTGGAATTCCAATTAGTGATTTTAGATCCAATTTGTGACTATAGTAGTAGTAAATATGCAATTGGAATTCCAATTAGTCATGTTAGATCCAATTTGTGACTATATTCGTAGTAATGTTGCAATTGGAATTACAATTAGTCATGTTAGATCCAATTTTGGAATTGGAATTCCAATTAGTGATGTTTGATCCAATTTTGGAATTGAAATTCCAATTAGTGATGTTAGATCCAATTTGTGACTATAGTAGTATAAATGTTGCAATTGGAAGTCCAATTAGTCATGTTAGATCCAATTTTAGAATTGAAATTCCAATTAGTGATGTTAGATCAAATTTTGTTCCTATACTAGTATGAAGTATGCTATTGGAATTCCAATTAGTCATGTTAGATCCAATTTGTTACTATATTAGTAGTAATGTTGCAATTGGAACTCCAATTAGTGATGTTAGATCCAATTTTGGAATTGAAATTTCAATTAGTGATGTTAGATCCAATTATTGACTATAATAGTAGTAATGTTGCAATTGGAAGTCCAATTAGTCAAGTTAGATCCAATTTGTGACTATATTCGTAGTAATGTTGCAATTGGAATTCCAATTAGTAATGTTAGATCCAATTTTGGAATTGGAATTCCAATTACGAATGTTAGATCAAATTTGTGACTATACTAGTAGTAAGTATGCAATTGGAATTCCAATTAGTCATGTTAGATCCAATTTGTGAGTATATTCGTAGTAATGTTGCAATTGGAATTACAATTAGTCATGTTAGATCCAATTTTGGAATTGGAATTCCAATTAGTGATGTTAGATCCAATTTTGGAATTGGAATTCCAATTAGTGATGTTAGATCCAATTTTGGAATTGGAATTCCAATTAGTGATGTTAGATCCAATTTTGGAATTGGAATTCCAATTAGTGATGTTAGATCCAATTTGTGACTATAGTAGTAGTAATGTTGCAATTGGAAGTCCAATTAGTCATGTTAGATCCAATTTTGGAATTGAAATTCCAATTAGTGATGTTAGATCAAATTTGTGCCTATACTAGTATTAAGTATGCTATTCGAATTCCAATTAGTCATGTTAGATCCAATTTGTGACTATATTAGTAGTAATATTGCAATTGGAATTTCAATTAGTGATGTTAGATCCAATTTTGGAATTGGAATTCTAATTAGTGATGTTAGATCCAATTTGTGACTATAGTAGTAGTAATGTTGCAATTAGAAGTCCAATTAGTCATGTTAGATCCAATTTTGGAATTGGAATTCCAATTAGTGATGTTAGATCCAATTTGTGACTATAGTAGTAGTAATGTTGCAATTGGAAGTCCAATTAGTCATGTTAGATCCAATTTGTGACTATATTCGTAGTAATGTTGCAATTGGAATTCCAATTAGTGATGTTAGATCCAATTTTGGAATAGGAATTCCAATTAGGGATGTTAGATCAAATTTGTGACTATACTAGTAGTAAGTATGCAATTGGAAGTCCAATTAGTCATGTTAGATCCAATTTGTGACTATATTCGTAGTAATGTTGCAATTGGAATTCCAATTAGTGATGTTAAATCCAATTTTGGAATTGGAATTCCAATTAGTGATGTTAGATCCAATTTGTGACTATAGTAGTAGTAATGTTGCAATTGGAAGTCCAATTAGTCATGTCAGATCCAATTTGGGACTATAGTAGTAGTAATGTTGCAATTGGAATTCCAATTAGTGATGTTAGATCTAATTTTGGAATTGGAATTCCAATTAGTGATGTTAGATCCAATTTGTGACTATAGTAGTAGTAAGTATGCAATTGGAATTCCAATTAGTCATGTTAGATCCAATTTGTGAGTATATTCGTAGTAATGTTGCAATTGGAATTACAATTAGTCATGTTAGATCCAATTTTGGAATTGGAATTCCAATTAGTGATGTTAGATCCAATTTTGGAATTGGAATTCCAATTAGTGATGTTAGATACAATTTGTGACTATAGTAGTAGTAATGTTGCAATTGGAAGTCCAATTAGTCATGTTAGATCCAATTTGTGAATATATTCGTAGTAATGTTGCAATTGGAATTCCAATTAGTGATGTTAAATTCAATTTTGGAATTGGAATTCCAATTAGTGATGTTAGATCCAATTTGTGACTATAGTAATAGTAATGTTGCAATTGGAAGTCCAATTAGTCATGTCAGATCCAATTTGGGACTATAGTAGTAGTAATGTTGCAATTGGAAGTCCAATTAATGATGTTAGATCCAATTTTGGAATTGAAATTCCAATTAGTGATGTTAGATCAAATTTGTGCCTATACTAGTATTAAGTATGCTATTGGAATTCCAATTAGTCATGTTAGATCTAATTTGTGACTATATTAGTAGTAATGTTGCAATTGGAATTCCAATTAGTGATGTTAGATCCAATTTTGGAATTGGAATTCCAATTAGTGATGTTAGATCCAATTTGTGACTATAGTAGTAGTAATGTTGCAATTGGAAGTCCAATTAGTCATGTTAGATCCAATTTGTAACTATATTCGTCGTAATGTTGCAATTGGAATTCCAATTAGTGATGTTAGATCCAATTTTGGAATTGAAATTCCAATTATGGATGTTAGATCAAATTTGTGACTATACTAATAGTAAGTATGCAATTGGAATTCCAATTAGTCATGTTAGATCCAATTTGAGACTATATTCGTAGTAATGTTGCAATTGGAATTACAATTAGTCATGTTAGATCCAATTTTGGAATTGGAATTCCAATTAGTGATGTTAGATCCAATTTTGGAATTGGAATTCCAATTAGTGATGTTAGATCCAATTTGTGACTATAGTAGTAGTAATGTTGCAATTGGAAGTCCAATTAGTCATGTTAAATCCAATTTTGGAATTGAAATTCCAATTAGTGATGTTAGATCAAATTTGTGCCTATACTAGTATTAAGTATGCTATTGGAATTCCTATTAGTCATGTTAGATCCAATTTATGACTCTATTAGTAGTAATGTTGCAATTGGAATTCCAATTAATGATGTTAGATCCAATTTTGGAATTGGAATTCCAATTAGTGATTTTAGATCCAATTTGTGACTATAGTAGTAGTAAGTATGCAATTGGAATTCCAATTAGTCATGTTAGATCCAATTTGTGACTATATTCGTAGTAATGTTGCAATTGGAATTACAATTAGTCATGTTAGATCCAATTTTGGAATTGGAATTCCAATTAGTGATGTTAGATCCAATTTTGGAATTGGAATTCCAATTAGTGATGTTAGATCCAATTTGTGACTATAATAGTAGTAATGTTGCAATTGGAAGTCCAATTAGTCATGTTAGATCCAATTTTGGAATTGAAATTCCAATTAGTGATGTTAGATCCAATTATAGACTATAATAGTAGTAATGTTGCAATTGGAAGTCCAATTAGTCATGTTAGATCCAATTTGTGACTATACTAGTAGTAATATTGCAATTGGAATTCCAATTAGTGATGTTAGATCCAATTTTGGAATTGGAATTCTAATTAGTGATGTTAGATCCAATTTGTGACTATAGTAGTAGTAATGTTGCAATTGGAAGTCCAATTAGTAATGTTAGATCCAATTTGTGACTATATTCGTAGTAATGTTGCAATTGGAATTCCAATTAGTGATGTTAAATCCAATTTTGGAATTGGAATTCCAATTAGTGATGTTAGATCCAATTTGTGACTATAGTAGTAGTAATGTTGCAATTGGAAGTCCAATTAGTCATGTCAGATCCAATTTGGGACTATAGTAGTAGTAATGTTGCAATTGGAATTCCAATTAGTGATGTTAGATCTAATTTTGGAATTGGAATTCCAATTAGTGATGTTAGATCCAATTTGTGACTATAGTAGTAGTAAGTATGCAATTGGAATTCCAATTAGTCATGTTAGATCCAATTTGTGACTATATTTGTAGTAATGTTGCAATTGGAATTACAATTAGTCATGTTAGATCCAATTTTGGAATTAGAATTCCAATTAGTGATGTTTGATCCAATTTTGGAATTGAAATTCCAATTAGTGATGTTAGATCCAATTTGTGACTATAGTAGTATACATGTTGCAATTGGTAGTCCAATTAGTCATGTTAGATCCAATTTTGGAATTGAAATTCCAATTAGTGATGTTAGATCAAATTTTGTGCCTATACTAGTATGAAGTATGCTATTGGAATTCCAATTAGTTATGTTAGATCCAATTTGTGACTATAGTAGTAGTAATGTTGCAATTGGAAGTCCAATTAGTCATGTTAAATCCAATTTTGGAATTGAAATTCCAATTAGTGATGTTAGATCAAATTTGTGCCTATACTAGTATTAAGTATGCTATTGGAATTCCTATTAGTCATATTAGATCCAATTTATGACTCTATTAGTAGTAATGTTGCAATTGGAATTCCAATTAATGATGTTAGATCCAATTTTAGAATTGGAATTCCAATTAGTGATTTTAGATCCAATTTGTGACTATAGTAGTAGTAAATATGCAATTGGAATTCCAATTAGTCATGTTAGATCCAATTTGTGACTATATTCGTAGTAATGTTGCAATTGGAATTACAATTAGTCATGTTAGATCCAATTTTGGAATTGGAATTCCAATTAGTGATGTTTGATCCAATTTTGGAATTGAAATTCCAATTAGTGATGTTAGATCCAATTTGTGACTATAGTAGTATAAATGTTGCAATTGGAAGTCCAATTAGTCATGTTAGATCCAATTTTAGAATTGAAATTCCAATTAGTGATGTTAGATCAAATTTTGTTCCTATACTAGTATGAAGTATGCTATTGGAATTCCAATTAGTCATGTTAGATCCAATTTGTTACTATATTAGTAGTAATGTTGCAATTGGAACTCCAATTAGTGATGTTAGATCCAATTTTGGAATTGAAATTTCAATTAGTGATGTTAGATCCAATTATTGACTATAATAGTAGTAATGTTGCAATTGGAAGTCCAATTAGTCAAGTTAGATCCAATTTGTGACTATATTCGTAGTAATGTTGCAATTGGAATTCCAATTAGTAATGTTAGATCCAATTTTGGAATTGGAATTCCAATTACGAATGTTAGATCAAATTTGTGACTATACTAGTAGTAAGTATGCAATTGGAATTCCAATTAGTCATGTTAGATCCAATTTGTGAGTATATTCGTAGTAATGTTGCAATTGGAATTACAATTAGTCATGTTAGATCCAATTTTGGAATTGGAATTCCAATTAGTGATGTTAGATCCGATTTTGGAATTGGAATTCCAATTAGTGATGTTAGATACAATTTGTGACTATAGTAGTAGTAATGTTGCAATTGGAAGTCCAATTAGTCATGTTAGATCCAATTTGTGAATATATTCGTAGTAATGTTGCAATTGGAATTCCAATTAGTGATGTTAAATTCAATTTTGGAATTGGAATTCCAATTAGTGATGTTAGATCCAATTTGTGACTATAGTAATAGTAATGTTGCAATTGGAAGTCCAATTAGTCATGTCAGATCCAATTTGGGACTATAGTAGTAGTAATGTTGCAATTGGAAGTCCAATTAATGATGTTAGATCCAATTTTGGAATTGAAATTCCAATTAGTGATGTTAGATCAAATTTGTGCCTATACTAGTATTAAGTATGCTATTGGAATTCCAATTAGTCATGTTAGATCTAATTTGTGACTATATTAGTAGTAATGTTGCAATTGGAATTCCAATTAGTGATGTTAGATCCAATTTTGGAATTGGAATTCCAATTAGTGATGTTAGATCCAATTTGTGACTATAGTAGTAGTAATGTTGCAATTGGAAGTCCAATTAGTCATGTTAGATCCAATTTGTAACTATATTCGTCGTAATGTTGCAATTGGAATTCCAATTAGTGATGTTAGATCCAATTTTGGAATTGAAATTCCAATTATGGATGTTAGATCAAATTTGTGACTATACTAATAGTAAGTATGCAATTGGAATTCCAATTAGTCATGTTAGATCCAATTTGAGACTATATTCGTAGTAATGTTGCAATTGGAATTACAATTAGTCATGTTAGATCCAATTTTGGAATTGGAATTCCAATTAGTGATGTTAGATCCAATTTTGGAATTGGAATTCCAATTAGTGATGTTAGATCCAATTTGTGACTATAGTAGTAGTAATGTTGCAATTGGAAGTCCAATTAGTCATGTTAAATCCAATTTTGGAATTGAAATTCCAATTAGTGATGTTAGATCAAATTTGTGCCTATACTAGTATTAAGTATGCTATTGGAATTCCTATTAGTCATGTTAGATCCAATTTATGACTCTATTAGTAGTAATGTTGCAATTGGAATTCCAATTAATGATGTTAGATCCAATTTTGGAATTGGAATTCCAATTAGTGATTTTAGATCCAATTTGTGACTATAGTAGTAGTAAGTATGCAATTGGAATTCCAATTAGTCATGTTAGATCCAATTTGTGACTATATTCGTAGTAATGTTGCAATTGGAATTACAATTAGTCATGTTAGATCCAATTTTGGAATTGGAATTCCAATTAGTGATGTTAGATCCAATTTTGGAATTGGAATTCCAATTAGTGATGTTAGATCCAATTTGTGACTATAATAGTAGTAATGTTGCAATTGGAAGTCCAATTAGTCATGTTAGATCCAATTTTGGAATTGAAATTCCAATTAGTGATGTTAGATCCAATTATAGACTATAATAGTAGTAATGTTGCAATTGGAAGTCCAATTAGTCATGTTAGATCCAATTTGTGACTATACTAGTAGTAATATTGCAATTGGAATTCCAATCAGTGATGTTAGATCCAATTTTGGAATTGGAATTCTAATTAGTGATGTTAGATCCAATTTGTGACTATAGTAGTAGTAATGTTGCAATTGGAAGTCCAATTAGTCATGTTAGATCCAATTTGTGACTATATTCGTAGTAATGTTGCAATTGGAATTCCAATTAGTGATGTTAAATCCAATTTTGGAATTGGAATTCCAATTAGTGATGTTAGATCCAATTTGTGACTATAGTAGTAGTAATGTTGCAATTGGAAGTCCAATTAGTCATGTCAGATCCAATTTGGGACTATAGTAGTAGTAATGTTGCAATTGGAATTCCAATTAGTGATGTTAGATCCAATTTTGGAATTGGAATTCCAATTAGTGATGTTAGATCCAATTTGTGACTATAGTAGTAGTAAGTATGCAATTGGAATTCCAATTAGTCATGTTAGATCCAATTTGTGACTATATTTGTAGTAATGTTGCAATTGGAATTACAATTAGTCATGTTAGATCCAATTTTGGAATTGGAATTCCAATTAGTGATGTTTGATCCAATTTTGGAATTGAAATTCCAATTAGTGATGTTAGATCCAATTTGTGACTATAGTAGTATAAATGTTGCAATTGGTAGTCCAATTAGTCATGTTAGATCCAATTTTGGAATTGAAATTCCAATTAGTGATGTTAGATCAAATTTTGTGCCTATACTAGTATGAAGTATGCTATTGGAATTCCAATTAGTGATGTTAGATCCAATTTGTGACTATAGTAGTAGTAATGTTGCAATTGGAAGTCCAATTAGTCATGTTAAATCCAATTTTGGAATTGAAATTCCAATTAGTGATGTTAGATCAAATTTGTGCCTATACTAGTATTAAGTATGCTATTGGAATTCCTATTAGTCATGTTAGATCCAATTTATGACTCTATTAGTAGTAATGTTGCAATTGGAATTCCAATTAATGATGTTAGATCCAATTTTAGAATTGGAATTCCAATTAGTGATTTTAGATCCAATTTGTGACTATAGTAGTAGTAAATATGCAATTGGAATTCCAATTAGTCATGTTAGATCCAATTTGTGACTATATTCGTAGTAATGTTGCAATTGGAATTACAATTAGTCATGTTAGATCCAATTTTGGAATTGGAATTCCAATTAGTGATGTTAGATCCAATTTTGGAATTGGAATTCCAATTAGTGATGTTAGATCCAATTTGTGACTATAATAGTAGTAATGTTGCAATTGGAAGTCCAATTAGTCATGTTAGATCCAATTTTGGAATTGAAATTCCAATTAGTGATGTTAGATCAAATTTGTGCCTATACTAGTATTAAGTATGCTATTGGAATTCCAATTAGTCATGTTAGATCCAATTTGTGACTATATTAGTAGTAATATTGCAATTGGAATTCCAATTAGTGATGTTAGATCCAATTTTGGAATTGGAATTCTAATTAGTGATGTTAGATCCAATTTGTGACTATAGTAGTAGTAATGTTGCAATTGGAAGTCCAATTAGTCATGTTAGATCCAATTTGTGACTATATTCGTAGTAATGTTGCAATTGGAATTCCAATTAGTGATGTTAAATCCAATTTTGGAATTGGAATTCCAATTAGTGATGTTAGATCCAATTTGTGACTATAGTAGTAGTAATGTTGCAATTGGAAGTCCAATTAGTCATGTCAGATCCAATTTGGGACTATAGTAGTAGTAATGTTGCAATTGGAATTCCAATTATTGATGTTAGATCCAATTTTGGAATTGGAATTCCAATTAGTGACGTTAGATCCAATTTGTGACTATATTAGTAGTAAGTATGCAATTGGAATTCCAATTAGTCATGTTAGATCCAATTTGTGACTATATTCGTAGTAATGTTGCAATTGGAATTACAATTAGTCATGTTAGATCCAATTTTGGAATTGGAATTCCAATTAGTGATGTTTGATCCAATTTTGGAATTGAAATTCCAATTAGTGATGTTAGATCCAATTTGTGACTATAGTAGTATAAATGTTGCAATTGGAAGTCCAATTAGTCATGTTAGATCCAATTTTAGAATTGAAATTCCAATTAGTGATGTTAGATCAAATTTTGTGCCTATACTAGTATGAAGTATGCTATTGGAATTCCAATTAGTCATGTTAGATCCAATTTGTGACTATATTAGTAGTAATGTTGCAATTGGAATTCCAATTAGTGATGTTAGATCCAATTTTGGAATTGAAATTCCAATTAGTGATGTTAGATCCAATTATTGACTATAATAGTAGTAATGTTGCAATTGGAAGTCCAATTAGTCATGTTAGATCCAATTTGTGACTATATTCGTAGTAATGTTGCAATTGGAATTCCAATTAGTAATGTTAGATCCAATTTTGGAATTGAAATTCCAATTACGAATGTTAGATCAAATTTGTGACTATACTAGTAGTAAGTATGCAATTGGAATTCCAATTAGTCATGTTAGATCCAATTTGTGACTATATTCGTAGTAATGTTGCAATTGGAATTACAATTAGTCATGTTAGATCCAATTTTGGAATTGGAATTCCAATTAGTGATGTTAGATCCAATTTTGGAATTGGAATTCCAATTAGTGATGTTAGATCCAATTTGTGACTATAATAGTAGTAATGTTGCAATTGGAAGTCCAATTAGTCATGTTAGATCCAATTTTGGAATTGAAATTCCAATTAGTGATGTTAGATCAAATTTGTGCCTATACTAGTATTAAGTATGCTATTGGAATTCCAATTAGTGATGTTAGATCCAATTTGTGACTATAATAGTAGTAATGTTGCAATTGGAAGTCCAATTAGTCATGTTAGATTCAATTTTGGAATTGAAATTCCAATTAGTGATGTTAGATCAAATTTGTGCCTATACTAGTATTAAGTATGCTATTGGAATTCCAATTAGTCATGTTAGATCCAATTTGTGACTATATTAGTAGTAATATTGCAATTGGAATTCCAATTAGTGATGTTAGATCCAATTTTGGAATTGGAATTCTAATTAGTGATGTTAGATTCAATTTGTGACTATAGTAGTAGTAATGTTGCAATTGGAAGTCCAATTACTCATGTTAGATCCAATTTGTGACTATATTCGTAGTAATGTTTCAATTGGAATTCCAATTAGTGATGTTAAATCCAATTTTGGAATTGGAATTCCAATTAGTGATATTAGATCCAATTTGTGACTATAGTAGTAGTAATGTTGCAATTGGAAGTCCAATTAGTCATGTCAGATCCAATTTGGAACTATAGTAGTAGTAATGTTGCAATTGGAATTCCAATTAGTGATGTTAGATCCAATTTTGGAATTGGAATTCCAATTAGTGATGTTAGATCCAATTTGTGACTATAGTAGTAGTAAGTATGCAATTGGAGATCCAATTAGTCATGTTAGATCCAATTTGTGACTATATTCGTAGTAATGTTGCAATTGGAATTACAATTAGTCATGTTAGATCCAATTTTGGAATTGGAATTCCAATTAGTGATGTTTGATCCAATTTTGGAATTGAAATTCCAATTAGTGATGTTAGATCCAATTTGTGACTATAGTAGTATAAATGTTGCAATTGGAAGTCCAATTAGTCATGTTAGATCCAATTTTGTAATTGAAATTCCAATTAGTGATGTTAGATCAAATTTTGTGCCTATACTAGTATTAAGTATGCTATTAGAATTCCAATTAGTCATGTTAGATCCAATTTGTGACTATATTAGTAGTAATGTTGCAATTGGAATTCCAATTAGTGATGTTAGATCCAATTTTGGAATTGAAATTCCAATTAGTGATGTTAGATCCAATTATTGACTATAATAGTAGTAATGTTGCAATTGGAAGTCCAATTAGTCATGTTAGATCCAATTTGTGACTATATTCGTAGTAATGTTGCAATTGGAATTCCAATTAGTAATGTTAGATCCAATTTTGGAATTGGAATTCCAATTACGAATGATAGATCAAATTTGTGACTATACTAGTAGTAAGTATGCAATTGGAATTCCAATTAGTCATGTTAGATCCAATTTGTGACTATATTCGTAGTAATGTTGCAATTGGAATTACAATTAGTCATGTTAGATCCAATTTTGGAATTGGAATTCCAATTAGTGATGTTAGATCCAATTTTGGAATTGGAATTCCAATTAGTGATGTTAGATCCAATTTGTTACTATAATAGTAGTAATGTTGCAATTGGAAGTCCAATTAGTCATGTTAGATCCAATTTTGGAATTGAAATTCCAATTAGTGATGTTGGATCAAATTTGTGCCTATACTAGTATTAAGTATGCTATTGGAATTCCTATTAGTCATGTTAGATCCAATTTGTGACTATATTAGTAGTAATATTGCAATTGGAATTCCAATTAGTGATGTTAGATCCAATTTTGGAATTGGAATTCTAATTAGTGATGTTAGATCCAATTTGTGACTATAGTAGTAGTAATGTTGCAATTGGAAGTCCAATTAGTCATGTTAGATCCAATTTGTGACTATATTCGTAGTAATGTTGCAATTGGAATTCCAATTAGTGATGTTAAATTCAATTTTGGAATTGGAATTCCAATTAGTGATGTTAGATCCAATTTGTGACTATAGTAGTAGTAATGTTGCAATTGGAAGTCCAATTAGTCATGTCAGATCCAATTTGGGACTATAGTAGTAGTAATGTTGCAATTGGAATTCCAATTATTGATGTTAGATCCAATTTTGGAATTGGAATTCCAATTAGTGATGTTAGATCCAATTTGTGACTATAGTAGTAGTAAGTATGCAATTGGAATTCCAATTAGTCATGTTAGATCCAATTTGTGACTATATTCGTAGTAATGTTGCAATTGGAATTACAATTAGTCATGTTAGATCTAATTTTGGAATTGGAATTCCAATTAGTGATGTTTGATCCAATTTTAGAATTGAAATTCCAATTAGTGATATTAGATCCAATTTGTGACTATAGTAGTATAAATGTTGCAATTGGAAGTCCAATTAGTCATGTTAGATCCAATTTTGGAATTGAAATTCCAATTAGTGATGTTAGATCAAATTTTGTGCCTATACTAGTATTAAGTATGCTATTGGAATTCCAATTAGTCATGTTAGATCTAATTTGTGACTATATTAGTAGTAATGTTGCAATTGGAATTCCAATTAGTGATGTTAGATCCAATTTTGGAATTGAAATTCCAATTAGTGATGTTAGATCCAATTATTGACTATAATAGTAGTAATGTTGCAATTGGAAGTCCAATTAGTCATGTTAGATCCAATTTGTGACTATATTCGTAGTAATGTTGCAATTGGAATTCCAATTAGTAATGTTAGATCCAATTTTGGAATTGGAATTCCAATTACGAATGTTAGATAAAATTTGTGACTATACTAGTAGTAAGTATGTAATTGGAATTCCAATTAGTCATGTTAGATCCAATTTGTGACTATATTCGTAGTAATGTTGCAATTGGAATTACAATTAGTCATGTTAGATCCAATTTTGGAATTGGAATTCCAATTAGTGATGTTAGATCCAATTTTGGAATTGGAATTCCAATTAGTGATGTTAGATCCAATTTGTGACTATAATAGTAGTAATGTTGCAATTAGAAGTCCAATTAGTCATGTTAGATCCAATTTTGGAATTGAAATTCCAATTAGTGATGTTAGATCAAATTTGTGCCTATACTAGTATTAAGTATGCTATTGGAATTCCAATTAGTCATGTTAGATCCAATTTGTGACTATATTAGTAGTAATATTGCAATTGGAATTCCAATTAGTGATGTTAGATCCAATTTTGGAATTGGAATTCTAATTAGTGATGTTAGATCCAATTTGTGACTATAGTAGTAGTAATGTTGCAATTGGAAGTCCAATTAGTCATGTTAGATCCAATTTGTGACTATATTCGTAGTAATGTTGCAATTGGAATTCCAATTAGTGATGTTAAATCCAATTTTGGAATTGGAATTCCAATTAGTGATGTTAGATCCAATTTGTGACTATAGTAGTAGTAATGTTGCAATTGGAAGTCCAATTAGTCATGTCAGATCCAATTTGGGACTATAGTAGTAGTAATGTTGCAATTGGAATTCCAATTAGTGATGTTAGATCCAATTTTAGAATTGGAATTCCAATTAGTGATGTTAGATCCAATTTGTGACTATAGTAGTAGTAACTATGCAATTGGAATTCCAATTAGTCATGTTAGATCCAATTTGTGACTATATTCGTAGTAATGTTGCAATTGAAATTACAATTAGTCATGTTAGATCCAATTTTGGAATTGGAATTCCAATTAGTGATGTTTGATCCAATTTTGGAATTGAAATTCCAATTAGTGATGTTAGATCCAATTTGTGACTATAGTAGTATAAATGTTGCAATTGGAAGTCCAATTAGTCATGTTAGATCCAATTTTGGAATTGAAATTCCAATTAGTGATGTTAGATCAAATTTTGTGCCTATACTAGTATGAAGTATGCTATTGGAATTCCAATTAGTGATGTTAGATCCAATTTGTGACTATAGTAGTAGTAATGTTGCAATTGGAAGTCCAATTAGTCATGTTAAATCCAATTTTGGAATTGAAATTCCAATTAGTTCTGTTAGATCAAATTTGTGCCTATACTAGTATTAAGTATGCTATTGGAATTCCTATTAGTCATGTTAGATCCAATTTATGACTCTATTAGTAGTAATGTTGCAATTGGAATTCCAATTAATGATGTTAGATCCAATTTTAGAATTGGAATTCCAATTAGTGATTTTAGATCCAATTTGTTACTATAGTAGTAGTAAATATGCAATTGGAATTCCAATTAGTCATGTTAGATCCAATTTGTGACTATACTAGTAGTAATATTGCAATTGGAATTCCAATTAGTGATGTTAGATCCAATTTTGGAATTGGAATTCTAATTAGTGATGTTATATCCAATTTGTGACTATAGTAGTAGTAATGTTGCAATTGGAAGTCCAATTAGTCATGTTAGATCCAATTTGTGACTATATTCGTAGTAATGTTGCAATTGGAATTCCAATTAGTAATGTTAGATCCAATTTTGGAATTGGAATTCCAATTACGAATGTTAGATCAAATTAGTGACTATACTAGTAGTAAGTATGCAATTGGAATTCCAATTAGTCATGTTAGATCCAATTTGTGACTATATTCGTAGTAATGTTGCAATTGGAATTACAATTAGTCATGTTAGATCCAATTTTGGAATTGAAATTCCAATTAGTGATGTTAGATCCAATTTTTGAATTGGAATTCCAATTAGTGATGTTAGATCCAATTTGTGACTATAATAGTAGTAATGTTGCAATTGGAAGTCCAATTAGTCATGTTAGATCCAATTTTGGAATTGAAATTCCAATTAGTGATGTTAGATCAAATTTGTGCCTATACTAGTATTAAGTATGCTATTGGAATTCCAATTAGTCACGTTAGATACAATTTGTGACTATATTACTAGTAATGTTGCAATTGGAATTCCAAGTAGTCATGTTAGATCCACTTTTGGAATTGGAATTCTAATTAGTGATGTTAGATCCAATATGTGACTATAGTAGTAGTAATGTTGCAATTGGAAGTCCAATTAGTCATGTTAGATCCAATTTGTGACTATATTCGTAGTAATGTTGCAATTGGAATTCCAATTAGTGATGTTAGATCCAATTTTGGAATTGGAATTCCAATTAGTGATGTTAGATCCAATTTGTGACTATAGTAGTAGTAATGTAGCAATTGGAAGTCCAATTAGTCATGTTAGATCTAATTTGGGACTATAGAAGTAGTAATTTTGCAATTGGAATTCCAATTAGTGATGTTAGATCCAATTTTGGAATTGGAATTCCAATTAGTGATGTTAGATCCAATTTTGGAATTTGAATTCCAATTAGTGATGTTAGATCCAATTTGTGACTATACTAGTAGTAAGTATGCAATTGGAATTCCAATTAGTCATGTTAGATCCAATTTGTGACTATAATAGTAGTAATGTTGCAATTGGAAGTCCAATTAGTCATGTTAGATCCAATTTTGGAATTGAAATTCCAATTAGTGATGTTAGATCAAATTTGTGCCTATACTAGTATTAAGTATCCTATTGGAATTCCAATTAGTCACGTTGGATACAATTTGTGACTATATTAGTAGTAATGTTGCAATTGGAATTCCAATTAGTCATGTTAGATCTAATTTTGGAATTGGAATTCTAATTAGTGATGTTAGATCCAATTCGTGACTATAGTAATAATAATGTTGCAATTGGAAGTCGAATTAGTCATGTTAGATCCAATTTGTGCCTATACTAGTATTAAGTATGCTATTCGTATTCAAATTAGTCATGTTAGATCCAATTTGTGACTATATTAGTAGTAATGTTGCAATTGAAATTCCAATTAGTGATGTTAGATCCAATTTTGGAATTGGAATTCCGATTAGTGATGTTAGATCCAATTTGTGACTATACTAGTAGTAAGTATGCAATTGGAATTCCAATTAGTCATGTTAGATCCAATTTGTGACTATATACGTAGTAATGTTGCAATTGGAATTACAATTAGTCATGTTAGATCCAATTTTAGAATTGGAATTCCAATTAGTGATGTTAGATCCAATTTGTGACTATAGTAGTATAAATGTTGCAATTGGAAGTCCAATTAGTCATGTTAGATCAAAATTTTGGAATTGAAATTCCAATTAGTGATGTTAGATCAAATTTTGTGCCTATACTAGTATTAAGTATGCTATTGGAATTCCAATTAGTCATGTTAGATCCAATTTGTGACTATATTAGTAGTAATGTTGCAATTGGAATTCCAATTAGTGATGTTAGATCAGATTTTGAAATTTAATTTCAATTAGTGATGTTAGATCCAATTATTGACTATAATAGTAGTAATGTTGCAATTGGAAGTCCAATTAGTCATGTTATATCCAATTTGTGACTATATTCGTATTAATGTTGCAATTAGAATTCCAATTAGTGATGTTAGATCCAATTTTGGAATTGGAATTCCAATTACGGATGTTAGATCAAATTTGTTACTATACTAGTAGTAAGTATGCAATTGGAATTTCAATTAGTCATGTTAGATCCAATTTGTGACTATATTCGTAGTAATGTTGCAATTGGAATTACAATTAGTCATGTTAGATCTATTTTTGGAATTGGAATTCCAATTAGTGATGTTAGATCCAATTTTGGAATTTGAATTCCAATTAGTGATGTTAGATCCAATTTGTGACTATAGTAGTATAAATGTTGCAATTGGAAGTCCAATTAGTCATGTTAGATACAATTTTGTGCCTATACTAGTATTAAGTATGCTATTGGAATTCCAATTAGTCATGTTAGATCCAATTTGTGACTATATTAGTAGTAATGTTGCAATTGGAATTCCAATTAGTGATGTTAGATCCAATTTTGGAATTGAAATTCCAATTAGTGATGTTAGATCCAATTATTAACTATAATAGTAGTAATGTTGCAATTGGAAGTCCAATTAGTCATATTAGATCCAATTTGTGACTATATTCGTAGTAATGTTGCAATTGGAATTCCAATTAGTAATGTTAGATCCAATTTTGGAATTGGAATTCCAATTACGAATGTTAGATCAAATTTGTGACTATACTAGTAGTAAGTATGCAATTGGAATTCCAATTAGTCATGTTAGATCCAATTTGTGACTATATTCGTAGTAATGTTGCAATTGGAATTACAATTAGTCATGTTAGATCCAATTTTGGAATTAGAATTCCAATTAGTGATGTTAGATCCAATTTTGGAATTGGAATTCCAATTAGTGATGTTATATCCAATTTTTGACTATAGTAGTAGTAATGTTGCAATTGGAAGTCCAATTAGTCATGTTATATCCAATTTTGAAATTGAAATTCCAATTAGTGATGTTAGATCAAATTTGTGCCTATACTAGTATTAAGTATGCTATTCGTATTCAAATTAGTCATGTTAGATCCAATTTGTGACTATATTAGTAGTAATGTTGCAATTGAAATTCCAATTAGTGATGTTAGATCCAATTTTGGAATTGGAATTCCAATTAGTGATGTTAGATCCAATTTGTGACTATACTAGTAGTAAGTATGCAATTGGAATTCCAATTAGTCATGTTAGATCCAATTTGTGACTATATTCGTAGTAATGTTGCAATTGGAATTACAATTAGTCATGTTAGATCCAATTTTGGAATTGGAATTCCAATTAGTGATGTTAGATCCAATTTGTGACTATAGTAGTATAAATGTTGCAATTGGAACTCCAATTAGTCATGTTAGATACAATTTTGGAATTGAAATTCCAATTAGTGATGTTAGATCAAATTTTATGCCTATACTAGTATTAAGTATGCTATTGGAATTCCAATTAGTCATGTTAGATCCAATTGTGACTATATTAGTAGTAATGTTGCAATTGGAATTCCAATTAGTGATGTTAGATCAGATTTTGGAATTGAAATTCCAATTAGTGATGTTAGATCCAATTATTGACTATAATAGTAGTAATGTTGCAATTGGAAGTCCAATTAGTCATGTTAGATCCAATTTGTGACTATATTCGTAGTAATGTTGCAATTGGAATTCCAATTAGTGATGTTAGATCCAATTTTGGAATTGGAATTCCAATTACGGATATTAGATCAAATTTGTGACTATACTAGTAGTAAGTATGCAATTGGAATTCCAATTAGTCATGTTAGATCCAATTTGTGACTATATTCGTAGTAATGTTGCAATTGGAATTACAATTAGTCATGTTAGATCCAATTTTGGAATTGGAATTCCAATTAGTGATGTTAGATCCAATTTGTGACTATAATAGTAGTAATGTTGCAATTGGAAGTCCAATTAGTCATGTTAGATCCAATTTTGGAATTGAAATTTCAATTAGTGATGTTAGATCAAATTTGTGCCTATACTATTATTAAGTATGCTATTGGAATTCCAATTAGTCATGTTAGATCCAATTTGTGACTATATTAGTAGTAATGTTGCAATTGGAATTCCAATTAGTGATGTTAGATCCAATTTTGGAATTGGAATTCCAATTAGTGATGTTAGATCCAATTTGTGACTATAGTTGTAGTAATGTAGCAATTGGAAGTCCAATTAGTCATGTTAGATCAAATTTGTGACTATATTCGTAGTAATGTTGCAATTGGAATTCCAATTACTGATGTTAGATCCAATTTTGGAATTGGAATTCCAATTAGGGATGTTAGATCAAATTTGTGACTATACTAGTAGTAAGTATGCAATTGGAATTCCAATTAGTCATGTTAGATCCAATTTGTGACTATATTCGTAGTAATGTTGCAATTGGAATTACAATTAGTCATGTTAGATCCAATTTTGGAATTAGAATTCCAATTAGTGATGTTAGATCCAATTTTGGAATTGGAATTCCAATTAGTGATGTTATATCCAATTTTTGACTATAGTAGTAGTAATGTTGCAATTGGAAGTCCAATTAGTCATGTTATATCCAATTTTGAAATTGAAATTCCAATTAGTGATGTTAGATCAAATTTGTGCCTATACTAGTATTAAGTATGCTATTCGTATTCAAATTAGTCATGTTAGATCCAATTTGTGACTATATTAGTAGTAATGTTGCAATTGAAATTCCAATTAGTGATGTTAGATCCAATTTTGGAATTGGAATTGGAATTCCAATTAGTGATGTTAGATCCAATTTGTGACTATACTAGTAGTAAGTATGCAATTGGAATTCCAATTAGTCATGTTAGATCCAATTTGTGACTATATTCGTAGTAATGTTGCAATTGGAATTACAATTAGTCATGTTAGATCCAATTTTGGAATTGGAATTCCAATTAGTGATGTTAGATCCAATTTGTGACTATAGTAGTATAACTGTTGCAATTGGAAGTCCAATTAGTCATGTTAGATCCAATTTTGGAATTGAAATTCCAATTAGTGATGTTAGATCAAATTTTGTGCCTATACTAGTATTAAGTATGCTATTGGAATTCCAATTAGTCATGTTTGATCCAATTTGTGACTATATTAGTAGTAATGTTGCAATTGGAATTCCAATTAGTGATGTTAGATCAGATTTTGGAATTGAAATTACAATTAGTGATGTTAGATCCAATTATTGACTATAATAGTAGTAATGTTGCAATTAGAAGTCCAATTAGTCATGTTAGATCCAATTTGTGACTATATTCGTTGTAATGTTGTAATTAGAATTCCAATTAGTGATGTTAGATCCAATTTTGGAATTGGAATTCCAATTACGGATGTTAGATCAAATTTATGACTATACTAGTAGTAAGTATTCAATTGGAATTTCAATTAGTCATGTTAGATCCAATTTGTGACTATATTCGTAGTAATGTTGCAATTGGAATTACAATTAGTCATGTTAGATCCAATTTTGGAATTGGAATTCCAATTAGTGATGTTAGATCCAATTTCGGAATTGGAATTCCAATTAGTGATGTTAGATCCAATTTGTGACTATAATAGTAGTAATGTTGCAATTGGAAGTCCAATTAGTCATGTTAGATCCAATTTTGGAATTGAAATTCCAATTAGTGATGTTAGATGAAATTTGTGCCTATACTAGTATTAAGTATGCTATTGGAATTCCATTTAGTCATGTTAGATCCAATTTGTGACTATATTAGTAGTAATGTTGCAATTGGAATTCCAATTATTGATGTTGGATCCAATTTTGGAATTGGAATTCTAATTAGTGATGTTAGATCCAATTTGTGACTATAGTAGTAGTAATGTTGCAATTGGAAGTCCAATTAGTCATGTTAGATCCAATTTGTGACTATATTCGTAGTAATGTTGCAATTGGAATTCCAATTAGTGATGTTAGATCCAATTTTGGAATTGGAATTCCAATTAGTGATGTTAGATCCAATTTGTGACTATAGTAGTATAAATGTTGCAATTGGAAGTCCAATTAGTCATGTTAGATCCAATTTTGGAATTGAAATTCCAATTAGTGATGTTAGATCAAATTTTGTGCCTATACTTGTATTAAGTATGCTATTGGAATTCCAATTAGTCATGTTAGATCCAATTTGTGACTATACTAGTAGTAATGTTGCAATTAGAATTCCAATTAGTGATGTTAGATCCAATTTTGGAATTGAAATTCCAATTAGTGATGTTAGATCCAATTATTGACTATAATAGTAGTAATGTTGCAATTGGAAGTCCAATTAGTCATGTTAGATCCAATTTATTGACTATATTCGTAGTAATGTTGCAATTCGAATTCCAATTAGTGATTTTAGATCCAATTTTGGAATTGGAATTCCAATTAGTGATGTTTGATCCAATTTTGGAATTGAAATTCCAATTAGTGATGTTAGATCCAATTTGTGACTATAGTAGTATAAATGTTGCAATTGGAAGTCCAATTAGTCATGTTAGATCCAATTTTGGAATTGAAATTCCAATTAGTGATGTTAGATCAAATTTTGTGCCTATACTAGTATTAAGTATGCTATTGGAATTCCAATTAGTCATGTTAGATCCAATTTGTGACTATATTAGTAGTAATGTTGCAATTGGAATTCCAATTAGTGATGTTAGATCCAATTTTGGAATTGAAATTCCAATTAGTGATGTTAGATCCAATTATTGACTATAATAGTAGTAATGTTGCAATTAGAAGTCCAATTAGTCATGTTAGATCCAATTTGTGACTATATTCGTAGTAATGTTGCAATTGGAATTCCAATTAGTAATGTTAGATCCAATTTTGGAATTGGAATTCCAATTACGAATGTTAGATCAAATTTGTGACTATACTAGTAGTAAGTATGCAATTGGAATTCCAATTAGTCATGTTAGATCCAATTTGTGACTATATTCGTAGTAATGTTGCAATTGGAATTACAATTAGTCATGTTAGATCCAATTTTGGAATTGGAATTCCAATTAGTGATGTTAGATCCAATTTGTGACTATAGTAGTAGTAATGTAGCAATTGGAAGTCCAATTAGTCATGTTAGATCTAATTTGGGACTATAGAAGTAGTAATGTTGCAATTGGAATTCCAATTAGTGATGTTAGATCCAATTTTGGAATTGGAATTCCAATTAGTGATGTTAGATCCAATTTTGGAATTGGAATTCCAATTAGTGATGTTAGATCCAATTTGTGACTATACTAGTAGTAAGTATGCAATTGGAATTCCAATTAGTCATGTTAGATCCAATTTGTGACTATATTCGTAGTAATGTTGCAATTGGAATTACAATTAGTCATGTTAGATCCAATTTTGGAATTGGAATTCCAATTAGTGATGTTTGATCCAATTTTGGAATTGAAATTCCAATTAGTGATGTTAGATCCAATTTGTGACTATAGTAGTATAAATGTTGCAATTGGAAGTCCAATTAGTCATGTTAGATCCAATTTTGTAATTGAAATTCCAATTAGTGATGTTAGATCAAATTTTGTGCCTATACTAGTATTAAGTATGCTATTAGAAATCCAATTAGTCATGTTAGATCCAATTTGTGACTATATTAGTAGTAATGTTGCAATTGGAATTCCAATTAGTGATGTTAGATCCAATTTTGGAATTGAAATTCCAATTAGTGATGTTAGATCCAATTATTGACTATAATAGTAGTAATGTTGCAATTGGAAGTCCAATTAGTCATGTTAGATCCAATTTGTGACTATATTCGTAGTAATGTTGCAATTGGAATTCCAATTAGTAATGTTAGATCCAATTTTGGAATTGGAATTCCAATTACGAATGATAGATCAAATTTGTGACTATACTAGTAGTAAGTATGCAATTGGAATTCCAATTAGTCATGTTAGATCCAATTTGTGACTATATTCGTAGTAATGTTGCAATTGGAATTACAATTAGTCATGTTAGATCCAATTTTGGAATTGGAATTCCAATTAGTGATGTTAGATCCAATTTTGGAATTGGAATTCCAATTAGTGATGTTAGATCCAATTTGTGACTATAGTAGTATAAATGTTGCAATTGGAAGTCCAATTAGTCATGTTAGATACAATTTTGGAATTGAAATTCCAATTAGTGATGTTAGATCAAATTTTATGCCTATACTAGTATTAAGTATGCTATTGGAATTCCAATTAGTCATGTTAGATCCAATTGTGACTATATTAGTAGTAATGTTGCAATTGGAATTCCAATTAGTGATGTTAGATCAGATTTTGGAATTGAAATTCCAATTAGTGATGTTAGATCCAATTATTGACTATAATAGTAGTAATGTTGCAATTGGAAGTCCAATTAGTCATGTTAGATCCAATTTGTGACTATATTCGTAGTAATGTTGCAATTGGAATTCCAATTAGTGATGTTAGATCCAATTTTGGAATTGGAATTCCAATTACGGATATTAGATCAAATTTGTGACTATACTAGTAGTAAGTATGCAATTGGAATTCCAATTAGTCATGTTAGATCCAATTTGTGACTATATTCGTAGTAATGTTGCAATTGGAATTACAATTAGTCATGTTAGATCCAATTTTGGAATTGGAATTCCAATTAGTGATGTTAGATCCAATTTGTGACTATAATAGTAGTAATGTTGCAATTGGAAGTCCAATTAGTCATGTTAGATCCAATTTTGGAATTGAAATTTCAATTAGTGATGTTAGATCAAATTTGTGCCTATACTATTATTAAGTATGCTATTGGAATTCCAATTAGTCATGTTAGATCCAATTTGTGACTATATTAGTAGTAATGTTGCAATTGGAATTCCAATTAGTGATGTTAGATCCAATTTTGGAATTGGAATTCCAATTAGTGATGTTAGATCCAATTTGTGACTATAGTTGTAGTAATGTTGCAATTGGAAGTCCAATTAGTCATGTTAGATCAAATTTGTGACTATATTCGTAGTAATGTTGCAATTGGAATTCCAATTACTGATGTTAGATCCAATTTTGGAATTGGAATTCCAATTAGGGATGTTAGATCAAATTTGTGACTATACTAGTAGTAAGTATGCAATTGGAATTCCAATTAGTCATGTTAGATCCAATTTGTGACTATATTCGTAGTAATGTTGCAATTGGAATTACAATTAGTCATGTTAGATCCAATTTTGGAATTAGAATTCCAATTAGTGATGTTAGATCCAATTTTGGAATTGGAATTCCAATTAGTGATGTTATATCCAATTTTTGACTATAGTAGTAGTAATGTTGCAATTGGAAGTCCAATTAGTCATGTTATATCCAATTTTGAAATTGAAATTCCAATTAGTGATGTTAGATCAAATTTGTGCCTATACTAGTATTAAGTATGCTATTCGTATTCAAATTAGTCATGTTAGATCCAATTTGTGACTATATTAGTAGTAATGTTGCAATTGAAATTCCAATTAGTGATGTTAGATCCAATTTTGGAATTGGAATTCCAATTAGTGATGTTAGATCCAATTTGTGACTATAGTAGTAGTAATGTTGCAATTGGAAGTCCAATTAGTCATGTTATATCCAATTTTGAAATTGAAATTCCAATTAGTGATGTTAGATCAAATTTGTGCCTATACTAGTATTAAGTATGCTATTCGTATTCAAATTAGTCATGTTAGATCCAATTTGTGACTATATTAGTAGTAATGTTGCAATTCGAATTCCAATTAGTGATTTTAGATCCAATTTTGGAATTGGAATTCCAATTAGTGATGTTTGATCCAATTTTGGAATTGAAATTCCAATTAGTGATGTTAGATCCAATTTGTGACTATAGTAGTATAAATGTTGCAATTGGAAGTCCAATTAGTCATGTTAGATCCAATTTTGGAATTGAAATTCCAATTAGTGATGTTAGATCAAATTTTGTGCCTATACTAGTATTAAGTATGCTATTGGAATTCCAATTAGTCATGTTAGATCCAATTTGTGACTATATTAGTAGTAATGTTGCAATTGGAATTCCAATTAGTGATGTTAGATCCAATTTTGGAATTGAAATTCCAATTAGTGATGTTAGATCCAATTATTGACTATAATAGTAGTAATGTTACAATTAGAAGTCCAATTAGTCATGTTAGATCCAATTTGTGACTATATTCGTAGTAATGTTGCAATTGGAATTCCAATTAGTAATGTTAGATCCAATTTTGGAATTGGAATTCCAATTACGAATGTTAGATCAAATTTGTGACTATACTAGTAGTAAGTATGCAATTGGAATTCCAATTAGTCATGTTAGATCCAATTTGTGACTATATTCGTAGTAATGTTGCAATTGGAATTACAATTAGTCATGTTAGATCCAATTTTGGAATTGGAATTCCAATTAGTGATGTTAGATCCAATTTGTGACTATAGTAGTAGTAATGTAGCAATTAGAAGTCCAATTAGTCATGTTAGATCCAATTTGTGACTATATTCGTAGTAATGTTGTAATTAGAATTCCAATTAGTGATGTTAGATCCAATTTTGGAATTGGAATTCCAATTACGGATGTTAGATCAAATTTATGACTATACTAGTAGTAAGTATTCAATTGGAATTTCAATTAGTCATGTTAGATCCAATTTGTGACTATATTCGTAGTAATGTTGCAATTGGAATTACAATTAGTCATGTTAGATCCAATTTTGGAATTGGAATTCCAATTAGTGATGTTAGATCCAATTTTGGAATTGGAATTCCAATTAGTGATGTTAGATCCAATTTGTGACTATAATAGTAGTAATGTTGCAATTGGAAGTCCAATTAGTCATGTTAGATCCAATTTTTGAATTGAAATTCCAATTAGTGATGTTAGATGAAATTTGTGCCTATACTAGTATTAAGTATGCTATTGGAATTCCATTTAGTCATGTTAGATCCAATTTGTGACTATATTAGTAGTAATGTTGCAATTGGAATTCCAATTAGTGATGTTAGATCCAATTTTGGAATTGGAATTCTAATTAGTGATGTTAGATCCAATTTGTGACTATAGTAGTAGTAATGTTGCAATTGGAAGTCCAATTAGTCATGTTAGATCCAATTTGTGACTATATTCGTAGTAATGTTGCAATTGGAATTCCAATTAGTGATGTTAGATCCAATTTTGGAATTGGAATTCCAATTAGTGATGTTAGATCCAATTTGTGACTATAGTAGTATAAATGTTGCAATTGGAAGTCCAATTAGTCATGTTAGATCCAATTTTGGAATTGAAATTCCAATTAGTGATGTTAGATCAAATTTTGTGCCTATACTTGTATTAAGTATGCTATTGGAATTCCAATTAGTCATGTTAGATCCAATTTGTGACTATACTAGTAGTAATGTTGCAATTAGAATTCCAATTAGTGATGTTAGATCCAATTTTGGAATTGAAATTCCAATTAGTGATGTTAGATCCAATTATTGACTATAATAGTAGTAATGTTGCAATTGGAAGTCCAATTAGTCATGTTAGATCCAATTTATTGACTATATTCGTAGTAATGTTGCAATTCGAATTCCAATTAGTGATTTTAGATCCAATTTTGGAATTGGAATTCCAATTAGTGATGTTTGATCCAATTTTGGAATTGAAATTCCAATTAGTGATGTTAGATCCAATTTGTGACTATAGTAGTATAAATGTTGCAATTGGAAGTCCAATTAGTCATGTTAGATCCAATTTTGGAATTGAAATTCCAATTAGTGATGTTAGATCAAATTTTGTGCCTATACTAGTATTAAGTATGCTATTGGAATTCCAATTAGTCATGTTAGATCCAATTTGTGACTATATTAGTAGTAATGTTGCAATTGGAATTCCAATTAGTGATGTTAGATCCAATTTTGGAATTGAAATTCCAATTAGTGATGTTAGATCCAATTATTGACTATAATAGTAGTAATGTTACAATTAGAAGTCCAATTAGTCATGTTAGATCCAATTTGTGACTATATTCGTAGTAATGTTGCAATTGGAATTCCAATTAGTAATGTTAGATCCAATTTTGGAATTGGAATTCCAATTACGAATGTTAGATCAAATTTGTGACTATACTAGTAGTAAGTATGCAATTGGAATTCCAATTAGTCATGTTAGATCCAATTTGTGACTATATTCGTAGTAATGTTGCAATTGGAATTACAATTAGTCATGTTAGATCCAATTTTGGAATTGGAATTCCAATTAGTGATGTTAGATCCAATTTGTGACTATAGTAGTAGTAATGTAGCAATTAGAAGTCCAATTAGTCATGTTAGATCCAATTTGTGACTATATTCGTAGTAATGTTGTAATTAGAATTCCAATTAGTGATGTTAGATCCAATTTTGGAATTGGAATTCCAATTACGGATGTTAGATCAAATTTATGACTATACTAGTAGTAAGTATTCAATTGGAATTTCAATTAGTCATGTTAGATCCAATTTGTGACTATATTCGTAGTAATGTTGCAATTGGAATTACAATTAGTCATGTTAGATCCAATTTTGGAATTGGAATTCCAATTAGTGATGTTAGATCCAATTTTGGAATTGGAATTCCAATTAGTGATGTTAGATCCAATTTGTGACTATAATAGTAGTAATGTTGCAATTGGAAGTCCAATTAGTCATGTTAGATCCAATTTTGGAATTGAAATTCCAATTAGTGATGTTAGATGAAATTTGTGCCTATACTAGTATTAAGTATGCTATTGGAATTCCATTTAGTCATGTTAGATCCAATTTGTGACTATATTAGTAGTAATGTTGCAATTGGAATTCCAATTAGTGATGTTAGATCCAATTTTGGAATTGGAATTCTAATTAGTGATGTTAGATCCAATTTGTGACTATAGTAGTAGTAATGTTGCAATTGGAAGTCCAATTAGTCATGTTAGATCCAATTTGTGACTATATTCGTAGTAATGTTGCAATTGGAATTCCAATTAGTGATGTTAGATCCAATTTTGGAATTGAAATTCCAATTAGTGATGTTAGATCCAATTATTGACTATAATAGTAGTAATGTTGCAATTGGAAGTCCAATTAGTCATGTTAGATCCAATTTATTGACTATATTCGTAGTAATGTTGCAATTCGAATTCCAATTAGTGATTTTAGATCCAATTTTGGAATTGGAATTCCAATTAGTGATGTTTGATCCAATTTTGGAATTGAAATTCCAATTAGTGATGTTAGATCCAATTTGTGACTATAGTAGTATAAATGTTGCAATTGGAAGTCCAATTAGTCATGTTAGATCCAATTTTGGAATTGAAATTCCAATTAGTGATGTTAGATCAAATTTTGTGCCTATACTAGTATTAAGTATGCTATTGGAATTCCAATTAGTCATGTTAGATCCAATTTGTGACTATATTAGTAGTAATGTTGCAATTGGAATTCCAATTAGTGATGTTAGATCCAATTTTGGAATTGAAATTCCAATTAGTGATGTTAGATCCAATTATTGACTATAATAGTAGTAATGTTACAATTAGAAGTCCAATTAGTCATGTTAGATCCAATTTGTGACTATATTCGTAGTAATGTTGCAATTGGAATTCCAATTAGTAATGTTAGATCCAATTTTGGAATTGGAATTCCAATTACGAATGTTAGATCAAATTTGTGACTATACTAGTAGTAAGTATGCAATTGGAATTCCAATTAGTCATGTTAGATCCAATTTGTGACTATATTCGTAGTAATGTTGCAATTGGAATTACAATTAGTCATGTTAGATCCAATTTTGGAATTGGAATTCCAATTAGTGATGTTAGATCCAATTTGTGACTATAGTAGTAGTAATGTAGCAATTAGAAGTCCAATTAGTCATGTTAGATCCAATTTGTGACTATATTCGTAGTAATGTTGTAATTAGAATTCCAATTAGTGATGTTAGATCCAATTTTGGAATTGGAATTCCAATTACGGATGTTAGATCAAATTTATGACTATACTAGTAGTAAGTATTCAATTGGAATTTCAATTAGTCATGTTAGATCCAATTTGTGACTATATTCGTAGTAATGTTGCAATTGGAATTACAATTAGTCATGTTAGATCCAATTTTGGAATTGGAATTCCAATTAGTGATGTTAGATCCAATTTTGGAATTGGAATTCCAATTAGTGATGTTAGATCCAATTTGTGACTATAATAGTAGTAATGTTGCAATTGGAAGTCCAATTAGTCATGTTAGATCCAATTTTGGAATTGAAATTCCAATTAGTGATGTTAGATGAAATTTGTGCCTATACTAGTATTAAGTATGCTATTGGAATTCCATTTAGTCATGTTAGATCCAATTTGTGACTATATTAGTAGTAATGTTGCAATTGGAATTCCAATTAGTGATGTTAGATCCAATTTTGGAATTGGAATTCTAATTAGTGATGTTAGATCCAATTTGTGACTATAGTAGTAGTAATGTTGCAATTGGAAGTCCAATTAGTCATGTTAGATCCAATTTGTGACTATATTCGTAGTAATGTTGCAATTGGAATTCCAATTAGTGATGTTAGATCCAATTTTGGAATTGGAATTCCAATTAGTGATGTTAGATCCAATTTGTGACTATAGTAGTATAAATGTTGCAATTGGAAGTCCAATTAGTCATGTTAGATCCAATTTTGGAATTGAAATTCCAATTAGTGATGTTAGATCAAATTTTGTGCCTATACTTGTATTAAGTATGCTATTGGAATTCCAATTAGTCATGTTAGATCCAATTTGTGACTATACTAGTAGTAATGTTGCAATTAGAATTCCAATTAGTGATGTTAGATCCAATTTTGGAATTGAAATTCCAATTAGTGATGTTAGATCCAATTATTGACTATAATAGTAGTAATGTTGCAATTGGAAGTCCAATTAGTCATGTTAGATCCAATTTATTGACTATATTCGTAGTAATGTTGCAATTCGAATTCCAATTAGTGATTTTAGATCCAATTTTGGAATTGGAATTCCAATTAGTGATGTTTGATCCAATTTTGGAATTGAAATTCCAATTAGTGATGTTAGATCCAATTTGTGACTATAGTAGTATAAATGTTGCAATTGGAAGTCCAATTAGTCATGTTAGATCCAATTTTGGAATTGAAATTCCAATTAGTGATGTTAGATCAAATTTTGTGCCTATACTAGTATTAAGTATGCTATTGGAATTCCAATTAGTCATGTTAGATCCAATTTGTGACTATATTAGTAGTAATGTTGCAATTGGAATTCCAATTAGTGATGTTAGATCCAATTTTGGAATTGAAATTCCAATTAGTGATGTTAGATCCAATTATTGACTATAATAGTAGTAATGTTACAATTAGAAGTCCAATTAGTCATGTTAGATCCAATTTGTGACTATATTCGTAGTAATGTTGCAATTGGAATTCCAATTAGTAATGTTAGATCCAATTTTGGAATTGGAATTCCAATTACGAATGTTAGATCAAATTTGTGACTATACTAGTAGTAAGTATGCAATTGGAATTCCAATTAGTCATGTTAGATCCAATTTGTGACTATATTCGTAGTAATGTTGCAATTGGAATTACAATTAGTCATGTTAGATCCAATTTTGGAATTGGAATTCCAATTAGTGATGTTAGATCCAATTTGTGACTATAGTAGTAGTAATGTAGCAATTGGAAGTCCAATTAGTCATGTTAGATCTAATTTGGGACTATAGAAGTAGTAATGTTGCAATTGGAATGCCAATTAGTGATGTTAGATCCAATTTTGGAATTGGAATTCCAATTAGTGATGTTAGATCCAATTTTGGAATTTGAATTCCAATTAGTGATGTTAGATCCAATTTGTGACTATACTAGTAGTAAGTATGCAATTGGAATTCCAATTAGTCATGTTAGATCCAATTTGTGACTATATTCGTAGTAATGTTGCAATTGGAAGTCCAATTAGTCATGTTAGATCCAATTTTGGAATTGAAATTTCAATTAGTGATGTTAGATCAAATTTGTGCCTATACTATTATTAAGTATGCTATTGGAATTCCAATTAGTAATGTTAGATCCAATTTGTGACTACATTAGTAGTAATGTTGCAATTGGAATTCCAATTAGTGATGTTAGATCCAATTTTGGAATTGGAATTCCAATTAGTGATGTTAGATCCAATTTGTGACTATAGTTGTAGTAATGTTGCAATTGGAAGTCCAATTAGTCATGTTAGATCAAATTTGTGACTATATTCGTAGTAATGTTGCAATTGGAATTCCAATTACTGATGTTAGATCCAATTTTGGAATTGGAATTCCAATTAGGGATGTTAGATCAAATTTGTGACTATACTAGTAGTAAGTATGCAATTGGAATTCCAATTAGTCATGTTAGATCCAATTTGTGACTATATTCGTAGTAATGTTGCAATTGGAATTACAATTAGTCATGTTAGATCCAATTTTGGAATTAGAATTCCAATTAGTGATGTTAGATCCAATTTTGGAATTGGAATTCCAATTAGTGATGTTATATCCAATTTGTGACTATAGTAGTAGTAATGTTGCAATTGGAAGTCCAATTAGTCATGTTATATCCAATTTTGAAATTGAAATTCCAATTAGTGATGTTAGATCAAATTTGTGCCTATACTAGTATTAAGTATGCTATTCGTATTCAAATTAGTCATGTTAGATCCAATTTGTGACTATATTAGTAGTAATGTTGCAATTGAAATTCCAATTAGTGATGTTAGATCCAATTTTGGAATTGGAATTCCAATTAGTGATGTTAGATCCAATTTGTGACTATACTAGTAGTAAGTATGCAATTGGAATTCCAATTAGTCATGTTAGATCCAATTTGTGACTATATTCGTAGTAATGTTGCAATTGGAATTACAATTAGTCATGTTAGATCCAATTTTGGAATTGGAATTCCAATTAGTGATGTTAGATCCAATTTGTGACTATAGTAGTATAAATGTTGCAATTGGAAGTCCAATTAGTCATGTTAGATCCAATTTTGGAATTGAAATTTCAATTAGTGATGTTAGATCAAATTTTGTGCCTATACTAGTATTAAGTATGCTATTGGAATTCCAATTAGTCATGTTAGATCCAATTTGTGACTATATTAGTAGTAATGTTGCAATTGGAATTCCAATTAGTGATGTTAGATCAGATTTTGGAATTGAAATTACAATTAGTGATGTTAGATCCAATTATTGACTATAATAGTAGTAATGTTGCAATTAGAAGTCCAATTAGTCATGTTAGATCCAATTTGTGACTATATTCGTAGTAATGTTGCAATTAGAATTCCAATTAGTGATGTTAGATCCAATTTTGGAATTGGAATTCCAATTACGGATGTTAGATCAAATTTATGACTATACTAGTAGTAAGTATTCAATTGGAATTTCAATTAGTCATGTTAGATCCAATTTGTGACTATATTCGTAGTAATGTTGCAATTGGAATTACAATTAGTCATGTTAGATCCAATTTTGGAATTGGAATTCCAATTAGTGATGTTAGATCCAATTTTGGAATTGGAATTCCAATTAGTGATGTTAGATCCAATTTGTGACTATAATAGTAGTAATGTTGCAATTGGAAGTCCAATTAGTCATGTTAGATCCAATTTGTGACTATATTCGTAGTAATGTTGCAATTGGAATTCCAATTAGTAATGTTAGATCCAATTTTGGAATTGGAATTCCAATTACGAATGTTAGATCAAATTTGTGACTATACTAGTAGTAAGTATGCAATTGGAATTCCAATTAGTCATGTTAGATCCAATTTGTGACTATATTCGTAGTAATGTTGCAATTGGAATTACAATTAGTCATGTTAGATCCAATTTTAGAATTGAAATACCAATTAGTGATGTTAGATCCAATTTTGGAATTGGAATTCCAATTAGTGATGTTAGATCCAATTTGTGACTATAATAGTAGTAATGTTGCAATTGGAAGTCCAATTAGTCATGTTAGATCCAATTTTGGAATTGAAATTCCAATTAGTGATGTTAGATCAAATTTGTGCCTATACTAGTATTAAGTATACTATTGGAATTCCAATTAGTCACGTTAGATACAATTTGTGACTATATTAGTAGTAATGTTGCAATTGGAATTCCAATTAGTGATGTTAGATCCAATTTTGGAATTGAAATTCCAATTAGTGATGTTAGATCCAATTATTGACTATAATAGTAGTAATGTTGCAATTAGAAGTCCAATTAGTCATGTTAGATCCAATTTGTGACTATATTCGTAGTAATGTTGCAATTGGAATTCCAATTAGTAATGTTAGATCCAATTTTGGAATTGGAATTCCAATTACGAATGTTAGATCAAATTTGTGACTATACTAGTAGTAAGTATGCAATTGGAATTCCAATTAGTCATGTTAGATCCAATTTGTGACTATATTAGTAGTAATGTTGCAATTGGAATTCCAATTAGTGATGTTAGATCCAATTTTGGAATTGGAATTCCAATTAGTGATGTTAGATCCAATTTGTGACTATAGTTGTAGTAATGTTGCAATTGGAAGTCCAATTAGTCATGTTAGATCAAATTTGTGACTATATTCGTAGTAATGTTGCAATTGGAATTCCAATTACTGATGTTAGATCCAATTTTGGAATTGGAATTCCAATTAGGGATGTTAGATCAAATTTGTGACTATACTAGTAGTAAGTATGCAATTGGAATTCCAATTAGTCATGTTAGATCCAATTTGTGACTATATTCGTAGTAATGTTGCAATTGGAATTACAATTAGTCATGTTAGATCCAATTTTGGAATTGGAATTCCAATTAGTGATGTTAGATCCAATTTGTGACTATAGTAGTAGTAATGTAGCAATTGGAAGTCCAATTAGTCATGTTAGATCTAATTTGGGACTATAGAAGTAGTAATGTTGCAATTGGAATTCCAATTAGTGATGTTAGATCCAATTTTGGAATTGGAATTCCAATTAGTGATGTTAGATCCAATTTTGGAATTGGAATTCCAATTAGTGATGTTAGATCCAATTTGTGACTATACTAGTAGTAAGTATGCAATTGGAATTCCAATTAGTCATGTTAGATCCAATTTGTGACTATATTCGTAGTAATGTTGCAATTGGAAGTCCAATTAGTCATGTTAGATCCAATTTTGGAATTGAAATTTCAATTAGTGATGTTAGATCAAATTTGTGCCTATACTATTATTAAGTATGCTATTGGAATTCCAATTAGTCATGTTAGATCCAATTTGTGACTACATTAGTAGTAATGTTGCAATTGGTATTCCAATTAGTGATGTTAGATCAGATTTTGGAATTGAAATTACAATTAGTGATGTTAGATCCAATTATTGACTATAATAGTAGTAATGTTGCAATTAGAAGTCCAATTAGTCATGTTAGATCCAATTTGTGACTATATTCGTAGTAATGTTGCAATTAGAATTCCAATTAGTGATGTTAGATCCAATTTTGGAATTGGAATTCCAATTACGGATGTTAGATCAAATTTATGACTATACTAGTAGTAAGTATTCAATTGGAATTTCAATTAGTCATGTTAGATCCAATTTGTGACTATATTCGTAGTAATGTTGCAATTGGAATTACAATTAGTCATGTTAGATCCAATTTTGGAATTGGAATTCCAATTAGTGATGTTAGATCCAATTTTGGAATTGGAATTCCAATTAGTGATGTTAGATCCAATTTGTGACTATAATAGTAGTAATGTTGCAATTGGAAGTCCAATTAGTCATTTTAGATCCAATTTTGGAATTGAAATTCCAATTAGTGATGTTAGATCAAATTTGTGCCTATACTAGTATTAAGTATGCAATTGGAATTCCAATTAGTCATGTTAGATCCAATTTGTGACTATATTCGTAGTAATGTTGCAATTGGAATTACAATTAGTCATGTTAGATCCAATTTTGGAATTGGAATTCCAATTAGTGATGTTTGATCCAATTTTGGAATTGAAATTCCAATTAGTGATGTTAGATCCAATTTGTGACTATAGTAGTATAAATGTTGCAATTGGAAGTCCAATTAGTCATGTTAGATCCAATTTTGGAATTGAAATTCCAATTAGTGATGTTAGATCAAATTTTGTGCCTATACTAGTATTAAGTATGCTATTGGAATTCCAATTAGTCATGTTAGATCCAATTTGTGACTATATTAGTAGTAATGTTGCAATTAGAATTCCAATTAGTGATGTTAGATCCAATTTTGGAATTGAAATTCCAATTAGTGATGTTAGATCCAATTATTGACTATAATAGTAGTAATTTTGCAATTGGAAGTCCAATTAGTCATGTTAGATCCAATTTGTGACTATATTCGTAGTAATGTTGCAATTGGAATTCCAATTAGTAATGTTAGATCCAATTTTGGAATTGGAATTCCAATTACGAATGTTAGATCAAATTAGTGACTATACTAGTAGTAAGTATGCAATTGGAATTCCAATTAGTCATGTTAGATCCAATTTGTGACTATATTCGTAGTAATGTTGTAATTGGAATTACAATTAGTCATGTTAGATCCAATTTTGGAATTGAAATTCCAATTAGTGATGTTAGATCCAATTTTTGAATTGGAATTCCAATTAGTGATGTTAGATCCAATTTGTGACTATAATAGTAGTAATGTTGCAATTGGAAGTCCAATTAGTCATGTTAGATCCAATTTTGGAATTGAAATTCCAATTAGTGATGTTAGATCAAATTTGTGCCTATACTAGTATTAAGTATGCTATTGGAATTCCAATTAGTCACGTTAGATACAATTTGTGACTATATTACTAGTAATGTTGCAATTGGAATTCCAAGTAGTCATGTTAGATCCACTTTTGGAATTGGAATTCTAATTAGTGATGTTAGATCCAATTTGTGACTATAGTAGTAGTAATGTTGCAATTGGAAGTCCAATTAGTCATGTTAGATCCAATTTGTGACTATATTCGTAGTAATGTTGCAATTGGAATTCCAATTAGTGATGTTAGATCCAATTTTGGAATTGGAATTCCAATTAGTGATGTTAGATCCAATTTGTGACTATAGTAGTAGTAATGTAGCAATTGGAAGTCCAATTAGTCATGTTAGATCTAATTTGGGACTATAGAAGTAGTAATTTTGCAATTGGAATTCCAATTAGTGATTTAGATCCAATTTTGGAATTGGAATTCCAATTAGTGATGTTAGATCCAATTTTGGAATTGGAATTCCAATTAGTGATGTTAGATCCAATTTGTGACTATACTAGTAGTAAGTATGCAATTGGAATTCCAATTAGTCATGTTAGATCCAATTTGTGACTATAATAGTAGTAATGTTGCAATTGGAAGTCCAATTAGTCATGTTAGATCCAATTTTGGGATTGAAATTCCAATTAGTGATGTTAGATCAAATTTGTGCCTATACTAGTATTAAGTATCCTATTGGAATTCCAATTAGTCACGTTGGATACAATTTGTGACTATATTAGTAGTAATGTTGCAATTGGAATTCCAATTAGTCATGTTAGATCCAATTTTGGAATTGGAATTCTAATTAGTGATGTTAGATCCAATTCGTGACTATAGTAGTAGTAATGTTGCAATTGGAAGTCGAATTAGTCATGTTAGATCCAATTTGTGCCTATACTAGTATTAAGTATGCTATTCGTATTCAAATTAGTCATGTTAGATCCAATTTGTGACTATATTAGTAGTAATGTTGCAATTGAAATTCCAATTAGTGATGTTAGATCCAATTTTGGAATTGGAATTCCGATTAGTGATGTTAGATCCAATTTGTGACTATACTAGTAGTAAGTATGCAATTGGAATTCCAATTAGTCATGTTAGATCCAATTTGTGACTATATTCGTAGTAATGTTGCAATTGGAATTACAATTAGTCATGTTAGATCCAATTTTGGAATTGGAATTCCAATTAGTGATGTTAGATCCAATTTGTGACTATAGTAGTATAAATGTTGCAATTGGAAGTCCAATTAGTCATGTTAGATCCAATTTTGGAATTGAAATTCCAATTAGTGATGTTAGATCAAATTTTGTGCCTATACTAGTATTAAGTATGCTATTGGAATTCCAATTAGTCATGTTAGATCCAATTTGTGACTATATTAGTAGTAATGTTGCAATTGGAATTCCAATTAGTGATATAGATCAGATTTTGGAATTGAAATTCCAATTAGTGATGTTAGATCCAATTATTGACGATAATAGTAGTAATGTTGCAATTGGAAGTCCAATTAGTCATGTTATATCCAATTTGTGACTATATTCGTAGTAATGTTGCAATTAGAATTCCAATTAGTGATGTTAGATCCAATTTTGGAATTGGAATTCCAATTACGGATGTTAGATCAAATTTGTGACTATACTAGTAGTAAGTATGCAATTGGAATTTCAATTAGTCATGTTAGATCCAATTTGTGACTATATTCGTAGTAATGTTGCAATTTAAATTACAATTAGTCATGTTAGATCCAATTTTGGAATTGGAATTCCAATTAGTGATGTTAGATCCAATTTTGGAATTGGAATTCCAATTAGTGATGTTAGATCCAATTTTGGAATTGGAATTCCAATTAGTGATGTTAGATCCAATTTGTGACTATAGTAGTATAAATGTTGCAATTGGAAGTCCAATTAGTCATGTTAGATCCAATTTTGGAATTGAAATTCCAATTAGTGATGTTAGATCAAATTTTGTGCCTATACTAGTATTAAGTATGCAATTGGAATTCCAATTAGTCATGTTAGATCCAATTTGTGACTATATTAGTAGTAATGTTGCAATTGGAATTCCAATTAGTGATGTTAGATCCAATTTTGGAATTGGAATTCTAATTAGTAATGTTAGATCCAATTTGTGACTATAGTAGTAGTAATGTTGCAATTGGAAGTCCAATTAGTCATGTTAGATCCAATTTGTGACTATATTCATAGTAATGTTGCAATTGGAATTCCAATTAGTCATGTTAGATCCAATTTTGGAATTGGAATTCCAATTAGTGATGTTATATCCAATTTGTGACTATACTAGTAGTATAAACGTTGCAATTGGAAGTCCAATTAGTCATGTTAGATCCAATTTTGGAATTGAAATTCCAATTAGTGATGTTAGATCAAATTTTGTGCCTATACTAGTATTAAGTATGCTATTGGAATTCCAATTAGTCATGTTAGATCCAATTTGTGACTATACTAGTAGTAATGTTGCAATTAGAATTCCAATTAGTGATGTTAGATCCAATTTTGGAATTGAAATTCCAATTAGTGATGTTAGATCCAATTATTGACTATAATAGTAGTAATGTTGTAATTGGAAGTCCAATTAGTCATGTTAGATCCAATTTGTGACTATATTCGTATTAATGTTGCAATTCGAATTCCAATTAGTGATGTTAGATCCAATTTTGGAATTGGAATTCCAATTAGTGATGTTTGATCCAATTTTGGAATTGAAATTCCAATTAGTGATGTTAGATCCAATTTGTGACTATAGTAGTATAAATGTTGCAATTGGAAGTCCAATTAGTCATGTTAGATCCAATTTTGGAATTGAAATTCCAATTAGTGATGTTAGATCAAATTTTGTGCCTATACTAGTATTAAGTATGCTATTGGAATTCCAATTAGTCATGTTAGATCCAATTTGTGACTATATTAGTAGTAATGTTGCAATTGGAATTCCAATTAGTGATGTTAGATCCAATTTTGGAATTGAAATTCCAATTAGTGATGTTAGATTCAATTATTAACTATAATAGTAGTTATGTTGCAATTGGAAGTCCAATTAGTCATGTTAGATCCAATTTGTGACTATATTCGTAGTAATGTTGCAATTGGAATTCCAATTAGTAATGTTAGATCCAATTTTGGAATTGGAATTCCAATTACGAATGTTAGATCAAATTTGTGACTATACTAGTAGTAAGTATGCAATTGGAATTCCAATTAGTCATGTTAGATCCAATTTGTGACTATATTCGTAGTAATGTTGCAATTGGAATTACAATTAGTCATGTTAGATCCAATTTTAGAATTGAAATACCAATTAGTGATGTTAGATCCAATTTGTGACTATATTCGTAGTAATGTTGCAATTGGAATTCCAATTAGTGATGTTAGATCAGATTTTGGAATTGAAATTCCAATTAGTGATGTTAGATCCAATTATTGACTATAATAGTAGTAATGTTGCAATTGGAAGTCCAATTAGTCATGTTAGATCCAATTTGTGACTATATTCGTAGTAATGTTGCAATTGGAATTCCAATTAGTAATGTTAGATCCAATTTTGGAATTGGAATTCCAATTACGAATGTTAGATCAAATTAGTGACTATACTAGTAGTAAGTATGCAATTGGAATTCCAATTAGTCATGTTAGATCCAATTTGTGACTATATTCGTAGTAATGTTGCAATTGGAATTACAATTAGTCATGTTAGATCCAATTTTGGAATTGGAATTCCAATTAGTGATGTTAGATCCAATTTGTGACTATAATAGTAGTAATGTTGCAATTGGAAGTCCAATTAGTCATGTTAGATCCAATTTTGGAATTGAAATTTCAATTAGTGATGTTAGATCAAATTTATGCCTATACTATTATTAAGTATGCTATTGGAATTCCAATTAGTCATGTTAGATCCAATTTGTGACTATACTAGTAGTAATGTTGCAATTAGAATTCCAATTAGTGATGTTAGATCCAATTTTGGAATTGAAATTCCAATTAGTGATGTTAGATCCAATTATTGACTATAATAGTAGTAATGTTGCAATTGGAAGTCCAATTAGTCATGTTAGATCCAATTTGTGACTATATTCGTAGTAATGTTGCAATTCGAATTCCAATTAGTGATTTTAGATCCAATTTTGGAATTGGAATTCCAATTAGTGATGTTTGATCCAATTTTGGAATTGAAATTCCAATTAGTGATGTTAGATCCAATTTGTGACTATAGTAGTATAAATGTTGCAATTGGAAGTCCAATTAGTCATGTTAGATCCAATTTTGGAATTGAAATTCCAATTAGTGATGTTAGATCAAATTTTGTGCCTATACTAGTATTAAGTATGCTATTGGAATTCCAATTAGTCATGTTAGATCCAATTTGTGACTATATTAGTAGTAATGTTGCAATTGGAATTCCAATTAGTGATGTTAGATCCAATTTGTGACTATAGTAGTATAAATGTTGCAATTGGAAGTCCAATTAGTCATGTTAGATCCAATTTTGGAATTGAAATTCGAATTAGTGATGTTAGATCAAATTTTGTGCCTATACTAGTATTAAGTAAACTATTGGAATTCCAATTAGTCATGTTAGATCCAATTTGTGACTATATTAGTAGTAATGTTGCAATTGGAATTACAATTAGTCATGTTAGATCCAATTTTGGAATTGGAATTCCAATTAGTGATGTTAGATCCAATTTTGGAATTGGAATTCCAATTAGTGATGTTAGATCCAATTTTGGAATTGGAATTCCAATTAGTGATGTTAGATCCAATTTGTGACTATACTAGTAGTAAGTATGCAATTGGAATTCCAATTAGTCATGTTAGATCCAATTTGTGACTATATTCGTAGTAATGTTGCAATTGGAATTACAATTAGTCATGTTAGATCCAATTTTGGAATTGGAATTCCAATTAGTGATGTTAGATCCAATTTGTGACTATAATAGTAGTAATGTTGCAATTGGAAGTCCAATTAGTCATGTTAGATCCAATTTTGGAATTGAAATTCCAATTAGTGATGTTAGATCAAATTTGTGCCTATACTAGTATTAAGTATGCTATTGGAATTCCAATTAGTCACGTTAGATACAATTTGTGACTATATTAGTAGTAATGTTGCAATTGGAATTTCAAGTAGTCATGTTAGATCCAATTTTGCAATTGGAATTCTAATTAGTGATGTTAGATCCAATTTGTGACTATAGTAGTAGTAATGTTGCAATTGGAAGTCCAATTAGTCATGTTAGATCCAATTTTGGAATTGAAATTCCAATTAGTGATGTTAGATCAAATTTTGTGCCAATACTAGTATTAAGTATGCTATTGGAATTCCAATTAGTCATGTTAGATCCAATTTGTGACTATACTAGTAGTAATGTTGCAATTAGAATTCCAATTAGTGATGTTAGATCCAATTTTGGAATTGAAATTCCAATTAGTGATGTTAGATCCAATTATTGACTATAATAGTAGTAATGTTGCAATTGGAAGTCCAATTAGTCATGTTAGATCCAATTTGTGACTATATTCGTAGTAATGTTGCAATTGGAATTCCAATTACTGATGTTAGATCCAATTTTGGAATTGGAATTCCAATTAGTGATGTTAGATCCAATTTGTGACTATAATAGTAGTAATGTTGCAATTGGAAGTCCAATTAGTCATGTTAGATCCAATTTGTGACTATATTCGTAGTAATGTTGCAATTGGAATTCCAATTAGTGATGTTAGATCCAATTTTGGAATTGGAATTCCAATTAGTGATGTTAGATCCAATTTGTGACTATAGTAGTATAAATGTTGCAATTGGAAGTCCAATTAGTCATGTTAGATCCAATTTTGTAATTGAAATTCCAATTAGTGATGTTAGATCAAATTTTATGCCTATACTAGTATTAAGTATGCTATTGGAATTCCAATTAGTCATGTTAGATCCAATTTGTGACTATATTAGTAGTAATGTTGCAATTGGAATTCCAATTAGTGATGTTAGATCAGATTTTGGAATTGAAATTCCAATTAGTGATGTTAGATCCAATTATTGACTATAATAGTAGTAATGTTGCAATTGGAAGTCCAATTAGTCATGTTAGATCCAATTTGTGACTATATTCGTAGTAATGTTGCAATTGGAATTCCAATTAGTGATGTTAGATCCAATTTTGGAATTGGAATTCCAATTACGGATATTAGATCAAATTTGTGACTATACTAGTAGTAAGTATGCAATTGGAATTCCAATTAGTCATGTTAGATCCAATTTGTGACTATATTCGTAGTAATGTTGCAATTGGAATTACAATTAGTCATGTTAGATCCAATTTTGGAATTGGAATTCCAATTAGTGATGTTAGATCCAATTTGTGACTATAATAGTAGTAATGTTGCAATTGGAAGTCCAATTAGTCATGTTAGATCCAATTTTGGAATTGAAATTTCAATTAGTGATGTTAGATCAAATTTATGCCTATACTATTATTAAGTATGCTATTGGAATTCCAATTAGTCATGTTAGATCCAATTTGTGACTATACTAGTAGTAATGTTGCAATTAGAATTCCAATTAGTGATGTTAGATCCAATTTTGGAATTGAAATTCCAATTAGTGATGTTAGATCCAATTATTGACTATAATAGTAGTAATGTTGCAATTGGAAGTCCAATTAGTCATGTTAGATCCAATTTGTGACTATATTCGTAGTAATGTTGCAATTCGAATTCCAATTAGTGATTTTAGATCCAATTTTGGAATTGGAATTCCAATTAGTGATGTTTGATCCAATTTTGGAATTGAAATTCCAATTAGTGATGTTAGATCCAATTTGTGACTATAGTAGTATAAATGTTGCAATTAGAAGTCCAATTAGTCATGTTAGATCCAATTTTGGAATTGAAATTCCAATTAGTGATGTTAGATCAAATTTTGTGCCTATACTAGTATTAAGTATGCTATTGGAATTCCAATTAGTCATGTTAGATCCAATTTGTGACTATGTTAGTAGTAATGTTGCAATTGGAATTCCAATTAGTGATGTTAGATCCAATTTGTGACTATAGTAGTATAAATGTTGCAATTGGAAGTCCAATTAGTCATGTTAGATCCAATTTTGGAATTGAAATTCGAATTAGTGATGTTAGATCAAATTTTGTGCCTATACTAGTATTAAGTAAACTATTGGAATTCCAATTAGTCATGTTAGATCCAATTTGTGACTATATTAGTAGTAATGTTGCAATTAGAATTCCAATTAGTGATGTTAGATCCAGTTTTGGAATTGAAATTCCAATTAGTGATGTTAGATCCAATTATTGACTATAATAGTAGTAAGTATGCAATTGGAATTCCAATTAGTCATGTTAGATCCAATTTGTGACTATATTCGTAGTAATGTTGCAATTAGAATTCCAATTAGTCATGTTAGATCCAATTTTGGAATTGGAATTCCAATTAGTGATGTTAGATCCAATTTGTGACTATATTCGTAGTAATGTTGCAATTGGAATTCCAATTAGTGATGTTAGATCCAATTTTGGAATTGGAATTCCAATTACGGATATTAGATCAAATTTGTGACTATACTAGTAGTAAGTATGCAATTGGAATTCCAATTAGTCATGTTAGATCCAATTTGTGACTATATTCGTAGTAATGTTGCAATTAGAATTCCAATTAGTGATGTTAGATCCAATTTTGGAATTGGAATTCCAATTACGGATGTTAGATCAAATTTGTGACTATACTAGTAGTAAGTATTCAATTGGAATTTCAATTAGTCATGTTAGATCCAATTTGTGACTATATTCGTAGTAATGTTGCAATTGGAATTACAATGAGTCATGTTAGATCCAATTTTGGAATTGGAATTCCAATTAGTGATGTTAGATCCAATTTTGGAATTGGAATTCCAATTAGTCATGTTAGATCCAATTTGTGACTATAATAGTAGTAATGTTGCAATTGGAAGTCCAATTAATCATGTTAGATCCAATTTTGGAATTGAAATTCCAATTAGTGATGTTAGATCAAATTTGTGCCTATACTAGTATTAAGTATGCTATTGGAATTCCATTTAGTCATGATAGATCCAATTTGTGACTATATTAGTAGTAATGTTGCAATTGGAATTCCAATTAGTGATGTTAGATCCAATTTTGGAATTGGAATTCTAATTAGTGATGTTAGATCCAATTTGTGACTATAGTAGTAGTAATGTTGCAATTGGAAGTCCAATTAGTCATGTTAGATCCAATTTGTGACTATATTCGTAGTAATGTTGCAATTGGAATTCCAATTAGTGATGTTAGATCCAATTTTGGAATTGGAATTCCAATTAGTGATGTTAGATCCAATTTGTGACTATAGTAGTATAAATGTTGCAATTGGAAGTCCAATTAGTCATGTTAGATCCAATTTTGGAATTGAAATTCCAATTAGTGATGTTAGATCAAATTTTGTGCCAATACTAGTATTAAGTATGCTATTGGAATTCCAATTAGTCATGTTAGATCCAATTTGTGACTATACTAGTAGTAATGTTGCAATTAGAATTCCAATTAGTGATGTTAGATCCAATTTTGGAATTGAAATTCCAATTAGTGATGTTAGATCCAATTATTGACTATAATAGTAGTAATGTTGCAATTGGAAGTCCAATTAGTCATGTTAGATCCAATTTGTGACTATATTCGTAGTAATGTTGCAATTCGAATTCCAATTAGTGATTTTAGATCCAATTTTGGAATTGGAATTCCAATTAGTGATGTTTGATCCAATTTTGGAATTGGAATTCCAATTAGTGATGTTAGATCCAATTTGTGACTATACTAGTAGTAAGTATGCAATTGGAATTCTAATTAGTCATGTTAGATCCAATTTGTGACTATATTCGTAGTAATGTTGCAATTGGAATTACAATTAGTCATGTTAGATACAATTTTGGAATTGGAATTCCAATTAGTGATGTTAGATCCAATTTTGGAATTGGAATTCCAATTACGGATGTTAGATCCAATTTGTGACTATATTAGTAGTAATGTTGCAATTAGAATTCCAATTAGTGATGTTAGATCAGATTTTGGAATTGAAATTCCAATTAGTGATGTTAGATCCAATTATTGACTATAATAGTAGTAATGTTGCAATTGGAAGTCCAATTAGTCATGTTAGATCCAATTTGTGACTATAGTAGTATAAATGTTGCAATTGGAAGTCCAATTAGTCATGTTAGATCCAATTTTGGAATTGAAATTCCAATTAGTGATGTTAGATCAAATTTGTGCCTATACTAGTATTAAGTATGCTATTGGAATTCCAATTAGTCATGTTAGATCCAATTTGTGACTATATTAGTAGTAATGTTGCAATTGGAATTCTAATTAGTGATGTTAGATCTAATTTTAGAATTGGAATTCTAATTAGTGATGTTAGATCCAATTTGTCACTATAGTAGTAGTAATGTTGCAATTGGAAGTCCAATTAGTCATGTTAGATCCAATTTGTGACTATATTCGTAGTAATGTTGCAATTGGAATTCCAATTAGTGATGTTAGATCCAATTTTAGAATTGGAATTCCAATTAGTGATGTTAGATCCAATTTGTGACTATACTAGTAGTAAGTATGCAATTGGAATTCCAATTTGTGACTATATTCGTAGTAATGTTGCAATTGGAATTACAATTAGTCATGTTAGATCCAATTTGGGAATTGGAATTCCAATTAGTGATGTTAGATCCAATTTGTGACTATAGTAGTATAAATGTTGCAATTGGAAGTCCAATTAGTCATGTTAGATCCAATTTAGGAATTGAAATTCCAATTAGTGATGTTAGATCAAATTTTGTGCCTATACTAGTATTAAGTATGCTATTGGAATTCCAATTAGTCATGTTAGATCCAATTTGTGACTATATTAATAGTAATGTTGCAATTGGAATTCCAATTAGTGATGTTAGATCAGATTTTGGAATTGAAATTCCAATTAGTGATGTTAGATCCAATTATTGACTATAATAGTAGTAATGTTGCAATTGGAAGTCCAATTAGTCATGTTAGATCCAATTTGTGACTATATTCGTAGTAATGTTGCAATTGGAATTCCAATTAGTGATGTTAGATCCAATTTTGGAATTGGAATTCCAATTACGGATATTAGATCAAATTTGTGACTATACTAGTAGTAAGTATGCAATTGGAATTCCAATTAGTCATGTTAGATCCAATTTGTGACTAAATTCGTAGTAATGTTGCAATTGGAATTACAATTAGTCATGTTAGATCCAATTTTGGAATTGGAATTCCAATTAGTGATGTTAGATCCAATTTGTGACTATAATAGTAGTAATGTTGCAATTGGAAGTCCAATTAGTCATGTTAGATCCAATTTTGGAATTGAAATTTCAATTAGTGATGTTAGATCAAATTTATGCCTATACTATTATTAAGTATGCTATTGGAATTCCAATTAGTCATGTTAGATCCAATTTGTGACTATATTAGTAGTAATGTTGCAAATTGAATTCCAATTAGTGATGTTAGATCCAATTTTGGAATTGGAATTCCAATTAGTGATGTTTGATCCAATTTTAGAATTGAAATTCCAATTAGTGATATTAGATCCAATTTGTGACTATAGTAGTATAAATGTTGCAATTGGAAGTCCAATTAGTCATGTTAGATCCAATTTTGGAATTGAAATTCCAATTAGTGATGTTAGATCAAATTTGTGCCTATACTAGTATTAAGTATGCTATTGGAATTCCAATTAGTCATGTTAGATCCAATTTGTGACTATATTAGTAGTAATGTTGCAATTGGAATTCCAATTAGTGATGTTAGATCCAATTTTGGAATTGGAATTCTAATTAGTGATGTTAGATCCAATTTGTCACTATAGTAGTAGTAATGTTGCAATTGGAAGTCCAATTAGTGATGTTAGATCCAATTTTGGAATTGGAATTCTAATTAGTGATGTTAGATCCAATTTGTGACAATAGTAGTAGTAATGTTGAAATTGGAAGTCCAATTAGTCATGTTAGATCCAATTTGTGACTATATTCGTAGTAATGTTGAAATTGGAATTTCAATTAGTGATGTTAAATCCAATTTTGGAATTGGAAATCCAATTAGTGATGTTAGATCCAATTTGTGACTATAGTAGTATAAATGTTGCAATTGGAAGTCCAATTAGTCATGTTAGATCCAATTTTGGAATTGAAATTCGAATTAGTGATGTTAGATCAAATTTTGTGCCTATACTAGTATTAAGTAAACTATTGGAATTCCAATTAGTCATGTTAGATCCAATTTGTGACTATATTAGTAGTAATGTTGCAATTAGAATTCCAATTAGTGATGTTAGATCCAGTTTTGGAATTGAAATTCCAATTAGTGATGTTAGATCCAATTATTGACTATAATAGTAGTAATGTTGCAATTGGAAGTCCAATTAGTCATGTTAGATCCAATTTGTGACTATATTCGTAGTAATGTTGCAATTGGAATTCCAATTAGTTATGTTAGATCCAATTTTGGAATTGGAATTCCAATTACGGATTTTAGATCAAATTTGTAACTATACTAGTAGTAAGTATGCAATTGGAATTCCAATTAGTCATGTTAGATCCAATTTTGGAATTGGAATTCCAATTACGGATGTTAGATCAAATTTGTAACTATACTAGTAGTAAGTATGCAATTGGAATTCCAATTAGTCATGTTAGATCCAATTTGTGACTATATTCGTAGTAATGTTGCAATTGGAATTACAATTAGTCATGTTAGATCCAATTTTGGAATTGGAATTTTAATTAGTGATGTTAGATCCAATTTGTCACTATAGCAGTAGTAATGTTGCAATTGGAAGTCCAATTAGTCATGTTAGATCCAATTTGTGACTATATTCGTAGTAATGTTGCAATTGGAATTCCAATTAGTGATGTTAGATCCAATTTTGGAATTGGAATTCCAATTAGTGATGTTAGATCCAATTTGTGACTATAGTAGTATAAATGTTGCAATTGGAAGTCCAATTAGTCATGTTAGATCCAATTTGTGACTATAGTAGTATAAATGTTGCAATTGGAAGTCCAATTAGTCATGTTAGATCCAATTTGTGACTATATTCGTAGTAATGTTGGAATTGGAATTACAATTAGTCATGTTAGATCCAATTTGGGAATTGGAATTCCAATTAGTGATGTTAGATCCAATTTGTGACTATAGTAGTATAAATGTTGCAATTGGAAGTCCAATTAGTCATGTTAGATCCAATTTTGGAATTGAAATTCCAATTAGTGATGTTAGATCAAATTTTGTGCCTATACTAGTATTAAGTATGCTATTGGAATTCCAATTAGTCATGTTAGATCCAATTTGTGACTATATTAGTAGTAATGTTGCAATTGGAATTCCAATTAGTGATGTTAGATCAGATTTTGGAATTGAAATTCCAATTAGTGATGTTAGATCCAATTATTGACTATAATAGTAGTAACGTTGCAATTGGAAGTCCAATTAGTCATGTTAGATCCAATTTGTGACTATATTCGTAGTAATGTTGCAATTGGAATTCCAATTAGTGATGTTAGATCCAATTTTGGAATTGGAATTCCAATTACGGATGTTAGATCAAATTTGTGACTATACTAGTAGTAAGTATGCAATTGGAATTTCAATTAGTGATGTTAGATCCAATTTGTGACTATAATAGTAGTAATGTTGCAATTGGAAGTCCAATCAGTCATGTTAGATCCAATTTTGGAATTGAAATTCCAATTAGTGATGTTAGATCCAATTTTGGAATTGAAATTCCAATTAGTGATGTTAGATCCAATTTGTGACTATACTAGTAGTAAGTATGCAATTGGAATTCCAATTAGTCATGTTAGATCCAATTTGTGACAATATTCGTAGTAATGTTGCAATTGGAATTACAATTAGTCATGTTAGATCCAATTTTGGAATTGGAATTCCAATTAGTGATGTTAGATCTAATTTTGGAATTGGAATTCCAATTAGTGATGTTAGATCCAATTTGTGACTATAATAGTAGTAATGTTGCAATTGGAAGTCCAATTAGTCATGTTAGATCCAATTTGTGACTATATTCGTAGTAATGTTGCAATTGGAATTCCAATTAGTGATGTTAGATCCAATTTTGGAATTGGAATTCCAATTAGTGATGTTAGATCCAATTTGTGACTATAGTAGTATAAATGTTGCAATTGGAAGTCCAATTAGTCATGTTAGATCCAATTTTGGAATTGAAATTCCAATTAGTGATGTTAGATCAAATTTGTGCCTATACTAGTATTAAGTATGCTATTGGAATTCCAATTAGTCATGTTAGATCCAATTTGTGACTATATTAGTAGTAATGTTGCAATTGGAATTCTAATTAGTGATGTTAGATCCAATTTTAGAATTGGAATTCTAATTAGTGATGTTAGATCCAATTTGTCACTATAGTAGTAGTAATGTTGCAATTGGAAGTCCAATTAGTCATGTTAGATCCAATTTGTGACTATATTCGTAGTAATGTTGCAATTGGAATTCCAATTAGTGATGTTAGATCTAATTTTAGAATTGGAATTCCAATTAGTGATGTTAGATCCAATTTGTGACTATACTAGTAGTAAGTATGCAATTGGAATTCCAATTTGTGACTATATTCGTAGTAATGTTGCAATTGGAATTATAATTAGTCATGTTAGATCCAATTTGGGAATTGGAATTCCAATTAGTGATGTTAGATCCAATTTGTGACTATAGTAGTATAAATGTTGCAATTGGAAGTCCAATTAGTCATGTTAGATCCAATTTTGGAATTGAAATTCCAATTAGTGATGTTAGATCAAATTTTGTGCCTATACTAGTATTAAGTATGCTATTGGAATTCCAATTAGTCATGTTAGATCCAATTTGTGACTATATTAATAGTAATGTTGCAATTGGAATTCCAATTAGTGATGTTAGATCAGATTTTGGAATTGAAATTCCAATTAGTGATGTTAGATCCAATTATTGACTATAATAGTAGTAATGTTGCAATTGGAAGTCCAATTAGTCATGTTAGATCCAATTTGTGACTATATTCGTAGTAATGTTGCAATTGGAATTCCAATTAGTGATGTTAGATCCAATTTTGGAATTGGAATTCCAATTACGGATATTAGATCAAATTTGTGACTATACTAGTAGTAATGTTGCAATTGGAAGTCCAATTAGTCATGTTAGATCCAATTTTGGAATTGAAATTTCTATTAGTGATGTTAGATCAAATTTATGCCTATACTATTATTAAGTATGCTATTGGAATTCCAATTAGTCATGTTAGATCCAATTTGTGACTATATTAGTAGTAATGTTGCAATTGGAATTCCAATTAGTGATGTTAGATCCAATTTTGGAATTGGAATTCCAATTAGTGATGTTTGATCCAATTTTAGAATTGAAATTCCAATTAGTGATATTAGATCCAATTTGTGACTATAGTAGTATAAATGTTGCAATTGGAAGTCCAATTAGTCATGTTAGATCCAATATTGGAATTGAAATTCCAATTAGTGATGTTAGATCAAATTTGTGCCTATACTAGTATTAAGTATGCTATTGGAATTCCAATTAGTCATGTTAGATCCAATTTGTGACTATATTAGTAGTAATGTTGCAATTGGAATTCCAATTAGTGATGTTAGATCCAATTTTGGAATTGGAATTCTAATTAGTGATGTTAGATCCAATTTGTCACTATAGTAGTAGTAATGTTGCAATTGGAAGTCCAATTAGTGATGTTAGATCCAATTTTGGAATTGGAATTCCAATTACGGATATTAGATCAAATTTGTGACTATACTAGTAGTAAGTATGCAATTGGAATTCCAATTAGTCATGTTAGATCCAATTTGTGACTATATTCGTAGTAATGTTGCAATTGGAATTACAATTAGTCATGTTAGATCCAATTTTGGAATTGGAATTCCAATTAGTGATGTTAGATCCAATTTGTGACTATAATAGTAGTAATGTTGCAATTGGAAGTCCAATTAGTCATGTTAGATCCAATTTTGGAATTGAAATTTCTATTAGTGATGTTAGATCAAATTTATGCCTATACTATTATTAAGTATGCTATTGGAATTCCAATTAGTCATGTTAGATCCAATTTGTGACTATATTAGTAGTAATGTTGCAATTGGAATTCCAATTAGTGATGTTAGATCCAATTTTGGAATTGGAATTCCAATTAGTGATGTTTGATCCAATTTTAGAATTGAAATTCCAATTAGTGATATTAGATCCAATTTGTGACTATAGTAGTATAAATGTTGCAATTGGAAGTCCAATTAGTCATGTTAGATCCAATATTGGAATTGAAATTCCAATTAGTGATGTTAGATCAAATTTGTGCCTATACTAGTATTAAGTATGCTATTGGAATTCCAATTAGTCATGTTAGATCCAATTTGTGACTATATTAGTAGTAATGTTGCAATTGGAATTCCAATTAGTGATGTTAGATCCAATTTTGGAATTGGAATTCTAATTAGTGATGTTAGATCCAATTTGTCACTATAGTAGTAGTAATGTTGCAATTGGAAGTCCAATTAGTGATGTTAGATCCAATTTTGGAATTGGAATTCTAATTAGTGATGTTAGATCCAATTTGTGACAATAGTAGTAGTAATGTTGAAATTGGAAGTCCAATTAGTCATGTTAGATCCAATTTGTGACTATATTCGTAGTAATGTTGCAATTGGAATTTCAATTAGTGATGTTAAATCCAATTTTGGAATTGGAAATCCAATTAGTGATGTTAGATCCAATTTGTGACTATAGTAGTATAAATGTTACAATTGGAAGTCCAATTAGTCATGTTAGATCCAATTAGTAGTAATGTTGCAATTAGAATTTCAATTAGTGATGTTAGATCCAGTTTTGGAATTGAAATTCCAATTAGTGATGTTAGATCCAATTATTGACTATAATAGTAGTAATGTTGCAATTGGAAGTCCAATTAGTCATGTTAGATCCAATTTGTGACTATATTCGTAGTAATGTTGCAATTGGAATTCCAATTAGTTATGTTAGATCCAATTTTGGAATTGGAATTCCAATTAGTGATGTTAGATCCAATTATTGACTATAATAGTAGTAATGTTGCAATTGGAAGTCCAATTAGTCATGTTAGATCCAATTTTTGAATTGAAATTCTAATTAGTGATGTTAGATCAAATTTTGTGCCTATACTAGTATTAAGTATGCTATTGGAATTCCAATTAGTCATGTTAGATCCAATTTGTGACTATATTAGTAGTAATGTTGCAATTAGAATTCCAATTAGTGATGTTAGATCCAATTTTGGAATTAAAATTCCAATTAGTGATGTTAGATCCAATTATTGACTATAATAGTAGTAATGTTGCAATTGGAAGTCCAATTAGTCATGTTAGATCCAATTTGTGACTATATTCGTAGAAATGTTGCAATTGGAATTCCAATTAGTGATGTTAGATCCAATTTTGGAATTGGAATTCCAATTACGGATGTTAGATCATATTTGTGACTATACTAGTATTAAGTATGCTATTGGAATTCCAATTAGTCATGTTAGATCCAATTTGTGACTATATTCGTAGTAATGTTGCAATTGGAATTACAATTAGTCATGTTAGATCCAATTTTGGAATTGGAATTCCAATTAGTGATGTTAGATCCAATTTTGGAATTGGAATTCCAATTAGTGATGTTAGATCCAATTTGTGACTATAATAGTAGTAATGTTGCAATTGGAAGTCCAATTAGTCATGTTAGATCCAATTTGTGACTATATTCGTAGTAATGTTGCAATTGGAATTCCAATTAGTGATGTTAGATCCAATTTTGGAATTGGAATTCCAATTAGTGATGTTAGATCCAATTTGTGACTATAGTAGTATAAATGTTGCAATTGGAAGTCCAATTAGTCATGTTAGATCCAATTTTGGAATTGAAATTCCAATTAGTGATGTTAGATCAAATTTTTGCCTATACTAGTATTAAGTATGCTATTGGAATTCTAATTAGTCATGTTAGATCTAATTTGTGACTATATTAGTAGTAATGTTGCAATTGGAATTCTAATTAGTGATGTTAGATCCAATTTTAGAATTGGAATTCTAATTAGTGATGTTAGATCCAATTTGTCACTATAGTAGTAGTAATGTTGCAATTGGAAGTCCAATTAGTCATGTTAGATCCAATTTGTGACTATATTCGTAGTAATGTTGCAATTGGAATTCCAATTAGTGATGTTAGATCCAATTTTAGAATTGGAATTCCAATTAGTGATGTTAGATCCAATTTGTGACTATAGTAGTATAAATGTTGCAGTTGGAAGCCCAATTAGTCATGTTAGATCCAATTTTGGAATTGAAATTCCAATTAGTGATGTTAGATCAAATTTTGTGCCTATACTAGTATTAAGTATGCTATTGGAATTCCAATTAGTCATGTTAGATCCAATTTGTGACTATACTAGTAGTAATGTTGCAATTGGAATTCTAATTAGTGATGTTAGATCCAATTTTAGAATTGGAATTCTAATTAGTGATGTTAGATCCAATTTGTCACTATAGTAGTAGTAATGTTGCAATTGGAAGTCCAATTAGTCATGTTAGATCCAATTTGTGACTATATTCGTAGTAATGTTGCAATTGGAATTCCAATTAGTGATGTTAGATCCAATTTTAGAATTGGAATTCCAATTAGTGATGTTAGATCCAATTTGTGACTATAGTAGTATAAATGTTGCAGTTGGAAGCCCAATTAGTCATGTTAGATCCAATTTTGGAATTGAAATTCCAATTAGTGATGTTAGATCAAATTTTGTGCCTATACTAGTATTAAGTATGCTATTGGAATTCCAATTAGTCATGTTAGATCCAATTTGTGACTATACTAGTAGTAATGTTGCAATTAGAATTCCAATTAGTGATGTTAGATCCAATTTTGGAATTGAAATTCCAATTAGTGATGTTAGATCCAATTATTGACTATAATAGTAGTAATGTTGCAATTGGAAGTCCAATTAGTCATGTTAGATCCAATTTGTGACTATATTCGTAGTAATGTTGCAATTCGAATTCCAATTAGTGATGTTAGATCCAATTTTGGAATTGGAATTCCAATTAGTGATGTTTGATCCAATTTTGGAATTGAAATTCCAATTAGTGATGTTAGATCCAATTTGTGACTATAGTAGTATAAATGTTGCAATTGGAAGTCCAATTAGTCATGTTAGATCCAATTTTGGAATTGAAATTCCAATTAGTGATGTTAGATCCAATTATTGACTATAATAGTATTAATGTTGCAATTGGAAGTCCAATTAGTCATGTTAGATCCAATTTGTGACTATATTCGTAGTAATGTTGCAATTCTAATTCCAATTAGTGATGATAGATCCAATTTTGGAATTGGAATTCCAATTACGGATGTTAGATCAAATTTGTGACTATACTAGTAGTAAGCATGCAATTGGAATTCCAATTAGTCATGTTAGATCCAATTTGTGACTATATTCGTAGTAATGTTGCAATTCGAATTACAATTAGTCATGTTAGATCCAATTTTCGAATTGGAATTCCAATTAGTGATGTTAGATCCAATTTTGGAATTGGAATTCTAATTAGTGATGTTAGATCCAATTTGTGACAATAGTAGTAGTAATGTTGAAATTGGATGTCCAATTAGTCATGTTAGATCCAATTTGTGACTATATTCGTAGTAATGTTGCAATTGGAATTCCTATTAGTGATGTTAAATCCAATTTTGGAATTGGAAATCCAATTAGTGATGTTAGATCCAATTTGTGACTATAGTAGTATAAATGTTGCAATTGGAAGTTCAATTAGTCATGTTAGATCCAATTTTGGAATTGAAATTCCAATTAGTGATGTTAGATCAAATTTTGTGCCTATACTAGTATTAAGTAAACTATTGGAATTCCAATTAGTCATGTTAGATCCAATTTGTGACTATATTAGTAGTAATGTTGCAATTAGAATTCCAATTAGTGATGTTAGATCCAATTTTGGAATTGAAATTCCAATTAGTGATGTTAGATCCAATTATTGACTATAATAGTAGTAATGTTGCAATTGGAAGTCCAATTAGTCATGTTAGATCCAATTTGTGACTATATTCGTAGTAATGTTGCAATTGGAATTCCAATTAGTTATGTTAGATCCAATTTTGGAATTGGAATTCCAATTACGGATGTTAGATCAAATTTGTAACTATACTAGTAGTAAGTATGCAATTGGAATTCTAATTAGTCATGTTAGATCCAATTTTGGAATTGGAATTCCAATTACGGATGTTAGATCAAATTTGTAACTATACTAGTAGTAAGTATGCAATTGGAATTCCAATTAGTCATGTTAGATCCAATTTGTGACTATATTCGTAGTAATGTTGCAATTGGAATTACAATTAGTCATGTTAGATCCAATTTTGGATTTGGAATTCCAATTAGTGATGTTAGATCCAATTTTGGAATTGGAATTCCAATTAGTGATGTTAGATCCAATTTGTGACTATAGTAGTATAAATGTTGCAATTGGAAGTCCAATTAGTCATGTTAGATCCAATTTTGGAATTGAAATTTCAATTAGTGATGTTAGATCAAATTTTGTGCCTATACTAGTATTAAGTATGCTATTGGAATTCCAATTAGTCATGTTAGATCCAATTTGTGACTATATTAGAAGTAATGTTGTAATTTGAATTCCAATTAGTGATGTTAGATCCAATTTTGGAATTGAAATTCCAATTAGTGATGTTAGATCCAATTATTGACTATAATAGTAGTAATATTGCAATTGGAAGTCCAATTAGTCATTATAGATCCAATTTGTGACTATATTCGTAGTAATGTTGCAATTGGAATTCCAATTAGTGATGTTAGATCCAATTTTGGAATTGGAATTCCAATTACGGATGTTAGATCAAATTTGTGACTATACTAGTAGTAAGTATGCGATTGGAATTCCAATTAGTCATGTTAGATCCAATTTGTGACTATATTCGTAGTAATGTTGCTATTGGAATTCCAATTAGTGATGTTAGATCCAATTTTGGAATTGGAATTCCAATTAGTGATGTTAGATCCAATTTGTGACTATCATAGTATAAATGTTGCAATTGGAAGTCCAATTAGTCATGTTAGATCCAATTTTGGAATTGAAATTCCAATTAGCGATGTTAGATCAAATTTTGTGCCTATACTAGTATTAAGTATGCTATTGGAATTCCAATTAGTCATGTTAGATCCAATTTGTGACTATATTAGTAGTAATGTTGCAATTAGAATTCCTATTAGTGATGTTAGATCCAATTTTGGAATTGAAATTCCAATTAGTGATGTTAGATCCAATTATTGACTATAGTAGTAGTAATGTTGCAATTAGAAGTCCAATTAGTCATGTTAGATCCAATTTGTGACTATATTCGTAGTAATGTTGCAATTCGAATTCCAATTAGTGATGTTAGATCCAATTTTGGAATTGGAATTCCAATTACGGATGTTAGATCAAATTTGTGACTATACTAGTAGTAAGTATGCAATTGGAATTCCAATTAGTCATGTTAGATCCAATTTGTGACTATATTCGTAGTAATGTTGCAATTGGAATTACAATTAGTCATGTTAGATCCAATTTTGGAATTGGAATTCCAATTAGTGATGTTAGATCCAATTTTGGAATTGGAATTCCAATTAGTGATGTTAGATCCAATTTGTGACTATAGTAGTATAAATGTTGCAATTGGAAGTCCAATTAGTCATGTTAGATCCAATTTTGGAATTGGAATTCCAATTATGGATGTTAGATCAAATTTGTGACTATACTAGTAGTAAGTATGCAATTGGAATTCCAATTAGTCATGTTAGATCCAATTTGTGACTATATTCGTAGTAATGTTGCAATTGGAATTACAATTAGTCATGTTAGATCCAATTTTGGATTTGGAATTCCAATTAGTGATGTTAGATCCAATTTTGGAATTGAAATTCCAATTAGTGATGTTAGATCCAATTTGTGACTATAGTAGTATAAATGTTGCAATTGGAAGTCCAAATAGTCATGTTAGATCCAATTTTGGAATTGAAATTTCAATTAGTGATGTTAGATCAAATTTTGTGCCTATACTAGTATTAAGTATGCTATTGGAATTCCAATTAGTCATGTTAGATCCAATTTGTGACTATATTAGTAGTAATGTTGCAATTAGAATTCCAATTAGTGTTGTTAGATCCAATTTTGGAATTGAAATTCCAATTAGTGATGTTAGATCTAATTATTGACTATAATAGTAGTAATGTTGCAATTGGAAGTCCAATTAGTCATGTTAGATCCAATTTTTGAATTGAAATTCTAATTAGTGATGTTAGATCAAATTTTGTGCCTATACTAGTATTAAGTATGCTATTGGAATTCCAATTAGTCATGTTAGATCCAATTTGTGACTATATTAGTAGTAATGTTGCAATTAGAATTCCAATTAGTGATGTTAGATCCAATTTTGGAATTAAAATTCCAATTAGTGATGTTAGATCCAATTATTGACTATAATAGTAGTAATGTTGCAATTGGAAGTCCAATTAGTCATGTTAGATCCAATTTGTGACTATATTCGTAGAAATGTTGCAATTGGAATTCCAATTAGTGATGTTAGATCCAATTTTGGAATTGGAATTCCAATTACGGATGTTAGATCATATTTGTGACTATACTAGTATTAAGTATGCTATTGGAATTCCAATTAGTCATGTTAGATCCAATTTGTGACTATATTCGTAGTAATGTTGCAATTGGAATTACAATTAGTCATGTTAGATCCAATTTTGGAATTGGAATTCCAATTAGTGATGTTAGATCCAATTTTGGAATTGGAATTCCAATTAGTGATGTTAGATCCAATTTGTGACTATAATAGTTGTAATTGTTGCAATTGGAAGTCCAATTAGTAATGTTAGATCCAATTTTGGAATTAGAATTCCAATTAGTGATATTAGATCCAATTTTGGAATTGGAATTCCAATTAGTGATGTTATATCCAATTTGTGACTATAGTAGTAGTAATGTTGCAATTGGAAGTCCAATTAGTCATGTTAGATCCAATTTTGAAATTGAAATTCCAATTAGTGATGTTAGATCAAATTTGTTCCTATACTAGTATTAAGTATGCTATTGGAATTCCAATTAGTCATGTTAGATCCAATTTGTGACTATATTAGTAGTAATATTGCAATTGGAATTCTAATTAGTGATGTTAGATCCAATTTTGGAATTGGAATTCTAATTAGTGATGTTAGATCCAATTTGTGACTATAGTAGTAGTAATGTTGCAATTGGAAGTCCAATTAGTCATGTTAGATCCAATTTGTGACTATATTCGTACTAATGTTGCAATTGGAATTCCAATTAGTGATGTTAAATCCAATTTTGGAATTGGAATTCCAATTAGTGATGTTAGATCCAATTTGTGACTATAGTAGTAGTAATGTTGCAATTGGAAGTCCAAATAGTCATGTTAGATCCAATTTGGGACTATAGTAGTAGTAATGTTGCAATTGGAATTCCAATTAGTGATGTTAGATCCAATTTTGGAATTGGAATTCCAATTAGTGATGTTAGATCCAATTTGTGACTATAATAGTATAAATGTTGCAATTGGAAGTCCAATTAGTCATGTTAGATCCTATTTTTGAATTGAAATTCCAATTAGTGATGTTAGATCAAATTTTGTGCCTATACTAGTATTAAGTATGCTATTGAAATTCCACTTAGTCATGTTAGATCCAATTTGTGACTATATTAGTAGTAATGTTGCAATTAGAATTCCAATTAGTGATGATAGATCCAATTTTGGAATTGAAATTCCAATTAGTGATGTTAGATCCAATTATTGACTATAATAGTAGTAATGTTGCAATTGGAAGTCCAATTAGTCATGTTAGATCCAATTTGTGACTATATTCGTAGTAATGTTGCAATTCGAATTCCAATTAGTGATGTTAGATCCAATTTTGGAATTGGAATTCCAATTACGGATGTTAGATCAAATTTGTGACTATACTAGTAGTAAGTATGCAATTGGAATTCCAATTAGTCATGTTAGATCCAATTTGTGACTATATTCGTAGTAATGTTGCAATTGTAATTACAATTAGTCATGTTAGATCCAATTTTGGAATTGGAATTCCAATTAGTGATGTTAGATCCAATTTGTGACTATAGTAGTATAAATGTTGCAATTGGAAGTCCAATTAGTCATGTTAGATCCAATTTTGGAATTGAAATTCCAATTAGTGATGTTAGATCAAATTTTGTGCCTATACTAGTATTAAGTATGCTATTGGAATTCCAATTAGTCATGTTAGATCCAATTTGTGACTATATTAGTAGTAATGTTGCAATTAGAATTCCAATTAGTGATGTTAGATCCAATTTTGGAATTGAAATTCCAATTAGTGATGTTAGATCCAATTATTGACTATAATAGTAGTAATGTTGCAATTGGAAGTCCAATTAGTCATGTTAGATCCAATTTGTGACTATATTCGTAGTAATGTTGCAATTGGAATTCCAATTAGTGATGTTAGATCCAATTTTGGAATTGGAATTCCAATTACGGATGTTAGATCAAATTTGTGACTATACTAGTAGTAAGTATGCAATTGGAATTCCAATTAGTCATGTTAGATCCAATTTGTGACTATATTCGTAGTAATGTTGCAATTGGAATTACAATTAGTCATGTTAGATCCAATTTTGTGATTGGAATTCCAATTAGTGATGTTAGATCCAATTTTGGAATTGGAATTCCAATTAGTAATGTTAGATCCAATTTGTGAGTATAATAGTAGTTATGTTGCAATTGGAAGTCCAATTAGTCATGTTAGATCCAATTTTGGAATTGAAATTCCAATTAGTGATGTTAGATCAAATTTGTGCCTATACTAGTATTAAGTATGCTATTGGAATCCAATTAGTCATGTTAGATCCAATTTGTGACTATATTAGTAGTAATGTTGGAATTGAAATTCCAATTAGTGATGTTAGATCCAATTTTGGAATTGGAATTCCAATTAGTGATGTTAGATCCAATTTGTGACTATAGTTGTAGTAATGTTGCAATTGGTAGTCCAATTAGTCATGTTAGATCCAATTTGTGACTATATTCGTAGTAATGTTGCAATTGGAATTCCAATTACTGATGTTAGATCCAATTTTGGAATTGGAATTCCAATTAGGGATGTTTGATCAAATTTGTGACTATACTAGTAGTAAGTATGCAATTGGAATTCCAATTAGTCATGTTAGATCCAATTTGTGACTATATTCGTAGTAATGTAGCAATTGGAATTACAATTAGTCATGTTAGATCCAATTTTGGAATTGGAATTCCAATTAGTGATGTTAGATCCAATTTTGGAATTAGAATTCCAATTAGTGATGTTAGATCCAATTTGTGACTATAGTAGTTCTAATTAGTGATGTTAGATCCAATTTGTGACTATAGTAGTAGTAATGTTGAAATTGGAAGTCCAATTAGTTATGTTAGATCCAATTTGTGACTATATTCGTAGTAATGTTGCAATTGGAATTCCAATTAGTGATGTTAAATCCAATTTTGGAATTGGAATTCCAATTAGTGATGTTAGATCCAATTGGTGACTATAGTAGTATAAATGTTGCAATTGGAAGTCCAATTAGTCATGTTAGATCCAATTTTGGAATTGAAATTCCAATTAGTGATGTTAGATCAAATTTTGTGCCTATACTAGTATTAAGTATACTATTGGAATTCCAATTAGTCATGTTAGATCCAATTTGTGACTATATTAGTAGTAATGTTGCAATTAGAATTCCAATTTGTGATGTTAGATCCAATTTTGGAATTGAAATTCCAATTAGTGTTGTTAGATCCAATTATTGACTATAATAGTAGTAATGTTGCAATTGGAAGTCCAATTAGTCATGTTAGATCCAATTTGTGACTATATTCGTAGTAATGTTGCAATTCGAATTCCAATTAGTGATGTTAGATCCAATTTTGGAATTGGAATTCCAATTACAGATGTTAGATCAAATTTGTGACTATACTAGTAGTAAGTATGCAATTGGAATTCCAATTAGTCATGTTAGATCCAATTTGTGACTATATTCGTAGTAATGTTGCAATTGGAATTACAATTAGTCATGTTAGATCCAATTTTGGAATTAGAATTCCAATTAGTGATATTAAATCCAATTTTGGAATTGGAATTCCAATTAGTGATGTTATATCCAATTTGTGACTATAGTAGTAGTAATGTTGCAATTGGAAGTCCAATTAGTCATGTTAGATCCAATTTTGGAATTGGAATTCCAATTATGGATGTTAGATCAAATTTGTGACTATACTAGTAGTAAGTATGCAATTGGAATTCCAATTAGTCATGTTAGATCCAATTTGTGACTATATTCGTAGTAATGTTGCAATTGGAATTACAATTAGTCATGTTAGATCCAATTTTGGATTTGGAATTCCAATTAGTGATGTTAGATCCAATTTTGGAATTGAAATTCCAATTAGTGATGTTAGATCCAATTTGTGACTATAGTAGTATAAATGTTGCAATTGGAAGTCCAAATAGTCATGTTAGATCCAATTTTGGAATTGAAATTTCAATTAGTGATGTTAGATCAAATTTTGTGCCTATACTAGTATTAAGTATGCTATTGGAATTCCAATTAGTCATGTTAGATCCAATTTGTGACTATATTAGTAGTAATGTTGCAATTAGAATTCCAATTAGTGTTGTTAGATCCAATTTTGGAATTGAAATTCCAATTAGTGATGTTAGATCTAATTATTGACTATAATAGTAGTAATGTTGCAATTGGAAGTCCAATTAGTCATGTTAGATCCAATTTTTGAATTGAAATTCTAATTAGTGATGTTAGATCAAATTTTGTGCCTATACTAGTATTAAGTATGCTATTGGAATTCCAATTAGTCATGTTAGATCCAATTTGTGACTATATTAGTAGTAATGTTGCAATTAGAATTCCAATTAGTGATGTTAGATCCAATTTTGGAATTAAAATTCCAATTAGTGATGTTAGATCCAATTATTGACTATAATAGTAGTAATGTTGCAATTGGAAGTCCAATTAGTCATGTTAGATCCAATTTGTGACTATATTCGTAGAAATGTTGCAATTGGAATTCCAATTAGTGATGTTAGATCCAATTTTGGAATTGGAATTCCAATTACGGATGTTAGATCATATTTGTGACTATACTAGTATTAAGTATGCTATTGGAATTCCAATTAGTCATGTTAGATCCAATTTGTGACTATATTCGTAGTAATATTGCAATTGGAATTCTAATTAGTGATGTTAGATCCAATTTTGGAATTGGAATTCTAATTAGTGATGTTAGATCCAATTTGTGACTATAGTAGTAGTAATGTTGCAATTGGAAGTCCAATTAGTCATGTTAGATCCAATTTGTGACTATATTCGTACTAATGTTGCAATTGGAATTCCAATTAGTGATGTTAAATCCAATTTTGGAATTGGAATTCCAATTAGTGATGTTAGATCCAATTTGTGACTATAGTAGTAGTAATGTTGCAATTGGAAGTCCAAATAGTCATGTTAGATCCAATTTGGGACTATAGTAGTAGTAATGTTGCAATTGGAATTCCAATTAGTGATGTTAGATCCAATTTTGGAATTGGAATTCCAATTAGTGATGTTAGATCCAATTATTGACTATAATAGTAGTAATGTTGCAATTGGAAGTCCAATTAGTCATGTTAGATCCAATTTGTGACTATATTCGTAGTAATGTTGCAATTCGAATTCCAATTAGTGATGTTAGATCCAATTTTGGAATTGGAATTCCAATTACGGATGTTAGATCAAATTTGTGACTATACTAGTAGTAAGTATGCAATTGGAATTCCAATTAGTCATGTTAGATCCAATTTGTGACTATATTCGTAGTAATGTTGCAATTGTAATTACAATTAGTCATGTTAGATCCAATTTTGGAATTGGAATTCCAATTAGTGATGTTAGATCCAATTTGTGACTATAGTAGTATAAATGTTGCAATTGGAAGTCCAATTAGTCATGTTAGATCCAATTTTGGAATTGAAATTCCAATTAGTGATGTTAGATCAAATTTTGTGCCTATACTAGTATTAAGTATGCTATTGGAATTCCAATTAGTCATGTTAGATCCAATTTGTGACTATATTAGTAGTAATGTTGCAATTAGAATTCCAATTAGTGATGTTAGATCCAATTTTGGAATTGAAATTCCAATTAGTGATGTTAGATCCAATTATTGACTATAATAGTAGTAATGTTGCAATTGGAAGTCCAATTAGTCATGTTAGATCCAATTTGTGACTATATTCGTAGTAATGTTGCAATTGGAATTCCAATTAGTGATGTTAGATCCAATTTTGGAATTGGAATTCCAATTACGGATGTTAGATCAAATTTGTGACTATACTAGTAGTAAGTATGCAATTGGAATTCCAATTAGTCATGTTAGATCCAATTTGTGACTATATTCGTAGTAATGTTGCAATTGGAATTACAATTAGTCATGTTAGATCCAATTTTGTGATTGGAATTCCAATTAGTGATGTTAGATCCAATTTTGGAATTGGAATTCCAATTAGTAATGTTAGATCCAATTTGTGAGTATAATAGTAGTTATGTTGCAATTGGAAGTCCAATTAGTCATGTTAGATCCAATTTTGGAATTGAAATTCCAATTAGTGATGTTAGATCAAATTTGTGCCTATACTAGTATTAAGTATGCTATTGGAATCCAATTAGTCATGTTAGATCCAATTTGTGACTATATTAGTAGTAATGTTGGAATTGAAATTCCAATTAGTGATGTTAGATCCAATTTTGGAATTGGAATTCCAATTAGTGATGTTAGATCCAATTTGTGACTATAGTTGTAGTAATGTTGCAATTGGTAGTCCAATTAGTCATGTTAGATCCAATTTGTGACTATATTCGTAGTAATGTTGCAATTGGAATTCCAATTACTGATGTTAGATCCAATTTTGGAATTGGAATTCCAATTAGGGATGTTTGATCAAATTTGTGACTATACTAGTAGTAAGTATGCAATTGGAATTCCAATTAGTCATGTTAGATCCAATTTGTGACTATATTCGTAGTAATGTAGCAATTGGAATTACAATTAGTCATGTTAGATCCAATTTTGGAATTGGAATTCCAATTAGTGATGTTAGATCCAATTTTGGAATTAGAATTCCAATTAGTGATGTTAGATCCAATTTGTGACTATAGTAGTTCTAATTAGTGATGTTAGATCCAATTTGTGACTATAGTAGTAGTAATGTTGAAATTGGAAGTCCAATTAGTTATGTTAGATCCAATTTGTGACTATATTCGTAGTAATGTTGCAATTGGAATTCCAATTAGTGATGTTAAATCCAATTTTGGAATTGGAATTCCAATTAGTGATGTTAGATCCAATTGGTGACTATAGTAGTATAAATGTTGCAATTGGAAGTCCAATTAGTCATGTTAGATCCAATTTTGGAATTGAAATTCAAATTAGTGATGTTAGATCAAATTTTGTGCCTATACTAGTATTAAGTATACTATTGGAATTCCAATTAGTCATGTTAGATCCAATTTGTGACTATATTAGTAGTAATGTTGCAATTAGAATTCCAATTTGTGATGTTAGATCCAATTTTGGAATTGAAATTCCAATTAGTGTTGTTAGATCCAATTATTGACTATAATAGTAGTAATGTTGCAATTGGAAGTCCAATTAGTCATGTTAGATCCAATTTGTGACTATATTCGTAGTAATGTTGCAATTCGAATTCCAATTAGTGATGTTAGATCCAATTTTGGAATTGGAATTCCAATTACGGATGTTAGATCAAATTTGTGACTATACTAGTAGTAAGTATGCAATTGGAATTCCAATTAGTCATGTTAGATCCAATTTGTGACTATATTCGTAGTAATGTTGCAATTGGAATTACAATTAGTCATGTTAGATCCAATTTTGGAATTAGAATTCCAATTAGTGATATTAAATCCAATTTTGGAATTGGAATTCCAATTAGTGATGTTATATCCAATTTGTGACTATAGTAGTAGTAATGTTGCAATTGGAAGTCCAATTAGTCATGTTAGATCCAATTTTGAAATTGAAATTCAAATTAGTGATGTTAGATCAAATTTGTGCCTATACTAGTATTAAGTATGCTATTGGAATTCCAATTAGTCATGTTAGATCCAATTTGTGACTATATTAGTAGTAATATTGCAATTGGAATTCCAATTAGTGATGTTAGATCCAATTTTGGAATTGGAATTCTAATTAGTGATGTTAGATCCAATTTGTGACTATAGTAGTAGTAATATTGCAATTGGAAGTTCAATTAGTCATGTTAGATCCAATTTGTGACTATATTCGTAGTAATGTTGCAATTGGAATTCCAATTAGTGATGTTAGATCCAATTTTGGAATTGGAATTCCAATTAGTGATGTTAGATCCAATTTGTGACTATAGTAATATAAATGTTGCAATTGGAAGTCCAATTAGTCATGTTAGATCCAATTTTGGAATTGAAATTCCAATTAGTGATGTTAGATCAAATTTTGTGCCTATACTAGTATTAAGTATGCTATTGGAATTCCAATTAGTCATGTTAGATCCAATTTGTGACTATAGTAGTAGTAATGTTGCAATTAGAATTCCAATTAGTGATGTTAGATCCAATTTTGGAATTGAAATTCCAATTAGTGATGTTAGATCCAATTATTGACTATAATAGTAGTAATGTTGCAATTGGAAGTCCAATTAGTCATGTTAGATCCAATTTGTGACTATATTCGTAGTAATGTTGCAATTGGAATTCCAATTAGTGATGTTAGATCCAATTTTGGAATTCGAATTCCAATTACGGATGTTAGATCAAATTTGTGACTATACTAGTAGTAAGTATGCAATTAGAATTCCAATTAGTCATGTTAGATCCAATTTGTGACTATATTCGTAGTAATGTTGCAATTGGAATTACAATTAGTCATGTTAGATCCAATTTTGGAATTGGAATTCCAATTAGTGATGTTAGATCCAATTTTGGAATTGGAATTCCAATTAGTGATGTTAGATCCAATTTGTGACTATAGTAGTATAAATGTTGCAATTGGAAGTCCAATTAGTCATGTTAGATCCAATTTTGGAATTGAAATTCCAATTAGTGATGTTAGATCAAATTTTGTGCCTATACTAGTATTAAGTATGCTATTGGAATTCCAATTAGTCATGTTAGATCCATTTTGTGACTATATTCGTAGTAATGTTGCAATTGGAATTACAATTAGTCATGTTAGATCCAATTTTGGAATTGGAATTCGAATTAATGATTTCAGATCCAATTTTGGAATTGGAATTCCAATTAGTGATGTTAGATCCAATTTGTGACTATAATAGTAGTAATTGTTGCAATTGGAAGTCCAATTAGTCATGTTAGATCCAATTTTGGAATTAGAATTCCAATTAGTGATATTAGATCCAATTTTGGAATTGGAATTCCAATTAGTGATGTTATATCCAATTTGTGACTATAGTAGTAGTAATGTTGCAATTGGAAGTCCAATTAGTCATGTTAGATCCAATTTTGAAATTGAAATTCCAATTAGTGATGTTAGATCAAATTTGTGCCTATACTAGTATTAAGTATGCTATTGGAATTCCAATTAGTCATGTTAGATCCAATTTGTGACTATATTAGTAGTAATATTGCAATTGGAATTCCAATTAGTGATGTTAGATCCAATTTTGGAATTAGAATTCTAATTAGTGATGTTAGATCCAATTTGTGACTATAGTAGTAGTAATGTTGCAATTGGAAGTCCAATTAGTCATGTTAGATCCAATTTGTGACTATATTCGTAGTAATGTTGCAATTGGAATTCCAATAAGTGATGTTAAATCCAATTTTGGAGTTGGAATTCCAATTAGTGATGTTAGATCCAATTTGTGACTATAGTAGTAGTAATGTTGCAATTGGAAGTCCAATTAGTCATGTTAGATCCAATTTGGGACTATAGTAGTAGTAATGTTGCAATTGGAATTCCATTTAGTGATGTTAGATCCAATTTTGGAATTGGAATTCCAATTAGTGATGTTAGATCCAATTTGTGACTATAATAGTATAAATGTTGCAATTGGAAGTCCAATTAGTCATGTTAGATCCAATTTTGGAATTGAAATTCCAATTAGTGATGTTAGATCAAATTTTGTGCCTATACTAGTATTAAGTATGCTATTGGAATTCTAATTAGTCATTTTAGATCCAATTTGTGACTATATTAGTAGTAATGTTGCAATTAGAATTCCAATTAGTGATGTTAGATCCAATTTTGGAATTGAAATTCCAATTAGTGATGTTAGATCCAATTATTGACTATATAGTAGTAATGTTGCAATTGGAAGTCCAATTAGTCATGTTAGATCCAATTTGTGACTATATTCGTAGTAATGTTGCAATTCGAATTCCAATTAGTGATGTTAGATCCAATTTTGGAATTGGAATTCCAATTACGGATGTTAGATCAAATTTGTGACTATACTAGTAGTAAGTATGCAATTGGAATTCCAATTAGTCATGTTAAATCCAATTTGTGACTATATTCGTAGTAATGTTGCAATTGGAATTACAATTAGTCATGTTAGATCCAATTTTGGAATTGGAATTCCAATTAGTGATGTTATATCCAATTTTGGAATTGGAATTCCAATTAATGATGTTAGATCCAATTTGTGACTATAGTAGTATAAATGTTGCAATTGGAAGTCCAATTAGTCATGTTAGATCCAATTTTGGAATTGAAATTCCAATTAGTGATGTTAGATCAAATTTTGTGCCTATATTAGTATTAAGTATGCTATTGGAATTCCAATTAGTAATGTTAGATCCAATTTGTGACTATATTAGTAGTAATGTTGCAATTAGAATTCCAATTAGTGATGTTAGATCCAATTATTGACTATAATAGTAGTAATGTTGCAATTGGAAGTCCAATTAGTCATGTTAGATCCAATTTGTGACTATATTCGTAGTAATGTTGCAATTCGAATTCCAATTAGTGATGTTAGATCCAATTTTGGAATTGGAATTCCAATTAGTGTTGTTAGATCCAATTATTGACTATAATAGTAGTAATGTTGCAATTGGAAGTCCAATTAGTCATGTTAGATCCAATTTGTGACTATATTCGTAGTAATGTTGCAATTCGAATTCCAATTAGTGATGTTAGATCCAATTTTGGAATTGGAATTCCAATTACGGATGTTAGATCAAATTTGTGACTATACTAGTAGTAAGTATGCAATTGGAATTCCAATTAGTCATGTTAGATCCAATTTGTGACTATATTCGTAGTAATGTTGCAATTGGAATTACAATTAGTCATGTTAGATCCAATTTTGGAATTAGAATTCCAATTAGTGATATTAAATCCAATTTTGGAATTGAAATTCCAATTAGTGATGTTATATCCAATTTGTGACTATAGTAGTAGTAATGTTGCAATTGGAAGTCCAATTAGTCATGTTAGATCCAATTTTGAAATTGAAATTCCAATTAGTGATGTTAGATCAAATTTGTGCCTATACTAGTATTAAGTATGCTATTAGAATTCCAATTAGTCATGTTAGATCCAATTTGTGACTATATTAGTAGTAATATTGCAATTGGAATTCCAATTAGTGATGTTAGATCCAATTTTGGAATTGGAATTCTAATTAGTGATGTTAGATCCAATTTGTGACTATAGTAGTAGTAATGTTGCAATTGGAAGTCCAATTAGTCATGTTAGATCCAATTTGTGACTATATTCGTAGTAATGTTGCAATTGGAATTCCAATTAGTGATGTTAGATCCAATTTTGGAATTCGAATTCCAATTACGGATGTTAGATCAAATTTGTGACTATACTACTAGTAAGTATGCAATTAGAATTCCAATTAGTCATGTTAGATCCAATTTGTGACTATATTCGTAGTAATGTTGCAATTGGAATTACAATTAGTCATGTTAGATCCAATTTTGGAATTGGAATTCCAATTAGTGATGTTATATCCAATTTTGGAATTGGAATTCCAATTAGTGATGTTAGATCCAATTTGTGACTATAGTAGTATAAATGTTGCAATTGGAAGTCCAATTAGTGATGTTAGATCCAATTTGTGACTATATTCGTAGTAATGTTGCAATTGGAATTCCAATTAGTGATGTTAGATCCAATTTTGGAATTCGAATTCCAATTACGGATGTTAGATCAAATTTGTGACTATACTAGTAGTAAGTATGCAATTAGAATTCCAATTAGTCATGTTAGATCCAATTTGTGACTATATTCGTAGTAATGTTGCAATTGGAATTACAATTAGTCATGTTAGATCCAATTTTGGAATTGGAATTCCAATTAGTGATGTTATATCCAATTTTGGAATTGGAATTCCAATTAGTGATGTTAGATCCAATTTGTGACTATAGTAGTATAAATGTTGCAATTGGAAGTCCAATTAGTCATGTTAGATCCAATTTTGGAATTGAAATTCCAATTAGTGATGTTAGATCAAATTTTGTGCCTATATTAGTATTAAGTATGCTATTGGAATTCCAATTAGTAATGTTAGATCCAATTTGTGACTATATTAGTAGTAATGTTGCAATTAGAATTCCAATTAGTGATGTTAGATCCAATTTTGGAATTGAAATTCCAATTAGTGATGTTAGATCCAATTATTGACTATAATAGTAGTAATGTTGCAATTGGAAGTCCAATTAGTCATGTTAGATCCAATTTGTGACTATATTCGTAGTAATGTTGCAATTCGAATTCCAATTAGTGATGTTAGATCCAATTTTGGAATTGGAATTCCAATTACGGATGTTAGATCAAAATTGTGACTATACTAGTAGTAAGTATGCAATTGGAATTCCAATTAGTCATGTTAGATCCAATTTGTGACTATATTCGTAGTAATGTTGCAATTAGATTTACAATTAGTCATGCTAGATCCAATTTTGGAATTGGAATTCCAATTAGTGATGTTAGATCCAATTTTGGAATTGGAATTCCAATTAGTGATGTTAGATCCAATTTGTGACTATAGTAGTATAAATGTTGCAATTGGAAGTCCAATTAGTCATGTTAGATCCAATTTTGGAATTGAAATTCCAATTAGTGATGTTAGATCAAATTTTGTGCCTATACTAGTATTAAGTATGCTATTGGAATTCCAATTAGTCATGTTAGATCCATTTTGTGACTATATTCGTAGTAATGTTGCAATTGGAATTACAATTAGTCATGTTAGATCCAATTTTGGAATTGGAATTCCAATTAATGATTTCAGATCCAATTTTGGAATTGGAATTCCAATTAGTGATGTTAGATCCAATTTGTGACTATAATAGTAGTAATTGTTGCAATTGGAAGTCCAATTAGTCATGTTAGATCCAATTTTGGAATTAGAATTCCAATTAGTGATATTAGATCCAATTTTGGAATTGGAATTCCAATTAGTGATGTTATATCCAATTTGTGACTATAGTAGTAGTAATGTTGCAATTGGAAGTCCAATTAGTCATGTTAGATCCAATTTTGAAATTGAAATTCCAATTAGTGATGTTAGATCAAATTTGTGCCTATACTAGTATTAAGTATGCTATTGGAATTCCAATTAGTCATGTTAGATCCAATTTGTGACTATATTAGTAGTAATATTGCAATTGGAATTCCAATTAGTGATGTTAGATCCAATTTTGGAATTGGAATTTTAATTAGTGATGTTAGATCCAATTTGTGACTATAGTAGTAGTAATGTTGCAATTGGAAGTCCAATTAGTCATGTTCGATCCAATTTGTGACTATATTCGTAGTAATGTTGCAATTGGAATTCCAATAAGTGATGTTAAATCCAATTTTGGAGTTGGAATTCCAATTAGTGATGTTAGATCCAATTTGTGACTATAGTAGTAGTAATGTTGCAATTGGAAGTCCAATTAGTCATGTTAGATCCAATTTGGGACTATATTCGTAGTAATGTTGCAATTGGAATTCCATTTAGTCATGTTAGATCCAATTTTGGAATTGGAATTCCAATTAGTGATGTTAGATCCAATTTTGGAATTGGAATTCCAATTAGTGATGTTAGATCCAATTTGTGACTATAGTAGTATAAATGTTGCAATTGGAAGTCCAATTAGTCATGTTAGATCCAATTTTGGAATTGAAATTCCAATTAGTGATGTTAGATCAAATTTTGTGCCTATATTAGTATTAAGTATGCTATTGGAATTCCAATTAGTAATGTTAGATCCAATTTGTGACTATATTAGTAGTAATGTTGCAATTAGAATTCCAATTAGTGATGTTAGATCCAATTTTGGAATTGAAATTCCAATTAGTGATGTTAGATCCAATTATTGACTATAATAGTAGTAATGTTGCAATTGGAAGTCCAATTAGTCATGTTAGATCCAATTTGTGACTATATTCGTAGTAATGTTGCAATTCGAATTCCAATTAGTGATGTTAGATCCAATTTTGCAATTGGAATTCCAATTACGGATGTTAGATCAAATTTGTGACTATACTAGTAGTAAGTATGCAATTGGAATTCCAATTAGTCATGTTAGATCCAATTTGTGACTATATTCGTAGTAATGTTGCAATTGGAATTACAATTAGTCATGCTAGATCCAATTTTGGAATTGGAATTCCAATTAGTGATGTTAGATCCAATTTTGGAATTGGAATTCCAATTAGTGATGTTAGATCCAATTTGTGACTATAGTAGTATAAATGTTGCAATTGGAAGTCCAATTAGTCATGTTAGATCCAATTTTGGAATTGAAATTCCAATTAGTGATGTTAGATCAAATTTTGTGCCTATACTAGTATTAAGTATGCTATTAGAATTCCAATTAGTCAAGTTAGATCCAATTTGTGACTATATTCGTAGTAATGTTGCAATCCGAATTCCAATTAGTGATGTTAGATCCAATTTCTGAATTGGAATTCCAATTACGGATGTTAGATCAAATTTGTGACTATACTAGTAGTAAGTATGCAATTGGAATTCCAATTAGTCATGTTAGATCCAATTTGTGACTATATGCGTAGTAATGTTGCAATTTTGAATTACAATTAGTCATGTTAGATCCAATTTTGGAATTGGAATTCCAATTAGTAATGTTAGATCCAATTTGTGACTATACTAGTAGTAAGTATGCAATTGGAATTCTAATTAGTCATGTTAGATCCAATTTGTGACTATATTCGTAGTAATGTTGCAATTGGAATTACAATTAGTCATGTTAGATCCAATTTTGGAATTGGAATTCCAATTAGTGATGTTAGATCCAATTTGTGACTATACTAGTAGTAAGTATGCAATTGGAATTCCAATTTAGTCATGTTAGATCCAATTTGTGACTATATTCGTAGTAATGTTGCAATTGGAATTATAATTAGTCATGTTAGATCCAATTTTGGAATTGGAATTCCAATTAGTGATATTAGATCCAATTTTGGAATTGGAATTCCAATTAGTGATGTTAGATCCAATATGTGACTATAGTAGTATAAATGTTGCAATTGGAAGTCCAATTAGTCATGTTAGATCCAATTTTGAAATTGAAATTCCAATTAGTGATGTTAGATCAAATTTGTGCCTATACTAGTATTAAGTATGCTATTGGAATTCCAATTAGTCATGTTAGATCCAATTTGTGACTATATTAGTAGTAATATTGCAATTGGAATTCCAATTAGTGATGTTAGATCCAATTTTGGAATTGGAATTCTAATTAGTGATGTTAGATCCAATTTGTGACTATAGTAGTAGTAATGTTGCAATTGGATGTCCAATTAGTCATGTTAGATCCAATTTGTGACTATATTCGTAGTAATGTTGCAATTGGAATTCCAATTAGTGATGTTAGATCCAATTTTGGAATTGGAATTCCAATTAGTGATGTTAGATCCAATTTGTGACTATAGTAATATAAATGTTGCAATTGGAAGTCCAATTAGTCATGTTAGATCCAATTTTGGAATTGAAATTCCAATTAGTGATGTTAGATCAAATTTTGTGCCTATACTAGTATTAAGTATGCTATTGGAATTCCAATTAGTCATGTTAGATCCAATTTGTAACTATAGTAGTAGTAATGTTGCAATTAGAATTCCAATTAGTGATGTTAGATCCAATTTTGGAATTGAAATTCCAATTAGTGATGTTAGATCCAATTATTGACTATAATAGTAGTAATGTTGCAATTGGAAGTCCAATTAGTCATGTTAGATCCAATTTGTGACTATATTCGTAGTAATGTTGCAATTGGAATTCCAATTAGTGATGTTAGATCCAATTTTGGAATTCGAATTCCAATTACGGATGTTAGATCAAATTTGTGACTATACTAGTAGTAAGTATGCAATTAGAATTCCAATTAGTCATGTTAGATCTAATTTGTGACTATATTCGTAGTAATGTTGCAATTGGAATTACAATTAGTCATGTTAGATCCAATTTTGGAATTGGAATTCCAATTAGTGATGTTAGATCCAATTTTGGAATTGGAATTCCAATTAGTGATGTTAGATCCAATTTGTGACTATAGTAGTATAAATGTTGCAATTGGAAGTCCAATTAGTCATGTTAGATCCAATTTTGGAATTGAAATTCCAATTAGTGATGTTAGATCAAATTTTGTGCCTATACTAGTATTAAGTATGCTATTGGAATTCCAATTAGTCATGTTAGATCCATTTTGTGACTATATTCGTAGTAATGTTGCAATTGGAATTACAATTAGTCATGTTAGATCCAATTTTGGAATTGGAATTCCAATTAATGATTTCAGATCCAATTTTGGAATTGGAATTCCAATTAGTGATGTTAGATCCAATTTGTGACTATAATAGTAGTAATTGTTGCAATTGGAAGTCCAATTAGTCATGTTAGATCCAATTTTGGAATTAGAATTCCAATTAGTGATATTAGATCCAATTTTGGAATTGGAATTCCAATTAGTGATGTTATATCCAATTTGTGACTATAGTAGTAGTAATGTTGCAATTGGAAGTCCAATTAGTCATGTTAGATCCAATTTTGAAATTGAAATTCCAATTAGTGATGTTAGATCAAATTTGTGCCTATACTAGTATTAAGTATGCTATTGGAATTCCAATTAGTCATGTTAGATCCAATTTGTGACTATATTAGTAGTAATATTGCAATTGGAATTCCAATTAGTGATGTTAGATCCAATTTTGGAATTGGAATTCTAATTAGTGATGTTAGATCCAATTTGTGACTATAGTAGTAGTAATGTTGCAATTGGAAGTCCAATTAGTCATGTTCGATCCAATTTGTGACTATATTCGTAGTAATGTTGCAATTGGAATTCCAATAAGTGATGTTAAATCCAATTTTGGAGTTGGAATTCCAATTAGTGATGTTAGATCCAATTTGTGACTATAGTAGTAGTAATGTTGCAATTGGAAGTCCAATTAGTCATGTTAGATCCAATTTGGGACTATATTCGTAGTAATGTTGCAATTAGAATTCCATTTAGTCATGTTAGATCCAATTTTGGAATTGGAATTCCAATTAGTGATGTTAGATCCAATTTTGGAATTGGAATTCCAATTAGTGATGTTAGATCCAATTTGTGACTATAGTAGTATAAATGTTGCAATTGGAAGTCCAATTAGTCATGTTAGATCCAATTTTGGAATTGAAATTCCAATTAGTGATGTTAGATCAAATTTTGTGCCTATATTAGTATTAAGTATGCTATTGGAATTCCAATTAGTAATGTTAGATCCAATTTGTGACTATATTAGTAGTAATGTTGCAATTAGAATTCCAATTAGTGATGTTAGATCCAATTTTGGAATTGAAATTCCAATTAGTGATGTTAGATCCAATTATTGACTATAATAGTAGTAATGTTGCAATTGGAAGTCCAATTAGTCATGTTAGATCCAATTTGTGACTATATTCGTAGTAATGTTGCAATTCGAATTCCAATTAGTGATGTTAGATCCAATTTTGCAATTGGAATTCCAATTACGGATGTTAGATCAAATTTGTGACTATACTAGTAGTAAGTATGCAATTGGAATTCCAATTAGTCATGTTAGATCCAATTTGTGACTATATTCGTAGTAATGTTGCAATTGGAATTACAATTAGTCATGCTAGATCCAATTTTGGAATTGGAATTCCAATTAGTGATGTTAGATCCAATTTTGGAATTGGAATTCCAATTAGTGATGTTAGATCCAATTTGTGACTATAGTAGTATAAATGTTGCAATTGGAAGTCCAATTAGTCATGTTAGATCCAATTTTGGAATTGAAATTCCAATTAGTGATGTTAGATCAAATTTTGTGCCTATACTAGTATTAAGTATGCTATTAGAATTCCAATTAGTCAAGTTAGATCCAATTTGTGACTATATTCGTAGTAATGTTGCAATCCGAATTCCAATTAGTGATGTTAGATCCAATTTTGGAATTGGAATTCCAATTACGGATGTTAGATCAAATTTGTGACTATACTAGTAGTAAGTATGCAATTGGAATTCCAATTAGTCATGTTAGATCCAATTTGTGACTATATGCGTAGTAATGTTGCAATTTTGAATTACAATTAGTCATGTTAGATCCAATTTTGGAATTGGAATTCCAATTAGTAATGTTAGATCCAATTTGTGACTATACTAGTAGTAAGTATGCAATTGGAATTCTAATTAGTCATGTTAGATCCAATTTGTGACTATATTCGTAGTAATGTTGCAATTGGAATTACAATTAGTCATGTTAGATCCAATTTTGGAATTGGAATTCCAATTAGTGATGTTAGATCCAATTTGTGACTATACTAGTAGTAAGTATGCAATTGGAATTCCAATTTAGTCATGTTAGATCCAATTTGTGACTATATTCGTAGTAATGTTGCAATTGGAATTATAATTAGTCATGTTAGATCCAATTTTGGAATTGGAATTCCAATTAGTGATATTAGATCCAATTTTGGAATTGGAATTCCAATTAGTGATGTTAGATCCAATTTGTGACTATAGTAGTATAAATGTTGCAATTGGAAGTCCAATTAGTCATGTTAGATCCAATTTTGAAATTGAAATTCCAATTAGTGATGTTAGATCAAATTTGTGCCTATACTAGTATTAAGTATGCTATTGGAATTCCAATTAGTCATGTTAGATCCAATTTGTGACTATATTAGTAGTAATATTGCAATTGGAATTCCAATTAGTGATGTTAGATCCAATTTTGGAATTGGAATTCTAATTAGTGATGTTAGATCCAATTTGTGACTATAGTAGTAGTAATGTTGCAATTGGATGTCCAATTAGTCATGTTAGATCCAATTTGTGACTATATTCGTAGTAATGTTGCAATTGGAATTCCAATTAGTGATGTTAGATCCAATTTTGGAATTGGAATTCCAATTAGTGATGTTAGATCCAATTTGTGACTATAGTAATATAAATGTTGCAATTGGAAGTCCAATTAGTCATGTTAGATCCAATTTTGGAATTGAAATTCCAATTAGTGATGTTAGATCAAATTTTGTGCCTATACTAGTATTAAGTATGCTATTGGAATTCCAATTAGTCATGTTAGATCCAATTTGTAACTATAGTAGTAGTAATGTTGCAATTAGAATTCCAATTAGTGATGTTAGATCCAATTTTGGAATTGAAATTCCAATTAGTGATGTTAGATCCAATTATTGACTATAATAGTAGTAATGTTGCAATTGGAAGTCCAATTAGTCATGTTAGATCCAATTTGTGACTATATTCGTAGTAATGTTGCAATTGGAATTCCAATTAGTGATGTTAGATCCAATTTTGGAATTCGAATTCCAATTACGGATGTTAGATCAAATTTGTGACTATACTAGTAGTAAGTATGCAATTAGAATTCCAATTAGTCATGTTAGATCTAATTTGTGACTATATTCGTAGTAATGTTGCAATTGGAATTACAATTAGTCATGTTAGATCCAATTTTGGAATTGGAATTCCAATTAGTGATGTTAGATCCAATTTTGGAATTGGAATTCCAATTAGTGATGTTAGATCCAATTTGTGACTATAGTAGTATAAATGTTGCAATTGGAAGTCCAATTAGTCATGTTAGATCCAATTTTGGAATTGAAATTCCAATTAGTGATGTTAGATCAAATTTTGTGCCTATACTAGTATTAAGTATGCTATTGGAATTCCAATTAGTCATGTTAGATCCATTTTGTGACTATATTCGTAGTAATGTTGCAATTGGAATTACAATTAGTCATGTTAGATCCAATTTTGGAATTGGAATTCCAATTAATGATTTCAGATCCAATTTTGGAATTGGAATTCCAATTAGTGATGTTAGATCCAATTTGTGACTATAATAGTAGTAATTGTTGCAATTGGAAGTCCAATTAGTCATGTTAGATCCAATTTTGGAATTAGAATTCCAATTAGTGATATTAGATCCAATTTTGGAATTGGAATTCCAATTAGTGATGTTATATCCAATTTGTGACTATAGTAGTAGTAATGTTGCAATTGGAAGTCCAATTAGTCATGTTAGATCCAATTTTGAAATTGAAATTCCAATTAGTGATGTTAGATCAAATTTGTGCCTATACTAGTATTAAGTATGCTATTGGAATTCCAATTAGTCATGTTAGATCCAATTTGTGACTATATTAGTAGTAATATTGCAATTGGAATTCCAATTAGTGATGTTAGATCCAATTTTGGAATTGGAATTCTAATTAGTGATGTTAGATCCAATTTGTGACTATAGTAGTAGTAATGTTGCAATTGGAAGTCCAATTAGTCATGTTCGATCCAATTTGTGACTATATTCGTAGTAATGTTGCAATTGGAATTCCAATAAGTGATGTTAAATCCAATTTTGGAGTTGGAATTCCAATTAGTGATGTTAGATCCAATTTGTGACTATAGTAGTAGTAATGTTGCAATTGGAAGTCCAATTAGTCATGTTAGATCCAATTTGGGACTATAGTAGTAGTAATGTTGCAATTGGAATTCCATTTAGTGATGTTAGATCCAATTTTGGAATTGGAATTCCAATTAGTGATGTTAGATCCAATTTGTGACTATAATAGTATAAATGTTGCAATTGGAAGTCCAATTAGTCATGTTAGATCCAATTTTGGAATTGAAATTCCAATTAGTGATGTTAGATCAAATTTTGTGCCTATACTAGTATTAAGTATGCTATTGGAATTCCAATTAGTCATGTTAGATCCAATTTGTGACTATATTAGTAGTAATGTTGCAATTAGAATTCCAATTAGTGATGTAAGATCCAATTTTGGAATTGAAATTCCAATTAGTGATGTTAGATCCAATTATTGACTATAATAGTAGTAATGTTGCAATTGGAAGTCCAATTAGTCATGTTAGATCCAATTTGTGACTATATTCGTAGTAATGTTGCAATTCGAATTCTAATTAGTGATGTTAGATCCAATTTTGGAATTGGAATTCCAATTACGGATGTTAGATCAAATTTGTGACTATACTAGTAGTAAGTATGCAATTGGAATTCCAATTAGTCATGTTAAATCCAATTTGTGACTATATTCGTAGTAATGTTGCAATTGGAATTACAATTAGTCATGTTAGATCCAATTTTGGAATTGGAATTCCAATTAGTCATGTTATATCCAATTTTGGAATTGGAATTCCAATTAGTGATGTTAGATCCAATTTGTGACTATAGTAGTATAAATGTTGCAATTGGAAGTCCAATTAGTCATGTTAGATCCAATTTTGGAATTGAAATTCCAATTAGTGATGTTAGATCAAATTTTGTGCCTATATTAGTATTAAGTATGCTATTGGAATTCCAATTAGTAATGTTAGATCCAATTTGTGACTATATTAGTAGTAATGTTGCAATTAGAATTCCAATTAGTGATGTTAGATCCAATTTTGGAATTGAAATTCCAATTAGTGATGTTAGATCCAATTATTGACTATAATAGTAGTAATGTTGCAATTGGAAGTCCAATTAGTCATGTTAGATCCAATTTGTGACTATATTCGTAGTAATGTTGCAATTCGAATTCCAATTAGTGATGTTAGATCCAATTTTGGAATTGGAATTCCAATTACGGATGTTAGATCAAATTTGTGACTATACTAGTAGTAAGTATGCAATTGGAATTCCAATTAGTCATGTTAGATCCAATTTGTGACTATATTCGTAGTAATGTTGCAATTGGATTTACAATTAGTCATGCTAGATCCAATTTTGGAATTGGAATTCCAATTAGTGATGTTAGATCCAATTTTGGAATTGGAATTCCAATTAGTGATGTTAGATCCAATTTGTGACTATAGTAGTATAAATGTTGCAATTGGAAGTCCAATTAGTCATGTTAGATCCAATTTTGGAATTGAAATTCCAATTAGTGATGTTAGATCAAATTTTGTGCCTATACTAGTATTAAGTATGCTATTAGAATTCCAATTAGTCATGTTAGATCCAATTTGTGACTATATTCGTAGTAATGTTGCAATCCGAATTCCAATTAGTGATGTTAGATCCAATTTTGGAATTGGAATTCCAATTACGGATGTTAGATCAAATTTGTGACTATACTAGTAGTAAGTATGCAATTGGAATTCCAATTAGTCATGTTAGATCCAATTTGTGACTATATGCGTAGTAATGTTGCAATTTTGAATTACAATTAGTCATGTTAGATCCAATTTTGGAATTGGAATTCCAATTAGTAATGTTAGATCCAATTTGTGACTATACTAGTAGTAAGTATGCAATTGGAATTCTAATTAGTCATGTTAGATCCAATTTGTGACTATATTCGTAGTAATGTTGCAATTGGAATTACAATTAGTCATGTTAGATCCAATTTTGGAATTGGAATTCCAATTAGTGATGTTAGATCCAATTTGTGACTATACTAGTAGTAAGTATGCAATTGGAATTCCAATTTAGTCATGTTAGATCCAATTTGTGACTATATTCGTAGTAATGTTGCAATTGGAATTACAATTAGTCATGTTAGATCCAATTTTGGAATTGGAATTCCAATTAGTGATATTAGATCCAATTTTGGAATTGGAATTCCAATTAGTGATGTTAGATCCAATTTGTGACTATAGTAGTATAAATGTTGCAATTGGAAGTCCAATTAGTCATGTTAGATCCAATTTTGGAATTGAAATTCCAATTAGTGATGTTAGATCAAATTTTGTGCCTATACTAGTATTAAGTATGCTATTGGAATTCCAATTAGTCATGTTAGATCCAATTTGTGACTATATTAGTAGTAATGTTGCAATTGGAATTACAATTAGTCATGTTAGATCCAATTTGTGACTATATTAGTAGTAATGTTGCAATTGGAATTCCAATTAGTGATGTTAGATCCAATTTTGGAATTGAAATTCCAATTAGTGATGTTAGATCCAATTATTGACTATAATAGTAGTAATGTTGCAATTGGAAGTCAAATTAGTCATGTTAGATCCAATTTGTGACTATATTCGTAGTAATGTTGCAATTGGAATTCCAATTAGTGATGTTAGATCCAATTTTGGAATTGGAATTCCAATTACGGATGTTAGATCAAATTTGTGACTATACTAGTAGTAAGTATGCAATTGGAATTCCAATTAGTCATGTTAGATCCAATTTGTGGCTATATTCGTAGTAATGTTGCAATTGGAATTACAATTAGTCATGTTAGATCCAATTTTGGAATTGAAATTCCAATTAGTGATGTTAGATCCAATTTTGGAATTGGAATTCCAATTAGTGATGTTAGATCCAATTTGTGACTATAATAGTAGTAATGTTGCAATTGGAAGTCCAATTAGTCATGTTAGATCCAATTTTGGAATTGAAATTCCAATTAGTGATGTTAGATCAAATATGCGCCTATACTAGTATTAAGTATGCTATTGGAATTCCAATTAGTCACGTTAGATCCAATTTGTGACTATATTAGTAGTAATGTTGCAATTGGAATTCCAATTAGTGATGTTAGATCCAATTTTGGAATTGGAATTCTAATTAGTGATGTTAGATCCAATTTGTGACTATAGTAGTAGTAATGTTGCAATTGGAAGTCCAATTAGTCATGTTAGATCCAATTTGTGACTATATTCGTAGTAATGTTGCAATTGGAATTCCAATTAGTGATGTTAGATCCAATTTTGGAATTGGAATTCCAATTAGTGATGTTAGATCCAATTTGTGACTATAGTAGTAGTAATGTTGCAATTGGAAGTCCAATTAGTCATGTTAGATCCAATTTGGGACTATAGTAGTAGTAATGTTGCAATTGGAATTCCAATTAGTGATGTTAGATCCAATTTTGGAATTGGAATTCCAATTAGTGATGTTAGATCCAATTTGTGACTATACTAGTAGTAATTTTGCAATTGGAATTCCAATTAGTCATGTTAGACTATACTAGTAGTAACTATGCAATTGGAATTCCAATTAGTCATGTTAGACTATACTAGTAGTAATTTTGCAATTGGAATTCCAATTAGTCATGTTAGACTATACTAGTAGTAACTATGCAATTGGAATTCCAATTAGTGGTGTTAGATCAAATTTGTGACTATACTAGTAGTAAGTATGCAATTGGAATTCCAATTAGTCATGTTAGATCCAATTTGGGAAATGGAATTCCAATTAGTGGTGTTAGATAAAATTTGTGACTATACTAGTAGTAAGTATGCAATTGGAATTCCAATTAGTGATGTTAGATCCAATTTGGGAAATGGAATTCCAATTAGTGATGTTAGATCAAATTTGTGACTATACTAGTAGTAAGTATGCAATTGGAATTCCAATTAGTCATGCTAGATCCAATTTGGGAATTGAAATTCCAATTAGTGATGTTAGATCAATTTTATGACTATACTAGTAGTAAGTATGCAACTCGAATTATTTTAGTAAAATTTTGTGAGAGTCAATTAATTATGGTAATATCGATTAATTTTAGTAATGTTTTGTTACAATCGAAAGTCATGAGGTTTCGTCTGTGCAAAAAAAGAAAATTATTGTCAAATTTTACTACTATACTATTTATTTTGGAAAATAGAATATGTAATTTTTTGAGGTTTCGTCCCTTTAAAATTTTGAGATTGAATAAGGCGGGGTAAAATATTTGCTTTAGAGTTTGAATAATGCAGGGGTAAAAGATACAGGGGAAATAAGGGAAATTGGAGTTTTCCCTTGAAAGTGTAGTTAGTGATAGTGTAGTATTGCCTTCAACTTCATCCCACATCGAATGTCTTAAAGAAAAAAGGCATGTATGTATTAGGCAGCCTAGGAGCACTGGTTGTCCACGTTTGGGGTCGGATCCCACCAACATCAATGCATGCATTATACGAAATGGGCCTGTTGTCTGCTATGCACATGGGCCTGACTATGAAATACAATTCAGGCCCACGAAATAGTTTTTTTTTTTTAAATTTATTAATTAATTTAATTTTTTGTGTAATTATTATTTTTTTCAAAGCAGAACTCCTATACATGAAAAGTAAATTACACTTATTATAAAATCAGACCTATTATTTTAACCAAAATAATAATTTTATATTTTTTTCACTCTGTAATTTCGACTTTTTAAAAAAGTTGTTATAATAAACAATTTTATTCAATTAAAATATTATAGGGATGCACTATATGTAGGGTTTTGTATTTATTTTAAAAAATTGCACTTGTTGCATAAATTTTCTGTTCACTTAATCGGGTACCAATTATCGAAAATATAATATTGTGCACACTATTATTAATTTCAGTCTTTTACATTTTGTTCGAAATTTAAGTGAAAATAAGATCTGGATGAATTATTGTTTGATTAATGGATCAATATTAATATTGAATAAAAAAGTGTTATTTGTGTTATTTGGAATAAAAAAATATTTGGATTGATCTAATTAATCTTATTTATGTAGACTACAATAAAAACAATGATAATAAAAGATAATTTTTATAGATATAATAAAAGATAATTTAAGTACACCCCATAACGACAAGGTTAAACTCTTCAAGCAAACCTATTCACTAAACTCTCAAAATCAGTATTGACAATGCCTCCAAGTTGAATAATGTCACGAATTCCACGATACTCCGGCATTCCATTCAGTCGAAAGTCTCTATGCATCTCACATTCCTGTGGTGAAATGTAAATGCAAAGTAGTGTCATTAAAAAAATTAAAATAACGAAATGGTAATGTTCACTTACAGGTCGAATATCACTGAAAAGACTGAAATAGGCATCAGTGGTTTTGACACAGTTGCTATCTTCATCGTAGGTGATCCCCGGAAGCATTTTAAATTTTTCGAATGAATAAAATAGCTCCTTCAATTCTTTCAATTTATGGACCAGTTCGATGGTCCGAAAATGACGATACCGAGCACCAGACATCAACTTCGCGAGTAAGTCCAGGGTCAATGCAGTGCCCGGTGCGTGAGAAAGATCGACGAACCCAATCCTTAGATGTAAGAAACTAACAAACACGGCCTCATCAGATTTAGACCAAGACATGATTTCTGGCAAATTTTTTTTTTTTAGATTATGAAATTACAATTACAACTACCTACTTATATAAAAGAAAATAGAGTTCTTCATTAAAGGCATGAAAAGACTAGTAACCAAAACACCTCTGCAAGTTGCAGCATGGATAATTCCAAACTATTATTCGAAAAAAATATTTACGTAAAATAAAAAAAAGGACTGAATATTATATAGTGAATGTAGGGTATAAGATGAATGATTACTATTGAGTAAGGTTTATTGAGAGGTGTGAGGTGAATACTCTTTGTTCCATTTTACACGCAACCATCATTAATTAATATCATTAATGCTACAAAACCCTAATCCCAAAAATTCTTATTTTTTTCTTTTTGTTTTTACTATTGTTTGGTATAGTATAAAATCTAACTTAGTATTGTTTAAATTTACTTATTACTCTTAAAAATAAGAAAAATTATAATAAATAACACAATTACGGATTTATTTATCCTTTTTAAAATGATTAAAAATTTGAAAGTAAAATCACACTATTGAGTATGGTTTATTGAGAAGTGTGAAAACTACTCTTTAATTGTTCCATTTTACACACAACCATCATTGATTCTCATTAATGCACAAAACCCTAAACCAACAAATTCAAATTTTATTTTATTTTTATTTTAACTATTGTTTGATATAGTATATAAAATAGCATCAAAACATTTTTTTTAAAAAAATAATATTGTTTATTTTAACTATTATTTGATATAGTATATAAAATATCGTCAAAACATTTATAAAAAATAAAATAATATTGTTTAAACATACTTATAATTTGTAAAATTAAAAAAATTACAAACAAAATATTAATACGAATTTATTTAATCTTTTTAAAAATAATAAAATTGAAAATAAAATATTAATTTTATTTGGATTTAATTGAAAAGACATAAAGCCTTCCAACTATAATTTCTCAAGTAATTTCAAAAGACACGTTGCATTGCAACTCTAACTTCTCAACCTATTTACACACAATATTTGATGAGAGAAAGTATCACAATTTATTAGAGATCATATCAAAGAGTCACGTCTCCTAATATATCTCATACTTCTTTCTCCACCTTCCAACTACAGCACTCTCTTCTCCTTCGAAGTATCTGTAAATGGAGTCTGCAAAAAGGTCGAACGAAGATGGAAACACATCCTCGTCGAAGAGGATTAAAACGGCCACGGAAACGGAAGTCGAAAAGGCATGTTTTTTTTTTGCTATTAGGGTTTGATCATTGATTTTTATATTTCACTTGTTTTTTTTCCTCGTTAATAGTTTGCGAAGGACTCTGAAAGGTTCGGCAGAGCCATTCAAGCCAAAGTGGAAGCGGATGCACGTTAGAATCAACTGATATTAGACCAACTGGTATTATCAATTTTTTTACAAAATTTATTATTTTATTTTATGTTATTTTTATTTGTTGGTTTAAATTAATATTATTTTACATAATATTTGTAGTATGAAAAGGATCGCTTCCATCGGGAAGCTCTTGCTATGATAAAAAGACAACAAATACAGCACGCAGAAGAGATGAAGAAAGCCAAGACAGAGTGCATCGAGGCAAGATTGGCGGTCCTTCGAGCTCGCTTGGATCATCTTGATTAAAATTATGTTTTTGTAAATTTTTATAATTTTGGTAATATTGTATGTCCAAATGAACTATATATTCGGTTCATTTTAATTCGGAATATGTATTTTTTGGTAAAAATGCTTAAACCCTACTGTATATTATGCGGCATAAATATTTTTGGTAAATTAGCTTAAATTCGGATTACAATTATGGGACGTAAATTGGCTATAATTTAATGAGAATTGGTCAATATATTTCCAAAGTAGTAAAATTAGCATAATTAATTTCATCTTACACAACCATTTTCTTTCTCATTAATGCTCCAAAACCCTAAATCAATAAATTTATAAAATTGTAATGCCAATTACACATTCATTCTATCAATGATATGACTATAGTACCAATTTTCTTAGTAAATTTGTAATTTGAATTTCAATTAGTCATGTGATATCAATTTTGGTACTATAGTAGTAGTAATTATGCAATTGAAAATCCATTTTGTCATGTGATATCAATTTTGGGACTATACTAATAGTCATTTTAGACTATACTAGTAGTAATTTTGCAATTGGAATTCCAATCAGTGATCTTAGATCAAATTTGTGACTATACTAGTAGTAAATTTGTAATTTGAATTCCAATTAGTCATGTGATATCAATATTAGGGTATAAGATGATGATTGCTATTGAGTAGTGTTTATTGAGAAGTGTGTGTTGACATATTTTTTATAATCGTCATTTTTTATGAATTTGACTTAGTAATGCTCCAAAACTCTAAATCAAAATTTTTTAATAATTCTAATGCAAATTACACATTCATTTTATCAATGATATGACTAAAGTAACAATTTTCTTAGTTACCAAAATATAATTTTTAAGCAAACATGTACTAATTTCGTACCTATAAATATACTACTTATTTAATACATAAATTAATATTAAAATACTATCTTAATAGTAATGTATTAAATTGGAGTGAATATGAATAGACACGATGGATTGACAACTCCAACTACTCAAGTTATTTATACACTCTACTTAATGAATGAAATCATCACAATTTTTTAGGGATAATCTCAAAAGTCACGTCTCCTCATTTATCTCTATCTACTTCCAATACTCTTAAAAAACTTTGAAAATTCTGGATATGGCTTCTTCATCAAGAAGGCCAAACGAAGAGGAGGGCAACTCGTCCTGGAAGCGGATTAGGTTGAGCATAGAAACGGAACTTGAAGAGGTTATGTTGGTTTTTTTTATTTATTTATTATTATTATTTTTTTCTTATTTTGCATGTATGATTTTAGCATCGAATTTTTTTTTTGAATGGTTTTTTTGTTTGTAGTTTATGAGGGAATCGGAGAGGCTTGCCAAAATTGTTGAAGCCAAAGCACAAGCCGATGTAAATTTGCATCGATGTGTGGAGGCGCAACATGTAGCAACTTTTTTGTTAGAAAATTTGTTACATTAGATTCGTGTTTTTTTTATCTGTTGATTAATTATGAATTTGTTTTGTTAAATCTTTGTAGCGTGAGAAGGCTCAATTCCAGCAAGAAATGCGTGAACTGATGCTTTAACAACGGAGCAAGCACGCATATGAGAAGCAAATAGCCGAGCTAGAGTGTATCGAGGCAAGGCTAAAGGTCCTTTGAGCTCGTTCGTTCCAGATGGATTAATTTTATGTTTTATGTAATTTTTAATATTGTATATTCTGATTGTAGATTAATTAAGTATGAATATAGTATATTTTTATACTACAAACCCCTAAACCGAAAAATTCAAATTTTATTTGTTTTTTATTTTAAATATTATTTCATATAGTGTATAAAATATCGTGAAAACATTTATAAAAAATAAAATAATATTGTTTAAAATTACTTATAACTTTTAAAATTGAAAAAATCGCAAATAAAATATTAATAGGAATTTATTTATTCTTCTTAAGAATAATAAAATTGAAAATAAAATATTAGTTTTACTTGGATTTAATTGAAAAGACACAAAACCTTCCAACTACAATTTCTCAAGTAACGTGTACACAATATTTATTGAATGTAATCATCACAACTCATTCATGATCACGAGTCTTTGTTTAATCTTACACACAACCATAATTCATAGTCATTAATACTACAAGACCATAAACCAACTATCCAATTTGTTTGTAATTTTTTTTTTGACTATTGTGTCATATAGTATAGAAAAGTTAAAGTGTGAATTAAATGAAATCGTACAAAAATTGTGATTTATATAAACTATTATAATTGCTTTAAAGTGTGATTTGACATATTTTTTTGTTGCATCTTACACACATTCATCATTCTTTCTTATTAATGCTCCAAAACCCTAAACCAACTAATTATACTTTTTTGATATAATTTGATATAATAATAAAAATTCTATCTAATTAGTCCAATTACAACTAATCTAATGTTTTTTTTCAATGATATGATTATAGTACCAATTTATGTAGTAATTTTTGGCCTAATTACACTAATTTCGTAACTATATATATCATTCTAATCTTATACATAAATTAATAATAAAATACTATCTTATTGTGCCAATTAGTCCAATTATAATTGTCATATATTAAAATGGAATGAATTTGAAAGGACACGACGCATTGACAACTCCAACTTCTCTCCTTTATCTTCACACACTATTTAATGGATTAGTTATCACAATTTTTTAGGGCTATCATTTGATTAAAAAGAGTCACGTCGCCTCTTTCTACTTCTACTTCTCTCTCTTCAAATACTCTCAAAACTTCTTGTGAAAATTCTGTAATGTCTTCTTCCAAAAGGCAGGCCGAAGAGGGGAGCAACTCATCCCAGAAGAGGATGAGATTAAGTGAAATAAGCACGGGAGAACTACTCGACAAGGTTCTGTTGATTTTTATTTTTTTTTATTATTTTTTTGCATGTATTGTTTTATATTTTGATTTGTTTTTTCATGTTCACAGTATGCGAGGGAATTGGAGCGGTTTGCCCTTGCTATTGAAGCAAAGAAAGAAGCAGATGCAAGTGTGAATCGAATGATTCTAGCGCAACTGGTATCAAGTTTGTTTTTTGTTTTTTGTTTTATTTGTATTTCTTTAATTAATTTAATATTTTTTTTGTAATATTTTTAGCGTGAAAAGGATCAATTTCACAAAGACATGCTGGAAGAGAAGAGAAAACTACGAATCAAGCAAGAAATTGAGTGGAGAAAAGCCGAGTTAGCGTGTATCCAGGCTAGGTTGGCGGTTCTCCGTGCTCGCTTGAACTAAAAAGATTAATTTTATGTGTTTACGTAAATTTTAAATTTTAATGTTCAGAATGTAGCTATGGACAATATATTATGGGCCATAAATTATGAATATATAATTTGCTATATATTTTTGGTATGTTTGTCATTTACTATTATTCTTGACATATATATGTTTTCATTGATTAAATCGATTGTACAAATTTAATTAAGGGAAAAATAATTCTGGACAAATTAAAATGCTTAAATTATGGGAAAAAGATGCTTAAATTCGGCCAAAGATTATTTTTCTGGGCATGGAAGAGAAGAATAAATATGTTGGCATAAGTTTTCTATATTCACGTAATCTGAGCATTATATAAATGGAAAAAGATCAAGACATCTTCGTTACAAATATAATGGATAACAAAGTTAAAAGAATTAAACCAAATTGTACAAGAAACTGCTTCAGAAATACATTCTGAGGATAATTTTTCATCCCACATCGAAAAAATGAAAGGAAAGAAGCTTGTATATAATAACAGGACATGCAGGACCGGTTGTCCTTGTTAGGGGTCGGATCCCACTAACATCAATGCATACATCCTGAGCTTTGGGCCTGCTTATTTAGGCCTTTGAACTGACTTCTATGGGCCTCACTATAAATATTAAAGCAGGCCCAAAACGTGTTTTTTTTTTGCCTAATTATTTAATACAGAAATTAATAATAAAAGCATAATTTTTTTTCATCCCACATCAAAAAGATGAAAGGAAAAAAGCTTGTATATAATAATAGGACATGCAGCACTTGATGTCCACGTTTGGGGTCGGATCCCACTAACATCAATGCATAATACCTGATATTTGGGCCTTCTTACTGATTACTATGGGCCTGACTATAATTAATAAATCAGGCCTAAAAATTGTTTTTTTTTTTACAATCATTTATTAAACTATTAAATTTTGAATATTTTTTAGTGTATAATTAACTTTGGGACAAAATTTATATCTCCTACACAATATAATAAAATTAAATTTATCATAAAATTACACTGATTATATTCACCGAAACTATAATTTTATTTCTTTTATACTCCTTAAGACTATTAATCAAGCTCCTTTGAATCAAATACTCCTTAAACTTTAACTTATATTAGTATTGATATGGGAAATTAGTAATTTAACTTATAAATCAACTCAAATTAAAGCGAAACACAAAGTCATAAATACAATACAATATGACCGAATTGAAACACAAGTACAACGATCAACCACTCTTCTTCTTCTTCTTCTTCTTCTTCTTCTTCTTGTTCGTCGCCTTGCTCTGTCTTTCCTTGATGACTTCATTGATCGATTTAACCCGGTTTTTTTTTTGCCTTCCTCTACGATTAATTTGCTCCGGATCCAAGACAAGATTATGGCTAGCTTCTTCTCCTTCTCCTTGCATAGCAACACTAGTACTAATCATCTTATCTAGTTTAGCACTACACTCTTTTAGGGTTTCCTTGATGAACTTCATTTTAGATTCATCTTGATAAGACTTATCCATGCATTCTTGAAACACCTTCTCCACGTCTTGATACCTTGAATATTCCTTGGTCATGTGAGGATAACCACCTGCAAAACAAATACTTGAGTGTTGCCTATACACATCCTTCCTCCATCTTCTCATTAGATATCTCTCATTAACCGAATCAATATTCTTTTTCACCAACACCTTATATATATGGCGACAAAGAATACCCTTCGAGTTAAACTTCTTACAATCACAATCTAGATATTCTCCTTTAGGTCTATACTCCACCTTGAATGTATATTGCTTGTGATATTTGCTCATCATACCACTATCCACCACTTCAAATATTTCAACATCTTCCCCAATAATAGGCACGTTAGTAATGTCACAAACCCACATCCCCTTTATTTCATCTTGAACAAGCTGAAATATGTTGTTGGTGTAGGCCTTTTGAAATTGTTCTTCCCATTTAAAAATGGAAAAACACTTAATCACCCTTGTTTTGGAATCATAGTCGGCTCGCATCTCGATATACACTTTATCACAAACCGCAATTTCATATTGCTCAACGAATTGTTTCAATGAGCTTCTTGAATGAATGTAGTTATCGAAGAAGGAATGCATCGACTCGCTCCTTTGGGTAGATTTACAACCGGACCAAAAAATATGGTTCAAGTAGACGGGGATCCAACTTTCCCTTACTTCCCACAAATCTGAAAGCCACCTATTTTCATGTAGGTTGTGCTTCTCAATAAATTCATTCCACCTCGACTCCAATTCAGGGATAGTAATGCTTTCGTATATCAACTCAGTGAATTCTCTCCCGGCTTCTTTAGGATCACACACGGCCTTGAATTTGGTTGGGACCTTCGAAAGAATATGCCAAATGCAAAGACGGTGAATGGTGTCGGGCATTACCTCTTTTAAAGCATTCTTAATACCATCACATTGATCCGTCAAAATAGCCGTAGGCACTATATTCCCCATAGCTTCCAACCAATTACTCCAAAACCATTTGAAGGACTCACTATTTTCCTTCGACAACAACGCACAACCTAGAAGAATGGATTGGTTATGATGATTGATCCCCACCACAGTTGCAAATGGCATATCGTATTTGTTGACGAGGTATGTTGTGTCGAAACTTACAACCTCGTTAAATTCTTCGTATGCAGCCACGCTACGAGGATGTATCCACATAACATTTCTAAGCCTTCCCTTATCGTCGATATCCATCAAATGAAAAAAATTACGATAGGTCTTTTGAAGCCTCAAGAACAAATTGTGAATGGCTTCGGCGTCCCCTGCACCTAGTCTCAACCTTCTTCGTTTTTCAACAAAATTTCTACAATCTTTTTTATCCACTCCTAAATTCTGAGGTCCACCGGCTTGCACTTGCAAAAGTCGTATGCTTTTAGAAGTGCGTAACCCTGCAATATCATTATTTTCTAGATGCCTCTTCATGTTCACGGTCAAAGTTCTATGAGCAGCCATAAAAACCGAATTCACAAGGTCAAGCTCATGGTTGTGGACATGATTAACACTAGAAATGCTCCAACTACCATTAACATTCTGTATAGCATTCAGTCTCGCTGGAAAATTAATCTTTTTCGAAGATTTCAAGGCTTCAGGATTTCTACCTCTATGACACGCAATCATAATATACTTACCACGTGTTCTTCGAATGGCAATGGAAAAACCCTTATGCTTGGCATGAGATTGATACGCTGCAAAGAGGTCCTCCTTACTCCGAAACTGCATATTTTTTTTCGGCCCTTCATTTAAAAATTCTTCATCCACAACTTGTTCTTCTACTTCTTCTTCGATCTCCTCCATGTCTACTTCTACATCTTCTTCAGATTCAGTTTCTGAATTTTGTGAATTTGATAGACTTGCATCTGTACCAGAATCATCTCCAAACAAATCTACAATCGTATCATGAACATGAATGTTAGTATCGATATCCATGGCGTTTGAGTTTTTTTTTTGGGAAAGATTAGGGTTTATGGCTACCTTCTATCGAGAAGAGTAATCTTAAATGGAACCTAACGGTATTGTCAAGAGTTTAATTTGAACTCAATATGAAACGATTATCTCAAGACTTTGATTTGAAAACTAGATCGAGAGAGTTTGATTAACACAATAAATAAATTAATTTTTATTATTTAATATTTTGATGAATAGTATTATTTTTTTTTCGTAATTTATTATTGCAATGCTTTTTTTTAAATAATTTAAAGAGACTGGTTAATAAAAATATTTGTTTGGATTTTTTTTGTTTTGTACTACATAGTATTTGATTCTGACTCAAAATAAAAATTAAAATAATTGATTCTAAATATTAGATGAATGCAACAAATATTTTCTAAAGATTTGAAAGAATATAATTCCCTTTTATCATGATTTACAAATATTTTATTCATATTATATCGTCATTATATTATTAATATTTTATCGTTAAAATTTTTCTTACTCAATATATTTTTTTACGTCCTGTTCATATTTTTTACATCAACATATTATTAATATTATTAATACTATACTAGTAATACTGATTTCATGACTAAATATATTATTTTTATTATTTAATATTTTTTCGTACCTCAATATATTAAAAATATATTTTTTTCGTAATTCAATATATTTTTTTTAGTCAACGTATTATTAATATAATTTTTCGTCATTAATTTATTAGTACTAATAATGTTTTGGTAAATATTATTTAAGATGAGAGGGAAATCGAGTAGGATTGGGAGGGAAGAGAAGAGAGAATTTATTGATGGGTGGGAGGGAGAATGGTTTTAGAGGCAAAGGGTATTTTAGGTAGTCTGAAAATTTGTTTTTTAAAAAAACCGGTTTACAGTGAAACCGGATTAGTGAAACCCGGTTCACTTAATTGTGGCTTGGCCACATTGTGGCCATATAGCACTGCTCTTAAATTAAAGCTATGTATATCAAGAGTCCTGAATATTCATGAAGGAATGCAATAAGAAGAGTTCGATTATGAATTGGTAAATTATATTGAATACCCTAATATTTGCACTTTCGCTAAAACTCCTGTGCATAAGATGTATATGAGACGGTCAACGCGCGATGACTTGGTCAATGCGTTGACAAAAAAATTGTGAAAATTGGCGATACTTTTTAGGGATACAATTGATACTTTTTTTAATTTCGAATGATTGATACTGATCTTAACAGTTTTTTTCTTTATTTTTTTATTCTGCCAAATACTTTTTATTGATACAAATGATACTTTTTAGCCTTTGAAATGATACTTTTCAGTATTATGAATAATACTAATTTTGACGGATTTTTTGGTCAAAGCATCGACCGGTTCAACACGCGTTGACCCGATCAACGCGTTGACCGTCTCATGTACATCTTATGTACAAGAGACTTGCCCTTGCACTTTTTCATATTAACATATCAACTTATATGTAATAGGAATGTCGCCTCTAATGTTTCATTTTCATCAACTACCCGAATCTCTATATATTTTCGGTTGATGCTTTTACCGACGCTGATAACACAATTCTATTTACTTCAATTTTTGGAATTTAAATCATCTTTCAAACATGAGAAAATTTGATGGATGATAAAATTTTGATATAAATGAAACATTAGATATGACATTGCAACATTAACTATTTAGTATAAATTGTAGTGTTATTATATAAAAACATTAACATCATGAGTCATTTATACAAAAACATGCATGATGAACACAGACATGGTGAAAGAAATAGCAAGTTTAAAATAAAAGTTTTGGTCGATGTACTTAGCACATATTACTTTATCAACATCATGCCACTTCCACAGAAACTCAGTTGCTAAGAGAAGAGCTGAAAAGGAAAAATATATTGCAACAAAAATTCCCAAGAAGAAGAAGTTCACACCGATCGTTCACACGCAAGAAAAATTATTGGCGAGTGCCATTCAATCAGAGTATGCGAAGAAGACGACAGAAAAGAAGCTAGCTAGCCTCCAACAGTTCGTCATCATGATACAAACCTGATGTTCACGTAGAAATCCAGACATGTAATGTCACGATTCCGTATAATCATTTCGTTATCGAAATACAATTTTTCATAAAATTTAATTATCAAAATAAAATATTCAGATTTTTCATGGAAGTGGTGATTTTTGGAGAGTTGTTGAGAGCAAAGAGTATTCAGCAGCAGTTCACACTTGATATCTACGTGGCAGTCAACTCATACATGGGACCACAATTGAGGCAATCACAGCCGTTGATACCTTCACATCTCGGATCATAGTTTGTAACCACAGGATCATTAGTTGCGTCGATTGTACGCAAGTTAGTTACAATTGATGGTTGTATATAAATAATAGATTATGTTCATTGTACTTGATTTTGGCAGATTAATAAAATGATCTGAGTTTGGTTTGATACTTAGCTACTATGATTTACTCAAACAACTTCATAAAATGATCTGAGTTTGGTTTGATACTTAGCTACTATGATTTACTCAAACAACTTCAATATGGTATCCAGAACCGATTGAATCGTTTTGCCCAAACCAACTAATCGATTTCATCCTAATCCAAACCGATTACTTGATTTTTCCTGTCATTCATGACGAAGAAGCAGCAGCATTTTGCTTAAAACCATCTTTAAACTTATGTTTGTATATTAAATATTAAATGCTTTCGTTGATACTCTACAAAACCTTTAAGTTTGAAAGTTGTTGACCCCCGTGGTCAATTTTCACTGTATATATACAAATATTTTGAATGTATACATGGGTTGACCGTGGTGCTTTTAAATATGTGGCCTGTTTGGCTATATATATTTCTTGTTAATAGGTCATTTGGTTATGTGTGAGTTTGTGATTTTGAAAAGCTTTGTTGAAAGTTGACTTTGAAAGCACTGGTTCGAATATTTTTAAGTTGAGGTGTTGCCCGTTTACAAATTATTTGTAAAGTTAATTTAATTTCTTGAAAAATATTTATCACGTAAGCATGTACGTACGTCTTTTGGTGACGTTTTGGTCCTAGTGGGACTGGGGCGTTACAGTATGGGCACTCAAATCACCCAACTTGCTACTCAAATGACCAAGATGCAAGTGAATTAAGGCAACCTCCCATCTCAAACGGAAATAAATCCAAAAGGGCATGTTTGTGCTATCACTTTGAGAAGTGGGAAGAAGTTAGTCGAATTAGAGGCTAAGAAGAAAGAAAAAGAGCCAGAAGAGCATGTTGAAGTACAAAAGAGAGAATCCATGGCAGAGGAAAAACAACTTGCCGAACCTCTTCCTCCCAAGGTAAGTTTGGAATCAAAAATTTCTAACTCTCAATCTTTGGTTGCAGCACATTTTCCTTCCAGGTTGATTCGAAACAAGAAGGATGATGATGAAAAGGAGATCCTCGAGCTATTCAAGAAGATAGAAATTAATTTACCTTTGATTGATGCCATCAAGCAACTTCCCAGGTACGCAAAATTTCTGAAAGAACTATATGCTAAAAAGATTTGGTATTGGAAAGATGCGATGATTAAGGTTGGGGAAAATGTTTCTGCTGTCATTCAAAGAAAATTACCACAAAAATGTAGGGATCCAGGTATGTTTACTATTCCTTGCATTATTGGCAGTAAGAAGATTGAGAGAGTCATGCTAGATTTAGGTGCATCTATCAATATTATACCTCTGTCTATGTATAAGGAATTGTAATGAGGGCCTTTGAGAGAAACTCGTGTTGTCATTCAATTAGTCGATAGGTCTAATGCATATCCTCAAGGTGTGGTTGAAGATGTTCTTGTTAAAGTTAATGACTTGATTTTTCCTGTGGATTTTTACATAGTTGACATGGATGATTCCTTCTCTGCACATAGATCTCTGATTCTTTTAGGAAGGCCATTCATGAAAAGTGCAAGAACAAAAATTGATGTTGATAAGGGCATGCTTAGCTTTGAATTTGATGGTGATATCGTTAAATTTAATATTTTTGAAGCTATGAAGCATGTTGAGGACCATGAAGCTTTTTATATGGTTGAAATTGTTGATCATTTGGTTGACGATTTTGTTGATAACCATTTCAGGGAAGATAGGTTCGAACAGGTACTTTTTGGTGGGCTGACTGAAACCACTGCAATAACAGAAGAAGATGAGGAGATTCGAGATGTCATCATGAAGATGTATTCTACCAGTGAGTTTCCCAGTCGGCATCTGTCAAGCAGTATGCACATACCAACCAACTCAGAGCCGATTTTACTATCTATTATGAAAGCTCCAATGTTGGAATTGAAGGTGCTTTCAGAGCATCTGAAACATGTTTCTCTGGGAGAGCAAGACATGCTACCTGTCATCATGAGCAATACTCTTTGCAAAGAGCAAGAAGCAAGGTTGGTTGAGCTTTTTAAGAAGCATAAAAGTGCGGGGATGAAGATGACTATTCTCGACGGGGTAGATCTGGCCACCCTCAAATTTATCACATGATTGAGTTCTGATTGTGTCGAGCCTCGGACATTAAATAAGGGCGCTTCTCGGGAGGCAACCTGACCATTTATTTGAATTTGTTTTTTTCTTTTATTTCAAAAAATAATAATAAAACTCCCTAATTAGATTTATCGAGCCCTGATCTCTTTCTCTTAGCAGAAGGTGTAACACCCGCCCCAATAAAATAAATGTAAAATATAAAGTAATGTAAAGATGTGGGTGAATCATCTCTTAGCAAAATATAAGTATGTACTTTTCCATTAAAAAGTGTTAAAAATTAATATAACACAATAATAAATAATAAATAATAAACAAATAGTTAAATAATACTATGTTCATGCATTGTAGTTGAGGATGGATTTCTACTTACCTCGAGTTCCAAGCTTACAATATTTGGAATCTTAGTGTGTGCTTTCTCAATAAAATCTAGTTAAGATAAACCATAGATTACTAACAAATTAATACAAAATAATTAAAATTAACTAATTGTATTAACTTTATAAATCCAGTAGCAAAATACTATTAAGTTATCGCAAATGGTTTCATTATAATACAATAATATGTGATAGCTTTAACTAGATTCATAGAATTAATTAAATTGTAATCACGCCAACCCTTTTGTTAACTCAAAATTTCTTAACTATTATATTACAAAATATTTCACACTATCCAACTATTATGGATTTGTCAAGTTTCACTCAATAGAATATGATTATACGTTTTGAACCATTTGTTAGAAATTTTCAATTAATACAACATAATGAATCAAACTAATTTCCATAATATTTGATATTGAAGTTTATGATTTTCCTTTTTATTTACACATGCACTAATATTAATATAGTAATATTGTTTGTTTATTTAATTTATTAACACAATTAAACCTTTCGGAATAATTTACCAATCAACAAATATAAACTTTAATCTTTCAATCATTATTAATCATGATCTAATTAAAAATTCATGTATAATTAATCCTAATAAACACACGCATATACTTATATATACATATAAACTATCAATTATTCATTAACAATTTGCTAGGTATTATAAATCAATTCTTATTAAACTAAATACCAACCTTTGTTATTCTCATTGTCCCCTTTCTTTTCTACGTAATTTACTTCTCAAGATTATTTAGAAATATGGATGCCCAAAGTTTCTAATTTGTGAAATAATTTTATAATATGAAAATCCATTAATCTCATTCATAGTACATATATGTGTATGCATCAACTACAATCCACCTCAATATTTTTAACTAGGACACGTGTACTCCCAAACTCTATCACTTTCAATTTATTATTATTATTATTATTATTATTATTATTATTATTATTATTATTATTATTATTATTATTATTATTATTATTATTATTATTATACAATAGTATATATTTATTTTATGATACATATTAATCTCCATATTAAAGCTCTTGAATCTATATGCTCTTTTAGAGAATACATCTATTTCTTACAAAATACTATTTAGACATTATATATATCTAACTTATATTTAATATTGAAATCTTCTTTTATTTCTAAATAAACCTTAGATGTATTTAAACAACTTATATAGCAATTAAGTAACCAAACACCATCACCTTGACACACTTATATATAAAAAAAATTCAATTGGCACTCAAATAGACACATAATACTTATATAAATCAAGATAGCATTAAGTAGTGAGAGGCCCGGGTATATCCCTCCCTCCTTATAAAAATTTCGTCCTCGAAATTTTACTTTCCTAAATAACTTTGGGTACTTAACTCTTATTTCCTGTTCTCTTTTCCATTTAACCTTTTCTTTTTATTTATTTATTTTTAACAGAAAAATGAGTACATCAATTGATGTTCGTAAATAATAATATGCGTGACCATAAATAAGTTTATATAAGATTACACTATTCATCTCACTTTGAATTGAAGCAAGTAAAGAAGTAAATAAAACTAAAATTTGCATGAAGATAATTCATATTATTACATTTAATAGTAAAAAAAATTGTATATCAACTCGAACTCAATAGAAAACAATCTAATTACTTCTAAATCGTCTTCTATATTGTTTATCACCGGAACAAAAATAACCAATTAAAATACGTAGATGCACAATGTCTAGAGTTTTGCAGACTTCAATTTTATTAACTAAGGAAGTGTGAGATTAAGAGACCACTGTTATCACATATTCTTATATATATTTATAAAAATGTTAAAGCAATGACGTATGTATCTTTTACATTTTTAATATTCTTCACATGCCAAGTTGTCAAAATTTAGGCCAATCACATTGAACTTCTACCAAATATTAGAATATGAAATATATATACTATTTCTTCTACACTAACCCATTTTTATTTTCTGGCCATTGAAACACTTTTTTTCACATAAGTAAATCACAACTAAATAACTAACACATGTAAAGTGCAAAAGCAAAGTGTCATGATCACTCACATATAATAACATTTAGCATTAATAATATAATCACCCTTTCAATGAGAATAATTATATAAGAACATAACATATCAAATTACATCACGCAAGATGATATAAAATTTAACTCTCAAAACAAGACTCACATAATTCACATTGCATAATACATCACAAGCAAGGTTACTCTCCATAAATTCTGAGCTTGTATACATGGACAGTCTACAGAATCATAACCACGCTCTGATACCACTCTGTAACACCCGCCCCAATAAAATAAATATAAAATATAAAGTAATGTAAAAATGTGGGTGAATCATCTCTTAGCAAAATATAAGTATGTACTTTTCCATTAAAAAGTGTTAAAAATTAAAAATTATTTAGGTTAACATGTGGTGCATTTAAAGTTATAAATAATTATAAAAATATAATTTACTAAAGAATGTAAAGAAATAATTGCTCACTTTGTAGAAACAATTCTAAGAATATACAAATAAATTTGAATTCAAACCTATGATATCTAAGCAGCAAATTAAAATATAATAATATAAGTCCTTGCCCTACTCACAGGTCGTCATCCATGTATACACTTTTCAGGACTTGTCAGAGCTTTCAGCATGCATGCATCGATGCACCACACGTTATCACTTTTACCTACAATGCATGAACTACATGAGCTAAAGTTCAGTAAGCAGAAATCATGCACGTGCATGTTCACTAGCATCACACCACAAATGTGAAATGCTCGTGTATAAAGTACTTTCATGCCATCTCAAAAGCATTTTTAAAGTTTAGGAACTTGGCTCCCTTCACCAAACACCAACATGAGTCATGAGCTCATAATATAGTCAATATCACTTGGCCAGAATGTGATTATTGCACTCATGTGGCTCATCCTTCCTGGACCCCAAGGGACACGCCCCCTGCCTGTTCCCTTTGATCCCACATGAAAGTCATCCCACATCAGTCACTCATTACCTCAAAGGTGCAGTCGAAGTGGACCATCCTCCCTAGGGCTGTAAACGAGCCGAATCGAGCCGAATACCTTCAAGCTCGAGTTCGGCTCGTTTAAGTTATACTCGGTTCGAGCTCGAGCTCGAGTTCAACTCGAACTTCGAGTTTGAGTTCGAGTTCGGCTCGAATTAGAAAATTCGTGATCGAGTTCGATTTGAGCTCGGCTCGAGTTCGACTCGATAAGGATATGTTCAAGTTCGATTAAAAAAACTCGATAAAAAGCTCGATTAAAGCTCGATAATAATAAAATTTGTGATCGAGTCCTTTTCTTTTCTTTTCTAGATTTTATTTAATTATGTTTATTTTTATTTTATTTTCTTTAAACTAATTACTTAATTATGTAATTGTAGTCATGCTTATTACTCATTTAATTATTTTTCATTATTAATATAGGTGTATTCAAATTTTAATATATATTTACCTTAATTTGAATTAAAATACAAAAAAAATTCTAATATAATTTATAAATTATAATGTACTCACGTCTCATTTTATTTTTATTTTATCGATCATTCATTTTCACTTTTTATTTAAAAATTGTATTCATTAGTTAATTAGTAATTTATCTCACTATCCATGATAGCTTATTATTTTTCTTTCAAACTTCAACATACAAATATTTTACAATCATCTTAATACAAATTCAAATTTCAAAGTGTTTTGTATTATGCAATTTATAAATTATAATTCAAACATATCTCATTTTCTTACTATTTTATCGATTATTCAGTTTCATTTTTATATAAATTGTAATTATATTAGTTGATTGATGATATAGTTCATTATTCTTGTTAGTTTATTATTTTTACTACACATTCACGCATGTTCCATCTGATAAGTAAATATTTATAATAATCTTAATTCGAACACAAATTTCAAAGTTTTTTATAATATGATTTATAAATCATAATTTATTTTTATTGTTATGTCTCAGTTTTATTTTATTTTATTGGTATATAAATTAAATATTTCAATGAGGCACGCTAAAGTATACATAATATTTGTATATTATATAATAATTGAGTAAATTGATATAATATATATTGTCGAATCAAATGAACTAAGTAATTATTAGACACTATTAATTGTTTGTTGATGAATAATTGTGATTTAATTCAATATAATGATGTTTGTTTGATATCATAGGTTTAATCAAATTCATTTGTATTTATTTCATTATCAAATCTCAATTCTTAATTATAACTATAAACTATAATTTTAATTACCTCATAATTAGATAATTTTTTGTTAGACTGCTTCAAAATTTAAATATACTATTTTGTATTAATATTTTAACTAAATAAATTGTAAATGGATATCTTAAAGTTGGATAATCAATATTTTATTACATTATTTTTTATCATATAAATCTATTTACATATTCCTATTTTTTGTTTAATAAAATAAGCTTAACTTAATATTTGTAAATCTCATTAATTAATTCCCTTTTTTTATGATAATACTAATTCTTAGATTTCGTAGAGTTCATATAGTCTATTATTATTAGTTGAATATATTTATCTGATAAATTGATAATATGATATTATATATGTTTATATAAATATAATATATAAATATTTACATATATTTAAGTTTTGGAGAATTGTTATAAAAACGTTATTTGATTCAATTAACATAATTGTTAATAATTTGATCAAGTGACTATAATAAAAAATTGAAATACATTTGGCTAATGCTTGAATCTTGTTGGGGGTGAAAATTTAAATTTTTTTAGCTTATTTATCAAAGCTCGATTACAAGCTCGATTAAGCTCGATTACAAGCTCAATTAAAAGCTCGATTAGAAGCTCGCGAACTACTCGATAAAAGCTCGTTTATAGTCGAACTCGAGCTACTCGTGAGAAGCTCGCGAGTAGCTCGAGTTCGGCTCGAGAAATTATCGAGCTCGAAAAAAAGCTCGAATTCAGCTCGTTTAATAAACGAACGAGTTTCGATCGAACTTTTTTCGAGCCGATACCCGAGTAGCTCATGAACAGTTTGGTTCATTTACAGCCCTAATCCTCCCTGGACCCCAAGGGACACGCCCCCTGCCTGTTCCCTTTGATCCCGCATGGAAGTCATCCCACTCGAGGCACAAATATCAACACAGCACAACACGGGCTGGTGGTGACCAATCCCAAACCAAATATTTTTTCTCTCTCAAAATCATTTCATGCATGCAACCTCGACAATATCTACATGACGTGCATGCATATGCTCGTGCTCATGTACAAGATATTTAATGCAAAGAAATACAATACCACAAGTATATTGCATCACACAATTATATAATATAACACAATAATAAATTATAAATAATAAACAAATAGTTAAATAATACTATGTTCATGCATTGTAGTTGAGGATGAATTTCTACTTACCTCGAGTTCCAAGCTTACAATATTTGGAATCTTAGTGTGTGCTTTCTCAATAAAATCTAGTTAAGATAAACCATAGATTACTAACAAATTAATACAAAATAATTAAAATTAACTAATTGTTATTAACTTTATAAATCCAGTAGCAAAATATTATTAAGTTATCGCAAATGGTTTCATTATAATACAATAATATGTGATAGCTTTAACTAGATTCATAGAATTAATTAAATTGTAATCACGCCAACCCTTATGTTAATTCAAAATTTCTTAACTATTATATTACAAAATATTTCACACTATCCAACTATTATGGATTTGTCAAGTTTTACACAATAAAAAATGATGATACGTTTTGAACCATTTGTTAGAAATTCTCAATTAATACAACATAATGAATCAAACTAATTTCCATAATATTTGATATTGAAGTTTATGATTTTCCTTTTTATTTACACATGCACTAATATTAATATAGTAATATTGTTTGTTTATTTAATTTATTAACACAATTAAACCTTTCGGAATAATTTACCAATCAACAAATATAAACTTTAATCTTTCAATCATTATTAATCATGATCTAATTAAAAATTCATGTATAATTAATCCTAATAAACACACGCATATACTTATATATACATATAAACTATCAATTATTCATTAACAATTTGCAAGGTATTATAAATCAATTCTTATTAAACTAAATACCAACCTTTGTTATTCTCATTGTCCCCTTTCTTTTCTGCTTAATTTACTTCTCAAGATTATTTAGAAATATGGATGCCCAAAGTTTCTAATTTGTGAAATAATTTTATAATATGAAAATCCATTAATCTCATTTATAGTACATATATGTGTATGCATCATCTACAATCTACCTCAATATTTTTAACTAGGACACGTGTACTCCCAAACTCTATCACTTTCAATTTTTTATTATTATTATTATTATTATTATTATTATTATTATACAAAAGTATATATTTATTTTATGATACATACTAATCTCCATATTAAAGCTCTTGAATCTATATGCTCTTTTAGAGAATACATCTATTTCTTACAAAATACTATTTAGACATTATATGTATCTAACTTATATTGAATATTGAAATCTTCTTTTATTTCTAAATAAACCTTAGATGTATTTAAACAACTTATATAGCAATTAAGTAACCAAACACCATAACCTTGACACACTTATATATAAAAAAAATTCAATTGACACTCAAATAGACACATAATACTTATATATATCAAGATAGCATTAAGTAGTGAGAGGCCCGGGTATTACAGAAGGGCCAGCATGTTCTCATCTCGCCGGATCGAGAGCAAGTTAGATGACCTCCATGACCGCCTCGAGGCCATAGAACACACCGCCGCCCACTTCTCCCGACCCTCTTCCTAGTGACTGCACAGTTTGCATTTTGTTCCATTTGTATATTTTTTTTAATGTGTTTTTTCTGTTTTTCTTTTGGGTCGCTCTCCTCTTTTGCCTAGTGAGGACACTGTGATGTTTAAGTATGGGGGGAGAGTTAGTTTTTTGCCTTTTATGTTTAGTAAAAAAAAACATTTTTTATGTGGTTTTGGTGTGTCAAATTATTGGCTTACTTGAGATGGATTGCATGATAAGAAGAGTACGATATGAGAATGGTCTTGAGTGGATGATTTGTCTCTTGTGATTAAAATGTGCACATGCTTGTATGTATTCTTGATGAGGAAATATGCAAAATTTAATCAAATTTGTTGAAGCTTACTATATTGTGAGATTTGAGCCTAATGAGCATCATATATGAGAAAGCTCAATTTATTTTCTTGATGCGTGTATCGTACTTGAATGTTGGATTTCTGATTTGCCCAGTTGCCATAGTCACGCCATCTTTTGAGTTTTTTTGCATGAAAATGATTAAGGCATTTAGGATTACCCATTGCTTTGGCTTAAAAAAATTATCCATGCCCTTAATTGTCCATTACTAAGCCCGTTGTTCCTAATCCAGTTCTTTTTTTATTATAAATAGCCACTAAATAATTAAGCCTTAGCCTTTTGGTCTGCTCTTGTCCCCTGAAAATATGTAAGTGTATTTTTGTGTTGAAATGAGTTTAAAGTCTGCTTGAAAATATTGGTGTTGGAAAGTTGACGAATGTGTATATGTCTCTGTTCTATTCTGAGAAAAAGAAAAAACAGAGTAAAGAAAAAAAAAAGAGATGAAAAAAAGAGAAAAAAATAAGGAATAGAATGAGAATGGAAAAAAAGGGGCTATGCTTAATTGATATCATTTATTTTGTTGCCCTTTATTATTGGAAACCAGCACTCAATTAGTTTTTGTTGATTTATTTGGGAAGTTGCTCACAAACTTGGTGAATTTATTTGATATGCTTACATGTTTTCAATTATTTGAGTCATTTCATCCTTTTTATCCTACCTATGCACCCTAGCCCCGTTACAACCCGTGCAAAAAGACCTTTTCATTTGTGTATAATTCTCATTTGCATGGTAGAGATTTTGACATATGGGCAAATTTATATTTGAAAGCATCAAGTTATGATTGTGTGAATTAAATTCTATCCTTATTGTCTTTTAAGAGAACTTGAGCGAATCTTGGTAAGGCAGGATTGATTTTGCATGTTTTTGGCTTGAATGAAAAGCATGTGTACAGTTTTATGAAATAAGAGATTGGTTTGTGGTCTGTACATGATTGTATCTTGCCTCCTACTTTGATTGTTTTCCATTTAAGGTTGCCAATGATTGTCTTGTCATTTTTTAGTCTTTCTTGAGTCTGTCTTAGTATTGCTCGAGGACGAGCATTGTCTAAGTTTGGGGGGTTGATTAGGTTGTTATTTCGTATATATTTAGAGTCATTTTTGGTATATTTTTGCAGTATTACTCACCCCATGATCAAGTTTTGTGGAAGAATTTGTCTCTTGTGGTTAATTTCAGGTCGTTGACATGGACGTGGAGATAATGGAATTGTTTTGGAGGATTTGGATGCAATTGGATTGAAGAAATGCTGAAGAGTCTAGAAAGAAGTCGGTATGGGCATATCGAGTGATGGATTATGCGAGTATTTGGGCTGAAGATAGTGGATCTGCACCAGTTGTGGGCCATGGACGAAAATTATGTCCTCTTTTATTATTGTTGGACTCTGTTTTATTATTTTCCTAGTTGCATTAGGATTAGGATGCTTTTTAATTAATTAATTAAGGATTTGTATAAAAAGACTTCTTGATAGAGTAGGACTATATCCATTGCAGTACAAATTATTCCAACGCTGGAAACATTAGGAGGAATGGTTTTTTCTCTACATATTTTTCACTATTCAATTTCATTCTTCTTTTCATTGTTCTTCTTTTTAATTAATTTTTGAAGTGCTAATATAATTATGAATTCAAGCTAAGCGCGTTCTATTTCGGTGAAAATTAACGAAGCCCTGGCATAATCATTCTATGAGATCTAAATGTTCCTTTTGCTTTAATTAATTGCATGTATCTGTAATTCTCTGTGTTTAAAGTTGTTAATTGTTTCGATTCTGCTAGGTAGGTGCACATATTTAGTAGATCGAAATTAATTAGTAGCCAATTAAATCGGCCATCCGTAATTGTGGTTTAGGTTTAATTAGTGGTACAACGATCCTTCAGAATCGAGGGAAGAGCAGTCTTAATTCGACAGTCCTGTGTCAGAGTTTGTTGGTTTTGAATCGGGTTTCTCTAGTGCATAAAGTTTTTGGCTCATTAAATCTATAGAGTGTCTCTTACGGTTGTCAATCGATTAGGGAAATAATTAGTGAAGTGTCTTTCTGATTATCGAGAAGCTGGGGAGAAATTATACCGCGTCAGAAGTGTCTTCGGTGGATATAACTGGTTTGTATGCATTAATTGGAAATATATTTGCATCCAGGATCGGAATAATTAAGCTAGGGTGGAGTTAATTGGAAGCCGGAATACCTTATAATCTGTGAAGAAATCTACTCTCTGTTCAATTGCTTTTATTTTCATTTTTACATTATAACAACAAAATTCGTGTGGAAAGTTTGGTTATTTGCAGACTGAAGGTTTGAATAATTCTCACCGGTCCTTTGGGAGACAATCTTGCTAGCCACTGTTCTGGGTAGTGTGGGCATACCGACTACGTGTCGGATTATTTTTGGTGAAAAATGACGCACCAAAAATTATTATTCTTAGAATTAGCACATCTAAGTCTTATTCAAGGGTATTGCTTAATCCACTTGAGGGATTCACTGGTATTCGCTATCGAAGATCAACTTAGAGATTTTAGCTTCGAGTATGTTCGAGATTCGAAGAGACTATCAGGTTGTGATTCACATCGATGTCACCTACCATCCACACCATCATCGACCATTCATCAAGCCACAAACACACGCCTTCTTCCTTCCACGAGATTCAAAGCATGAGTTCAACATCGAGCTCAATTCCACACGTAAGTTCGTTCTATCCATAACATATCCTATCTACTCCAAACCCTTCTACACCATACCATAGCCGATTCCTTCACATCAAACCATCCATAAACCGTCGTCCTTCCACCTTTGGTATTTGTCTTGTGTTACTTAATTCGTGTCATAGTTTAAGTGTTTTAATTGTCTAGATTAGCTTGTTTTATTTGTATTGTTGAGTCGGATTGAAACCCTTCTTTAGTTGATGTGTTTCATATCCAGAAGTCTTCCGCTACGTTTTCTAGATTCGTCCTAGATTAATTGTTCGGGTCGTATCAAAGAGCTTCATTTGTTTTGCATGTTGGGCTTCGTTTCTTTTCATTGACCTATGAATGAGCTTATTGACTGTTGATATTTGTTTTATTTTCTTTCACACGACCTATGAATGGTCTTATATATTGAATTGTTACAGCTTCCATCATTCTCTTATAAGCTGTTTATAAACGAGATTTTGCTATTGTTACAGAGGTTAGGTTATCCGTTTTTCCGAAAAGCATATCTTATCTTTGGGCTACTCAATTATTAATTGTATTCCAAACATTAATTCTTTTTGGATAAACACCCTGTCCCCACTTATATCCTTTCGGGACCGGGTTATTACAATTTATTTGCACAATTGAGGTCTCTGATATAATTTTAAGCTAGGATCTCGTTCGACCTCCTAACGACGTTAGGTTATACTCTTATTTTAGGGAATTGTTCCCTACATCCTTATTTACGTTGTAGTATATGTTTAGAACATTAATATGTTACTAAAACATAGTTCTTATATAGGTCCTAACTCAAGACACGATTAGGACAAGCAACAGATGATTAAGGTTATACATATATTTAAACATAAGGTCCTAATTCGACAGCTAGCTTAGGACGAGAAATCGTGAATAAAGTTACAACTAATTTAGCTATAAGGTGGGTTTACTTACCAAAACTCTTTTGAAATATATTTAAACTTTTGTCTATTTATGAAAAATGAATTATGTTTATATTGTTCATTGTGAATTTGATACGACTCATATGAGGATTTCTGAATATGTTATGAATGTGTTATAGTTTATATGTGGTCACACTAGGGGCAGTCTCCACTATGTTTATTGAGTGTATAACTTATGATATGTCAAATGTGTATTTATGAATATTCTTATTGCAAATCATTAGATGAATGTGTGAGTATGCTCACTGAGTGTTTTCTGTCACTCAGCCCCATTATTTAAAAATATTTTCAGGTAATTGATGATGGCAGGTGGCGGACGTGGACTAGTGTGGACATCTTGTATGGTTGACCATATTTTAGTTTTTAAAATATTGACTCTATTTAGGTTGTGATCAACAAATATGATTATTTATGCTTTTGGTGTAGGTTTATGGATTACTTAAATGCTTTATGGACGCGTTTGATCATCGTGGCCTTGATGGCATATTTTGAATGTTGGTTGAATAATGAATTTTTGACTAGTCAAGGTTGAACATGTTTTTAATTAATTGTTCGAAAAATGTTATTTTAAAATGATAGGTGGGTTGAAAATAATTATCTTCTGTGATTAGTTGGTGAATGATACACACATGTGAGCGTGGAATTTATTAATATTCTAAATGAAGTGATGTCTGAATTTTTATAATTCGAGAAAATAATTTATATTAGTTTGCAAAAAATTTATTGTAATTTTCTTTTCTCGTATGTGTTTCCGTTAGCACTTCGGGCCTCCGAGTTCGGGGTGTTACACATTACTTGTTTCTTCATCGTTTCCACCCTCCATGATCGATTTAAACCCAATGTGCTCAAATTCAAAGTTTGAGAAACCCTATCTACACAATTTCTATGGAAGGTGGTTGTTTTTCAAATGCAATGTCGAAGGTTGTTATTGGATGACGAAATCATCTTGTTTTTTTTTTCTTTTTAATTTCTCATATCATTTAATTTTGGTGGTGTGGAAACAAAAATTTGTAGTGCGTTGAAATTTTAAAAAATGATATTTTAATAATCTGAAAAATAATTATTTTTGCATTAATTATTTTTTTGTGTGTAAATAAATTTTGTGTGTGTAAAACTATAGATTGCTATTTACAATTTTGCCTTCAAATTTGTGTAGATTAGATAAAAATAACCCCTTGTGTGAGAAATGAGAACACATCTCACACCACACATCCATCAAAAATCAATGGCCCAGATCAATTCAGATTTCGGTGGAAAGATTATAATTAATTGGAAATAAAAAAAACCGTGAATTCATTAAGGGTATTTTTGGTAGAATTTTGAAACATTAATACAGAATAGCTATAATCATGAAAAACCGCAAACTCACGTCGCTTCAGCACTGATAACTTCTTTCCCACATGAAATCGAAGAACAAACACTGAGAAACCAACATTGAATTCTAGGGTTTTCACAGTTGAGGACGAGAATCGACGAAGAAGACGACGTTCCTGAACGGGAAAATCGACGAAGAAGAGTACGCTGCTAAAGAAATTATCGCTCAAAACAAAAAAGTGGTTCAAGCTTCGAAAAAAGGTAAAGTTACAGAAATTAAACGATAAATTTTTATCATTTAAGTCGAAAAATTTGTGGCAGATGAATTTACTTTATTTTCATTTAATTTAGAGTACAAATTGATGCTCATTGAAAATATGTCTAAATAACATAGAGAGTTTTGATTTTGAGTAGAAATATATTAGATTTATACACATTATGCTAAAAAATTTCAGATAAATCTGATGTAATTTGTTTTTGATTAGTTTTGAGTAAAAGTTCATCTTCCTGGATAGTAAGCAAAAATAAGTCAAAGAGTACAGATTTTGTACACAATTAGCATCGAGTTCGACTTCTGTTAGCATTAAATATGCATAACTGCACTTGCTTGTTTCTGTTTCATGACTTTTCTTAGCATTATATATACATAAAGGCTCTTATTTGTTTCTGTTTAATTTTGAGTATAATTTGATCATATTAAATAAAATAAGACAGAAAGCATAAATGTTGTACACAATTAGCATTCACCCCGACTTTTCTTAGCATGATATATAAATAAAGGCTCTTGTTTGTTTCTGTTTCATTTTGAGTATAATTTGATCATCTTAAAAAAAATAAGACAGAGACCATGTATGTTGTACACAATTACCATTCACCCTCACTTTTGTTAGCATTATATATATATATATATACATAAAGGCTCTTGTTTGTTTCTGTTTAATTCTAAGTACAATTTGATCATCTTAAAAAAATAAGACAGAGAGCATAGATGTTGTACACAATTAGCATTCACCCTGACTTTTGTTAGCATTACATATACATAACTGTTCTTGTTTGTTCCTATTTCATTTTTAGTACAATTTGATCATCTTAAAAAAAAGTAAGACAGAGAGCATGTAGGTTGTACACAATTACCATTCACCTTGACTTTTGTTAGCATTACATATAAATAACTGGTCTTGTTTGTTTCTATTTCATTTTGACTATAATTTAATCATCTTAGATAAAATAAGACAGAGAGCTTGTATGTTGTACACAATTAGCATTCACTCTAACTTTTTTTAGCATTACATATATTGATGCTGATATAGTTGTCTTTATGCTAATGAATCTTTTATTTGTTACTAAACTTTATAATTTCTACTTTTATTTCCATAAGATAAAAGAAAACGAAAATCAAGAAAGGAAGATAAAGAAAAAATAGAAGATGTAACTGCAAGGGAATTAAGAACAAAAAGAAGACATGAAAAATTAGTTCTAGTTATTCCACAAGAGGATACAAAAGATCAAATAGAAACTGAAGATAATGGTAATGATGAAGCCACGAGCAGCGAAGAAGTTGATGATGATGCATCAGAAAATTCCAGATTCTCTCAGCATTTACCTTCTCTGAAGTTGAGGACACCTCCAAAAGCTCTTTCTAGTGGTGTGGAGCAAATGAACCCAGCGCAAAAGAAAGCTGTTGAAGAATTAGGCTTTGGAAGCATACTAAACCTCAAAGTGAATGCAGTACCACAGAAGCTCGCTTATTGGTTGTTGGATAATCTTGATACCTAAAGTAGAGAGTTAAAACTAAACAATGGCAGAAGGCTGCATTTTGATATTGAGGATGTATCTCTCATACTTGGATTCCCAAGAGGACCGAGAAGCGAACCATGCAATTTTGTGAATGTGTTTAGGGATAAGATGAACAAAGGATATAACAGGATTGGGGTATTAGATGTTCATGATGAGATGCTTACTGAACTTGATGGTGGGAAGTGGTTCCGGAGACTGTTCATGGTACTGCTTACAAGCTGCCTCATTGAGAGTTCAGGCAATGGATATCTTTTCCCCCAGCTTTTGCATTACTTTGACGATGTTGACAATGTAACCAATTATGACTGGTGTGAATATGTTGTGAGATGTTTAGTGGACACTACAAGAAAGTGGCAACAACACAAGCACAGATACTTCACAGGGCCAATCTTCTTTCTAGTGGTAAATATAAAAAACTAATATTTAGCATAACTATAAATCTATGTTAGCATACTTATACATCTATGTTAGCATACATGTACTTGTTTGTTAGTCTTAAAAACATTTTATCAAAAATTTAATACTACATATTTACTCATTATCTTAAAAGTTATTGTTCATTTGTATTAATATATTGCATCATCAGATAACAAGTCATAATCTATTTTTACATGAAGAATCCAACACAACTTGATTTAGTTCTTATTATTCTATTCAACAGATGTTCTATATAGACCAAGTAGAGTCATTCAATAGAAAAATCCCAAGGTCTTTGCCAGCATTCAACGAGTGGACATTTACAGATTTAATAATGAGACAGTCACAAGAGATAGCATCTGGAGGTTTTGGAGAAGGATACCCATGCCAACAATACACAATGATTGATTATGTGAGAGATAACAGACAACTCTATGTTGAGGAAAAGAATATGCCACATGGAAATGCCAATGACGTGCCAGGTCCCAGCAATGTAGCACATCTTGAGAGTAGGAAACCACCTATCATTACCACTGATTATGCAGACGAGATGATTAATATAGTAAGGATTATAACAGATGCCATGGTAAGACTACTGGGATTGATTCAAGGAGCACCGAATGAAATGTTTCAAAACCTTTTTTTCAAGAAAACATTAGAGACGGTACACAATCTTCTTCTGCGGAAGCCTATCTCATCAACCCCTTCTCAAGAGGTGCCAAAGAACAATCACAAACAACAAAGGATGATGATGAATTCTGGTCCAACCCAGAACACATTTCAGCAATTGGAGAGATTGAGAAGGCATTGGCTAAGATAGCTAAATATAAAAGGAATGTAGATAACACGCCCAACTTCAGCCTTGGCCTTGGCCTAACAGAAGATAATGATGCTAGAGATGTTCAACAATCAGAGAAGCCAAGTGAGAGCAAGGTAATACTATGTACTTTAAAATATAAATTTAATTAAATATCAAACTTTTTATATGATAACTTTTCAACATCATTTAGAGAGAAGAATTGAATAATGAAACTCATAAAGATTATAGCCAGAAGGAAACTCATCTTCCTGTCAAAACAGAGGTATATACACATACACAAAGTAACTTTAGTTCCTAATATTGCTATTATATGACAAAATAATATCAGGCACCTCAGAAAGACATAACTATGGGGGAGACATTGAAAGCTACCAAGGGCGGCGTGAAAGAAACTACGGGAACTGACAAGGGCAAGGGAAAGGTACAAAACTTTTAACCATTGTTAGCACCTTCCATCATTCAAATTAGCATAAAACATTCACTCCATTAGCATACACATAAAAGACATTATATTGTGTTTAATTTCAAGCAGAGTGTTGTAGAAGATCACACTCATATTAGAATAAGAGGAAATGATTTGATGTTGTATTCCTAATATAGTGATTATATGACAAAATAATATCAGGTACCTCAAAAAGAGACGACTGTCAAGGAGACAGAGAAAGCTGACAAGGGAAACATGAAAGAAACTAGGTCAACTGATGAGGGCAAGCGAAAGGTACAAAACTTTGAACGATTGTTAGCATTATGCATCACTTAAATTAGTATAAAACATTCACTCCATCAACATACACATAAAACACATTATATTGTGTTTAATTTCAAGCAGAGTGTTTTGGAAAATCACACTCACATCATAATAAGAGGTAAGGATTTGATGTTGTATTCCTAATATAGTTATATAATATCAGGCACCTGAGAAAGAGACGATTGTGGAGGAGACAGAGAAAGCTGACAAAGGGAGCGTGAAAGAAACTAGGTCAACTCACAAGGGCAAGGGAAAGGTAAAAAAACTTTGATCCATTGTTAGAATTATGCATTAATTAAATTAGCATAAAAACATTCACTCCATCAGCATACACATAAAACACATTATATTGTGTTTAATTTCAAGTAGAGTGTTGTGGAAAATCACACTCACATCATAACAAGATACAAGGATTTCATGATGTATTCTTAATATAGTTATTATATGACAAAATAATATCGGGTACCTCATAAAGAGACGACTGTGGAGGAGACAGAGAAAGCTGAGAAGATCAGCGTGAAAGAAACTAGGTCAACTGACAAGGGCAAGGGAAAGGTACAAAACTTTTAATCATTTTTAGCATTATGCGTCACTTAAATTAGAATATAAACATTCACTGTATCAACATACACATAAAACACACTATATTGTGTTTAATTTCAAGCAGAGTGTTGTGGAAGATCAAACATTCACTGTATCAACTGAAACAATGATGTCACCATACATCTCAAGTATTGTTGATATGAAGGAGACAATGACAGAACTTGAGGGTGAACTCTACTATTGGGTGATTCACAAGAGTGATGAAACATTGAGGTGAAATGTAAATATGATATTATTTAACATTTATTATAAATGAAAATAATATACTAATATACATGCAAGGAGGAGATTTTATACTTTAATGGAAGAGTGATGATCAATAGAGGTGAGCTGCAGACTCTAACACCGAACGCTTACATTAGTTATGCATTTTTTGATGTTTGGAGCACGGTCTTGAAACACAATGAACGTATGAGATCAAAGGACTCTCGATACAGATTTTTCTTCACAACATACCCATGTGTAAACAAAATATTTTATCTTCAAAGATCATTATCTTAATTCCATTAAAATCATTAAGTTTTAATATGTTGTTATTAACATATAGAATAACACAATTGTCGACCCTGCCAAGTCTTGGATTGAAAGCAAAAGGATGAGTGAATTTATTGATAGAGTTAAGACTGAGGTGAATGCATTCCCATGGGTCAAATTATCTGAAGTTGAAATGGTATGATCTTATAAAAAAATTTCATTAATCTCACACATTATTCATATCAGAAATTAATTCTGGCAAAACATATATGCAGTTCTTCTTCCCAATATACCAGATGAATCACTTCTTCTTGATCTATATTGATTTGAAAGACATGGAATCAGTTATCATAGATAACTCGACTGCCATGAAGAAAGAGAAGGATGGACTGAAACTGAAATATGGCGATATTCCAAGTCTCCTGGTAATGGATACTTACATATTAAAAACCATTATAATATTATTTGTAAACTTACATTTTTATTTGACTGTAATTACAGATCAAGTATTTTGTTGAATACACTAAGAAAGCTGGGTTGGTTCAGAGATCAAAGGAGATGAAGAAGTATATTACATCCTCAAAATGTCTACAGAAGCCCTGGAGAGATGACAAGAACAAGAGTGATTGCGTGGTGTGTGTCATGCGACATATGGAGACCTACATGGGAAATGGGGTAAAGAATTGGAAGACAAGGTTGAAAAAGAAGTCTCCTAAGCAGATGACGTACCTGAGAATGAAGTACTGCACTGCTATTCTGAATTCTAACACCAACATTCGTAGGGATGAGAATGCACAAAAGGCAAACCTCTATTACAGTAAATCTTCAGATTATGGTCCCGTTGATGTAGCAGGATTGTATCTCAACAAACAGAAGTGATGAATGATACTGTGATGCATTAAAACAATGTTATATTCAAACAATATTTTGCTTAACTACTATGATATATTAAAATAATATTTTGTAGTGTATGAATATTTGCTACTGTTATGCATTAAGACAGTATTCTATAGGATATTACTTCTTAAATAATTGTATTTTGTGTATGTCAATGATCAATCATTCTCTATATGTGTCATTATGCTAACAAATATGTAGATTTTTAGCTGATATATATATATATATATGTGTGTGTGTGTGTGTGTGTGTGTCTTTATACTGATGAAGCTTTAATTGTTTGCTGATTAAGCTTTGATTTTGTCGCTGACATAGTTATGTGTTTGTGCTAACAAAAAAAGCTTTTATTTGTTACTGATATATACAACTCCTTGTGCTCATGAATCTTTAAATATGTCTTTGTGTTGATTAAGATTGGTTGTGAACAAATAAAAAAAGGTACTTCAATAAATAAACAAAGGTATTTCAAACATACTTCGAATACACTAATACACACACACACATATATATATATATCAACAATATAATAAAGCTTCGTCAGCACAAACCAATAAAGTAAAATAAAATTGTTAGAATTATTTGTCGTAAACACTAAAAATAGACACAGAAACGTAATGTCAAACTCAATGTTACAGATAGTTGAATCACTATATTTAACATAAAATGTTGAAATTTAAAATCAATAACACAAAGATAAATTTTAAATCACACAAACATTTATGTGATTGCCACAGGGCGAAATTATGCTTCTATGAGCCAACACAAATGTTTAGTTGATGATGTCAGACGCTGAGCTCTTGACACATCAAACAAAATACATAAATCATATTCTAGTTTTCAACTAAATAGAATTCAAACAAAAATACAAATCAAACTACCGTTAATTTGTATACAAACTAGCAATGATTCTACAACCTTCTATCTATCCTAGTTCGTACAATCTATTCTCATGAATTGATTGAACAACTATGAATTTCAAAGAAAAAGAAGAAGGAAAGAAGAAAGAAATCTAAATGCTAAGTTTGTGACTCGAGCTCTTCAATCTTCACACACAGCGGTAAGATAAGTTATGCTAGAATAATCTCTTCAAGTGTAGACCACATCCCTTATATGCACTCTTCACTTAAATCGAATAAGGATTCAAGTCTTCTCTTTCTTGAACGTGGGTTGGAGATAACCGCTCTCATCACTACTCCATCATGTTTGAGGTAAAACCGCCTTCATGGGCGATTCATGGGCACTCTTCACTTAAATCATGTTCATCCCTATTTTTTAAACTTTCCAGCAATATAAATTCTGAAAAAGAAAAAGGATTAAATAAAGAAAACAAGAAACCTAAATAATAGGAGATAGAGTTTTGACTTTGTCAAACTCTATTATAAATAACAATATTTCTAATATGTATATATCCATTTATTTAAAATATTTATTTCGTTGATATATACATAATCTAAGATATGTAAAATATAATTTATTAATTAAAAATAAATAAATAATTAAAACAAGAAAAGGATAAGATTAATCACGACTATGTCATAGACAATGTCGTAGGGAGTCTGTCTGACATTGCATCCAACATTGAACATCATTGTCAAACAGCACTCAACAATCTCCCCCTTAATCTTAGCCTTTCTGCACAAAATATACAACTCAATGTATTTTGTACAATTAGAGTCACAGCGGAAAATGGAGATCAAACAATCTCCCCCTTAAAGGTTACTCCCCCTTAATTTGATCATTATACAATAATGTTAAACACATGTTTGACATAAATAATTCAGGGAACATTGATCATTCAACATCCCGAAAAGAATATGCTTAACATGCCCGATAACTATGGTATATTACAAATACCAAAAATAAAATATAGATTGCATCCCAAACGTAGAAATGCATTAAAAGCATATCAAAGTAGAAGTGTATCTAGCACACACATCAAAACAAAAACAAAGATGCATTGAGCATCTTTAATGTGTCCAGCACGTAAAAACATAATAAACATTGTTTGTAGCAAATGAAACATTATTTATAAAATCAGAAGCTTAAACACTAAGCTTCACAACAGCTTCTTCTTCCCTTTAGCTGCACTCTTCCTTTTCCTTGCGGCACTAGCTCCAGCATCATCATCACCCTCAGCTTCAGAAATTACTCCCCCTTTTTGTGTAGAAAGAAGAGAAATAAAGGAAACACGAATAGCAGTGAGATGAGAAATAGTCTGATCCAGTTGAGCTATTTGATGTTGAAGAGTCTCCAGTAGCATCACAACAATAGAAATGGAGGGCATGGAGACATCATCAGGATTAACATCAGGTGCAACATCAGTCTTGGAGGGGCAGAAGTGTCATCGGCAGACTAAAACTCTGATTTTGCAGCATCATGAGAGTAAGGGAGATCTATGATCCGGTCATCATTCCCCTTGGGCTTCTGAATGGATAGAGAGGACTCCTCACAAATGAGCTTCTTTTTTCTCTCCTTTAACCCTTGGCTTTTAAGAATAGCAAATATTAGACAGGGAAAATGGAGCATATTTAAAGCACTGGATTTAGAGACGGCTTTCAAAGTAGCATAAAAAATTCAAGCACCAAGGTTGCAAGGCAGATGAGTCCCAAGCTTGTATAGGAGAATTGCCTGATCAATGGTAAGGACGGAGGCGTTTGATGTTGGAAGCCAGTTACACACAGTAAGCTTAAAGAGCACTGTGTAGAAAAATGTCAACTTAGAGGCAGACACCTTGTTCATCCAAGATTGAACAAGTCCGCCAGTAATAACCTTGACAACATCATCAATCAAATCCAAGGAAATGATTGTATCCGCATTACCAAGATCAAGGAACGAGTTAATAATATTAGGGAAAAATTTGTAGATTTTATCCATAACATAAACTATTCCAAAAGACTGCTTATCAGGAATGATATTAGCATAAAATTCATGGACAACAGAAGGATCATAAGACAACAGAGAAGTAACAGACTTCCACAACCCCCGTTCTTTAAGAAAAACATCCATCCCATGCTTCTTAAAGCTTAAAACATCTATCATTTTTTCAGCCCTAAATGATCTTTTAATAATAAGAGCATATGATTTCTTAGCATCTTCAGAGTAGAAGATCTTACTGTATGCTGATACGTCAAGGAGTGAATCTGAGTCAATGTCAGAGGCATCCTGTTTGACATCAACAGGAGTAGGAGAAGTGTGAAGATCTCCAGAAGAGTCGGATTCATCTCGCAGGGAGTGAGATGTGTCCGTAGAGCTTTGTCGTTTCACCTTCTTGGGAGGTGCCTCTTCAGGTTTGACGGAAGAGTCACCATGAAGTCATTTTGACTTCCGAATCGGAGAAAGCTTGCTGGCCGTTTGGGCAAGAGATTGAGAGTGAGAGGGTAGTTCAGGATTAATTAGATTCTCTGGGTCTCCAAGAACATGAATTTTGAGAGGCTTAGGGTTTAATATTTCTGTGCCAAGAGGAATGACTAGATCTGGATGAGTCTCCTTGCCAGTGGACTTTTCAGTCGGAGACAAAGGTGAAGTTCCTGGACAGAGAGGAATGGAGGACTCACCAAGATTGGTTGGTATTAGAGTAGCGGAAGAAGTAGCTATGGGAATGGGGGTCGATGTTGAGGAAGGAGAAGGGTTTACCGATGGGATTGGCATGGAAGCAGAGGATGGAGTGCCTTGAGACATCTCCATCATCTTTTGCAGAACCATCATCATGGCTTGATATATTGATGAAAAGCTTAAAAAAAAATGAGACGGAGAGAGAAAGAAAAAGTGAGAGTGAATCCAAAAGGATGAAAATGAATATAATAAAGTGATAGTCAATGGACCTACTTATCATATCCAAAAAAACAGGTGATACGAAGATTCACTTATCTCATCAACCTAGGAAATATTATTTTAATAAAAATATATATATATATATATTTAAAAAATTAGTTTCGGTCAAATTAGTAATGTTGACTAGTTATATATGAATAAATTCTCATGAATATTATCACAATATAATATCATAGAAGTCAAACACTGCTTGAATTTTGCCGAAACAAAAACAATTTTCTGATGTCAAGATACACAACATGTGACTAACATCAGGAATACAAACATTATCTAAATAACACACATTCCAAGAGATTTTCTTAGTGAAGAAAACCTCTCAAAATCCAAACGTTTAGTAAATATATCTACAATTTGATTTTTTGTAGAAATATATTCCAACTTAATGATCTCACGTTCCACAAGATCTCGGATAAAGTGATGTCAGATATCAATATGTTTGGTGCGTGAATGTTGAACTGGGTTCTTCAAAATTTCAATTGCACTAACATTGTCACACAGCAATGTGAATGAGGAATTTGACAGCCCATAATCAAGCACCATTTGATTTAACTACAACAGTTGAGCACAACAACTAGCGGCAGCAACATACTCTGACTCAGCCATGGACAGAGTGAGATACAATTTTGTTTCTTACTTGACCAAGAAACCAGATTGTTACCAAAATAAAATCAACCTCCGCTTGTACTCTTTCGATCATCAACATCACCCGCCCAGTCAGAATCACTAAAGCCTACAAGATGAATGTTAGAACCTTTGTGATATTTTATACAAAACCAAGTGTGCCAGAAACATAGCGAATGATTCACTTAACATTTTTAAGATATGATTCTTTAGGCTGAGATTGATATCTCGCACAAACACCGACACTAAACATGATGTCGGGACGACTAGCTATTAAATACAACAAACTACCAATCATTCATCTATACATAGTAGAATCAACATCAGCTCCGACATCGTCTCTGCTCAACTTTTTTGAGGATCCCATAGGGGTCTTCATTGGTTTAGCATCTTCAAGACCGAAGCGTTTCACCAATCCCTTAGCATACTTACTTTGAGAAATAAAGATGTCATCCTTATCTTGCTTAATTTGTAAACCAAGAAAATAGTTGAGCTCTCCAATCATGCTCATTTCAAATGTGCCGCACATTGAGTCTACAAAATCTTTGAGCAAATTAGTACAAGTAGAACCAAAAACAATGTCATCAACATAGACTTGAGCAATAGTGATATGATTTTGATTTTTCTTGATGAAAACAGTTTTATCCACTTCACCTCTTGAAAATCCAATTTCAAGCAAAATAATCAGTTAGTCTAGCATACCAAGCTCTAGGAGCTTGTTTAAGACCATACAAAGCCTTTTTTAGCTTAAAAACATGCAATGGTTTCTCATGACATTCGAATCCCTTAGGTTGTTCGACATAAGTTTCTTTATTAAGAAAACCATTCAAGAAAGAACTTTTAACATCCATTTGATGCAAAGTAAAACCTACATAACATGCAATTGCACATAAAAGACAAATGGATTCTATCCTTGCAACAGGTGCAAAGGTTTCGTCAAAGTCAACTCCTTCAACTTGAGTATAACCTTGTGCGACTAAACGGGCTTTATTTCTGACAACATTGCCAGATTCGTTCGTTTTATTTTTAAAAATCCATTTTGTCCCACTTATATTTTTATCTTTTGGACGTGGAACTAGTTCCTAGACATTATTTCTAACAAACTGGTTTAGTTCCTCATGCATAGTATTGATCCAGAAATCATCTTTAAGGGCATCCTTAATGTTCTTAGGTTCAATGTTAGACAAAAAATAGGTGTTTGACAGAGCAACGCTCAAAGAGGACATACATACCAGCTTCACCATTTCCTTGCAATCGATCAAGTTCTTTTTCCGAGTTTGAACTCCTTCAGATTGATCACCAATGATTTGGGAATCTGGATGATTCCTCTTGATCCTACTTGGGGGATCTCTTCTTGGTTCATCTTCAGCAGTAATTAGTTGTTCGTCTTCACTATCCGAAGTGCATGTTCATGTTGGTGATTTAACTGGTACTTCATCATTCTAAGAAACATTGACTTTGACATCACTAGTTGATGTCTTGTTTCTGACATCATGTTCAGCTTTATCACTTGACATTTCATCAATGTCAAGAAGCTCCATCACCTCATCCTCTTCAAATTTTGACGTAATACCTGTGTCATCATCAAACACAACATTAATTAATTCTTGAATAGTTTTTGTCCTTAGATTAAACACACAGTATGTTCGACTGTTAGACGCATATCCCAAGAAGATTCCTTTGTCGCTCTTAGCATCGAACTTTCCCACGTGATCTCTGTCATTTAAGATGTAACATATACACCCAAAAACATGAAAATATTTCAAGTTAGGCTTCTTATTCTTCAGAAGTTCATATGGTGTCTTTGTTCTACCGGGGCGAAGAATCACTCGATTCCCAATGTGACAGGCAGTGTTAACTGCTTCAGCCCATAACTTCTTGAATAACCTTTGAGCTTGTAACATCGCCCTTGACATATCTTGTAGAGTACAATTTTTTCTTTCAACCGCACCGTTTTGTTAAGGAGTCTTTGGTGTAGAGTACTCATGAATGATGCACATTTTCTCACAGAAATCATCGAACATCGAATTTTTAAATTCGAGTCCATGATCAGTTCTTATGCATTTGATGTTAGACTCATGTTGTCTTGACACCGATCTACAAAACTTCTTGAACATCCTGAATGCTCTAAATTTTTCTTGCAAAAATTCAACCCATGTGAATCGAGAAAAATCATCTACCATAATAAGAATAAACCTTTCACCACTCATGCTCTTAGTGTCAACTGGACTTATAATGTCCATGTGAATCAAATCAAAGCATTTTGTGGTTTAACAAGCGTTTAAGCTTTTGTGATGAGATCTCACCTGTTTGCCTTTCTGACATGCACTGCAAACAATACTGAGATCTATCTTCACTGGTGGAATACATTTAACAGCATCATCTTCAATTAATTTCTTCAAGCTTTGAAAGCTAACATGGCCTAGTTTTTGATGAACAGGCTCTGTGTCAAGATTGACTGAAATATTGCATTTATCGTTCTTGTCTGAATGATAACAGTTATCTAATGCACGACTTCCGACCATAATGTATTTGTTCTCACTATCAAAAACTTCACATGTATTTTTGTTGAATCTGACATGCATACCGTCATCACACAATTGACTTATGCTTATCAAATTTGTTGTTAATCCTTCAACATGAAGCACATTGCGTAATTTGGAAAAGTTTTTAACATTCAAGGTACCTTTACCCACAATATTACCTTGTGCCCATCCACCATAGATCACCTTGCCTTTACTTAACATGGAATAGCTGTCATATGATGTGAGCACCCACTATCAAAGTACCATGTACCTGCAATGTTACCTTTAGCGAAATGTAAACAACATTGCATGAAATTTTTACCTTCTTGACACTCTTCTTCTTTTTGTAAGTTTTAGAAGAGTTTTCCACAACAACCTTTCCCTTTGCTATATCATCATGATATTTGAAGAAATAAGGTTTAATGTGTCCAGGCTCTTGACAGTAATGACAAATATATTTCTTCTCTTTAGATTTGTCATTAGCATCTCGTTTGACATTGCAATCAACATTGACTGGAACATACATCGAGCTTTCTCCTTTGATAAACTTGACAGGATTTTTGTTAGAGATAGATATAGATAAACTAGATGTATATCCCAAACCTGCTTTAGTGGTTTGTCCCAATGTCAGGACTTCATTCAAGGTTGTTGTTCCTTGATTGAGTTGTTGAAAGGTTTTTGAGGTAGCATCTACTTCCTTTCTCAGTTTGCACAACTCAATGTCACTTCTGGTCAGATGGATTTCCAAATCCATCACCCTTTGCTTTAGACTTTGGTTTTCTTCCACGAGAACTCCAAACTCCTTTATTTGTTCAGACTATTGAACACACACTTCATCCACGACCTTGTGAAGTTGTCGAAGGGCTTCCTGGTGACTAATGTCAGATGGATCTTCTTCCATCTGAGACACTTCAGCAGTATTACAAAATTCATCCAGCAAAGTCATTTTATACCAGTTAGTAGTATTGGAAGGAATGTTAGCAATTTCTTGAGAAACATTCTCCATGACATTACTGGGAACATCAGAAGCTTCATTGTCAGGACTCATGTGAAAGTTAAAATAAACTTCATCCATGTCAGTTAGAGCTTCAATCATTTCATCAAAGTCATCATTGACTTTTACAAACAACACTATTTGTTTTCCTGATTCCTCATCTTCGGATTCGTCGCTTAACACAACAGCACTATAGTTTCTTTTTTGTTTCCTGTGTACAGTAGTACACTCATTGCCATAGTGTCCAAAACCAGAACATCCTCTACACTGAAATGAATCAATGTCCTTTACTGGATCATCTGGGGTTTTTGATGATTTTGATAAGCCAGTTGATGTTGACAATGGAGAGTCAAACAGTCTTCGTGGTTTGAAGTTTGGCGAACCTTTCCTCATAGACTGTACCAAGGAATTGAACTTGTTTGTGAGGAGAGCAACACTTGAAGACTCATCTTCATTGATTTCTTGAATGTTTTCAACATCATGTTGAACATCTGAACTTCATGTCACAGATTGAAGTTGTTGGTCCCGGACGAGTCAGTATCAGTTTAGAGGGGGGTAAATAAACTGATTCAAAGACTTTTACTTTAGATGCGGAATAACAGGGCCCTTTGACTCGCTTGATGAAACTTATCTATGCACAAACTTGTTGATCAGTTAAGACAGTTTGAGTGCAGCTTGTGTGATATTGTGTGCAGTTCAAAGATATGCAATAATCAATATAGTACAGCACACAAGCGATTTGTAGAGGTTCGAAGTCTCAAACTTCTACGTCCTCTCTTCCTTCCGCAGAAGGGCAACTTCACTATATAACTTGAGTTTCTTTACAAATTACACAATGAAGGATAGTTGGCTGAACTGGTAACTGCTCGCTACCTGAGCGGGTCGACGGCTCACACTTGAAGTCCCTAACTGCTCGCTGGGAAGGTAGGTGCTATTGTCATCTTTATAAGGTTTTAGATCTCTTTTGATCTTCAAGAGGTGAGTCTTGAACAGGAGGTATCAACTGATATGCTCCTTTAATTGAGCTGAGTAGTTGATCGTTGAATAGCTGGAACTGAAAAGGCTGCCCTGGCTGGATCGTTAACAGCTGGCTGAATATCTTTATTCTGTGAATTCTTCTTCTCAGTTAGACTCTCGCAGTTTCTATCAAAAGCTGAACTTGAGCTTGAGTGGGAGGGAGAAAGAAAAGCTCTTGCTTGTATATGCGAAAGTTGTGAAGGCGATAAGTTCTTTGTATCAAGGATTTGCGAAGAGTTTTTTAAACTCTGATTCACTCGTCTTTTATAGAGGAATGATTTTGTGACCGTTGAGTTTCATTGTTCATTGATCGGTGGCTCTGTTGGCTCATCAATGGCAGGTGGTCTTTAATGATCACTTGGAGCTTTTGGTTGAAGTAGTCGTTACTCTGCTAATCGATCTTCATTAAATTCCAGGATCTTTGTAGGAGCATTAATTCCAAGATTCTCCGGTTTAAGTAATAAACTCCAGGGTTCTCTGGCTTCAACTTTCTTGGTAGTTTTGAGTTCCAGTTGGCAGTTCTGGATTTGTCAGCTCAGTTTGATTATCGCTCCAGCTGGCAGTTCCAAGTTTGTCAGCTGAGTCTGACTGTTGCTCCAGTTTGGCTGTCCTTAGCTTATCAGCTGAGTTTGGTTATCGCTCCAGTTTGCAGTTCCGAGCTTGTAAGCTGAGATTGGCTATTGCTCGAGTTGGCAGTTCTGGGCTTGTCAGCTGAGCTTGGCTATTGCTCTAGTTGACAGTTCTGGGCTTGTCAGCTGAGATTGGCTATTGCTCCAGTTGGCAGTTCTGGGCTTGTCAGCTAAGCTTGGCTATTGCTCCAGTTGGCAGTTCTGGGCTTGTCAGCTGAGTTTGGCTATTTCACTAGCTGGTAGTTCTGAGCTTGTATTTCTCTAGTTTGACTGATCTCAAGTTCTTGGCTAGCTTGTCAGATTGACTGATTTCTCTTTGAGCTTTCTTGTCAGCTTCGACTAATCACAAGCTGGCTGACTACAGTTTTGACTTTCAGCTGATCTGTTTTGTTTACTGCAGTTTGGCCATCAGTTGGATACTTCCAGTCTCTAGCTTAAACTGATGCTTTATCAGTTTCTTCAGTCTTTAGTCAACTCTTTTCTCCCTCAACTCAGCTGACTTGGTTGTCAGCTTGTTTTGACTGGTATGACTCCTCAGCTGAGTTGAATTTAGACTGGATGACGTATCCTCCAGCTTGTAGGCCATTCTTCAGATTGGTTGACTTTGACTCTATTTGAGTTCCTTTTTGATGATGCCCTGGACTGGTCAGCTTCGATATACAGCTTGAACTTTAGTCAGTTTTTCATAATTAATTTTAACATCTCATCAAAACCTGGTCTAGGGATTCCTTCATAGTTTTTCCTAACAATTTCCCCCTTTTTGATGATGTCAAAACGTTGTTGATGATGATGGAAAAACTGCAAGTGTAGCAAATGCTTAAGTAGAATCTTAAAATCAGAGCAAATTCAGCACGTTGAGAGACAAATTGATTCATGATTTTCATTCAAGTATCAAAGCATTTGTCATTCATGCTAACATTCAAGTATTAGAGCATGTCAATTTCAAGAGCAATTTGGACTTCAAATTTCAGAGCATTCTTTCATTCTTTCTCTTTGAGCATGCTTTCATTCCAGTGTCAAAGCATTCAAACTGAAGTATCAGAGCATAAAGTATCATGTCAAAACATTCAAACTTGAAGTATCAGAGCATAGATATCTGAGCATGAGCATTATAATCATGACAAGCTTAAAGTATAAGCATGATCAAAACTTGTATTATATATTCACTTTAAAGTATATTTTAATTTCAAGAGTAGTTAAAACTACTAATCTACTTCCTGAAAATTGCTCCAATTGCTCCTTTTCTTTCTGCTCGATTCTCCTCTTTCTTGGACTCTTTGTATTCTCCATGCTTCCCCCTGAAACTGATATTTCCCCTCATGATGAATTTCTCTTTGAATCTGATCCCAAAGAGTTAAGCATCCATCATCATATTGTCCTTCTTTCCCCCTTTTGGCATCATCCAAAAGGTGGAATGGATCGCATGATGGTAGTGACAAGTTTGGCAGGAATGTGAAGGTAGTTGCCAAATTATCATCAGGGATGGAGGGAACTGAAGGAATTTGCATGGGTGAGGAGAGCCATGCGTAGGCGTCATCAGTTGGCATGAACTAACCTGGATCAGAGATGTCTTGCTCTCTGAAGTTCATTGAGGCCAAGTTGTTGAAGATCTCACCGGTTGAAGGAAGGGGTGGATCACCAACGAAGGGTGTGCTGAGGAGTTGGCCGGTTCATTATCGGGGAGAGGAGCATCGACTGGTATACGGAGCTGGAGTCGTTTGATCATTGAATACATGATCTCCGAGAGCGTTGGTGGCGAGGAAAGTGGATGATTCATCCAGTTTCTACTCCATGTTCCTTCATTGATCCAGAAGGTGGAGCCACGGGTGTGGATGAGGTGGAACATTGTTGACTCATCCAGTTGGAAGCGCCATATGTGGTACTGCAAGTACCGCCGGAGTTGCGCGAATAGAGAGGAGTCTGAGTCCTCAATGAGACCGAAGCAGCTTCTGAGCTGATGGTCTAGAACTGTTTCAAAATCAACCTCAATGGAGTCACGTTGGACTAACTGCAGAGGTTGGGAGCCGGTTGATATTGTAGGCTGATCACTCAGCCTTGAAAGAGGTTCGCTCTCAAGCATTAGCTCTCTTTCGTCAGAGGAGCTGACGGGTGCCTCCAAGGATGCCTTTCCACGATCTGAGTTGGAAGGCCCTTGTGGATGTGAACGCTTCGGGATCTGATGGCAATAGATAGTTGGGAGCATGTCCCTTCTTCCAAGTAGTTCGCTAGTTGGTATGATCTCATCAAACTGGCTTTGAATGATATGGCTTATGCGATTCTTAAACCCGACCTTTTCTCGGAATGAGCCAGTTGACGGATCATATGCCGCTCGCTCTACATTAGCTCTCAGTTGATCAAGGATGAAGGAAGCTCAGTCGGCTTGGCATCCAAAGTATAGAGCGGCTGTGAGATGGGCTTTGAGCTCGGAGAGATGGACTGTCTCGAAGTTGCCATGTAGGATATGGCCGGTGATATCCAAGAGTTGGATGATATCACTTGGTATGCTCTCATTTAGTCTGTACGAACTGTCATTGTGGCGCACGTGAGGAAGTTTCCAGGTATCCCATAGCGCGTATTTGCATGGCAGGTTCAGGTCCATCACGTCTGGGCCTTTACCGGGGAGGTGAAGAGTGGACATCATCGTATCCTTTGTTACCGTTATCACCTGATTCTTGACGGTGGAGATGATGTTATCACCGGTAATGGTTGCGTTGTAGTAGAACTCAGCAACATAAGCAGGTATGTTCTTGACCGGCAGGAGTGTCAAGAAAGGTAGCAAACCAGTCACCTCCAATGGTCGATAAATCTTTTGAAAGGCATCTGGGCCGAGACGTGCATTGAGCATCTCTAGATTTAGAGACTTGTCCTTTTTCATCTTGCGCTCAAGAGATTTAATATCCACCATGTCAAATGGGGGCTTCATTTCTGCAAATAGATGCTCTTTCAGTTTAGATATCAAGAGTTTTTGATGAGATAGAGAAGGCTAACAAATGATCGAACAAGAGAGAGAGAGTTTTTCAGATGATCAGAGCCTTCATCTCTTTGCACATATTTATGCATCTTTGCATGCAGGAATTGAGGGCACTCGATTGCTTTTCTTAGCTGATCAGACATCCGATTTGATTGTTAATTAGCTGAATTAATGATGCTTACATCTCAGCCGTTCAATGGTTAAGTAACTTTATGATCTTGTGGCTGAGATGTAGCAATTTTGAAAATGGGGTAGTTGCCATAAATAGCGAAATATTTTCTGCAGATCTTTCTATTTATAGCTCATTAAAAAATTATATTTTACTTCTCCTTCTGAAGAGTTGTTTTAATATCCATGCAGAAATATTAATGGCAACTTGTGAGATAGAACCCTATTTTCAAATTGTAACCGTTGAAATATAATATAAGAAATTTCATAATCCAAACGGTAACAATGTAATTAAGATAAGCTTTGAGAAATTTAAAAACTTATCCGTATTCAGTTGGGATACAGTCCAACTGATTGATTGTTCGGTGGTTGGTTGGTCAGTTGAGTCTTCATTCTCAGTTGTCGCTAATGAGCTGGTTGCAGTTGAAGCTGCAACTGAACTGAATTGATAAGTTAGCTTGATCAGTTACCTGGCTTTGCTGTAGACAATTTCCGCTTTTTGAAGGGCCTAGCTGGACTAGCAGCACTGCTTCCTTTAGATGTAGCTTTGTACGTTGATAGTTCAGGCGTTGCAGTCCTTTTGGCTTGGCGAAGGTGAAGCTGGATATCAACTGACGAGCTTTTCATCCTTTCACTAAGGGAGTGTGAAGTTCCCTTTGGCGGTGACCCAACCTGATCGCATTTCATGGGCAGTTGCATGTCTTTTGTGCTAGAAGTGAGCAGTGGAGTCACATAGCTCTTGGATAAGAGACTTGGTGATGTGGCAGTGTCTTCATCATCACTATCGCTCTCATTAGTATGCCTTGGATTCTTCTAAGAAGCCATGGCTTTAGCATGTGAGAGATAAGGTTCTCTCCGTTGAATGACTGGTGGAGTTTGTCGTGATGGCTCAGCTGACTGACTTGATAAATTATCAAAGTTCAGTTGTCGACAAAGCGAGCCAGTTGGGCAGTTGACTGGTTGATCTGCAGTCCCAACTGCTTGAGGCATGATGCTGGATTTGAATTTTGCCAGTAAGGCGGTTGCTGGAATCTTGTTAACAAGCCAGTGATTTATGATGTGCCGGACTTGCACAATGGTTGGAGGAAATGGATTTGATGAACCTATCCATTTGATGCTCCAAGTTTCTTCTCGTTGCCAGTAGCTCATGCCATGAAAGGCAGTTAGAAGAAAATGAGACTGGATGGACATAGAATGTCTCCAGTTGTACCAGTAGAAGTACCGGTGGAGTTGTTTGAGCAACTCTTGGTCACGTTGGGCAACAAAGGTAAAGTGAGTGAGAAGGAGACTGGTCACTTCCTTTTGTGCACCTTTGACTGCATATTCACCACTTTAGAAAGTGCGAATATTCTCTTCAGTCAGCTGAAGCGGAGGGCATGTGCCTCTGAAGTAGTCCGCTCCATAGTTTGGATGGGGGATTCCAATGAATGGAATAAGCTCATCTGGATCAGAGCAAACCTGGAAATCAACTGGCGATCCATTCTTTGATTTTGCAGAGTGAACGGCATTGGCAGTTGAGTTGCTCGAACTCTGGTTGCTCATATTGGCCTTGCCTCTTCTCTTTTTCTTCAGTGACTGAAGATGAGCAGTTCATTTCTTGGGGATCCAGTCGGAGATTAGAACCGGTAGTGATTCATCACTTGGAAGTTTTACAGAGTGAACAGCATTGCCAGTTGAGTTGCTCGAACTCTGGTTGCTCATCTTGGCCTTGCCTCTTCTCTTTTTCTTCAGTGACTGAAGATGAGCAGTTCATTTCTTAGGGATCCAGTCGGAGATTAGAACCGGTAGTGATTCATCACTTGGAAGTTTTAGCAGGTCTTCAAGCATCTTGCTCATCCTTAGAACAAGTCCTACCTTGGACTCAAATTTGCCAGATTTCTTTGAGTTTGTAGTCTTGATGACTTGATGCTTGAATTGTTGAAAGACAAATTCTGCCCAGTCTGTTTGTCTCCCTTCAGCAAGGTGAATCATGACCTTGTATCTCTCTTGGGTGAGTTAGCTTAGGCTTCCAATTGCCCCGAACATCATCTTGTTCGTTATGTCAAGTAGAACTCCATACTCGGGCTTGAGATCAGTTTTAGCGGTGGTAAAACTGAATTGCTTGTTGCAGGTTGAAGCTTTCCATTCTCTCCAGTGTGACTCTGCAGATTCCTTTAGATCTTGAACGGATGAGCCTTCTTGTGGAAGTTGGAACACTTTAGCAACTGTTTTTTCATTGATGTGTAGTATCCTTGCTTGAATCACTGACGATATCATCTTCCCATCTACAGATACCTTTGCTTGAAGTAAAAATTCACTCACCAAATTTTGTCTAAAGAATTTTGGTGCTGTTTCCAGGTAGTGAAGAACTCCTATTTTGTGAAGATTTGACAGAAGTGTTGAATTGTTTGATTCATTTAGAATCAATTGAAATTTGTTCCTATCAAGGAATTTATCTCTCATGAGTTGTTCCTTGAAGGAATTTGAAGATCTGGATAATTCGGCCATCTTAGAGGTTGGCTGAATTTTTGGGAAATTCAAGATCTTTTGAGAGAGAGAGAGTTTTTGAGATTTTAGGAATGGAAGGCTTTTTGAGAGGCTTGAAAGAGAGAGGCTTTTATGAGTGTTTGAACAGGCTTAGCTCATAGATATGATGGTTGAAATGGTACTAGCCTCTGATTTCTTTTGGTCATTGGCAATTAATGACCTTGACACGTGTCATTGTTTTGCAACAGTCAAAATTTCAAAATAAATGTAAAGCTTGACATTTATTTGAAATAAAAAAGATTAACTTTTATAAATATAGATCAAAAAATAATTCCAAACTGATTAACAAGAAGTACAATTAGGGCTTTTCTAATCATGTTTAATTTGATCAGCCACTCAGTCCTTCTTATGATCAGTTTTTCTCCTCTTGGCCAGCGGTTCTAAGCTGTTATCTTCTTCATCCTCATCGCTGCTTGCCGACTCAGTTTCAGCTAACTGGAGTCTTTGATGGGCTTGCAGCTGCTTGATCTGCTCAGTATGCAGTTTAACCTGTTGCTGCAGGGCATCGATCAGTTCCACAACATGGGAAGGGAGCTGGACTGTAGAACTGCTCGGCTGAGCATCGAACTGGACTATTTTTGAGTCCGCTTCCTCTCCGGCTTTAGTTCCAACAAGTTCCTTGCAGGGAACTGTGTGGGATATCTCATCTGTCTCCATAATAATTGTCTCATCATAGATTGATTCTGATGAGATCTCTGGTGCAGCAGTTTGAAGGGCTCTTTGAATAGGATCAATGTACACAGTTATTGCTAGTGTACCTTGATATGCAGGTTGTTCATCTACTTGAGCCATCTGTCCAGCTGACTGGTCATACTCAGCTTGCTTTGGAGTTGACTCTTGGGGAGGAGCAGTTTGAGCCTCAGTTTGCTCCTTGGGCAGTCGAGCCTCCTCAGTTGGCTCATGTGGCTCTTCATCACTTGGAAGCTCTAATAGAATGGGAGACTTGAGCATCTCTTCAAATTCCAGATCACTGGCTGTACGCTCGTCAACTGCCTGCATCTCAGGAGAATCATCAAAAAGGTCGATGATTATGTCATCTGGCTGTGGAGATGCTTTGAACGTTAACTGCCTGGCCACAGATGTTATGGCAGTTTGCCTTGTGTTGTAAGCTGCAGAAGTTTCAGCCCTTTGTTGACTGCTCTGGGCTTCTTGATTGAACTGGTCCTGCACCTGCCGACGCTGTTGCTGCCTTAGTTTTAGCAGTTCACTGAGCAACCAATGCTGTTGAACTTAAGGTTGTTTCCATTGTTGCTGCTCAGCTTGAGTTTGCATTGGTGGCAGTCTTATGTTGGCCCAGTTGAGTAGATCATTCATCACTTCCAACAGGGTTTGCTGATCAGGGAGTGGATGGTTCCTACGAATGGCAAGCATTATCTTCAAGGTGATGACTGGATTTTGCTCGGGAGTCTCCTGTCCAGCCCACTGCATGCTCCACATTTCTTCCATTCTCCAAATGTTCATTCTGTGGAAGGCAATTAAGATGAAATAGGCTTCGGAGTTGAAGCAGTGTCTCCAAAGGTACCAGTAGACATACATTGAGAGACCTGTATATAGAGCTGCCATATAGATCACGTCTTCAATGAAGTTTTCGGCTATGAACTTCTGAACTTGGTCATCTGCCCAGCACTTGATGATTTCAGCTCTCGATAGAGCTCTTATGTTTTCTTCAGTTTCTCCCATCGGAGGGCAAGCAGTTCTGAAAAAGTCGGCTCCTAAGTCCTTTGGGGGAATTCCTCTGTAAGGCACTATGTCATCTCCTTCAACTGGTGCAACATCAAATGCCTTAATGTTACGAGGAGGCAGTTGTGGAGGAGGTGGAGGCCCTGACTTCTTCTTCTTCCTTTTTGATTGAACTGCTGCGGGCTTCTTCTTCGACTTGCCAGTTTTTTCCTTGAACTGAACTGGCTTGGTAGAGATTACTTCTTCAGGTGAATCAATGGTTGATCCACATCGAACTTGGCGCAGGGGCTTGGCTTTTATTCTGCTTCCCAACATTTGGCTTATTGGGAGGTTGTCTTCTGAGTCGGAGTCTTCCTGCGGCATCTCAACAGCAATCTGCTTGCCTTTTCTTTTTGTTGACTCCTCAGCTCGCTTTGAGAGAGCAGCAGTTGGCTGACTACTTTTGATGGTTTTAGGTTTTGCAGCTGGCTGCCTTTTGCCAATTACTGGTATAAAATCTAGTTTGCCGATCATCAGCGTGTCAGTTTCCTCTGTCATGGAGTCAAAAATATTCTCCAATATAATACTCACTCTGCTTGGATAGCACATCTTCTGACGGAATTCAGTTGGTGACTAGTGCTTCTCCACAATATCAATATACTTCTTTATTTGCTCGAAGAAGTATTGAGCCCAGTTGACTTTGATGTCTCTGATGATCACTGCACAGATTTTGTACTTATGCTCCGACATCTCCGAATGGCTTCCAGTTATTCCAGTGATCATTCTAGCAGCAACTGATGTTAGAACTCTGTATTATTCTTGAAAGAGAGACATGAGTATGCTGCTCTTGTACTAATCTACACATTCCTCCCGCTTCCACTGGCGGTAGGCTTCCTCTTAATCCACTTCAACATCTTGCAATCGTGTTCCAGCAGTTGGCAGTTTGAACAGTTTTCCGAGCAGTTCTGCAGTTATAATCAGTTCGACTCCATGAACTTCAGTCTCTATTCTGTCATCGAAGCCTTTTGAGTTTAAGTAAAACTCAACCACAGCCTCTGGGTATATTTTTGATGGGTATTCTTCCGTGAAGCTTTTCAATCCGCTTTGTTCTATCTTCGTGATCAGTGAGTTGCAAAGAGGGGAATCTGAGCATTTTTCTCTATAAGCGCCTATATCTAGGAACTTATCTCTGTAGAGATTTGTTTGGAATCCTCGTGAAGATTCGCCAGTTCTTTTAAAGTTGAACTTTTGTCGAATAGCTAGTGTGCGTCTGTCGGTCATGGAGTTTTTGAGATGAATGATTTAGAAGGGGTAAAGTGGCTTTGACTGACTTTAGGAACTGGATGTTTTTACTTTCGCAAGTTTTGTAGAATAGTTTCAAGAATTGAAGGAGGGATGATGCTTTAATTCTTTACTGTGCTTGAGATTGGTAAAAGTAAAAATGAAAGTTCAGCCATCCCTTTTATAGAATATGATGGGGTTCATTCAACGGTTTTGACGCTTCATATACCAAAGTTCAACGGTCGGATTAACTTAATCGACCCGTCGATTGGCTTTTCATTTCTATCCGTTGGGGATAAATGAGGAGAGAGAGAGAGAGGGTTCAACGGTAACATTGAGATGACACGTGTTTTTACCGTTTCCACTATTCAAACTTTTGAACTTATCTTTTCTCTCTCTAGCAGTTTTTCCTTGGCTTGAAAACTGATTACATCATCAGTTGGCTTCGAGTGTAACTGATGATCTTCCTGTTGATCAGTTCCAACTGAGATGTCTTTTCATCAGTTCTGAACTAGTCTTGATTGCTTTGGACCTTTATTCAGCTGCTTCCCAGTTCAGCTGATCTCCTTCAGCTGGTCTTTGAACTGATATCTCCTTTTTAGTTGACTTCAGTTCCTATGACTCCTTCATCAGTTTGATCAATTTGCAGCTTTGTATGTTCTGCATAACTGACTAGATCATCAGTTTGAGCAACTGAACTGATGATTTAGTTGAACTGATGGAGTAAACTGATCATCTCCAGTTTACTTATCTCTCAGCAGCTTCTTGCCTTTACTTCAAACTGATGGCTTATGTGTCCAACTGATCAGTTTCACGCCTTTTTTGATTCAGTTCCTCTCTTCAACTGGAGTGGTCCATTGGCCTTTTTCTTCCAGTTTATCATCTTCATCCTGTGATGCTAGCTCCAGTAGTCCCAACTGTATGCATAGCTCCATGAACCTTGCTTCAGGCAACGGTTTGGTGAATATGTCAGCTATTCGCTTCTCAATGTTGACATATTTGATGCTTATGTCTTTCTTCTCAATGTGATCTATGATGAAGTGATGTCTTATGTCAATGTGCTTGGTTCTTGAATGCAGAACTGGATTCTGAGATATCACAATTGCACTATTGTTGTCACAGTAGATAGGAACTTCTTCAGTTTTAACTTTGTAGTCCTTCAACTGTTGCTTCATCCAGAGTATCTGAGCACAGCAGCTTTCAGCAGCTACATATTCTGCTTCAGTTGTTGATGTGGCAACTGAGTGCTGCTTCTTGCTAAACCAGGATATCAGTTTGCTTCCTAGAAACTGACATGTTCCATTGGTGCTTTTTCTGTCGATCTTGCATCCACCAAAGTCTGAGTCTGAATAGCCAATTAGACTCAAACTATCATCTCTGGGATACCATAGTCTAAGATTTATGGTTCCTTTGAGATATTTCATAATTCTCTTTGCTGCTTGAAGGTGACTTTTCTTCGGATTAGCTTAAAACCGTGCGCATAAACCGACTGAATAAGAGATGTCTGGCCGGCTAGCTGTTAAGTAAAGTAATGACTCAATGATTCCTCTATAATATGTCTGGCTAACTGATTCTCCTTCTTCATCAAGAGTTAGCTGAACTGATGTGTTCATGGGAATCTTGAGAGTTTTTCCTTTGCTTACGCCAAACTTCTTAACTAGCTCCTTGGTGTACTTCGCCTGGCTGATAAAGATCCCATCTTTCAGCTGCTTTACTTGGAGTCCTAGAAAGAATTTCATTTCTCCCATCATGCTCATCTCAAATTCGCTTTGCATCAGTTGAGCGAATCGTGTGCATAGATCTTTACTTTTTGATCGAAAAATTATGACATCCACATAAATTTGAACCATCAAGATCTCAGTTGATCATTTTATTCGGAATAGAGTTCGATCAATGACTCCCTTTTGAAACCCATTTTTCAGCAAAAATGTTGTGAGAGTTTCATACCACGCTCTAGGAGCTTGTTTCAGTCCGTAGAGGGCCTTCTTCAGTTTGAAGACATGATTACTAATTTCAAAGCCTGGCGGTTGCTCGACATATACGTCCTCCTTGAGCATTCCTTGAAGAAAAGCACTCTTGACATCCATTTGGTAGACTGTGAAGTTGAAGTGAGCTGCATAGGCTAGGAACAGTCTGATGGCTTCCAATCTTACAACTGGTGCAAATGTCTCATCAAAGTCGATCCCTTCACTTTGTGAGTAACCTTTGGCTACCAATCCAGCCTTGTTCTTTGTGATCACTCCTTGTTCATCCAGTTTGTTGCGAAAAACCCACTTTGTGCCAATGACCTTCTGGGTTTTTGGCCTATCAACAAGAAACCATACGTCATTTCTTGTGAACTGGTTCAGTTCTTCTTGCATAGCCATGATCCAGTCCGAATCTTCTAAGGCTTCTTTGACGTTTGCTGGTTCAGTTTGAGATATGAAGCATGTGAATAATGCATGCTCAATTGAACTTCTGGTCTGGACTCGACTTTTTGGATCACCAACTCTCTTATCAGTTGGATGGCTTCGGAGCCATTTGGGCAAGATAGCTTCAGCTGGCTCTTCTCTGGTGACATCATCAGTTTCCCTTTCATCAGTTGGTTCGACATTTTCATCAGCTCTTCCTCTTGTTTCAGTTGTGGGGTTTGTGGTCTCAGCACGATTTGTGTCTTCATTGACCAAGTTGTTCTCAACTAGTTTTGTACTAGTTTCATTTTCTTCTTCTAGTAAAACTTCAAACCGCTCTGGAACAATGTGATCCACATAGTCCTGTGAGTTCTCAATTTCACTAGGTAGTACTTGAACTGATGTGTCTATTATTTCTTTGTTCCTGTACTCATTAGCAAATTCATCAAATACCATATGACATGTTATTTCCACAACAAGAGTTCGTTTATTGAACACTCTGTAAGCTTGTGCATGAGGAGAGTTATATCCAAGAAATATACCCTCATCAGCTTTAGCACTAAAAGCTTTCAATTGAGTCTTGCCATTATTGTGAATATAAAATTTACAGCCAAATATTTTAAAATATGAGATAGAAGGCTTACGACCCTTGTACAATTCATAAGGTGTCTTGTCATGGGCTGCTACAATGGCACTTCGATTTTAAGTATGGCAAGCTGTGTTGACTGCTTCAGCCCAGTACCCTTCAGCTATGTTGGCATCAGCTATCATTGCTCGAGCTGCTTCTTTGAGTGTCCGGTTATGCCGTTCGGCTACGCCGTTTTGTTATGGAGTTCTTGCAGCTGAGTGTTCATGAATTATTCCAAGCTGGTTGAGAAAGCTGATCATGTGTTGATTCACAAATTCAGTTCCATTATCGGAACGAATCCTTTGAACTGATCTTTCCTTCTCAGTTTGTAGCCTTCTGATCAGCGCCGTTAGCTTGTCATAAGTTTCATCTTTGCTTCTCAAGAATTCCACCCATGTATATCTTGAGTAATCATGAACTACTAGAAGAGTGAATCTTTTGCCTTTTGGAGTTTGAGGTCTACCTGGACCAAACAAATCCATGTGTAGCAATTGAAGCAATCAGTTGTTCCTGGTGGATGACTCTTATTCTTGAAGGATGACTTCACCTACTTCCCTTTTTGACATGGTCCACATATACCTGTCTTCTTGTATATTTCCTTGGGAAGCCCCTCAACTAACTCTTTCTTAGCTAGGTAGTTGATTGTTTTGAAGTTGAGATGATTCATTCGTCGATGCCATAGCCAGCTTGCTTCAGTTGATCCTTTAGAAAGAAAGCAAGCTTCTGAGTAGCCGGTTGACCAGTCAACAATGTACATGTTGCCTCTTCTGATGCCAGTTAGCAAAATTACTCCAGTTGACTTATCTCTTATGTTGCAGGAGTTTTTAGTAAAATCAACTAAGTAGCTATTGTCGCACAGCTGGCTGATGCTGAGTAGTTTGTGCTTCAGTCCATCCACATGGAAGACTCCATTCTCTACTACTTTTTCTTTGACTACGAACCCTTCTCCAATGGTTCGACTTTTGGAATTGTCTCCAAATGTGACAAGTGGGCCTTTGATTTCTTCATAACTGTCAAGATCTTCTTTGTCTCCGGTCATGTGCTTGGAGCACCCGCTATCTAGATACCAAATGTCTTTGGTTTTCTTCATAGATACGATGCACTTGTCCTGCAAAGAAAAGGATTAACATTTAGGGACCTGTTTCATATCGGGTCCTTGTTGATACATTAAGCTTTTTGGAATCCAAACTTTCCAAACTTTTGGCTTTTTATCACTCAGAGAGTCAACTGATTTGGATCGTTTGATCAGTTTCGACTCTCTTTCAACTCTTCTAGAATCGGTTGAATGATATCTGCGTTGCAAGTTAGTGGGATAAAACAATTCAACTAATACGTAGTTATCTCGAGATTTTTGAGCTTTTCTATCAGGCCAATATCTTGTGTGTTTCCAGTTTACTGGATTAAACCCTTTTGGATCAGTTCTTGGTTCATTTCTTGAATCCAGATACTCATTATAATGATGATAGGGTTGAAATGAGTTTCTTTAATCTCTCCTAGAAGTGCCTTGATTGAACTGCTTGGCAGGGTAGGCTTGAGATCTAAGCTGGTCTTTCTTAAAATGAACTGATCTATCAGGTTGTCTTGTTGGCATTTTATATTGAGCTGATGGCCTTTGTTGAACTGGGGGTTTTGGACAAGTGGATTGACTTGAGTGAACTGACGGTCTTGGCTGGAAATTGGGCTTCAGCTGACCTGATGCTTTTGATTGGTAGAACTGACCAGATTGTCTAAGCTGAGTTTGGGGATTTTTCAATATTTCTTTTCCTTTGGTTGGCTCAGCTAGCTGATCATGAGATCTAGTGAACCCTTTTAGGATTCCCTTATTACTTGGTTGAGCAATTGCTTTTCCCTTCTCTAGGACAGTGAACTTGCTATATCCTAGCCCTGAGTTGCTAGATCCAGTTCTTTGATGATTTAGTATCTCATCTAAAGTTTGAGACCCCTTTTTAAACTTCAGAGATACTTTTTCTCTCTCATTGATCTCTTGTTTGAGTTTTTTATTTTCAGCCTCTAGTTCAGCAGTTCTCAATTTCAATTTCTCAAATTCTACAAATTGAGACTCAAGATATTTCAATCTTTCATGATCTATGCTCAGTTTTCTAACTTTGTTTCTCAGTTCATCATTTTCATCTTTCAGTTCAACATGTAAGCAGGAAATTGAAGCTAATTGGTCTTCTAGCATCATAAGTTTCATATCAAGTCCATTGATAGAGACAGTTGCTTCATTGATATGATAGAAAGAGGTTTGAGAGTCAGCTGTACTAACCTCTTCATCATTGTCTGCCATGAGGCAGAATAGAGCTTCATCATCTGAGCTGTAGCCGTCAGAATCAATTCTAGAAGGGTAGTCTGAATCATCTAGTACGGCATTCTCGAGATTTGCAACCATTGTTTTCCTTTTGAAGAAACTTCCTTTCACCTTGGCTTTCTTGTCTTCAGGAAGTTCTGGACATTCAAACCTGTAATGTCCTTGTTTGTGGTAGTGGAAACATTCTCCAAGATTTTGGTTGCCAATCCTGAATGGTTCAGTTGACCGTTCAGCTGGTTGGTAAGTTTTCTCAACTTTTGGGATTTCATCAGTTTGAGGTGGAACTGATTGTTTATCCCGAGCTCTCTTCAATTTTTCTAGTAACTTGGTAACTGATTGGATCTGATCATTGATGTCATCAGTTAGATTCTCCTTCTTTTCAGTTGACTCTCCTTTTCATTCAGTTGAAGATCCGCCTTGATTTTCTTTGGCTGGTGAGCTCCTAGGTCGGAAGTTGTTTCTTCCTCGAGTGTCTCTAAACCTGTTCCTTTCGCCATAGAAAGCTGCGTCTTGAGCTGACGATGTCGATGCTTTCTTCTTTCAGTTTAGACTGTACTCATGAGCTTTAAGAGAACCAAATAGTTCCCTTGGAGTGATGTTATTTAGGTTTCTTGACTCCTTTGTAGCTATCACTTTCATATCCCATTCATCAGTGAGATTATCCAATATCTTGGAATTCATCTCAGAGTTGGGACAACACCTCCCGAGGTTGTTCATCTCACTGATGATGCCTAGAAATCTAGTTTCAAGGCTTGAAATGGACTCTTCTATCTGCATTTTGAAGGATTCATACCTGTCAACTGCCAGTTGGAGTTTGTTTCCTTTTATGGCTTCGGACTCTCTGCAAAGATCTGCGAGTAGGTCCCATATCTCCTTAGCAGTTGTCCAGTTCTTTGTATCCTTCATACGATCTTCATCTAGAGTTTGAAATAATGTGGCTTGAGCAACGAACTCTAGATTCTTTAACTTCTTCTCTTCACTGGTGAGAAGATTAGTTGGCTTCGGGATCCTTACCGGTTGATTGATATCAACTATGTGAGCGTCATTGTCCATCATGATGATGATTGGACTGTCTTCGATGACTTCCCACATATTCTCATGAATTGAGCAGAGATGCGCTTTCATTCTCCTGCTCCAGTTAGCATAGTTCTCAACTGAAAACAAAGGTAGCTTATGGTTTCCCATAGCTGAAATGCTAGCACATATAAGTAGATCTGATTCAGTTGATCTACATAAATGGATGATCCTTAGAATCAACCGCTCTTATACCACTTGTTGGTCCCGGGCGAGTCGATATCAGTTTAGAGGGGGGGTGAATAAACTGATTCAAAAACTTTTACTTTAGATGCGGAATAACAGGGCCCTTTGACTCTCTTGATGAAACTTATCTATGCACAAACTTGTTGATCAGTTAAGACAGTTTGAGTGCAGCTTGTGTGAAATTGTGTGCAGTTCAAAGATATGCAATAATCAATATAGTACAGCACACAAGCGATTTATAGAAGTTCGAAGTCTCAAACATCTACGTCCTCTCTTCCTTCCGCAAAAGGGCAACTTCACTATATAACTTGAGTTTCTTTACAAATTACACAATGAAGGACAGTTGGCTGAACCTGGTAACTGTTCGCTACCTCAGCGGGTCGACGGCTCACACTTGAAGTCCCTAACTGCTCGCTAGGAAGGTAGGTGCTATTGTCGTCTTTACAAGGTTTTAGATCTCTTTCGATCTTCAAGCGGTGAGTTTTGAATAGGGGGCATCAACTGATGTGCTCCTTTAATTGAGATGAGTACTTGATTGTTGAATAGCTGGAACTGAGAAGGCTGCCCTGCCTGGATCGTCAACAGCTGGCTGAATATCTTAATTCTGTGAATTCTTCTTCTCAGTTGGACTCTCGCAGTTTCTATCAAAAGCTGAACTTGAGCTTGAGTGGGAGGGAGAAAGAAAAGCTCTTGCTTGTATATGTGAAAGTTGTGAATGCGATAAGTTCTTTATATCAAGGATTTGCGAAGAGTTTTTTAAACTCTGATTCACTCGTCTTTTATAAAGGAGTGATTTTGTGACCGTTGAGTTCCATTGTCCATTGATCGGTGGCTCTGTTGGCTCATCAATGGTAGGTGGTCTTTAATGATCGCTTGGAGCTTTTGGTTAAAGTAGCCGTTACTCTGCCAATCGATCTTCATTAAATTCCAGGATCTTTGTAGGAGCATTTATTCCAAGATTCGCCGGTTTAAGTAATAAACTCCAGGGTTCTCTGGCTTCAGCTTTCTTGGTAGTTTTGAGTTCCAGTTCGCAGTTCTAGATTTGTCAGCTCAGTTTGATTATCGCTCCAGCTGGCAGTTCCGAGCTTGTCAGCTGAGTCTGACTGTTGCTCCAGTTTGGCAGTCTTGAGCTTATCAGCTGAATTTGGTTATCGCTCCAGCTTGCAGTTTCGAGCTTGTAAGCTGAGATTGGCTATTGCTCCAGTTGGCAGTTCTGGGCTTGTCAGCTGAGCTTGGCTATTGCTCTAGTTGGCAGTTCTGGGCTTGTCAGCTGAGATTGGCTATTGCTCCAGTTGGCAGTTCTGGGCTTGTCAGCTAAGCTTGGCTATTACTCCAGTTGGCAGTTCTGGGCTTGTCAACTAAGTTTGGCTATTGCTCTAGCTGGTAGTTCTGAGCTTGTATTTCTCTAGTTCGACTTATCTCAAGTTCTTTGCTAGCTTGTCAGCTTGACTGATTTCTCTTTGAGCTTTCTTGTTAGCTTCGACTAATCACAAGCTGGCTGACTACAGTTCTGACTTTCAGCTTATCTATTTTGTTTACTGCAGTTTGACCATCAGTTGGATACTTCCAGTCTCTAGCTTAAACTGATGCTTTATCAGTTTCTTCAGTCTTTAGTCAACTCTTTTCTCCCTCTGCTCAGCTGACTTGGTTGTCAGCTTGTTTTGACTGGTATGACTCCTCAGCTGAGTTGAATTTAGACTGGATGACGTATCTTCCAGCTTGTAGGCCATTCTTCAGATTGGTTGACTTTGACTCTATTTGAGTTCCTTTATGATGATGCCCTGGACTGGTCAGCTTCGATCTACAGCTTGAACTTTAGTTAGTTAGTTTTTCATAACTAATTTTGACATCTAATCAAAACCTGATCTAGGGGTTCCTTGATAGTTTTTCCTAACAGAAGTGCAATTCCTTTAGAAGGATTGTTTGACTTTTGGTTTTCGAGATTCATCTCAAAAGTGAGTAGAATGCTCACAGCTTCACTCAAACTCATGTTTGATACATGATGAGCCTCCTCAATAGCTGAGATCTTCATGTTGAATCTTTCAGGAAAAGTGTGAAGAAGTTTGCTAACCGTGTTCTCATTTGAGATAGGACATCTGAGAGCTGTAGACTCATTAGAAACTTCACACAGCCTTTCACTGTACATCGAAATAGTCTCATCTTCCAACATCCGCAGGGTTTCAAACTTGGAGGTGAGCAGCCTAAGCTTTGTTTGACGTACACTTGTCAAGCCTTCACAATGTTCCTGTAGTATGTTCCATGCTTGATATGTAGTGGTGCAATTGCATACCTTTTGAAACATGGAACATCTACCGAAACAAAAATGGCATTTAGTGCCCTAGAATTAAAGTTGGAGATAATTCTATCATCATTAGTCCACTGAGTTTCAGGGGTAAGGATGAAAACTCCATTGGGTCCCTCCATCCTTGGAGGAGTCCACTCTTCAATCACAGCCAACTAAGCTCTTTCATCAATAGACTTGATATACATCTTCATGCGAGATTTCCACATTACATAGTTTTGGCCATTACTATCCAATGCCGGGGGACGGCACTGATTAATTTGAATATCCATTTCAGTGAATTAGCAATCAAATGATCGAATACTTAGTGTGTCAAGTACCGGCTCTTAATGCCACTTGTTAGAATTATTTACCGTAAACACTGAAAATAAACACAGAAACGTAATGTCAAACTCAATGTTGCAGATAGTTGAATCACTATCTTTAACATAAAATGCTGAAATTTACAATCAATAACACAAAGATAAATTTTAAATCACACACAACATGTATGTGATTGCCACAGGGTGAAATTATGCTTCTATGAGCCAACACAAATGTTTAGTTGATGATGTCAGACGCTGAGCTCCTCTTGACACATCAAACAAAATACATAAATCCTATTCTAGTTTTCAACTAAATAGAATTCAAACAAAAATACAAATCAACCTACCGTTAATTTGTATACAAACTAGCAATGATTCCACAACCTTCTATCTATCCTAGTTCGTACAATCTATTCTCATGAATTGATTGAATAACTATGAATTTCAAAGAAAAAGAAGAAGGAAAGAAGAAAGAAATCTAAATGCTAAGTTTGTGACTCGAGCTCTTCAATCTTCACACACAGCGGTAAGATAAGTTATACTCGAATAATCTCTTCAAGTGTAGACCACATCCCTTATATGCACTCTTCACTTAAATCGAACAAGGATATATAAAATATAATTTATTAATTAAAAATAAATAAATAATTAAAATAAGAAAAGGATAAGATTAATCACTACTATGTCACAGACAATGTCCTAGGGAGTCTGTCTGACATTGCATCCAACATTGAACATCATTGTCAGACAGCACTCAACAAAAGTAAAATCGCACGGTGGCGGTTTTGTAAATAAATCAAATAGGACGCATTTCAAACAGGAGTGTGAATTCATTAAGGGTATTGTCGGAAAAAAAATATACACGTTCTCCGATTTCTCACTGCCATCATTGCGAACCGTCTTCTCAACATAACTTCTGCAGATATACAAAACATCTGGGTAATTCATTACACAAAAACAAGAAATCAATTTAGGGTTTTCAAAAAATCCCTACAAAATCGAAGAAGACATTAAACAACGACTGCCTCCTCCGCATGTAAAATGGCTAAGAAAGGTGAGTTTATACTACAACAAGTATATTTTACTTGATTTTTACTGTAAGACACTTCGCTATAATTAGATTAAATAGATACTACTCGGTCTGGGTAATGAAATTCAACAGATAATAGTCTGAAAAAGAATGGAATACGACTTTTTGTTAACATCCATGTGATTTATTTAAGCTTTCTTTAGCATTTGTTATATAATGTTGTTAGTATCATATTTTATCACTCATTAGTTTTATAATTGTTATATGTTAGCATGAACACAGTAGTTGTTATCAATTTCATACATCTAGGTTAGCCTGAGCAGCAATACTTGATAGCATTATAATTTATCTGTGTTATATAAAAGTATTGTATTTTGATAATTGTTAGCAATACATATAGTTTTCCTTAGTATATATGTTAATAAATGTTAGCATTATGATTGATATCTGTTAGCATTACAAGCACACACATAACTGAATTCAGTTTATGTTGTTATTTCTCATTTTTTAGAATACATATACAAAAATGCAGGGACTCAGAAAAGGGAAAGAACACCAACAGACTCAAGTGATGATATTGTAAGAAATGAAAAAATAATAAAGGGAAAACATGACATCCACACCATACAAAAAAACAGATCAACCCCCTCGGCTTCTTTCAAAGACTTCAACAAGATTCATCATGGAAAACATCAGAGCATTCTGCTGAAAATGCAAGCATAGCAGATGAAATAGGAAATAGATACCCTAAGTTAAAGATCAGAACGTGTCCATCATCATTATCCAGTGGTATTAAACAGATGAATGCAGCCCAAAAAAATGCAGTTATTCCATTGGGGTTTGAGAGCGTGCTGCATTTGAATATCAAATATTTGCCACTTAATATTGCATATTGGGTTTTAGATAGTTTTGACCCACTCTCGCATTAGCTAAAACTGATGCATGGATGAAGATTACGTATAGAAACTGATGATGTGTCGCTTATTTTCAATTTCCCCAGAGGAGAATGCAAGATGTCAAAAATGTAACGCAGCGAACTAGATGACATGGTGCCTAAATGGCGTATGCAGTTTGGTAAAGATAGTAACCGAATTTTAGCAAGTGATGTGTGTAAGAAAATGATTGATGACGAGTCCGGAGGGGAATGATTTAAATGATATTTCATGGTACTGCTAACAAATTGCATGATAGAAAGTTCTGGCAATGGGTATGTTTTCCCACAACTAATGCAGTATCTTAACAATTTTGAGAATCTGAGAAACTATGACTGGTGTGACTACTTGTTGAGGTGGTTGGTGGAACACACACTTCAATGGAAGATCGATAAATTCAAACCCTACATGGGACCAATTTTCTTCTTAATGGTGAGCGATTCTGGTATTATTCATTACTATAATAAACTATTATTGTTAGCATTTACAATACTTACCAAATATCAAATTAAAAAATCATATTTGTTTTTCATTTAAAACAGATGTTCTATATTGATAGAGTGGAAATATACAACACAAATGTGCCAAGGTGTATCCCAGCTTTCCGTGGTTGGGATAGTAAGTTATTAAATGCCAGACAGGCAACTGAGCTTGTGTCGGGTGACTTCGGTGGAGGACACCCCTGCCCACCATACAGAACACAAGAAATGCTCCAAGTGAATCCAACATCTAGATCTGAGCCAGCAGTGAACATAACTTGCTTACCAGGAGCAGTCACCACAGCACATAGCATCCCTGAAAAAATTTCTAGCTCTCCATTACCATCAAATCCAATTGACTATGCAGAAAAAATGATCAAACATGCCAAGAGCATGACTGGATCAATGCTCAAGCTTAGCAATGTTGAAAGAAGTACCTCTACAAATGTTAAATGACATTGGTTTCAGAAAAGCATTCGAGGCAGTAAATCAACTTGTATTGTTTAAAAAAATAAAAACTGTGAACATAATGATGTTGATAATGATGGATGCTTTTTGGACAAGTCTTATAGATCAACAATAGATGACATCTTGCATGCACTAACAGAAAGAGAAAGATATATAATGCAAGATATTGAAGTAAAATATATAAAATATTGTTAGATGTACATTCACATTCAAGTAATTAGTAGTAATTTCATAGATGATACACTTTTTGCAGATTCCTAAAAAGAATCAAGGTGTGCATATAAAGGTGGCTAATGAAGAGAAGAACGAAGATGAAGACTGTCAGGGAGATAAGAATGAACAGAACGAAGCTGAAAAGAATCAAGTTGTGCATACAGATTTAGTTAATGAAGAGAATAATGAAGATGGAGATTGTGAGGGAGATAAGAATGAAAACAACGAAGCTGCCAAGGAGGTTCTTGGTGAGACTGTAGATGTACAACCAAGAAAAACTAAATCGGCCAATCCAGAACAGAACTTCCAAACACTTGTTGATCAGACAGAGATAGAGTTTCAACTCTATTATTGGACAATTGAAAATAATGATCCTGATGAAAGGTAAAAACAAATTAATAAAAAGATACATATATGTATTTTGTGATTTTGACTAACAATGCATAACTGCTTTATACTATGATAATCGAGTTGAGATTAGAAGGTATGAGCTGATGACATTGAATAAGGACAACTACATCAGCTATGCAATCATTGATGTTTGGAGTACTATATTAAATCATGCTGAGGTCCGTACACAGACAACGCCTACAAGATTCTACTTAACTACTGCAGCCTGTGTAAGAAAAAAAATTTATACCTCCGTTAGCAAAATATTATACGTTACTTTGCATTATCAATGTGTTCTGTTAGCATTGTATATAACTGAAAAAAACACACTTACTTCTTCCTTGTTTTCTTGTAGCAATACTCAATTGTCTCTACCCCTAATAGAATGAGTAAAAAAGATGCAATGAACAAATTCCATGAGAACTTGGAGATTGAACTCAAAGCCTTTCCTCAATTCAACATATCCGAAATCAAAATGGTATAGTCTTTTTTTTTCAATATCTTGACAATAAAATAACAATTGTGATAAATTTTTGCAGTTTTTGTTCCCAATATATGAAGCACAACACTTCTACCTCATCAACATTGATTTAAAAGAAATGGTTGCTCACATCATTGACAACTCAACTGCACTTGAAAGGGAAAGAAATGGTCTCCGATTGAAGTATGGGCAAGTTCCTGGAAAATTGGTAATGTTAAAAGGAAAAAAATGTACAATAATACATGTTTTTTCAAAAAACTTAAAATATGATAGCTAACAAATTCTTTTACCGTAATTTCTACCTTGCAACTTGTTAATTCCATTCTCTTCTTGAGGAAAATGGGTCTTGATGCTGTTGCGAAAGATGTTAAAAAAAATATCACCCACCTTGATCGCATGAAAATGCCGTGGAGAAACAATTCAAACATAACGGATTGTGGCATTTATGTCATCTGGCATATGGAGACTTACAGGCATAGTGATCTCAGAAAATGGAATTGTGGACTGAGAAAAAACTCCACAACGTTGCTGAAATACTTCAGGATAAAGTATTGTGCTTCCATACTGTCTGAAAAAAGCAACATTCATAGAGAGACCAACATTTCCCAAGCCAATTCCTTTTACAAGATATTCTCAAAAGAAAACCCAATCGACATTGCAAAGTATTATTTGAACAAGAATGTTAATTATTAAAGTTCTGAACTCTGTCTTTACATTTTGAAAACAATTAACAATGTTCATGGCATGTAGTTAATTTTATTACCAAACAATATTTCTATTTCTCCTGTAATTTAAGACTAATTATTATGACTTATATTTATTAGTATTAGTATTAGTATCGTATTGTAATCCATTTACATCATTACAGTACCTTCATTAGCATTATGATATTTGCTCCATTAGCATTCATATTCATTAGTGTTCCTATCACTATATTGTTGCTTTGTTCTTTAACATAATGATTTTCAGTGATTAGCAAATCACATACAAATGTAACTCCATTTAAATTACTCACAATAATTAACTCAAATTCATACAATTGAAATTAAATCATATTAAAAGTCAAAAAATATTGTCATTTTACCCAATTAAGAAACCATATTTCCTAAAAATATATATAAATTACAAAAAAAAAGTCAGAAACTCAACAAGACATAATAATAATAATAATAATATACATTTTAAAAAAAGTATGAAAGGGAATAATATGAGAAATTTCAACAATATGTATTTACTTTTGCAATCAAAAAAAATTTGCATTATTATAGTACCTTAATTAGCATTCTCATATTATGTCCGTTAGCATTAATATTTATTAGTATTCCTATAACTATATTGTTGTATTGTTCGTTAGCATCATGATTCTGAGTCATTAGCAAATAACATACAAACCAACCTCCAAAAAAAAATGCAAGTAAAAAATATAGTCATTTAACCAAATTAAGAAACCATAATTCATGAAAAATATATATAAATTACGAAAAAAGTTGACAACTCAACAAGACAAAATAATAAAATTTTAAAAGATATACAAAAATTATAATAGGGGAAATTTGAATAATATGTATTTATTTTTCTATTTAAAAAAAAAGCATTTATAATACCTTCATTAGCATTATCATATGCCTCCGTTAGCATTAGTATTTATTTAGTATTTCTATCAGTATATTGTTGTTTTCTTCGTTAGCATTATCATTTTAAGTGATTAGCAAAATAAAATGCAAAACTACGTCTATTAAAAATACTAACAATAACTAATTCGAATACAATAATCAATAATAATGATTAATGTAATTCAAATTAAATTATATTAAAGTCAAAAATATTATCATTTTACCCCACGAAGAAACCATATTCCATAAAAATATATATATATAAATTAAAGAAAAGGAATATGTAAAGAATAATAGGGGAAAATTCAAAAATATGTATTTAATTTTTTAATAAAAAATATTAATTAAAAATATTTACAGTGAATGTAAAAATTTCTTTAATTGAGAAAAATGTATTAAATATTTTATAATTTTAAAATAATTATTTAATATTTATTTAGAATAATAAAATTGTAAAAACGCGAACTAAAAAGGTAAATCCGGAAATAAATTGTAAAAATAATAATAATATAAATCTAAAAAATTGTACAACAAAAAAGATACTTCTCACAGTCACAACATTTCACAGAGCACTTCACACACCAAAGTAAATTCAGTATAACAAATTGAGAGAAATGACGACCATTGCTAGGGTTCTTCACAGAAAGATATACAAAAATGAGGAAGATGACGAGTAATCTATACAACGCTGCTAAAAAACGCCAATTGATGAAAAAGATAACACAATAACAACACTGCTAAAAAACGCCAATCTCAGCATTTTTCATTATATATTGAAGATTTTATTGGTTTGTCAGATTTACGAACTAAGTGCTCAGAAAATTTTTCTGTAGTTTTCAATAACTAAAAGTTCACGGCTCAATATTTTAAGAAAATGGATAGAAATAGTAATTTTCTAGACATTCTAACATTTCACTGGATTTTTTTACGAAATTACATTTTATTTTAGCATATTATACTGTAATTTAATCGATATGTAGTTCTGAATTATGAATTGTATTCTTTCTGCTACATGATATAAAAAAAAATATAAATATAAATTGTGACAAATTTGGATATTAGAAGATATTTCTGTTTCTCGCTTACATCTATAAATTATCATAAACATATTTCTTAGCGTACATACATCTCTCTGTAATCATTTATGTTACTTACAAATAGCATTCTAAAAATATATATATGTTAGTATGCGTATTTTGTTTTGTTAGCCTTATATTACTTAAAGTTAGCGTGCATTTTTCTGCATACAAAAACAAATATCTAAAAATATATACACATATAATCAAGCATTTACATATCATTAAATTAGTATATATTTCTGTTTTAGAATATCATACATTTTTTGTTATACTGATATTCACATTAAATAATAAATTCAAAAAAATAATAGGAAGAAACAAAAGAAAAAGGTCTGCAAAAGAATACAACAATAAAGCAATCATACCAGTACCTAATGAAGAGAAAGGGATTCACAAAAATGATGATGATTCACAATCTGAATCTACAACATTGGCTTTGACATTCTTTAACCAACTAAAAGAAGGTTAGTGTATGAACTTCAGAGAACCTGCTGAAAAATCAAATTCCAAGATTCAATACTGCAGCTCGAAAGAAATACCTCCTTCCAAAAATTACCATGTTCTGAGAAGCAGAACCAGTCCATCAATTATGTGTGATGCAATTAAGGTTTTTACAAATGAACAGAAGAGAGCTGTTGAATCAATTGGTTTTGGTAGCATACTTCACTTGCGTGTGATGGAAATGCCACAAATATTAAGCTACTGGTTAATAGACAATTTTGATCCCGAGAGTTCTGAGTTGGCCTTAAAGAGAGGTCGAATACTACATATAGATTCAACTAATGTGTCTCTCATAATGGGGTTTCCTAGAGGTACTGGAAGGATACAAAAAATGCATAGATCTGAACTGTATGTTTTGCTAGAACAATGGAGAAATTGTTTCACAAAGGAGCCAAACAGAATTTTAGCTGTTGATATCTGCAAAATAATGTTATCTCATACGGATGGAGGTTATTGGTTCAAGATACATTTCATGATTCTTCTTCTCAATTGCCTCATAAAGTCGACTGGAAATGGCTATGTACACCCCCAACTGATGCATGTACTTTCTGATGTTGAAAAAATTTGTCATTGGGACTGGTGTGATTACACAAAGAGATGTTTAGTGAATCAAGCAGTTTTTTGGAAGATAAACAAAGATAGATACTTCAATGGACCTACCCTATTCTTGATGGTAAAACATATCTTTACAGATTCTCATAATTAGCAATATGGTTTATTTATTTCTACAATCCTTACCAAATATAAATTTCTTTGCCTCAGGTGTTCTATGTTGACAGAGTTGTACCATACATGAGACAGGTTAATCATTCAATTCCAGCATTGAAAGGCTGGACATATGGTTTGTTAAGCAAGAGACAGGCTACAGAGCTGAAATCAGAAGGATTTAGAGAAGGACATGTGTATGAACCATACACATATGAAGATTTTTTTAAAAACAATCCACATGAGACAAATGAGATCAAACATCAGAGTGAAGAAAAAGCACCTTCAAACATTGTTGTCGACAATGATCTAGAGACTTCTCGCACTGTTGATCAATAAAAGCAAGAAATGAACAAAGATGAAGTCAAAGAGTATGCAGATTTGATAATTGAGCAGTCAAAGATGATGGCAGATATTATACTAAAGCTGATGAAAACCGTGCAAGGTGTACCTGAACATATGTTGCAGAACTTATTTTTTAAAAAGTCATGAAACAGCACAATAACTTCTTCTTCAAAAACCAACAACTGTTACACCTGAGGTAGAAGATGCTCAAAATGAACTACCTACAATACAAGATGATGATGAATTCTGGAGTGATCCAGAACGCATAGCTGCAATAGAAGAGATTGAGAGAGCATTAGCAAAGAGAGCAGAATTTGAGAAGAAAGTTGATGCATACCAAGCTTCAGCCTTGGCATTTGTGATGATGCATGGCGTGATGTGCTCAAAGTTACACAAGAAATTAATTTTGGTAACATATTTCAAGACAAGCATGTTGATGAAGCAACTGGTGTGAACGATTCCTTTGCAAACAATATTGCGGTATTTTTTTCAAAAGTAATAATTTCAACAATTATTAATCTTTCGTTAGCATGTAATATATGCTTTGTCAGCATTTCTTGATCATTATATTAGTTTCAATTTTATTAAATCAACATATGAAAAATTCCAATATATAATGTGGTTGATGGAGCAAATGTGATTGAAAATTGTATAAGAAACAATCATCAGGTATGGGTTTTAAAATAGTTCATAAATTATTATATATGTAGTTTATTCTTAAAATATGTATTCGATGAATATCATACAGGAAGCAGCTTTGAAAGGGGATCTATCAGTGATAGAGAAAGGAAAGGTGAATTTTGTTTAGTCATTGTTTCAAAAATATGAATTTATGTGTTTAAAAAAATAATTTCCTAAATCATTCAATTATTTTTTATAGTATATAATTTTTATTGAATCAATATTACACATGATGTAAAATTAAAAGGGGAACAAATTGTGACAGACAAAGGAAAGATAATTATTAATCTTTTGCTAGCATTAAAATTATGTTTTATTAGCATTCCTAATTCACTGTATTAGTTAGCATCCTACATGAAAAATATCATGGATTATATTCGCTAGGTTTATGATAATCCTTTTTTAGCATTCCTTATTAACTATGTTAGTATTTCTTACTCATTGTATTAGCATGAACTTTACTAACTGACAACATGAAGAATTTAATACAGAACATAATAGATGAAGGCAGAAGAATGAAAACAAGAGGAAAGGAAGTGTTGAAGCCTATAGAAAAAATGATGTCACCATTCAGAATCAAATACATTGATTCAAGGGAAACGATTGATAAGACTCAGCAGAAAATATATTTCTGAGTTATGTATAATACTATTGATGAAAGGTATGTTATTTTTATTTTAGGAAATAATAAAATAAAAAGTTAAACACTAATGTGACATGATATAATGCTAGGGAACAAGTGATGTATGATGACACACGTGTTCAGTTAAGAAGGCATGAGATGAAGTCTTTGTCCCCAGATGAATATATTGATGCTTCAGTTTTGGATGTGTGGAGCACCATACTCAACCATAATGAAAAATTGCGAGATCCACATTCCAAGAACAAATTCTTCTTTACTACACAACCGTGTGTAAGTATAAAAAATTAAAAAAAACAAAAAAACATTTTATTTGAATAACGCAAACATATGTTCTTTTTTTTTCAGAGCTTCACAGTTGTCGATGCCCCTCAAAAATGGGTACCATCACGCAGATGTGTTGTTTTCTGTGATCGATTAGAACATGAAATTTCTCATGGGTCTACATAAATGATATTGATCTGGTATGAACTTTTATTATTCAGTATTAAATAGTTCATATATTAGAATTTAATTTTCTGAAACTTATGCAGTTCTTTTTCCCCATATGCCAGTCAAATCACTTCTACTTGGTCGTAGTTAATGTCAAGAATTTCATTGTTGAATAATTGACAACTCTAGTGCTATGGAGAATGAGAAAGATGGTAAAAAAGTGAAGTAATGGCAGCGTCCCAGCAGAACTAGTAAGCTGTCTGAATGATAAAAATATACTTTAACTGCTCTTGTTTGTTTCTGTTTCATTTTGATTATAATTTCACCATCTTAAATAAAATAAGATAGAGAGCATGTATGTTGTACACAATTAGCATTCACTCTGACTTTTATTAGCATTACATATACATAACTGCTCTTGTTTGTTTTTATTTCATTTTCAGTATAATTTAATCATCTTAAAAAAAATAAGACAAAGAGCATAGATGTTGTACACAATTAGCATTCACCGTGACTTTTGTTAGCATTACATATACATAGTTGCTCTTGTTTATTTCTATTTCATTTTGAGTATAATTTCATTATCTTAAATAAAATAAGACAGATAGCATTATGTTGTAGACAATTACCATTCACTCTGACTTTTTTTAGCATTACATACACATATCTACTTTAGTTTTATTAACATTTCATTCTGAATAAAAATAAATCATGATTCACGATATGTATCAATAGGACAGAGAGCATAGATGTTGCACAATATTAGCATGGACTCCAAACATGATTAGCATAGCATGTACATATCTTGCTCAAATTAGAGTTAAATTGAATACACCTAATTGAAAAAAAAAATATTTCATGCAGACAAGTTTTCTTTCTCAATTCCTCAAAAAGAATGGTCTCATGCAAAAGGCAGAGTTAATTGAGCGCCAAATAACAAACATACAAAGATTGAAGATGCCTTGGAGAGACAACAACAATAAGACTGATTGTGTTGTGTATGTGATGAGGCATATGGAGACATATAGGGGGAATGGTTTAAAAAATTAAAAAAACAGCCTGAAAAGGGGTAATGAATGACAAATGAAGTTCTTACGAGCCAAATATTGTGCTGCTATTATCAATTCGGACAACAATACACTGAAGGCTACCCATGTTAAGTCTGCAAATCTACATTATAGGCTATCTTGTGAGAATGGAACCATACATGTGGAGCCTCTGATATTGGAGAAAAAGAATCTAAATCTGAATTAAAATATGACATTAGTTTCTGTATTGTTTTCTATAATAAATGCTATGCTGACAATTGAAACATTAGTTTGTCTTTATTTTCTATTTTTGCTAAAACAATATTTTGAACACATTGCAAGTTCAAACATTTAGGCACTGTTTTTTGTGCTCTTGTTAGCAATAATGAGCTAATATTTTAGCATTTAAATGAGCATTGCATTTTTAAAATTTTGTATGACAGTAAATACATGAATAAACACCATATTGCTAATGATAAAATAACACAATGCTAACGAATAAGTGAATATATGCTAATAATCTTTTACTTTTTCGCATTAAACATGTTGCTAATTCATATTACATATATGAATAAAAACAAAGTCTTTATTTATCATTAAAAGACGTACGACAGCATTAAACATATTGCTTATTAGAATTGGATACTTTATTTAAAAGCAATATATATATATATATATATATATATATATATATATATATATCCTTGTGCTGATGAAGACTGTATATGTTTTTATGCTAAGAAAGCTTGAATTGACTTACATATATACACATATTTTTATACAGATCACGATTTAGTATATTAGCTAAATAATTTTTTGTAGCAAATAAACAGAGGTACTTCAAATCATACTTCGTTTGCACATTTACATACATATATCAGCAATACAATAAAGCTTCCTCAGCACATACTAACAAAAGTAAAATAAAGCTTATACATGATTATAGAATCAGAATCATCTATTTACATCTTATATGCATTGAGGTAATTCTCATTAAAAAATAACCATAAAACACAATTAAATTTTTATTCTATCATTAAAAATAAAACGATTTGTTCATTATTATCACAAATTAAAAAAAATTCAATTGAAAATATAGAACTTGCACAATTCAACATTTTCATATAACCATAAATCAGATATTCACCTAAGATTTATGTTATTAATAAAACTAGTGATTCTAACAACTTCATTATCAGCAGATTGGTACCTGCAAAAGAATAAATAATATATAAATAAGATTGGGTACCTGATTTAGAATAAATAAATAAAATTGAATATAAATAAAACTTAATCATCATAAACAGATACCTCCATTAGCATCATATGCTTTATAGCTCAGCATTAGTCATTCACTTTGCCACAATTCCTAGAATCATGCCTGTATTTTTTATTACACTTCTTACATGTTCTTAAAGGTTTTTGCTTTTCCCGAATGGCCTTCTCAGCTCTTGGTATCAATCGGCTACCACTCCCTTTAGTTTTCACAATATCCGGGGCCAACACATCTACTTGTGTTGGGCGAGAACAACCGTAAAAATTATAAAACATTTTTACTCTTCTCAGACTGAATTCCTTCTTCAGAACTATCATGCTTTAAATATTCTTTAAAATCATGTACACACAGTAATAAAGCAGAGAGCTTTTCATCATCACCATCAGCAACACCAATACATGTATAAAACTCAGAAATGCATGTATTAATCTTCATTTTATTCTTATCAACTGCAGCACAACTAATTACCAAATCTATCAAACATTCATTCACAGAATCAAAACATGACCTTGTCCACCGAGGAACAATATATTTATCAGAAATTCTATCTACATTCAAATCCTTTAATAATATGTATATATGACATCACAACAATCCTTCCCGAACAAATTTTGCACAACTGCATACAACTGTATCCTCACCACTATCATATACAACCTGAAAAATCCCTTCTCCATCATTAACATCATAAAACAGTTGAGTTTCACTCTCAGTTATACTCATAATGCGGCATTTAAAACAAGCCGAATAAATTTCCTTCTGAACCTTAACAAAAATATTTGTAGTGTATATAGCCGCAGCATGTTTCTCAAATAAAATCGGAGTCTGCAATGAAGGAACTATTGATTCATCAACACTATTCATCTCAGCATATGCATGCCTCTGAGAATCGATTGCACTATCATACTTCATAAAAAATTCAACAAGATTGCAGTTGGAATTTACAAATGAGCCGTAAAAGCTGTTTGTAGTTTCAGAAATTGATGTAGTCCTACACAACCCACTCAACAAATGATTCCTAAAATAAGCAGGAATCTAATTATATCGAAGATCATACATCGACTTGAAGCAAGCTATATCAGACAACCCGTACTCAGACATCAGACCAAACAATTTTGTTTATCTTTTCCCTTAATGATTTATCCTTCTTCAAATGAGGAGAGACCCTTTCTGAAAATTTCAACATGATATGCCACATGCATAACCGATGTCTCATGTCAGGAAATACATGTTTCACCGCATTTTTCAATGCAGGGTCCTGATCAGTTATTAACATACTAGGAGACCGACCCATACAATCCTTAAACTTTTCTAAAACCCAACAATATAACTTTGTATTCTCACTTGACAGCAAAGCAGTACCAAAAAGTAACACACTTCCCATGATTATCCTTCCCAGTAAAAGGGGTAAACACCATCTCATACCTATTTAAAGAATACAGGCTCAACATTAAAAATTGAAGGAAAAATTCAACTAAATAACATGAAAATGGAACTGTGTCAGCATGAACATGACTGATATTTTGCATTATTGAACTACTTCATTAGCATTACTGAACCACTTAAGTAGCATTATTCAACAACTTAATCAGCATTTAGAAACAAAACTACTATTTAGCATTATTGAACAACTTCATTGGCATTATTGAATCGCATAATCAGCATTCAGAGACAAAACTAAATCTATACATAATTACATATATCATTTATACTTAAAAAACAGAAAACAAAAACAAAAAATATTACAAACCTATTTGTGTTATATGTAGCATCAAAGGACACTAAATCACCAAATGCGACAAAATTCTTCCTACAAATTGGATCTGCCCAAAAAATATGCCTCAACTGATCTTTCCCATCAACTAAATACTCAAAATAAAATGTAGAGCACAACTCCCTCCTGTTAAAAAGATTATCAATCACAATTTGAGCATCTGCACCAACAATGTAAGCCTTGAGATCACGTGTAAAGTTCTTAACATCATTCTTTGTACATCCTATATTAGAATGCCCACCAACTACTTGATTATATAGTTTATAAGAACCCATTAGGCTAATATGTGCTCGAACACGGTCCAAAATAAATTTCCGATGTACATGTTCTATATTTCTATTCACCTTCAAAACCCCCTTATGTTTATCAGAGACTAAAGGATGTGAGTGACGCTCTTCAAAAAAGTGAAATGCATATCCGTCCAGACCACTAAACTTAAGAACTACACGTGCCCTGCATCGCACCTTCCTAGAAACTCTACGTCTCTTATCCATAACACCATCAACAGTAGCATCAAAATCAGCAGCTGCATTCTTTTCACCCGCACGATTGCAAAGAATATACTTCCAAGTAATCGTACCATCTTTAGACTTTCTAACAGTAGAAAATCAAATATCAAATCCACAACGAGCCGCATAAGCCCTATAGAACTGTATACCATCCAATATATTCTTGAACATCATTCCAACAATTGGCTTCATAGAAGAATCGCACCTAGCTACGTAGTATTGCGTCAAACCAGGAGATATAACTATACTAGTATCTGAACAATTAGAATATAGAAAAATAGATAGTTAGCATGTAATATATTCTTGATCAGCAAATACTTATTTATTCATTATCTTCTATTGCATCAGACTCTGCCACTTAACAATGGAAAATATAAAATTGCATCGTTCGCACATAAATCATTCTCAATCAACATATTTACAGTATTTATAATGCTAACATCATACACTTAATATACAAAATTCCAAAAAATACATAACTAATAAACACGAAAGAAACAATTAATAACCACCAAATCAAAGATCATACTGCATCGGTAAACATAGAAATCACAAAATCAAACATATCAAAATCGAAATCAAAAACTTAAAAATCATGATAAATACATAATGACTCATACATACTGGTCGATAACCAGCAAAACATACGTGGCGAATCAAATAAAAAAATAAAACATCACGCAACATCAAAGACATCGATAAACAGAAAAACACAAAGATCATCGCTTAGCTCTAATCAAATAAAATTGCCACGATCAAATCGGAAGATAAAATTGGAGAAAACATACGTGGTGAATCCATCAAATCCATCGCGACAACCAAAAAAGATAACAATCGATCGAAAGCAATAGAAGAAATCGAAGAACAAGATCGCGCGAAATCCATTTGATATATGGAAATCAACGAGAAGTTTGAAAATAAAATCTCGGCTGATATAAAATAAGATAATTATTAAATTACAGAAAAGCCCCTGGAGGCTGAAAACTTCAACAAATTTACAAAAATACCACCGCGATTTTGATTAAATCTAAGCCCTAGATTTTATCAAGATGTGTGGTGTAAGATGGGGTCTCATTTCTCACACCAAGAAAGAGGTCTCATTTGATCCATATCCTATATATATATATATATATATATATATATGGGGGTGGGGTTATATAAAAACAACCCCTTGTGTGAGAAATGAGAACACATCTCACACACACCACACATCCATTAAAAATCAAAGGTCCAAATTTAATGAAAAAGGCAGTGGTGGTGGCAATTCTGTAATATCTGAAAAGTTTTTCGTGCGGGGGTATTAATGTAATTTGATAATTCTTTTAAAAATCGCGGAGGATTTGATAACAGATTGTTATGCTAACGAAGTATTATCATCATGCTAACGAAGCATTATAGGTATGCTAATTAAAGTTTTCAAATATTGTTAGCGAAAAAAATATTATAAAAATTAATTATAAACCTAATTTGATTTAATAAACCCTCAATAAATGGAAAAAATCATAATTGGATGAAATAAACCTAATTAGATGAAATAAACATTGATTGGATGTGGTAAACCCTAAATGAGTTGGAACAAATCATAATAATAATATATTTGTACTACGTTAGCATTAAGGTTTTGCTTCGTCAGCATTGCGAATACCCTATGTTAACATATGACAATACTCTGTCAACATACGTTATAAACCATAATTGGATGGGATAAACCATAATAACCAATTAAGAACTATAAATAAAAAATTAAATTTTAAAAAAATAATAATAATTAGATGGAATAAACCATGATCGAGATTAAATAAACCATATTTGAGATTTAATAAACCCTAATAAATTTATAATACGCTAGCATTATGATAATTCTTTGTTAGCACAGCGAATACATTATGTTAGCATATGACAAATGCTTCGTTAGCATACGTTATCATATGTTAACATAATGCTGACCAAGAACTATTATATGCTAACGAAAGCATTTACAACCTGGGCCACGCGTAAAAAAATTTCTTTTTTTTTTATTTTTCGTTCATATTTTTTCATCTAAACATAGTCTTTCGACATCTTAAATGAAAGAGCATGAAGAGAGCTTGAATTTGATTTATTTTTTGTGTGCATTGGATTAAAAATGAGCAAGTTATGATCGGTTAAAGTTTTTAAGATTTTTTTTTTAATTGCTGACATCATCATTTTTAATGGGTTTGGACGAAAATAACCCTCCTTCCTTTATTTTTTGCCCTATTATTTATGAAATTGCCACCTTAAATCTCAACCATTGGATCATTAAATTGGATGGCGTAAAATGGGTTCTCATTTCTCACACCTACAAAATGTTATCATATGATCCATATTCTATATATATAGACACACACCAATACACGCACAAACGAAAATGGGTAGATGAGTTTGAATTTGGGCGCATTTTGTTTTTGATATTGTGAAAAGGGCCAATGTTTCATCAGCTTTATCTAGTTTGTATATAATCATTCGCAAGTGCATTATTATATGGACACTTTATTTTGTCAACTCTCTCTTTCACCTTTGCTTCCCCTCAACGTTGGGTACCCAAATCATTATATTTAATATTATTATTATCAAGCATTTGGATGTGAAGAATTCGTGTCAAATTATTTTATATTGACATATAATTGCGTTATTTTTAACATATAAATAACAATTTTAGTTCTTTGGTCACGAACAGAAGGTTGTAATTTAGTCCGATTTAAGTTTAAAATTTTATTCGCATCACACTACTATCAAATTTTAGCGAATCTCATCTTAATTTTATTGGAATTGAAATTTGAGTAAATAATGTCATGGTAGCGCATGTAACGCTCCTACAAATAATTTGTTTTTGCAAAGTTTATCCTATAACTCACAGAAAGTGGCAATACTAGTTAACTAATTTCATGACTGCAACATGAAATTTTTCCCAACGACAAGAAAAAGTCGTGAGAGGTGAGCGCCATATTTGATATTTTCCATTCAAAATGTACTTTTATTTTTATTTTTTATTTTGTGTGGTGTGCACTAGACGCACATCAAACGGTCAATCCGTTGATTAAAAATCATCAAAATCGGTATAAAAATATCACTAAAAAATTAAAAAAAATATCATCTGTATTCTTAAAAAGTATAAATCAGAAAAAAAAAAAAAAGAGTCCAAATTAGTATCAATCGTAACACTAAAAAATATAGCTCAAAATTCAAAAAATATCACATGTACCCCTATTTTGATGATCTTTTAGGTCAATGCATTGATTCGGTCAACACATTGATCGTCTGATGTGCACTTAGTGCAGAGGATAATTGGCGTTGAGAAAATAGTACAAAATTCATTAGGTACAAGCCTACAAGTTGTGATTAGTTAATATTATATAATATGCAAATTCTTAGCTACACTGATTTGTTATATAAGATTTTTCTCCTATTGATTTTATTATATTTTTAGATTGATCAAATCTCATACGATGTTACTATATTCTATAATCTATATCCCCAAAATTAATATATGGAAGGAGTAAGATATTAAAAAATAGGGCAAGTCTTATGTGCAATAGATGCACATTAGACGGTCAATGTGTTGATCGGGTCAACGTGCGTTGATCCGGTCAATGCGTTTATCAAAAAACCCATCAAAATTAGTATCATTCATAACATTAAAAAATATTACTAAAAAATTCAAAAGTATCACTTATATCATTAAAAAGTATCGCCCAAAAAATAAATAAAGAAAAAAATTATCAAAATCAGTATCGATCGTAACACTAACACAATGATCATTTATTTTGGGCACAAAATATGCTTTTTGTACTCAAAGGTGAGTACAAACCATTGTGGAGCAAAAGTAAAAGGAAGTTAAATGAATTTTGGGTACATGACTATGTGCCCAAAATGTTTTCTATATTAATAATTATTTGTATATTTTATATTTTATACACCATTTTTATATCTAATATTTTTAATACTTTATTATTGTTTAAAATGGGAACTAAAAATTTATTTTGGAAAAGAAAAAAGTAGGAAGAGATACTGTTAGGAAAAACTATCAAGAGTGACCTATCAAAAGTAATCTTAGTTGTGGTTTTGATGAACTGTCAAAACATGTCAAAACGCTTTGAAAAACTGAAAGAAAATCAAGTAGAAAACTGAGATTGATCGAACAAAAGATTGAGCTAAGAAAGAGAAAGAAGCAGATCAAATACAGCCAAGAGCTGAGGAAAGAAGAAAGCAGAAGCTTGATTACTAAATCAGTTAGTAAGTCAAAAAAACTGAAGATATAGGTTGTCTAAACAGTGGAACTGACAAGCCCAAAGTACCAACTGACCATTACGGTCAAAATGGTAAATATACCGATCGGAGCAATTCAGCCTGTAGTTCATGATCTGTAAAACTACTAAGTGCTAGCTTAGAATTCCAGCTGAAGAAGACGTCAGTTCTGAATGCCAGCTGAAGATACGCAAGCTCAAATGCCAGCTGAGAGCCCAGAACTGCCAGCTAAGGAAAGTCTAATCGGAGCTCAAAAGTATCAAGCTAGAGCCCAGAACTGCCAGCTGAGGAAAGCCGAACTGGAGCTCGGAAGTATCAAGCCAGAGCCCAGAACTGCCAGCTGAAGAAAGTCAAAACTGGAGCTTAAAACTGCTAACAAGATGCGCAGAACTGCCAGCTGAGAATATGACACAACTAAAAAATCACAACTGCCAGCTGAAGCTCAGAACTGACGATCGAGACAAAAGCCGAAACTAAAAGTCAAAATTCCCAGAACTGCCAACAAGAAGATCTTGAAGTTAATGCAAACCAAGATCTTAAAGTAAGAGCTTGTCAGAGAACAAACGGCAGTACAACGGCTACATCAACAAAAAGCCCCTCAATGGCTTTAAAATCAACGAATCATTTATGATCAGTCATTGATTCACAAATTGTCACAAGCTCACTCCTCTATAAAGGATGAGTGATTTAACTTGTGAACATACTTTTTGCCAAAAAAAAAGACTTTTTCGCTGAAATACTTTTGCTGAATAGACTTTTCGCTACCCTTCGAAAAGAACAGCAGCACTCAGATGAAGGTCTAATCATCTCCAGCAAAAAGTCCCAATTGAGAAGAGGAAGCCAAACGTTCATCATCCAGCTAGCTGTTGAAGAGTCCAGCCAGAGCAAGCTTCTCAGTTCAGAGATATACACCGATCAACTACTCAGCTCAAGCTTAAGAAGCACATCAGTTGATACCAGTTTCAAGATTGTATTCTTGAAGATCGAAAGAGATCTAAAACCTTGAAAAGACGGGCAAGCGCACTTTATCTCTCCAGCGAGCAGTTGGGGATCGCAAGTGTGAACTGTCGACACCGGCTGAGGAGACCGCATTCATTAGAACTACCATTTCCGGGACAGGACCAGTTGAAAGGAGACCGCAACTCCATAAGAGTTGCCGTTAGCCAGGTTCAACAATTGTCTTCATTGTGTAATTGTAATAAAGAAACTTTACCATTACATAGTGAATTGCCCTTTTCAGTAAGGAAGAGAGGACGTAGAAGTTTAAGTTTTGAACCTCTATAAATTGCTTGTGTGTGCTCAACTTATTGCTTTTCATTGCATTTGTTTAATTGCACACATACATCACACAAGTTGCACTTCGAGCCAACTGATTATCTCAGCTGATCAAGTGCATTGATAAGTTATTGTTACACAAGTCGAGGGCCCTATTCATTCCGCATTTATTTTAAGAATTGGAGTCAATTTATTCATCCCCCTCTAAACTGATTCAGACTCGCCCGAGATCAACAGATACTTTGATCTCTCGCATAAAAAAATATCGTTTTGTTTGATGATTTGAGTGTAAATTTACTTTTACACTAAGTTAATATTTAAAATTTAAATAAAATGAGGAAGGCGGTATTTTTTCCTATAACTTTTTTGATACAAATAACATAGCTTTTGATTTGCAACATCTACAAAATTAATTAAATATAAAAATTCCAGATTTTAATGAGTAAAACAATTGTTAATATTAATTAAAATATAAAAATTTAAATGAATTGACAAAAAAATTATAATTAAAATAAATTTAAATATTGATTTTGTTAAATATAAAAGTTAAAACGTACATGAAATATGATTTATTAAAAATAGATGATATGATGGTGGGGCCTAAAATAAGATGTATGTACCTTGGGTGTTTTAAAGGGATTGTATATTTAAAATACTGGGTACATAACTTTTGATGTGGTAGTGAGGTAGCGGAATTATGTATCCAAAAAGAGGTACACGATTGGTGATGTTCTAAAAGGTATCACTCAAAATTACAAAAAATAATAATATCTAAAAAGTATTATTTGTTTAGATAATTTTTTTAGTCAATATGTGTTGACTCGGTCAACACGTTAACCGTCTGATGTACATCTTATGTACAGGAGAATTTACATAAAAAATATATGTATAATAATAGGTAATCTTGATTAGAAAAGTTGGTTTTGCATGATACAAAGTACAATGCACATTATTAGTTAAAAGTATTTTCGAAAGCCAAATAATTAAAAACTAAAAAATGACTAAATTTTCATTTCATAGTATATGTATCTAATATTAGTCTATTTATTATGATAAAAGCTTGTATGGGACCGTGCAATGGATCTCTTGCTTTAGACGGATCAAATAGGATCCAAATTAGCCCAAAAATCCTTCCAAACCCGCAAAAACAGTCAGGCGCGTGAGCTCCGCGCGCCCGCCCACGCGCGGCCACTCGGGTATCACTAGGTATAAAGTAAAGTATCACTATGTGTGAAATATCATTAACTGTGAAATAAAGTATCATTAACTATGACATTAAGTATCATTAGATATAAAATTGGTGAAACATCATTAACTATTAAGTTAATTATCATTAGATATATATATATGGTAAAATATCATTAACTCTGAAGTGAAGTATCATTAAATATAAATTTGGCAAAATATCATTCACTATTAGTGAGGTATCATTAGATATATATTTGGTGAAGTATCATTAACTCTGAGGTAAAGTATCTGCCACATTTATTATTTAAAAAAAAATATTAGCCTATTTAAAATAACACTTGATTAGAAATCCTCTAAAATACGACATTCTTTAATATAAATATTTATTTTTGTTTCCTTTTAAAAAAAAAATATCTATATTGTTTTTTTAACTAGAAAGCATGTGACTGGTAGTTTCCTTTTTTTAACAATATATGTATATATATTTATATTTGTTTACCTTAAATTTTATATTTATTAATTATTGTGAAAGAGAAATAAAAAATGATATTATTATTAACGCCTTTCATGTAACTTGAATTTGTATTTTAAACATCTTCATTAGACCAAAATCATGATGTTGATGTATTTATTGGACCTAAATCTCGTCTTAAATCATTGTAAACTTTTCGATCTCTATACAAATTATACTTAATATATAAACTAAGAGCAGTGCTATATGGCCACAATGTGGTCAAGCCACAATTAAGTGAACCGGATTTCATTAATCCGGTTTCACTGTAAATCGGTTTTTTTAAAAAATAAATTTTCAGACTACCTAAAATACCCTTTGCCTCTAAAACCATTCTCCCTCCCACCCATCAATAAATTCTCTCTTCTCTTCCCTCCCAATCCTACTCGATTTCCCTCTCATCTTAAATAATATTTACCAAAACATTATTAGTACTAATAAATTAATGACGAAAAATTATATTAATAATACGTTGACTAAAAAAAATATATTGAATTATGAAAAAAATATATTTTTAATATATTGAGGTACGAAAAAATATTAAATAATAAAAATAATATATTTAGTCACGAAATCAGTATTACTAGTATAGTATTAATAATATTAATAATATGTTGATGTAAAAAATATGAACAGGACGTAAAAAAATATATTGAGTAAGAAAAATTTTAACGATAAAATATTAATAATATAATGACGATATAATATGAATAAAATATTTGTAAATCATGATAAAAGGGAATTATATCCTTTCAAATCTTTAGAAAATATTTGTTGCATTCATCTAATATTTAGAATCAATTATTTTAATTTTTATTTTGAGTCAGAATCAAATACTATATAGTACAAAATAAAAAAAATCCAAACAAATATTTTTATTAACCAGTCTCTTTAAATTATTTAAAAAAATAGCATTGCAATAATAAATTACGAAAAAAAAAATATTATTCATTAAAATATTAAATAATAAAAATTAATTTATTTATTGTGTTAATTAAACTCTCTCGATCCAGTTTTCAAATCAAAGTCTTGAGATAATCGTTTAAATATTGAGTTCAAATTAAACTCTTGACAATACCGTTAGGTTCCATTAAATTAAGATTACTCTTCTCGATAGAAGGTAGCCATAAACCCTAATCTTTCCCAAAAAAAAACTCAAACGCCATGGATATCGATACTAACATTCATGTTCATGATACGATTGTAGATTTGTTTGGAGATGATTCTGGTACAGATGCAAGTCTATCAAATTCACAAAATTCAGAAACTGAATCTGAAAAAGATGTAGAAGTAGACATAGAGAAGACCGAAGAAGAAGTAGAAGAACAAGTTGTGGATGAAGAATTTTTAAATGAAGGGCCGAAAAAAAATATGCAGTTTCGGAGTAAGGAGAACCTCTTTGCAGCGTATCAATCTCATGCCAAGCATAAGGGTTTTTCCATTGCCATTCGAAGAACACGTGGAAAGTATATTATGATTGCGTGTCATAGAGGTAGAAATCCTGAAGCCTTGAAATCTTCGAAAAGGATTAATTGTCCAGCGAGACTGAATGCTATACAGAATGTTAATGGTAGTTGGAGCATTTCTAGTGTTAATCATGTCCACAACCATGAGCTTGACCCTGTGAATTCGGTTTTTATGGCTGCTCATAGAACTTTGACCGTGAACATGAAGAGGCATCTAGAAAATAATGATATTGCAGGGTTACGCACTTTTAAAAGCATACGACTTTTGCAAGTGCAAGCCGGTGGACCTCAGAATTTAGGAGTGGATAAAAAAGATTGTAGAAATTTTGTTGAAAAACGAAGAAGGTTGAGACTAGGTGCAGGGGATGCCGAAGCCATTCACAATTTGTTCTTGAGGCTTCAAAAGACCGATCGTAATTTTTTCCATTTGATGGATATCGACGATAAGGGAAGGCTTAGAAATGTTATGTGGATACATCCTCGTAGCGTGGCTGCATACGAAGAATTTAACGAGGTTGTAAGTTTCGACACAACATACCTCGTCAACAAATACGATATGCCATTTGCAACTGTGGTGGGGATCAATCATCATAACCAATCCATTCTTCTAGGTTGTGCGTTGTTGTCGAAGGAAAACAGTGAGTCCTTCAAATGGTTTTGGAGTAATTGGTTGGAAGCTATGGGGAATATAGTGCCTACGGCTATTTTGACGGATCAATGTGATGGTATTAAGAATGCTTTAAAAGAGGTAATGCCCGACACCATTCACCGTCTTTGCATTTGGCATATTCTTTCGAAGATCCCAACCAAATTCAAGGCCGTGTGTGATCCTAAAGAAGCCGGGAGAGAATTCACTGAGTTGATATACGAAAGCATTACTATCCCTGAATTGGAGTCGAGGTGGAATGAATTTATTGAGAAGCACAACCTACATGAAAATAGGTGGCTTTCAGATTTGTGGGAAGTAAGGGAAAGTTGGATCCCCGTCTACTTGAACCATATTTTTTGGGCCGGTTGTAAATCTACCCAAAGGAGCGAGTCGATGCATTCCTTCTTCGATAACTACATTCATTCAAGAAGCTCATTGAAACAATTCGTTGAGCAATATGAAATTGCGGTTTGTGATAAAGTGTATATCGAGATGTGAGCCGACTATGATTCCAAAACAAGGGTGATTAAGTGTTTTTCCATTTTTAAATGGGAAGAACAATTTCAAAAGGCCTACACCAACAACATATTCCAGCTTGTTCAAGATGAAATAAAGGGGATGTGGGTTTGTGACATTACTAACGTGCCTATTATTGGGGAAGATGTTGAAATATTTGAAGTGGTGGATAGTGGTATGATGAGCAAATATCACAAGCAATATACATTCAAGGTGGAGTATAGACCTAAAGGAGAATATCTAGATTGTGATTGTAAGAAGTTTAACTCGAAGGGTATTCTTTGTCGCCATATATATAAGGTGTTGGTGAAAAAGAATATTGATTCGGTTAATGAGAGATATCTAATGAGAAGATGGAGGAAGGATGTGTATAGGCGACACTCAAGTATTTATTTTGCAGGTGGTTATCCTCACATGACCAAGGAATATTCAAGGTATCAAGACGTGGAGAAGGTGTTTCAAGAATGCACGGATAAGTCTTATCAAGATGAATCTAAAATGAAGTTCATCAAGGAAACCCTAAAAGAGTGTAGTGCTAAACTAGATAAGATGATTAGTACTAGTGTTGCTATGCAAGAAGAAGGAGAAGAAGCTAGCCATAATCTTGTCTTGGATCCGGAGTAAATTAATCGTAGAGGAAGGCCAAAAAGAAACCGGGTTAAATCGATCAATGAAGTCATCAAGGAAAGACAGAGCAAGGCGACGAACAAAACGAAGAAGAAGAAGAAGAAGAAGAAGAAGAAGAAGAAGAAGAAGAAGAAGAAGAAGAAGAAGAAGAAGAAGAAGAAGAAGAAGAAGAGTGGTTGATCGTTGTACTTGTGTTTCAATTCGGTCATATTGTATTGTATTTATGACTTTGTGTTTCGCTTTAATTTGAGTTGATTTATAAGTTAAATTACTAATTTCCCATATCAATACTAATATAAGTTAAAGTTTAAGGAGTATTTGATTCAAAGGAGCTTGATTAATAGTCTTAAGGAGTATAAAAGAAATAAAATTATAGTTTCGGTGAATATAATCAGTGTAATTTTATGATAAATTTAATTTTATTATATTGTGTAGGAGATATAAATTTTGTCCCAAAGTTAATTATACACTAAAAAATATTCAAAATTTAATAGTTTAATAAATGATTGTAAAAAAAACAATTTTTGGGCCTGATTTATTAATTATAGTCAGGCCCATAGTAATCAGTAAGAAGGCCCAAATATGAGGGCCCAAATATCAGGTATTATGCATTGATGTTAGTGGGATCCGACCCCAAATGTGGACATCAAGTGCTGCATGTCCTATTATTATATACAAGCTTTTTTCCTTTCATCTTTTTGATGTGGGATGAAAAAAAATTATGCTTTTATTATTAATTTATGTATTAAATAAGTAGGCAAAAAAAAACACTTTTTGGGCCTGCTTTAATATTTATAGTGAGGCCCATAGAAGTCAGTTCAAAGGCCTAAATAAGCAGGCCCAAAGCTCAGGATGTATGCATTGATGTTAGTGGGATCCGACCCCTAACAAGGACAACCGGTCCTGCATGTCCTGTTATTATATACAAGCTTCTTTCCTTTCATTTTTTCGATGTGGGATGAAAAATTATCCTCAGAATGTATTTCTGAAGCAGTTTCTTGTACAATTTGGTTTAATTCTTTTAACTTTGTTAGCCATTATATTTGTAACGAAGATGTCTTGATCTTTTTCCATTTATATAATGCTCAGATTACGTGAATATAGAAAACTTATGCCAACATATTTATTCTTCTCTTCCATGCCCAGAAAAATGATCTTTGGCCGAATTTAAGCATCTTTTTCCCATAATTTAAGCATTTTAATTTGTCCAGAATTATTTTTCCCTTAATTAAATTTGTACAATCAATTTAATCAATGAAAACATATATATGTCAAGAATAATAGTAAATGACAAACATACCAAAAATATATGGCAAATTATATATTCATAATTTATGGCCCATAACATATTGTCCATAGCTACATTCTAAACATTAAAATTTAAAATTTACATAAACACATAAAATTAATCTTTTTGGTTCAAGCGAGCACGGAGAACCGCCAACCTAGCCTGGATACACGCTAACTCGGCTTTTCTCCACTCAACTTCTTGCTTGATTCGTAGTTTTCTCTTCTCTTTCAGCATGTCTTTGTGAAATTGATCCTTTTCACGCTAAAAATATTACAAAAAAAATATTAAATTAATTAAAGAAATACAAATAAAAAAAAAACAAAAAACAAACTTGATACCAGTTGCACTAGAATCATTCGATTCACACTTGCATCTACTTCTTTCTTTGCTTCAATAGCAAGGGCAAACCGCTCCGATTCCCTCGCATACTGTGAACATGAAAAAACAAATCAAAATATAAAACAATACATGCAAAAAAAAAATAAAAAAAATAAAAACCAACAGAACCTTGTCGAGTAGTTCTCCCGTGCTTATTTCACTTAATCTCATCCTCTTCTCGGATGAGTTGCTCCCCTCTTCGGCCTGCCTTTTGGAAGAAGACATTACAGAATTTTCACAAGAAGTTTTGAGAGTATTTGAAGAGAGAGAAGTAGAAGTAGAAAGAGGCGACGTGACTCTTTTTAATCAAATGATAGCCCTAAAAAATTGTGATAACTAATCCATTAAATAGTGTGTGAAGATAAAGGAGAGAAGTTGGAGTTGTCAATGCGTCGTGTCCTTTCAAATTCATTCCATTTTAATATATGACAATTATAATTGGACTAATTGGCACAATAAGATAGTATTTTATTATTAATTTATGTATAAGATTAGAATGATATATATAGTTACGAAATTAGTGTAATTAGGCCAAAAATTACTACATAAATTGGTACTATAATCATATCATTGAAAAAAACATTAGATTAGTTGTAATTGGACTAATTAGATAGAATTTTTATTATTATATCAAAAAAGTATAATTAGTTGGTTTAGGGTTTTGGAGCATTAATAAGAAAGAATGATGAATGTGTGTAAGATGCAACAAAAAAATATGTCAAATCACACTTTAAAGCAATTATAATAGTTTATATAAATCACAATTTTTGTACGATTTCATTTAATTCACACTTTAACTTTTCTATACTATATGACACAATAGTAAAAAAAAAAAAATTACAAACAAATTGGATAGTTGGTTTATGGTCTTGTAGTATTAATGACTATGAATTATGGTTGTGTGTAAGATTAAACAAAGACTCGTGATCATGAATGAGTTGTGATGATTACATTCAATAAATATTGTGTACACGTTACTTGAGAAATTGTAGTTGGAAGGCTTTGTGTCTTTTCAATTAAATCTAAGTAAAACTAATATTTTATTTTCAATTTTATTATTCTTAAGAAGAATAAATAAATTCCTATTAATATTTTATTTGCAATTTTTTCAATTTTAAAAGTTATAAGTAATTTTAAACAATATTATTTTATTTTTTATAAATGTTTTCACGATATTTTATACACTATATGAAATAATATTTAAAATTAAAAAAAATTTGAATTTTTCGGTTTACGGGTTTGTAGTATAAAAATATACTATATTCATACTTAATTAATCTACAATCAGAATATACAATATTAAAAATTACATAAAACATAAAATTAATCCATCTGGAACGAACGAGCTCGAAGGACCTTTAGCCTTGCCTCGATACACTCTAGCTCGGCTATTTGCTTCTCATATGCGTGCTTGCTCCGTTGTTCTAGCATCAGTTCACGCATTTCTTGCTGGAATTGAGCCTCCTCACGCTATAAAGATTTAACAAAACAAATTCATAATTAATCAACAGATAAAAAAAACACGAATCTAATATAACAAATTTTCTAACAAAAAAGTTGCTACCTGTTGCGCCTCCACACATCGATGCAAATTTGCATTGGCTTGTGCTTTGGCTTCAACAATTTTGGCAAGCCTCTCCGATTCCCTCATAAACTACAAACAAAAAAACCATTCAAAAAAAAAATTCGATGCTAAAATCATACATGCAAAATAAAAAAATAATAATAATAATAAATAAATAAAAAAACCAACAGAACCTCTTCAAGTTCCGTTTCTGTGCTCAACCTAATCCGCTTCCAGGACGAGTTGCCCTCCTCTTCGTTTGGCCTTCTTGATGAAGAAGCCATATCCAGAATTTTCAAAGTTTTTTGAGAGTATTGGAAGTAGATAGAGATAAATGAGGAGACGTGACTTTTGAGATTATCCCTAAAAAATTGTGATGATTTCATTCATTAAGTAGAGTGTATAAATAACTTGAGTAGTTGGAGTTGTCAATCCATCATGTCTATTCATATTCACTCCAATTTAATACATTACTATTAAGATAGTATTTTAATATTAATTTATGTATTAAATAAGTAGTATATTTATAGGTACGAAATTAGTACATGTTTGCTTAAAAATTATATTTTGGTAACTATACTAAGAAAATTGTTACTTTAGTCATATCATTGATAAAATGAATGTGTAATTTGCATTAGAATTATTAAAAAATTTTGATTTGGAGTTTTGGAGCGTTACTAAGTCAAATTCATAAAAAATGACGATTATAAAAAATATGTCAACACACACTTCTCAATAAACCCTACTCAATAGCAATCATCATCTTATACCCTAATATTGATATCACATGACTAATTGGAATTCAAATTACAAATTTACTACTAGTATAGTCACAAATTTGATCTAAGATCACTTATTGGAATTCCAATTGCAAAATTACTACTAGTATAGTCTAAAATAACTACTAGTATAGTCCCAAAATTGATATCACATGACAAAATGGATTTTCAATTGCATAATTACTACTACTATAGTACCAAAATTGATATCACATGACTAATTGAAATTCAAATTACAAATTTACTAAGAAAATTGGTACTATAGTCATATCATTGATAGAATGAATGTGTAATTGGCATTACAATTTTATAAATTTATTGATTTAGGGTTTTGGAGCATTAATGAGAAAGAAAATGGTTGTGTGTAAGATGAAATTAATTATGCTAATTTTACTACTTTGGAAATATATTGACCAATTCTCATTAAATTATAGCCAATTTACGTCCCAGAATTGTAATCTGAATTTAAGCTAATTTACCAAAAATATTTATGCCGCATAATATACAGTAGGGTTTAAGCATTTTTACCAAAAAATACATATTCCGAATTAAAATGAACCGAATATATAGTTCATTTGGACATACAATATTACCAAAATTATAAAAATTTACAAAAACATAATTTTAATCGAGATGATCCAAGCGAGCTCGAAGGACCGCCAATCTTGCCTCGATGCACTATGTCTTGGCTTTCTTCATCTCTTCTGCGTGCTGTATTTGTTGTCTTTTTATCATAGCAAGAGCTTCCCGATGGAAGCGATCTTTTTCATACTACAAATATTAAGTAAAATAATATTAATTTAAACCAACAAATAAAAATAACACAAAATAAAATAACAAATTTTGTAAAAAAATTGATAATACCAGTTGGTCTAATATCAGTTGATTCAAACGTGCATCCGCTTCCACTTTGGCTTGAATGGCTCTGCTGAACCTTTCAGAGTCCTTCGCAAACTATTAACGAGGAAAAAAAACAAGCGAAATATAAAAATCAATGATCAAACCCTAATAGCAAAAAAAAAAAACATGCCTTTTCGACTTCCGTTTCCGTGGCCGTTTTAATCCTCTTCGACGAGGATGTGTTTCCATCTTCGTTCGACCTTTTTGCAGACTCCATTTACAGATACTTCGAAGGAGAAGAGAGTGTTGTAGTTGGAAGGTGGAGAAAGAAGTATGAGATATATTAGGAGACGTGACTCTTTGATATGATCTCTAATAAATTGTGATACTTTCTCTCATCAAATATTGTGTGTAAATAGGTTGAGAAGTTAGAGTTGCAATGCAACGTGTCTTTTGAAATTACTTAAGAAATTGTAGTTGGAAGGCTTTATGTCTTTTCAATTAAATCCAAATAAAATTAATATTTTATTTTCAATTTTATTATTTTTAAAAAGATTAAATAAATTCGTATTAATATTTTGTTTGTAATTTTTTTAATTTTACAAGTTATAAGTATGTTTAAACAATATTATTTTATTTTTTATAAATGTTTTGACGATATTTTATATACTATATCAAATAATAGTTAAAATAAACAATATTATTTTTTTAAAAAAAATGTTTTGACGCTATTTTATATACTATATCAAACAATAGTTAAAATAAAAATAAAATAAAATTTGAATTTGTTGGTTTAGGGTTTTGTAGCATTAATGAGAATCAATGATGGTTGTGTGTAAAATGGAACAATTAAAGAGTAGTTTTCACACTTCTCAATAAACCATACTCAATAGTGTGATTTTACTTTCAAATTTTTAATCGTTTTAAAAAGGATAAATAAATCCGTAATTGTGTTATTTATTATAATTTTTCTTATTTTTAAGAGTAATAAGTAAATTTAAACAATACTAAGTTAGATTTTATACTATACCAAACAATAGTAAAAACAAAAAAATAAAATTTGAATTTTTGGGATTAGGGTTTTGTAGCATTAATGATATTAATTAATGATGGTTGCGTGTAAAATGGAACAAAGAGTATTCACCTCACACCTCTCAATAAACCTTACTCAATAGGAATCATTCATCTTATACCCTACATTCACTATATAATATTCAGTCCTTTTTTTTATTTTACGTAAATATTTTTTTCGAATAATAGTTTGGAATTATCCATGCTGCAACTTGCAGAGGTGTTTTGGTTACTAGTCTTTTCATGCCTTTAATGAAGAACTCTATTTTCTTTTATATAAGTAGGTAGTTGTAATTGTAATTTCATAATCTAAAAAAAAAAAAATTGCCAGAAATCATGTCTTGGTCCAAATCTGATGAGGCCGTGTTTGTTAGTTTCTTACGTCTAAGGATTGGGTTCGTCGATCTTTCTCACGCACCGGGCACTGCATTGACCCTGGACTTACTCGCGAAGTTGATGTCTGATGCTCGGTATCGTCATTTTCGGACCATCGAACTGGTCCATAAATTGAAAGAATTGAAGGAGCTATTTTATTCATTCGAAAAATTTAAAATGCTTCCAGGGATCACCTACGATGAAGATAGCAACTGTGTCAAAACCACTGATGCCTATTTCAGTCTTTTCAGTGATATTCGACCTGTAAGTGAACATTACCATTTCGTTATTTTAATTTTTTTAATGACACTACTTTGCATTTACATTTCACCACAGGAATGTGAGATGCATAGAGACTTTCGACTGAATGGAATGCAGGAGTATCGTGGAATTCGTGACATTATTCAACTTGGAGGCATTGTCAATACTGATTTTGAGAGTTTAGTGAATAGGTTTGCTTGAAGAGTTTAACCTTGTCGTTATGGGGTGTACTTAAATTATCTTTTATTATATCTATAAAAGTTATCTTTTATTATCATTGTTTTTATTGTAGTCTACATAAATAAGATTAATTAGATCAATCCAAATATTTTTTTCATTACAAATAACACAAATAACACTTTTGTATTCAATATTAATACTGATCCATTAATCAAACAATAATTCATTCAGATCTTATTTTCACTTAAATTTCGAACAAAATGTAAAAGACTGAAATTAATAATAGTGTGCACAATATTATATTTTCGATAATTGGTACCCGATTAAGTGAACAGAAAATTTATGCAACAAGTGCAATTTTTTAAAATAAATACAAAACCCTACATATAGTGCATCCCTATAATATTTTAATTGAATAAAATTGTTTATTATAACAACTTTTTAAAAAAGTCGAAATTACAGAGTGAAAAAAATATAAAATTATTATTTTGGTTAAAATAATAGGTCTGATTTTATAATAAGTGTAATTTAGTTTTCATGTATAGGAGTTCTGCTTTGAAAAAAATAATAATTACACAAAAAATTAAATTAATTAATAAATTTAAAAAAAAAAACTATTTCGTGAGCCTGAATTGTATTTCATAGTCAGGCCCATGTGCATAGCAGACAACAGGCTCATTTCGTATAATGCATGCATTGATGTTGGTGGGATCCGACCCCAAACGTGGACAACCAGTGCTCCTAGGTTGCCTAATACATACATGCCTTTTTTCTTTAAGACATTCGATGTGGGATGAAGTTGAAGGCAATACTACACTATCACTAACTACACTTTCAAGGGAAAACTCCAATTTCCCTTATTTCCCCTGTATCTTTTTGCCCCTGTATTATTCAAACTCTAAAGCAAATATTTTACCCCGCCTTATTCAATCTCAAAATTTTAAAGGGACGAAACTTCAAAAAATTACATATTTTATTTTCCAAAATAAATAGTATAGTAGTAAAATTTGACAATAATTTTCTTTTTTTGCACAGACGAAACCTCATGACTTTCGATTGTAACAAAACTTTACTAAAATTAATCGATATTACCATAATTAATTGACTCTAACAAAATTTTACTAAAATAATTTGAGTTGCATACTTACTACTAGTATAGTCATAAAATTGATCTAACATCACTAATTGGAATTTCAATTTCCAAATTGGATCTAGCATGACTAATTAGAATTCCAATTGCATACTTACTACTAGTATAGTTACAAATTTGATCTAACATCACTAATTGGAATTCCATTTCCCAAATTGGATCTAACATCACTAATTGGAATTCCAATTGCATACTTACTACTAGTATAGTCACAAATTTTATCTAACACCAGTAATTGGAATTCCATTTCCCAAATTGGATCTAACATGACTAATTGGAATTCCAATTGCATACTTACTACTAGTATAGTCACAAATTTGATCTAACACCACTAATTGGAATTCCAATTGCATAGTTACTACTAGTATAGTCTAACATGACTAATTGGAATTCCAATTGCAAAATTACTACTAGTATAGTCACAAATTGGATCTAACATCACTAATTGGAATTCCAATTCCAAAATTGGATCTAACATCACTAATTGGAATTCCAATTCCAAAATTGGATCTAACATGACTAATTGTAATTCCAATTGCAACATTACTACTACTATAGTCCCAAATTTGATCTAACATCACTAATTGGAATTCCAATTGCATACTTACTACTAGTATAGTCACAAATTTGATCTAACATCACTAATTGGAATTTCAATTCCAAAATTGGATCTAACATGACTAATTGTAATTCCAATTGCAACATTACTACTACTACATGCACAAATTGGATCTAACATGACTAATTGGAATTCCAATTGCATACTTACTACTAGTATAGTCACAAATTTGATCTAACATCACTAATTGGAATTTCAATTCCCAAATTGGACCTAACATCACTAATTGGAATTCCAATTACAACATTACTACTAGTATAGTCACAAATTTGATCTAACATCACTAATTGGAATTTCAATTCCCAAATTGGACCTAACATCACTAATTGGAATTCCAATTACAACATTACTACTAGTATAGTCACAAATTGGATCTAACATCACTAGTTGGAATGCCAATTGCAACATTACTACTAGTATAGTCACAAATTGTATCTAACATCACTAATTGGAATTCCAATGTTACAAGTTGGATCTAACATGACTAATTGGAATTTTAATTGCAAATTTACTACTAGTATAGTCCCAAATTGGATATAACATGACTAATTGGAATTCCAATTGCGAATTTACTACTAGTATAGTCCCAAATTGCTTCTAACATGACTAATTGGAATTCCAATTGCAAAATTACTACTAGTATAGTACTATAGTCATGAGATTTAGCATTATACGACTACATTACTTATTTTTTTAAAAATTACTACTATAGTCAAATAATTATTATAATATTAAATTTATTCCCTATATATATATTATTAACATTTATTTCCGAATTATTTCTTAATTTTTTTAACATATACACTGTAGTAATAGTATATGATTATTTTTCTCGAATCATATTTTGTTCCAAATATTTTGTTCAAATATTTTGCTCATATTAAAACGGTTGACCTTGCATGATTTATGATGAATAAGGCAAGTCTCGATATTAATTGAATGTTCCTTTTCAATAAAAAAACATAATCATTGAAATTGCTACAATATCAAGGCAAAATGTAATGAAAATCTTTTTTACCATAAATGCGTTGTGCTTCTCAAAAAAATACTAGCCGAAAAAATTTGAAAGGTTTATACACCAAAATTTTGAATTTTTTGGCAAAAATATTCGTGCATGTTTTGCACCTTTATATATGGATGAATCTTCTCCATATTACACCATCACCTTAAACTTCAAACAAACAAGAATTCCCAAAAACGAAATCTGTGATAAAGGCCTCTAACTCTGGCAAGAAATGGGGGAAACACTCGCTCCACAAAGTCTCGATAAGCACTCCTAAAAGAAGAACCACTCCAAGAAAGAAGATAAGCAGCCCAACCAAGACGCCGACGAACACTCCAATGAAGATGCCGACTACCACTCTTCCATTGGCGTCACCAACTACGACGCCAACAAAACAATATTTCTCTCCAATTCGACGTATGCAGTTAACGTCCGAATGGAGCGTGCCACCCTCCCCCAAAAGTCTAGATATATTGTATCAAAACTTGAGGGAGGAGCACAACAATTTCAAGGGGGAGGTGGATCACCTCTTGCGTCGCATGGTGGCTGCTTTAAATGAAGACATGGTGAGGGAACTGATTCTGGAGGTTCACCCTCTAACTAAGTTGTATGAAATTTTTCTACAGCTTAAGAATCATGGTGGAGAAGACCCTTCCAAGCTTCGAGGCGAAAAGGGTACTTCTAACCAGGTCCCCATCGTCATTGAAGACTGCGAAAGCAACACCAAGATTTGATCATCTTCCTTGATGTTGTTTTTATCATGCTACACTAATAAAAAAATTAAAAATGAATTAATAATATAATTAGAGTATAAAATAAATAAAATTAGAGTTTCGGTGAATATAATCAGTATAATTTTATAATAAAGTTAACTTTATATTTTATTGTGTAGGATATTTAATTTTTGTCAAAAATAATTATACACTAAAAAAAAATAATTTAATATTTTAAAAAATTATTTAAAAAAAACAGCTTTTTGGCCTGATTTATTATTTATAATCAGGCCCATGTAGTAGTCAGTTCGAAGGCCCAAATATGCAGGCCCAAAGCTGAGGATGTATGGATTGATATTAGTGGGATCCGACCCCTAACAAGGACAACCGCTCCTGCAAGATTATTCAATATATACTGCCTTTGTTTCACCTATTTTTTCGATGTGGGATAAACAAGTATGCCCAAATGCTATTTCTCAAGCACTTTCTCCTCTGCAGTTTGATTTAATCTTTTCATTCACTAATTGAAATATTTTATGACGTACAAAAATATCTTCCCTCTTTGTTAGCCGCCTCAACTAAATAATTGAAATATTTTAAGAATCAAAATTGACATTCTGTATCCAATTAATCTCTCGATTATTAAATATTCATACTTAATTAATCTAATGAAACCAGTAACCCTAAACACTACAAAATAAAACTTCATGGAATCAAAAATTCTTTTCGAATTATGCGATAAACTAACAAGGTCATAATCAAATAGATTCAATATCATAATTTAGCATTATACATCAAGAAAAAAATATTATATATGAAGAACATATGAATAAAATGCGATGAACGAAATGGTCTTGGAATTGATCAACATTCAAATTTGACTATATTAAGCCAATGAAACAGTAAATTATGAACACTCCAACTTAATGGCCTCTCTAGTCCAATGAAATCCGAAACCCTAAAAAATCAATCTTCAACAACTCAACAATTCTTTTGGAATAATGTCATAAAACATCAAGGTGATATTCAAATACATTCAATATGCTAATTTAGCTATACAAATCGAGAAAAAAAATTCTAATAACGAAATATATTACACTCTATTTCTCCTTTAAATTTTGTATCATGTCTCTTGTCTCCTTCAAATCTCGATTGTTTGATTCAACATATTTACCTCCTTCAAATCTTGTATCTTGTCTCCTGTCTTCTTCAAGAACTAATGGCATTCCAGTTTCTACAGCTTTGAAGACAACAAAAAAAATTCCTTTGCTCGATCTATTTTGCTTTATTTTCATGTCGATTGGTGATAGTGGTGGGGAAAAATTGAATGGAGATGGTGGTGGGGAAAAATTCGGAATGGAGATGAATGCAAATGACGATGAATATAAACCCTAATAAAATATAAAATGGCGAATAAAACTTAAAATGACGAGGCTAATGAATGAATGGATTAAGTAATAATAAACTAATTAATTAATATTAGTTGAGAGGATGAGAGAGAAAAAATTTTGAATTTCAAACTCAAAATAACATTCTCTCACTACATTAGGAAGGAAAGGGTATTATGATAAAACACAATATAAGCTTAATTAAGTAAATAATTAAAGAATATAATTAATGAATGAAATACCCCTTTTACCCATTGTGTCCGCATAGATTTACTGATAAACTAAACCATCTAAAATCTAGAATATGTTTATAAAAAGATCCGCATTTTATATACCATCAAAATGCAATACAGATTCAGAAAAAAAAAAAAAAAAAAAGTTACAGATAACCGACCCCCAAAATGAGGAGAAAATACAGAAAAGCATTTGATTGAGTGCGTTTAATGTTTATGGGCGTAGAGAGAGAGAGAGAGAGAGAGAGAGAGTTTGTTCGCCAAACACATTTGTCTAATGTCCATTGCCACCCCAAGTTGTCTTTAGACCTTTTAGAGAGAGAAGTAGAGAGAGAGAGAGAGAGAGAGAGTGGGAGAGAGAAACCGAATCAAAACAAACCCATCTCTCTCCCTGTACGTGCACATCGACACACACGATTTCTAGTGAGAGAAATTTGAAATTGTAGAGAGAGAATCGCTGGGAACCGATGCTGTGGTGGGAATGGGGAAGGCCGATAAGCAGCAGCAACTGCCAGTTGTGCAACAGCAGCCCCGTGGCAGTAGCGCTTCTAGAACCTTCCTCTGCCAGAGATGTGCGGTGGGAGTTTCTAGAGTCTTCAGCTTCAAATGCGCCGTCGTTTTGATGCTCAGTGTCGCCGCTTTTCTTTCTGCCTTTTTCTGGGTTCTTCCTCTTCGATACAAGCATCTTGGGTTTGATGCTAAAGAATCTATCAAGCTCAGTGGTGGATTACTGCTTTTTTCGTTTGATTTTTCATTTTTAATAATTCTACAGTTTAATTGCGTTTTAGGAAGTTATTTATTTTATGTTTGCTTTTGAATTAGGCTTCTGTTTTGCTGTTTATTGGATTTCTTTTGATTGCTAGCATTAATATTTTTCTCATGATTTTGTTATGAACAAACCTCAAATTGAGTTTAGAACTTCTACTTATATTGTTACTAATTGTTCTACTAGAGGGTGGCATTTTTTTCTTTTGAAAGAACAAGAGGGTGGCTTTAGCGTGTGTACGTGTGTTTTGGGGGCTTGGTGATGTTGGTACTATTTAAAATTGAATTCTTATTTCTGTGAATTTTCACATGAGGTTAGGGCAGCTCTTTACATGGTGTTAAAATAGACTTTTTTTTTCCCCATGTGATTGCAAACTGAAAATACTCGGAATAAACTAGTGTGTATTTAACTCGAATATGTTCCTGCATTCTATTGGAATAAGTTAGTGTCTAGATTGCTCGTGAAGTCCAAGGGAGGAAGTAGGCTTTAGGTAATATTTTTCGTGCAGCGTCACGACCGCAGCAATTCGATGTATTTCATGATTCTTGATAGAATTGGAAAGCTTACTTTGAAGTCATTCTTTTATCTTGTTATATAGTTTATTGCTCTGCAAACAAAATATGAATACCTCTGACGCTCTGATATAATAACAATGTAGCAGTGAATTGTTTAAACTTAATCTTTGGGGTGTTGAACAAATTGGTAGTTGAATGATGTGTGTGGATTTACTTCAACTTTGATTGAGGTCTTCATTTGAATATAGTTACTTGCAAATAGGGCTGCTTTTCATGCATTTACATGAAATTGCTGATCGCAGTTCTTGTAACTCGTGCTACGACCCCCTCGTAAAATTTATTCCTCCTGCTGTAACTTTGTCTGCTGGCTCTTCTTGAGATAACAAAGATGTTCCTTGGATTCTCAGTGTCTAGTATAACGATACAGTATACCAAAATGTTTCTTTCCAGGTTGTGGATTATTGAAAATAATCTGCCAATACAATCTATTACTGAATTGGTCTCATGATTACTGAATAGGACTAGGGTGTTCCTAACTTTATGATTCTGGTGTCCTGATTAAGACACTGTTGCCAATGCTGCAGCAATTTTTAGAATTGAATCTCTTCTCTTCATTAAAGTCTCATATTCCTTGTGATGGCCATTTATCCAAACTTTCATGTGTACTTTGTGAATCAAGCTACCAAAGAACTTCTAAGTTGGAAACCTAAAATTCGATCATTTAGCTTTTCGAATTCAGTTGTTCGACTTTTGTAATCTGAACCAACTTATGAAATATGTGATTGCAGCATCATCTTTTTGCAGCCATATCTTTCTTTCATTCTTAGGTATGATCTTCTATTAAGCTGCGAAAACTTTTAGAAAAGATGGTTTTCATAACAGAGTTGAATTGAGTTTCTGACTGTTATCTAGAATTATGCTGTATCGCATTATTCATATTTTGTTTTCCTTAAATCTCCCAAAGACTTGTGTATTATTTGCCTAAAAGGGACGGGTTTACATTTAAGAAAATGATTGCATATTATTGATGGATCTGCTTAAAATCTTCATTCACTTTCTGAGTCAAAGGTCTGGTTCTTATTTCAGCAACTGTTCAATCATATTTCCAGCTTCAGAAACCGGTTTCTGAACTCATACCATACATCTCAAGACTAGAATATGATGTCAATGAGGAGATAGGTGTCCCTTCCTTGAAGGTCTGCCGCAAACTCGTACTCTATACATGAAGTTAGAAGGAATAGTGGTTTGATAATTGCTTACTTTTCACAGGTTGCTGTTCTTTCCATGCGCCAGGCAGACTCATCTAACTGGACTGCTGTGGTGTTTGGCTTCCTTACTGATCCAGTTAATAACACAACAAATCCAGTGGCCTTGAGTTTGTTGAAATCGTCCTTAATTGATCTATTTCTTCAACAATACAATTTGATGTTAACCTTGACAATTTTTGGAGAGCCTTCTTCATTTGAGATTTTAAAATTTCCTGGTGGAGTAACTATAATTCCAGAGAGTACTCCTTTGCTGTCCCTGCCTCTAGTCAATTTCACACTCAATAGCTCAATTTATGATATAAAAGAAAATCTTCCGGAGTTGAAAGAACAACTAAAAGAGGGATTGCACCTGATGCAGAATGAGGTAAAACTAAATTCTACATTAGGAGGCCTCTGCAATTCAGTGTCAGTGGTTGAATTTTTCAGAGTTGTGCCCTTACCTTATATTCGGTAACTTATTATGTAAGTTCGTTGTTTTGATTTGCATAACATGGTGGTAGATTCAACCTTTCTTCATCTGGTCTAACTGCTATTGTTGTTTCTTCGGCTGTTTATTTTATTCCATCTTTTTTCGGTAACTTGTTAGAATTTGAAGTTTCTTTTAAATGAGACTTCAATTAATAATTTTCCAGTGCCATTTATAGTTGTACCTTTAGAGTTTGCAACCTGATCTCATTTAATTGAGTTTGAATTTGGTTTATCTGTTTGCATCTGACCTGATAGAATCTTTCTTGATGCAGATGGTGTACATACAAGTAACAAACAAACATGGCTCAACAAAAGATCCCCCCATTATGGTTGAAGCTTTAGTTGCATCTAATATACCTATACAGCCAGAGAGATTGAGACAGCTAGCTCAAATAATTACTGGGTCACCCCCTATAGAAAACCTTGGGCTTGACCATTCTGTTTTTGGGAAAGTTAAGGAAATTAGCTTGTCTTCATTTCTAACTCATTCTCTCCACGCACCAGCGCCAACTCCAACACCTACACCTTCTCCATCTCCATCACCAGAAAAGGGTTGTGGTACTAGACCATCTATGTTGCCATCTTATTCCCCTGCCTTTTCACCCAATTTACATAATGCACCGCCACCACCTTGTCCTACATGTTATGCCTCTGAACCTTCACCCAGTCCTCAAAATGCTCCTCACCCTTCATTATCTCCAAATTCTGATTCTCCCACACCCTTAGCAGCTCAAGGCAGTCAACGTTGTGGTTCTGATGATTCACCAAGTCCCTCTCCAACTTCTCGTCCTGACCAAATTTCTCCTAACTTGTCTCCTCATTCCATCCAACAATCACCTGTAGCAGTTTCAACACCCCAGATTTCACCAACTGATTCTCCACTAGCTGGTGCACATGGTGATCGAGATCCAGGCAGTAGGAGCGCGAAAGATTTGGTGTCTCCACTGCATGTTTCGTCAGCTAATACTTATTCATGTAAGTACCAAAAAAATTATCTATTATTTCCTTCAGCCTTATAGTTCCGGATTTGATATATAGATGATTTTCATGGTCTTGGTAATTCCCTATGTTGCCTAATATTATGCGTACTGCGATTGGATCTGATCTGTTAATCTTGAACATAGATAATAAAGGAGCAGGGGCTTTGCCTCGTCTTGCGCCTATTAAAGACCAGATGCACAAATGGAAAATGAAATAAACAAGGAATTTGTTGTTACTATCATCATTTTTAGTATTTTAAAAACACAGTCCAAGGGGGAGGTAACATCCATAAAAAAGTAATTGAACTAATCCTCTAGAAATGATGTGCCACCACTAGAATGAGAACTTCACTGAAACAATTCAATTGAAAAATGAGATAGGTGGCAGCATGTCTGTTCTGTTTGTTTTCTTTCACTCCCTTGTGTCCTTTTCAAGAATTATATCTTCTTTTTTTTTTTTTGTATATCAAGTGATGATGCAAAAAGAACTAGAACGAGTGTAAAGGGGAGGGAAAAAAAAAGAAGATTGGAAGAAGAATACGAATAAGAGATGACAAAAGTGGAGTATTTCTAATTTTCTATTTTTTAGTCATATAATCTAAGTTAGATTGATATCCAATTAAGGTAATAATGGGCATAATGAGTATATGATCCTAAGAAAATCTCTTTTCTCTTCATAAACTAGGTGTACGAAGTTTCATATTGGAATTTTGAACCCGAATGTATATGAGTAGGCTCTACAAGCTCCAGCATAATAATTTATTCAAATCTTGAATTGTCCTGATCATCAATGACATTCATTATAAAGTTGAAATGATGAATAAAATGAGAAGAAAAAATAGCATGTCTAGGCCAGGGCAGCAGCAGCATTGCAGCTGTGACGTAGCGGCTTGTCACGGGATGGAAGGCTCATTGTTCTGACGCCTTCCAACACTTGCCTTCGACGGGGCTTCTGGGACAACAGTTGGTTTTGCCCTGTCATTGGTCTCATGAGCTCATCAGGAACTCAATTAGGGGTCCAATATGTTATCCGTCTCTCAATTAGAGTATGTTTTGCATGCGCTCCTGTGTGCGTCACAGTCGCAATTATCAATAATCCTCTGTGGTCCTAGTGAATCTGGGGTTAGGGAGGATTTGGTGTGATAAACAACTTGCGACCCATGAACGGCAGCAGCAGTGAGGAAGGGGCTAGGGAGGTATGGGAAGTAGAGTCAGGGGAGATGATTTGTTTTCCTGCCTGTTGTTTGGGTTTGTTTTTTCAATCCTAAAAGAAGTATGTGAAAATGTTTTAAAATGTATCATTCAGCTCATTGTTGTGAAGGCATGCCTGAGGCGCGAAAGACACACTATTACGGCTTGAGAAGCAAAAGCGGGCATGGCATTAAAGGTGCCCATCTAGGCGTGCCTTGTTGTGCCTTTGTGCCATAAGCAAGTGAAGTTGCCTACTGGAGCTCCTTTGTTTCTTGGCTGTATTTTGTGTTATTTTTCTTCTACTATTTGTTTCTTCTTTAATTTCCTTAAGGTGCAAGGATAATTTAGAAAAACACAGCGTATACATGATAGAGAGGAATGAGCATAAATCAATTAAAATAAAATCATCCCTAATTTGCTTCTATCCTGATTTATCAATCAATTATAATTCTCCCCTTGGTTTTAAAAAGCGCGCCTTGGCGCAGGAAAAGCGCGAAGCGCGGGTTCCGGGCTTTTTTTACTCCCAGGCGCACTTACCCCCCGAAAGCGCAGATGAAGCGCGCCTAGGCGCGCTTAAGCGCACAAAGCGCAGGTGGGTGAGGCACCAGAAGCGCGCACTAGGGTTTCTCCTTTTTTTTTTTTTTTTTACTAATTTGCATAATAAATTACTAATGTGAATTGTGAAGTAGTATTAGAAAAAACGTTTGAAACTGAGAAAGAGAAAGAACCCGTCTCTCTCCTATCTGCGCGACTGCGCCTCGCGATTAAAAGAAATACCGAGAAGTCTGAACTGAACCACCGCCGCGCCGCCCCGCCCACCGCCGCGACGCGCCGCCCTCGGCCACCGCTGCCCTCTGCCGGCGCCGCCCAGTTGAGCTTGAGGTCAGTTTCTCATGTTATGTTCTCTCTAATCTAGTCTACTATCTAGAATAATTTGTAGAGCAAGTTTATTGTAATTTTGATGTAAAATTGGGTAATGGGTACATGGGTATTGCAATTGTAGCCCAGAAATCGTGTAATTTGAATATTTGATTTGTTAATTTATCATTATAATTGAAATTTAAGCATGAGATTTGATAATTGATATTTATAATTTAATGTTACTCTAATGCTATGCAGTCTGCTCTTTTGAATCTTGATATTTGATTATTATTATTATGCAGAAATGGAGATGGAGGAGCAGGAGGACATTGGTGAAGACAAAGATGATAAAGGAGATAGAGATGATGTGTTTTATGATGATGAATTGATGATTATTAGTTGATTACTTGATTTGCTTTAGATTTATTTTGTGTGTTAATTTTAAGACTTTCATATGTTGCATTGCATGATTAATTGTTGCATTTGTGTGATTTCTTGTTAATTTATAAGTGATATGATATTTTAGGTAGAGAATATAGTCTAGGTAAATATATTAGATTTTTTTTAGTTATGGTGCGCTTCGCCCCCTAAAAGCTCGCTCCCTGCCTGCGCTTTTGCGCCTAGGCTCCGGGGCTAGTTTTGCGCCTCGGTGCGCCTCGCGCTTTTTTAAACTAAGATTCTCCCTATGATAGAATTCAATCCCTCCCAAAAATAGATCTTGAATCAATCCCAAAATCAATCATCCCACCAATCTCTGATTTACTTGTGGCGGTGCCTAAAATGTATTCACAATTCTTTTCATTTGATATGCTTCAAAATGTTAATAGAATTAATTTGCTTAAATTTTACATTTATTATTTTTAAAATTTTCTTATTTCACCTCATGTTCAACAGACGGCACCTTGCTTGCACCCGGTCTCTTGAAGGCTTTGCATCTTGCATCTTTAATAACTATGATTCAGCTTTAGAAACTTGTTCTCGAAATTAAAGAAAAGGTAGAATATAGAATTGTCTCAGGCTTCAATGTGAACCTGGAAAAGGCCCAAGTGTGTGTCTCCAACTCTAGGCTTTGACATTTTAATAAAACAACTCAAGGTTGTGCCTGAGCAACTATGATTTTTCCTTTTCTTTTTATCATGAGAGCATAGTGACAACAAATAAAGATAGGTTTGTAAATATCACTAACTAGACACTGCATTTAGGCTCCTCTGTGTCTTTGGAATCTATTAGGCATATAAGTTTGGAGCAATGTGGGATATCGTATCAATCCACCCCCCTTAAAGACGTCCGTCCACGGACGGCACACACCAGGTGGCAACCCTCTTGGGCCCACCACATCCTAGTAGCCCCTTTCTGCAGCCCATCCGAATCTAGTAGGTCAGATCAAATTGTAAGGCAATAAGCTAGGGAGCCTAACTTAACCTAGAACCATGGTACCTCCACTTATATGCTCTTCCACATTTTCATGTGGAACCGATGTGGGATATCGTAACACAATCTCATCCCAATAAGTGGGAGTAACTATTCCTAGAAAACCATTCTGGAGGCATGATTAGCTATTTATAGTTCTTACTTAGGTCTAAATCTTTTTAGATTGTCGAACTGAAACATGTAGATTCCTTCACAGTCTCATGTTCTTTTAAAAGGAAGGTTTTAATTGAAGATAGGGACTGTAGTATGTCATTTTTCTTTCTTGAAAAGAGTTGATGAACAATAATGGGTTGTGTCATCAAAATTGCGGTTTGCAATTGAAACAAATATTCTGAATATAGGAAAAAACATGATAGGATGCTGGAAGGGTTTCTGGTTAAACTAAAAATGTTGATGAAGCATTCATTTCTAGACATGCTCTATAGCAATTGATAAACCACTAAATATTCATTTTCTAATGATAATTTGGACTGTGTGAGGTCACAACAAGTATGATGCTTCCTTGTACTTAAATCAGGGTTCATTTGATGGTCAGAAATGGCAGAGAATATAATGTAGTTCTGGAAAGAGTCCCCTCAGAAGCACTTGCCTACAACCACCCATCATTTTTCAATGCAATTTTTATGTACTATGCTCTGTAGTTTTGTGCATGTTAGCTTGACCATTTGGGGGTTGGGCGGGGGCTGTGGACTCAGTTTGTCTTTGCATCAAATTTCTCCAAATAGTCTTTCCTTGTAATCTTATTACCTAATTTTTATCTACAATATTGTTGTTGCATGGACTTAGCTAAAAGATTATTAACACTTGCAGCTTTCGTAAGCACTTGGAGCATTCGATGCTTAAATGGACTCCTGATGTTCCTGCTCTTGCTCTGGATGTCCTAGATGAAACCCTGTCTTGTCTGAATTAGTTTTTAAGATGTATACACAATTTTGCTGGTGGGGAGTGAAGAATGTTGGTAAGAGCAGAACTTCACACCGAGCATGGGAGTTGGAGTTCAAAGCTGGGAGATGGCAGTTTCACATCGACACTTAACCGTACGGGAACTTGGAGGGTGTTGTTTCCCTGTATAGGACTTACCATTGAAGGAATCAATTGCTCGCCTAGTTGCAGGTTTCCGAAAGAACAAACTGTAAAATGCACGGGGTTCTTTCTGGAATTTGCAACTAGGGAGATGCGGAATGTAATGAGATGCTAATGTTAACAAAATGAAGTAGATATTTATATAGTTTTAGTAAAGAAATTAATCGATCTAATATGCTCAAGCTCGCACAAAATCATCCTCCTGCTTTACATAAAAGATATATGGGCATATAATTATTTATCTGGTGGTAATGTTGAGTGAGAGTTCACAAAATAATTCTTGAACTTGAAAGAGTGGTTACACATAAGGCAATTGAAACAGATTGTATCTGCTATGTTTATCGTAGGCTGGGTGAGTACAAGTTCTGCTGTATTTCGAGGAAGGGAAGCCTTCTATAAAATGAAGACAAAGTACATACTTACGTTTTTCTACTTTTTGTTTGGTTGGGTAAATACCAGTTTTTCTTCTGATTTTTTGTGCCTTTGACCTTAAGAATATTTAAAAAAATAAAATAAAAAATACTTGATCTGCCAAGATTTTTTTAAAAATATGTCATCCGATTATAATTTAGTCAATTTGTGGTCAAATGGAATGTGACACACTTGTATTTTTTAAAAACTTTAAATGAAATGGGATATTATGATGATTCAATAATTCATATATTTTTTATGAGGTTTGTGAAACATTACCTTTCTCTTATCTCTCCCTCTATCATCTCTTGTATAGGTTTCTCTCTTTCTCTCTCCCCTCTCTCTCATCTCTCTCTTTCTCGTTTCTCTCCTATCTTCTATCTCTCATTTTCTCATTTTTTTCGTAAAACACTCAATAACACATGAAATTGGAAAAATTATGATAACTGTTAATAATCTATACTATATATAAAAACAAGGTTTTCAATTGAAATTGATTTCAAATTGATTTGATGGCAATTTTGTAATAAAATTTCAAATTGAGGTCATTAAATTTAACTGTATTATTCAATTAAAATATTATTTAAATATTTGTAAATATTCAAACCTGATCGTGTGTAGTGCATGTGTAGTAGTAAAAATATGTGATTATTAAATTTCACTTCTTTATTCAATTAAAATATTAATTAAATATTTTTAATAATCAACCACTACCACTATCAAACAGGGCAACGTGTGTTCTTTAAGAATTTAAAAAGTTCATTTCTGTATAATTAAAAAAAAATTGACATTTAATTAAAAAAAAAATTACATTTCAGAAATTAAAATAAAACTGAAATCACCCACTACATGGAAGTTATACACCACTTCATTCCACCCACCACTTTTAATTAGAACAGATATAGATAAATAATAAAATTTACTATTACAAATCCACATAATCGATTCTCTCTGCATTATTTTCTCTTCTCAGCATTTCCTCTGCGTCTCTATATTTTTGAAATTGAACTCCAGATATGGCTCCAGTATTTGGAACTGCCCGGATGTTGAAACCCGGAAAGAGTACGTTTGGTCTAGAATTACGACTTATACAATGTTATGAAAACACAAATTCATATAGTATGGAATGCGTATTCCATGATCGAGAGGTAAGATCAGTTGCTTAAAGACTCGATTTTTAATAACAATATATTTATTAATTTGCAAGTTTTTTTTTTTGCAGGGCACACGTATTCATGTAACTATTCCTAAAGCAAATGTTGAAAAGTTCAAACATCGCCTAATTGAAGGCAATGTTTATGCTCTTATTGATTTTGTAATCGGAATAAATGTCATGAAATACAAAACAACTGCTTCGCTGTACAAGATAATCATCTTTAACCAGAGTAGGATATTTGAGGTTTTCCACGATGAATTTCCACACCTTTTATATGAGATGAAGTCGTTTGTTGATGTTGCAAACATGGAACAGCTAGGAGATGCGCCTATGTTTGGTAAGATTTTTATCAAACATACAAAAAGGTTTCTGTAGCACAAAGTTCATAAACAGATAATTGATTATTTTAATTATTTATGCCAGATATAATTGGAACTATAGTTTCCCACTATAGACCACTTACAAGAGAAATTAATGGGAAGCTTACCAAGTTGATGGACTTAGTTCTGGAAGATTTGGAGTAAGCTATTACTTTTCATTACTATATCTGTGAATTTATAAATATACATTTGTTTTCATTTTGAGAAATTTTGAGTTATTTATTATTTCTGTATATCTGCGAATTTATAAATATACATTTGTTTTCATTTTGAGAATTTTGAGTTATTTATTATTTCTGTAATTGTGTATCAATTGAAATTGAATTTGACGTTTATGTTATTTAATACATCTGTAAATTTTTAAGTTGTTTATTACATCTGTAATTAAGAAATTTTTAAGTTATTTATTATTTCTGTAATTATGTATCAATTGAAATTGAATTTTACGTTTAAGTTATTTAGTACATCAGTAAATTTTTAAGTTGTTTATTACATCTGTAATTGAGAAATTTTTAACTTATTTATTTATTACATCTGTAATTGTGTATCAATTGAAATTTAGAATAACATGCACTACACACGATCAGTTTGTCATGAATTAATAGAAAGATAATTAACTTTATAAAACATGAATATCCAAATTAACTTTTGTATCAATTGAAATTTAGGAGCGCAAAAATAGTAATTTTTTTTCAATGTTTCCAGTGGAAATACGATAACAGCAACACTGTGGGAGAAGCATGCAGAAGACATGATAGATTTTTTAAATTCAGCACCTGAAGCTCCAGTGGTTATTATTCTGCAGTTTTGCAGACCTAACATTTACAGGGGTAAGAATATTATTATTACATAAATTTCGATTATGTTAACGATTCTGATTATTTTAAACCAACAGGTGAGGTCAGAATTTCATCTTTATTTAATATTACAAAGATTGTCACAGATCAGAATATTTCAGAGATATCTGAATTCTGTAGCAGGTAATTTATATTAATTTATATTAATTTACTGTTTTACAATATTACATATTGTACATGTTAATTAAACCATATATTAAAATATGTTGATATTTATTAATTATTAAATATTTTTTCAAGTTATCTGAGTAGTGGAAAAGTGAGATCGACAACAATCTCTACACTGACATCATCATCAACAAGGTCATTGAATGATGAAATTGGAGATGGGAATTTTGTGCTAAAAACAATATCTGAAATCATGACAGATGGAGAGGTATTATAAATAAATGGAATAACAATGATTTATTTTTATTTTGAAAAAATATTTCACTGATTTTTCTATTGTAATTAGGTTGGCTATTTTTGGGTATTTGCAACCATCCTATGCGTAGAGACCATTGGAGATTGGTCCTACTTAGCTTGCAAAAGATGTCATAAAAAGATGAGAGCAAGTGGAAGTCAATTTTTCTGTGAGAAATGTCAGTCTTATGATATCACAGGAAAACTGAGGTACATAATATTTAATTAATTATTGTACAGTTTTAGAAAAATTATAATACTTATTGTTTTAAATTACAGGTACAAGTTAACTGTTAGGGTTGTGGATGACACTGGAACTACTACTTTCCTACTGTGGGATAAGGAAAGTGTAGCACTAATTGGAAAAACAGCCTTGGAACTGAGTGTGGTAAATAATAATTTTTAAAATGTGTAATATTAAACAAAACAGGATAAATGATAATTGAATTTTTTTTAGGGTCCAAGTTTTGAGGGAATTCCAGCAGGCATTGAACAATTAGCTAACAAAAAGGCTTTGTTCAATGTCTCAGTTGAGCCAGGGCAGACAAGAAATTACACAGGCTCTTTTAGTGTAGGAAGGATTTCAACTGACAGACAAATTATCCAGAAAGTTTGTGGAGAAAATGTGATTGAGGTAAAAAAATAATGAAACACATAGCATATTAAATATTACATCAATATCTTTATATATTTTATAACAAATTGTTTTTTTTATAGGATGAGACTTCAGCTTCGATAAATGGAGATGAAATGATAGAAGAGATAGTATCTTCATTTTAATTTTTTAAAATTTATTATTAATTCGAAAATCATACTTATGGATAAGAAATATTTTATTTCAGATTGGTTCATCATCTTCAAAATCTGTTGTTGAATTGAGAAGTGCTGAAGTTATCAGCAAAACAATTCAGCAGATACTAGAAGATGGGCAGGTTAAAAAAAAATTTACACTATTTTTCAGATTGAAAATAAATTTTTTATATTGCATCAACATAAAAAAATTGTTATTAAATTCAGAGTGGAGAGTTTACAGTGTTTGCCACTATCAACTCCATTGAAGACATTACTTGCATGACATACCTTATATGCAAAGTATGTCGAAAGGAATTGGAGCCTCACAATGGACTCAAATTCTTTTGTGAGCAATGTGAATCTCTTGCTATATGTGGAAAAAGAAGGTTATTGATTAATTTATACTTAGTATTTCAATTCTTTTTTATTTTACAAAATTAAATATTTTTTTTTTTAAAACATAGATACAAATTGACTGTTGAAGTGAGCGACGGCACTGCAACTACAACATTTCTGATGTGGGAAAATCAATGCATTGAATTACTTGGACAAAAATCAGAAAATTCATCAGAGGTAATTATTCAGATTATCATGGATATTAATTTTTTAAAAATATAAACTAATTTAATTTTTTTTTATAGGATGAAATACTGGATTCACTTCCAGCTAAAGTTGAAGGCATAACAACTAAGAAAGGGCTGTTTAATATAATTGTCCTGCCGGAGCAGGTCAAAAATTTTAACGGACCATTTGATGTTGTTTAAGTTGCACATGAGGATAGTATAGTGGGAGAAATTTCACTAACTCAGGTGCAAATTTTAATTAAAAAATATTACAGGTGAAATTTCAAATCTTTAGCTAAAATTATATTAATTTTGTAGGAACCACCATCGAAATCAAAAAAAGGGAAGGAGGTGATTGATGACATTGCAGATGAGGTATATTACTATAGAAAAATTATTTTTGTTTTATTTTTAATAGATTTATGCATATCAGATTATAAATTATTAACCAGCATATAATATAGTTTGTAATTCATTTTATTTTTTTTACTATTTCAGGATATTTTGCTAAGAGACTCATTACTCACACCAAAGAAGATGACGTCCAACATGAGTAATGCAGTCAATATTATGGATGATGAACATGTCAAGAGAAAGCTGAATGATGAGTTTTCAGCCACCACCCAGAAGCGAAACAGAAGATTGCTGAAGAAGGATAAAATGTCAGCTTAAAAGAAGGGATACAGAATGTCAATGAAGTTGTCGAATTGGAGGGGATCAGATTTAAATTTTTAATGCTTACAGTATATGAACAATTTAATTTTTTTTATGCTTTCAGAACAATTTTATTTTTCACGTTTTTGCAGATGTTTTGAAGTATTTGACATTTTTTTTTATGTTCAGTTTTATATTCAGTTTATTGACATTTTTCATTGGTTGAAGTTTGACTTTTTGATTTTGCATGTATTGGTTTTGGTTTACATGATATTGCTCGACTTTAAGTTCTTTAAAATTTTTGTTACATTATGTTTTCAATTTTTTATTAACTTTTATTATTATGCTATACAATTAAACATTTATACTTATGTTGTGATATTGAGTTTATGTTTGTATTTTAATGTGATGTATTTATATGAGCTACGTTTAATTAACAAACATTGTAAAATCTATATTTTTACATCACAAAAAAAAATTCTGCAAACATTCAATGATACATACAATATGAAGCTCATCCATACAACATAATTAACAGAGTATGATTTTTTAATTTAAATGTAAAATGCAATTTAAATATGTGATGGGTAAATAAAACACAACGACAATAAATACATATTAGATAATATTCCATTAATGATGCAATAACATATTAAGTACGAATTAAATATCAAGTGAATGAGTGCGAAAGATTTGGATCAAAGATTATTAACCTTTCAAGAACCATTTAGGAGTAAGTGGATTTCCCAGTTCACAATCACCCGTTTGAACGGGGGCACAGGGGGTCACACAAAGTCCATGGCCCTATCGGGTTAAACACTATAATCCAAACCAAAACCTCTCATCGAGAGATTTCGCAAACTGTTCTATAAAAGAACAGTGAAAGAGTACAGAGATCTGAGACTCAAAAGCACAGAGCAAAGCATACAACCATGGAAGGATGCATATATAAATATTAAATCATATATATTCTGTTATGCTAACCTAAAATATTCACCCATAAAAATTAATTTCCAAACAAGCAAGCAAAACATAAATAATTGTAACAGTAAATTAAACAAAATAACATTAACATATTTTTAATATCAGGAACAAGTATAAAATAAATTAAATAACATGTGTTATTTTAATAACACAAACAGGTGTTAATAACATGTGCATATTATATAACATTAACTCCATGAAACAGGAACAGTAACATTTAACAATATATAAATTAAATAACAGATTTTATCATTTAACATTCAAGCATACATTCAACTACACATATATACAATTTAAAATACAGGAATCGTTAAACGAAATTTAAAAAATTTACATCACAGGTTATAAACATGTAATGCATATATACATATAAAACTAAAAGTTTACTAATACATATTCATATTTGTTTTAAACAGTAAATTAATATAGTGTATTAAAAAAACCAAAAGTAAAAGATAAATAGTAATTAATTACAAATACAAACATATAAATTAATTAAATAAGTAATATATTAATTTTAAAATTTAAATAGAACTGAAATTAAAATTATATTAACACCATAAACAATGTTAAATAAGATATAATATTATTTAGAAAAAAATAAATTTTAAATTAACAATGCAAAATATTTAAATAATTTAATAAAATTGGTATTGAAAAAAAAAAAAATCTGGGAAATAAATTATTAATACATAAAATAAAATGTGTAAATATGGTCATGGTAGTGGGCAGTGGGAAAAAAATTTAAACTGCCACTTCTTAAGAATTAAAAAATGCAGAGAATTTCAAAAATTCAAACTTCACAATATTGGACATTTCTAAGCAGTGCCAAGATGAAAAACACAGAGAGAGAGCATCCATTTTCTCATCAAAGAGAAGAACAAATTAAACGACTTCGTATGTCAGAATCATCACCAGGTACGAATAGCATACATGTACATTCTCATTCAATCAAAACATATTATAGTTTTTTCCCATGCTGAAGAAGACAGAACTAAAAATATAAACAAAGATGAAGCTTTTCAACAGTTAAAATAGAACGATTTATACCTTTAATAGCTGTAGTTTATAATTTATACCTGTTGAATTAAATCTGTGATTCAAGCATCTCCTTACATCCGTTCAATTGTGTGTTTGTAATCTGCAAATTCAGTTAAAACGAAAATTAAAAAAGTAGGGAGATATATTTGCTTAGATTTTGAATTTCAGCTTTCAGGAGATATGTGTGTGTGTGTTAGTGAGTGAGATATAAACAGGAAGAGCAAGAGGGTCTTATCTTTCTTCTTTGGTAGATCGGGAAGTGGAAGTTGGGTTTTCACAGTAACATTTAAGAGGCAGACTCACTTAGATGAATTAAAAAAAAATTAAATATTAAATATGGGCTGAACAGAGTATTACATTTTAAAATAATACATAAATATGATACCTACAGTTTATATCGCTGGAGATAGAACCTGCAAAACAACATACCAAAAAATTAGAAATAAATTTCAACAAAAAAGCCAACAGAGTATTAGGATAAAAAAATACATAAATATCACAGATACACTTCAGATCTTCTTAGATCTGTTGTCTTACTTTGACTAGGTGTGTGTGTGTGTGTGTGTGAATCAATGTTATAGGCATAAAAAAAAAAGTTAAACTCATCTTTTTTTGGTGATCCCGTGGCTGCAAATATCATCTGCTTGAGCTCATGTACTGAGTTTCAATAAAAGCCAACATACTCGGTATAGTAGTATTACTAGAACCAAATCTGTGCTTAAATCCAAAAGGCCGAAGTTCATCTGCCATTTAAAACAAAACAAAAAAGTTAAAGGCAGTCAACTTTTTATTCTTTAACTTATACAGAGAGAGAGAGTCAGAGAAATACCGAAAAATATCGTAGCACAAGATCAGTGAGGATTAATGCAGCATGAGATCTACAAAACCATAGATCTACACTTTCGAGTGATACATCAAGTCACTTAACAGTGACTGAAGACTCACTTTTATCCTGCTTAGGATCTCATTCAGAGTTTGAAGAGAATATGGAAAAAATCAACCCAGTGAGAACTGAAGCAAATCTTGGAAAATATGTGTGCAATTTCAAACAAACAAAAAAATAATACGTAGTAAAATTTTATATTAAAAGAAGTAAACAGAGAGAGATGAGAGAAATACCTTTCAAAATCGGCAATGGTGATACAAACCCTTCAGGCGTTCCATAGCTGGGATCCAGTCACTTAACAGTGACTGAAGAGTCACTTTTATCCTGCTTAGGATCTCATTCAGAGTTTGAAGAGAATATGGAAAAAATCAACCGAGTGAGAACTGAAGCAAATCTTGGAAAATATGTGTGCAATTTCAAAAAAAAAAAAAAAAAAAAACGTAGTAAAATTTTATATAAAAAGAAGTAAACAGAGAGAGAGATCAGAGAAATACCTTTCAAAATCGGCAATGGTGATACAAACCCTTCAGGCGTTCCATAGCTGGGATTTTTAGAACATCACATCATGAGGGTAAGGGATTTTCGGACAGAGTCGAGGCGCCTGTTTTTTCAGATTTCTTCATATGAATAGCATGTATTCTGCTATTATGTGTGTGATATTTCAGAGAATATAATTTTACAGTGAATGAGAGCGGCGGAGATAGGGTCAGTAGATCTATAGAGAGAGAACGATGAATAAGAATGAGAGTTCATTCTTACAGAGTTGAGAGAGTTGCGGAAGGTAGAGAGAGAGTGTGTGTGTGAGGCGGCGGAAGATAGAGAGAGAGAGAGAGAGAGTGAATCGGCGGAATGAAATGAGCTGAAACCCTAAGGGTCAGCTCATATATATATATATGTGTGTTTTACCCTAATATTGTAAAAATAATTAATCATATAGTTCCGAATTTTGCAGCCCAATTTTGTTACATAATTAATTTTGCAGCCCAATTTAAATATGCAACTTCAATTGTGGCCCAAAATAGTTTAATAATTCATAGGCCCAAATAATAATAAACATAATAAACATAATAATAATAATAATAATAATAATAATAATAATAATAATAATAATAATAATAATAATAATAATAAATGTAGTAATAAAATAAAAAACTTCTTACTTTATTAATGGATTTACGATTAGGGTTATGATTTCTTCCCCAAAATATTAATATTATATAAATTTATTATTTCAAAGTTTAATGTGTTGTTTAATTTATTTAGTATGCATTTTCGATTTTTATTATTAATATAGTTATACATTACTAAGATAATTCAATGTTTAATAATTGCACATAATTTAAATATTATAGTAATTATTAAGTAATTATTTAGTAATAGACAATAATATTTACCTAATTATTAATTATTTAATTTAATAACTAAAATTTACATGTGTGGTTAAACTGATTACATTAGTTTATTTATATGGATTTATTAAATATCAAAAGTTAATTATATTTTAATCAAAAGAATTATTTATGCTGGCCCAATTGAATTTAAAATGAAGTATTTTTATCTTGGCCCAATTCCATTTAATCATAATTGTTAAATACTAAATATGAACCAAATAAGAATATAGCATAATTAAAAATTATTTATTTACATAATTTTAATAATTAATTAAGTCTAAAATTTATATAATTAGTTAACATATACGAAATTAGGTAAATATTAGGTAACAATGAATAAATTTTCTAAATTAATAATTATTTTATGTGATTATTCCAAATTTAATAAAAATTATACATAAATTACATACTTATGTTAATAATTAAACGCATTTAGTCAAATATTATGTAATTTAATCAAAATATTTAAAAAATTTAATGTAGAAATTGATTACATATTGATAGAAATTATTATCATGTTATAATAATGAAAATTATTTTTTATTGAATTTTAATTCATTCATATTGATGAATAGATGATTTGTGTTACTTAACCAGAATTGAAAGAAATTGATTTTAGTGCTTCTCTAAATTTAAAAGTTTAGTTTTCAATTAAATATTGTATATTTTATATGTAAATAAATATTATTATTATTATTATTATTATTATTATTATTATTATTATTATTATGTTTTTCATATTATATTAGATATCTAAAATCATTCTTAATCTTTTTAATTATAGGTGAAGGACGCAGTACGTCGAAACATATTGTTGATTCAACAATTAATGCATCAGTTGATGTTGACCAATTAAATAATGTAAATGTTACACAAATGTCTGATATAGGTACTAAATGTAATAAATATTAATTAAAAATTCAATATTAAATTATAATATTAATTATATAAATATGATGTTAACAATTTTTTTTTGCTCATTAGATGAACATTATGATTGTAATTCGCATCAATATTGTACTGGTAAGTTAATATGTTCTATTTCAATTTATTTATTTAATAATATATTTATATTTAATGTTTATTTTTTTTGAATATTTAAAGCAAAAAAAATTGTGAATCACACTTCTATTGGTAAATTTAATATATTTTGAAAATTTCAAATTGAATACTGTATATTTTATAGTTAAAGAAATATTATTACTATGTTTTTCATTTTAATTTAGATATCTAAACTCATTTTTATTTTAGGCAAAACCCTATTTTGGGTCCCTGTACTTTTAAATTTTTCTGAATTGGGTCCCTCTACTTTATTTGGTTAAAATGAAATCCCTATACTATCAATTTAGTTAAAATGAGGTCCCTGTACTATGAATTTAGATAAAATCAAGTCTTTGAGGGACTTGCTTTTATCTAAATCGATAGTAGAGGGACTTGATTTTAACTAAAATTGATAGTATAGGGATACAATTTAAAAATAAAAATAAAAATTGAAAAATTAAATAAACAACAATAAAAAATAAATATATATTGAATTTTTTAAATATAAAATTTATTTAAAATTTAAAAAATAAATTTTTTTTATAACCACTATAATTTTATATTTTGATTTATTATTTTTTGAAAAAAAAATCAAACAAAAGTTTTAAAATTTATTTTTATTTAATTGATTGTTTTATTTAACTATTGTTTGATTTTTTTTAATTTAATCTTTTGAAAATAAATTAAAATTACATAATTTCATAAAAATTAAATTATTTATTTTTTGCAATTTATTTTTAAAATTAAAAACATGAATAAAAAATTAAAGAATTTTTTGATTTTTTTAAAAAATAATAAATAAAACATAAAATTACATTGGTTTAAAAAAAATTAATTAAATTTATATTTTATTTTTAAATAATTTTTTACTTAAAAAATTAATTTATATTTATTTAATTATTTTTTCAATTTTTATTAGTTTATTTTTAAGAAAAATGAATTTTCATTTTTATTTTTAAATTGGATCCCTGTACTATCAATTTTCGTTAAAATCAAATCCCTCTACTATCAATTTAGATAAAATGAAGTCCCTCGAGGACTTGATTTTATCTAAATTCATAGTACAGGGACCTCATTTTAACTAAATTGATAGTACAAGGACTTCATTTTAACCAAATGAAGTAGAGGGACCCAATTCAGAAAAATTTAAAAGTACAGGGACCCAAAATAGAGTTTTGCCTTTATTTTATTTAAATACAGGTGAAGGATCAAGTACATATGAACATATTGTTGATTTAACAATAAATGAATCAGTTGATGTTGACCAATTAATTAATATACATGTTACACAAATCTCTGATATAGGTACTAAATGCATTATATGTTATTTTAAAATTTAATATTAAATTATAATAATTATTATATCAATCTGATGTTAATAATTTTTTTATATGTAAGGTGAACAGTATGATCGTAATTTGCAGCAACATTGTACTGGTAAGTTATTAATTATATCCAATCTTAATTAGTTTTTTTATTTAATAATTTATTTATATATAATTAATTTAGATACTAAATTATTTGATATTTTACCGTGTCATTAAATATTACTTAATTAATATAAATAAGATAATATTTATATATTTAGTCAATGATTATGTGTATAATCTATACTATATATAAAATAAAATTCTTCATTATTTAATAAAATTTAAGAAACTATTTCTCATCTGTAATAAATATTTTTAAACAAATATATTAAACATTTAATGTATATTGTTTTCTATTTTTTAAAATTATATTATATTTTTTCACTACAGGTTATTCAATAACGGATGAAGTACTGCAGAATACAAGATTAATTGACATACACGTTGAAGAGATTTCTAATATAGGTATTTTTTTTTTGTATTAGATTTTGAAATAATATATTATTATATTATAAATCATATTTATATTTTTAATAGTTTTTAAATCATTCATATTGATCGAAAAAAAAAATTTACTTCATCAATCTTCAAAGAAATTCATGTTAGTGATTCTCTAAATTTTAATGGTAAGTTTGCAATTCGATAATGTATATTTTATATATACATAAATAGTTTTATTATTTTATTCATAATATTTTAGATATCTAAACTCATTCTTAAATTACTCAAATACAGGTGAAGGAAGAAATACATCTGAAGAAATTGTTGATTTAATAATTAATGAATCAGTGGATGTTGACCAATTAATTGATATACATGTTACACAAATATCTGATATAGGTACTAAATGCATTATATGTTATTTTAAAATTTAATATTAAATTATAATAATGATTATATGAATCTGATTTGAATAATTTTTTTTATATATAAGGTGAACAGTATGATCGTAATTTGCAGCAACATTGTAGTGGTAAGTTATTAATTATATCCAATCTTAATTATTTTTTTATTTAATAATTTATTTATATGTAATTTGTAATTTTTTTTATTATTTATTGTAAATTAAAAAATATTGGGAATCAAAATTTTATTGGTAAATTTAGAATATATCGGATTGGTAAGTTTGCAATACTATATAATTTTTTTCGAAGAAATATTAGTATTATTATTTTTATATTACTTTACATACCAAAAATCTAAATTAATCAAATACAGGTGAAGAATCGGTTGGACAGATGGTTGATTTAACAGTTAATGAATCATTGGAGGATGACCAATTAATTGATATACATGTTACACAAATGTCTGATATAGGTAATAAATGCATTATATTTAAATTAAAATTTTTAATTTTATTTTTTTTATTTGATAACTTATTTGTATTAAATTTGTTATTTTGTCAATATTTATAGCAACACAAAATAATAAAAATGGGAATCATACTTTTATTTGTAAATTTAGCATATATTTTTTAAAAATTGATTTATCTAAATTTTTTTACTAATATATGAATTTACAATAATTATCTATATTGCATGTATAATAGTAAATATTTATTTAACAGTTAACATTCATAACAGTTTCAGACTACTCCGATCTTGGTGATCTAGATTTTATTTGTGCATTTTGTGGAGCACATTTTTGGTATGATGAGAGGTTGGGAAAAAATTCAAATTCACGCATTCCGAAATACTCATCATGCTGTGTCGGAGGAAAAATTAAACTACCACCTGTTCAAAGGCCTCCTAAAGTTTTGGAAAGTTTGCTCTATGAAAATGATCATAAGAGTAAATATTTTCTTGATAATATTCGTTCCTACAATAGTATGTTTTCTTTCACATCAATGGGAGGCAAGATAGATTTGAGTTTAAATACTGGTAATTCTCCACCGACATTCCGACTGCACGGTCAGAATTATCATATGATTGGAAGTCTACTGCCAACACAAGGTTCTACACCAAAGTTTGTTCAGTTATATATTTATGATACTGAAAACGAGGTTGCAAATAGAATGCTTTCTGTGAGGTAATTTATATTTATTATTATAATTTTTTAAATATATCTCTTAATATTAAGTACGTTCCTTCTAGTTCAATTTTATATTTTATGTTTATATAGGAACAAAAAAAGCCTAAGCACACTTCATGCAGAGATTGTTTCTGAACTTAAAAGCATGTTGGATGAATATAATGTTTTTGCGAAGTCATTTAGGATGGCAAAGCACAACATTATAGATCTTGGTCAATCAGATGTTAAGTTGAAACTTATTGGTAGACGTGGAGGCGATGCTAGAATGCATAATCTTCCAACTGTGTCTGAAGTTGCTGCATTAGTTGTTGGAGATTTTGATCAGTCTTTTGGAGATAGAGACATAATTTTGGAAACTCAAACTGGAGAATTGAAACGTATTAATGAGTTAAATACAACCTATTTGGGTTTACAATATCCTCTTCTGTTTCCATATGGTGAAGACGGTTATAGAGAAGATATACCATTTTCATATTTGCATTCTTCAGCAAGTTATGGCAGAAAGATGGTCAGCATCAGAGAATATTTTGCATATCGCTTGCATGAAAGAGATTGTGATGCAAAAACCATTCTGAGCTCAAGGAGATTATTTCAACAATTTATTGTTGATGCCTACACAATGGTTGAATCTGCTAGACTTTTATACATACGAACACATCAACAATCATTGAGATGTCATGTGTACAAAGGTTTAGAAGAGGCTCTAACAAGAGGTGAAAGAAATCCCGCAAGTCAAGGAAAACGAGTTATTCTGCCTTCCACATTCACTGGAGGAGCTCAATACATGATTCAAAATTACCAAGATGCTATGGCTATTTGTCAGTGGGCTGGATATCCAAATCTATTCATCACATTCACATGCAATCCAAGGTGGCCAGAAATTGTAAGATATGTGCAGGAAAAAGGATTGAAACCTGAAGATCATCCCGATATTGTTTGTCAAGTGTTCAAAATGAAGTTGGACAATTTGATTTACGATCTACGTCAAAATAATGTCTTTGGAAATGTTAAAGCAGGTATGTGTTAATTTTATTCAAATTATTCTATTAAAGTTTTATTTTAATATAATTTACAATTTATTTTACTTTCAATTATAGTGGTGTACACTGTTGAATTTCAAAAGAGAGGTCTTCCACATGCGCATATCTTGCTTTTCATATCAAAAGAGGATCAAAATCGAGGATCAGAAGTGATTGACGAAATTATATCAGCTGAAATACCTGATAAACATCTGGATCAACAATATTACACAGTTGTACAGGAATTCATGATTCATGGTCCATGTGGTGTTGCGAAAAAAAATTCACCCTGCATGAGAAATGGTCGTTGCAGTAAATATTTTCCAAAATTTTTTACTGAGACAACAACCACAGATGAAGATGGATATCCAATATATAGACGCAGAGACAATGGAAGAACAATTTTGAAGAATGGAATGCTGATGGATAATAGATATGTGCTTCCTCACAATCGATTCCTTCTGATGAAGTATGCTGCCCATATAAATGTGGAATGGTGCAATCAGTCAAGATCAATAAAATATTTGTTTAAATATGTGAACAAAGGTCACGATCGTGTCACCGCAGCATTTTATCAGAGCACTCAAGATGATGAAAGTAGGAAAAATATTGATGAAATAAGCATATATTATGATTGCAGATATATTTCCCCCTGCGAGGCTGCATGGAGAATATTTGGATTTCAAATTCAATACAAATACCCTCCCGTTGAGAGATTAAGTTTTCATCTTGAAAACGAACAGACAATTTTCTTTCAAGATTCTGATTCAATGGACGATGTCCTCAACAGACCAACTGTCCATGAAAGTATGTTTTTAGCTTGGTTTGAAGCAAATAAGAAGTATCCAGAAGCGCGGAAACTTACTTATGTTCAATTTCCAACAAAGTTTGTTTGAAAAAAAGCTAAAAAAGAATGGGTGCCAAGGAAACAAAATTTCTTAATTGGAAGAATTTTCTTTGTTCCTCCGGGGAGTGGGGAGATGTATTATTTGAGATGTTTGCTTAATGTTGTGCGTGGACCTACGTGTTATGAAGACATCAGAAAAATTGATGGTGTGCAGTATGCTTCATTCAGAGATGCATGTTATGCTTTGGGATTGTTAGATGACGATAAAGAATTTATTGATGGGATCGTTGAAGCAAGCTATTGGTCATCTGCTGAATCTCTGAGAAAGTTATTTGTTACATTGTTAGCATCCGATTCAATGGGACGTCCAGAAGTTGTGTGGAATAATTGTTGGATGTATTTAGCAGATGATATATTATATAAACAACGATCAATACTGCAACACCCTGGTACTTCAAATTATAATTGCTTAATCTTTGTTTAATTTTTGCATAATATATTAACTTCCATTATTAACTATTCTTATAAATGTACAGAATTGCACTTGACTGATGATCAGATTCAAAGTTATTGTCTGGTGGAAATTGAAAAGTTGATGAAGAGTTTTGGAAGGACTTTACGATAATTTGAACATATGCCTTTTCCAAGTTCTGACTTCTTTCAATCTCAGGAAAATAGATTGATAAATGATGAAATGAGATATGATAGGACGGAATTGGAAAATGATCACAAAGTGTTTGTTAGCAAACTAACTGATGAACAACACAATGTGTATCGAATTGTATTGGATGCTATATCATCGCAATCAGGGGGCATGTTCTTTCTGTACGGATACGGAGGTACTGGAAAGACATTCATATGGAAGACATTATCAGCAGCGTTGAGATCAAAGGGAGAAATAGTGTTAAATGTTGCATCAAGTGTTATTGCTTCTATATTATTACCAGGTGGACGGACAGCGCATTCAAGATTTAAGATACCGTTAAATCCAAACGAGGATTCCACCTGTAACATTATCCAAGGAAGTTCGCTAGCAGAACTTATTCTTAGATGTAAGCTCATAATTTGGGATGACGCACCTATGATGCACAAGTACTGCTTTGAAGCTTTGGATCGAACATTTCGAGATATAATGTGTGTTTCTGATTCATCAAATGCACGTAGAATTTTTGGAGGAAAAACAATCATTTTTGGAGGTGATTTTCGACAGATCTTACCAGTTATCCTAAAAGGAAGCAGACATGATATTGTTAATGCCACAATAAATTCTTCTTATCTGTGGAAAGACTGCCGTGTCTTGAGATTAACAAAAAATTTAAGACTATCGAATTTGGGTCCTAATGATGTAGCTGTTGAGGTCGAACAATTTGCAAATTGGATTGCTGCTATTGGAGACGGTACAATCGGTGGCCCAAATGATGGACATGTCAATATTGACGTCCCTGATGATATTTTATTGAAATGGTCAGGAGATCCAATTTCAGCAATTGTTCATAGTACCTTTCCATCATATGGTACTGATATTGCAGATACAACTTATCTACAAGAACGAGCAATTCTTGCTCCAACTTTAAATGCGGTTGAATCTGTAAATCAATACATGCTTTCTTTGAACAAGGGTGAGGGAAGATTGTATTTGAGTTCTGACTCGACATGCAACTCAGATAACAATACGGGTTTGCTGCAAGAAGTTCATACTCCGGAATTCTTAAACAGTATTAGGTGCTCAGGGGTTCCGAATCATGAATTATTTTTGAAAGTAGGTACTCCTGTTATGTTGTTGAGAAACATAGATCATGCAAATGGTTTATGTAATGGGACTCGGTTGATGATCACAAGGCTTGGCAAACATGTTATCGAAGCAAGATTTCTCAGTGGCCAAAATGCACATCAAATGGTATTAATTCCAAGAATGTCTCTTACGCCTGCTGATCCGAGATTGCCATTTAAGTTTCAGAGAAGACAATTTCCTTTGATGCCCTCATATGCAATGACGATAAACAAGAGTCAAGGACAATCACTGTCTCACGTTGGTTTATTGTTGCAGAAGCCAGTATTCACTCATGGACAATTCTATGTTGCTGTTTCAAGGGTTAGAAGTCGTGGTGGATTGAAGATCTTACTTGATGATAATGATACAAATACCACTACAAATGTTGTATATAGAGAAGTTTTTCAGAATTTGTAAAATTCTTGCTTTTATTGTTTTTTTTTAATAGTGACTTTGATTTTTCATAACATAAAGTGTATATAATTTAAATATGAATTAATATTCATTTAAAATGTTAAGAATTATATAAGTATCTATTATATATATATATATGTATGTGTGTGTGTGTGTGTGTCATGTAAAATTTATGTTAATAATTGTTTTGGTAAAATTAATAATTATTAGCGATCAATTTTATAAATTTATAAAAAAATTAAATACCAATACATGTAAAATTATAGAGAAATATAAAATAATTTTTATTTTAAATATATTTGTATTGTAAATAACGCAATGGTCAAATAACATTTAGCTTCCACCGTGCAACGTACGTCTCATATCCCGCATTACTTCCATCGCGCAACGCGCGGGCACTGTACTAGTTTATAACAATAATAAAGTGTTAACACACACAAACAAGGTTAAAATTAAAATTGTTGTTGTTGGTCCAGACATTTTTCAGTAAAGAATAAAAATATATGTTTTCCGAATTCTGAGATCAATTTTCGGAATCATAGACCTCATATGTTAAAATGATACATACATTATGCTATTATGAGAGTAATTTAATACTAAAATGTCATAAATGTAATGTTTTTTTTTCATATAATATATCAAATTAAAGCTGAAAAATGATAATCCGTGCTATTCGTGTTTTAATTATGTACTCAAAATCTGTTCTATGATATGTGTGGGACAGATGCAAGAACATAAAAGAATAAAGCAGTAAAAACGCACGAGATGGTAACCCAGTTCGGTTCAACCAACCTACTCTGGGGGGATTGCTCCCAAACTTGAAGTTTCGACTGTTACTCATTCGAAGAATGTATTAGGGTTCTTACACATACAAGCCTCCCGCCTTATGTCGCCCGTTCTTCTCCTCGAACTCTTTCGCTAGCCGAAAGTTGTAAGATCCCCTCACAACCGTGACACTAGACTCCCTCTAGCTACCAATGACTTCAACTTACAATCTATTCCGAGATTGCGTACACAAACGAAATAAAAATCCCCTCACGTGTTCCACTCGAAAACACTCAAAAATAGTCTATCACGTTGCACTGATTAAAGAACAACTACTAGTTACAAATGACCACAAACTGACTCTCAAACAATCTATCAAGAGAATCTAAACAAAATATAAGTGGTACCGATTGCTCCTCAATTCGGTCTTCATATAGGCTTTGGCGTCGATCTCCATCCGCCGCCAACATGGTAAGTAGATTGTGGTTTGTGGCCTTCCAAACATGTGTAGATACTCTCCAAGTATAGTGGGGTTTATTCAGCACTGGATCTACACTACAAGGCAGTAAAATGAATATATCTTGACCTTCCAAACGAATTTGGCGCAAGATCTTTCCAATAAGGAAACTGCCAAAATAGAGTGTTCCTGGTTCTGTCTGGGACATAACTGGGACATAATCTGGAACAGTTCACCAACTGTTCTTCTTTTCTTGCACAGTGGAAAATAAAACTTCATGGGACATACCCAGACACACATTGTCGAACATATCTCGCCAATACAACAACACAAATACTTAGTATATGACGGTGGCACTAACAATCTCCCCCTTTGGCGTTTATGGTAGACAATTAACATCACGATCTGCACAACACTTGAATAACCTTAGCAGATCAAAATATATCATAAAGTGCGATATATTTAATAAACTGTCAGAGACAGTTACAAGCACACTCTCCCTGAATCTGAACTGGGAGTGCCTTCAACATGATCAGAGCATTGTTTCGCAGTATAGAACTGCATTGTGAGTCGATCAAAACATTATAGTACAGACCAACAAAAAGAGAATGGGGCAAACAGAATCCCCAATAAAAATGTTTGTAAAATGAGTACACGCTCAACATAGCAGCAGCAGTAAAGGCCATCATTCCCTAACATCGGCCTTCTTTCTCTCACAACATCCTTCTCCCCTTTAATTGTTGCCAGAAATGGCAAACAACATCCTTCAGACCGGGGAGGCAACAAGCTCATCATCAGCATCCATATCAGCAGCAGCAGGCTCACGAGCAGTTGGGACAGAAAAAGCGCTCGGCACATCAAGCGACGAGGTAAGTCCAAGGGCTCTGGCTCGGAAATCAATCAGCAAAGCCTCCAACTCCTGCTTTCTGGATTTGAATGTCCGGATGGACTTGGTCAGGCACACCACTTCTCGTTCCAAGGACTTTATGTGCTTGTCAAAGAAAACAGATGTGACAGAAAAAGAGGCAGCAGATCTGTCTGGGACAGATGGCGGCACAGATCCAGAGCATTCATCAGCATCTTGGGCAGGGACATCCGGAGCATTCTGGGATGAAAAGAGCTTGTGGCTTATTGTCAGCGGCTGCGAAACCAGAGCATACATATCATTGGTAGAAACCACATCATGCTGGGCCATTATGGTGCTGAAGATGAGACCAGGATAGCCAACAGGTTGCTGGGTACGAGCAGATTCAGCATGAGCAAACACATGCTCAAATATGAGCAGACCAAGATTGAACTCGCTACGAGTACCCACTTTAAACAGCAACAAGGCCATGAGCTTGCCCACAGTAGTATCATGAGTACTGGGCAACCAATTCCGAATAGCAACCTTGTGAAGTATCGAGTACTTCACACTCAGATCAGAAGCTAACAAAGCACGTCCCGAGGGCCAAACACACTGACTTCCTCAGTCAATTCCGACACAACCTCATTCAAATCAAATACCAGTGCAGGAGCAACAACATTCTTCACGACCTAAAAACTCATTAATCACCGCAGGAGAGAAGGCAATCCAATTACCACGCACAAAAATAGAGAAAGCATGTTCATACGCCACATCATGCATGCGTTTGGACAAATTGACATAAAATTCATGTACTGCAGCAGTAATGAATGGAGGTGTAGTGTAAGCAGACTTTTCCAACCGAAGATCATGCAACAAAGAATCAACACCCGTCCCCTCTTTGAGCTGGGCACGAGAATCGACGGCCCACTATACAATGAGATAAAAAGAAATTGCTACAAACTGTTCTTGAATCTGTCAGGCACACATAGAGGCACACATCACACTTGATCACTTTGTTTTCTCTGTACATACATCACTAACCAAGACTGTATAGAGATACTTCTCGCAAAGGAGAAGTTCAGAGAACACAAAGACCCAATGAGGATCTAAGTGTTTCAAACCTTCCACTATCAAGTGCCTTAGTGAGAATATCCGCAAGTTGAGCATTTGTTCCAACGTACTCAATCAGAAGAGATCCATCTTCAACCAGTTCATAAATGAAGTGGTGGCGAACATCTTTATGCTTTGTTCGAGAGTGCTGAACATGATTCTTCGAAATATTTAGGGCACGCATATTGTCACCGAATATGGTAAGAACAGACTGTGGCACACCATAATCAACCAGCATCTGCTTCATCCATAAAAGTTGTGTACACCAACTTCCAGCCGCAATATATTCTTGTTCGGCAGTAGATAACGAAATGGAATTATGTTTTTTACAAAACCAAGAAACCATGTTGTTTTCAAGGAAGAAATGTCCTCCTGAAGTACTTTTCCGAAACTCGTCCACCATTCTATTTGACACAGATCCAAAGACACTATCGACATATCAAGCTCGTGGAGCTTGTTTGAGACCGTAAAGTGCCTTTTTCAGTTTGTACACAAACTCAGGTTGGTGATGGTCTTCAAAACCTTTGGGTTAGCTAACAAACTTATCTTGTTTCTGAGGCCTTGCTTCAGTTAGGTCTCTGTTTTCAGAACTGTCCGGCACAGATGTACAAACATAGACCATACCATCAAAGCTCTCATCATCAATCTGGGCTACTGGTTCTTCCAGATCATCAACAACTGGATGGTTTTTAAGAGCATCATTGCTCTCAGATACTGGTTCTTCCGATTACAGTCTTCACTTCTGTTAGGCACATAAACAGGCACACTTCCAGTAACTTCTTCAAACCTGGGTCATCTTCAACAAAAACAATTGACGATTCTTGATCACTGATGTGGCTAAGATTTTCATGCCACAAGTTTGCTTCATTTAGTTGAGATCTGAAGCACGTTTTCTTCATGTTGAGAAGATAACAATTGTCCCGTGATCTGTCCCCGACCATCAGCAGAACACTTTCTTTGTTCTTAACAAGACATTTGTCTCTAGTGAAATGCACCAAGAGACCTTGGTCACACAGCTGACTAATGCTAATTAGATTAGCCTTTAATCCTTCTACAAGCAGCATGTCCTCCAGGTTGGGCAATCCATGCACATTGAGACATCTACGGCCAAGCACTCTACCTTTAACACCATCTCCAAAGGTAACCGTTTGATATGAGCAATCTTTTTGAATGTTTCTCAGCATGCTAGTGTAACGCCCTAGTCCCACTAGGACCAAAACGTCACCAAAAGACATGCATACATGCTTACGTGATAAATATTTTTCAAGAAATTAAATTAACTTTATAACTAATTTATAAACGGACAGCACCTCAACTTAAAAATGTTCAAAATCACAAACTCACATATAACCAAACTATGACCTGTCAACAAGAAAATACACATAGCCAATCAAGTCTCTCATTCAAAAACTCCACGGTCAACCCTTATATACATTCAAAATACTTGTATATACAGTCAAAATTGACCACAAAGGTAAACAACTTTCAAACTTAAAGGTTTTGCAGAGTATCAACGAAAGCATTTAATATTTAATATACAAACATAAGTTTAAAGATGGTTTTAAGCAAAAATCATACAAGGGTCAACCATTTAACCCACTCCAACAGCTCGCCCTCAACCAGCTTGATCTCCAGGACCTGAAAACATTTGAAAATATTTGGGTTGAGTGCCAGAAAACACTCAGTGGGCATTTTCATTCGTCCAAGTCATACTTTAAAATCAATCATAAACGTACTTTATAACATAGTTTACTCTTCTTTATTGGATGAGAGACCCGATGTGATCACATGATACTTTACGGTTACTTATCTAGACATTTAGTCACAAAGTAAACCGTCTTGCTTGTAAGTCGGAATTCCTCTATGCATGAAGTCTCAACACATCCAATCATTGCGTAAACAATGCTATTAAAATATTTAACATGCTTTTCATGGAGGAATTTAAAACATAGTTGTGAGTTATAGAAAAACCCACCTGGATGATCTCAATATGCAGTGCAGTTTATGTGTGAAATGCTACTATGCTCTCCGATCGTCTCGACCTACAAAATTGGAATTCTAACTTAGACTCCTCAAATAGGTCATAAGAATAATAACTTAGATCCTAAATAATTTAAATTAGGATTTCCTATGCCTTGGGATCGTTTGGAATTGAAATAGAGTCAAATGAGCGAATAATGCGCATTTGACGGATTGAATCAAATTAGCAATTCTATTTGAAAATTTATCAACATTTCTGGGCTGAATTGAACAAATACAAAAGGTAAATTGGAATTCCATGACTAGCACGAAGTTTGGTTTAGTACCTAGGAGTGAATTATAATATTTAGAATTTCTTTTAGGAAGAATATAACATTTAGAAATTATAGGGCTAAATAACATTTTTTTTTAAATCCCAATTTAATTCTCAGACACTAAACTAGGAATCGAAGAATATGAATTTAAAATTAGATTCATTTAATATTTTATGGTCAAATTTGAAATTAAATAAATCAAATAACACTGAATTAAAATTAAAGAAACATCGAAGAATAAAAACTCACCTTCCTTTTCTTTCCTTTTTTTTTTCTTCCTATTTTTCTCCTTCAATTTTTTTTTTTCACGTTATGCTTCTGATTCTTTTTTTTTCTTCTTTCGATTTTCTCTTTTTTTTTTAATCATCCTAACTTCTATATCAAGCCACCACCTAATATATATATAACAATAGGGAGCCACACGTGTACTTAACTAGTACACTATTCAATTCTCTTTGCTTCCCAAATGGTTAAACATAATTGGTTGTACAATTTTATATTAACTTACTTTTTTATTATTATTATTATTATTATTATTATTATTATTATTATTATTATTATTATTATTATTATTATTATTATTATTTTAATTCCATTGCAGCAACCCATTACATATATACACATAACATTACTCCTATACACGTGTATATTATGTACACTTACTTTGTTAGATAGAACAACTACTAGTTACAAACGACCACAAATTGACTCTCAAACGATCTATCAAGAGAATCTAAACAAAATATAAGTGGTACCGATTGCTCCTCAATTCGATCTTCATATAGGCTTTGGCGTCGATCTCCATCCACCGCCAACATGGTAAGTAGATTGCGGTTTGTGGCCTTCCAAACGTGTGTAGATACTCTCCAAGTATAGTGGGGTTAATTCAGCACTGGATCTACACCACAAGGCAGTAAAATGAATATATCTTGACCTTCTAAACGAATTCGGCGCAAGATCTTTCTAACAAGGAAACTGCCAAAAATAGAGTGTCTCTGGTTCTGTTTGGGACATAACTGGGACATAATCTGGAACAGTTCACCAACTGTTCTTCTTTTATTGCACAGCAAAAAACAAAACTTCGTGGGACATACCCAGACACACATTGTCGAACATATCTCGCCAATACAACACCACAAATACTTAGTGTATGACGGTGGCACTAACAAAAGCGTTTCCATGCCCTTTTTTATTTAAGACCTCGAATATATCTACTTATCCGAATAAATATGGATGAAAATAGAAGACATTCATTTTTAGGGTTTATTCATTCTCAATTAAAATTTATTCCATCCAAATAGGATTTAATTCCATCTCGATTATGTATTATGGTAATTCAATAAATTTTATAATTCTCATACAATTTCATCATGCTAAAATGAAAACAATATGAGCACATATTATGAACACATAATGGTGATATAAACATACATTCATGCTATTATGAACATACCATTATGCTAAAATGAACAAATAACACATGCAATTGCGAGTAAATTTAAGTATTTTATTAATATTTATTTTTATACTATTATTAGCATTTTCCATGCTATTATTAAAATATAATGGTGATATAAATATATATTCATGCTATTATGAACATACAATTATGCTAAAATGAACAAACAACACATGCAATTGCGAGTAAATTTAAGTATTTTATTAATATTTATTTTTATACTATTATTAGCATTTTCCATGCTATTATGAACATATTTTCATGCTATAGTGAGTATTTTATTATTCTATTATGAGCATAGACGGAGTTTCATGTTGACCAAGGGTGCCCTTGGCCCCTCAAATTTAATATTTTTACATGTTTCTTTTTATATTCTAGTTATTATTTCAAAAAAATCTCTCATATACTTGAGAAATTTAGTTTTATTAATTGTTTAATGGTGTGTTTTTATATCTTATTGTATGTGTGAATAATAGTCCAACTTATTCGAAAGTTAGATTTTAATCATATTATTATAATTTTATCTAAGAAAAACAATTTGGCCGTGTGGTTCAAATTTATGGCTCGCTGATAAGTATTGTTTCATGCTATTATAGACAAAATAATTTTTGTTAGATAAACATATGCAATATTAGTCTTAAATAAAAGATTATGATAAGAACTTTAATTTGAAATATGATTTGCATAAATCTAATTAAAAATGAGCAAGTTATGATTATTTAAAGTTACTACAACATTTGAGCGAATATGTTGACATCATAGTTCAACATATTTACCAATATGCTACCGTTTTTCTAAATTCATTATATTTACAAATATGTCACCACTTTTTTGTGTTGAATCTTAGTTCTTAAATGAAAAATGGTACTCACCGGATTCTCTTTTAGGAACCAATTCAAATCTTAGGTTGATTAAATTTAATGGCGACAATTTAGTCAAAGAAATGTGACAAACTTGTAATATATGAAAATCTTTATGAAGGGGGATTATTTTCATAATTTAAAAATTATCTTATGTTTCCGGATTATAAACTCAATTTTTGTAATCTATATAATTCTATAAAAGTGAGTTCCCTCCAAAATATTTTCCCTCCCAAAAACATCAAATCATCTACAGTTTTTATAAATAAAAATTATTATACCTCTCTCTCTCTCTCTCTCTCTCTCTCACACACACACACACACACACACACACACACACATTTTTTTTTTAAAAATTCATTTGCACTATATTCAATAACATATTTTCTTATATACATGATATTTAAAATCTATTTGCACGAATTAATGAGTATGTGAATTTTCGCATATTTTATTATGTCAAATAATCACCAATATATATTAAATGCATTAAATAAAATAATTAAGTGAATTATTTCGTAAAACATCATAATCGTTAGCATGTTTTATTATATTTCATTCGTAGACATAATATTTATAATATTTTTTAATTTTATTGAACATAATATAGTTAATAATTTAACATTCTAATTAAATGAATAATTAAATAAAACATAGATTGATATTTATAATTCATGTAGTCTATTATAATATTTTTGAGAAAATATAGTCTAATTTTATTGGATATACAATCGTAGTTAACATATTTTATAGGGCTCATTACATTTTAGTACCCGAAAATTGGACGTTTTTACACTTTTGTCCCAAACTTTTAGAAATTACACATTAACCTATATTGTTTGCACAAATGAACACTTATAGAGCTAGAATAATTTTTCGGCCTCGCAAATATTAGCGTTTTTACACTTTCATCCCAAACTTTTAAAAAATTACATATTAACATATTAGCTTATTCCATTTGTACAAATATTGTATGTTGTTGTTGCTCTCCACAATTTTTAGCATTGCATGTTAACATTTGTCAGCATGTGAAATTGCTTTAGCATTATAAGCTTTGATTTGTGCAAACGTACAATATCAATATGTAAATTTTGAAATTTTGAAATTTTGAAACTAAGGCATAAAAGCGCTCAACATTGGATACTAAAGTGTAATTAACCATGTTTTAATGCAAATAAAATGAAGATACATAAGCTGCATTATTATAGTTTCTTAATTTTTTTTTATTTTTCAATGTATAATTATTAGCCTTATTTTGATTACATTTATTTTACATAAAACATAATTATCAATTTCTTAAGAGTTAAATCAAACAAATCTATATAAATATACAAATTTTAAAACATTTAAAATGAAACATAAGTTATTGTTATAATATTTGTTCACATATATATTTCAGAAGTTTTTAGTCATGGCCAGTTATAAAGAACTTTTTCACGAATCACAAGTCACATGCTGGTTTGAAAAATTTTATTCGTAAGGATGATGATAGTGTAAAATGCTACTACAAATATTATATATAAATAAATATTATATAATTTGTAATATAATATTTTGATTGTAGTAGTTTATTAATTATTTATAAAATTTATTCTAATATAAAAAGTGTGTTATCTTACAATTTTGGATTTACCTATTATACCCTTATTTTATATTTTATTTAAGGGAAACAATGTAATCATCTAATATTATTTAATATTTTTATTATTATTATTATTATTATTATTATTATTTGTATTCTAATTATTTTATAATTTTGAGTTTACTTATTATAACTTTATTTTAAATTTTATCAAAAGCTAATAATTTAATCATCTTATATTATTTAATATTTCATTACTCTTTGTATTATCTAAGAATAATAATGTAATCATCTTATATTATTCAATATTTTACTATTCTTTATATTCTAATAACTAATCTAGGATTAACATTCTAATATTCTAACCCTAAAATTCTGATTTGCTAAAAGCCTAACAAGATAGTATAATCATTAAAACAATTAATTTAAATTCAAATACATTATTAAAATTCACAGTTTTGTACACGTTTAAGATAAAAAATGGGTTAAACAAACTTTTAGGATAGAAAACTCATGTTAATACTAAACATTATAAATCACAAGTCAATCAAAAGAAAATTCTAATTAAAAGTCCGTTTGACTTTAAAAGCAGGATTAGTTATCTTCCAAAATTAAAAAGGAAAATTGATATATCTATAATTTGCTACTATTTTTTATATAAAATATTTCATATTGTTAATTAATAAATAAGTTATTCATTAAATAAAAAATGGGTTAAACAAACTTTCAGAATCATATCACATAACGATTCCGAAACAACTCCATAATCGGTGAAATTCGATTTATTTTTACAAATTAATAGCAAACTCACGTGGACACTAAACATTGTAAACCACAAGTCAATCAAAAGAAATCCTAATTAAAATTTTGTTATTTATACTTTAAAAGCATGATTAATTGTCTACCAAAATTAAAAAGGAAAATCGACATACTTATAATTAGCTACCGTTTTTATATAAAATACTTCGTATTGTTAATTAATAAAATAACTTATTAATTAAATAAAATTCATAACATGCTATAATACTCTTAAAAATGTAACAACGAAGACATTAAAGGTACATATTGATAGACAACATAAGATAATAAACTTTTACTTTATTTGCATTATTTATTAATTTTTAGTAATATCATAATATTGATATGAGTTAGAAATATAATCTATTATATAAAAAGAGTTTTGCAATTTTTAGTTTACCTATTATATCTATATAATACATTTTATTCAAAGATAATAAAATAATATAATATTTTTACATGCACATTTTACTATGAAAAAAATACATGTACTTATTATTGACAAAAAGCGCATTTATGAGACTTTTACCATCTTGGTGCTTAATTAATTTAATATGATATATGGAAGCCATTAAAAAAATATTATTGACTCCATTATATTAAAATATATATTTGATTTTCGAATGATGCTTGAATTAGTTGTGTTTTATTGATAAAAAAGAAAAATGAACAAACCGTGAAATCAAAAAACTAACACATCAAATGCTCAAAGCAAGACATTAGGGGCATACCTCATTAAAACCTAGAAGTAGCGGTGCACGTAAATGTGTGTGGGCCGACTAGTTCGGCCAACCCAAATCGAATTTGAGCCGACATTAATGGGTTGGCTCATGGATTTAAGACTCTCGACTCAAACCAGCCCAACTCAAACTGTTACCTTTTATTCATTTTTTAATATATTTCTATGTATATGTTAAATCTTAACTAATAATGTATATAATTATGATCTCGTATATATTTATGATCTCATTCTCAATGTCCCATTAATATGTATTTATTGGACTATCTTAACTCTCAACCACTCAAAATCCTAAATATATGAAACTTTCACTCTTCTTCTCCATTTAGGGTAGTCTATCAACTTTCTCTTTTGTCATGGGTCGACATCAGCAACCTTCATTATAATTTACAATAACTAGTGAGTTTATATAACTTTACATTGAATAAATGATCTTCTTGAATTTACATGCACTGACTTTTAGAAGAAAAAATTTCAGTTTGGACATGATTCTCTAAGAGAACCCGTCAAGAAGACAACTGAAATAGTGTATAAAAATTCAATATAATTTTTTTGCCACAACCCAATATGCCCAAACAACCCAACCCTTATATTTTTGTGCAAAGTATGGTTGAGTTGTGCGATTAAGAAAAAAATAATGGCTAATGATTTTTCAAATCGTAGTCTATGGGATGACCTTTTTAAACACCTTAACCAGATCAACCCAACCGTGTGTACCCCTACATAGGAGAGTAAATCCCAATGGAGAAACCTCTGATAGGAAAAAACAGTACTCACTCTAGAAAAAGCGAGTTAAAAGAAATAGATGTGAATTTCGAATGATGTCATATATATGTATATTTATATTTCTTTCAGTTATATATTTTAATTTAATATTTAATATAGAGTCCTAGACAATCTAATGATATCCTTAATTCATTATATATTTGATTAGATATGAATTGTGAATTAATCATAAATATATTGCCCATGTATTCATGTGAAAAAATATTTGTTTTTATTTAAGAAATTAAATGTATTTTTAACATCAATTTGTGAATGTTGAATTTGCATATTGTGGATGTTAAATATATAAAACAATGGTGATAATATTGAAACACTCTAAAAAACACGTCAAACTGCAAAATAGGTCAAGCATAGTAATTTATTTGGAGAATTATATATCCCTATAATTTATTCAATATATTTTAATCTTAATTTCTACCTATAAATTACTATTTCACATTATGCGATATCAATAATGTGAGTATTGGTACTATTGGCATGTACCTTAGTTGATAACCCTCCATTTGCATAAAGGTGAAACACTTGGGTACGGATTTTAATCCTCTACCCAACTAAAAAAAAACTAATAACGTGAATATTGATGAACTAAAATAAATATAGAAAGTAGCAAAATACGATATGCATTTATAAATAGTTATGATTTAATTTCAAAGAGTGGAATGGAACTCTTTAAGTGCACCAAAAAGTTATCCCTTATATGTTTGAATTAATAACAATTCACTTAATGAAATATTATTTTGACAAATTATTTGTTTGTATTAAAAGTGAGTTTTCTTAAAAGTTATTAATTTGTAAAATTATGTTGTCATGCAATTCAAATCATAAATATATTTTTATGGAAAATTTACTTATTTTATTGAAATATGCTTCATAAATCATCAAACTTAGGGCTAATTGGTTTACATATCATTAACTATACTCGAATTTTGATTATTAGCACACACTTTTAAAATGATATAACCACCTACAACACGAACTTACATTTTTGTAATTACAACATCGGTTCAAAATTAGGTGCAATCGAGTCTAACTTGACCGTCAGAAAATAATTATTTGTTGTAAGGGTATTCATATATAGTTCGTGATATCTAAACTTATTAACCCTTAAACTTAAAATAATTTTTTGTTTGATATAATTTTAACAGTATAGAGGTTAATATCAAATATAAAGATCGGTGAAAAGATAATATTTAAATATTATTTGTAAGACAATATATCAATTTGAATTTTACACTTACAAGTAATCAAGAATATATATTTTTATGTTATCTTTTACACTATAGTGAAGATCAATACATATTAATGATAGATGCATTATTATTTTTTTAATAGTAATGTACTTATTTATATCAATTTAAAGTATTTATTATATGCAGATAAATAGTTCATTTTGCTTAGATGATAAACTTGTTTAGATCAATGTACTTTTATGTTTTGTATGGATAGTAGATTGTACAGTTTTTAGGTAAGTCCTTTTAATTCTATATTTGACATATTATGAAGTGAAGTATCATTAGATAAAAATTTGGTGAAATATCATTAACTATTAAGTGAAGTATCATTAGATATATATATATCTAGTAAAGTATCATTAACTCTAAAGTGAAGTATCATTAACTCTGAAGTGAAGTATCATTAGATATATATCTGGTGAAGTATCATTAACTCTGATGTGAAGTATCATTAGCTATGAAATGAAGTATCATTAATTATGAAGTGATCATTAGATATAAATTTGGCAAAATATCATTAACTATTAAGTGAAGTATCATTAGATATATATCTGGTGAAGTATCATTAACTTTGAAGTGAAGTATCATTAGATATAAATTTGGCGATAGTAAATGATACTTCACTTTGCAGTTAGTGATACTTCACACATAGTGATACTTTACTTTATACCTAGTGATACCCAAGTCATTTTATTTTTTAATTATATATTTTATTCAACTCGGATCTGAATTGAGATCCGTCTAACGTAAGATACCCGTTAGACGGTCTCATACAAGTGTGTCCCAATATATATTGATGTCTTGAACTTTGTCTCTGTTTTTAAAAAAATGTCCTAAACTTCAAACAATACCAAAATATGTCCTGAATTTCGACAATTTTCTAAAAATGTCTTCAACCTAAAAAAAAATACAAAAAAAAAAAATCATGAACTTTCCATTTTTTTTGTAAAAATGTCATGAGATTCAATTTTCGGTGCCGAATTAATGATGAGGCATACTTGAATCCATGATGTCAATGTGACGTGAAATTTTAATTTTTTTTAAAAATAAATACATAATGACAATATTATTTTTGACTTTCCTCTCCAATTTGTAACTTCTCATTTCTCTAAATCTCTCATTACCAATACATTTTGAAGGGAAAAATAATTTCTTTTCATTCCTTTCAAAATTCTCAATTTCAATGGAAAAAAAGAAAATTAAATTATTTCTTTTCATTTCTCCCAAAATCTCAATTTGTGTAAACTAAATTAAAATTCCACGTCACTTTAAAATTCCACGTCACTTTAAAATTCCACGTCACTTTGACACGCTGGACTCTAGTATGCATTATCATTAGTCCGGTGCCGAAAATAAAATTTCATGACATTTTTTTGTATTTTTTGAAGTTCAAAACATTTTTATAAAAAATGTCAAAATTCAAGATATATTTTGAAATTCAGAACATAAGTATATATTTGACCTTCAATCATATGGCCATAACTTTCTCAATGATTAATATTTTTTTTGAAATTGTGTTTTTTTTTGGTTGAAAAATACATTTGACTAACTTTCCAACTATACATAGCTGATGGTTTGAAAGTAATTTTACATTCAAAGACGATATCGTGTAAAAATTAACATGTTTCATATTAGTAACATAAATACACGATATCATCAATGTCTGACAATTAGAGCTCATGATAAAAGTTTTAATACGATTAATTATTTGTGTAAATTGGATTAAAAAGGAGCAAATTATAATCATTTAACGTTTATAATATTTTCAATATGATGACATCACTTTTTATAAAAAAAATCTAAAAATATCTTCTTTTTTTATTTTTTAATTTATCATATTTACAAGTATGCAACCTCATTTTTATCCTCCATATCATTAAGACGCATGGACTAAAGTAGTTCTTAGGCACATATTCTCTACAGAAGAAAATTAAATCATATAAACAAGTGTGCTTTAATTGTCATCACCGACCAAAGAACAATCTCTTCATCAATACCCAATTTAGAAGTCGACATACATTTTCAATTTCAGACATATAATCTAAGCAAATGTTCTAAGCATAAACTTTAGATATACACATCAGTAGCTATAGCCAGACAATAATTGATTAAACTTAGGTATAAGATTTACAATCAGTTCAAAGACCCCCCGCCAATATTGAAGATTGCTTCACTTACTGGGATGTCTCCTTAAGAGATGAAAAATTGGCGCCCTATCCTCAAAAATTCTTCTGCCATCACGCGCAACGGACTGAATTTCCCATACAGGACCAAGAAGCCAAGACACTGCAGCACCACCTAGCAACCCTCCAGCCTGAAACATTTTTTCATATTGATTTTTTACTTTACCATATATAAGAAAACAGTGAGGTAAATAACTCACACACCAATCCTTAATATTGTATTTATTATTGAAATCACGAGAAACAGAAAAACAAATGCCTCTTTGACAATCAGATTAATCAGGATTGATGCAGCAATTTACTGATCGTGTTAGTTCCTCTCTAGCCATCATATCCAGATGCTGAAAAGGGGATCTCACTTTAACACATCCATCAATATTTTAACTAGTAAGGAGCTTATTTTGTAAGCAGTAGATATGTAAATGGAGATTTATCTTATGAGTTAGAAATCAACTTACATGCCCCCAGTTATCAATGCCCTGAGACAGCAACCCGATAGTCTGCATGAGAGATGCTCATTTATATTAGGCAACTTACCGAAGCATCCAACAGAGTTTCATCATAACTTCTATCCACATGATATCCAATAAACGCAGTTTGGAAGTTTATAGGCAAATTGCCCCAATCTAGTATGAAAAGGACACTTTTGACTTCTATCGTGTGCTAAAGAAAATAAGGCAATTTATATTTCTCCCATAGGTTTTCCTATGGTAGTAGTTACACAATTATCAATAATCACCTATAAGGTGTTGGAAAGCAATATGTGTTGAATGATCTTAAAGGTTAATCTCAAATGCTGAAAGTGAAATACAAAAATTGAAGATTTGAAAAATTGTTGGTTAATCACATATAAGGTGTTGGCAAACTGTGTGTCTAGTGACTATAATAAACCTTTCCAGTCATTAGATCCTCAATGATTGGGGCAAACTGGGACAATGATAAACATAAAGTGATTGAGTGACAACTTAATCCCAATGATAGGAAGACATCAAGGCATGTCATTTTTTACTTTAAACACTCATGAAGATTACATACCATGTTTAGAACAATCACTTGTGCAATATGCTTCAGATCATCATCGGTGCCTTTGACCTTGCCCCTGTGCCTCAGGACAAACATACCAAATGATCCAACCTGATCACGTCCGCAATAAACCAATTAAAGATAAAAGTGAAACTAGAGATGGAAAGATGAAGACATAAAAAGTTGATTGACTTGTCACCAGAAACACTGTAATAGTTCTTAAAGTCAGCAATGAAGTTTCAAATAAGCTTTGTTTACAACATAAAGTAAAAGTACCTTGAAACAGAATAAAGTTGAATTATGTTGGAACCCAAGAAATGTAGTATTTATAGAAGCAAAGAGTTTACCAATCCAAATATAGCTCCTGAAGCACCGACTGCTGGTGCTTTACAGAACCAATAGCTCATGGCTGAACCTGATGTATGCCAAAGGTTTTGATCAGAACAAATGGGACTTCTTTTAGATTATATGCAAATTACTGACTGTAGTGGGTTGATGGTTGTTACTTGCAATTGCCGAGCTGATGTATATTGTTAGAAATCTTTTAGGACCACATATATTCTCAACAGCAGGACCAATTGAGTTCAAAGAATAGCAGTTGACCTGAAAAGACATAACTCTTCTCAATTCACATGCTCATGTCGACCAAAAACCAGGGTTTCTATTAGCAATATTCAAATCAAACCAGCAGATGCCCAATATTTGCATGCAGAAAGGAAGATGTGACTAGCCTCCATAACTGCCCTTTACTAATGAAACTGTTAATCTACAAATATACAAGGGGAAACAAATCTAATTACATAAATTCTAATCTATGAAAGCAATAAGCAGTACTTTGATAAGGCAATAAAGTCAGACCTTGGCACCCAGATACAAGAGGTTTCCATCAGAGACAGATTGTGCTATATAAACTCTGCAGAAAAATTTAGGAAAGATTCAGTCCTCATGGAACTCATGAAACCAGGAATTATTGAGAAGAACGACTTTGTAACTCTTCAACATACAAATATCTTTTCAGTTTTTCTTTTTTTCCTTTTTCTTCCTAATTTTATTTTTTTTATATGTTTTGGCCATTTAGGGGGACATAGCAGCTTGTGTATTAATATTATATGACCATTAGCAAAGGTATGATGTACTGATACTCACAAGACATTAGCAGCGAGAAGGATATTAGTCCATTGCCTTCCATCAAAGAAGTATCTTCTAGGTGCCCTCGACTGTGGCTTCCCCAAGTTTTTAGAAGAACTTCCACTTTGATCTCCATTGAAGAAACTTAAGCTCGTGAATGTAGCAGAGAAAGCATTGAATGACCATTGAAAACAATTAAAACCTGTAAATTGAAGGGCCCTTTCATGACACACATCCTTCAAACGAGGAACATCACCAAGAAGAGATATACTCTGTACAAAAAGCATAATTGCAGTGAAAACTCACTAGTATTATCAACATACGATGAACAGACCTAGTAGGGATGAGGGATCCACATGATGCAATGCCCACGTAATTATAAAATGCCTAGGTAAGACCATCTTATTCCATACAATCTACCAAGTCTACATTCGAGGGTAGCAGCTAAATATCAATTTTAAACCTGTATTATAGTTGATTAATTCAGTTCTTTACATATCGCAATTCGCAAGGCATTAAAAGTCACCATGCTCATTGTCATTTGAATACGTTAGCATCTTGTTGCAAGATTTGAAGCACAAAATTGTGAATTTATGCAAGAGCATCTGGACTCAAAGATATGTCAAGCATATAGCTCTAAATTCACGGACAAAAAAGGGAAACCTTCCACAACATAATAAACCAATATCTTTCATAGCCAAAAATAATAAATAAGAAAGAAAGATGAGCAAGCACATTCGCTACACCAAAAATCTAAACCAAGACTTTCAAACAAGATCACATTTGCAGTACATTCTGGATAAATATGATACACGCAAGTCTCTTCCACTCGCACATTTTATGAAGCCACACTAGAGAAAGATTTGTAGGACATTGGAAGACAATTCCTGTCCAAAACAGTCGACTGTAACAAGCTCAAAGAAAGCAAGTACACCTACTTCATCAATTCCAACAACATATATAATTGCAAACAGCACCAAAGTATACCCGACCTCTGCTAGTATGATGAGCAATGCAAAATAGGGATCTCAATTGTACTTCACTTCTTTACCTTAAGGGATGAGCGGAGGAGCAGGCGGCGGCGTAGCGCGTCTCCGAGGCGGAGAGCGACGGCGGCGGCGGTTTCGAGGTGGTTGGTGGTTGTGGGCAACGCTCTAAACCTGTTGATGGAGTAATTTGGATTGGGTGCCATCGATGATTCCATCACTTCCTTTTGCTCGTCAAACTTGATTGTTGATTGCTTTACCGGAAAATAGCTGAATATAAGAAAAATGAACCTAGCGTTAGAATTACTTGGAAACCAATTGAATTTCTAATATCAAGAATTTGATGTTGACCTTTAACGCAGTGTTTCTAAATGCACCACACAATTTTCTTTACACACCATAGATTAAAATAATTTGAAAATAATCACTTTTGAAATTACAAAAATACCATTACTCCTACTTTCAAACACTAAATTTAATAAATAATATAATAAATATAAATAAAAAAAATTGAAAAATAAAACAGAATTCTGCATCATCTTCAGCAGATTTCCGGCGCTTGTTCGTCTGAAATTTCCCCCCTCCCCCTTTCCAGCAGATTTCCGGCGTCAGCGACGCCGACGACAACTACCAATTCTTTCTTCCCCACCCTCACTTTCAATCCTTCGCTTGCTGAGTACTAATTCGAACTCGCCGAAAATTCGAGGTCTAAAATTTGGCTCATCTCTTCGAAAACCTCCATCACTGAAAATTAGGTTCGAAAAGTTTGAACCATTTTACATAGATTCGAAAATTGTTTTTCGAATGGACAATATATGATTCGAAGATCTCTTTCCGAATAATGTTTCGAAAATATGTTTTCGAATTCCCATGACTGGGTGCGAAAATTAGTGTTCGATTCCACAATGTTTCCTTCGAAAATTAGTTTTCGAACCTCACCATTCTCTTCACCAGATTTTCGTTCTTCACCAGGTTCTCGTTCTTGACAGGATTCTTGTTCGTCTGGTTTTTTGGTGTGGGGAAGGAGATGATGGTTTTTTTTTTTGTTGGGGAAGAATACGGTGGTCGTCGGCAGAAGATGGTGGTGGCTAGTGGAAGATGGTGGTGGTCGGGTGGTGGCCGACGGAAAATGGTGGTGGTCGGTGAAGAAGATGACTTGGTGGTGGTGGTGGTCGACGGTGCGGCTGGGGGAAGGGGATGACTTTTTTATTTTTTTCCCCCATGGTTTAATTAACCAAAATTTTATTTTTTAAATGAATGGGTAAAATAGACTTTTATTGTGGTGTTAAAGAAAAAAATGATTTTCTTTTCTAAAGTTAGTGCTGTGTAAAGTAAATGTGGTCTAGTGGTGTATTTAGAAACACCTTCCAGGAAATCATAACTGCTATGTTTGGCAAAAATGGTATCCTGTATTCAAGGAATGACTTTATAATAAAAGTAACACAATCATGTCTCGACATTCTTTGTCAATAATACCGCTAAATTTGTAATTTTAATCTTAATATATATACAAATAAATAAGCATGTCTTTTAAAGAAATTTAATTTTCCCGCCGAAATCACATTTCCGAAAACGAAAATCTCTAATAATTAATTAGAGACTTTTAATCAAAGATAAGAAAATATTCTAAGATTTGTAAAGCATTTGGAAAAGTTCTTGAATTGATACATTAAGTCCAATTTAATTCTATGAATTATAGGATGATCTCTAAATTATGTAGTATTCTCTTCTCGGATAAATTTAAAGTGTAGATTAGGTTCCAATTTTAATCTTTCGATGCCAAATTGTTTCCTAAATCATATTTCTCTTTAGATCAAACATTCCTCATCAATTCACCAATCTCTCTGTTAGTCAAAACAACGAAGGAAGATGTTTTGATGAGATGTCAGAAACCAACGAAAATTAAAAGAAAACTGAACTGAACTCAGTAAAAACAACATACTGAATTGAATTCAGTCAATGGAGATTACAATAAAAATAGTGAAGTCTTGATGCCTTGATAAGACATCAGAAATCAGCTGAAGCTAACAAAGACTCAACTGAATTTAGTTAGACTGAAGCTGAACTAAACTGAAGAGAAGGCCATCAAACAAGTTCGCCATGAAAACGAACTGAACCGAAGAGAAGGCCATCAAACAAGTTCACAATGGACTTGAACTGAACTGAAAAGAAGGCCATCAAATAAGTTTTCCATGAAGCTAAACTGAACTGAAAAGAAGGCTATCAAACAAGTTCGCCATGAAGCCGAGCTGAACTGAAGAGAAGGCGCCATCAAACAAGTTCGCCATGAAGCTGAACTGAATTGAAGAGAAGACCACCAGATAAAACTCAACACAACTAAACTGAAGAGTCTCGTAACTGAAGAGTAAGACTCTTAATTGAGTGTTCCAAACTGAAGGATGCCGACCAAGCAAACAACTGAAGAACTGACACAACAAAGTCAACATAGGTATAAATGCTGGGAATTTTAAACCCTTCAAACAATTCTCTTCACCATCTCACAACAGATCTAATTAAGTCTGAAAATGACCAAGAATCATATTCATCCCTCTCTATAAATAGGGGTGAATCAGAATTTGTTTACAAGATTTTTGCTAATAAGACTCCTGTTTATGCTAAACTATCTATGTGTGCAACTAATTTGTGCAATCAAATTTTGAGAAAAGATCACCAAGAAAAATTGTAATAGTCAGCTATCGAAAAACCTTGAGCTTCAACATTTAGCAAAAATCCTACACGAGAGAGAAGAGCCAAAAATCAGTCAGTCCATCTAGCTATCTTCAAAGCTCTTGCTTAAACCTCTCTCCTTGATCATCATTGTATCAACATCTGCTTAAGTTGAGAATCACAATCAGTTGATAACCAAAGTTCAAGACTCAACCTCTTGAAGATCGAAAGAGATCTAAAACCTTGTAAAGACATTAATAGCACCTAACTCTCCGTCTAAGTGTGAGCTGCTGCAAAAGAAACTACCGCCGCAACAGCTACCTGTCGGAGACTGTAAGTGTGAGTTATCGACTCAGCTGAGGTAATCGTGTAAAGAAACTCACTGTTACCAGGTTCAGTTACCCTTTTTATTGTATAATTTGTAAGGTTAACATCAAGTTATATAGTGAATTTTCCCTTCGAGCAAGAAGGAAAAGAGGACGTAGAAGTTTTAAGGCTTCGAACCTCTATAAAATCTTTGTGTGCTGTATCTTGCTTTGTATTAATTATCTTTAAGTTTGCACACAATCTTACACTGTACACGACTGAAGTTCGCACAACTAAAAATATACTTTATCAACTAAGCTTAAAACAAGTTGGGGCCCTAATTATTCCGCACATAATTTCAGTTTGAGAAAAAGTTTATTCAACCCCCTTTTAAACTCTATTAAACTCGTTAGGGACCATCAAGTGATATCAGAGCGGTTGATTCTAAGGATCAGCCTATCTACAGATCAACTGAATCAACTCTATCTATTTTCACTAACATCTTAAGCTATGGGAAACCATTAGCTACCTCTATTTTCAGTTGAGAACTATGATATTTAGAGCAGAAGGATGAAAGCTCATCTGTGCTTGATACATGAGAACATGTGAGAAGTAATTGAAGAAGGGCCAATCACAATAATGATGACAAATGATGCCCACATCGTTGACATCAACCAACCAGCACATATTCCGAAGCTGACTCATTTGCTTACTAGTGAAGAAAAGAAGCTAAAAAATTTAGAGTTCGTGGTACAAATAGAGCTATTCCAAACTCTAGATGAGGACCGAATGAAGGGCACCAAAAACTGCAAAACTGCCAAAGAAATTTAGGAGTTACTAAGTGTCCGAAGCCATCAAAGGAAACAAACTTTAACTAGCCTCTTTGATCTTCTACTTCATTCCCGTACCTTGTTTAGATGCAGAGTGGGCTGCAAGCTACTAAACTGTGTGGATAACCTAAGGAATCAAGTGAGCAAGAGAGTGGCTGATTTGTTACACTAAATTTTCATCCCCCTCCTTATTAAATAAGTAGAGGGACGAAAATTCTCACCCCCAACCCTAATGGGTTTAGGCCTCTCCACTTGTTCCATTCTCTCAGTCCACTTAGGTGTTAATTGGGCCACAATAGGGATCTAAAAGAATATTAAATTATCCTACTAATTTATTTAATTTCTAATATCCAATACATGGATATAAATAAATAAATTAAGTGTTATTTTTATTCCACTAAAGAAATAACACTGATCTACCAATTTAATACATATTTGCTTATATGCTTTCCCATTTAGTTCAACCATTCCCCATGTTTAAGATATAATGTCCATTAATTAATTATGTAAGCTCTGACATCTATAATTAAATAACAATTTGAATTCCTAGAGCAGTACCACACAAGCTTTATCTGTACGAAATAAATTCTACCTACAAGGTTTCACATGCACTTGTGTTTACTTAAGGGGATATGTGATTTTCGGTTATTTTGACTAGGATTTCAGATAAGGCAAGATCTACAAGTTCTACCTTAAATAGAATTCTAGTTTATGAATGTTTTGGCCTTGAAATTTTCGGCCCTTACATCTCTTATTTTCGGTCAACCTATTATAAATAGGGGATCCATGTTTCATTGATACTTTAGACTATATTTGAATTATTAAGCCTTTGCTTTCAATATCGTCTCAACCATTTAATGTTTTGTGAGTTTAGATATCAAAATTCATACTCTTAGATTTAGCAACTCTAAGTTTTACAAAGGGAATTCACCGTCTTCGTTCGAGGGATCGTCGGAAACTCGCTATTGAAGAGAAACTTAAAGAATTTGGCCTTGTGTACGTTCGAGATTCAAGGCAACTTTCGGGTTGTAATTCACATCGACAAAGCACCTCCATCACCGCCGATCGACGCCAATCATCCATCATCAATCGTCTGTTTCAAGTCAGCCCCTTCGTGTTCGAGTTCGTCTTCAATCCGTAAGTCCATTTCATCTCTATCATATCCTATCTACTCTAGCCCTTCTAAACCTAATCACCTCCCTCGATCATCATCATCTTTATCCTTCCTAATACCGTCCCCAAAACAGCCCTCTTTTGTTTGGATTTGTGTTATTTTATGTGTCATTGTCTAGGTATTTTAGTTGAGTCTTAGTCGTCTAGATAATCGAGGATAGATCCCTTACTTCGCCGACATAGTTTCAATCCTTAGATTTCGCATATTTTGTGTCTCGTCGTGTCATTTAGCCCCGGGTCACATCATAAATTGGTATCAAGAGCCACGTCGGTTTATATCGTTCGTGGTTCCATACTCGTTTATTTGTCCCGTTTATTTTTTAGTTTTATCGAGTTGTAATTTAATTTCCGTATTGTTCGTTGTTATAAAAAAAACAAAAAAAGAGAAAAGAAACGATAAAAAAAAACAAAAAAAAGAATCGGATAAAAAAAATCTGAAATTCAAAAAAAAAGAGGTATATCCATTGTTTCCTTTTGTGTTCTATTTTATTTTTGGTACCTTCCTTTTGGGTACAAATCCATAGTTGGTTATTTCCTTTTAGATTCTCTTTCTTTTTGGAAATTTCCTTCCTAGTTTGTTTTGATTTTGGTAACTACCTTAGGTGTCTTATTTTATTTTTGGTTCATTCCTTATAGAGTCTAGGCTAATTAAGGTATTTAGATTGTGTCACATAGATTGATACATATCCAAATTCCCTACTTACCTTATCTCTTTCTTCTTTCCTTATTATATCTAGATTTATTTTTGGATCTCCAAATCAAATTGGGACTTCATTAATTGATCTATTTCCTTCCTTTTCCTACCCAATCCATTCGACCACCACCTATACTCCATCTACACAAATCGGCAGCCCCTACCCTACACATACTCAACCCGTATCTCATCCATACACTCCAAATTCATCCGTGTTCCGAGAATAGCATTCCCGTCCTCCCTCAGCACAAGACCGCCGACTTCCTTACCTTCATTTACATGATTTTCACACACTGTGCACCCATATATTGAGTGATACACGAGTGGTAAAATCAAGAATGAAAACAAACGAGTGACGTGAGATTGTGAGGTCCTACCTTGTTTTCTTTTACGTTTGTTCGTTTTGTAGGTATCATGAAGAAAGGTACCCGTTCCGAGTCATCCTTGACTCCCCCAGCCGATACTCCACCTTTGGATCCATCCCGAGATCTGTCCAAATCCCCCTTGGAGTCGACTTCGGATCCACCTACACCGTGGGATCCTAAGTATCATTTTGAGGCACTCTAAAACACTTCCAGAGACAGCACCAGGCCTTGTCTGACAAACTTGATAGCTTAGTGCATGCCATTGAACGCACTAAGCTTACACCAACCATTACTCAAGCAGTTCACGGACCAGCTCGATACAATGAGCATCAGAACGAGCCTGAGGAGGAATACTTTGATGAGAACACTGAAGAATTCGACCGAGGTCGCCGCTAGAAATGTGGAAACGATCATGATGACTATGGTGAAGACCGTATGCTCAATAACATCAAGACAAGCATACCGGAGTTTGAAGGCCTTCACGATCCCGATGACTATCTTGATTGGGAACGTAAGGTAGAGAAGATTTTTGACTGCTATGACTTTACAGAAGTCAAAAAGGTACAGTTAGCTTGTTTGAAGTTCAGAGGCTACGTAGCCACTTGGTGGGAGATGCAGCAAGAAAGGAGGCACAGAAATCGCAATCCGCCAATTGATACATGGGAAGAAATGAAAGCATTGATGCGAGGATGCTTCATACCAGTCCATTATCAGAGAGAGCTCGAAAAGAAGCTCAACCGGATCAAACAAGGCACCCGTTCGATTGAAGAGTATCATAAAGAGTTGGAGACAGCTTTGAACCGAGTCGGGAAGGAGGAGACCTTAAATGCTACCATCATTAGGTACATTGAAGGCATGAATCCCGACATTACATGTGAATTCGAGTTGAAGGACTTCAACAGTGTAGAAAGGATGGTGCAGTACGCATCAATTGTGGAAAAGTAGTTGAGAGAAGGCCGTCGTCGATCCCATCACAGTCCAGCCGCCGTTCATATATCATGGAACAAAGGTACACATTCCACATCACCTTCTACACCTTCTTCTGACTCTACACGACCCCGAGGTCAGCCCGAACCACCTGAACGGCGTTTCGACCGTTCTACACCACAGTCCAGCTGTAGACCCGAGTCTACATTGACGTCGACCCTGAGGCCCCTATTCCAATGGCCCAATCAGCCCAATACGATGCCGAATGCAGCCCCTAATCGAGCCCGTGACATCCAGTGTCATAAATGCCAAGGTTGGGCCATTTTCAGAATCAGTGCCCGAACCGTCGTGTTTTGTTCCTCAATGAACAGAACGGGCTTGAATCAGCCAGTGAAGATGAAGAGGAGCCCCAGGCCACTGCCCTTAATGCCGTCGAACCCCTTGAAGTCGACGAGGAAGAAGATGAGGCTGAATCACCTCATGTCAGCTTAGTGTCCATTCGCAGTCTGAATATCAATCGTGAAGACGAAGAGCAATCGCAGCGTGAGAATATTTTCTACACTCGAGTTGCAATCAAAGATCAGACTTGTGTGATGATCATAGACAGTGGGAGTGTAATCAACGCAATCAGTCAATACGCCGTTGATAAGCTCGCCCTCACCACAACAAAGCATCCAAAGCCATACAAACTGCAGTGGCTTACTGATCGAGGTTCCATCCGAGTTACAGGTCAGGTACACATTTTATTTACTAAAGGTCATTATTCTGACACTGTTCTTTGTGATGTTATTCCTATGGAGGTAGCCCACATTTTTTTAGGAAGACCGTGGCAATTCGACAGAAAAGCGGTTCACGATGGTTTAGCTAACACCTACTCGATCACGAGAGATGGCCGAACCACTGTGCTCAAGCCACTCACTCCTAAAGCTGTTGCAGAGGATCAAGAAAGGATGCAAGAGAGATTTAAGTAAGAACGAGCAAAGCAAGCCGCAGCCGTCGCCCGGACCGCCGTCGTGAACGGCCGAGACTCGGCTGAGAGTTCTCCACCGATTCCTTCTTCAAAGTCAGCCAATACTGCCCCTAAGATGCCTTCCAATGATGCCTTGGCTCATGGAAAAGCATCCGGATCAGCCCCTACAATTGAACAAAATCGGTCTTTGTTCATCTCAGTTAAAGGCGTAGAAAAAGCACTAAAAGAATGTTTACCTTTTGTTCTTTTATCTTATAAGGACAGTGCTACTAATAGTGTTTCTTTTCCTTGTGATGTGCAGCCCCTTATAGAGGAGTTCGCGGACGTGTTCCCAGAAGAGATTCCAAGTGGATTACCTCCAGTTTGTGGGATCGAGCACCAGATCGACTTCGTGCCCGGCACCGTCCTGCCCAACCGACCGGCGTACCGCACTTCACCTGAGGAGATGAAGGAGATCGACCGTCAAGTAAAGGAGTTGTTGGAGAAGAAGCAAATCCGAGAGTCGATGAGCCCTTGTGCAGTTCCAGTCATCCTAGTACCAAAGAAGAACAACGAATTGAGGATGTGCATGGATTGCCGCGCCATCAACAAAATCACGGTTAAGTACAGATTTCCTATCCCTAGACTTGATGATATGCCAGATGAATTAAGCAGTTCTAATGTGTTTTCTAAGATAGATTTAAGATCTAGTTATTTTCAAGTTAGAATGCATAAAGGGAATGAATGGAAAACTGCGTTTAAAACAGAGCATGGTCTTTATGAGTGGTTAGTTATGCCTTTTGGTCTCACTAATGCACCGAGCACGTTTATGAGATTGATGAACCATGTTTTGCGTGATGTGATTGGTAAATTCATGGTTGTTTACTTTAATGATATTCTGATTTACAGTCACAGTGCACAGGCGCACCTAGAGCACCTTAGGCTTGTTTTTATGCTTTTGCGTGATGCAAAATTGTATGGAAATTTGTCTAAGTGTTTCTTTTGCATAGATGACGTCATTTTTCTAGGCTTTGTCATCAGTTCACGAGGTATTGAGATAGACCGTTCCAAAATCAAAGCGATTGAGGAATGGCCAACTCTGAAAAACGCCTCTGAGGTTCGATCATTCCATGGCTTAGCTGGATTTTACCGTCATTTTGTACGAGATTTTTCCAGTATAGCCACCCCTCTTACTGAGCTAAGTAAGAAGGATCGGAAATTTGAGTGGGGTAAACAACAAGAGCATGCATTTAATACTTTGAAATCTTTATTGTGTTCTGCTCCTATTCTTCATTTACCTGATTTTACTAAGACTTTTGAGATCGAGTGTGATGTTTCGGGCATAGGTATTGGTGCAGTTTTAATGTAGGATCGCAGGCCCGTCGCCTACTTCAGTGAGAAGCTTAGTGGCGCCAGTTTGAGATATTCCACGTATGACAAAGAGCTCTACGCTTTGAAGCGTGCATTGGTTACATGGCAGCACTATCTTTGGCCCCAGGAGTTCGTGATTCACATGGACCATGAGAGTTTAAAGCACCTCAAGGGACAGCAAAATTTGAACAAGAGACATGCAAGATGGGTGGAATTCATCGAGTCCTTTCCATATGTGATCAAGTACAAAAAAGGCGAGAAAAATGTCGTCGCGGACGCGTTATCTCGAAGGTATGCCCCCTTGAACTTAATGTATCCTAAGATGCTTGGTTTCGAGTCCATTAAGTCTCTATATGCTGAGGACGCCTATTTCAGCCCCATTTATGCTTCATGTGCGTCAAAATATCGTGCTTTAGATGGTTATTATGTGCATGATGGGTTTTTGTTAAAGGAGTCCAAGTTATGCATTCTTGTTTGTTCTATGCGTGAGCTACTTGTGTTAGAATCGCATGCGGAAGGTTTGATGGGTCACTTTGGTGTGCATAAAACATTAAACTTGCTTCATGAACACTTTTTTTGGCCGCATATGCGTAGGGATGTAGAGAATGTGTGTAGTCGTTGCATTACTTTTCGTCAAGCCAAGTCCACTTCACACCTGTTTGGTTTGTACACGCCATTACCTGCCCCTTCAGCCCCTTGGATCGACATATCTATGGATTTCAACTTAGGATTGCCTAGGTCTAGGTCGGGTAAAGATTCGGTGTTTGTTGTAGTTGATCGGTTCTTCAAAATGGCTCATTTCATTGCATGTAGAAAAACCGATGATGCTGTTCACATAGCCAATTTGTTCTTTGTGCATGTTGTTCGTTTGCTTGGAATTCCTTGTACTATTGTTAGTGATAGGGATTCTAAGTTTTTAGGATATTTTTTGTGTGTTTTGTGGGGAAAATTAGGTACTAAGTTATTGTTTTCTACTGCATGTCATCCACAAACCGATGGCCAAACTGAGGTTGTGAATCGTACTTTAGGAGCTTTACTTAGGTCTCTAATTAAGAACAATTTGAAGTCATGAGAAGAGTGTTTACCATATGCTGAATTTGCTTACAATCGTGTTATTCATTCTTCTACTAACATGTCTCCATTTGAGGTCGGTTATGGATTTAATCCATTAACTCCTACTGATTTAATTCATTTACCCGTTGAGCATCTAACGAGTGTTAAAGGTATGAAGAGAGCTAATTTTATTCGAGAGATGCATGAGAAGGTTCGTGTCCGGATCGAGCACAAAGGTGCTCAAACCGTCGCCGCACGCAACATAAGGCACAAGCGTGTTACCTTCCTGCCCGAAAATCGTGTTTGGATTCATCTAAGTCCAGGCCAGTTCCCTAACTTGAGAAAGTCCAAGTTGTCGCCCTGTGGAGATGGCCCATTCACTGTTTTGAGCCGTGTTAATGATAATGCATACCGCATTGATCTCCCAGGTGAGTACAAGTGTTCTTCTACATTTAATGTTGCTGATTTCTCTCCTTTTTCTGCAGAGGAATTCGACCATGATGAGGATCCAAATTCAAGGATGAATTCTCTTCAGCAGGGGGGGAATGATGAGGACATCCATAGCAATGAAGACATCAATGAAGAGCTTCAATTCAAAGGTCCCGTCACGAGACTACGAGCTAAGAAGTTGCAAGATTATTTGCAAGCCACAATTCGCAAGAAGCTCGAAGATGAAGACCGTGTGCAAGGAAGCTTGAAGATGATGACCTTGTTGAAGATGGAAGATGGAGATCAAGACTTAGAGTACAATGCATGAAGATGTGCACGTGTGCATGTGGACGTGCATGGTGCGTGTTGATTGAAGGCCACGGCCAAGTTGAAGAAGCCCAAAGTTTCGGCCCTTAATGATCCAATTAAAGGGAATGATTTATTAGACTATAGTATTTTATTTTATTTAATTTTACTATAGTTTTCGGTCAGATTTTTAGTTATTTAATTCATGTGATTTTCGGTTATTTTGACTAGGATTTTAGATAAGGCAAGATCTACAAGTTCTACCTTAAATAGAATTCTAATTTAGGAAGTTTTCTAGTTCTAGTCTAGTTTGTTTTGGCCTTGAAATTTTCGGCCCTTACATCTCTTATTTTCGGTCCACCTATTATAAATAGGGGATCCATGTTTCATTGATACTTTAGACTATATTTGAATTATTAAGCCTTTGCTTTCAATATCGTCTCAACCATTTAATCTTTTGTGAGTTTAGATATCAAAATTCATACTCTTAGATTTAGCAACTCTAAGTTTTACAAAGGGAATTCGTTGTCCACGTTCGAGGGATCGTCGGAGACTCGCTATTGAAGAGCAACTTAAATAATTTGGCCTTGTGTACGTTCAAGATTCAAGGAAACTTTCGGGTTGTAATTCACATCGACAAAGCACCTCCATCACCGCCGATCGAGCCAATCATCCATCATCAATCGTCCGTTTCAAGTGTGTTCGAGTTCATCTTCAATCCGTTCAATCCGTAAGTCCATTTCATCTCTATCATATCCTATCTACTCTAGACCTTCTAAACCTAATCACCTCCCTCGATCATCATCATCTTTATTTCTTGCTCCTCTTGAACAGCCCTCTTTTGTTTCAATCCTTAGCTTCTGCATATTTTGTGTCTCGTCGTTTCATTTAGCCCCGGTTCACATCAACTCACAACAAAGCCTAAGAATACTACTTCATTCAAGCAAAAAGAACACTTAGATATGTTTCCATACAATCGAGCATCTCTCAAAAGCAAAAATACGCACCTAAGGTGATCTAGGTGCGTCTGTGCACTGTGACTGTATATCAGGATATCATCAAAGTAAACAACAACATATTTTCCAATAACATCACGTAAAACATGGTTCATCAATCTCATAAATGTGCTCGGTGCATTTGTGAGACCAAAAGGCATAACCAGCCACTTATATAAACCATGCTTAGTCTTAAAAGTTGTTTTCCATTCATCACCCTCATGCATGCGAACTTGAAAATAACCAGACCTTAAATCAATCTTAGAAAAAATCTTAGATCCACTAAGTTCATCTAGTATATCATCAAGCCTAGGAATGGGAAAACGATACTTAACTGTTATCTTGTTGATGGCTCTGCAATCCATGCACATTCTCCCTTCGTTGTTCTTCTTGGGCACTAGAATCACTGGAACTGCACATGGGCTCATTGACTCTCGGATTTGCTTCTTCTCCAATAGCTCCTTAACTTGACGGTCTATCTCCTTTGTTTCTTCAGAGGACGTGCGATATGCAGGCCGGTTCGGCAAGACGGCTCCAGGCACGAAGTCGATCTGGTGCTCGATCCCACAAACTAGAGGCAATCCACTTAGAATCTCATCCGGAAACACGTCCTCGAACTCCTTCATAAGGGGCTGCACAATACTAGGCAAAGAAACATCGTTAGTAGCACTGTTCTTACAAGTTAAAAGAATTAAAGGCATCCTAGCTCTAATAGCCTTTTCAACACTTTTAAATGTACAAAACAAAGACCGATTCTTTTCTTACTGTAAAGGGGCTATATTGACGCCTTTTCCACGATCCTTAGCGTCATAATGAGATAATGAGAGGGCTGTAATTGCTATGGAAAGGGGAGGCGGCAGCTGTGAAGACTTCTCGGCCGAGAGGTGGCTGTCCGCGGTGGCGACTCGGACGGCGGCTGCGGCGGTCTTCTCGCGCTCCTCTTTGAACTTTGATCGCATTATTTCTTGCTCCTCTTGAACGGACTTGGGTGTTAACGGCTTTAAGATGGTGGTTCGGTCGGCCTTCTTGACTGTATAGGTGTTCACGAGTCCGTCATGTACAGCTTGTCTATCGAATTGCCATGGTCTCTCTAAATTATATGTGCTACATCCATAAGAATAACATCGCATAATACAGTGTTAGAATAACAACCAATGGAAAAAGATACATGTACCTGACCGGTTACGCGAACTGTGCCTCTTTCTGTAAGCCACTGCAAACGGTATGGATTTGGATACTTCACGGTGGAAAATCCAAGCTTGTCGACCGCTTACTGGCTCACTGCATTAATAACACTTCCACTGTCTATGATCAATGTGCAAGTCTTGTCTTGAATAGCAACTATTGTGTAGAATATGTTCTCTCACTGCGATTGTTGCTCAACTTCTCGGTTTATGTTCAGACTGAGGATAGAAACCAAGCTGACATGTGGAATCTCAGGCTCCTCTTCTTCGAGCTTCTCATGGGTGTCTTCTTCAGTGTTAGCGTCGGCTTTGACAGGCTCGTCATCTTCACTGGCTGATTCGAGCTCATTCTGCTCTGTAAGGAATAAAACTCGTCGGTTTGGGCACTGTGCTTGAAAGTGGCCCCAACCTTGGCATTTATGGCATTGAACATCTCTGGCTCGACTAGGGGCTGAAGTTGGCGCCGTATTGGCCTGATTTGACCATGTGAAACTCGGCCTAACGGGGGCGACGGGTGTAAGATCGGTCCTACGGCTCGGTGGTGGTGTAGAACGGTCAAAACGCCGCTCGGGTGGTCCGGATTGGTCTCGGGGTCGAGTGGAGTCCGTAGAAGGAGTAGAAGATGATGTGGACGGCGTACCTTTGTTCCAAGAGGGCCGAACAGGGGCTGCAGTGTGATGAGATTGGCGTCGGCCTTCTCGGAGCTGTCTCTCCACAATAGATGCGTAGTGCACCATATCACCTACACTCGTGAAGTCTCTGAGCTTGACTTCATATGCAATGTCAGGATTCATGCCTTCAATGTACCTGATGATGGTAGCATTTAAGGACTCTCTTTTTCCGACACGATTCAAGGCGGTCTACAACTCCTTATGATATTCTTCAATCAAACGGGTGCCTTGCTTCATCCGGTTGAGCTTCTTCTCAAGCTCTCTCTCATAGTGAACTAGTATGAAACGGCCTCGCAGAAATCCTTTCATCTCCTCCCACGTTTCAACAGGCGAATATCTCTCTCTTCGTCGCCTCTCTTGCTGCATTTCCTACCACGAGGCTGCATAGCCTCTAAACTCCAGTGCTGCTAACTGGACCTTCTTGATCTCTGAAAAGTCATAACAAGTAAAGATCTTGTCGACTTTGCGCTCCTAATCCAGATAGATGTCGGGATCGTGCAAGCCTTCAAATTCCGGAATGCTCGTTTTGATGTTATTGAGTAATCCGTCTCCATCTCCATATCTAGGCCTCTCATATCGAACAGCTTGTCTGGCAGGTGGTCTGGGACGATCACGGTGATTATCATGTCTCGGTAGAATGAACTCAGCTTCATAATCATCTGCAGCATCGAACTCGGGTTCGAATGCTTGTTGGCGGCTGTTTTCTTGGAAAACGGGCTGCCTCGGTGCGCCTCTCTACTAGGGTTGCTGGACTACTTGACTTGTAGCCAGTTGAACCGAGAGCTGTTTGATTTGCTCGGCCAATTCAGCTACTTGGTTCCCGAACTCATCCTTCATCTGCTGGTTTTGACGCAAAAAGAATTGTGCTAGTGCGTCAAATTGATACTTTGGATCCCACTGAGTTTTGGATGTGTAGGAAAGATCATCGGGTGATTTGGGCGAGAATGGCTCGACCAAAGGTGGGGTGGAGGCGGTGGCTTCATTCTTGCCTTTGTCCATGGTACCTACAAAACGAACAAACGTAAAGGAAAACAAGGATGGATCCTCACAATCTCACGTTCACTCGTTTGTTTTCACTCTTGATTTTACCACTCGTGTTTGCACTCAAAGTGTATGGTGATGTGTGCGTGTCGTGTATATGGATGGTGTAAGATAGCACTCTTATCAAATGTCGAGGGTAAGGATTAATTGCATGAAGGTGTAGACGAGTATTGCTAACTAGGATCAATGGATGATATGGAGTATGTGGATGTATGTGGCGTAGCTTAGGTGGCAAAAGAGGGTGGGGTCGTGGGGTCTAGGTGGCGTGTGGGATAGGGTGGTGTCGAGTAGGGTAGGGTAAGTTAGGGTTAGATGGATCCCCAAGGGTAGAAGGAAAGAGGTAGGAGAGAAAAGGAAAGAAGAATTAGGTAATTTGGAAAGTGTTACACAATTGTGACACAATTCTAAATATCCTAATTGAACTAGACTCTAGAAGGAAGTAACCAAAAAGAAACTATAACTCAAATAGAAACTACCAACTATGAAATAAACTAGGAAGGAAAGATCCCAAAAATAAAATAAGACTCCAATGGAAATTACCAAAAAGAAAATAGAACTTGGAAGGAAAGTTCCAAAAATAAAATAAATCACTAATGGAAGGTACCAACTATAGAACTTGACTAAAAAGAAAGTACTAACTATAGAGAAATACTACAAGGAAAGTACCAAAATTAAAATAAGACTCAAAAGGAAACACAATGAATATACCTCTTTTTTTTTTAATTTTCGGATTTTCTTTTCTTTTTATCCGATTTTCTTTTTTTTTGTTTTTTTTTTATCACCCTTTTTTTTATCGGCTTTTCCTTTTTTTTTAAATGATAGATATGCTATTACAACTCGATGACACGTACCAAAATAAAAGACACGTAAGACGACACATAGGAAAAAATGACACGTCGGATTGAACCACGACCAGCAGAGCTAACCTGGCTCTGATGCCAAAATATGATACGACCCGGACAGATAATCTAGGATGATAATAATAACGTAGCGGAAGACTTAAGAATCGAAACACGTCAACTTAAATGAAGGGGACAATCTGACTCGATAAATAACGAAAAAATAAAATCTAGACAACGAAAATACCTAGAACTATGACACAACTTAAATAACACAAACCAAAGGAATTATAGGGCTGTTTAGGACGTGTATGGGGGTTGGATTAAGGATGGAGTTTCGTGTGTGAGGTTGGTGAAGAATGGCTTGGAGAAGATAGGTTATGATAGAGTACGAACGAACTTACGGTATGATCGAACGGAATAGGACTTGAACTCGAACTTGTGGCTTGGTTTGGGGCGTACGTAGGGGCTGTATGGATGGCATTGATGGTGTGGATGGAAGGTCACGTTGTGGTGATTCACAACCCGATAGCCTCCTTGAATCTCGAACGTATCCAAGGTTGAAATCTCCAAGTTGTTCCTCGATAGCGAATACCGGTCAATCTCTCAAGTGAATTGAGCAATACCCTTAAATAAGACTTGTAGTTGCTAGCTCCAAGAATGAATATTTTCGTGTGAAAAAGTATTCAAAAGACGAATATATTTGAGACACAAATTGAATGCAATAGCAATTTAATTCAACAATGTCTAAAGTATTAACATAACACAAGACCCCTATTTATACTAGCTAAGGGCCGAAAATATTAAACCTAAGAGGGCCGAAAATCAGTCCAAATAACTTATCTAATTGGACTAGAAAAATACCTAAACTAGAATTCTATTCAAGGTAGAATTATGCTTTAAATATAATTCTAGTCAAACCTATGACTCATAAACATAACGACTGAAAATTATGACCAAATAATTAAATAAAATCTGATCTATTATAGTCCAAAATTAAATAAAATAAATACTATAGTCTAAGATAAAATCAATCCCTAAATAGATCAATTAAGGGCCGATTACAAGCCATGCACGTTGAACCCATGCAAACGACGTGCATGCTTGTTCTTCAAGCTTCCATCTTCAACTCTTCAAGTGTAATTCTCCATGGTGTGTTCTTGATCTTCAATGGTTAATAAATTAACCAACTTCGAGCTGCACCTTTCGGCTTCTTCATCTTCAATCTCGAGCTTTCTTCGAATCATCACTTGCAAGTAAGCTTGCAACTTCTTAGCTCTTGATCTTGTGATTGGTCCTCGAAATTGTAACTCCGGATCTTGATCTTCATTGTTGCTCATGGCTACATCAGGACCTCACAATCTCACGTCACTCGTTTGTTTTCTCTCTTGATTTTTCCACTCGTGTATCACTCAATATATGGGTCCACAGTGTGTGATAAAAATCATGTATATGGCTGCTCTTAACTAGCGACGGGAAATCGGCGGACTTGTACTGGAATGGACGGGAATGCTACTCTCGGTACACGGATGAATTTGGTGTGTATGACGGTGTAATCGGTCGAGTATGGGTGTGGAAAGGGCTGCAAATTTGGTGTATGGAATGGGTGTGGTGGTCGAGCATGGTAGAGGAAAGGAAAGAAGTAGATCAATTAATGAAGTCCTAATTAGATTAGGAAGTCCAAAAATAAATCTATATAGGAAAAGGAAAGAAATAGAATGGATAAGAAAAGAAGAATTTGTAATACCCCAGATTTTTTGATTAAGGATTAGAGGATTCTTAATGATAATTAAGAAGTTAAGGAATAAGTTTAATCAAGGTTAATAAAGGTCAGATGTCAGTCACGACTTTAGGGGTCAGTTTTCGTGAAGATCGTCTTTTCGGAAAATCTGATCTTAATTCTTTTATGGCCATTCATGGTCTTGTTAGAAAGGTTTTAACTCAAGGAGTATGCCGGTGTTTTCGGATTTTAATTATGAAGTCATTTGAGTTCCCAGTGATGAAAAACGTATTTAAAAGGTGAATGAATAGTAACTTTTGCGTGCGTTCGTGTTTTGAGAAATTTACGAAATCCTCCTCGTTGATCTGAGTCTAGTTCTGTCAGGCCCCTCTTATGGGAAATGACTCAAGGATTCCGTTGGCATTCACGGATTTCCATTCTAAGGTCAATCGAACGCTCGGGAGCAAAATCTGTTAGTCTGGGTGAATAGTAAAAAGTTATTCCAAAAAGTGAATCTTTGCTCATCTCTCTTCAGGCGACCCCGTCTTTTTCATGAATCAAGTTGGTTCACTAGTATTCGAGCCAACGAGTCTCCCGGTATTTTTAGATTTCGTGTCTGAAGTCATTTGGACCTTGACATCGAATAAAGCAACTTTTAACCGAACCCGGTATAACTTTTGCAGTATTCTTACACTGAAGTGGCTTCCCTTGGAAGCCAAAGCTTTTCCTATAAATACAAGGCCACCCCTTTGCATTCATTTGCTCATTTCCATCCATTTCACTTCATAGAGAGTGGGAAAGCTCGTGAGAGCCGAGAAAGTTCTGTCGAAGTAAAAAGCGTTCTTCGTGAGTGTACTGCAAGACGACGACGGAGTGGCGTGGAAGGGATGCGGTGAGGGAAGGTGCTAGAGGCGCCGTTGGGTTGTAGCGGGCACCTCTGCCGCCGTTGCAACTCGACGAGACGCCGAGCTAGCCACCTTCCTTCGACGCACCTAACCCCGTTCATTCTTGTTCGTCGGTCTTGATCTCCATTTCTTTTTTCGTCTTTAAATTCCGCATTTACTTTCTGTTCTTCGCGTTCTTCATTATTGCTCGTTTACCTTCCGTCTAAATTGTATTTCAATTTTTATTGAAGTTCCAAGTTAATAATGTTTACGTTATATTTCTCGCTTTATTCCTGTCGTTATTATTCTTGAGATTAGCCCCGTTTATTCCGTTTAAATTCTGTTCAAGCTATATTTAGAAATTTCATCTTTATTCTAAATATTTAAAGAGGATTATCGTGTTTACGCCGTTATAATGCCAAAATTCTTTTTAAAAGTTAAAGCATGTTGTTGCATGTTAATTTCAAGTATGTTGTTTTTAAGAAATTTCGGGTTAATTGTTCTTCGTGTTCTTCGTGTTCGTCGAAGAATCAACGAACACGAAGAACCCAGTTGAAGATCACCCAGAATTGGGCTGAAGAGAGAAAAAGAGAGGGAGTCCCGCGGGGGAGGGGGTGCGCTGCCGCGCTGCACCCCCCTCGGCCACCATGAGCCCGCCGGGGCTCATGTGCCCCGCGACGGGGGGGCAGCCTGTCGGCGCCTATGTGCGCCGCGACGCTCCCTTCTCCGTGTTGTTTTCCGCCGTTTCTTTTCCGGCTATTTCCGTACCCTCTTCTTGAGCTTTTCAAGTCGGGTTATTTTCAAGTTATTTTTCAAGATTAAATTTTAGAAAAGCAATCAAGATATTTCCGATTTATTTTGAGTAATCTATTCAAGTTATTCTCCATCTAAAAATCGAGAAATCAAGACGTGACGTTCTGTAAATAAACTCTTCTCAAAATTTATGAAGTGGTAAAGTCGTGCAATCTGTAAATAAGTCTTAGATTCTAGTCTTCGAGTTAGATCTCATTATTTCTCGCTTTAGATAGTTAATTTCTTCGAAGAAGGCCGCTAAGTCGATAGTTCAACTTTTGTAGGAGGAAGTGAGTCTCGTAGGAATTTGGAGAAGGATCATCAACTCGTTGCTTCATCTTCTGTCCAGTAATCGAGGTGGGTAAATCTATACTCATCTAAAGTTTGAGCTAATAAGCTCTAGAAGCATATAGGACAAATGAAATATCCAATAAAATATTTTGCTCTCCCTGATTGATCTCTGTACAAGGAAGGAAGAAAAGGAAAAATATTATATGTTGATTGAGCTCTCGAGCATGTTTAGAAATGTTAGAATTGTTTAAGTATTGTTTATGCTAGCATGAGGTATTTAGAATTGCTTTAATTGCAATTTATGATTATGCACGTTCATTTCTTCGTATCTGAATGTTGGATTCTAATAAAGTTTATTTAGCTAATTAAGCATTGCCTTTTAGGATAGTGATAAATCCCTTATAGGCCAAAGTAATGCTTAAGTAAAAGATTAGCTTTAGACGTTGCTCTAAGCTCGATAATTCTAGTAAGGTTAAGGAAGCTAAGAAATTAAGGATTAAGGTTGAGAAAGGAAGAATATAGCTCTATAACCAGGATTGAGCTCAGAGTTCATGATCTTTGATCATTAAAGGGAGTCACTGCTGGGTATTCCCCTCGCATACTCAGGAGTATATTTGAGGTAACCCCTCTTCTATCCTATAGCATGCCTAAGGGTACAGTTGACATCAGGTTTGAGCTAAGGTTGGGCCCAAAAGTAAAGAAAAGGTTTTGCGGATATGGAGAGGGCTTTTGCGTTTTGCTCTCCATATACCGCCAGGTTGCTATTGGATATTTCTTGAGTTATCAAAGAAGCTTTTATTAAAACCCACTGAGTACATTAGTGCTCACGCCCCCTCTTTTTCAAATGTTTTCAGGTTGAGATGCTCAGGATGATGGTGGCTGTGGATGTGGGTTGGCTACCAAGATTGTTTTACTACTATATAAGTTTCTTTTGGAACCCCATGATGTTTCTGCTACTCTGATACACTTTTTCCAAGTTCTTTCAAGTTCAATTATGTTTATCAAGATTCTAAGGATATTCTCCAAGACATGATTATCTAAATATATATATATATAAGTGATGCATATTCAGTTTTATTCCTACTTCTCGAGCATGTATTTCCTTCGCCTACGAAGAGGCTTGTTCAAATTGGTATCTGTCTATCCGTTTGGACCTGTAAATGGGTCTGTACATGTTGGTATCTGATCAGTTAGCCGTTTAGTTCCGCAAAAGCATATTTCCTTCTTAATTAAGTAAACCCGAGTATCGTCGCCTATCTTTCAAAAGTATATCTTTATCCCCAAAACTTTCTTTGTTAAACTTCTGACTTATTCAATAATCCCTTAATAACACCCTGTCCCTATTCGTTAATCCCTATCTCGGGACCGGGCTGTTACAGTTGGTATCAGAGCCAGGTTTGCAACTCTGCAGGCATGTCCCTTTGTTTAAGAGAAGCTAAGTTTTTATGTGCATATGAATTGTTTCGTGATATGTCACAGCAGCAACCCACATCTCGCCATCACCCTCGTATCTTCAACTGAAATTAAGGTATGATAATATAGAGATTTTGGATTTTGAATTCATAAACTTTGAATACTGAAAATAAAGAAATTTGAACAAGCATACCTCTTTATGGATAAAAAGGGGAAAACCTTGAGAGTGGTATTCCAAAAAAAATAAAGTTCGGGAAAAATGATTTTCTGAGGAAGAAAATTTGAGAAATAAGTTCTTGATCTCAAAGAAAAGTGTTTAAAAATTTATTTTTAAACCTATATCTTAAAGGAAAGATAAAAGCTTCGAAGAAGAGTTCTCGATTTAAAAGAAAAGGGTTGATTCATTCTCAAAAAAGAAAATAGGAAAAAGGTAAAATTTTTGATTAAAGGCTTTGGGCACCAAAATTTTTGTAAATGTCAACTGCAAAAAGGATCTATGCATGCAAAATAAATAGTCTGAATCTAGACGATAGCATAATCTCAGGAGAACCTTAGGTCTCTCTTTTATAATCTAGACTGATTAAGCTTCATGTTTCTAGATGGTTAAGCGTCGTTCGGCTGTTAGGAATAATGTGCCTCATTTTCGCCATGTTCAAGAAAGGAACGACGTTGGAAGAACGCCAGGAAGTGTATCCGACTTGGAAATATGCATCCGCATGTGTGAACAAGTACCTCCCATTGAGAAGTCAGCAATATATCGCATCCTGCAAAGCACAATCACCCGTGATCCCGAGACGTATGCTGTAATCGGGAACCTGACAGAATTCTCCTCAGCCTTGATGGCTTTTTGGGAGTCAAAGCATGGCCACGTGAATGCTCTAACTGAGCAGAATCCCTCCCTCGTGGTGGAACCAGAACTGCTAAGGGCGACTCTGAACAGCCCCCCTGAATTTCAGGCTCCGTGTCCTCATGCTGAAGGAACCTTAGAAGTGAGACCTGAGACACCGAGTCTTTGTCCTCCAGAATGCACCAGTGGGTCTCTGCCTATCAAACATCTGCCCCTCAGAGTCTGGGACAGTGTATGCTCCATCAGTTCCCCGAGGAAGCATGAGGAAGTTCAAATTCGAGATACCAGAGACAGATGAAGATGAGGAAGAAGAGGACCCAGAGAAGGAAAGCAAGAAAGAGGTGGGATCATCATGAAAAAGAAATGGATATGACCCAGCGTATAGTTAAGCTTTAGAAGTAGGCAAAGGAGGTATTTTTGTTAGAATACCTTGCTGACCTGTTTGTCCGTTTATCTGCTTTAATCCAGATCTTATTCTGAAAATGTACTAATCAACCTTTAGATTTTTATAGCGGTAGTAATTTTCCAAAAGGCTGCCCTATTTCCAGATGTAACTAAGAACATCTTTCTTATTTATGCCAAAAGTCCTCTTATGAGGCAATTTTCCCGCTTTGCTTGATCTATCCTGCGTAATCTAAAGATCTAATCGAAAGGCATTTCATGTTGCTTTGTGCAAATTCGAGCGAGCGTCGTTAATGTTTTAGAATATCGTCGAGAAGACATTAAGCCGAGAGAACGAGGCCACAGGCAAGCAAGTCCTGAACTGTAGCTCAAAAGCCAAGAATGTGTTCTTCGATCATAATCTTCTATCATTTAATAATTTAGGAGACCCGATGAGAGTCAAGAGATGGGTTTGTTCCTTAGAAGTGAATTTTCAATTCTATAGCTTGTTCAAGGGATGAGAAATTAGGATATGCTCTTTTATGCGCATGGATTGTACGAGCCACTAGTGAGAGTCCGTTCAAAGAATGATAACCTTAGATTAATGGACGAAGTATGATTGGGAAGGTTTCAAGTACGAGTTATGTTAGAAGTATATTCTGGGTTGCTATCGTAAGGAGCTGGAGATCTGGAACTAGAGGCAAGGAAAAAGAATGTGGTCAAAGTACAACTAAGAGTTCAACCAGTTATCAAGGCATGCCCCATATTCGTGGTTTCAGACGAGAAGAAAACGCGCATAGATCAGGTCGCTTGTCGTATCCCTTCTAAATAAATGGAAGTGATCCCCGTATGTCATCTTTTCCAGCCAAGTGTAGCTAATTAAAGGCCAATCGACTCATGCTTTCGTAGAAACCCAGTAAAGAAGAAGATGCGTGGAGATCAAGGAAAGAAAGAAAGAGAACCTGAGGAAGATCATTAAGCAGTTGGACCTAGAATTGATAAATTAAAAAGTTTCAGTAAGATAGGATGTTTTGATGAGTCTACTCATCCATTCTCGTGTCAATTAAATCAACCATCTTTCAACAGCTTCATATTAGTTGAAATCCTTCATATCATTTGAATTTCTTCAATATTATATCCTTTTGGACAGATTGTAAACTTTTGATGATACTTCTTTGATCATCCAGAATTAGTGATAGCATCCCCTTATTAAAGATATGCTGACACCTTTGCAAATATTCAGTACGATTCTCAGTACTAATCAATGATTATCTTCCATACCTTTGCATTATGCAAGAACCCCCTTTTGGGTTATAAGCCCTCTAAGGAAAGCAATGTTATTAGTATATATATAACCTAGTGTTATATCTCTTTCAGTTTTGGAACTTGTCAAAGAATTATCGATTAAGATAAAGTCCTCACTCAGAGGCATTCATTTTGTTTTGCTCCCACTCATAGAGCCCGAGTGTGAACCCTTTGAATAGAGCAGAAAGTATAAAATAATATTCTTTTGGAAGAGTAAGAGGAAGTAGTCCCAATAGAAAGAAGAATCCAAGTAATGTTAGTTAATGTCCTCCTAGTAGGACGCGCATCTCTAGGTAATATTTTTCAGCTCGTCAAGGATTAAGAGGCAATCTAAGGAATGACGTCGGATAAGTTCTGAGCTTACGTTCAAGGTCCAGTCATGCGACCTTTACATCTGCAAGTAATAGTGACCTCCAGCAGAAGCTATAAAGTCAGAATCCCGTTGAAAAGCGTCTGTGACGAAGAAAGAGGAAAGAGAGTTTACAATAGAAGGTGTTTCAGGCACAAGAAAATTCCAAGACATATTTTCAAAGGAGCTATCAGAACTACCACCATATAGGCGAGTATAATTCGCTATTGGTTTAGAACCAGGAGCTGCACCAGTTCGAAAGCCCCTTCCAAAATGGCGTCTAAGGAATTGCAAGAACTCAGGATTCAACTGCAGGAGTTATCAGACCTAGGTTTTATCCAACCTAGTGTGTCGCCTTGGGAAGTTCCAATCTAGTTCGTGAAGAAGAAGGATGGCACATTAAGAATGTGCATCAACGACAGAGAGCTTTATAAATTGGCCATTAAGAATCGATACCCTCTCCCAAGAATAGATGATCTCTTTGATCAAAGCCTAAGAGAGCAAGTGTCTTCTCAAGGATAAACTTAAGATTTGAGTATTATCAACTGAAGGACCGAAAGGAGGATATTCCTAAGACTGCTTTTAGGACTCGCTATAGACATACGAGTTGGTGGTAATGCCATTCGGGTTGACCAACGCCCCAACGGTGTTCATGGATTTAATGAACCTGGTTTTTCACCCATATCCAGATAAGTTTGTGCTAGTTTTCATAGATGATATCCTCATCTATTCAAAGGACGAAGGGGAGCATCAAGAGCACCTAAGAGTGGTGCTGGGGAAGTTAAAAGAAAGAAAAGCTTTATGCTAAGTTTAGCAAGTATAAGTTTCGGCTCAAGGAAGTTATATTTGTAGGTCATATAGTTTCAGTAGAAGGAATCAAGGTGGATCCAGCTAAGATTGAAGCTGTAAGCAATTCGAAGTCTCCGAGGAACGTGAATGAGATAAAGAAGTTTTCTAGGACTCGCGGGATACTATCGCAGATTCATCGAATGATTCCCGTCAATATCTAAGGCTACGACACGATTGTTGAAGAAGGACCTCAAGTTTAGGTAGACGCCCGAGTGCGAGGAAAGTTTCCAGACCTTAAAGAAGATGTAACCACAACCTCAGTGTGGGCGATTCAGGGAGAGAATAAAGACTTCTTAGTTTACACTAATGCATCGAGAAAAGGGTTAGGATGCGTGCTAATGAAGAGAGGAAAGACGATTCCTTATGCTTCGGGGCAGTTTAAGAATCACAAGTAGAACTATCCACGCATGATTTAGAATTGGCAGCGGTTTTTTATACGCTAAAGATCTAGAGGCACTACCTCTACGGAGCCAAGTGTGAGACTCTTCTCAGATCACAAGAGCCTAAAGTGTTTCTTCAAGCAAAAGCAAAAGGATCTTAGCATAAGCAGATAAAATCGCTAGAATTTGCAAAGGATTACAACTGCACGACTCGCTACCACCCAGGTAAGGCAAATGTGGTAGCTGATGCCCTAAGTAGGAAGGAGAAGGTAGAGTTAGGAGTTGTTCAAGTTAAGAAGGAGCTTCAATAGGAATTCAAGAAGTTAAGAATCGAGGTGCTAACACCACCTAAAGTCAATTAAGCACACAAATTAGGGCTGGCAAAAAATATCATCATACCGGAATACCATTCATACCGTACCAGAAAAATACCGAAGATACCGATATTTACGATATACCGGTTTTTCGGTAAGGTATGATACCTTACCGGAATTCTATGGTAAGATAATGGTATGAATTTTCAAAAATTAAGGTATACCGGCATATACCGAAAGTTCGGTATACCGTCATATATCGATATATACCGTCATACCATACCAAGGTATATGCCGAAGTGAAGGTATATACCGATGTACCGGTATATACCGTCATACCGTACCACGGTATATGTCAAATTGAAGGTATATACCGTTATATACCTTCACTTCGGCATATACCGTGGTACGGTATGACGGTATATATCGGTACATACTGTGCTTCGAATTTGATATATATATATATATATATATAATACAATATTTAATAAATTTATCATAAAAATTATGTTTTAATATTTAATTTAATACCTAAATTATAACTAAAATTGAACTATTTAAAATTAAATGTAATAAATAATGATCTTCTATTTTTTTGATCAATAAAATTAAAAGTTAAAATGAATTATCAATAAAATTAAAATATAATGGTGTATGTGTAAATTATAAGATATAAAATTATTTCAATAGAATAAAAGATAAATTAAATTATATAATGCATAATAATCTTTTATTCTTCTTAAATTTTCAAACTAAAAGTTAACAAGAATGATTGAAATGATTAAAAGAAAATGACATGTATTATATAAAAATATAATACATAGTTTGTTCATCGTAAAAGTTCATAAACACATAATATGTAATATAATTTAATAATTAAATTATAACTGAAAATCAAATAATGTGAAATCAAATGTAATAAATAATAATTGTATTATTTTTTAATTTTTAAACTATAAGTTTTGATGAATGGTCTAAACATTTTAAAGAAAATGAGTTATATTATTCAATAATATAATATTTAGGCCTTAATATGTTTATTATGAAAGTTTTGAAAATTATTAAATTTCATATAGTTTAATACTTAAATTAGAACTACAAATTCATCAATTTGAAAGCAAATGTTATTGATAATCTTTTATACTTTTTTAAACTTTAGACTAAAAGTTATGATGAATAGTAAAGAAAAATATACTAAAATGAAATATTATATATAATATTATAATACTTAGTATGTTCATAATAAAAATTTAGAAAAATATTATATTTTATATAATTTAATACAAAACTCCTAACTAAAAATTGAATAATGTGAAATCAGATGTAATAAATAATAATGTTATATTCTTCTTTATTGTTAAGACTAAAAGTTATGATGAATTATCAAAAAAATTGAAATAAAATGATATATGATATAGAATGCTGTAATTTCATCATAAACATTTAGGAAAATATTATATTTCATATAATTAATACCAAACTCTTAACTAAAAATTGAACAATATGAAATCTGATGTAATAATAAATAATATTCTTATATTCTTCTTTAATTTTTAGACTAAAAATTTATTGAGAAAATTTAAATTAAGTGTAATATTGAAGTGTATTATTTAATATATTTATGTTTTTATAAATGAAGTGAATTATTGATTAATGTTTCTTTATGCATGTATTTTCTTACTAATATTTTTTAGTATAACGATAATTTCGATATATCGTGAAATGTCGGTATGATACAGACCGAAATATTGATACAATAAGGTATATTGAACTAAGGTATGGTAAGGTATACCGAAATAAATGTATGGTAAAGGTATGCATTATGTGTCATACCGAATTTAAGGTATACTGAACTAAGATATGCCGGAGGTAAAGATACGGCAACGGTATGATTTTTGTCATACCGTAAGCTAAGGTAAGGTATAAGGTATGACAAAAAAGTAAGGTATGTCGTACCTTGACACCCCTAGCACAAATCGTCGCGATAGTCGCTCATCCCGACTTGAGACAAAGGATAGTTAAGACTTAGAGAGGAAATGAGTTCTCGAGAGGAAAAGACTAGAAGCACGATTGGATAGCTCACAAGACTTCGCGGAAACCAACAGTAAAGTGCTCTTATTCAAAGGAAGGCCTGGTGTGCCGAGCAAGGAAGAACTAAAAGAGGACATTATGTGCGAAGCACATGACACGCCATATAGCACATCCCGGAAGCACCAAGATATATCAAGACCTCAAGGGGAACTTCTAGTAGAATATCATGAAGAGGGAGGTAGCCGACTTCGCAAAAGGGTGTTGATCTGTCAAGCAAGTGAAGCATTATGTCAAAAACCTTCTGGTTGCTCCAACCCATAGAAATTCCTGAATGGAAGTAGGATCATAGTAGTATAGACTTTGTGGTAGGTTTTTCCAAAGTCTAAGCGGTATGATACCGTTATTTAGGTAATCGTGAATCGATTATCGAAAGCAGCACTTCATTGTTATTATTATGTCAAGGAATTTGTGCGATTGCACAAAGTACCGGTCTCGATTATATCGAACCGTGATACAAGATTTATGTCAAGATTTTGGAGGAATCTACAAAAAGCAATGGGATCAAAGCCCAATTTCAGCACGGCATTTCATCCTCAAACGGATGGCCAGTCCGAAAGGACTATCTAGATTCTAGAAGACATTGTCGTCAATCAAAGAAGCAGCTGGGAGGAGCTACTACAATTGGTAAAGGTTGCGTTCAACAATAGCTACCAATCATCGATCGGCATGGCCCCTTATGAAGCCCTATTCGGAAGGAAGTATAGATCGCGGGTATTGGGACAAAGATAGAAAAAGAAGGATAGTTGGATCTGAAATGGTCTAGGAGTGGTTTAGAAGATCGAGCTGGTTCGTCAGCAAATCAAGGAGGCTCAAGATAGACAAAAGGCTTACGCAGATCAAAGAAGAATGGAACTCAGTTTTGTCATTGGAGTTAAAGTGTTCTTGAAAATGTCTCCATCAAGGAGTGATTCTCCTTGGCAAAAGAAGTAAGCTAAGGCCCAAATTTGTTGGACCTTTTAAGATTTTAGAAGGTGAATAAAGTAGCCTACCGGTTGGCGTTATCACCCAACCTGAGTGACGTTCATAACGTCTTTCCTATCTCACTGTTGAGAAAGTACGTGTTAGATCCAAAACACGTGGTTAATAAGGAAGAGATAGTCCTGGATGAGGACTTAGCATGGGAAGAGAAACCCCAGGCCGCTGTGGATCAAAAGATCCATAAGTTAAAGAACAAGAAGATTAATCTTTCATAGATAATCTGGAACCATCATGGTTCAAAGGAAGCAACATGGGAGCTCGAATCCGAGCTACAAAAAATACCCTGATATCGCTTGTCATGGTTAGTAAATTTCGGGATGAAATTTATTTAAGGGGAGTAGGATGTAATACCCCAGATTTTTCGATTAAGGATAAGAGGATTCTTAATGATAATTAAGAAGTTAAGGAATAAGTTTAATCAAGGTTAATAAAGGTCAGATGTCAGTCACGACTTTAGGGGTCAGTTTTCGTGAAGATCGTTTTTTCGAAAAATCTGATCTTAATTCTTATATGGCCATTCATGGTCTTGTTAGAAAGGTTTTAACTCAAGGAGTATGCCAGTGTTTTCGGATTTTAATTCTGAAGTCATTTGAGTTCCCAGTGATGAAAAACGTATTTAAAATGTGAATGAATAGTAACTTTTGCGTGCGTTCGTGTTTTGAGAAATTTACGAAATCCTCCTCGTTGATCCGAGTCTAGTTCTGTCAGGCCCCTCTTATGGGAAATGACTCATGGATTCCGTTGGCGTTCACGGATTTCCATTCTAAGGTCAATCGAACACTCGGGAGAAAAATCTGTCAGTCTGAGTGAATAGTAAAAAGTAATTACAAAAAGGGAATCTTTGCTCGTCTCTCTTCAGACGACCCTGTCTTTTTCACGAATCAAGTTGGTTCACTAGTATTCGAGCCAACGAGTCTCTTGGTATTTTTAAATTTCGTGTCTGAAGTCATTTGGATCTCGACATCGAATAAAGCAACTTTTAACCGAACCCGGGATAACTTTTGCAGTATTCTTGCACTGAAGAGGTTTCCCTTGGAAGCCAAAGCTTTTCCTATAAAAACAAGGCCACCCCTTTGCATTCATTTACTCATTTCCATCCATTTCACTTCATAGAGAGTGGGAAAGCTCGTGAGAGCCGAGAAAGTTCTGTCGAAGTAAAAAGCGTTCTTCGTGAGTGTTCTGCAAGACGACGAGCGGAGTGGCGTGGAAGGGATGCGGTGAGGGAAGGTGCTAGAGGCACCGTTTGGTTGTAACGGGCATCTCTGTCGTCGTTGCAACTCGATGAGACGCCGAGCTAGCCACCTTTCTTCGACTCACCTAACCCTGTCCATTCTTGTTCGTCGGTCTCGATCTCTATTTCTTTTTTCGTCTTTAAATTCCGCATTTACTTGTCATTCTTTACGTTCTTCGCGTTCTTCATTATTGCTCGTTTACCTTCCGTCTAAGTTGTATTTCAATTTTTATTGAAGTTCCAAGTTAATAACGTTTACGTTATATTTCTCGTTTTATTCATGTCGTTATTATTCTTGAGATTAGCCCCGTTTATTCCGTTTAAATTCCGTTCAAGCTATATTTAGAAATTTCATCGTTATTCTAAATATTTAAAGAGGATTATCGTGTTTACGCCGTTATAATGCCAAAATTCTTTTTAAAAGTTAAAGCATGTTGTTGCATGTTAATTTCAAGTATATTGTTTTTAAGAAATTTCGGGTTAATTGTTCTTCGTGTTCGTCGAAGAATCAATGAACATGAAGAACCCAGTTGAAGATCGCCCAGAATTGGGCTGAAGAGAGAGAAAGGGAGGGAGCCCCGCGGGAGAGGGGGTGCGCCGCCGCGCTGCACCCCCCTCGGCCACCATGAGCCCGCCGAGGCTCATGTGCCCCGCGGTGGGGGGGCAGCCCGCCGGCGCCTATGTGCGCCGCGGCACCCCCTTCTCCGTGTTGTTTTCCGCCGTTTCTTTTCTGGCTATTTCCGCTCTTCTCGAGCTTTTTAAGCTTTTCAAGTCGCGTTATTTCCAAGTTATTTTTCAAGAGTAAATTTTAGAAAAGCAATGAAGATATTTTCGATTTATTTCGAGTAATCCATTCAAGTTATTCTCCGTCTAAAAATCGAGAAATCAAGACGTGACGTTCTGTAAATAAATTCTTCTCAAAATTTATGAAGTGGTAAAGTCGTGCAATCTGTAAATAAGTCTTAGATTCTAGTCTTCGAGTTAGATCTCATTATTTCTCGCTTTAGATAGTTAATTTCTTCGAAGAAGGCCGCTAAGTCGATGATTCAACTTTTATAGGAGGAAGTGAGCCTCGTAGGAATTCTGAGAAGGATCATCAACTCGTTGCTTCATCTTCTGTCCAGTAATCGAGGTGGGTAAATCTATACTCATCTAAAGTTTGAGCTAATAAGCTCTAGAAGCATATAGGACAAATGAAATATCCAATAAAATATTTTGCTCTCCCTGATTGATCTCTGTACAAGGAAGGAAGAAAAGGAAAAATATTATATGTTGATTGAGCTCTCGAGCATGTTTAGAAATGTTAGAATTGTTTAAGTATTGTTTATGCTAGCATGAGGTAATTAGAATTGCTTTAATTGCAATTTATGATTATGCACGTTCATTTCTTCGTATTTGAATGTTGGATTCTGCTAAAGTTTATTTAGCTAATTAAGCATTGCCTTTTAGGGTAGTGATAAATCCCTTATAGGCCAAAGTAATGCTTAAGTAAAAGATTAGCCTTAGACGTTGCTCTAAGCTCGATAATTCTAGTAAGGTTAAGGAAGCTAAGAAATTAAAGATTAAGGTTGAGAAAGGAAGAATATAGCTCTATAACCAGGATTGAGCTCAGAGTTCATGATCTTTGATCATTAAAGGGAGTCACTGCTGGGTATTCCCCTCGCATACTCGGGAGGATATTTGAGGTAACCCCTCTTCTATCTTATGGCATGCCTAAGGGTACAGTTGACATCAGGTTTGAGCCAAGGTTGGGTCCAAAAGTAAAGAAAAGGTTTTGCGGATATGGAGAGGGCTTTTGCGTTTTGCTCTCCATATACCGCCAGGTTGCTATTGGATATTTCTTGAGTTATCAAAGAAGCTTTTATTAAAACCCACTGAGTACATTAGTGCTCACGCCCCCTCTTTTTCAAATGTTTTCAGGTTGAGATGCTGAGGATGATGGTGGTTGTGGATGTGGGTTGGCTACCAAGATTGTTTTACTACTATATAAGTTTCTTTTGGAACCCCATGATGTTTCTGCTACTCTGATACACTTTTTCCAAGTTCTTTCAAGTTCAATTATGTTTATCAAAGATTATAAGGATATTCTCCAAGACATAATTATCTAAATATATATATAAGTGATGCATATTCAGTTTTATTCCTACTTCTCGAGCATGTATTTCCTTCGCCTACGAAGAGGCTTGTTCAAATTGGTATCTGTCTATCCGTTTGGACCTGTAAATGGGTCTGTGCATGTTGGTATCTGATCAGTTAGCCGTTTAGTTCCGCAAAAGCATGTTTCCTTCTTAATTAAGTAAACCCAAGTATCGTCGTCTATCTTTCAAAAGTATATCTTTATCCCCAAAACTTTCTTTGTTAAACTTTCGCCTTATTCAATAATCCCTTAATAACACCCTGTCCCTATTCGTTAATCCCTATCTCGGGACCGGGCTGTTACAGAATTAAATAAGGTAATTAGGTGATTTGGATATGTATCAATCTATGTGACACAATCTAAATACCTTAATTAGCCTAGACTCTAGAAGGAAAGAACCAAAAATAAGATATGACACCTAAAGGAAGTTACCAAAAAGAAATTAAACTTGGAAGGAAATTTCCAAAAAGAAAATAGAATCTAAAAGGAAATATCTAACTATAAACTTGTACCATAAGGAAGGTACCAAAAATAAAGAAACACAAAAGGAAACAATGGATATACTTCTTTTTTGTTTTTTTTTTTAATTTCGGATCTTTTTTTTTATCCGATTTTTTTTTTTGATCGTTGGCTTTTCTTTTCTTTTTTTTTATACGACCTTGCCTCTTTTTTTTTTAAACTATGAATGATACGGAAATTAAATTACAACTCGATAAGACTCAAAAACAAAATAAACAAGTATGGAACCACGAACGATATAAACCGACGTGGCTCTTGATACCAATTTATAATGTGATCCGGGACTTTGGAACACGACACGACACAAAATACGCGGAAGCTAGGAAAGAAACTACGTCGGTGAAGTAAGGGAACGATACTCGATAAACTAGACGGCTAAGATACAACTAAAATACCTAGACTATGACACACAAAACCAACACAAAATCCAAATAAAGAGGGCTGTTTTGGAAGGCTTATGGACGGTGAAGATGATGTGTTCGATGGTGAAGGCATGGGAGAAGAAGGGCTTGAGTAGGTAGGATATGATAGAGTTGTAATGGACTTACGGATTGATTGGAATGACGTTGAACTTGAACTCGAACGGGGTTGGATTGAAGACGAGCGTGGATGGTGATGATTGGCGTCGAGAATGGTTGGATGAAGGATGATTGGTAGATGCGAATCACAACCCGAAAGTTACCTTGAATCTCAAATGTACACAAGGCCAAATTCTTTAAGTTGGTCTTCAAGTAGCGAGTCTCCGACGATCCCTCAAACGTGGACGGCCAATTCCCTTTGTAAAACCTAGAGTTGCTAGTTCTAAGAGTATGAATTTAAAATCTAAACTCACAAAGATTAAATGGGGTTGAGACGATATTGAAAGCAAAGCTTAATTAATCAAATATAGCCTAAAGTATGAATGTCACAATGAGGCTCTATTTATAATAGAGCATGGCCGAAAATACTAGGATAATGGCCGAAAATCTAGACTCCAAAAAGCAACTAGAACTAGACTAGGAAACTTCCTAAACTAGAATTCTATTCAAAGTAGAATTGTGCCTTAAATAAAACCTAGTCAACATGGACTCAACATGACCGAAAATTACACAAATAAATAAATAAAAATCTGGCTTTGACTATAGTCTAAATCAAATAAAATAAAATACTATAGTCTAAAAAATCAATCCCCTTAATTGGATCATCAAGGGCCGATTATTTGGGCTTCTCCACTTTTGGTCGTGGGCCTCTCATTCATGCACACATGCACACGTGCACTTCTTCATGCATTGTACTCCATGTCTTGATCTTCATCTTCAAATATCAACAAGGTCATTATCTTCAAGCTACCTTGCACACCGTCTTCATCTTCGAGCTTCTTGCGAATTGATGCTTGCAAATAATCTTGTAACTTCTTAGTTCGTAGTCTTGTGACGAGGCCTTTGAATTGCAGCTCCGGATTGAGTTCCTCATTGCTATGGATGTCCTCATCACACTTGCTCCAAGATCACAAAGTGCATTAACACTCATGTTTTCGCCAATATCACATGGGATAACAAAACTCCCTGGATCTTTTAACTTTTGTGGCAACTTCTGTTGAAGGAAGGTACTACACTCCCCCGTGAGGCTCAATACTTCACACTTTCTTAACTTTTTCTTTTTTGAAAACATTTCCTCAAAGAATTTTGCATAGTTTGGCATTCTTTGCAACAAATTCACAAGAGGGAGGTTGATGTGGACTTTCCGAAATACCTCCAAGAATTTCTTGAATTGTTCATCTTGCTCATTCTTTCACAACCTTTCAGGATATGGAATAACAACAGGGAAGAGAGGCAAAGTTGATGGTAGTGACTTACTTGAAGTTTTCTCCGTTGACTTCTTCTCAATTCTAATTTCACCCTCATTGGTTTTCAATCCATTTTCAACTTCTCGTTCATCAATATTTACACGAGAAACCTCCGATTTTTCCATTAACCCAACATTCAACACATGTATAACCTTACATTGCTCTTTTGGGTTGATGGTTGTATTGCTCGGGAACTTGCCTTGTTGGTGTTTATTCCCTATAATTGTAGCAAGTTGGCTCATTTGAATCTCTATCATATTCACTTGGGTGTCAATCGCTCCTATATGATTCTCTAATTTTTCAAAATGAGTTTGTGTCTCACCCATGTATCTTTCCATCTTTCCCATGAAAGCCATTAGTAGCTCATCCATCTTAGGTTTCCTTTCTTCGTCAATAGTACCACTGGTAATTGAGAAACCGGGAGGTGGTTGAATGACATTGTTTGAATTTTCATAAGACAAGTTAGGATGTTGTGCCCTATTTTAGAAATTTTGATTCCACCATATTGACCTCCGTATTGCGGCTTGAACCCTTGATTGTATGGCCTTTGTTGATTTGAATAGTCTCCTTGGTTCACATAGTTCATTTCTTCGAACTGGTCTTCGGAAGTCTCGGGCTTTAGAGCGGTGAAGCCTTCAATCTTCGAATTCAACGTTGACATTTAAGCCGCCAATAGTCCAAGTGCATCCGAACTAGAAGTATATGCACCTTTCTTCATGATTTGAACGTTCTCTCTTGCTACTGGCCATTGGAATGAATTAGAGGCCATTTCCTCTATAATTCGCATGGCCTCTTCTGGACCTCTTGCTAGCAATGAACCTCCTGCAGCAGCATCCATAAGTGTCCTCACCTCGGGTTTACACCCAGCATAGAAGATACACACTTGGTGTTCGGTTCCGAACCTATATCCGGGACACTTCCTCAGCATTTCTCTAAAGCGTTCCCACCCCTCATACATATATTCGTCTTCTCATTGCTTGAATATGGTGATTTCACCCTTAAGTTTGAGAGTTTTTCTGGGTGGGAAAAACTTGTGAAGAAATTTCATCACATATAGATTCCAAGTTGGAAAAGATCCCGGGTCTTGGCTTAACCACCAATTCTCCGCCTTGTCACTCAAAGAAAATAGAAAAAGCTGAAATCGAATCACATCTTCCGGGACTCCATTCACCTTCATAATCCCACTATACTCAAGAAATTTGCGTATGTGCTCATTTGGATCCTCCATTGCCGTCCCTCGGAACGGGTGTTGTTGGATCATGAGTATAAGGGACATCTTGAGTTCAAAGTTGTTGGCTTGAATAGGTGGTCCATTTGCCACTCCTTGATTTACCACGGGTTGGAAAAGGTTCCGAATTGGAGTCTCTTCTTGTCTGATTCGTGCTTTCTCTTGGGCTCTCAATTACCCTTGCATCACCTCTAATTGCATTTGAAGTTGCGCAATTAGAGGGTCTTGAACGGGTAGAGGATTATTCGCCATTCTCCTCCATCTACGTGCATTGTTGTGGCAAATTGTTGCTTCTATTTCCATGTCCAAATCGATAGGAGGTTCTCCTTGAGACCTAGTGTGCATACACTACTTATCAAAAAGACAAAAAATTAGTGCAAATTTTTATCAAAACAAAAATAAAATGTCTAAACTGATCTAGTGTGCATACCCTGAGAAGCTCGCGCCCAGGGGTCGAGTTTGGAACAAAGGAAAACACGTCTCTGAAGTGGCCGAAACTCATCCAGAGGGGTCACGTGTGGGGGTCACGTCTGCGCAACACTGCGAGGCACGACCCCCTTCACTCACGCCTGCACCTCGCATCTGGAGTGCACTGAGGCACGACCCCCCCCCCCCCAAGGTCACGTCCGGGGGTCGCATTCCAGCCAAAGAAAATCATGCCCCTAAAGGCCTCTGCACCACGAGCACGAGTCACGTCTGTGGGTTGAGTTTGGGTGTGTTGTGAGGCGCGAGTGGAGAAATTCGCACCTACAGGTCGCGCCTGTAAGAGGATTGAAAAGCAACCCAAGAAGGTCGCGTTTACAGGTCGCGTTCGGCGCGCGTCTCCGGCAGCTTCCACGATTTTGCTTCGTTCTTGCTCGTTTCTTGGTCGATTGACCCGATTCAACTTGCAACGCGCTCCTTATTCAATTATCTATCATTTCATGGTCTTAAATCCCTCAAATTTGCATTAATTTATCCTCCATTACCTGTAAAACTCAAACAACAAACAAAACTTTCAAACTGGGAGGTTAAACGCTCAATTTGGATTAAAACACACGCAACACTCTGCAAATCACTTCATTTAAACTTCAAATTATTGTGCAAAAACACCACTCATCATTGGCACACCCACCACCAACTTACTAGAGAAAATGGTGTTGCACAATCGTGCTTGTGTGCAATATTTCATCTTTAATACTTTCAGATTTATTTTTTTGGGGTTTTTTTATTTTATTTTCTATTTTTAATTTCAAATATATTAAATACTTTTTCCCAATATGTGAAGTAAATTTTGTAATCTCAACCATGGGTCTTGAGTTCAAATCATTTTCCTTGAGAAAAGTCTAATTTTGTATGAGTCCTTTTTTTATATATTAATTTTATCATTTTTTATACTTTTTCCATATATTTAATAAATGATATGAATACTTTTTTTCATTTGTTGCCTCATAAAAAATAATTCATTTGTGCTGCACTATCATCATCGTGACTTTTATTATTATTATTATTATTATTATTATTATTATTATTATTATTATTATTATTATTATTATTATTATTATTATTATTATTATTTAACATGATTTCAGTATGATTTATAAGCTAATATAATACACAATTATTTATTGATATTCTATTTCAATTTTATTATTTAAAATAAACAATTACATTTTTTATACTTGTCATATATTTAAAGAAACTAAATGGTCTTTAATTGTGGACAATTATACAATGTTATTTATATAATGATGTAGTTTGAAATAATTTAAGTCTTTCTAAAGTGAATTTTTATTTAGTTTCTAAAATTAATTTTTCTTTTTATTTGTCCTAACTACACAAAATTTATCACCCTACCTACTTAATGTGCATATTGTTTTCTTAATTTTAAAAATAATAATTAAACACAACATATTCAAAATAATAATAATAATAATAATAATAATAATAATTTGTGAATCTCACATGATAAATACTAATTATCATAATAGTCGGTATCTTTGAAAAGATAATCTGATCTGAGGTTTGACAATTAAATAATATCATAACGAGGGTAGAATGAGAGGAACTAAAAGATTTATAGAGTAAAAGATTTAGAGTTAAAGAACAAAGCCTACAAATTTTATCTGAATTTTTAATTGAATCGATATCATTAATAAAACCAATTTCCACTTCAAATGAACCTAAATCTAGTTGGCTAGAATTCAAGAAATAATTCAACAAAAAGGCGGAAAAAGAAGAAGAAGGAAAAAAAAAAAAAGGACCAAAGAAGTTTAAAGACGTCAACTGTAAATTAAGTCACCCCACCCTAAATTGAAAAATGAAGGCATCTGGATAAGTAAAGTATTACTTCATCCCACCCTCTAATTAGGCGCGTGTTCAACAACCACTCACCAAATCGACAAAATCTACACATCTTCAAGCGCGTGCGTCGATCCTTCTTCCTAAGAGCGTGAATCTGCACGTCTCATATTTAGTAATGGAGAGAGTGGCGTACAAATGACTCCACGAATCTCATAAAATACCTGCACCTTTTCTCTCTCTCTCTCTCTCTCTCTTCCAAGCAAACCCTTCCCCTCTAAACCTCTCTCTCTCCGCCCTCTGCTATATTCTATAGTTAGGCGGACCTTCCTATATCTATTTTTTTTGTTATTTTTAATTTAAAAAAATAATTTGATATCGACTATTATAATTGGTAGTTAAAATGTTACCATATTATAATTGAAATGTCATAATAAATTTTTCGGTTCACTGAAAAATTTGATCGAAACTTTTATTATTGGACAAACTAAAAAATATAGTATAAATAACCAAAATTAATGAGCCGAGAGACATATATCAACTGGACAAGGCAAAGTCTCCTATACATCACCCCAGATCTAATAAGACTTATACATTCATCAGACGGGTCAGGATTAACGCGGGTCAACCCGCATTGGGCGGTGTTGACCTGTAAAAAAAATGATAAAAATCAATATATTCTAACATTAAAAAAGCATCACTTAAAATTCAAAAAATATCATTTGTATCATTAAAAAGTAATTGACCTACTACTTATCTTATATGAGTTTATGTAGTTCAAGTTGTGATTTTTTCCATTCCAATTAATGTTTAGAGTATATGGGGGTTTAGGTTTTTTTAGGATTCATGATTTTTGGGGTTCATAATTTTTTAGGATTTTTTTAGTATTTTTCAGTGGTTTTTGTTATATTTTTTAGGGTTCATTTTGTTTTTTAGGTTTATTATTGTCAGTCAGGGGTTATATTTATTTCAAAAAATATTAAATTCATTCACTTTTATTTTATGGTTCACTAATTCCATTTGAGTATATATTTATTGCAAAATTAGGTTTTTTTTTTCAATTACCATTTATATTTATTTTGAAAAAATTAAATTAATTATCGAGTGAGTGTGGGCTCATGCATTGCGCGACTCGCCGAATTAAAAAAACATTCACTTTAATTTTAGGGTCCATTAAATCAATTTTAGGATATATATTTATATTTATTTCAAAAAAAATAAATTAATTCATTTTAATTTTTAGAATTCACTAATTATATTTTAGGGTATAAAATTTGGGAGAATAGAAAATAAAAAAATAAAAAAATATATATAATTTTTTGGCGCATGTACCCCACACGGAGCATGTGGGATCCACACACTGAAAATGAATCAGTTATTTTTGGGTGTTGGGCCTTATTAGATCTGTACCAGTCTGATGGGTCCATACCCATACATCTAATATATAAGAGATGAATGTCGAGACCCATACATCTAATATTTAAGAACCACATCACTGAACAATGAAGCAATGTACTACATCCACCTTAAATTAAATTTACCTCCCCGCCAAGGCTTCTTTTGTATCAAATCCATAAATACTTTCCACCTGTTATATTAAATTATTAACGACAACCTTAACAAGTAAAATAAAGGAAGATTTCTACATCTAACAAAATTATATAAATTGTATATGTCATGACAACGTATTCATGTTTTGTTAATTTTATTTTATTTATTATAGGTTTTAATGCGGATGAGACCTCCAGTCCAAATTGCGTATTTCATACGTGTGTCAATATCAAAATTATGTAGTTTTAATAATATTTTTATAAAAATAAAATGTATTATATTATAATTAATTCTAATTAATATTTATTGCTAAGAATTGAAATTTTAAAAAATTATATATCCTAAAGTTGGAATAATCAACCTTAAAAATAGATTATATTAACTAAAAAATAAAAATTAGATACTAAAATAATTATAAATCTTAATTGAATGAAATAAATACTAAATAATAACATAAAATTATACCAAATCAAAATAAATTAAAATTGGAGAAAAAGAATAAAAGCTAATAATTTTGATGTTTTGGACATTTTGAGCCGGATGGTCTTATTAAGTGGCAATTTATTTTCTGTAATGTCTACCCAAAAGATCAATGTGACTCGTAATGTTTTTTTACTTGTGTTGATCACACGTGTGATTTTAGTTTTTAGATCAAATTCGATATTTTATTTAATGACATGATGTCATGTATTTGGACACATTGCATAATATGTTAGTACACATAAATGCTGTAAAATATTTTGAAACAACTTTTATTATCATTTTATTGTAATTATATTTTACTTTTAATTTTAATGCTTGAACATGATTGGGGGAATTATATTTGAACTAAAAAAAAAGCCAAATATAACCATCATTTTAATATAGTGACACATAAACTAAGAAATTAACCTATTAAACTTCAGTATATATAATTTTACATGTCCAATATTCAAAATGTACAATCTCAAAATTATTGAATTATTAATAAAAACTAGTACAGTGCCCGCGCGTTGCGCGATGGAAGTAACGCGGGATGTGAGACGTACGTTGCACGGTGGAAGCGAATTGTTATTTCACTGTTGCATTATTTGCAATACAAATATATTTAAAATTAAAATTATGTTATATTTCTCTGTAATTTTACATATATTGGTATTTAATTTTTTTATAAATTTATAAAATTGATTGTTAATAATTATTAATTTTACCAAAACAATTATTAACATAAATTTTACATGACACACACACACACACACACACATATATATATATATAATAGGTACTTATATAATTCTTAACATTTTAAATGAATATTAATTCATATTTAAATTATATACACTTTATGTTATGAAAAATAAAATTTACTATTAAAAAAAACAATAAAAGCAGGAATTTTACAAATTCTGAAAAACTTCTCTATATACAATATTTGTGGTGGTATTTGTATCATTATCATCAAGTAAGATCTTCAATCCACCACGACTTCTAACCCTTGAAACAGCAACATAGAATTGTCCATGAGTGAATACTGACTTCTGCAACAATAAACCAACGTGAGACAGTGATTGTCCTTGGCTCTTGTTTATCGTCATTGCATATGAGGGCATCAGAGAAAATGGCCTTCTCTGAAACTTAAATGGCAATCTGGGATCAGCAGGTGTAAGAGACATTCTTGGAATTAGTACCATTTGCTATGCATTTTGGCCACTAATAAATCTTGCTTCGACAACATGTTTGCCAAGCCTTGTGATCATCAATCGAGTCCCATTACATAAACCATTTGCATGATCTATGTTTCTCAACAACATAACAGGAGTACCTACTTTCAAAAATAATTCATGATTCGGAACCCCTGAGCATCTTATACTGTTTAAGAATTCCGGAGTATGAACTTCTTGCAGCAAACCTATATTGTTATCTGAGTTGCATGTCGAGTCACAACTTAAATACAATCTGCCATCACCCTTGTTCAGAGAAAGCATGTATTGATTTACAGATTCAACCACATTTAAAGTTGGTGCAAGAATTGCTCGTTCTTGTAGATAAGTTGTATCTGCAATATCAGTATCATATGATGGAAAAGTACTATGAACAATTGCTGAAATCGGATCTCCTGACCATTTCAATACAATATCATCAGGGATGTCAATATTCACATGTCCATCATTTGGGCCACCGATTGTACCGTCTCCAATACCAGTAATCCAATTTGCAAATTGTTCAACCTCATCAGCTACATCATTAGGCCCCAAATTCGACAGTCTTAAATTTTTTGTTAATCTTAAGACTCGACAGTGTTTCCACAGATAAGAAGAATTTATTGTGGCATTAACAATATCCTGTCTGCTTCCTTTTGGAATAACTGGTAAGATCTGTCGAAAATCTCCTCCAAAAATGATTATTTTTCCTCCAAAAATTATACGTGCATTTGAAGAATCAGATACACACATTATATCTCGAAGTGTTCGATCCAAAGCTTCAAAGCAGTATTTGTGCATCATAGGTGCCTCATCCCAAATTATCAGCTTGCATCTAAGAATCAGTTCTGCTAGCGGACTTCCTTAAATAATATTACAGGTGGAATCCTCATTTGGATTTAACGGTATCTTAAATCTTGAATGCGTTGTCCACCTGGTAATAATATAGAAGCAATACCACTTGATGCAACATTTAAAACTATTTCTCCTTTTGATCTCAACGCTGCTGATAATGTTTTCCATATGAATGTCTTTCCAGTACCTCCGTATCCATATAAAAAGAACATTCCCCCTGATTCCGATGATATAACATCCAATACAATTCGATACACATTGTGTTGTTCATCTGCTAGTTTGCTAACAAACACTTTGTGATCATTTTCCAATTCCATCCTATCACATCTCATTTCATCATTTATCAATCTATTTTCCTGAGATTGAAAAAAGTCAGAACTTGGAAATGGCATACCTTCAAATTCTCGTAAAGTCCTTCCAAAACTCTTCATCAACTTTTCAATTTCCACCAGACAATAACTTTGAATTTGTTCATCAATCAAGTGCAATTCTGTACAATTATAAGAATAGTTAATAATGGAATTTAATATATTATGCAACAATTAAACAAATATTAAACAATTATAATTTGAAGTACCAGGGTGTTGCAGTATTGATCGTTGCTTATATAATATATCATCTGCTAAATACATCCAACAATTATTCCACATAACTTCTGGACGTCCAATTGAATCAGAGGCTAACAATGTAACAAATAACTTTCTGAGAGATTCAGCAGATGACCAATAACTTGCTTCGACAATCCCATCAATAAATTCTTTATCGTCATCTAACAATCCCAAAGCATAACATGCATCTCTGAATGAAGCATACTGCACACCATTAATTTTTCTGATGTCTTCATAACACGTAGGTCCCCGTACAACATTAAGCAAACACCTCAAATAATACATATCCCCACTACCCGGAGGAACAAAGAAAATTCTTCCAATTGAAAAATTTTGTTTCCTTGGCACCCATTCTTTTTTAGCTTGTTTCTAAATAAATTTTGTTGGAAATTGAACATAAGTAAGTTTCCGCGCTTCCGGATACTTCTTATTTGCTTCAAACCAAGCTAAAAACATACTTTCATGGACAGTTGGTCTGTTGAGGACATCATCCATTGAATCAGAATTTTGAAAGAAAACTGTCTGTTCATTTTCAAGATGAAAACTTAATCTCTCAACGGGAGGGTATTTGTATTGAATTTGAAATCCAAATATTCTCCATGCAGCCTCGCAAGGGGAAATATATCTACAATCATAATACATACTTATTTCATCAATATTTTTCCCACTTTCATCATCTTGAGTGCTCTGATAAAATGTTGCAGTGACACGATCGTGACCTTTGTTCACATATTTGAACAAATATTTTATTGATCTTGACTGATTGCATCATTCCACATTTATATGGGCAGCATACTTCATGAGAAGGAATCGATTGTGAGGAACCACATATCTATTATCCATCAGCATCCCATTCTTCAAAATTGTTCTTCCATTGTCTCTGCGTCTATATATTGGATATCCTTCTTCATCTGTGGTTGTTGTCTCAGTAAAATTTTTTGGAAAATATTTACTGCAGCGACCATTTCTCATGCAAGGTGAATTTTTTTTTCGCAACACCACATGGACCATGAATCATAAATTCATGTACAGCTGTGTAATATTGTGGATCCAGATCTTTATCAGGTATTTCAGCTGATATAATTTGATCAATCACTTCTGATCCTCGATTTTGATCTTCTTTCGATATGAAAAGCAAGATATGCGCATGTGGAATACCCCTCTTTTGAAATTCAATAGTGTACACAACTATAATTCAAAGTAAAAATAATTAAATTATATTAAAATAAAACTTTGAAAGAATAATTTGAATAAAATTAAGACATACCTGCTTTAACATTTCCAAAGACATTGTTTTGGCGCAGATCGTAAATCAAACTGTCCAACTTCATTGTGAACACTCGACAAACAATATCAGGACGATCTTCAGATTTCAATCCTTTTTCCTGCACATATCTTACAATTTATGGCCACCTTGGATTGCATGTGAATGTGATGAATATATTTGGATATCCAGCCCACTGACAAATAGACATAGCATCTTGGTAATTTTGAATCATGTATTGAGCTCCTCCAGTGAATGTTGAAGGTAGGATAACTCGTTTTCCTTGATTTGTGGGATTTCTTTCACCTCTTGTTAAAGCCTCTTCTAAACCCTTGTACACATTACATCTCAATGATTGTTGATGTGTTCGTATATGTAAAAGTCTAGCAGATTCAACCATTGTGTAAGCATCAACAACAAATTGTTGAAATAATCTCCTTGAGCTTATAATGGTTTTTGCATCAAAATCTCTTTCATGCAATCGATATGCAAAATATTCTCTGATGCTGACCATCTTTCTGCCGTTAGTTGTTGAAGAATGCAAATATGAAAATGGTATATCTTCTCTATAACCGTCTTCACCATATGGAAACAGAAGAGGATATTGTAAACCCAAATAGGCTGTATTTAACTCATTAATGCGTTTCAATTCTCCAGTTTGAGTTTCCAAGATTATGTCTCTATCTCCAAAAGACTGATCAAAATCTCCAACAACTAACGCAGCAACTTCAGACACAGTTGAAAGATTATACATTCTAGCATCGCCTCCACATCTACCAATAAGTTTCAACTTAACATCAGATTGACCAAGATCTACAATGTTGTGCTTTGCCATCCTAAATGACTTTGCAAAAACATTATATTCATCCAACATGCTTTTAAGTTCAAAAACAATCTCTGCATGAAGTGTGCTTAGACTTTTTTTGTTCCTATATAAATAAAAAATATAAAATTGAATTACAACGAACGTACATAATATTAAGAGATATATTCAAAAAATTATAATAATAAATATAAATTACCTCACAGAAAGCATTCTATTTGCAACTTCGTTTTCAGTATCATAAATATATAACTGAGCAAACTTTGGTGTAGAACATTGCGGTGGCAATAGACTTCCAATCATATGATAATTCTGACCGTGCAGTCGGAATGTCGGTGGAGAATTACCAATATTTAAATTTAAATCTATCTTACCTCCCATTGATGTAAAAGAAAACATACTATTGTAGGAATGAATATTATCAAGAAAATGTTTACTCTTATGATCATTTTTGTAGAGCAAACTTTCCAAAACTTTAGGAGGCCTTTGAACAGGTGGCAATTTAATTATTCCTCCAACACAGCACAATGAGTATTTCGTAATTCGTGAATTTGAATATTTTCCCAACCTCTCATCATACCAAAAATGTGCTCCACAAAATTTACAAATAAAAACGGGATCATGTTTTTTGTATTGATCCTGTTGTTTTATAAGAATGTCATATTCAAATTTCATGTTTAATTATTTCTGTCTGTATAATTATTTGTTTCTGTTTGTATTGATTATGTTTGCATAATTATTTGTTTCTGGCTTTTTTTTTATAATTTTTTTCCTATAGGGGCATTTTAATTACTTTTTATATGAGTATGCATGTTTTTTGTATTGATCTTGTGCATGTTTTTTCTATTGTTCCTGTAGTTATCTAAGAATGGCATATTCAAATTGCATGTTTAATTGTTTCTGTCTATATTATTAATTATTTGCATTATTACTTGTATAATTCATTATTTACAAAGTGGCACATATATATTCCAACATATGTACTGTGGCATGTTTCTGATGCAATGAATGTCCTATTTATTTTTTAGCTTTAATAAACCTGCTGCATTAAGTGATAAAAGTTGTATATTATGCATTATATCTTGTTTGCATAATTATTTGTTTCTGGCCTCTTTTGTTTTAAATATGTACCATAATCTGAAACTTTAATAACTCATGTAAAACTTCAAAACATAACCCTAATAAGTTAATGCAAAAAATAAAATTGTTCTTGTAAAAAAAACCCAAAACTTAGTCCAACACCACACTTCTAATCACATTCAGAAACATCTGCATCCTTTTTCTTCCATCAATGTTTCTCTTTCTTCACCACTCTTTTGATCCTCTTGTTTGTTGTTGCTGAAAACTCATCAAGCATATTTCTCTTTACATGATCATTTGTCATACTATTAACTGCATCACTGTTGGTCGTGTTCGTCCTTTTTGGGGTCATTAATGCTTCCCTTATGTTCAACTGAATTTTTTTAAAAAAACACAGTTGATCAAAACATATTATATGTATGAATGTAGTATAGCGATAAAATGTAATCTGTGTAAAAAAATAAATTAAACTTGATCTGAATTTTCATCAACAATTTATTTTCCTTTCTTTGATTTGCTTGAGGTTCCCTACACAATGAGAATAATTATTTGATACAATATTTATTTTTTAAATATTTTGTAAATTTTACTTATATCACTAAAAACACTCACATTTTCTGAAACTGTGCTCTCATCAACCACAACTTTTACAACATCAAACGGTCCTTTATTATTATTGACCTGCTGATGCAGGACAGTAATATTAAAGAAACCTTTTTTATTGCAAATGCCTTCAACTTTAGCTGGAAGTAGATCAAATATCTCTTTCTACAAAAAAAATTATTATAATTTTGTACTCATAATTTTTTATTATTTTAAACATTTATGCTACATACCTCTGCTGTGTTTTTTCCAATCATTTCCATGCATTGTGTTTCCCACATACGAAAGATTACAGTTGCAGTACAGTCACTGACTTTGACAGTCAATTGGTGTCTATATTTTTAAAAAAAAATGTTTAAAATACTCCATTTACAAAATAAATTAAAAACTTAAAATTTATAATAATAAATGACCTTGATTTGCCAACTATGTCAAAACTCTGGCATTTCTCGCAAAAGAATTTGAGTTCATCTTGTACATCTAATTCTTTCAGACATTCCTTGCATGCAAGATATGAAATGCCAAAAATATCCTCAATGCTATTCACAGTGGCATACACTATGAACTCCCCACTCTGAATTTCATCAAAATTTTGTTGTGTAATTGAAATATAAAATTATTTATTCTGAAAGAATAATAATTCGAATTTGAATATAATTAATGTGAAATTTACCTCCCCATCTTCTAATATTTGCTGTATGGTTTTGCTTTTAACCTCACAACTTTTTGATTGAACACATGCTTTTGAAGATGATCCAACCTGTATGTTAAATAATTATTAGGTTACAATTATTGTTTACTTTAATATTATAATAAAATTTTTAAAAAACATACCATATCTTCAATAATTTCTGATCCATTTATTGAAATGGATTCCTCATCATGTATAAAAAAATGACCCATTAATTACATAAAGATATTCATTTAAAATAATATACTTTATGTGTTTCTTTTCTTCAATACCTCAATACCAATTTCTTCTCCACAAACTTTTTTTATTATTTTCCTGTCAATACAAATTCTGGCTACACTATATGACCCAGTGTAGTTTTTGGCCTGTCCAGGTTGAACAGAAATGTTGAACAAAGCTTTTTTGTTGCTTAAATGTTCCAGCCCTGATGGAATTCCCTCGTAGTTTTTACCCTATGCAAAAAAATTAATTAGTATTTGCATGATTTAATTTTAATTTTTTTTTACCACACTTAATTATGTAGCTGTTTTTCCTAAAAGACTTATGCATTTCTTATCCCACATCAGAAATGTGGTGGTTCCAGTGTCATCAACCACCCTCACAGTCAGCTTATACCTACAATTTAAACTTTTTAAAATTAAATTTTGCTCTGCAAAATATCAAATCTATACTATATATGATTAAAAAAAAATTACCTGAGCTTTCCTTCAATATCAAATGTTTCACATTTTTGGCAGAAAAACTGATTTCCACTTCTTGTAATTTTCTTCTGGCATCTCTTGCAAGCCAAGTAGGACCAATCTCCAATGGTCTCTACGCATAGTATGGTTGCAAATATCCAGAAATTTCCAAGCTAATTTTTTTAAAAAAATTCAGCTTAATTTTTTTAAAAAAATCAGTTGAATAAATTTAAATTATAAGTTTCTTTTAGTGCAATTTAAATTATTTAAAATACCTTTTCATCTGTCATAATTTCTGAAATACTCTTCAGTTCAAAATCTCCATATCTGATTTCATCATTCAGAGACCTATTTGATGATGAAGTCAGAGTAGAGATACTGGTGGATCTCACCTTCCCAGTTTTCAGATACCTCCAAACAAATACCAACAAAAGCAGAGATATAAAACAAATACTTTAAAATACCAACAAAAGCAGAGATATAAAATGCAAGAATGCTATAAATATAAAAAGAACATGTAATATAACAATTGAATTATTTTACCTAATATTGAAATCAGCCAAATTCAGCACCATCTTTGTAATATTAAACATAGATGACACACACATTTCTCCTGTTGTAGTATTTTATTAATTATAACATCACATATAATTAAAAGTACCAGAAACAAATAAACTGTCCTACCCATATACATATTCGGCCTGCAAAACTGCACAATTACTGCAACCGGTTCTTCTGGTTTTGTTTCTATAAATTTTATCATCTCTTCTGCATATGTTTCCCATAAGGTCACTGAGATCGTGTTTCCACTAAAAAATTTGATTAAAATGCAGTGAATACATAAACGTCTTAATATTAAACAATAAAAATATGTGCTTTAATATAACAAACTCTTACTCCAGATCTTCCAAAACCAAATCTATTAATTGGGTCAGCTTCCCATTTATCTCTTTGGTGAGCGGCCTGTAGTGTGACACAATTGTTCCCATTACATCTGTAAAAAAAAATAATTAATTCACAAATCCATATAAAATACTACATATTTTTTCGTGTGTATTCAAATATATTACCAAACATTGCTGCATCCCCAATATTCTGCATATTAGCAATATCATTAAATGTCTTTATCTTATATGGTTGCTGCATAAACTCTGCATGAAAAACTTGAAATATGCGTGTTTGTTTGAACACAATAATCTTATAAAGTCTCCCCGTCGTCTTGTACTTCATCACGTTTATTCCAACAATAAAATCTATCAAAGCGTAAACATTGCCTTCAATAAGGCGCTGTTTAAACTTGTCTACACTTGCTTTCGGAATTGTTACGTGAATTTGTACACCCTACAAAAAAAATTAACTTTGTAAGTTTTAATTTTTTAAAAGAAAGCAAATCGTAAAGCTCAATAAATCAATGTACCTCTCTGTCATGAAATATGCATTCCATGCTAAATGCGTTTGTGTTTTCGTAGCAACGTATCAATCGAAGTTCTAAGCCGAATGTACTTTTACCTGGCTTCGACATCTAAACCGTTCCAAAAATGAGAGCCATTGAGAATGTTGATTGAAAAATCTGCAGAAATTTTTTTGGATTTTTTGATGAGGAATGATATGGGGATCGTGTGAATTATGCATTCAGAATGCTGTTATTATGATTTAATATGGCTCAGATTTCAGTTGAACTCAAGTGGTGGAAGTAGTAGGTAGTTTTCTGAATTAAATATTAATATTTTTATTATCTTAACATAATTAAATATTTTTACTTTGTTAATAATTTCTGAATTCAAGTAGTGGATATTCATGCAGTTAGTGGGCGTGTTTAGTTTTTTTATATTTTTTTTCATGTAGTATAGATTATTTTATATATTTGTCAATTAAATTGTATTTATCATAGCTTTCAATTAATTAATGCAAACAACAAATGTAAATTGATGGCCTCTTTCAGTTTTGTTTTATTTTCTGAAATGTATTTTTTTTCGTGCACCTAGTTGAAATATTGCAACAAAAATAAACGCAACGGGATGTGAGATTAATAATTTATTAAATAAATAAACGCAACCGGATTTTTTTAATAAAGACTTTAAGGTATTTATTAATTTTTATTTAACATTATTGGCACACGATGTGCAGTTGCATAACAGTTGAATATTTTTAAATATTTAATTAATATTTTAATTGAATAATATAGCTAAATTTAATGATCTCATAATTACAATTTTTTTACAAAATTGCCATCAATCAATTTCAATTGAGAACCTTGTTTTTATATATAGTATAGATTCAGTAATCTTTAAAATATAAATTATTTAGGTCTTTCGAGTGTTTTATGTTGCCAAACCACACTAATTAAGTAATTATGTTCCACATTCTTAAAAAAAACAATATTAATTAATTGAATTGAAAGAATAAAGTAGAAGTTGGGATCGAGAATCAGTTACTTTAGTCACAGGCGCACAACCACCCGTTTATGTTTCTCTCAATTTTCAAGTTTTTTATTTTTATATGTTTGCCAAACAGAGCCTTATTAATATTTAACCTTTCTGTAATTAGTTGTTTCGGTGCTTCACATTTTTTAGCAGTAATTGGAAATTTTGGGAAATGCCCGCGCTCTGATTTCCCCTCGATCTCTCCGATACCCATTTTCTATCTATTCACTTTCTCTCTCTTTAAGCCCAAATCACTTTCTCTATCTATTTTTTTTTTTCGAAGAATCCACCGAATTCCAGCAAATTCTCCGGTACGTTTAAGCATTTCTTGATAATTTATCAATTGATGATTTACAGTGGAATTTACGGGGAGAAATGATTAACTGGGGAATCTGAGATGTTAATTAATGGTTAATAATCGACGAGGCCCATGTGCTTTGGTGCCTTTATGATTTAGCTGATTTAATATTATTTTTTACTGTTTTTTGGTATTAGTATACAGGATTTTTTTTTTCTAATAATTTATTGTTGGCTAATCCATTTTTCGGTCGATTGAGTTGAGTTTCTGTGAAATTGGGCCATTTTTTTTAATTCGATAGACTTATCTGTCGCCTCGCGTGATTCCTCGCTTGTGGCACGTTGTTTCGTGTTTGGGGTTGTCTACTTAGCATGTTATCCGAATCTCTCTTGCACAAACATAACGTCATTTTGTATGTATATATGTACGTATATGTGCATCTGAATCTTGATTGATGTATTGATACTTTATTTTCTAAAGGTCGAATTTTGTTTTTGCGCTATATAAATATATATTGGAAGTGCATTTTGGTCTTCGCCAATAATTGTTCAACTAGGATCCAGATTTGCTTTGTGGGTAACGAGGTAGGTTTGTTCTTCCTTTTTTGTGGCTGAACTCTGTTTTAGAATTTTGTGCAATATTCGTCTTGTTCCTTTATTCAATGGCTTATTGATTGAAGATTGTATTGACCATTGGTAATTCTGTTGGCCAAGATTTTTTTCTAAAGTGTAAGATCTAGTCGGATGAACTTGGATCCTGTATTTTGTGCTTGTGCTTCTTTGTTTTTTTGTTAAATAATGGTCTGATTTTTGAAAAGTTTTGATTTTTGTAATTTTTACTTATGTTTGCTAAAAATACCAGCACCTGCTGTTGGTTTGTGATACCTTTCCTTCTTTCAGATAGTGAAATTACAAGATATACTTTTTCTGATCTGGATATTTTGGTCAGTCAGTAGTGTAAAAGGCTAAGCAATTATAGTTTGCTATGTGAAGAATTTTTTATTTTAAAACTTTTTTGGCATGCATGCATTTTCTATTAATTCTTTGAACTGATGTTGATTATGTAGATATAGGAAAATTGCCTTTTGCTTGTTTTGATTTTGGGATAAGTGATACTTCTGTGATTGATTTTCCATAATTGACATGTTATGTTGGTTGAATATTTTCATAAGCTGATACATTTTCCTCTTTTCTTCATACAAGTATTGATTGGCGATCATTTGCCCCTCATCTTTCGCTTTTCTGCTCTTATTTTTGTTTGGGGGAGGAGGGGGGAGCTAATTCGACTTGTAGATTCTTTTTGTGGAGTTAAAAGGTAGAAGCTAATGCAGGCTTATTTAAGTCAAGGTGATGGCACTTTTAAAATCTATTGAGTGTGGTTATACTAACATATATTTTTCGCTTCTCATATATTACATGGCTTCAGTACTTCTGGACTATGACTGGTGACCTGATAATCTTCTTACATCAAGAATTGTGAAAAAATCCCATCCCCCCTCCTAACTTTGTGGGACTTTTACTTAAATGTATTATTTTATCACCTTATGGATTGGTACAAGTTTCACTAGATCTTATTATGTTATTCATTTAGTTTTTTGTGGTTGCATTTTAGCTTTTCATTTGTCATTGTGTTGATCCTATGTTACTCTTGTGCTGCCTCCTCCATCATGATCCATATGCAACTTAACTTTTCTTGGATCTGGGCTTGAGACTTGCTTTTGCTTGCATTATATTATTTGGTCTATATATTTGAATTGACAGCATTGACCGTCTTGATGGAAGTTTGCTTTCTATTCATGCAACAATTGTAACTCTAAATTTAATACATTTAATTTATTAGTGGAAGACAAAATGTAGAAATTAACTTTGATTTTTTAATTGTTTGTATTATTCTCTGGCATATATTTCATGGACCTCTTGATAAGTATAAACACTTCTATTTGCCGAGAGTTATTAATTTTGATAAGGTCTTTGGTTGGAGGATATATTTACTTTTCATGAATCTGCTCACTTGTAACCTCAAATTAATAGTGAAAGAAGAAGAGTAAACTATTATAGAGTGATTACATTAAACCGTACCTATGTATTTGGATTTTGAATTGGTGAACTGATTATGTACCTGCTGGCTGTAGTGTGAATGCTTCATGCTCAGCTGCCTTCGTCTAAATAATGGCCACTTTTGAGAAATTTATTATGTTTGTTAAGATTTCTACGTTATGTGCATGCTGTTTAGGAGATGGCAAAAGGTACAAGAGGTCGACGCGGGATTGCTTCACGGCAGTGCAGGCCAACACCATACCCCCTACCATCCTACAAAGAAAAGGAGGACATGGAGCCCATGGATTGCTCCAAGGTAATAAAAAAAGACTGGGAAGATGCTACATGTTCAGTGTGCATGGAGTGTCCCCACAATGCCGTTCTTCTCTTGTGTTCCTCCCATGACAAAGGTTGTCGTCCTTACATGTGTGGGACCAGTTTTCGCTATTCGAACTGCCTCGACCAGTACAAGAAGGCCTATACAAAAGGGATGCCATCTCATAGCCACCCAGTTCAGGATTTACTTGATGATCAAGTTATTGGTCCATTTTCTGGTCAGTCAGTGAACAATTCTGAGGCTGCAGAGCTTGCATGTCCCCTTTGCAGGGGTCAGGTGAAGGGCTGGACTGTTGTGGAGCCTGCACGAGAACATCTCAATGCCAAGAAACGAAATTGCATGCAGGAAAATTGTACGTTTGTCGGAACATTCAAAGAACTGCGAAAACATGTGAGGGCGGACCACCCTTCTGCTAAGCCAAGGGAAGTGGATCCCACTCTTGAGCATAAGTGGAGGAGGATGGAGCGTGAGCAAGAGAGGGAAGATGTGATGAGTACCATAAGATCATCAATGCCAGGGGCAGTGTTTTTTGGTGATTATGTGATAGAAGGAGGTCATTATCAGTTTGATTCAGATGAAGAGGAGGGTTTTGACATCAATACCATGGAGCGGAACGAGGGTATGGAAGTCGGCATTGATCGAAATTTGATGTCCGTGTTTCTCTTTCTGCAGGCCTTTGGTTCTGCTGGCAATGTGGGATCAAATAGAGGTGTGAGACGACAAGAGAGAGACTCGAACAGTGCACTGGATAGAGGTTCTATGAGATTGCATCGCGAGAACGCAATGGATGATTTAGATTTATCTGATCAAGATAGTGATAATGATGATGATAACGGAATTGAAAATGATGAGAACAGTGGTACGTCTCTGGTTGGTCGTCTGCGTCGTGAAGGTAGAGTCCTTTTGGGGCGTTCTGGAAGGAGGAGAAGGAATAGAGAGTTGAATCAAGAGAGGAGATAGCTCGTTCCGGCCTCGAAAGGGAGCCTGAAATTCAAACATGAAAAAGTTATAGTTTCACGGGTAGCAAATGCTTAGCTGTAACTTTTTAACATTTGCATGCACATTTACTATTCCATGATCCATTAATTCATGAGTTGTAAGATACTATTATAGGATAGCTCAGGAATATGGATAAAGAAAAAACTTGTTTGATGTAATTTACTTTGTAATTTCTGATTAATTTTACTATCATGTGTTAATTATTCACTCTTGTGAGTATTTACGGAAAGAATAATGTAAGTAGTACAGAATAAACACAAATTTTTGTGCTTGATTTTTTTCATTCTCTCTAATCAATGAGAACTCAGGTTATTTTTGTCTTGTTTATATTGTTGGGTTGTAAATGTGAAAAAAATAGTTAGCAACTGTGAACACTGGTCAACTTATCTACAAGGAGAGCAGCAGAACTTGATTCTATTGTCAAAATTAAGTATTCTATACATTTTTTCTTTTTATTATCCCTGTAGGTACACCATAACAGACTGGTGATGCTCCAATAAGAAAAGCAAGAGCACAAGCATCTCGAGCTTGCCCCATAAATGAAGCCATTCTTGGTCTATGATTACATCGTGTGTACATACAATCATTTACACATATATTACATCGAGCACACTCAGACGAAGCTGCTCGCTCTCTCAACCATGCATTCAGCATTGCCTTACCAAACCTGTCGATGTCTTTGTCCGTGACCTCCCACAGATTAGCTACTATAACAGGAGAGCCTGCCAGTAAATAAGAGAGGGGAGCCCCTTGAGGCATATAGCATCCTTTCAGATAAAGGGAACCGCTGCTGCATCCCAGAAGTAGAGTAGCAGCACAGCCATCCAATTTCTGAATCTCATGCCCGGGGATATATTGCGTACCTAAATAGGCCACGATGAAATTCAAACCAGTTCATATGCAGAAGATATACAAATTTCAGAAAATCACTGGGGAGGTAGCTATGATGATAAAGATACATTCATTTCTAAGTCATACCACTCCCATGACCAAAATAGATGAACAGGTCGTGGTTTTTCAAGGCGAGAGTAAGTTCCTCAACTGTGGGCACAGTTCCAATTCTTCCCTGTATAGCAATTTTGTTAAAAAATAACTTAGTAGAAAATAATATTGATGTCCGAAATATAATCGAAGTACATATTATACGGACATGAAAGGGCAACAAAAGAGGAAACTTGAATTTCAACAACCAATTTTTACCCAAAACTTTGCACATCAAAGCAAGTTACCTCTATATTTTGATTTTTAAACCAATTCTCAAATTCACCCTGTGTTCTGCTAAGATCACCATCTGGATTCAACAAATAATATGAATCCAAGGGGTCTATCAGAGGAAAGACCGGAATACTTGTCTCAAATTGTTCTTGGTTTTGGCAGTATCGGTCAAGTGTTGCAAAAATGCTACCAATGGAAGGCATTCGGTAAACTTCCTGATTTCTCAATATTGGCAGATTCTCCCATGGAAGCATCTGCAGATAAATGTCATGGTTCACCTGGTCAGATGGAAACTTAGAAAAAAGAACAGGAACTTGAAGGTTTTAGATCGACCGATTGACAGAACAGAAAGCAAGTTAATAAATAGGTATATGTTGATATATGAAGCATTTTGAAGAAAGGGGGAGGTTAATCATCTAGTTAAAACGCACAACCATCATAATGACATTTTGGAATGACAAAAACAGTCCTCTGAAAAAGCTAACACAAGTGATGCTGGTAAACCAAGAACACACCTGCACCTCAATACCCAAAACCAAGATGATAGGCTTTTCATTGATGCATTCAACCAAGTCAACATTATCGGACATTTCAAGCATTCTACTGAACAATAACTGCATCGTATTTTCAAATTGACTAGATGATCCAGATGTTGCTTCGGACCTCAAAGCAACATAGCATTTTTTTGTTGCAACAAGCTGCAAAAGATTCCTCTCATCTTGGGAAAGGCTCTTCTGTATAGAGTCCAGATAATTGCAGCTTGGCCAAATCCCCAAAAGCAAATATTTCCAAGTACCCAGCCACAAGTCCTCCATATCTCTGACACACAAGAATTTTGACATGTTACTTATAGCATTGGTTTCCTGAGGATATAAATGACTTTTTAATTGTATTATAAGCCAATAGAACTTATATACAATTAGGGGAAAAGAGGGGAACAAGATACAAAAATGACTGCAGCATTTATTTTGTTTAACTCGCCCATTTATAAGTCGAAAACTTTGTTTTGCAGTAAAAGGGATTTTCTTAGTGATAAACTGAGGATGAATTTTCAATGAAATAAAAAAAATGAAGAAAAGAAAAGAAGAAAAAAGTTGGTAGTTGAGGGTTTACAAAAGCAGTGACATTGTCCATGGTAAATGCAGAAAAGCTTCTGCAAGCCAGCTTTAAGATTCAGATGCAATGTGTTTGAACTGAAACTTACTGCAAAAATTTGCTGAGGCATTCATCAAGTCTGCTCCTCTGTGTCCACCACAGAGATGCGTTTTCTTTAATATATTCAAGGAAATACTCTGAGGATGAATAGTAATTTCCTTCCAATACATGTCTAAATACTGGAGCTATGTCATCGATCACAGAGGAGACCCATGGACATTGCCAATGCTTCACAAAATTTTTGCAGTTGAAGATAACTGAGCTGGAACTAGCATCATCATCTGAAGCTTCTTCTAAAATAATGAAAAGGATAAGCTCAACACAACAGCGAAGATGACTGTAAAGGAGACTTCATGTTTGCAGTTTCTTCTAAACTGAATTAAAATACCTTTCAAAATTTCATGCACGGGCAGAAGTATAACATGCTGATTATCTGAACTCAAATGGGATAACATAATCCATGCTTGAACTTTTGGAGAACAGTGCAAGAGTTCTTCAAGCAAACTAGCATCAGCACCTGCAACCAAGCTAATGCAGATCACTGGAGTGGATGGCAGGCCCTGAAAAAAATTTAGAACAAATTCTTCCAGGTCCTCGCAAGACTCAGGTGCAGGCCTGGAAAAGGTATGCAGTTAAAGAAGCAAACACACAGTATTTAAGGCACAAAATTCTCCATGCTCAATTACATCAAACAAACCTGAGAGAACGAGGTAAATCGAGAATGGCTGAAACAGAGTTTGGAAGAGAGGGATCCTGATTGCCGGTCAAAAAAGAAGCATTGCTGAGCAAGGCATTTTTAATCAATACAAAACATGTGCAAAATACTTGATTTATATTATCTCATTAAGCAAAGATATATGACAAAGAAGACCAGCACAATGCTAACCAAAACATGACTCGCTTATCTTGCAAATGTAAGAATTTAGAAGGCAAGAATGGGTAATTACATTTGTATGCAGCCATAAAGAATGAAAAAGATTGCCACAGAAATGAACTTTAACATGGATATAAAGAAAATAAAGCTGCAGCAATCCTATGTGCTGCTTTTAAAGTCCCTAGCCTTTTCTTCGGTACACATACACCAGGAACTACTACTTTTAAACACTCATTGCTGCATGAAAAGGCAGTCAGCAACAAGAATTTGATAAGAAACACTAACTGTAGTGAGTTTCTGTAAACATTGACAAGGAAACAAGGAAACAAGGAAATTTTATTAATTGAAAAAAAAAAACAGTTACAAAAGGGATGAGGAATCCCAAATAAAACGAAGAAAGCTAACTAAATCAAACTGCTCCAATGTTTAAAAAAACCCTATTCCATCCTAAAAAAAATACACCTACAAAAGTCAAGACAATTGTTCCCCAATCACCTGAACCGTTTCACTACTGAAGTTCAAATGTTTATGGAGTACAAATCAGTAGCAAAATGTGGTGTAACCCATAACATCCCCTTGATCCACATCAACTATAATAAACAAATATATATGACAAAAAAAAAATGCTCTATTAGAAGACGAGCACCATCATTTGACAGTTGCCAAAGAAAATTTCCAGGATTGAGTACCTCATAATCTCTGGGGTTTTGACTTTGTTTCTTCTGCATCATTCCAGATAAGAATTGTTGGTTAAATTGAGTGCCAAGTGAAGCTTGATGGAAGAACGAAGCCCATTGACTTTCAGAACCTTCCTCATTTGAAGATAAAGAAAATTGCTTCAATGAGGTAGAAAGCAAATATATGGCTGCAAGCAACCTTGAGATCTGTAATCGACACAATGGATCAGGTGCCATTTACACCAATTAGATCACTAGTCAAGTGAGGAAAAACATATTAGACATCGGAATTCCACGCATCACTGATAAGTCTCAAAGGATAAGAAAATGATGCCTCGTCTTTCGGCAACGAATTACTCAGGATTATTCTACACACAGCCAAATTTAAAACTAGAATCTCTCCATCCATGGAAAGGACCAGATTTCAACACTATTTGCAGATTATTGTATGATTTATTCAGGTATAAGTTATTTCCTAATAGTCTAACATACATTGTGCAACCCATTATGTCTCTATTTTCACTTCACCTACAGCTTAGCTCTCTTCCAGTTAATTCACTTGTGCTTCAGCAAAAAAGTCCAAAAGGATCCCAAATAAATAGGACTTCTCTAGTGCTAAAATGCTTTTGAAGAAAAAGTTGTCAATCCCAAGGTTGGGCAGTAAAGAATAAAAACCTGTATAATTTCAGAAAAAGGACAGACCACGAAAATGCCTTCCCACTGTTCCTTTTAGATGACTAGTTTGCATCTAAGGGACACTAAGGGGTGAGGTATTTCTTTAGAAGATTACTGTAACAGTAAAAGGAAAACAAAAAAGTGCAACAGCTTACTTTTTGGAAAAGTAGAGGAACATCACGACTTAGTATAAAGGACGCCTTCAGCAAAGAAAGAACCTTTACTGTCCCAATGTGTGAAACCTCACAGCAAAAGTCTCTGTTTGACAAGGGAATACTGAAATAATCAAACCAAAAAGCACGAGCAACCAAATTTGGCATCTTTGAGATGGAAAAATGACCCTAAATTAAATTCACGATAAATCAAAGCAACGGCATATTTCAGCCATCATTCTAGATTGCTCAAAAGTTAAATGAAATCAAAGTAACAGAGACAAATGCAATGCAGTTTCACTTTGTCAGATCTATATTACAGGCATTGCTAGATATATAAGTTCAAAGTGTGTCTCGTTCAATAACTTATGAAAATGAGAAGAATAACATTTGGTAATTACCTGGTACCCTGGTAAGAATGATTTTTTACAGTGAACCAGCAAATAAAGTAAAGGAGTGCTGCCCGTTCAATAGCCAATGCATCTCCAGGAAAATACTTCCCGGCCGACTCAATTAGAAAAACAAGGGAATCTGAAGAATGATTTGAGCAATATGAATTTCTACTGAAGAGAACTGATAGACTTTGCGATAGAATTTCATGGGCTTCATGAACATGGCCAAATATTCCAGAAAATTTTCCTGCACAATACATGAGGTAGAGGAAAAGGTTCAGGATAAATGTTTCCGTATGGAATTAAAATGAAAAGGCAGTATAAAACATTGCCAAGTGTTCACATGTGGACATAATATACATTTACTGTATCTGTTCTTTAGAGCATGTATAGCATCCATATATTGAAATGCCAAGACTATTTAATAGAACGGAACAAATTGGCAAGACTCAAAAGCGTCTTGTTGGAATAAGAATTATAACATCTTCACAACAAACTTCACGGTTTAAGCTGTAGGCAATCCACCAATAAAATAGATAATATGTGTTTCAGAGTTGCTTCTACATTATAACACAGAAACAATGTCTCTACTGCTGCAGTAGTTAGTTATTAGGTCTAATTAACTTCTTTATGCCATGTTTGCCTACATTTCTGATCAAAACATTTCCAACTTCAGATTATAGAACTTGATTAAATGTGAGAAAGGTCAAAAAGTGCAAAGAAGATGCACATATTTAAGTATAGGAACACTTTAAAAAAAGACTGTATGAAGGATCAGACCATACCTATGCTTATAAGTAGTCTTAAAGAAAGTTTTCTGTGAACAAGCTCCCAGTTCATGCGTATGAAAATGTTTAAATTGCAGCTGTCAACAGCTTTGATGTGAAGACAGTGCCAACATTTCATTTTGTCACAAAGAGATCTGATGTCACTTTGAAAACCAGCAGAAAAGCTTTTAGAGTCAAAACTCATTGGATGCTCAGTGGCTAAATTAGAAGAGGTGCCCGTTTCTTTGTCACCTGGTTCAATCTCATGGGTCTCCACTAAAGAGCGATGGACTGACCGAGTTATCCTACGAGTATGACCACATACCAAGTCCTGTTTCTGACAAGCAGGCTTCGATTCTTTCTTTGTCCTTCTAGATCTTCTTGGTTCAACTTTACTTTCCGATTTATCATTTGAAAGAGATTCTTCAGAAGTAGAATACAAAGTCCACCAGTCAGACAAAATTAGCTTGTCTAGTGCTAATTTATACAATCTTTTGGCATTAGACAACCTCTTTGGAAAAGGAGCCTCTTCACCAAAGCAAGAACCACTCAAGAACAAATCCCCAAGTTGTTGATTAATGGATATTTCCCACATCCATAAACATTTTTTGCAGGAGATGCCATCAACCTTGTCTTCTATCCCTTTCTTAGCACTGGACAATTCTTTTTCAGCTATGCTCCAAAGCTTTTGTTTGCGGTATAGCTTTCCTGATCCGATTCAGATATAAAGCATAGAGTAAGATGCCCGTCCAGTTATTTAATAAGTAAAAGAATAGGAAAAATATCACGTTAGAGGGTATACCCAATAGATAAGAAAAAGAAATTTCAAAAAGTGGCAAACCCTGAAAATGGGCCACATTTCTACCCCAATGTAAAAGCATTTCGGCCTCAGATACATTTCCAAGAATCTCTTGAATAAATCCAACCTACAAAAATAGATGATACACAAAATAATCAATTTCACAAAGTGACTTCACAAAGAAGTGCCAAACATGATGTATACATTGATACCTGTAATATGCTTTCAAGGTAACAACTAAGCACGTTCCAAGGAGTAAGAACACAGCCTTCATAGTCACAAGAACCTTTTGTCACCACAAAATCATTAACTTTGAAGGTCTGCACACCGTAGTAACTCTTTTCAATGGGCTCCCCATTTACATCAAATGTCTCGGCCACTTTCTCCACTGAGTATTCAAATTTTTGTTGTAAGAGTTTACTACGTAAGCGATGGGCCTCTTTTGCATATGCAAGAGCCTATAGCATGTTACACACTTTGTTAAAAGAGAATAAGTTTGCTGAATGATGTGTAGTTCAGTGGAACCAATTTGTTCACCATCACCGAAAATATATGTAATTCAAAAAATCTACAATATGCAACTTCTCATTACCCCACTTGATTCACATTTATGGAAGTAGCACAAAGTTGCAACCTTCTTAGTGAACCTACAATGTTTTTCTTTTCTTTTCTTTTTTATCAAAATTGACAACAAAAGTTTGTGTTCTTTTTACAACCTCATGTTAATAAATCTGCGAATCTAGAAATTCATTTCGACCAATTGAACGGCCAGTTATTAATGGAATTCCTTATCGCCTCTCTGTGAAATACTCGTGGCACTGCATATGCAAAACTTAACATGGCACCTAGGGTATTCTCATGCAACGGGAAGCAGGAAGCAAAAAATTAAGTTATTACCATCAAGCCAAGTATGGAGGACTTTTAATACACCTAATTTTCTCCCAAACAAAACTATCAGCAAAACTATAATGGAAAACTGATAATTGATCATAATAACACCTAATTTTCTCCCAAACAAAACTATAATTGATCATAATAAAAAGTAAACAAATCCAAATGGAGAAGATAATGGAAAACTGATACAACTTAACTTGTTCTTCACTTCTTCTTTTAATATGCATACCCTGAACAATAAATTGTCATGACCCTACTTTCCTTTATTTTGAATAGTGAAAAATACTTGCAAACAATCAGCAAGCATAACTGGTTTTCAAAAATTGTTGAGGAGGTATGCTCTTAAAAATTGCATAAATATTAATCTTCTAAAGACCCCATCAACATTTGAGATTCTACAACCTAGATACACTAAGAAGTTATTCTCGCTCGCAAAGTAAAAAGCCAAAACAAATATAATGGAAGAAGTAGTTACCTCAGTCATTCGTCCACTTGATATCAGTCGTCCAGACAAGTCATAGTATAGATTTGACGAAAGAAAGATCGAACAACTGGTTATTGGAACCTAAGGAAATTGATGGAATAAAAAGGGACAATATTTTTCAAACTCATATATAAAACAGATGCTCATTAATTTACTAGAGGAGCTTACATTGGAAATAAGATCAGAAGCTGCTTGCTTAATCTCATTATTCGTTTGATGGAAACCAACTACCAGAGGCTTCAGTTCCTCCATACACTTTCCCCAAAATATGGAAGAGTTACAAAGTTGACTCTGATAATTAGAGAAAGTTTCAATAAACATATGATTTACAGGTGAAGCACAGAGAGCATGACTAAGCCTCTTGTTTTTCCAGAGCTCAGCCAATGTTTTTGCAAAATGAATGTTCTTCTTGTTGAACAATTTGATTACGACATCATACAACCTGGGGTGAATTTCCAAGTAACCCTGGAACAGAAAAAACATAGAAGAGAGTCACAATGCAACAAACATGTCAAGAACATCATCTACGTGAGTGCATAAACATACAAAGTAACTTTTACCTTAATTGATAGAAAATCAATGAGTTGATACCACAAATATAGCATATCTTCGTATTCTTCATCTTCATGGCTATGATCTGGGTGCAGGCACAGATTCAATGCATCATGAATGTCATCAAGAAAACCACTGTCAAAACAACGCCAGTAAAACATTAACAATTGGACAACATTTCCCAATCATCTACTAGTATAACACTGCAGTATGTATGTATGTATTTGATACAGATGACTAGCCTTCTAGGTGATAAAACCATTGACTTCGGTGCTGCCTCCTGGGTATAAAGTGCACGTAAAAGATAAGCATGTGTAAGGAGATGATGAGCCCGAGAACTGCAGCTTCTTCTTGAGCCATAGATTAACTTCTGTTTTTGAAGAAGTTTTTTTCAACAAATAAACATCATAAAGAATCAAAGAGACAATGAAGAATAAGATTGCAGCATATAGCTCACCAATGTTGAAATTGCATCTGATAGGCACTGAATGCACTCATCTGGACGTTCTAATCCTTGAGCTCTTAGTAATTTTGCCTTTTGGATAAGAACTCTGCATTTATTCACAATACTGTCCTTTGTGACATAAACCTCTTCTAGTAGGACATTGATTACTTTCATTTTCATTCTGAGACTATAGCTTGGATTCAAATGGCTCTTTTCATCATATGCAGAAAGCTCCTACAAATTCCAGGAAAGAGATGACAATAGAAAGGAAGATGTCAAGGTAGATATAGCATTGCAGAAAGTGCATAAAGAACTGGCATGTGTAAGTCTGGAGGAAGGAGCGGGTAAGAACCCCAACATATAATACACTATTTAAAAATTATTAAAATTGTGTGTAATGGGTATTAAATAATTATTAAAGTGTATTAAATGTTGGGGTAATACCCCAACATGTAGGTAAGAATTTCACGAAGGAGGGATAGACAGAAACCTCTTCCAATAATTTTCCCAGTGCCCTTTTAGATATCTCTTTAGAAGATGAAAGCAATGAATACAGCATTACTTCATGCTCTGCGTCGTCCGAAAGTTTATATTGTATCTGGAAATCATGTCACAATCAGATTCGGTTATGTTCAAAACAATGCTAAAGCAAGCAGTGGACTGTCAAATGTTACCTTAACCCACTCCTTTATCAAAGCCGCGGGAGTTGGTAGTGTTACAATCAAATTCTCTGAATTGGACCAGCATATAATGCTTTCTTTAATGATCCTGTTCATCTTCAAATTGCCTTCTTGATTAAGTTCCAGAAGAAAAGCAATTTTATCAGATGCCTCCATGACAAAATCTACAATAGACTTTTCCGATATGTCATCTTGAGACACATGTGATTTGGTCATGTGTATTTTACAAAGATCTACCACATAATTCCATGAAGCTTTACAGCACATTTTTAAAGCTTTAATAGCCTGCAAAAAATGGTGTATCAAAAGTTAGCCAATACTTGGCATATATAAGAAATCTACATTCTCCAAAATCTTTTATATCTAATAAGGGGGATAAGTCATATATGATTAGGCAGGTCATATGAATGTCTTTCCTGACAAGGATAAAACAAAAGGACTAGTTTCTTAAAGACAACTTTGTGCTTATCACTTACCTGTCAGCAATATTGGTAGGAGGAATACAAATTTTTTTTTCTAACTTGGAATTAAAAGTGAATCAAGTGAAAGAGAATGTGAGTGTGCAAAATCAAATGGATAGACACCACACTGGCAATATATACAGAAACCAAGATCAACAGTGTCATACCTAAACTACTGATTGTGAAACCAGCTGAAGTTCATGATCTTAAAGTCATGTAGTGATTGGGAAACCGACCAAAGTTCATGTCTTTCAATACAACAGCCCATCAATAATATATGATCTTAAGGGAACATCATTTCTAAAATTAAAACATTAATCAATTTAGGCAACAAATTTTGAGAAATGCAAACCTATCAGTAACTCTCTCGCAAAAACAAAAGCTGAATCATTAAGTTAGTAATTAGTATCATTCAAGGCATTTACTAATTGTTGGAATAGTCTATAATGTAAATCATCGAGCAGTTACCTCAGCAGACTACGAAACAAAATTCAAAAAAATTAAAGAATGGAACAGTAGAGAAGTAGTGAATACCTCTTTCAGCTGTTTTTCCCTGTTCAATATTACTGCTATGTTATTAAGAGAAACATATAGATACTTAAGCCTCTTAAATGGGATCCACTGGGCAGAAATAACATGTTTTACTAATAGAGTACTCTCCTGCAAACATCAGATCAACACAAAGTTCAGGATTTTAACGGGAAAATAATTATACCAATAAAACGTGTATCGGCAATAACCGCCCTCTTTTAACTTTTTGATAAAACCAGAACCTTAATATTTTGGTTTGTTTTGAACGAGATCATAAGAGCTGCCACAACTACAGCAGATATTACTCTGTGATTGTCTCCAGATGTCTCTTTCTCCCTTTCAGTAGCACTACATCCATAAACAAATGTGTAGGTCATTACAATTTACAATGTAATTTTATCTCAGAAACTTAAGAATAGAGGGCAGCAGAAAAAATGTTACTTTCCAATTAAGAATCGCATTGAACTATATAGGGCAAGCATCCCCATACAGCATATGGCAGAGTGTCAGGTACCTCAGACAATAGAGGAAGATATGGCAATACTGGTGAAATGCATCATGGATGCCACTCAAATCTTCCCAACAGGATGCATTCTCTGCCTCAGAGAAAATTTCCTTCCTATTAAAATAGATAGACTCTGCTAATGACAAACAAAAAAATTTGAGCACTTCCCAGTACGGTAAATGTGAAATTCCTTGTTCACGGGAACTCCTCTCTTTGGAAGCATTATTAAAGTGCTCGTTCAACCATTTAATAGAAAGAGCCATTTGTTGAATCCTCTCCTTGTTATTGAGCAAAACTTGAAGACCATCTCGACCTTTTTCAATGCTTTCCCCTTTTAACTGATTTGATGGGTTTGCTAACAATCCACTGGCGTAAAGCCTCAGAATAGAACTGATGAATGGAAAATCCTTCAGAAAAAGAATAAATTACTTCTGTCAAATTATGCATACCATAGTTAAGATTTGATGTGGGCAAATAAATGACAAGCACCCAACTTTTGTGGAACATAAATACCTCATGAAAAATTCCTGCTAATCTATACAGATATTGAGCAACTGGTTCACATAAAATAACAGCTACACTTTGGCATTTGTTTGCACAATAACACACAAGTTCCAGAAAACCCAGATCTGTCTTTTCCGCTTCGTCCTGCATGTTCAAACTTTATCACATTTAATTACCATACAGCAACACACATGACCAAAATGCCTAACCATACTGATGCAAAATGCAAAAGACAGAATAAAATCACTAAATACTATGAAAAGTATCCCTAATGCAAAGCTACTCCTTAATGGAAAAAGAAAAATAGACAACCTAATATCTGTAAGCAGAGTGGAGGCTCAGAAAAACTTCTTACCAGGCTGCGGGTAATCCGTATTATCATACATGTCCTTATATATACATATGACAGTATTTTAATGGGAAAAGGTAGTGTCAGTTAAATCTGAAACAAATTATTTTTAAAATTTCTCAACCCTGCCTGTACAGGCACTAGGTTCACTGTGGAAAGCTTGACCTCCTGGGTCCTGGCTTGTTGCACTAATTACCATAATTATGAACATGCATATTGAAAGAATTTCTGCACAACTATATATCTCTTAGTCCAGAACAGAGAAATTGTTCCTTGTTGGTGGAAAAGACACAATTGAGACATATTAAATAAATATGTAAATTCATTTAATCTATATCTAGTCTAATGGAGGCCCAAAGATTGGTTATGATCTCGAGAAAAACTGTGACCCATAATAGTCAGTATCATCCAGCATATTCCATTTCCATAGAACCAAAGACCGAGGATTTGCATTTACAATATTGTGAGATGTCACGTATGTACCATCAATATTTTTGAGTGATATTTTGAAGAAACTCCCTATGACTGTGTTGATAAAGTACCATAAAACAGAATTCTCATGCATTAACACTTTCAGAAACTAGCTCAATTCATACCTGGAAAAACTGCATATACAAATTATTGCATCACATAATATTATATTTAAAGATGTGCAATCCCTATTGGTTTCTATTTCAGTTGCCCTCAAATGCACCTAGCATGTGTAGAGTTAGTAGCAATTATAAATAGATGGCTGTTTTCAGTATGGTGACTACCTTGCATTCAACAGCCATAAAATCAAGGACATGTTTTAACACATCAAGAATGATGTCACTGGACAGCTCGTGTCTCTGATAAAATAGAGAAGAACAAATCTTCAGTGTGACCTGTGTCCAAAGAAAAGAAAAGAAAGCATTAATAACAGAATAATTCAACCATGTGTCATCAAGTCAATTCTTACCTTGTACATTTGATCTTGAGCACGTGATTTCTTGTACTCTCTCAAGGTGACTGTAGAGAACTCGCATATCAAGTCCACACTGAAGGATTTTATTTCTGCTACTAAAAATACAGCAATTATATGCAAATTTGTCTCCAAGAAATTATGGAATTTCTCATAGTCCTTGGCATCCAATATCCTAAATTGTGAATACAAATCTAATCAGTTTCATAATCTTAACAATTTAATACCAATTCAGGCATGCGTACAAATAAAAGCCACTCAAATAAGGACATGCTGTGACTACATATGCAAGTATTTGGTAAGCAAAAGCTCGTGTATGCAAGCTTAAATCAATGCACGTGATCATACTTGAAACATGGCTCGGATTCATTCACCAACGAAATGACTCTCCAGTAATCAGCATCCATTTTGCTCCGCCTCTTCGAGGCACATTTAACTAAGGTCACAACGACCTCCAAAACAATAGCAGCAAGTTCTCGATTACCCTCCTCCTTCAATTCAGGAACCAAACGTGCATTCGATTTTCCCGACTTACCCTTCAGTCCGCCTCTGGCAATTGCATTTAAGCTCTCCAGCACCACAAAACCCTCCGATTCCGCTTCTTTGAACAAATCCCAATGCTCCAAAGAGTGGATATACCGAATTCTCTGCACCTGAACTGAATGCGGTTTCCCGGAAAGCTCCGGCGAAATCACGTCGAGGCAATCGAGGCAGAGGCGGTAGGAATCAAACAATTCGAGGGCGGAATTTTGTGGGATTTTAGGAGAGTCGCAGAGACGCTTAGGGATGAGAGAGAGGGACTTGTGTATGAAAGATAAGAATTGCTTAGCGAGGGGGCGGATAGCAGGGAGACCATCTGGGGGTTTACATTTTGAAGATTTCGCCGGCTTTTTGGCGGTGGTGGCGAAGAAAGGAGTGAAAGGGTGGAGATGGGCCGTGAAGAGGTGGTGGATGCCGGTGGCCTCGGTTGACGATTGGAGTTTGGAGAGGATAGAAGCGTCCGACTCCATTGCGGTGGCGGCGGCGGCGGCGCTGGTGTATGGGGGAGAAGAAGGGGTAGAGTTTTGTGTTAAGTGTGTGAGAGAATACTCGAATGTTTTGGGTGGGCGGGAAACGGACCACAAAATGGTTTTTGTACCACCCACGCTTTTAGAACGTTTAATTCCCCTTAATTATATGGGAGTTGGTACGGTAAATTTTAATATGGAATCCCATACAATGATATTCTTGATCGCTTTTGGTTATTTTAATTTGAGATATTATCAGATTTTAGCCCGATCTCTCAAGTAATTCATAAAAATGTCATGACTTTTTATAAATAATAATTTAATACTTGACTTTTTGAATATACAACAAATCTAGTCTGAAATTAATTTTTGAGCTTTTAGTTGCCATCGTATATTAATTTCAGACTAGATTTGTTATAAATTCAAAAGGTCGGGTATTAAATTATTATTTATAAAAAATCATGACATTTTTGTGAATTACTTGAGAGATCGGGCTAAAATCTGATAATATCCCTTTTATTTTAGATTAGTCCGGTTAATTAATTGTGGAGAGAGAGAGTGTTTTTGTCATTTTGGTATTTGTGCCCTTCACCGCAGATTGCCTAGGTATATGACTCACCGATAACTAAATTTTTCAATGAATAATTTACTGACGACATAGTGAATGACGCCGTAAGCTGCTAATTTGATAACAATTTCGTAATTCATTCGCTAATTTGAAAATGGGTTCAATTTTGAAAAAATTACTAACTTAGCCAATAATTTTCAATTTCTTGCTAAGGATGAAACACATTAAGATGGTGGGACAACACCATTGAGATGTTTTGAAGAATCCGAGACCGATGAGCAGGATGCTCCTAAAAATTTGAGCGGAAAAAATGCACCAGAGGTGGGTCGAGATTTCTCAGAAAATGATGAACCTGATAAGGGTTGATGTATGTCAAAAATGGATTTTGCTCCCGAGAAGGTCGCGGTTTCTCAGAAATTGTTGCACCCGAGAATGTGCGTGAATTTAAAAAAAAAAGATGCACACGAAACGGGTCGAGATTTCTCAGAAAATGATGAATTCGATAAGGGACAGGTGCAAAACGACCCGTGTTCTTGTAATCGGATGCATTGGCAATCCATTTTCTTGGAACTGGGTGCATTGTGTACACGTTAATGAATAAATAGTATTATTATTTGTGTACACAATTTTCTCCAAATCTAATTACGTTTTTTCTTGAAGAAAAAAATTATGGAAAAAATTAAATTAAAATTTAAAAATAATGTTAGAGGTACATAAAATTAATTTAAATGTGGTAGAAACTTATATATATTGGAAGATGTTAATTATGTGAAAAGTTAATGCAAAATTCATTTCATTTTCGTCAATCACAAATTTCATATTAGAGACAAAAAATTATTCAAGATAATAGCATGTAAACATTATTCAAAATGACATTTAATATAATAACATTAAATATGAAATAACATGAACATAAATCAAAAATATGTACCACATGAAACATAATTCAAGATAATAACATGTAACATTATTCAAAATAAAATGCCTATGAACAAAATGTAATATAATAGGATCAAACACAATAACATGTCAAATTGTTTAACAAAATCCTAACAGCAAGCTATTATTATACATTATATATTTTCAACTACGTTTCATATAAAAATTAAATAATTTTTAACTATGTAATGTAATAGCATCAAACACAATAAGATGAGGTATTGTTTTCCTTCATATAAAAATTAGATAATTATTTTTAAAAAATAAATTTATAAATAAAAATTATTTTTTAGATTTTAATGCAACGAATGCATTTAGTTTCGTTGACACGAATGCTTTAATTTTTTATTTTTATTTTTGTGATTCATGTATGAATAAATAGTATTATTATTTGTCTACACTTTTTTCTCCAAATCCAATCACGTTTTTTCTTCAAGAAAAAAATTATGGAAAAAATATATTGAAATTTAAAAATAATATTAGGGGTACACAAAATTTATTTAAATATGGTAGAAACTTATATATATTGGAAGAAGTTAATTATGTGAAAAGGTAATGCAAATTTCATTTCATGTTTGTCAATCATGAAAAATCATAATAGCAACAAATTATTATTAAAGATAATAGCATGTAAACATTATTCAAAATAACATATAATATAATAGCATTAAACATATTACAATAACATGAACATAATTGAAAATAACATGTCTCACATGAAACATAGTTTAAGATAATAACATGTAACATTATTCAAAATAGCATGTCTAAGAACAAAATGTAATATAATAACATCAAACACAATAACATGTCAAATTGTTTAACTCTCCTACCAACAACCTATTATTATTGTTAGGAAAAACTATCAAAAAACCCTAATGTTGGTTTTGATGAAATGTCAAAACATGTAGAAATCTTTTCTGAAAAACTGCAGGAGTTCTAAGCTGGAAAAAGTAAATTGACTAAAAAGAGACTCCAAAAATAGCTCAGCTGAAGCTAGAAGACAGCTGCTTTGGAGCATGGTCAACCCAACTAAAGGGATGCATCAACTAGTCAGGAAATAACCCAACTAGGGGTTAAAGCACAAAAGTCAAATCAGCCACAATCAAACTGACAGCCAAGTCAGTCGAGCTAGAAGACGAATCAAGTTGATTGAAGAAACTGACATCAAGACAGTTTAACTCAAGACTGGAAGCATCCAACTGATGGCCAAAAATCAAATATTAGCTGAACTAAAGCCAAGAGACAAGTCAACTGATAATGGCCTAAACTAGAATCAGCCAGCTCAGAGCTCATCAAACATGATACAAACTGCTAACCAAGTTCAAAAGAAGACCAGTCAAGATGACAAACTATTCATCTAGGGGTGAGCAAAAAGTACCAAAAACCGAGAACCGAACCGAACCGAATTAATTCGGTTTTTTTGGTTCGGTTCTTTTCAAAATTCGGTTTGGTTCGGTTTTTTTTCTAGCAAAAATTCAGTTTTCGGTTTCGGTTTGGTCCTGAGGGAAAAAACCCGAACCGAACCAAAAAATCGAATTTACATATATATTAACGATAAAAATACTCGACTTTGTTGCACTTTATTTTTTATTCGGCTTTGCTTTGTTGGAATTTACACATTTTTGGACTTTATTCAATTGTTTATTGGTATTTTTTGAACTTGAACCTTGATAATTAGCTAATTCATACTTGTACATATTTAATTATATCAAATAAAGATAATTTAAAGTAAAAAAAATAAATCAGAAAATTTAAGAAAAAATTCGGTTCAAAACCGAACCGACTGAAATATTTCGGTCCGGTTCGGTTCCGATCAAAAATTCGGTTCGTTTCGGTTCTATTTTTTAAAAATTCGGTTTTCTTCGGTTTTAACATGTTCGGGACCAAACCGAACTGAAAAACCAAATGCTCACCCCTATATTCATCAGTTTGTGAACAATTGAACTGGTAAATAAGCTCAAAATAAGACCAGCGGAACTGACCAACCAGTCAAACAATTGTGATCAGTCGAACTGGCAAAAGAGCTCAGAAGATCAGCCAACTGAAGCTGTAGCCGAACCAAGCTGCCCGATCCAGAGCTGAAAGATGAGTAGCTGGAGAACTGCCAACTGGAGTCCTAAAATGGAAGTTAAGCAGCTGATGAGTCTGCTAAACTGAAGCTTCCCGGAGTTAATGCTCAACCAGAGATCTTGAATTAATGAAGAAGATCTTGGAGTAAATACTCTGTAGAGATCAAATGGCTGAGCAACGGCTAATTCAAAAAGGCTTCAACGGCTACAAGAATCAACTACCATCGATGGATCAACAGAATCAACGATCGGTGGAACTGAACGATCACATAGATCACTCCTCTATATAAGAAGAGTGAATCTTATTTGATTCAAGACTTTCGCCATTCTAATTCTTGCTATATTGTAGATACTGAGCTTTCTTTCTCTCTCCCCCACAGCTCAAGTTCAATCACTGTTAAGCTGCGAAAGTCACCACTGAGAAGAAGATATTAAAGAGTCAATCAACTAGCTGTTGAAGAATTCCAGCAAGAGCAACCTTCTTAGTTCACGAAAGTCAACGATCAACTACTTAGCTCAACTCAAGGAGCACTACAGTTGATACCAGTTTCAAGACTATATTCTTGAAGATCGAAAGAGATCTAAAATCTTGTAAAGACGGGCAAGCACCTAACTTCCCAGCGAGCGGTTGGGGACTGTAAGTGTGAGCTGTCAAAACGGCTGAGGAGACCGCGGATCATTGGAACTGCAGTTTTCGGGACAACACCAGTTGAAAAGGAGACCGTGACTCCGTGAGAGTTACCGTCCACTAGGTTCAACACTGTCTTCATTGTGTAATTGTAATAAAGGAACTTTACCATTACATAGTGATTGGCCTTTTCAGTAAGGAAGAGAGGACGTAGAAGTTTAAGCTTTGAACCTCTATAAACTACTTGTGTGTTGTACTTATCGCCTCTATCTGCACTCACACAAGCTACACCCTTGAGTCAACTGATCATCTCAACTGACTGTGTGCATTGATAAGTTCATAAGCGAGTCAAGGGTCCTATCTATTCCGCATTCAAGTCAAAAGTTTTTAAGTTAGTTTATTCACCCCCTCTAAACTAACTTCGACTCGCTCAGGACCAACAAGTGGTATCAGAGCGGTTGATTCTAAGGATCAGCCATTTCTGCAGATCAACTGAATCAGATCTAGTGATCTGTGCTAATCTGTCAGCTATGGAAAACCATAAGCTACCTATTTTTTCAATTGAGAACTACAATAACTGGAGTAGGAGAATGAAGGCTCATCTCTACTCAATACATGAGAATATGTGAGAAGGAATAGAAGATGGTCGAATCACTATCATGATGGACAACAAAGCCCACATAGTTGATGTCAATCAACCAGCCAGGATCCCAAAGCCAACTCATCTTCTCACAAGCAAAGAAAAGAAGTTGAAGAACCTAGAGTTTGTAGCTCAAGCTGCTCTATTTTAAACTCTAGATGAGGATCGAATGAAGGACACAAAGAACTACCAAACTGCCAAGGAGATATGGGACTTGCTAGTAGATTTGTGCAAGGAGTCCGAAACAATCAAATAAAATAAGCTTCAACTAGCAGTCGACAGATACGAGTCCTTCAAGATGCAGCCAGAAGAAACAATCTCAAGCCTTGAAACGAGATTTCTAGGCATTATCAGTGAGATGAACAACCTGAGAAGAAATTATCCCAACTGTGAGATGAACTCCAAAATCCTAGATAATCTCACAGAATAATGGGAAATGAAGGTGATTGTTATCAAGGAGTCAAGAAACCTTAACAACATCACCCCCAGAGAACTCTTTCACTCTCTCAAGGCTCATGAGTACAGCTTAAACTGAAAAAGAGAAGCATCCACATCATCAGCTCATGATGCAGCTTTCTATGGAGAAATGAATCGGTTTAGAGAAGCTCGAGGAAGAAATAGCTTCCGACCGAGGAGCTCACCATTCAGAGAAAATCTAGGAGGATCAGCAACTGATCGAAGAAGGGAAGCAACCGAAAAGAAGAAAAACCTGACTGAAGACATCAATGATCAAATCCAGTCAGTAACAAAGTTGCTTGAAAAGCTGAAGAAAATTAGGGACCAACAATCAGTTTTACCTCAAACTGATGAAGTCCCGAAAGGAAAAAGAAATCAGCCAGCTGAACAGTCCAGGGTAGCCAGCCGAAGCATTGGTGAATGTTTCCACTGTCATAAACAAGGACACTACATATTTGAGTGTCCAGAGCTCCCTGAAGATAAAAAGGCCAGAGTAAAGAGAAGCTTTTTCAAAAGAGAAATAATGATGGCCAACTCGGAGAACGCCATACTGGATGACTCAGACTACCCATCTGGGATCGACTCGGACGGCTAGAGCTCAGACGATGAGGCACTATTCTGTCTCATGGCAGACAATGAAGAAGAGGTTAGTATAGCTGACTCTCTAACCTCATTCTATCATATTCATGAAGCTTTTATCTCTAGCAATGAACTGAATGAACAATTAAAAATGCTAGAAGAACAGTAGGCTTCTATATCTTGTCTGCATGTTGAACTAAAGGAAGAAAATGATGAACTAAGGGATAAGGTTAGAAGACTGAGCATTGATCATGAAAGAATGAAATTTCTTGAAGGTTAGTCATTTGAATTTGAAAAATTAAAGCTGAGAAATGTTAAACTTGAAGCTGAGAATGGTAAGCTCAAGCAAGAGATCCTTGAGAAAGAAGAAATATCTCTTAAATTCAAGAAATGATCTCATGCTCTAGATGAAATCTTGAGTCATCAAAGAGTTGAATCTGACAGTCCAGGGTTAGGGTATAGCAAGTTCACTGCCACAGAAAAAGGAAAGGCAGTTGCTCAAAGCAGCGACAAAGGAATCCTAAAATGATTCATCAGACCAGCTGAAACATCTCCAGCTGAGGTATCAAAAGGCAAAGGAATTCTGAGAACTCCTCAAATCCAGCCCTGGCAACTCAGCCAATCCTTTCAGCCAAGACCACCATCTCAAAAGAAACCAACCCATCAGCCAAGACCATCAATTCGGTCTAAACCCTCAGCTTATCCAAGGCCTACTTTTCAGTAAAGACCATTGGCTCATGTCAGGTCATCAACTCAAATGAGACCTGCAACTTACCCAAGGCCAGCCTATCAACAAAGGCCACTTGCAAATCAAGCTGGGAAATCTCTCGACCCTAGAAGAAACATTCAACCCAGACCATATCATCCTCATAAGCCCGGTCAAAGTTCCCATGGAAGAAAAGTTGAAAGCTCCTTTGCAACCCAGTATGATGAATACCTGATGAGATTTTTCTTTCACAATGTTTAAACCAATCACAAGCTTTAATTTACCAAATCTCAATTATGCAAGTGAACATATGGAGTATAGAAGACCGGGTCAAACACGGGGAATTAAATGCATTCTTGAGACTACAAGTACCATAACATCAAACCTCTTCACTAATCAAACCATTCAAAATTTAGGTTGGATTTTTTTTAACTAATTAATATAAAAAAAATTTAGAGATCAAACAAAACTTAACACACACAAGAGATAAATTGGAATAAAACTCAAATATAAAATTCACTTGAAAGAAATGGGCCATAGGGAATTGATCCTTGGCTAGGATACAACCATCAAATACGGAAATCATGCTTAAATTTCCCAAACAACAATTGATACCAAATTCAATCGAAGCCCTCTCTCGAGCAATTAAGACCTTTCAATTAAACCCAATTCCCCTATCTCTAGGGCTAAATTGCAATTTAATCTAATCAAGCACAATCAATCAACAACTTCAATTAAACATTAATCTCTCGATCTAATGCAAAATTGAAACCATAAATCATTTACCCATGCACAATTGATTCTCTCGAACTCAATCATACATCATATTCTATCCTAAGATGGCCAATCAAAGAATAGAAGCAAACAAATCATGATTTATGAGAAGAAGAAGGAAAATCAAGCACAATCCCATATTTGATTCACATATCCAACACTAAGTCTCAAAACCCTAGGTCCCTAGAAATTTAGCTACTCATAACCAAAATAGAGAAATAAACAACAAATAAGAGAAACATAGAAGATGAAGAGAAAAAAACCCAAAAAAACCTATATATCAATCTTCAATGAACTTCTTGATTCTTCAATATCCCAAGCTCCAAGCATACAAACTATTTCTCTCTAAAAATGGCAAAAAATGAAGTTGTCTCCCTCAAATTCGAACTAAGAAAGGTTTTTATACAAAGTGGAAAAATTGGGGTAAAAATAAAGCAAAAATCCGAGAAATCCCGAAAACAAGACACAGGGGCGCGATATGGGGCCGGTCGCGCCCCTGCGGCTCGCGCCGCGTGAGGAGAGATGCGACCTGGGTGGCTCTGGCCCTGGGTCGCACCGCGTTGCAGGCGGTGAAAATCAGGTCGCGAACACCGAGCTGCGGGTCGTGGCCCAAGGCGCCGGTCGCACCGCGTTGCAGGCCGTGCTCGGCATCCCGGCTCCGACTCGGTCTTAATGCTCTCTCGCCCGTCCGGTTCAGTTTCTCGGTCCTTTTCGATACGCGCTTCGATTCTCGGGCTTTGGATTGCTCATTTTAACCCTGTTTTCTAAACTCAACTGTGTTAGCAACACTTATTATGAAAAGGAACTAATATTACCCTAAACGACGACTAATCATACTAAAATAAGATAGAAACATAGGAAATAATGCTCGGATTAGGACTAAAATACGAGCATGTCAATACCTGAATTACAGAAATGATCCAAGGTATTATCCAAGCAGAAGTAACACCAGAGTTGTGAAGAACACAAGGAACTGGCCAGAGCAAAGAGCACCAAAGGCTTAAAATAAAAGAATATTGGTTGAAGTGTTTTATCCTAACGTACATCGCATGCACCGATCAACAGACTCAACTCAAAGAAGAAGAGTTAACAAAAGTCCAAGGTTGATCAAGAGATCTAAATCTGAGGGATCATTGAAACATGAAAAGCTAAAAGTTTGGAAAATGTGGATCCCCAAATACCTGATTAACCATCCAGGACCCGAAATTATATGGGGACCTAAAAACTAATCTTTGTTTTGCAGGAAAAGAGCATCCTATCTAGATAGCGGGTGCTCCAAACACATGACTGGAGAAAAAGAAGATCTAGAAGGCTATAAAGAAGTCAAAGGTCCACTTGTTACATTTGGAGACAACTCCAAGAGCCGAACCATTGGAGAAAGGTTCATGGTCAAAAGAAAAGTCGTAGTCAATGGAGTGTCTCATGTGGACAGACTAAAGCACAAATTATTGAGCATCGATCAACTGTGCGATAATGGATATCCAGTTGACTTCAGCAAAAGCTCATGTGACATTAGAAAAAAATCAACTGGAGCAATTCTCCTAACTGGCGTAAGAAGAGGCAATATATACATTGTTAACTGGTCAACCGGCTACTCAGAAGCTTGCTTTCTCTCAAAGGGTTCAACTGAAGCAAGCTGGATATGGCATTGACGACTGAACCACCTCAACTTCAAAACTATCAACTATCTGGCAAAGAAAGAGTTAGTTGAGGGGCTTCCCAAGAGATATATAAGAAAACTGGAGTCTGCGGACCATGCCAAAAAGGGAAGCAAGTGAAGTATGCACACAATTAACTGCGCGAGCACACAGATCGCTACGCGAGCAACAACAAACATCGACAGATATCGGCAAAATATTGGCAGAACATCGGCTGATAATTTTCGAGTATCGGCATAATATCAACTGATAATTTGGTCTCGGGTGCGTGCATGCGGGCACAAAGCATCCGCACACAAGGCATATGAGCGCGCGCAGATGACTGCGTGCACAACAATAAACACAAACAGACATCGACTGATAATTTTCGAGCATCGACAGAACATCAGCTGACAATTTAGTCTTAGGTGCGTGCGTGCGAGCACAAAGCATGCACACACAAGGCATGCACGTGCGTAGATGGCTACACGCGCAACAACAAACATAGACAGACATCAGCAAAACATCGGCTGACAATTTGACACGCATAAGATGGCTCCCGCACGTAACTACAAACATCGACACACATTGGGTAACAATTTGAGCTTGGGTGAGGCATGCGCGCAACAACAAATATGAGCATACATCGACGCATGCACATCGACCGCGCACTAGGCTTGGCACGCAGGTTTAGTACTCAGTTAAGAACTTCACTTTTCCAGATTTTTTGAAGGTTGCAAAAATGCTTAATTTTTTTTTCCAGATATTCATAAATGAACTATATTAGGGATGATTTTTAAATCTTTCTAATGTCAAAGCATGTCTATTATGTCTACTCAATTTTTACTCCAAATAAAACTTCAAAACCAAATAACACCAAACAATCTAACAATATTATTAATAATTAGATCTGAAAGCATATAAAGAGAACTTTTGTCAAAATTTTCAACAGACATTTGGTAATAATTTCCAGAGTGCTTGACGGGTTGGGAAAGAATTTTCTATTTCTTCTCTTGAATTTTCGGTGGTTGACGGTGGTTCGATTGTTGGAGAAATTTGAATTTCTTCTCTTCAATTTGTGTAGATCAATGATATGGGGAGAATTCTTGAATAAAATCCATTACTGTTGTAGATTGTGTAGATCAACGATATGAGATTGTAGAGGAGAGAGAAAAATTTCAAAATATGATTTTTGAAATGTGATGTGGGTGCGCGGCTGGTGGAATTGGGGATATAAAGTAGGGTTTCTTTTTAGAAATGAATATAAGGGTATTTTGGTAATTTGGCTAAAAAAATATATTTAAAAGTTAGTGGCTAAAATAAGTTTTTAAAAGTTTAAGTAGCTACTTTGGACCATTCTCACTGGTATATTAAGTCCCTTTGTGTCTAATTGGAGAAGAAATGGTATATGTGGTCGTTGTGTTCTTATAATACGTTCTATAAAAAAAATAAAATAATATCATGTGCATCGCACAAGTAATACACTAGTACATATGAAAGTAGAAGATCAATTCAGGTAATTATAATACACTTGGATAATGTTACAACCAAAAAAAACTAGAAGAATATTGACAAGATTTCTACGAACATTTAGCATACAAATACTTAGCAAACTTTTAACAACGGAGAACATGTAATTTGAAACTAAAACAATTACTCCGATCTTTTCTTTTCAAACCTCAGAAAATGAAGCTTTTGTTAAATATATAAAAACTTATGATTTTACTTATCTTCAGAAGCCATGCATGCTAATTCGTTCATATACTCAATGCCAACTCAATACACTAACTAACTTGAAAGCACTGAACATGCATATATATCTTTGTTATATTCAATCATCTGATCTAAGACCCAAAACTGCATTGAATTCTACAAGTATACACAAAATCAATTTCCCTTTGAAGCAGAAAACCAAAGATAGCCCATTCATCCGAGAGGGTGTGTGTGTGAACAGTCTCAACTCTCTATGCAATTGGAAAACCTATATTAAAAGATGGGGCACTCTCCTATACACAAGGTGTACGGGTCTGGATCCATCAGACTGGTCCAGGCCCAAGAAGGTCCAATGACCAAAAACAAAAACTATCCGATTTTAGACGCATGGGGTACATGCGCATAAATTAATTTTTTTTCGATTTTTTTTTATTTTTTATTTTTTTTTATTTTTTCTCCCAAAATTGTACCCTAAAATACAATTAGTGAATCTTAAAATTTGAAATGAATTAATTTAATTTTTTAAAAATAAATATAAATATATATCTTAAATTGATTTTAATGAACCCTAAAATTAAAGTGACTGATTTTTTTAATTAAGCGACTCGCGCAATGCACTCACCCAACGCTAACGCGTGAGCTCGTGCATTGCACTCACCCAACGCTAACGCGTGGGCTCGTGCATTGCACTCGATAATTAATTTACTTTTTCAAAATAAATATAAATGGTAATTGAAAAAAAACATAATTTTGAAATAAATACATACCTTAAATTGAATTAGTGAATCCTAAAATAAAAGTGAACGAATTTAATATTTTTTGAAATAAATATAAGCCTTAATTAAGATTAATAAACCTAAAAAAATATGATCCCTAAAAAAAACAACAAAAACCCCTAAAAATGCTAACAAAATCCTAAAAAACTATGAACGTAAAAACCATGAACCTAAAAAATCATAAACCCTAGGGACTTTAAACATTAATTGGAATGAAAAAAATCACAATTTGAACTACATAAACTCATATAAGATAAGTAGCAAACCAGTTACTTTTTAATGATACAAGTAATACTTTTTTAACTTTAAATGATACTTTTTAGTGTAAAGATTGATACTGATTTTTACCATTTTTTTTGCGGGTCAACACTGGTTCGTCTGATGGATGTATGGGTCTTATTGGGTGTGGAGTAATGTATATGAATTTTGGTGTTAAGAGATAATTACGTGAGCAATACTGCCATAAATTCTACCGATAAAAGGAAGGGGTCATACATTTCTCATAGTCGACACCATTAATGTCAGACGTATAAGATATGTAAGGAATGGTGCTGGAACCAATGATTTTATTACTCACAGAAGGTAGAATATATAGGATACAAAAAAGAGAACAAATTTTAGGAAATAAGGAAATAAAAGATTCACAAGAATCATACTTCTCACAATACAAAGATTACAAAATATATAAATAGGGAAAAGTATATCAAGAGGATATGGATCCTCTATCAATGCGATCATCATCACTCCCTGAATCTGGAGGCGATGTTTTAATCTTATCGATGCGAAATATCATCATTTAAGTTGTAAGAAACGAAGAATGGAATAAGTGCATGAAAAAGGGAAACACTAAAACAAGAATATAGAATTGATGTGCCGTGGTTAAATCTATTGCCTTAAAAATGATATCAGTAGATCTGCGGTGCCAAGTCTCTTTACCGATCGCTTCCTAAAGTTAACACGGGACTCAACTAACGTGTGCAACTCACGAGAATCGAACTGGAGACTTCTGAACAGATGCTCAGTTAAGATGTGAAAGTATAAGAGCATCAAGTTTTTCTACCCCTACCAACAGATCTGAAAAACAGTAATCCGTGCTAGAGTGTTGAAATTATAACTGCTTAAACTGTTTTGTGATAGTGTGGGACAGATGCAAGAACATATAAAATAAAAGCAGTAAAAACGCATGTGATTGTTAACCCAATTCGGTTCAACAACCTACTATGGGGGGGTTGCTCCCAAATTTGAAGTTTCGACTGTTACTCCTTCGAAGAGTGTATTAAGGTTCTTACACATACAAGCCTCCCGCCTTATGTCGCCCGTTCTTCTCCATGAACTCTTTTTCACAAGCCGAAAGTTGTAAGTTCTCCTCACAAGCGTGACACTAGACTCCCTCTAGCTACCCACGACTTCAACTTACAATCTCTCTTGAGATTGCATACAAAACATGAATAAAATCCCCTCGCGTGTTTCACTCGAAAACACTCACAACTAGTCTATCATGTTAAACTGATTAATGAACAACTGCCAGTTACAACGACCACAAACAAACTGACTCTCAAACAATCTATCAAGAGAATCTAAACAATATATGAGTGGTGCCGATTGCTCCTCAATTCGGCCTTCATATAGACTTTGGCGTCAATCTCCATCCGCCGCCAATACGGTAAGTGAATTGAGGTTTGTGGCCTTCCAAACGTGTGTAGATTCTCTCCAAGTGTAGTGGGGTTAATTCAGCACTGTATCTACACCATAAGACAGTCAATCTAACAAATCTTGCTTTCTATGAACTGATCCGAGTAAGATCATTCCAACATGGAAACTGCCATAAATAGAGTGTCCCTGGTTCTGTAATTTGGAATAGTTCGCCAACTGTTCTCTTTTTCTTGCACAACGGAAAATGGGGTTTGTTGGGACATACCCAGGTCCATTTTGTCGAACATATCTCGCCAATAACAACATGAACACTTAGTGCATAATTGTGGCACTAACAATCTCCCCATTTGGCGTTTATGGTCGACAATTATCATCACCATCTGTACACCACTCGAATAAACTTTCGCAGATCGAAATATATCAAAAAGAGCGATATATTTAAAAACTGTCAGGGATAGTTCCAATCACATTCCCCCTGAATCTGTTCTGGGAGTGTCTTCATCACGATCAGAGCATTGTTTCGCAGTATAGAACTGCATTGACAGTTGATCAAAAATAGTACAGACCAACAAAAGTTAAATGGGGTAAACAGCATCCCCAACAAATAGTTGTTCAGAAAACATCAAAAATTATAAAATGAGCACACGCTCAAAGCAATAGTAGTAGCAAAGGCCATCCTTCACAACATTTCTTCTCCCCCTCAATTGTTGCCAGAAACGGCAAACATCATTCTTCAGATCGGAGAGGCATCAACATTATCATTGACATCGACAACAGCATCAGTAGGCGCACCGGCAGTAGAAACACGTGGCACATCGAGCGGCGAGGCAAGTCCAAGGGCTCTGGCTCGGAGATCAATCAATAAAGACTCCAGCTCATGCTTCCTGGTTTTGAATGTCCGAATGGACTTGCTCAGGAACACCACTTCACGCTCTAGGGACTTTATATGCCTGTCAAAGAAAACAGAGGTGACAGGAAAAGAAGCAGCAGAGCTGTCTGGGACAGATGATGGCACAGGTCCAGAGCTTTCATTAGCATCTCGGACAAGAATATCCGGAGCATGCTGGGATGAGAAGAGCTTGTGGCTGATTGTCAGAGGCTGTGCAACAGGCGCATACACATCATTTATAGAGACCACATCATGCTGGGCCATGATGATGCTGAAGATAAGACCAGGATAGGCAACTGGTTGCTAGGCACGAGATGATTTAACATGAGCAAACACATGCTCAAATATAATCAAACTAAGGTTGACCCCTCGACGAGTGCCCACAGAGAATAGCAGCAATGCCATAGGCTTACCCACCGTAGAATCATGGGTACTGGGCAACCAATTGTGGACAAAAACCTTATGGAGGATCAAATACTTCACACTTAAGTCAGAAACAAGCAATGAGCGGCCAGACGGCCAAGCACAACGACTCCCCCCAGTCAACTCAGATGCCATCTCATTCAGATAAAAAACCGGGGCAGGCACAACCACATTCTCACGACCCAAAAACTCATTGATCACCGCAGGGGAAAAATGATCCAATTACCCTGCACAAAAATAGAAAAGACATGTTCATATGAAGCATCACACAGGCGTTTAGACAGGTTTGCATAAATTCATGGACTACAACAGCGATAAATGGAGGTGCAGAGAAAGCAGATTTCTCCAAACGAAGTTCATGCAGCAAAATATCAATACGCGTCCCCTCTACATCTGATTTAAGTAAATAGTGCTCGGAAACCAGCGAGCAACCAACGACCAACTTGAATTACTTTTGATGAAAAGCAGAGATAAACTTACTTGTGTCATAATCTTCGGATGGAACTTCCTCATCCCTTAAAACCAACTTGCGCTTTGTTCCATGGCGGTTAACAGGCTGCTTGGAGCTGAGAGAGACATATTCTATCTCAGGGGAATCAAGAAAAGAGACATTACCATTGTCATCATCCTCTTCTTCTTCATTAGAGGCATCAGGAATTTTCTCAACATCTGGTGGAGAAACCTCACTCAGAGGAACTTGAATGGTGATGACTGGAGCGTCACTACCAATGGGAGCACCGGAAAGAACAGACGGTGCTTGAACAATCTTCAAGGCATCAATTGCCTCAGCAAACTCAGCAGCAGAGGTAGAGAAATCACCTTCATCGGGCGCCAAGGGGACTTCAAAATTTCCAACAGTCTCTATTGCGGCCACAATTGAAGCATTCACGGTTTCTGTAGTCACCATGGTCAGAGATGATGGTTCTTCAGAAACCCTAGGAGAGGGTTGAGCAGTGAGATCTGTCTCAGACACAGATCTAGGCGGCGAAGCAGCAGAAAGTGCCACAGATGTAGGCATAGAAACAGAGGCTTCGGAGGTAGAGACAGATGGCTTCACAGACTCAGGGACGGAGGAGCTCAAAGAGAAAAACACAATCGGTTGAGATAACTCAGCCACTTCCCTCTTGATGATTAAGCTCCATTTCTTGTTGTTTTTGAACTTAGAGTTTATATCCAAAATTTAGTGCTTTTCGATTCTATTGATCCTCATACTTTGATATCTCAAACATATGGTTTATTTACATTCTTGAAGCCACATGTGTTGTTAAATTGAGATTCCTATGGTTTAGTATCACTAGGGTTTGGATTTTGCCCTAATTTTCTCTTAATATGTTGATAGTTGATTGGAAGTGTTGTGATGGTTGTATGTAGTCGATTTTCATGTATGTTAGAGCCCTAGGGTGGAGGTGCTTGTATTTGAAATGTTGAGTTCAAAGGATTTAAATTCTGATGAGGTCGAGCTAGGAAAAGAAGAAGATGATCCGGAGCAAAGAAGTTGCAAGCTTATTTACAAGCTTCTATTCGTCGCAAATTCGAATTGCATGAAGATGAAGTGTCGAGCAGCCCGAGATTGATCACCATGCTATCCATTGATGATGAGAAAGGAAGCATGAAGACGTGAGAAGAAGAATCGCGCCATTTGGACGTGTGCATGAAAAGTTATACGCGTTTGCATGGGAAATCGGGAGATGCTGTTTTTCATGCAAAGGTGACAAGAATTATCCATGATATGGGCCACGAAATTAATTCCATTATTTCAGCCCATGATCGAGTTTTTAAGGTCCAAGATGGCGTGGAAATACAAGCCCAAATCCACTTTGGGATTTATCCTTATTTAGTTAGATTTAGTTAGATTTTTGTTATCTTATTTTTGGTATCTTTTGATTTTATCCTAGTTTGATTAGGATTAGTATTTTTTGGACTTATCTAGTTGTTTAGGGCTTTAAAATTTCGTTCCCCTATGTCCCTATAAATAGGACTACCATGTGACACTTTAAAAGTTAGACAATTGCAAGAATTCAAGAAGTTATTTCTCTTTTGTCTCCAGATCTTTTGTTGATCGAATTTTACACAAACCATTCTATTGAATTAGCAAACCAATAGTCTTATTTAGGTTCTTCAGGGTATAGTTAAGTACTTGGGAGAATTGCTATCCGGAGAAGCTAGACGAGTGCGTTCGGGTTGATTCAACACGGGTTCGCCGCATAGCCGATTCATTCTATCCTTCACCGCTGCCAAATCCACCTTCACGACGACCTCCGCCGTTCACGCCGTCGTACCATCCACCACCGAAGCCATCCAAGGGTATTCCATCGAGTCATAGTTCGAGTCTTCGTTTCCTAGTAAGTTCTTTATTCGCTCGAGTCTTGTTCGTTTCTAGTTGAGTCTTTTCGTGTTTTCTCTAGAGTCGTATTGATCCCTTACGCATCCGACGTTGTTTCGTTCCTAAACTTCCACATATTTCATCCGTGTCGTGTCCCATAGGTCCCGGGTCACATCATAAATTGGTATCAAGAGCCACGTCGGTTTCTATCGTTCGTGGTTCAATACGTTGTTTTTTGTTCATTTTCTCATTTTGAGTCTTTCGAGTTATAATACTTGCATTGTTCATTAAAAGAAAAAAAAAGAGCAGAGGGTTCGAATCCGTACAGCACAAAAAAAAACAAAAAAATCGTAAAAAAAAGACGAAAATTCAGATTTTGTTTCTTGTTTATTTCGATTTTATTGTTGTTTCCTAATCTAGTTAGGATTGAATCCATGTTAGATAGATATTTTAGGATTTGTTAGATTATGTTTACATTGGTCAAACTTATCCAAAAGTATTCTACATTATCTACTAGATTTGTTTCCTTGTTTAGATTTCTTTCCATACTCATCCATATCTATTCAAGATCTTCCATCCTCATCCATTATATTTCGATTCCTACCCCATCTAGGTTTGAAATTTTCAGTTCATTTACACATACACCCGGTTCACCATATACATCACATAGTCCATATACCCGTACACCCGTACACCTATACACCCATACACCTGTACACCCATGGTCCATATACACCATCTACCCGAAATACTCATTACACACGCCTACTTCTACTTTTAGCAACCTTCTGGCTTGATTTTATCCGTTGGAGCTTGAAGAAGACCCAGAGGAGCTAATCAACAGAAACAGCTATTTTCGATCAGCCCACTCCCATATTCATTCACACACGTGCACTACATCATTGAGAGACATACACGAGTGGAAAAATCAAGAGTGACATACACGAGCGTTTGTGAGAGATTGTGAGGTTCTATACCACTTTTTCTTCACGTTTGTTCGTTTTGCAGGTACAATGAAGAAAGGTACCAACAAAGAGGCATCTACTCCACCTCTTAATGAGCCTAGATCGCCAAACACACCGGGCGAGCAGTCCTACTCGTCCGAGCCACCCTGGGATCCGAAGTACCAATATGAAGCTCTAGTGAGCCACTTTGAGCGCCAGAACCGTTTACTAAGGGACGAACTTGGCAACCAAGTAGCTGAGTTGCAAGAGGAGCTTGCACGGCTCAGGACACAATCGACTGCGTCCCAGACAGTCCAAGGAGAACCTGAGAGGCATCCCGAGCCTCAAACTGATGCGACGAGGCAACCTGAGCCTCAAATCAATGCAACGAGGCAACCCTCACCTCAAGATGGCCCAGAGAGGCGACCTGGACCTCAAATTGAGGTTCAAGGCCAACGGCAACCATAGAGACACCCCCCACAACCACCTCCTGTTCAGCGAGTTGATCAAAGGCTGCCCTGAGAGCCCACCTTTGAAGAGGACTATGATTATGGATACGAGTCCTATGTAGCTAGTGGTTATGAAGCTAATCATACACCACAAGGGCATCGAGAACGCCATGGCCGACCCCGAGGTCCCCATAGGCGTGCACATTACAATGAAGATGATGATGGTATGCTCAACAACATCAAGATGAGCATACCTGAATTTGAAGGCCTTCACGATCCCGATGTTTACTTAGATTGGGAACGTAAGGTAGAGAAGATATTTGCATGCTACAACTTTTCAGAGCAAAAGAAAGTGCAGCTTGCATGCTTGGAGTTTAGAGGCTATGCAGCCTCATGGTGGGAAATGCAGCAAGAAAGGAGATGCAGAAATCACAACCCTCCAATCGACAACTGGGAGGAAATGAAAGGATTCATGCGTGGGCGTTTCATACCCATGCACTATGAAAGAGAGCTTGAAAAGAAGCTCAATTGGGTCAAACAAGGTACAAGGTCGATCGAAGAGTACCACAAAGAATTGGAGACCTTTCTGAACCGAGTCGGGAAGCAAGAGACCTTAAATGCTACCATCATTCGGTACATTGAAGGCATGAACCCCGACATTGCATGTGAAGTTGAGCTCAGAGACTTCACCAGTGTAGAACGAATGGTGCAGTACGCATCGATTGTGGAAAGGCAGCTAAGAGAGGGTCGCCGTCGATCCCACTATAATTCAGCCCCTAATCGATCATCTTCGAGTAAAGGTACACCTTCCACATCATTTCCTACACCGTCTACTGATTCTACATGACCCAGAGGTCCATCCGGACCACCCGAACGACGTTTTGACCGTTCTACACCGCAGTCCAGCCGTAGACCCGAGTCTACGCCCACTACTCAGCCTCAGCTGAACACTACTCGGCCAACCCAAGGTGTGACGCCAGCCAGTGCAGCTCCTAATCGAGCTCGTGACATTCAGTGTCACAAATGTCAAGGTTGGGGCCACTTTCAAGCTCAATGTCCAAACCGGCGAGTTCTATACTTAACCGAATCAAATGAAGTCGAATCAGCCAGTGAGGATGAGACAGAGCCAGTGGATGACGCAACATATGAGAGAGAAGTCGAGAATGATGCAGTCCATGATCAAGTTGATCCGGAAGCTCAACAAGTCAGTTTAGTCACAATCCGGAGTTTGAGCATCATTTGAGAATAGGAACAAGAGCACCAATGGGAGAACATCTTCTACACCCGTGCAGTGATACAAGGCCACACATGCTGCATGATAATTGACAGTGGCAGTGTGATAAACGCCATCAGTCAATATGCAGTGGAAAAGCTTGGTCTACCAGTACAACAACATGCAAAGCCTTACAGACTACAATGGCTTATAGATAGAGGCGAGATACGCGTTGTTCATCAGGTACGTGTCTCTTTCTCAATCCATAAGTTTTCTGACACAGTTTTGTGCGACGTTATCCCCATGGATGTGGCACACTTGTTGTTAGGCAGGCCTTGACAGTATGATCGACGTGTTGTCCACGATGGACGTCTGAACACTTATACCGTCGACTTAGATGGCCGAATCAACACCTTGAGGCCATTAGCACCTAAAGATGTTGCTATGGATCAGCAACACATGCAAGAGAGGTTCAAAGAGGAAAAGGCGAAGTAAGCAGCCGCAAAACGGGCCCCGAAAGTCACGGCCGAAGCCACAGCCCCCGGGCAGCCCATTGCCGATGCCAATTTCCCTTCCAAACAACCTCATTCGGACTCCTTAGCTGTGGAAAAGAAGAAGGAATCGAGTACAAATAAGCCACACGTGAAGAGCTTATTTATTTCGATGAAATGAGTTCAGAAAGCCGTGAAAGCAGGTATGCCCCTTGTCTTACTCACATTTAAGAGCAGTGCTACTAATGATTGTTTGCCTAGTGATGTGCAGCCCTTACTTGATGAGTTCAAGGACGTTTTTCCTGAGGAGATACCCGGAGGACTTCCACCAGTGTGAGGAATCGAGCATCAGATCGATTTCATCCCCGGAGTTATGCTACCCAACCACCAGCCTATAGGACGTCTCCCGACGAGACTAAGGAGATAGATAGGCAAGTCAAAGAGTTGTTGGAGAAGAAGCAAATCCGTGAAAGCCTCAGCCCGTGCGCCGTTCCCGTGATCCTAGTGCCGAAGAAGAACAACGAATGACGTATGTGCATGGATTGTAGAGCAATCAATAAAATCACGGTAAAGTATCGTTTTCCCATCCCTAGATTAGATGATATGCTTGATGAGTTATCTGGTTCGCGTGTCTTTTCTAAGATTGATTTGCGTTCTGGTTATTTTCAAGTACGTATGCAAGAAGGTGATGAATGGAAAACTGCATTTAAAACAAAACATGGATTGTATGAATGGCTTGTTATGCCTTTTGGTCTCACTAATGCACCAAGCACATTTATGCGTTTGATGAATCATGTTTTGCATGAAGTGATTGGTAACTATGTTGTTGTGTATTTTGATGATATATTGATCTATAGCGACACAATGCACACGCATATGCAGCACCTTAGACACGTTTTTGAGCTTCTTAGGGAGTCAAAATTATATGGTAATCTGTCTAAGTGTTCGTTTGGTATGACTGAAATCGTATTTCTCGGCTTTCTTGTGAGTATAAGTGGTATAGAAGTAGACCGTTCCAAAATCAAGGCGATTGAGGAATGGCCCACTCCTAAGACTGCAAGTGACGTGCAATATTTCCATGATCTTGCTGGCTTTTATCGTCGCTTTGTGCGCGATTTTTCCAGCATAGCCGCGCCGCTTACCGAGTTAAGCAAGAAAGATCAAAAGTTTGAATGAGGTCCTGTTCAAGAGCATGCGTTTAACACTAAGACTCATAAGTAGGTCGGAGTCAAATATATCTTATTGTCCTAATCATAGGACGAACCAAGAAAACAACTTAAGATTAACTTGTACGAACATAATCATGCTTGGAAAGAAAAGCCTCTTTGCAGGCGAACAATAATAACAAGCATTCAAGACTTATTCACATGTCAACTGAAGATTAATAGATACCAGAATGCTCAATGAGTATGACAATTCAAATAACTCGGAATCAACAAGGCATAGACGGGTATGTCAAAAGATCATGCTTCAAAGACTTTATTGACAACTAGGATTCATAGCATTAAAACATGCTACTATCAAGAATCAAGTTACACATATCAAGACTAAATACTAACATCAGAGTACTTAGCAGAAACTTAGCGGAATAAAACATGTAACCATATAGAGCAACAAACTTGAAACCTCAGACAACCCCACCAGCAGCACATAACCGGCCTCAGCATCTCAACCTGAAAACATTTGAAAAAGAGGGTGTGAGCACTAATGTACTCAGTGGGGTTTTACGAGAAAACTCTTTAATAAACTTTGGAATATCCAATTATAAACTGGCGGCATATGGAGAGCAAAATGCAAAAGCCCTCTCTATACCCGCAAAACCTTCTACTTCCTTTCTTGGCGCCTTCCCTGGCTCAAACCTGTTGTCTACTGTACCCTGAGGCATGCCTTGGGATGAGAGATGGGTTACCTCAAGTATCCTCTGAGTATGCGAGGGGATTACCCAGCAGTGACTCCCTTTACTTTCAAATGTTCAACATTAGTGACACGAGGGTCACGGCATGACAATGTAAATAAACTGTTCTTTGAGATCGATAACCTGCTTATAACGTAAGCTATATCATTCCTTAACTTCCTTCCTTACTTAACATTAACCTTCCTTACTTACTTAACTTAGCTAACAATACCAAGCCTAGAGCAATCGTCTAAGGCTAATCCTTTAATTGAGCATGATCTCGGCCTATAAGGGATTTATAACTTACCCTAAAAGGAAATCCTTAACTATACAAGCTTTTAACAAAGCATAAACATTTAAATACGAGGAACTGAACGTGGATAAACATCGATTGCAGTTAAAGCAATTCTAGATCTCAGACTAGCATCAATCGTATTTAAACAATTCTAGCATATCTAAACATACTTGAGAGCTCACTTAATATATAATAACTTCCTTTACTTATCAAACTCAAATAACAATTTAACAATATCATGCATATAGCTTCCTTTATTCCTTTCCTTTCCTTGTACAGAGACTAAACAGGCAGAGCATAAAATATTTTAATTGGATATTCATCTTGCCCTATCATGCTTCTAGAGCTTAATAGCTCAAACTTTATACTTGCGTTAAAACCACCCACCTCGATGATGAGCATTTTGATAACGAGCGCGTAGACGACACAACGGCTGAAAATCCTTCCTCGGGCCTCCTCGGGGTTCACCTCTTCTTTACGAAAGTCGATGAATGACTTGAAACCTTATTTGAGCTCCTAATAAGACATCAAAATGATATCTAAACCCTTGAACCTTAACTATAACTTAAAACACGAGAATTAAAAGATTAAGGCATCCGAAATTACCACAAAAGGGGACGGAAAATCAGATTCGAAAGATCAAGATTCCAGATGATCGGCCACTGCTCCCTAGTAGATCATCGAAAGAGCTTCGATTTGAGTACTCATGGGTCTTGTAACTCCAACCAAGGTGAAAGTTATGGCCTCCGCACGAAAACGTGCTGGAGCTGCCGCAGCAGCCCCGTGCCATCGGAACTCTGCGCGCCCGCGCACCGCCTTGGCCGAGAGGGCACCCCCGCGACCGCGGGATCCTCCGCGACCGCGCCACCTGGGCAATTTCCGGCGGCGGAAACTCCTCCTCCACTCCTCCGCGCTCGACTCGCCGAACAAAACTACTCGTCTCGGAGGTGCGCTCACGAAGAGTGCTCCTCGCTCGACTTTAGAAATGGAGGTGAAAGAAGTGAGAAATGAGCAAATGGGAATGAAGGGAGGCTCCTCTATTTATAGGGGAAATCCAAGCTTCTCCGAGAAGCTTCTTCAGTACAACAACACTGCTTTAAAAATATCGTGCTCGGTTAAAAAGCGCTTTATTCGATGTCGAGGTCCAAATGACCTCAGACACGAAATCCAAACATACCGGGAGGTTCCTTGGCTCGAGTACTATTGAACCAACTTGACTCGGGATAAAGAACGAGTCATCTTAAAGGAAAATGAGAAATTAATCTCTTTTCAAAAATAAAGTTACTATTCCACACAAGGACAGATAAAATTCTCGAGCGTTCAATTGACCTCAGAATGAAAATCCGGGAACGCCAACGGATTCCTTCAGAAATTTTCTATAAGATAAGCTTGAAGAAACAAGGCTCGAATCAACACACGAGATTTCGCAAATTTCTAACGAACGCGCTTCTACGGAAAAACACTATTCATAACTCCTTTAAACGCAATTTAAATCACCGGGAACTCAAACGACTTCAAATTCAAAATCTGAAAACATCGGCATGCTCCTTAGGTCAACGCCTTTCAAACATGACCAAAATGGGCTATGATTGAGCTGGAATCAAAATTCTCAAAAAAACGATATCACGAAGAATAATCCTAAAAACACAATTAAGAATCGAAACATCCTAATTATGCTCAAAATCCTTCTTAATATTTTCTAATTAAAATTAGGAATTAATTAATCACCTTCTGAAAATCCGGGTTGTTACACTGCGTTATTCTACCTATGATAAGGAGTTGTACGCATTGAAGAGATCATTGGAGACGTGGCAACATTATCTATGGCCAAAGGAGTTCGTGATTCACACAGATCATGAGAGCTTAAAGCATTTGAAAGGATAGCAAAATCTGAACAAGAGGCATGCGAGATGGGTCGAGTTCATCGAGTCCTTCCCGTACGTCATCAAATATAAGAAAAGAGAAGAAAACATTGTAGCCGATGCCCTATCTTGACGGTACACGTTGCTGAATTTGATGTATGCTAGAATGCTTGGTTTTGAGTCGATTAAGAGTCTATATGCATGTGATCCATTCTTTGCTTCGATTTTTGATGAGTGTTCGAAAAAGTCTAAGTCTTTTGATGGATTTTACGTGCAAGATGGATTTTTATTTCGTGGTTCTCAGTCATGCATTCCTAGTTATTCTATGCGTGAGCTAATTGTGTTAGAATCGCATGCGGGAAGTTTAATGGGTCACTTTGGTGTGAATAAAATATTAATCATGCTACATGAGCATTTTTATTAGCCGCATATGAGGAGAGATGTTGAGCATATGTGTAGTAGATGTGTTACTTGCCAAAGGTCTAAGTCTACTTCAAATCCGTTTGGTTTATACACACTTCTGCCCGCCCCTAGTGCACCTTGGATTGATTTATCTATGGATTTTATCTTAGGTTTACCTAGGTCTAGATCGGGTAAGGATTCTATTTTTGTGGTTGTTGATCATTTTTCTAAAATGGCGCATTTCATTGCATGTAGAAAAACTGATGATGCTATGCATATTGCCAATCTGTTCTTTATGCATGTAGTTAGATTGCATGGTATTCCTAAAACTATTGTTAGTGATAGGGATTCTAAGTTTTTAGCACATTTTTGGAGAGTTTTGTGGGGAAAATTAGGGACTAAGTTGTTGTTTTCTACTGCATGTCATCCACAAACCGATAGTCAAACTGAGGTTGTGAATCGCACTTTAGGCACACTACTTAGGTCTTTAATTGAAAAAAATTTGAAGTCTTAAGAAGAGTGTCCGCCGTACGCTGAATTTGCATACAATCGTGTGGTACATTCTTCTACTAATATGTCTCCTTTTGAGGTTGTTTATGGATTTAATCCGTTAACGCCTACTGATTTATTACCTTTACCTATTGAGCATCTAACAAGTGTTAAAGGTTTAAGATGAGCTGAGCAAGTCAAGGAGATGCATGAGAGAGTACGTGCTCGCATTGAGCACAAAGGGAAGCATATGGCCGAGAGTCGGAATGTGCAATGCAAGAAAGTGGTGTTTCAGCCCGGAGATCGCGTCTGGATTCATCTGAGTCCCGGACGATTTCCAAACTTGAGGAAATCCAAACTCTCACCGCGTGGAGACGGCCCGTTTACCATACTTAGTCGAGTTAATGACAATGCGTATCGCATTGACCTTTCAGGTGAGTACAAATGTTCTTCAGCGTTTAATATTGCTGATTTATCTCCCTTTATTGCAGATGAGTTCGACCATGAAGAGGATCCAAATTCGAGGACGAGTTCTCTTCAGCAGGGGGGGGAATGATGAGAGCATGATAGGCGATGAAGATCAAGATCAATAGCTGCAATTTCGTGGACCAATTACATGCCTACGAGCAAAAAGGCTTCAAGGTTATTTGCAAGTGAAAATTCGAAGACAACTTGAAGTTGGAGAAGACGAGAAGTGCAGCTCAAGATTAGTTAATTTATTAACTATTGAAGATGAAGATCACACCATGGAAGATACAACTTGAAGATTTGGAGATGAAGAAGAGTGTACGTGTGCATGAAGAGAATCGACGTGAAGATTGGCAACGTGCATGTATGGGAATTTTCGGCCCTTGATTTAATTAATTAGGGGTTGAATTTTATCTAGACTATAGTATTTATTTTAATTAATTTAGACTATAGTTTAGATTAGTTTTTTTATTTAATTTTACATGTAATTTCTGTTTCCTATTATTTAGGTTTGACTAGAATTGTATTTAAGGTAATTTCTACCTTGAATAGAATTCTAGTTTAGGTATTTTTATAGTATAGTTAGAGATCCTTTTTGGATCAGATTTTTAGGCCTTTTTATTTATTATTTTCGTCCATAATATGTCCTATAAATAGGGGAACCATGTTACTTTGATATTTTAGACATTATTGATTAAATTTGCTTTTGCATTCAATTTGTGTCTCAACTGTTTAAAGCTTTTAATTGTGTTCCTCGAAAATTATCATTCTTGAAGCCTAGCAAACTTTGAGTCTTAATTCCAAGGGAACGTTCTAATTCACACGAAGAATTAGGGTAAATTCGCTACGAAGAACAACTTAGAGATTCGTTTTCGTCGTACAAGATACGCCGGGGATTAATCGGGTTGTAATTCACAACACCATCATCGTCCAGCCCTCATCATCGACATCCTACACCTCCATCCACGTTCGTGACATCCTTCAACATCCCAAGGTCAATTGTGCACTGTCCAACAAGAGTTCGAGATCGATTTCATAGCCGTAACCGCCTTCTACACCTTAAACCGTAAGTTATCATTTTCTTTAACATATCCTATCTTCCCTAGCCATTCTTAGCCCTTAATTCTCATCCCAAATACACCATAATATCCAGCCATAATATTCATCCCGTATCAGCCCTTTTTGTTGGATTTTGTGTTCTGTTTTTGTGTCGTAGTCTAGGTATCGTAATTAGGTCTAGATTAGTTTGTTTAATCATTCGAGTTGTATTATTGTTTAATTCTGTTTATTTTCATTTTATTGAGTAATAGATTAGGATTGAGTCCTTCCAAGTTGACGTGTTTCGATCTAGCAGTCTTCCGCGCGTCTTTCGTATCCTGTACAAATTGTCCGGGTTACATAAAAAAGCTATGCTTTTCTTCTGGACTGTCTCTTCATCTGTCAGTCCCATTTCAAATATCCTCAGAGACCCCATCAGCTCCTGTAACTTCATCTTGCTCACGTCTTTGGCCTCTTCAATTGCCATGACTTTGTATGCAAATCTCCTGGGTAGAGATCGCAGAACTTTCCGCAGAAGTTTCTCCTCAGAGATTGCATCACCAAGCGCAAAGCTTTCGTTAGCTATGTCACAAATCTTGGCGTTGAAATCAACAAGCTTTTCACCCTCATCCATTCGAAGGCTCTCAAATCTGGTAGTAAGTTGCATACGAGATGCACGAACACTGCTTGTTCCTTCGAAAGTAGTTTGAAGGATATCCCATGCATCCTTTGCATGTCCACTGCAAAGAAGATGGCGTTCATGGCTTTAGCGTTCAGCCCCATGACCTGATAATCAGCATCGTCAAATTCTTCTTCTGGCTTTAGCACCGCTTTGCCTTTCTCATCCCTCTTGGTAGGAGGCTTCCATCCTTCAGTCACCATCTTCCAGGCGCACTCATCAATTGAGCGAATGAAAGCTGTCATTCTAGCTTTCCAATAGGCATAGTTGTTGCCATCAAGGAGCGGAGGTCGCACCATCGAGGCTCCTTCTTTCATCGAATTCATCTCGACAAAACAACACAAAATACACGGTTAATACCCCAAGATCAACCCTGAAAATAGGCAACCCGCTCTGGTGCCAATTGAAAAACAGTAATCCGTGCTAGAGTGTTGAAATTATAACTGCTTAAACTGTTATGTGATATGTGTGGGACAGATGCAAGAATATATAAAATAAAAACAGTAAAAACGCACGAGATTGTTAACCAAGTTCGGTTCAACAACCTACTCTGGGGGGATTGCTCCCAAATTTGAAGTTTTGACTGTTACTCATTCGAAGAGTGTATTAAGGTTCTTACACATACAAGCCTCCCGCCTTATATCGCCCGTTCTTCTCCACGAACTCTTTCACTAGCCGAAAGTTGTAAGATCCCCTCACAACCGTGACACTAGACTCCCTCTAGCTACCCACGACTTCAACTTACAATCTCTCCCGAGATTGCGTACAAAACAGGAATAAAATCCCCTCACGTGTTTCACTCGAAAACACTCACAACTAGTCTATCATGTTGAACTGATTAATGAACAACTACTAGTTACAACGACCACAAAGAAACTGACTCTCAAATAATCTATCAAGAGAATCTAAACAATATATGAGTGGTACCGATTGATCCTCAATTCGGCCTTCATATAGACTTTGGCGTCGATCTCCATCCGCCGCCAATAAGGTAAGTGGATTGAGGTTTGTGGCCTTCCAAACGTGTGTAGATACTCTCCAAGTGTAGTGGGGTTAATTCAGCACTGTATCTACACCATAAGGCAATCAATCTAACAAATCTTGTTTTCCACGAACTGATCCGAGCACGATCTTTCCAACATGGAAACTGCCATAAATAGAGTGTCCCTGGTTCTGTCTGGGACATAATCTAGAACAGTTCGCCAACTGTTCTCTTTTTCTTGCACAGCGGAAAACGGGGTTTGTTGGGACATACCTAGATCCATTTTGTCGAACATATCTCGTCAATAACAACACGAACACTTAGTGTATAATTGTGGCACTAACAAGATGTAACCGTTTCTACATATTGGGAAGACTTAATCACCCAGCAAAACGTCATTCATTCAATAATGAATTAGGGCGCAAGGAAAAACATAAGACAAGGCCCAAAAGTAAGTCCAAAGCCAATTGAAGAAACAAAAAGGAAAGAGAGTTAGAAAAGAGCAATCCATTTTTCCAACAACAACTTGCATCAATACCCGGCCCCTTCCCATCTGTAACGGTTTTCTATACTATGCATTGGGATGCACTGCATCCCCATGTCCTTTTTTGACATGTGTCCCACTTTTTTTATTACCTTTAAAAAATTAAAAATACTGAATTACTGTTCATGCATAGGAAAACACTGTGGATACACCCCCTTCATATCTATTGAGGCACTCACCTAACACATTAAATGCCTCGGGAAGTCCAACCGTTGCCTTTTAAATATTATTTAATTTTATGCAATTATGATAATTTCTCATAACATTTATTCTGTATATTCTACACAAAAATTCCCAAAATCAAAATTCAATCAGCAGAACAGAAATTTCTCCCGCTTTTCTCGTTCTTCTCCGACGAAGCCACCGTCGACGAATTTTCTCTCTCCTCTCTCTCTCGCAACTTTTTGCAATGGCTTCGCTCCTGTTTCCGATCACCCACATGAGACTAAACATCAGCCTAAGTCTAGCCGCGCCTCCGCCTCCTCCACCGACGAATTTTCTCCCTCCTTGCGTTGGGGGCAGTATCTCCGCCGAATTTTCTGGTCTGCGGAACCGACCCGCTTCCCTTTAGCTAAACATCATCCGATTCAACCTCTCACGGTAAACGGTTTAAATGGTATTTATCTCTACATTTTGTTTATTTCTGAATATGTTGATAGATTCATTGAGATAATAATTAATTAGGTATGCAGTTTGGAGTACCAATTTGATGGGGCAATTCGATTTGGGATGACTAGTATTCGGCCTAATATTGTTTGCGTTAAATCTTGAATTGGTATTCATTTCTATTCCCCGCTACTAATGTTTTCTTTTCTTAACTATTTCGTGGTGGTGAAATTGTTAGTTATTTATGTTCAAATGTATCAAGTGGAAAGCTCTATAGGCATCATTTTCTTGGTCATTACATTCTCTGTTAAATTTAAACGTCATATTAACTTTGACATCATCAAGGCTGAGCTCTTTGGAGTCCTAAAATATATAGGCTAGACTAGGAAATATATTTGAAGTGCCATTTTTTTGGATAATTGGTTACAGTTGATGCCCTTTTTGTTGGGCCTGGTAAAAGGAATGCTAAGGCTTGGATGTTTCTTGATTAGCATAAGCAAACTCCTGAGTCTGCAAGATGAAAAATGCAGCTTCGTTAATATGGGCTGAACCTAGATGCTAATGGGAAGTGTGAAGGTTTCTGTCTAGAGAGAAAGGTGAAACTAATAAAAGAGAGAAACCAAAGGACCTCACTAGAACTCCTCTTGAAGCATCAACACTATCTTCCGAGAGATTAAAACTACAATCATGAAAAATCAAATCTACTTTTTAGAATTGTCTGTTGTTTTTCCTGGTTAATTAGGTATTTATAAAATTTAATAGGCATCATTATTTTCATCTACTTCTAAGGTGAATACTGATGCTTTCCCTGTATCAGAAAACACCATTTTTGTTTGATATATGACCATATGTTATTTAGTTTGATATCTTAAATGTTTAACTATGCTCCCTTTTGCAGATTGTATTACTTTGATAACTTGTTCAGACATCTACAACCTTAATACTTTTCTATTCACTATGCAGTGGGTATAGCATATCTATTCATGCATATACTGAGGTAGACCTAGGAGTACTAGCTGGAACAAAAGACTAGCCCACATTTTTTAATTATACTGTGCAAGTTATGATAGACAGGATTCTAGATCATTTTAGAACTTTACTCTTATGATAGACGGGGTGCTAAATCATGTTTACATATGTTTTCTCATAATGTAAATTAGAGGTTGCTATATGGGTGGATTACTGCTATCACGACTTTTGTCCAACATATATACGCTACATTTGTTTTTTGGATGTCCTAAATATATATATGCATAGTAATCAATTATATTTTATCATAGCATTCATAGAATGAGGGTGAAATCTGAGTTGTATCAAAATAATTCGCTTTTCTAACACAATTCCTGATTTGTGTGAAAAATTCAATTGGCGCATATATATTGGATGTGCGATGCAGCCAGCAGATTACGACCATTGGTACTGAGCAACATATCTCGATTCTAGAAAGTACTATAAGATACCTTTAAGAGGGTCCATATACTTAACTCTCACCATTCTTTGTAGCCAAAAAAGTATTTGGTAAGCTTTTTGGAGATGCTTTTTTGCTAATGTATTGCAATTGTGAATTGTGATTACATCTATTTAACTATAATAATCTTTTACGTAAATTCATCTAGTAGTGTAAATTTTCATTCTTATATGAATATAAACTAACATAGAGCTTTTTCACGTCTTTTCCATGGGGTTCCATATTTTATGCAAATGTTTATACAATATTCTTTAGACATTTCATGTTGCTCAACTTTCTTTTAGCATTTGCTCATTTTTTATGTTTAAAGTTCCTCAAACTATATAATATGGACACGCAGATTACCTGAGATTATACAAACCTCTTTCTAGAAATATTAATTGGTCAGTTCGCCAATCACTTCTTACGATCTTGTAGGCATGAACCACTAGATAATATTGTTCTTCATCTTATTAGTGGCAGCACTATATTATGCCAAAGACAATGAATTTTCCTCTCTGAAACCACGGGAATATGCTGGATTGTCATTTCCAATTGCTTTACTCATTTATTTCAGCTTTAATAATGTGATATAGTCATTTTCTAAATATTTGCAAGAAAATAAATATAACGCACCATCCTCCTTGCCGGAATTGTTACTGCTCATCTTCGCTCCGAAGCTCGTATCCTCTCTCAGGTTGGAAGGAAAGCCTCCAAAAATGTAAAAGTCCACAATATATTTTACATCTTTAAGTTGTACTATGGGAATTGGAAACGGCGCACGCGGGAGAAGGAAAAGATGATTTGTGGATAAAAATAAATTTGTAATTTTAATTGTGTGTGATTATGTAAAAATATCTACTCATGATGAAGGGATCAGATTATGCATTTTTAATAATCTACATCTATATTTAATATAAAGTGTGTTATCTTACAATTTAGAGTTTACTTCTTTATCTCTATCATACACTATACTTAAGGGCAATAATTGTAATGTAATATAATTATGATTATTTATAATTTATTTTAATTTAAATTAATTTATTGCAATGATTATACTATATGTTAATAGATTTTTGAGGGATACTTATTATGATAAACTCCTAAGGATGCTCGTTAACTATTCATAATCTTTTGCATGCATTGATAATATATTTTACATATGTCTATTTTTTTTTAATAAGAGAAAAATAAGAACAGGGTGAATAGAATTTGTACATTCGGTTTGAATTTGTCCAATAATTTAGATACTCCCTTGATCCCGATTATATAGTTCATATTACTATTTTAGGATATCCAAATTATATAGATATATTACTATAAGCAGTATTATTTACATAGCAATGTACAAATACATCCTTGTTAGATTTTAGAAATAAAAAAACTTAATATTTATTTTTTTAAGCCATAAGTCTTAGATAAGGGCAATATTGAAAGTTTAGCTGTTGTATATTATTTTCATGAATATTTTTAATCTATATGCGAGTAGAAAAGAGACTGTATAATTGGAAGGAGAGTATTATTTATAATTGGGAGAAGAGAACATTTTCTACCATTATCATTCAAGAGAAAATATGGCCATATATATAACGAACGTAGCTTTTACTTAATTATAATGTGTATAAATGAGCTTTAAATAAAAAAAAATTGAATCTATTACTTTATATTTTATTAGTTTCAATAATTAACATTAGAGAGAACGCATAAAGTGTATGTATGAATTAAGTTTTTTCAACATATGTATCATAACATGCATGCATTAATTCATGTACGAAACTACTTTTTTTTTTAATATTTTAACTACATATATATTAGGGGAAAGATTAATTTAGAATAATGTGCTAGAGTCTAATAATAATTTATTAACACCATGTATAAAATTATGCAATTAGAATGTAGACTTAGTTATCAAATTTGGACTAGTATATTTTTAATTAACATTATTGTATTTTTTAAAAGCCAAATACAAAATAAATTACAAGTGATGTAATGCATTTTTCATTATTTATTTTGTACAAATCACATGTAAAGCTTTTTAAAGATTACCCTACAATCGATTAAAAATAAAAGAACTTACTCACCCCCTTAAAAAAATATTTAGTATAGTATTCTTTTTATATCACTGTTATAGACTGATGGGGAAAACTATTATTCATATATTACTTAAAATTTAAAGCATTAACTTAACATTTAATAAAGATAATGTATTTATTTTTTAGAACAAATAAAGTTAATGTTAAATAATCTCTAAATTTGAAAAATGAACTTTATGTTTAGTTTGTTTATGTGTATATCAGTATATATATCAAATATAAAAAGATTCAGTATTTTAATAGGATCTATATTTTATATATGGTATATAATGCTTTCAACTATAAGTGTTAAATTTTTAACTCTATTTTGTTCAATTTTAAATTTGAAGTTAAAAATTAGACTGTACTGTATCACCATATACCAAAATTATAGAAAATTGAAGTAGATGATGTAGTTGGAAAATTGGTTTATGTAAATTCTTCTCGGATAAAACCACACCCAAAATTGTCATTGTCAAAAAATAATATGGTAAAATTTTCATTTGAAATCAGAATGGATTTTCTTTGATATTTAATATAAAGTATTTCATTATATATTATGTAAATAAAGAATATATATTTTTATGGTACCTTTTACTCTATAGTGACAATCAATGAAATAATAATATCTCTGAACATGTTAATATATTTTTTATATCAATTTAATTTAAATAAAAGCATATAAAAAGGTTCATATTGTTTAGGAAATATTGAACATTTCAAATTGAGTATTATAAAATTTCTTCGATTTTTTCAAGGACATTATTGTTATATGTCATTGGTTCGAACGAATTATTATAAAGTGAATGTCTGAATGTTTACAAAAATCAATAGTTAATATGGTTAAATATTAACAACTTGTACCAAAGGACTACACCCAAGCCAGGGAGTCCCACGTGTAAGAGAAGGCATATATTTAGTTATATTTCTTTAGAACGACATATAGATATTTATCAAATTAAAAAGTTCCAATTTATTGTATTTTTTGGAAGCTAAATACACAACAAACCTAGAGTTTGGTCTCCTTTATAGTTAAATACATAAGTTATTGTTTATTTTATATACATATAAAATTTAAAAGAAAATTTTCAATATTTAATTAAGAAATTATTTGTCATAACAAGCATTATGTTAGTAAATGAAATGAAATGTAAAATGTACTTATTAGGATTTAATTTTTAAAATATTAAAATTATGTAATGATTATCTTATTTTAATTGTTATGATTAAAAAAAACAAACTACACTGTTTGAAATTGTTGAATCAAGATCATCACCCAATCACTAATTTTTTTTTTTAATTTAGCTAATAGTGCATAGGTTTTTTTTACTCCTTTTATACAAATTTTAATTCTATTTCACATATTCAAATTTGAACATCAAAGATATATACAATATTCAATATGATACTTAATATAATGATAGGCTACTTATTGTTCATTTTTATATAAAAGATTTTATTTTAATATTCTTAATATATTATTATTCGAACTTATTATGTGTTCAAATTCTTGTGTTTTGTTCAATTTTAATGGACTCTGGGAAAATAATCAAGAAGGAAAATGATGGAATTTTCCTAAATTCTTAATATCTATACTCTAAGTAGGTATTCTGATTACATGACTCTGAGGAATCTTGTGTATGATAATTTTTTTCCGATTTCTTCCTCAATTATATTTTTTATATATTAGTACTATTATTATCATTCAAAAAAATTATTTTTGAATTTTTTGGATTTTCATTTTTTTTTATGAATTATTATTAAATTTAGAGTGACAATTTTCAATCAGAATTAAAAATGAAAATTTTTGAAAATTTTGCAAAAAATTTAATTTATTGTCAATATATTTCAATAAAAATTTGATCATTCTAGCAATCATTTTTTAGAATTGATGGTAAGGGAATGGCGGACTCAAGACAATGAGCAACTCGTTGTAGAATCGATAATAAAATTTTTGTATTAACTTAAACAAATTAATCATCTTAATTATTATTTATTTTGCTTTGCATACTATTTATTTTGATTTACACTGATATAATATGTTATATTGCACACTCTAATAATAAAACATAATATAAAGTTCTGACTTCATATTATATTGCACAATCTAATAATAATATAAAATCATGACAATACACTATATTGCACAAAGCTAATGATCAAACATATCACACGTTCCCTTAAGCGTGTGACTCCACTCAATTTTTATTTTTTTGTAGTTTTTAATTGTAAAGGAAAAAATGAAAAAAAAAAACTCATACATGTCACACGTTTCAATTTTTTTATTAATTTAGTGTGTACTGCGTGTGGGATGTTGGGAATGAACTGTGCTTGTAGTCTGTTATGTTTTGACCCGCCCCACATTTCGTTAAGGGTATATTGTTATATACAAAAAAAAAAAAGTTTTGTTAGAAAATAAGATTCTACATTTCATGGTTAGAAAAATAATTTTACAAATCATCTAGATTACATAGACATATTCACACATTATTTATTTAGATCTTCTATTATTTTCTAAATAGAAGCAAAAGAGAGAGAAAAGAAAGCGTTTCTGCGAGACGTGTTACGCATTTCAAATCTCTTTTTTCAACAAAAAATATCTAGAATTTTCACCTATACGTTTTTTTTTTATGATTTTTTATTATTAATTTTGGATTAATAATTTTTAACCCAAAAAATGATAAATCAACGTATTATGTAAAAATGATTATTTTTTTGTAGAAATGATTCCATCTAAAATTCATTCATTCTAAATCCATCTAAAATTCATCTATTCTAACACTTATTTATTATAATTGATGGTAGGGGAATGACCGTCTCAAGAGATGAGGAACATCTTGTAGAATCGACAATAAATTTTTTATTAACCTGAAATAATGAAGTAATCATCTTTAATATTTATTTATTTATTTTTGCTACTCGTATAATTTATTTTGATTTAAATTAAAATAATATTTTGTCTTTGAATTATTTTCCCGAAATAAATTTTGTAATATATTTTTTTTGGCAAATGGTTGCAATTTTCTTTTATAATCATTGGTTTGTGTTAGTATTTGTATATATACAATTATATATATTATTAATTACTAATTTATTTATCTTACTATCTCTAAATTGAGTTTGTAAATTTTTAAAATTAAATAAAAATCATGTTACTTTCCTTTTTGCATTTCCAAAACACTAGATAAAGAATCTACTAGTATTTATTTTTCTAAAAATCACATTGTTATAAATCACATTTCTAAATATCTTTACTTTTAGCTAACCAATTAAAAAAAAACGAGTGTGCAATAGGGAATACAACACCAAAATGCAATAGAAGATTTCAATTATGTTTTCAAAAGGTGGTCTACTTGGTGAAGATTTAGTGATATTTTCAAGAAAAAATTGGATATCAAAGAAAAAAAATACTTTGAACTATTCGAAAACAACATATGAGATCCCTAGTCCAAAATATGTGTCGCATATGTGACCCTTCATTAAAATTAGATTAAATTTCACTTTTGCTCCAATCAGAATAAGATCAAAATACTTTTAGTCTCAATTACTTTTTCTATCTCAAAAGAATTTTGTCGATATTTTTTGTCTCAAATGATATGTTTTTGGCGTTTTTGGCCCCAAAACTAACTAGATATTTAACGACCGTTAAATTTTGGGACTAAATGTCAAAACATATATCATTTGGGACTAAAAACGTCGCGAAATTAAATTCAGAACTTAAGAATATATGTTAAGAACCAAAAATGTATATAGAATTTTTTTAATTCTTTCTTCTATTTCAATTTCTTGTAATTATTTTAATTCATACATGTTATTTAAGATTCATTCTACCCAATTACTGATTCATTATAAATTTTTATTATTTATTTTTCAAATAATCAATTATTTTTTCAAAATATATCAAACTTAATATTTAAAAATAATAATTAAGGGGAATTTTAGTAGAGTGGCTAAATTAATTTTTCAAGTCATTAATTAATAAGTAAAAACTAATAATAAATTAGGCTAAAAAAATACAACAAATCATAATTTATCAGGATGATCGTTAATATAACAACTGAACTATGATCAAAATCGATGAAACAGACTTGTGGTTTACAATGTTTATATTCACGTGGGTTTGCGTTCAATTTGTAAAAATAAACTGAACTTCACAGATTATGGGAATGTTTCTAGTGATATGATCCTGAAAGTTTATTATACCCATTTTTTTTATTCGTAACTGTGTACAAAATTAGGAATTTTAATATTGCATTTAAATTTAAATTAATTATTTGAATGATTATGTAGGTTCAAAAAGTGGGAGACATTCCACTATACACGTAATTTTATTCACCACGTTCTTCTTTCCTCCTATTCAAGAAAAATATATATAAATCTAAAATATATTGTTTGAATATTATGAAAGAGCATTAAATTAAATAACTTATTCATGTAATTCATCCAAGTCAATGAAGGCAGGATATTAGCCTTAGTAAATTTAAGAGTTTATCCTTATAAGAATTATGATTCGTTAAGAATCTATAATTAGGATAGTTTAATCATTACGATAATTAATTTACATTAAATATGATAATTGATAATATGAGTTAAAATCAAAGGAAAATATCAAGAAAAGCATTTTCTTGGAGTTTAGTTACATAAATTCTCTGATCTCCAAATTTTTTGGAGACAGCCCTGATCATGAATGATACGAGACACGACACATACACACAATATAAAACTAGTTATAACAAGAAGCAATAACTTCTGTTTCTGAACAAAATTTGAAATAAATTGAAGATCAAGAAACCAATAAATTGAAATGCAGGTGAAAGGATTCACCTGTATTTTCTTCTTCTTCTTCTTCTTCTTCGAAGTATTAATTCTTTTGCACTTGATTGCAAACTCGATCTGTATAATGTGAAAGAAAAAAGTAGAAAATTGGTGTTGATAGTAACATATCCATTTTCTAGCTACTGCACTTCAGTTTTCTCTTTTTTCTTTTTTCTTTTTCTATTTTGTTTAGAAAAAGCAGCCATATAGATCACATGAACCATTTTTTTTTTGTATTATAATAATTGGTTTCGTGATTTATAATAATTGGTTTCGTGATTTTTTTTAGACAAATATTTAGAAGTCTAAGATCCTACTGAAATAAATAAAAGTTTAAAGATTTATTGACACTAATAATAGCCTGAGCTAAAGTCCGAAGGACTAAGAAAAATAATATTTAAAGCAAATACATCATCATTTCTTTTAATATTATAAAATAAAAACTGAGTAGGATTCTTGAACAGAGGAAACAACAAGCACAACTCAAATCCACATCTTGATCAAAATCCATTCTGTTCTGCAGAAAGCTGTGATTCGTCTTCCACAGACCTCGGGTTGATTCGTTTCTGAGCAAGGGATATCTACGAAGGGAGAATAAGAAGATGAATGATGAGTAAACAAACTTATCTAAGATCACAGAGACAATGAGCACAATTCCTTGATATCTACCTGTTTATCCCAATCGGTCGTGCAAGTCATGACTCATGATAGCAAGTATCGAAGTTTGGACAGCAATTCCGATTATCATCCCCATCTAGACACCCTACGAAACATGTTTGATCATACATAGGTTGTAGGGGCAAGCAAGGAACAAACAAGAAACCTTTTTTGCAAGTAATTAACTAGATTCATCTGGGACTAACGTGTTTGAGGCGAGAAAACTAACCTGAAGTTGTATCATGTTGTAACAGAATTCAAGGCTACCAATGCAAAATAAAAGCAAGAAAACCAATGAGCAAGTAAGACTCAAGGATAGAACAAGCAAATCCTAATAGTTACCTTTGATTTCCCAGACCTTGCTGCAGAAACTAATGGTGGAGCAAGCAACTTATCACCAGGGCCAAAAATACTGCTAGGACGAATACAGCAGGTTAGAAGCCCATTTGAACCATTTGACTTGATCACTAGGGCTTCGCCTTCAGTTAGTAAAGGGCATGGGTTGGGGGGTTGCAACTGAAGACATGCCAGGTGGGTTTGGGAAAACTGGGGCAAGAGTTCTCAATGGCCTCACATCTAAAACCCAAGACTTATCAATTGGCCCATGATGAGAATTTGAATTAGAATTCAAACCTTGCTCCATTTAACTATAAACGAACACTCCTAAATACAGACCTTTCAATTTACTCAACAATAGCTGTCTAAATTACTTATAGAAGTTCACAACAACAACTCGGGACCTAATTATTCTCAATAACCACAAATTATTTCCATCACTATACATACAACGATATTTATTATTGTTTAGATAACAACATCAGATTTAATCGCATCAAAAGTCAGCAAACAGGCCACATCTGTACAAGCTGTACAAACTTATTCAAAACTGCCAAAGCATCCGGTCCCCCGTGACATGCAGAGAGACATAATCAAAATTTGACCAAATTTACCAATTTAAAATCACAACTTTTCATAATTGAATAGCAGATCCCTAATTTTAAGTTGAATTCTCCAAAATCGAGCAAACAATGAGCAGAAAGTTGGAGCATAAAAGCACTAAACATGCAGGGCTACAAAAGATAAGCACCAACTTTCGAGATGCATCAAGGCAGAAGTTTCAATGGGGATGGAGATATTTTGAAGACACAACACAGCCCACTTATATTGTGCTATAATTCAGTTGGGTTTCATTTCTCATGGAAACAATACTCTGATTTTAATTCCAGCAAAGCTAATGTTTTCTCTGATAAAATGAGGTCTGGAGTAGTTTATTTACATATAGCAACGATGCTAATCAAATAACCTCACAGTTCAGAAATAATAATCTCATCTTCAGCAAAAAATTCGAAGAGGGTATTATCAGCTGTAAAGGTACAACTGAAAAAAGGTATCTACTGCAGGCAAAAAGATTAAGAAAAAACATGGAAGCAGTTATATATGCGCCATTCCCTTAACAACAAAGAGAAGCGCATAAAAATTAATAAATATATACCTTATTTCCATTAACCCTTGAACGAACCCCTTCCACCACTCTTCATACGGATTAGGCATCTCTGACAACAAAATCGAGTCGGAAAACAAAATTATCATGTTACTCTTGTGGACGGACAATAAATCTGAAATGAAAAAACACATTCTTCGTATAAAAAATGTAGAGGTGCAGCATATAAGCATATGACCTGGAGTTTCTCGGCGATAGACTGTCGATCTCTCATTATCGGCGTCTCGAGTGGAAGATACATCGTCGTCTTTCTTGGGAAAATCTGCAGACACACTACTCCGGAGATCACCGGAGACGCCCCGTGTGAACAATGCCGCCCATATATCGATTTGAAATACCGTCGAATTAGACAGTAGGGTTGGCCATATCACAGTCGTTGTCTGAGAAGATGGTGTTTTTTCTGAATCTTTGTAACCGAAATGTGGGTTAAGACGTGTTGTCTCAATAGACGTAGAAGACGATCGGCGAGGGTTTGAGAGAGCTAAGGTTTTCAATTAAATTCAAATAAATTGAGTTCTGTTAATTTCATTTTTTATTTGGGGATTTTGTGTAGAACAATAAATTAATTTTATAGGAAATTATGTAATTACATAAAATTAATAGAATTAATTTATATCTAGAGGCAACGGTTGGACTTCCCGAGGAATTTACTATCGATCCGCTGCCTTAGTGAGTGTCCCAATAGATTGGAAAGGGTGTATCTACAGTGTTCCGTATTTTCAAACAGTGAATTCATATATTTTCATTTTTTTAAAAATAATGGAAAAGGTAGGACAGGTGTCGAAAGAGGACATGGGATGCATTTGCATCCCGATGCAGCATATAGAAAACCGTCTGTAACCCCACCAAGAGAGAGATTGTCTAAGATAAAGAAAAGTAAACTTTAGTAGCATTATTATTTATTATGGATGCCACAACTTAAAAAAAAAATACAATATAATAGATGGCTCTCCAACATGTAGAGTGGAGTAGAATGCAGAGTGCCTTAATATAGTAATAAGCACAATGGTTAAACATTTATTTTTGTATAATCATAAAGCAGTGACAGCAATCTTCATTCCAGATTGGCAGTGGCCAGGAATGGTGCAGATGAAGAAATTTGATCCCTTTTTAAGCTTAATCTGATCTTTGCCTGTCTGAAAAACTTTGGCGCCAGAAGGGGTGGTGACGCAGCCTTTGTAACCGCCTTTGTCCACCACCACCGCATTGTGAATCGCAGAGTTGTAGTTGAACACTAACACATGGACCAACCATTCATCAAAATTAATTATCTTTACAATTTATTTAATTTAATTAGGATTAAATATTTTTAAGATCGTAAACATTTTTTTTTGTTTTTTAGAATGAACTAAAAATTGTGTAAAAAAATACAAACTTAACAACTTTTATAAATTGAATAAATCGATATCAATTTCGGCGAAATACATGTACATATGGATCATTTATTTGGTCATTTAAAAAATACATGCGAAATACATGATAAAGAAATATATGTGGATCAATTGTTTGGCCATTAAAAATATGATATTGTTTTAGATTAACAGCTTTAAAATCACTCCACGTGTGTTTTGCAATATTCACATCAGTTTCAAAAAAAATCGTTAAAATCACAATTAATGTTAACTTTGTAAAAATTTGTATTTTTAAGCTCATGTTAAAACAAAAAAAAAATTGCTATAAAAAAAAAGAATATGTGAAGTTCATTAATTTAAAAGAACCCATTTTAACCAAATTTCAGTGGAAAACTACATATATGCAAATTACAAATTTATTCAACATTAAGTACCGAGGGTGTCTCCGGCCTTGAAGGTCTTGCCTTTCGGCCAGCCGACCACATTGAAGGTCCAGCCACCACTGCCGCCCACCGTGTACGTGGCCGCTTCCGCCACTTCAGGCACCATCGCCATACCCACCATCACCATCAAAGCTACAACTATTGCACTCCCTCTTCCCTTAGCCATCTCTCTCTCTCTCTCTCTCTCTCTCTCTCTCAAGAAAATACAATACTATGATGATGTTGAAACTACTTGTTTGTGTTGTGTTGTGGCATAATGAAACTGCAATTTGATTGTAATTTATAGATGGGAAATGATGGCGTTGGTCTTTCAAGGCATGACACACTTTTTCTTTTTTAAAGGAAAAGAGATGAAATCATATCTATGTGCCAAATGAGAACATCTAGTACACATATAATGTCCCACTTTTATTACGTTACACACACACACACATATATTTTAATTTTAATTTCTTATAATTTAATTTAATTTTATATTTATTAATTTTTATTTATTTCAGAAAATTAGAATTTATAATTATTTTTATGAATCTATTTTTTTTAATTAATAGTTAATTATTATAGTTGATTATTTCACAATAAGGTATCTAATTTTTAAAAACTCCAATTTTTAGAAATAAATACTAATTAGAATTGATTATATTATAATTTTTTATTTTATAATAAATATTATATAATAGTAAATTTGACAATAGTGACATTGAAGAAGTGAATTACAGATACTCATCTTCCTCATAGAGGAATTTTGTTGCACCTTTGTGGACTATTTCACCCAACTAATCTCTTGCCAAGGGACCTGAACTCATATGATATTGGCGAGCATATGTGTGCGTTGTTTATTACTTTGATTTATCAATGTGTAAGATCTTTTCGTAGATCGAATTCGATATCTTGGATAATAACAATGTATACATGATGTCTCGAGCAGTATGCATGAGCACCGTGTCCTGGTGCGCCAGGTTGATGATGTTCTCTTGAGGAAACACAAGTTCATGTTGAAACCCTGCAGGTGAAATTTATTCCTTACATGATAAAGCTTGTGTGGTACTACTCGAGGTTTTAGATGTTAATTAATTATAGTTGTCAGAGACTGACATAATTAATTAATGAACATTATATCTTAAATGCGGGGAATGGCTGGACTAAAGGAGAAAGCATATTCGCAAATATGTATTAAATTGGTAGGTCAGTTTTACTTCTTTAGTGGAATAAAAATAAAAGTTAATTTATTTAATTATATCCTAAGTTTATTGGATATTAGATATTAAATAAATTAGTGGGCCAATTTAATATTCTTCTAGATCCCTGTTGTAGCACAATATGACTGAAAGTGGACTGGATATAGAACTTGAGATAGAGGCCCAGCCCAGTAGGGCTGGAGCATGAAATTTCGCCCCTCCCTATATATAAGGAGAGGGGGGGCACGAAATTTATATGATTTTTATCATATGAAATCAGCCCCTCTTTGTCTCTCAAAGTTATCCACAGATTTCACAATTCTATCTAGTAGATTTCAGCCCACTCTGAATCTAGATACAGTCCGGGAATACAACAGAAGATCTTGAAGTAGAATCTGTGTTGGTCGAATTTTTGAGGTGTAGGTGGCGCCTATTATTGCTCATTCAATAACAAGATTAGATCTGTAATATTGTCCATAGACCCGTCTATCGATTTGTAAGTAGATTCGTTTCTATATCTTCCGCTTTATTAGATTCGAATCTGCTTTGCATGCTTTTTGATTAGACTGTGATAAACATGCATGTGGCATAAAATTATGATTTGCATGAACATGGATTAATGAACAACCAAATAGATCCTGCGGTGGTTTAATTCGAAAAAACCCCAACAGTGGTATCAAAGCCAGGTTTTGGCACTGTTCTAGGATTAATCCGAGCATGAATTCAATATATATATTTAAATTTGATGTTAAATTTATAGTTCTTAAATTTTCAGATTTAAATATGCATATATGTCGATTTTTATGGTATTCAAGACTTGAAAGAATTTTGGATTGAATTCGAAAATTCTAGTTTTGAATTTTTGGAATTTTCGAACATGATGAGATATAGATTCGGGATGATATTTGATGTCTTCAAATTTCCAGATTTGTGTCTCATTATTTTCGAAAATTTGGTGATCAAATTTTCGAATTTGATGTGTTAAAAATTCCTTAATTTTGTGTTAAAATTTTCGAATACTATAATTAAATTTGGATGGATTTTTGATCAACATCAAAATTTTCAGATTTAATTTGGATATGGTTCGAAATTTTTGGTGATTAGAATTGGATTTGGTGATTTTTTATGTATATCAAAAGTTACAAAATTCTAATCTAGATAGGTTTGAAATTAGAATTTTAAATTTGATAATTTTTGAAGTGGGTCAAAATTTTCAGATTTTAATTCTTGAAAATTTCGAAACCTATAGCTATATTATTTGGAATAGTTTTTTGATTAATGTCAAAATTTCCAAATGTGAAATATAGTGTATTTTTTGATTTTTAATAGATTAATTTGGAGAAGATTTTGATGAAAATCAAATTTTCAGATTTATTTATTAGGATGGATCGAAATTTATGTATATTGGATTTAAATTTGATGTTATTTGATGTATATCTTGATTTACCTAATATTAATCTAGATAGATTTGAAAATAGAATTTTAAATTTGGAAGAATTTGAAATGAATCAAATCTCCAATTTATTATTTGGATAATTTCAAAATCTATGGGATTAAATATTGGATAAGGTGGTTTTTGGATATATACAAATAATTATTAAAATCCAATTATGATAAGAATTTGATTTTGGATAGGATTTGGAAGATTTTGAAGAGGATCAAATCTTCAAACCTTATCCTTAAAGATTTAGATTCTTATGGATAATATTTGGATTAGATTTTTGATATATATCAATATATCCAATTATTATTTAATTAGGGTGGCTTGAAAATATTAAATAAATTTGGTGGATAATTATAAATAATTTCCATATTTATTTTAAGATATATTTTCGAAATTATCATGATTTAAATTGGTGGATAATTATTTTAATTTCCAATTTTTATCTTGTGGATAATATCGAATTAGTTAATTTAATTAATTGTTAAATTCGATTATTATTTAATATTCATGCATAGATATCATATGTTATTTTATGTGGATAATTTAATAAATGATTGTTGGATTTGTAGACTGTGTTTGTTTGCAGGTTTACCAACTATCATGGCTCCTTTATTTTATGTGATGTATGTTTATGTTGAATGAATGTTGGCCGTATGCCAGTTTGGCTACGTGATTTTTATGCATGAGAAAATCCATGGATTAGGTCTAAGTTTTATTTTACGCTGTTTTAATGTAATAGATATAAAACTGTTAGGCCGAGTTTTGAGTTGTAATTTTTATTCTAGCAATATTAGATTTTTCCTTTTGGAATAGATAGTCTGTATTGAATAAAGATCAGAGATCAACTCAAAGAAGGAAAGTAGTTCAGCACCAAGGTTCACCGGTTCACGTCCCGAAACCCTAAATGGAGCTAGGATTTTCGGTGAGGCACGGTGAAGGGGGGGCGGCTAAGCCTGTTTCCGGAGCTGACTTTCCAGTTTTATCTCATCAATCAACATGAGATATAAGCCATGATAGTTGGATTATTATTATTGCTTATTATGTTGAAGCATGCAATGGATGTTTATCATTTTATGTGATGTTTGCATGTTCGTAAATGGGATAGAATGAAACCTCAAACATAAATAACTAAGTGGGAGAGATTCATATGAAAGTATGTAGAAATCTCATACGGTCTCTATTAATATCTGGTTTAATTGAGAAGTGATGGGCATGCGCGTTGATATCGGTCTTCCTCCATATCGGATGTGTCATATCACAGATTTCTTTAGAAATTAAATCTCCTAAATGGATAGCTGTAGAACACTATTAGAACTAACTGACTCCTCCATCTGGAGCGGTTAAATTCGAATAATGATCTTGGTGCGAAGATAATGGTATGCACACTTAGATGTAATTTATTGATAAACGTCCACACGATCGTGGCTTATCAGTTAGATGATTACATGACCGTGTTTTTATCCGGCTATTAATTTGCTTGTTGTAAGGAAATTCAACTGGAGGTAAATTAAAGGTTTAACCTATTTAAAAATGAGATTTATAAACGTCCACACGATCGTGGCTTATAGAAATCATTTTTAAAGTGTCGGTGGAAAAGTATATAATTTTTATAAGGTTTTCAATTATATACTGTTTATCCTAAACGTGTCTTGTGACTGTAATGCATGTTTTAATTTCAGTTATTTCATATCATCAATGGCACTCTCCAATCTGTCCTCAATCCTCAAAGAAAATAAACTTGTCGGTGAAAACTATAATGACTGGATTCGTAACCTTAACTTGGTACTTGTTGCTGAGGGACACAAGTTTGTACTTGAAGAGGTTTGTCCTCAGACGCCAGATGAGGGTTCTGACGAAGCCCAAAAGGTTGCACATGATAAATGGGTTAGGTCTAATGAGATATCGCGCTGTTACATCTTGGCATCTATGTCAAGTGTGCTGCAACATCAACATGGGCCTATGAAAACCACTTATGATATCATGTACAACCTTAGGCAGCTATTCGGTCATCAGAACCGCTCGGCACGCCATTTGGCAATGAAGAAACTAATAGATGCGAGAATGTCTGACTCCACACCTGTTAGGGATCACGTTCTCATGATGATGGGGTATTTATCTGAGATCGAGACCTTGGGTGGAGAGCTAGATGGCGATTCTCAAATCGACATTGTTCTTCATAGTTGGTCCTCGAAGTTTGAGCAATTTAGGTTGAATTTTAACATGATTAAAAGGGATATCAGCCTGACTGAACTACTCATAGACCTTCAGACGGCTGAATTGCTCCAAAAGAGCAGTCCTGAGGCCCACATAGCTGAAAAAGGAGCGTCTTCTTCTGGTGGAAAAAGGAAGAAGAGAAACGCACCTAAGAAGGCTGCAGATGAGGCGCCTAAGGCAAAGAAGCCAAAGGCGAAGATTCCTCCCGAGGAATTCAAGTCGAAGACTAAGTGCTTCAAGTGCGGCCAACCAGGTCACTGGAAGGCGGCGTGTCCTAACAAGAAGAAGAAAAGAGGTACATCTCACACTCTGGTTGTAGAAACATGTTTAGCAACTTGTTCTACCCAGTCATGGGTAGTAGATACTGGAGCTACTGATCATGTTTGCATGTCTTTACAGGGGTTCCTGGTAAAAAGACAACTGAGTGAGAATGAGATCACCGTCTACATGGGCAATGCTACATGAGTGGCGGCTATTGCAGTGGGAGACGTTGTTTTACCTTTCAGTAGTGATAGAACTTTGGTTTTGAAAGATTGTCTTTATGTGCCTGGTTTTAGGCGAAACTTAATTTCAGTTTCTAAATTGATTATGGATGGATATTCTGTTTCTTTTGATAACAAAGTAGTTATCTTTAGTGGTAAACATTTTATCTATTCTGACACATTGGATGGACACTTATACTTTCTTAAACCAACTGAAAACACTACGTAAAGACAACTGTTGAATACATCGATCATAAACCCTAACAAGAGAAAAGAACCTTCAGAATTAAATCAAACCTATCTTTGACATCTAAGGCTAGGTCATATTAACCTTAAGAGGATACAAAGGCTTGTAAATGATGGACCATTGTCTTCTTTGGTACTGGAATCATTTCCTTTGTGTGAATCCTGTTTGGAAGGTAAAATGACCAAGCGTCCTTTCCAGTCAAAAGGGAATAGATCCGAAGGGATATTAGATTTGATTCACTCTGACCTGTGCGGCCCTATGTCAGTTCAAGCTCGAGGAGGGTTCAAGTATTTCATCATTCTCATTGATGATTACTCTAGATACGGTTATATCTACCTATTACGTCGCAAGTCTGAATGCTTTGAGAAATTCAAAGTGTTTAAGGCAGAAGTGGAGAAACGAACAGACAAAAGTATCAAGTCACTACATTCTGATCGTGGTGGCGAGTACCTCTCAAATGAATTTAGGGATTATATGGTAGAGAATGAGATTACTTCCCAGCTGGCTGCGCCGGGAACACCACAACAGAATGGTGTGGCGGAAAGAAGGAATCGTACACTGTTAGAGATGGTTAGATCGATGATGAGTTATTCTAAGTTGCCCATTTCATTCTAGGGATATGCCCTGGAAACAGCAGCCTATATTCTTAACTTGGTTCCGTCAAAATCAGTTCCTTCTACGCCCACAGAATTATGGACTGGACGAAAGCCCAGTTTGAACCATATTCGGATTTGGGGTAGCCCTGCACATGTGTTGGATAAGGAAGCTGATAAGCTGGCTCCTCGTACTGATGTAAGGCCATTCGTTGGATATCCTAGAGGAACGAAAGGTGGTTTATTTTATAGTCCTAAGGATCAGAAGATCATTGTTAGCACCAATGCTCGATTCTTAGAGGAAGACTATGTGATAAACCACAAACCAAGGAGTCAAATCATCCTTGAGGAGTTAAGGGGAGGATCGAATCCTATACCAGTTGTACAAGAAGAGGAACCACCAAACACTGCACAACGTGTCACGGAAGTACAGGAACTGTCTCGTCGCAGTGGGAGGGTTGTACACCAACCTGATAGATTCATTGGTCTGGGAGAGGTTTCAGATTTCCCAGAGGGACTAAATGAATTGGATCACAGGACCTATGGTGAGGTAATTCGAGATAAAGATGCAGATTCTTGGAAAACTGCAATGGAATCTGAGATTGGATCTATGGATCACAATCAAGTCTGGGAGCTCGTAGAACCACAAGATGGGATTAAACCCATTGGGTGTAAGTGGATCTACAAGCGCAAGAGAGGAGCTGACGGGAAGGTTGAAACCTTCAAAACTAGATTGGTGGCGAAAGGGTACACTCAGAAAGAAGGGATTGATTATGAGGAAACCTTTTCGCCAGTAGCCATGCTTAAGTCAATCCGGATTCTCTTGTCAATTGCCGCTCATTTAGATTATGAGATCTGGCAGATGGATGTTAAGACAGCTTTCCTAAATGGAAGTCTTGAAGAAAACATTCACATGAGACAACCAAAGGGATTTATTGCTAAAGGCCAAGAGCACTTGGTGTGCAAGCTTAAGAGATCCATTTATGGACTTAAGCAGGCATCGAGATCTTAGAATATCCGATTTGACGAGGTTATCCAGTCATATAGATTCGTGCAAAGTTCGGATGAGAGCTGTGTGTACAAAAAATGTGATAGAAACGTGGTGTCATTCCTCGTACTTTATGTTGATGACATCTTACTTATTGGAAACAGTAAGAAAGAGTTATCTAACATTAGGGTGTGGTTGTCCAAGCAGTTCGATATGAAAGATCTGGGTGAAGCCGGACATGTCCTTGGTATCAAGATCATTCGAGATCGTCAGAAAAGGATGTTATGTCTGTTCCAAGTGACTTATATTGATACAGTGCTAGCTAGGTTTAGCATGCAAGATTCCAAGAAAGGTTTTATACCTTACAGGCATGTAATTCATCTATCCAAGGAAATGTGTCCCCAAACACAGTCTGAGATAGAGGAAATGAAGAAAGTACCATATGCTTCGGCTGTGGGAAGTTTGATGTATGCTATGCTATGCACTAGGCCTGATATATGCTATGCCGTTGGCATGGTAAACAGATATCAGTCTAACCCTGAACAAGGTCACTGGACTGCGGTCAAAAACATTCTCAAGTAGCTCAAAAGGACTCGAGACTATATGTTGGTTTTTCGCTCTGATAGTCTAGTACCTTTGGGTTATACAAACTCAGATTTTCAAACTGACAAAGATCAGAGTAAGTCTACATCGGGCTATGTGTTTACATTAGGAGGTGGAACCATTGCATGGAGGAGCATTAAGCAGAAATGCATTGCGGATTCCACCATGGAAGCTGAATATGTAGCTGCCTCTGAGGCTGCAAAAGAGGCTGTCTGGCTCCGCGGGTTCCTATTAGGCTTGGGCATGGTTCCTGATTTGCCTAAGACTATCACGATATACTGTGATAATTCTGGTGCAGTGGCAAACTCGAAGGAACCCAGAGCTCACAATGCAAGTAAGCATATAGAGAGAAAGTACCATCTTATACGAGAAATCGTTAAGAGAGGAGACGTGGCGGTGGTCAAGATTGCATCGGAGGACAACCTGGCTGATCCATTCACGAAGAGCCTGCCGGCTAAGACCTTTGATGGTCATGTGGAGAAAATGGGAGTGAGATGCAGACCTAGGGGCGCAGTTTGAGTCGATAGTTTTGATTGGAGAGTTAGTCTGTTAGTTTTTATGCTTGAAAGACATGCTTCAAGTATAAGTGGGAGATTGTTGGTTTTGTATACTAGAAGACTTGTCTTTGTATACTTTTCTGATGATATGATGATATGAAATGAAAGTTATTGCAGTCACTGTTTGCATTTAGATTATGTTCTATAATTGTTCTATGCAATGTTCCATATACTTACATTGTAGATGATATGGTGTGGGGAGTCACATGGTAAGATCATATCATTAGAACCTTGTATTATATTAAAGAGCTCACGGCTTAGATGGTCCTGAACACACCATCGGTACACCGTAGAATAATATGATAAGTTAGTTTATCTTGACTAACTGATTATTCTAGTACACTTGTTTGTGTATTGAGGAGGATCACGATAGGATACTATTTTCTGTCTCTGACCCAGTTACTGAGAGAATAAAGATCCACAGAGTTCGGGTTCTGAACTCATGTGATATTGGTGAGCATATGTGTGCGTTGTTTATTACTTTGATTTATCAATGTGTAAGATCTTTTCGTAGATCGAATTCGATATCTTGGGTAATAACAATGTATACATGATGTCTCGAGCAGTATGCATGAGCACCGTGTCCTGCTGCGCCAGGTTGATGATGTTCTCTTGAGGAAACACAAGTTCATGTTGAAACCCTGCAGGTGGAATTTATTCCTTACATGATAAAGCTTGTGTGGTACTACTCGAGGTTTTAGATGTTAATTAATTATAGTTGTCAGAGACTGACATAATTAATTAATGAACATTATATCTTAAACACGGTGAATGGCTGGACTAAAGGAGAAAGCATATTCACAAATATGTATTAAATTGGTAGGTCAGTTTTACTTCTTTAGTGGAATAAAAATAAAACTTAATTTATTTAAATATATCCTAAGTTTATTGGATATTAGATATTAAATAAATTAGTGGGCCAATTTAATATTCTTCTAGATCCCTGTTGTAGCCCAATATGACTGAAAGTGGACTGGATATAGAACTTGAGATAGAGGCCCAACCCAGTAAGGCTGGAGCGTGAAATTTCACCCCTCCCTATATATAAGGGGAGGGGGCACGAAATTTATATGATTTTTATCATAAGAAATCAGCCCCTCTTTGTCTCTCAAAGTTATCCACAGATTTATCAATTCTATCTAGTAGATTTCAGCCCACTCTGAATCTAGATACAGTCCGGGAATACAACAGAAGATCTTGAAGTAGAATCTGTGTTGGTCGAATTTTTGAGGTGTAGGTGGCGCCTATTATTGCTCATTCAACAGCAAGATTAGATCTGTAATCTTGTCCACAGACCGTCTATCGATTTGTAAGTAGATTCGTTTCTATGTCTTCCGCTTTATTAGATTCGAATCTGCTTTGCATGCTTTTTGATTAGACTGTGATAAACATGCATGTGGCATAAAATTATAATTTGCATGAACATGGATTAATAAACAACCAAATAGATCCTGCGGTGGTTTGATTCGAAAAAACCCCAACAGAATGGAAGCTGTAACAATTCAATAAGCCCTTTCATAGGCCAAATGAAAACAAATAACTAGATACCAAAAATCAATAGACCCATTCATAGGTCGACAAAAGAAACAGACATCAATATGCTGAACAAATGAAGCCCTTCCATAGGCTAAAATGAATAATCAAATAGATTTAACGAAAGACGGGCTTCCTCCCCTTGGAATAATTATGTAGCTAATTATATGATACCTGTTAACTAGGAAGTCAACAGATGTTCAGAATCAGAGAAGGAGAATCATATCAATAAAATACCAAGATCAAAGTTCTTAGCATTTAGCAAAAGAATACCATAAGTGCGAAAGCTCAATTCTTAACAGAATACTAACAAAAAGGGACAACGGAAAAATATGTAAATCATAATAGCCCATATCTCAGCCTCATCACCTCCACGCTTCAGCCTACTGACCTGAAAATGTTTGAAAAGATTTGGGCTGAGTACTAATGCACTCAGTGGGCAATTTCTCACAATTTAAGTTATGCAAATCACTTTGTAAAAGTAATATATCTGCGACGTAGAAGGAAATAAATTCCCAAAAATTATTCTTGATTTACTGCGACCAACCGATTTTACAGAAGTCTCTTTCCAAAATTTGCCATTTTAATCAATTTTTATCAGATTTGTACCACGGCACTTTTTAACCGTTCAAAAATTACGAAAATATTCAGGGACCATCCTATATATGCCAAGACTATAGAATGAGATTTTTAGAATTTTTCAATAACACATGCTCCCGGTACAAAATAACTGTATAAATTAAATAATCGAGATTTTTCAAAACTCGTCCAAAAATTACGAAATTCGATGGGCATATAGAAAATATTATTTCGAGCAACTTTCGTGAACAAAATTTTTCAATTTGAGGATCCGAAAGGGCCTGAATTTAACAAAATAGTGACAGATCGATTCTTTTATTTATGCACGTTTTCCGGCTATTTCGCCGGTTTCCGGCCGTCGGATGGCAACGAAATCAAAAGACGATACGTAGAGCACATAAAGATACACGACATAATAAAATTTGAGCTAAAAAGGATGAAAAACGGACTGAGACAAAGCCGCGCAAAGTGGCTGCTATTTTGGTGCCTTTTCCGGCGAACGACGACAGCTCCGGCGACGTCTCCGGCGGTGGCACGGCGGCGGTGACTGCTCTGGCAGGTGGGGTGATGGTGGTTGCAGCTCTCTCTCTCTCTCCTCCCCTCTCTCTCCCTCTCTTTCCCATCTCTCTTTCTCTCGTCCCTCTATCTCTCTCTCATATAACATATATATAGTTAAGGTTTTGGGATGGGATAAGGATGGGGGCTGCTATATATGTATATTTAATCATTATAATATACCTATATCTATATACATACACACGTCTATATATACATATACTAATTGAGGAATTGTAACATGTACATACACACACGCATAATTTAGTTAATATAAATTGGGTTAGTAGAGTTTGGATAGAAGGAAAACCTTATTTAAATAATTATCGAATATGGTATTTACAAATGGATACTCATTAAGCTGAAGAGATGACAAATAAATTCGCATAGAGTTCAATTGAATGCCACTTTTAATGATTCAAGTGGTCATAAGACCTTTAAAAAAAATATAACTCGAGGGTAAAATTAGAAGTTATTTCAGAGTTGCCAAACTCTTAGAAAAAAAATAAAATTATAAGGTATTTTAAAAGAATAATTTTTGGCTTGGTTTGATCCCTGTCATTCAATACACTTCCAAATGACGAATGAAAAATGAGGATAAACTCATCATGAAGTGAGGAATTTATTTATGATTTTTAGATGATTTATGAAAGAACTTGGATTTTTGAGCATAGACTCGATTCAAATAAATTAAGTCGCGTAATTCACAGCTCTTAAAATGATTTCCTTATCACAACACTTTCATAGACAACGGTTTCTAGGTAAAAATAATCTCATTTAGGACCGGGATGTTACAATATATCATATTTACTAAGTATTATATGTGCCGAATTAACGGTGTATACTTAAAAAATTTCAGTATACCGTCGGTATCGGTATACACCAGTATACCTCAGTTTTTAAAATTCTATACCGTTACCTTACCGAAAATACCGATATACCTTAAAATTTAGTATTCTGGTATTTTTTCCGGTATGGTATGACGGTATGACGATATGTTTTCCCAGCCCTAACTAGGACCACATCTCTACCATCCAATTTAATGATTTAACGATTGGGATTTAGTGTAGAGATGGTGACAATTTCGTAAATAATAGGGTAAAAAATAAAGGAAGAAGGCTATAACTTTAAAAATGATGATATTAGCAATTAAAAAAAATCTTAAAAACTTTAAACGACCATAACTTGCTCATTTTTAATCTTATGCACACAAAAAATATATTAAATTAAAGCTCTGTTCGTGCTCTTTCATTAAGATGTTGAAAGGTTACGTTTAGATGAAAAATATGGATGAAAAATATAAAATATAATTATTTACGCGTGCCCAGATTGTAAATGCTTTTGTTAGCATATATAATAATTCTTCGTCAGCATTATGATAAGTTATGATAACGTATGCTAACGTATGATATAATAATTCTTCATCACATGCTAGCGTAGTATATATTTATTAGGGTTTATTCAATCTCAATTATGGTTTATTTCATCTCAATTATTGTTTATTCCATCTAATTATGATTATTTTTTTGAATTTAATTTTTCATTTTTAGTTCTTAATTGATTATTATGGTTTATCCCATCCATTTATGGTTTATAACGTATGTTAATAGAGTATTGTCATATTCTAACATAGTGTATTCACAATGCTGGCGAAGCAAAACCTAATGCTAACGTAGTACGTACAAATATATTATTATTATGATTTGTTCAAACTCATTTAGGGTTTACCACATCCAATTAATATTTATTTCATCTAATTAAGTTTATTTCATCCAATTATGGGTTTTTCCATTTAATCAGGGTTTATTAAATCAAATTAGGTTTATAATTAATTTTTAGAATATATTTTTCACTAACAATATTTGAAAACTTTAATTAGCATAATGATAATGCTTCGTTAGCATGATGATAATACTTCGTTAGTATGATGATAAGAATTACCAAATTACGTTAATACCCCCGTGCGAAAAACTTTTCAAATATTACAGAATTACCACCATCTTTCATCAAATCTGGGCCTTTGATTTTTGAGGATTGTGTGGTGTGAGATGTGGTCCTAGTTCCCACACTATGATTGGTTTCTACCTAACCCCTCTCCTATAAGAAACTTATATTTGTGTAAGAAATAGAAACGAATCTCAGCCCTTAGATTTAGATTAATCAATGGTTGGGATTTAAAAATTGTCTCCCAATTATATTAGGTCGTTTTGACTTTTCTGGATGAATAAGGGTGATTAAGACATTATGTATAAATCTGTAAATATTTATTAAAATCAAAATCTGATTTATTCCATATATTACGGTTTCTGTTGTGGAAAATATCTCAGTATCCCACTATCCACGTAATTCATATTCCCATCAAATTAATATGACAATTTTTTTCTAAAACAGTTCTATTGTCTTTGCAACATTATCTCATCTATGTGTAGCATATTTACAATGTTTTTGGGTGATCAATTTGCAGAATGAAACACGTTCGATTTCATCATGTCAGTAGAGTCATCACAAATGGAAGATTCTGGTTTTTATGTTCTTCATCCCATATACGTGTTTGTGTGTGTAGTTCAAATTATTTTATTGATTTTTTTTTGTATAATTTATAATTGAAGCATTTTAGTTTAATTTAATAAGTCTAACTTGTTTGCAAAAGATCAAGAACGATGCGATGTGTATGGTTGTAAAATGGTAGCAGTTCAAATTCTGTAGTGTAAAGTTATGTATGGCATGCAAAGCATTTACTGGTTCATAACTAAACATTAAAAACACACTAGTTAAGCACTGCATATTTTATACTATATGCGTAGGTAGCATTGATTCAAGCGATTGTGTGGTTGAATTATCTCCCGGTGATACGGCCAGATTTTATATTCCCCAATGAGACCTTTCATTAAAACCCTTTGTGAATTAAACATTTCACACTCTGGATATTGGAATTCAATTTTATAAAAAATATGTTTTTGCTTGTGGGTTCGACATAAGACTTGGTTCAACAAAAAAGTCGTATGATGGAGAGTACTTAATGTGGAGATATGTATATTGTAACAAAGAAAATGTAAAGCATGCAATAACTGATTTGAAGTAAATTTCTAAATAGTTGTATCCATTGAATTTTATCGCTTTGAATGTTTGTTGTTGTTTCTAGGTATGAGATGCATCAGTGCTTGATTTTTATATCTTATATTCGAAATGATTTTCTTGTTGGTATTAACTGGGGAATTTCATTGCAAGAATGGGTGTATGAGGTTGTTCATTGTACAACACGGCACTTCATTGGTGGTGATGTCTTGGACTCTTGTATTGCTGATGTGACCTGGACAATGTGACTAAGCCAAATCAATACGCAAGTGGAAGACTTCTAAAGGACTCGAACAACGTCAGTGAAATGAAGGAATTCAACCTGACTAACTAAACAAAATACATGACTAAAATAAATAACTAAACTCGATTTCACTGTGGAGTTAGACTTGATACTTAAATAAACTAAGACACCAAGAACGTGGCACAAACTAGAGCAAAACACAACACAAATAAAATAGATAAAAGATGCGGATGGTGTTTGGGATTGTAAAGACAGCTTGGAATCGATGGTGGCTAGAATAGATTTTGAACAAGTATGAAACTTACTTGGATAATGATCGATGGTGAAACAAACGATGATGGCCTCTGGGTGTTGGTGTTTGGTGTCATGTGTATAGATGATAGGTAGAATGGTCTTGGTCTTCAATTGAACCCCGTCTTCGATGAGATGAAATGCAATTCCTTCGAACAATTCCGAATAGGTTTTTAGCAACTTCCCCCTAATTCACGAAGAGCTAAAAGAAGCTTGAAAATAAGACTAGTGATTTGATAAATCAATAGAATGCATAAAAGGGTGATCAACCAAAGGATCGTGAGACTATTGTGAATAAACTTCAATATATCAAACAACGTCTAAGTAACAATGAAATAAAGATCACACATATATATGTATATGGATAAAAAATTCTAATCCTAATCTAAGTTCATTATAGATGAAAATTCTAAGAGGAATAAAAGAGTTTTACCTTGTGTAGAATTCTAAACAAGGTAATTCTAGAAAAGACCAAAAATTAAATAAATAAAAATCTAATCTAGATAAAAATAAACCCAATTAATTTGGGCCTTCAAAACTCCAATTTGGACTTTAAAATAATCGAACCATCGGCTAAAATATATCCCAAAATCAGCGCCCATGACTTGATCAAAATAACACCATGCATGAAAATTCGAGATCCACTGTTTCCCATGCTAATTCCCATGCACACGTCCAAATTGACCCGTTTTTCTTTCTAAGCTCTCGAACAACCTTTCTCATCATAAATGGACGATATCTTCTTCCAACTTGGACTTAGAGGTTTCCTGATCAATTCTTTTCTTCCAACACTTGTGTTCTTCATGCCTTGATCTTCTTTATCTTCAATGGACAACATAGCAATCAATTTGGGGCTGCCATGGTGCATTTCTTGTTCCTTGCTTGGCATGGTCTCATTCTCATCATTCCCCCCCTACTGAAAATAATTCATCCTCGAATTCATGGCTTCATCATGGTTGAATTTAACTGCAGGAAAAAGAAACAAGTTAGTACATTTAAGTGCTGAAGAATGCTCATTCTTACCAAATAAATCAGGTCCTCATCTAGGCCATTCAACATCGCTCCTCGCATGTATGACGGGACTTGTCGTTCTTTCTCCTTTGTCTCTTCAGTGCTCATGCAGGAATCAATCATAACCTTTAATTTATCCCTTTGTGGTTGCACATCACTAGGTAAAGAAAACACATTAGTAGCACTGTTCTCAAAAGTGATTGGCACAAGAGACATTCCTGGGTGAATTGCTTTGTCGATCCTTTTGACAGATAATAATAAGCTGCGGCTTTGTTCATCAATTGCAGCTGAACCCCACGTCAAATCCTTCTTAAAAGAATCAAAAGGAGATAGAGTAGAAGTATAAGGAACGACAGATCGATGGGAGGGCGGAGAAGGCATACACGGGCCGTGCGTGGTGGTCCGGGACCGCACGGGTCATGCGAGGTGTGCTGGTCAATTTTAGCCATTTTGTGAAGACTTTGGCATGGCTGTATGGTAGTGGTTCGGCTAGGCACGGGCCGTGCAGAGCTGTGTCACTCGGCCTGCTTGGCTACTGCGGCTGCAATCTATTTCTCCTGCTCTTCTTTGAACCTCTTTTGCATGAATTGCCGGTCCTCGGTTACCGCTTTAGGAGACAATGGCTTCAAAATTATCTTTCGACCATTTACTTCGACGGTGTAAGTGTTCAGATGCTCCACGTGTACAACATGATGATCAAACTGCCATGGTCGATCTAAAAGAAGGTGTGCCGTATCTATCGGGATAACATTACACAAGACAGTGTCAGAATAATTACCAATGGAAAAATCGACACTTACTTGGCAAACGACTCGGATTTCACCTCTATCTGTGAGCCACTGTATTCGATATGGCTTTGGATGCTTCTTTGTCTTCAAGGTGAGTTTGTTGATGGCATATTGACTAATGGTGTTAATCACGCTGCCACTGCCAATGATCATGGAGCAAGTCTTATCTTGAATTGTAGCACGGGTGTAGAATATGCTCTCCCTTTAGTGCTCTTGCTCTTCATCTTGGAGAATGCTCAAACTTCGGATCATGACAAGACTGACTAGTGGCAATGCCAGATCAATTTCTTTAGTCTCGACATCGTCCTTTGTTTTCTCCTTACTGGTGGTGTTGCCTGGCTGCTCTAATTCTCCCTCACTGGCTGATTCAATCTCATCTTGTTCTGTAATGTACTGAACTTGCCGGTCTGGACATTGGGCTTGAAAGTGGCCCCAACCTTGGCATTTTTGACCTTGAACGTCACGGGCTCATGGAGGGGCTTCATTAGGCACTGGTGTGGACTGTGTTGGCCATGTGAGTTGTGGCCTCACGAGTGCGGGTGGTGTAGACTCAGGTCTACGACTTGACTGTGGTGCATAATTATTGGAATAATGAATGGGTTGATCGGGCTGTCTTTGGGGACGTGTGGGGTCAGTAGGGATGAAGATGACATACTTTGAATCCATGAAGGATGTGTAGGGGCTGTGATGTGGCTGGAGCATCGGCGACCATCTCTGAGTTGTCGTTCGACTATTGATGCGTAGTGCACCATCTCTTCAATACTTGAGAAGTCTCGGAGCTCGACTTCACATGCTATATCCGGATTCATTCCCTTGATGTACCAAATAATGGTGGTGTCAAAGGTCTCCTCTTTGCCAACTCGATTTAGAGCTGTTTCAAGCTCTTTGTGGTACTCTTCAATGGATCGCGTACCTTGCTTAATTCTGTTAAGCTTCTTCTCGAGCTCACATTCATAGTGGACTGGAATGAAATGTCCACGCATGACGTCTTTCATCTCTTGCCAAGAGTCGATGGGAGGGTGGTGTTCAAGGCATCGCCAATTCTGCTGGAACTCCCACCAAGTGGCTGCATAGCCTCTAAACTCCAAAGATGCAAGTTGCACATTTTTCAGCTCTAGAAAGTCATAACACTCAAAGATTTTGTCTACCTTTCGTTCTCAATCAAGGTAGAAATCGGGATCATGTAGACCTTCAAACTCTGAGATGGTGGTTTTGATGTTGTTTATCAATATGCCAACATCTCCATATCTATGATGTTCGACGTGGGCTGCACGTCGGTAAGGTGCTCGGGGTCGATCTTGATGATTTCCCCTTCTCTGTGGTACGAAATCAGATTCATACTTATTAAAAGTATCGAACTCGGGTCCGAAGTCATCATCTTTCCGCTTGAACGGCGGCTGAGGCTGCCTAGCAGCGGCCCTGCAGCTCCAACTGCGGCTCCTTGAGGCTCAACTTGCCTTGCTGCGTCTCCTTGGACTACTTGTATTGCAGTCGACTGAGTTGTGCGCTTCTTGAGTTTCTCGGTCAGCTTGGCTACTTGGTTGCCAAATTCGTCCTTCAACACCTGATTCTGGCGCCTGAAGTACTGTGCCATAGCATCAAAGTTGTACTTCGGGTCTCACACTGGATTGGATGAAAAAGACTGATCGCCAGGTGTGTTTGGCAACCTTGGCTTGTCTAAAGGTGGTTCAGACGAATCTCCTTTGGTACCTTTCTTCATAGTACCTACAAAATGAACAAACGTGAAAGAAATAAGGTATAAAACCTCACAACCTCACGATCACTCGTGTTTTCACTCTGTTTTTACCGCTCGTGTTTAGTACTCAAGGATAAGTGCTCGTGTGAGTGTGTAATGATGGTGGTGTTGATCGAATTGTGCTCTTTGATCAGCTCCTCTCGGTCTTATCGCAAGCTCAAATCAGTAGATCACGAACCACAGTAGAAGGCTAACTGGAATGGAGTATGCTCGATGTATGTATGTTTAGAAGAAGAGAGAATTTCGATCCCTTAGTGTATAAGGTTGAAAATAGCTGAGTAGGAAAGAATAAGGGTGGAAAAGAACTGGATAAAGAAGAAAAAGAAACAGATAATGAAAGAAAGAAATAGATAAGGAAGTATCTATTTGGATGTGTTTCACCTAGATGGACACAATCTAAATAGTCTAAGTTATCTATATGGAAGGAATGGGTCTAAAACAACTAAGAAAGAACAATAAAAAATCCAAAATAAATATGAATTGATTTTTTTTATGATTCTTTTTTTTATTAGGATCGAACTCTTTTGATCCTTCTTTTTTTCAATGAATAAACAACTTACAACTCAATTGCCACGTAAAAAGAAAAAATAAAGACACGTGGATGACATGTAGGATAAAATCTGACACGTCAGATTGAACCACGACCAGCAGAGCTGACATGGTTCTGATGCTAAATTTATGATGTGACCCGGACGATGTGTCTAAGCCAAATAAATACGCAAGCGGAAGACTTCTATAGGACTCGAACAATGTCAATGAAATGAAGGAATTCAATCCGATTAACTAACCAGAATACACGAGTAAAACAACTAACTAGACTCGATTTCATTGTGGAGTTAGACTCAATAATTAAATAAACTAAGACACTTAGAACGTGACATAAATTAGAGCAAAACACAACACAAATAAAATAGATAAAAGATACGGAGGGTGGTTGGGATGGTAAAGACGGCTTGGAATCGATGGTGGCTAGAATAGATTTGAACAAGTATGAAACTTACTTGGATGAAGATCGATGGTGAAACGAATGATGATGGCTTGTGGGTGTTGGTATTTGGCGTCGTGTGTATAGATGATAGGTAGAATGGTCTTGGTCTTCAATTGAACCCCGTCTTTGGTGAGACGAAACGGAATTCCTTCGAACAATTCCGGATAGGTTTTTAGCAACTTCTCCCTAATTTTTGAAGAAATAAAAAAAGCTTGAAAATAAGACTAGTGATTTGCTAAATCAATAGAATGCATAAAAGGGTGATCAACCAAAGGATCGTGAGACTATTGTGAATAAACTTCAATATATCAAACAACGTCTAAGTAACAATGAAATAAAGATCACATATATATAGGTATATGGATCGAAAATTCTAATCCTAATCTAAGTCCATTATGAACGAAAATTCTAAGAGGAATAAAAGAGTTTTACCTTGTGTAGAATTCTAAACAAGGTAATTCTAGAAAAGACCAAAAATTAAATAAATAAAAATCTAATCTAGATAAAAGTAAACCCAATTAATTTGGACCTTCAAAACTCTAATTTGGACTTTAAAATAATCGAACCATGGGCTGAAATATATCCCAAAATCGGCGCCCATGACTTGATCAAAATAACACCATGCATAACAATTCGAGATCCACTGTTTCCCATGCTAATTCCCATGCACACGTTCAAATTGACTCGTTCTTCTTTCTAAGCTCTTGAACAACCTTTCTCATCATAAATGGATGACATCTTCTTCCAACTTGGACTTAGAGGTTGCTCAATCAATTCTTTTCTTCCAACACTTGTGTTCTTCATGCCTTGATCTTTTTCATCTTCAAGGGACAACATAGCAATCCATTTGGGGCTGCCATGGTGCATTTCTTGTTTCTTGTTTGACATGGTCTCATTATCATCAATTGCTATTGAATATAATCGATTTAGTTTGTATGATATTATTTTTGAATTTTACAACTTCTTGAGTTTGGTTGAAGGTAAATTTTACAGCTGTTTGAGTTTGGTTGAAAGTTGTGTATCGCATCAGAAGCATATACTTGTTGGTTATTAAGCATTGAAAATAGATTGGTTAAGCACTGCATATTTTATATGTATGCATATGTAGTATTGATTCAAGCAACTATGCAGTTGAATTCTCACCTAGTGGCATGATCAAATTCTATATTCCCCAATTTGACCCTTCCATAAAACCCTTTGTGAATCAGAAATTTCATACTATAAATGATGGCATTGAGTTTTATAAAAAATATGTTTTTACTTGTGGGTTCGACATACGACGTAATTCAATAAGAAATTCTTGTGATAGAGAATGATTCATATATATATATATGGAGTAATAGAGAAGACGTGAAACATGTGACTAGTGATGATATATCCAGTACATAATCATGTTTGCTTGTTATTGAAATTAGTTTCCATTTTTTATTATTAATATATTATTTTGGAAGTTGTAAGATATTTAATACAAATAATTAATTAGTGTTGTATGTCCTTATGACAAGTTCATAATCCAATTGAAAGTAGTCACCAATTACAAAGTATTAACATATATTATAAACAATACCTTTATATATGTTACATCTCATTATTTAAAATTTCCCAAAATGGGACACAATTAGGATGTTGAAATTGCTTTGCATTTTCAAGTATTAATATATATCTTTGAAAGTTGTTATATATTTATTACAAAGCATTATTAGTATTTTATGTCATTGTTACAATTTTACAATTTAATAGATAGTAGTTAATAATTACAAAGCATTAACATATGTCATATACAACACTTATATATATGTAACATCTCATCATTTAAATTTTTCCAAAACTTGGACACAATTAGGATGTTGTAATACATCACGAAACCTATTATTGCTATATTTTCATCATTGTCAATGTATTGTGGATTCGTTTGATAATAAATAACCATATGTGCATAAAAGTAAATATTGTGTTTTATATGCATTAAGATATATGTAACAAAGCACTAATTAATATATAACAAAACAATAGTTCATGCTTTTATCACATGACTACAATTTATCAATTCCAATGTTCATTCATTATATAGAATTCTATCATGCATTAATATATATGTAACAAAACAATAATTAATTTACATCAAAGTCATTGTTACATATCATGTCAACATTTATTTTTGCATTTCATTATCTTGATCCACATTATCACACCGCGGTTTGCCTAGTGGATGCATTACCTACTGAAAATTCATCATCAACTGTAATTATGTATTACAGACAAAGTTGGTTGTCCACAAATCCACCAGCTAACATTTCTTCTTTTTCATGCTTTCTAATCAAATCAAACGTCCATCCCTTGATTGTAGGAAAACATTTGTTGACAATGATTTTCCTATGCGAGACAACTGTGATACTCTGACCCTTTTTGCTAAATCATAAATTATAATTTTAGTAAATGATTTTGAATTAATATTGTTTGAATATTAATTATGATGGTATGTTCGTATATTATGTCGTTGTTTTAATACAGGTTGTCCCACTCGAGCCGATACGTCATAGCACGGTGATATTATACTGAGTGTATAATACAATTTGAATTTTATTGTAAAAATGTTGAGTTATATGATAATGAATGTGATTACATTTGATTTTGTTTTGCCATACCTTGAACACCCTAACGCTGAGTTGATCGGGGGTCTCGCTGAGTATTAAATGTGTTTTGAAATTTAAATGGAGTTGGAAATGTCTTTCGATAAGTATTAAATGTGTTTTGCCATACCTTTTTCGATAAGTATTAAATGTGTTTTGAAATTTAAATGGAGTTGTAAATGTCTTTCGAAAAAAAAGCAAAAGTTCAGGTTTGAAACGCGACCCTCGAGCGCATCCTCCTCCAGGTCGTGTGCCAAGCAGACTGCAACATGACCGAGAGGCGCGACCCTTCTCCAAGTCGCGTCCCGAGCCCTCTGCAACACGGCCATGGGGCGCGACCGGTTGGGTCGTGTGTCACTACTTCAGAGAGCCATTTTCCTTTGGCTCTAGTGCGACCCCCCAAGTCGCGCCCTGCTTCGAAATTTTCATCCTTTAAATACCACACTTCACCCTTTCACCCTCATTTCTTTCTTCTCTTGGGCGATTTTTCCTCTCAATCCTCTCAAGAAATTCTTCAAGTTTGGAGTGGATTCTCCCATCATCATCCATCAACGAAGGTAACTGCATACCCTCTTCTCTTTGGTGATTAAGCACCATTTTCATGTTGATTTGAACCTAGGATTTATATCCAAAAATTTAGGATTTTCAATTTTATTGATCCTCTTGCCTTGATATCTTGAACATATGGTTTATTTATCTCCTTGAAGCTATATGTGTAGTTATATCGAATTCCTATGGTTCATTGTTGCTAGAGTTAGGATATTTGCCCTAATTTCCCCTTGTTTTATTGATGGTTGATTGGAGGTGTTGTGATGGTTTTATGGAGTTGATTTTCAATTCAAGAGCTGCAACAAGATCAACTATTCTCGTAAGTGTTCCATCTCAACTTTGTGCATTAATCTTTCTCATTTTTACACCAAATATTAAGTTATGCTTTCCTATATCTATAAATCTGCAACAACACCATTTAAAAAAAAATAGCATCAAATAGGCAACCTCACAACCAAATCTATTTAAGATATACTACAAACCAACCAAAAATCAAGATCTAGCTATCAAATATTTTGATTCATACATATACATATGATATATCTCTGACAACTGCCATGCTTTATTTACAAGCAACATCTCTGAATATTTCCAGCTTCTACACCATATATAACCAATTCAATGCCAAAATAAGGAACCATTTCAGCCTTATCCCACACACACACGGTTCTAGGCTTCACAAATCAACACCAAAACATGCCTCATCACTTGATTTCATCACACACACACACAAATAAATTATGCATCTAAGAACATTTAGAAAAAAAATCAAACTAAAAGATTTCATAAAATAGCTAGGAATTAAGAAATTAAAGAAATAGAGAGAGAAAAGTCGTCGGGCTGCGTTAAGTCTGGTGTTGGGATGGTCTGAGTTGTAGTTGAGATCCAAGCTAGGTTGGTCGGTCGTCGGCGTTGAGTCGGGGCTGTTTCTGTCGAGGTAGAGGAGTCAAAATTCACGTCGGGTTTATATGACTTCTAGGGTTGGAGTCGTCAATTAGTGTTCAGCTGTGTCGCGTTTGTGTCTTTAGTCTCTCTATGGTGGTCGTGCGTCCAGTTGGGTCGCCGGGGAGGGAGTCTTGCCGGAGCTGTGAAGGAGTAGGAAGGGGGAAGAAGAATTTAGGGATTTAGACAAGTAATTTCACTTTGGGGTTTTCAATGTATTCTCCATTTTCAGTCGAGAGAGATGATGAGGGAAAGGAGAGAGAATTGGCTTGAAGATTTTGATTTTTCCAATTGGGTATTTCTATTTTTGTATTTAGTTGCAGTAGAGAGAGAGAGAGAGTTAGGGATTTAAGTTTGATTTGGGGGTTTGGTCTTCTTTTGTGGTCTGGCCGTGTTCTTTTAGGAGAAGAAGATGAGGGGGTTTTGAAAAATAAGTTATTTTAACTCATAGGTTTTATAAATTACTAATTAACCCTTCTTAGTTCTAAATTTTTGATTTGTCCCTAGCACTTTATTTCAAACTCTAAATTTTACCCCATAAAAATTTACGAATTCCAGATTTTTAGTCCTATCTATTTATTTCAAAATTCCAAATTTACCTAGAAACTTTTCACAACTTAAATTTTGTCCCAGAACTTCATAAATTGATTAAATTAGCCCATAATTTTCTAATTTTCAGATTTATTAAAAAATAAAATTGGCCCAAATTATTTAATTAAAATTATTTATTTTGATACTCGGTGCGGCGCAATTAGGACCCTCGTCCACTGTGTGATTTTGTGCTCGACTTTACGTGCTCTTTACTCAGGTGGGTATATCTCTGCTTTAAAGTTGTATTTTGAAATAGATCATATTATTATTTACGAAAGTATATGATATATGTGCTTTTTGAGAAAGAAAAATGTTTTAATCCTACTTGAATTTGTCGTGGATGGAATATGGATAAGAATAGCATTTCGTACACATTAGAATAGTGTAACACACGTACCTAGAGCTTGACTTACACAACAGATAAGGTATGTCATGTGCACAGTGTGATATATCTGTAAAGAAGAAGAAGAAGTATCCTAAATCCATTATTCCTGCGATTTAAATTTAGTTGGATAAATAGAAAGAAATGCCCATGATCCCCCACCACTGAGTACGTTTTAAGAGTACTCACCCCCGTGCTTTTAATATTTTCAGGTCAGTGAGCTTGGAGCATCGTGAAGGAAATGGGGTGGCTTCGCTTTTGACGTTTTGGATATTTAACCCGAACATTATGATTAGCTTGTTAAGTAATCTATTTGAGCCTCAAACCTTGTGGCTAGCTAATGACTTTTGAACTAACTTCAACTAGTAGTTAAATATTATGATTATATCTATTATGAATTTTATGATCTAGAACTTATATGATTTATTTTTCCCTACTTAGAAATCGAATTATGTTTATAAAAAAAAGTTTACCTAAATTATTATAATTGTTAATTATTTTTCCGCTTTCAAGAATAGAAAGAGTAACATTTTAAATTTAAGAATTTAGGGTGTTACATTTAGTGGTATCAGAGCGGGTCTACCTTCTTGTAGACTCAAAGTATTTGGAAAAGTTATATTGTTTGATTTTATGGTACGCCACCCATTTCAGTCACGTGTGCTTCTGCTCCAAGGTACTTTGTTTGCTTTGCTCAAATTTATTTATTTTGTAAAAGTTATTTAAGTGGTGGGCAACACAAGCAAGAATGAGAAATGTTGAGAAAAGATTTATGCAAATAAAGAATGAGAAGCAATTTATGCAAAGAAAGAATGATAGGTGTTGAGAAATGATTTATGTAAATGAGTTCTTTTATTTTTTTAAATGCATGATGAATGATATAGAAATTATTTTTAGTCCTTGAAATTTAGAAGAACATAGAAGCTTTCTCCATAGATCCTTCCCTATTTATATCTAGGTAGTTATAGACTTATCGATTGCATCAAACTTAGTAGTGTATGTTTTCTTCGATTACCCATACACGTTATAGGAATCATGAGATGACGAGGACGACCACACCTTAATCGAAGTCCACCTAGAAATCCCGAGCCCAATCAAGCACCCAATGTTGAGGGAAATAACTTTATGCCTGATCTGATTAGAGCACTCCAAGGATTTGTCCAACAGCAAACTCAGACTGCAATGAATAACCAAAATACGGCACCCAATGCACCTGCTCCGCCAACAACTAATCAGGTGATCGAGCAATTTCATCGCTACACTCTACTTAGATTCAATGGTAGGAGTGGACCACTCATTCTCGAAGAATGGATTATGGAGCTCGAGCGAATCTTTGAGCACATAGAGTGCGATGATGCACACAAGGTCTCATGTGCAGTCTTTCAATTCACGGAGGATGCAGGCCACTGGTGAAAGTCATACAAAACTGGCATGACCGAAGAAGAACGTCAAGGCTTGACTTGGGATAGGTTTAAAGGGATCGTTATGGACAAGTATTTTTCCTGAGCTTTTCGCATGCAGAAGCAAACCGAATTTCTAGAGCTGAAGTAAGGAAATCTGTCTGTGACTGAGTACGAGTGAAGGTTTAATCAGCTCTCACGCTACACAACACGTCTACTAGACACTGAAGATCAAAAAGCAGACTGGTTCATGAAAGGCCTTCGACCAGAGATACGTGGAATTCTAGCTGCTCCAGGGATCACTGACTATAGTCAAGCTATCAGACAAGCACATGAAGTAGCTACTAGATTGGAAGTGGATAAAGCTCCTCCAAGAAATACGGATCACCATGGAAAGAGAAAGTGGGACAATCGAAACAAAGGAAATGGGAATTTTCCAATCAAGAGAGACAAACCTGAAGCACGTCCCACAAATAGAACACCTACGAGAATCCCTCCGTGCCCAGAATGCAAGAAAACACATTTTGGACCTTGTTTATGGTGCAAGGGAGTTTGCTATAACTGTCAAGAGCCAGGACACATGGCAACCAACTGCCCTAAGAAGCGACGTGAAGAGACTGTTTGCCTTCACACAACAAGAAGCTAGAGAAAAGAGTAGCACGATGTCAGGTATGATATCAGTTTCTGGAATGCCAGTTGTAGCCCTGTTCGATTCTGGTGCTTCACACTCTTTTATCTCTATTGAGCTTTGTACTAAGTTGGGACTGTGTTTAGAGATAGAGAACTTAGCTCTCGACGTTAGAATCCCTTCTGGAAAGACCTTGAGAACTGATAGAATTTCTAAAGGTGTTAGATTGGACCTTGAAGGGAAGGAACTTGTGGCTGACTTATACGCTCTTGAAATGCGAGAATTTAATTTAATCTTAGGAATGGACTGGTTAAGCAAAAGTTTTGTGATGATACGTTGTCATGATCGAGAAGTAGTATTTCAGAAACTGAATGAGGAAGAGTTCATATTCTATGGAGCTAAGTTAGGTGGACGACCAAGAATCATATCAGCAATGAAAGCTTTGAAGATGTTGAGGAATGATGGATGTCAAGGATTCTTGGTGAACGTGATCGGGTCGACATCTACAGAGCTGACATTAGATAGTGTGCCAATAGTTAGAGATTTCGTGGCCGTGTTTCTTAAGGAGATACCTGGATTACTACCGGATAGACAAGTCGAGTTTGCGATCGATTTAATTCCAGGAACAACACCCGTGTCCAAGGCACCATACCGTATGGCCCCATCAAAATTACAAGAGTTGATAATCCAACTTCAAGAACTTCTAGACAAGGGGTATATTCGACCGAGCGTTTCACCGTGGGGAGCACCGGTCTTGTTTGTGAAGAAGAAAGATGGTAGTATGAGAATGTGCATAGATTATCGAGATTTAAATCACCTCACCGTGAAGAATAAATATCCCTTGCCGAGAATTGAGGATTTATTTGATCAACTTAGAGGAGCAAGCGTGTTCTCAAAAATAGACCTAAGATCGGGGTATCATCAATTGAAGGTAAAAGAAGATGATATTCCTAAAACAGCCTTTAGGACGAGATATGGTTATTACAAGTTTGTGGTGATGCCCTTCGGATTATCTAATGCACCTGGTGTATTTATGGATCTAATGAATCGAGTATTTCATCCCTACTTAGATCGATTCGTCATTGTGTTTATTGATGACATCTTGGTGTACTCAAAAGATAAAGAGCAACATGAGGCACACTTGAGAGTTGTGTTGGAGACTTTAAGGAAAGAGAAATTGTACGCCAAGTTTAAGAAGTGTGAATTTTGGTTGGATCGTATAGCATTCCTTGGACATGTAGTGACCGCTGAAGGTATTGAGGTTGACCCAACAAAGGTGGAAGCCGTTAGCAATTGGAATACGCCAACCAATGTGGGAGAAGTGAGGAGTTTTCTAGGATTGACAGGATATTATAGAAGGTTCATCGAAGGTTTCTCAAAGATAGTTGGACCACTCACGTAGCTAACGCGAAAGGGGATACCTTTTGAGTGGACGGAAAAATGCGAGAAGAGTTTTCCAGAGTTGAAGTGAAGTTTGGTGACGGCACCGGTATTGACCATCCCCGATGGGTCAAAGGGATTCGTGATATATAGTGATACATCAAAACAAGGATTGGGATGCGTCTTGATGCAATAGGGGAAAGTGGTTGCTTATGCTTCTAGACAATTAAAGCCTCATGAGTTAAATTATCCCACTCACGATTTGGAGTTGGCTGTTGTTGTGCATGCATTGAAAATTTGGAGACATTATCTCTATGGAGGCAAATGTGAGATTTATACGGACCATAAGAGTTTAAAATATTTCTTCACTCAGAAGGAGTTGAACATGAGACAAATGAGGTGGTTGGAATTGGTCAAAGATTATGATTGCACAATCATGTACCATCCAGGAAAGGCCAATGTTGTTGCTGACGCACTCAGCAGAAAGAAGGTAAATCCCACGAAGGGAGTTACGCAATAAGAGGAGTTGATCAAGGACTTTGAGAAGTTAAGTCTCAAGATTGTAACCACGCCCGAAGAAGCTAATGCTATAATTACAACGTTAGTAGTTCAACCGACGCTACGATATCGAATTAGAATCGCACAAAGGGAAGATGGTTTTCTAGAAAAGATGCGAGCAAGAGAAGTGTCAGACAATTCTAAGGGATTCACGATATCATCAGATGGGACTCTACTCTTCAAAGGAAGAATTTGTGTGCCAAACAACGACATAATGAGAGAAATTCTGGACGAGGCTCATCAAACGCCTTACACGGCACATCCTGGAAGTACTAAGATGTATCAAGACTTAAAAAGAAGTTTTTGGTGGTATGGCATGAAAAGGACTATTGCAGATTACGTTGCTCGATGTTTAGCTTGTCAGCAAGTAAAGGCAGAGCACCAAAGACCGTCAGGATTGTTGAATCCTTTGGAGATACCAGAATGGAAGTGAGAGCATATTACAATGGACTTTGTAGTTAGACTTCCCAAGACTGTGAAGAATAATGATGCGATTTGGGTTATAGTGGATCGATTGACGAAATCAGCTCACTTTTTACTTGTAAGGATGACCTTCACCATGGATCAATTCGCTCAACTATACGTTCAAGAAGTAGTTCGATTGCATAGAGTCCCAGTCTCCATAATATCAGATCGAGATCCCCGTTTAACATCGAGATTTTGGAGAAGCTTACATGCAGCTTTGGGCACGAAGTTTAAGTTTTCAACGACATATCATCCTCAGACAGATGGCCAATCAGAAAGGACTATACAAACATTGGAAGATATGTTACGGACTTGTGTCATGGATTTAGGAGGCAGTTGGGAGATGCATTTACCATTAGTGGAATTTGCTTATAACAATAGTTTCCACTCTAGCATTGGCATGGCTCCGTATGAGGCACTATATGGATGAAAGTGTAGATCACCGGCGTACTAGGATGAAGTTGGAGAGAGAAAGATTTTAGGTCCCGAAATAATTGAAAGAATGGTGGAAGCAGTGGAGAAGATTCGAAATAACATTAAAGTTGCTCAAGATCGACAAAGATCTTACGCTAACAAAAGAAGAAAAGATTTGCATTTTTAGGTAGGTGACAAAGTATTTTTGAAGGTCGCTCCTATGAAAGGAGTGCTGAGATTCGGGAAGAAAGGAAAGTTGCGACCTCGTTTTATCGGACCTTTCGAAATCTTAGAATGAATTGGTGATGTGGCTTATCATCTAGCTTTACCACCCAGGTTGTCATTAGTGCACGATGTCTTTCATGTTTCGATGCTAAGGAAGTATTTGCACGAATCAAGTCACACCATCAACCATGAGGAGATACGACTCAACAAAGATTTGACTTATGAAGAGGAACCTGTCGCTATTCTCGATAGGAAGACCCACGAGCTGAGGAATCGACAAGTTCCACTAATTAAAGTGCAGTGGAGTAGATACGGGAAGGAAGAAAAAACTTGGGAGCATGAGGAAGAGATCCTAGCTAAGTACCCATCCTTAGGACACCCGGTAAGATAAATTTCGAGGACGAAATTTTTTTTAACGGGGTAGGGTTGTAATGACCCGCTTCTATATAATTTGAATTATTTTAAATTGCTAAATTGCTTGGAATTGAATTTTAATTTATTTCATTTTTCGATGCTCGATAAATTAGACAAACATGAGGAAGTCCCATGTTGCGCCTCTAGTATAAAAGAGAAATTTTAGAATTTAAATTTGGGCCTTAGAATTATTATATTGGGCTTGTTGAACTTATTTCGAAATAGAAAGAATTTGTTTTACATTTGAGCTTGTGCTAGTATAATTAATTTAATAGAATTTCTCCTTAAGTCTAGAATTTGGAGTTTTGATCTCAAAGTGTGCCATTGGCATGAGTCTTGTTAGAGAAGCTTAGTAAAAGCTTGTGAGGGAAGCCTTTAAAAATAAAAATAAAAATCATTTTATCTTCATCATCACCTAGAAGCTTCCCCACTCAATCACACAAAAGAAATATCCTCCCACCCACTACTCCAAACCCTTCGACTGGAATTCAGGCACCATAGCAATTCCACAAATTCACTTCCTCAACTTTTCAATTCAAGAGCTGCAACAAGATCAACTATTCTCGTAAGTGTTCCATCTCAACTTTGTGCATTAATCTTTCTCATTTTTACACCAAATATTGAGTTATACTTTCCTATATCTATAGATCTGCAACAACACCATTTAAAAAAAAAGGCATCAAATAGGCAACCTCACAACCAAATCAATTTTAGATATACTACAAACCAACAAAAAATCAAGATCTAGCTATCAAATATTTTGATTCATACATATACATATGATATATCTCTGCCAACTGCCATGCTTTATTTACAAGCAACATCTCTGAATATTTCCAGCTTCTACACCATATATAACCAATTCAGTGCCAAAATAAGGAACCATTTCAGTCTTATCCCACACACACACGGTTCCAAGCTTCACAAATCAACACCAAAACATGCCTCATCACTTGATTTCATCACACACACACACACACACATAAATTATGCATCTAAGAACATTTAGTAAAAAAATCAAACTAAACGATTTCATAAAATAGCTAGGAATTAAGAAATTAAAGAAATAGAGAGAGAAAAGTCATCGGGCTGCGTCGAGTCTGGTGTTGGGATGGTCTGAGTTGTAGTTGAGATCCAAGCTAGGTTGGTCGGTCATCGGCGTTGAGTCGGGGCTGTTTCTGTCGAGGTAGAGGAGTCAAAATTCGCGTCGGGTTTAGATGGCTTCTGGGGTTTGAGTCGTCAATTAGTGTTCAGCTGTGTCGCGTTTGTGTCTTTAGTTTCTCCATGGTGGTCGTGCGTCTAGTTGGGTCGCCGGGGAGGGAGTCTTGCCGGAGCTGTGAAGGAGTAGGAAGGGGGAAGAAGAATTTAGGGATTTAGACAAGCAATTTCACTTTGGGGTTTTCAATGTATTCTCCATTTTCAGTCGAGAGAGATGATGAGGGAAAGGAGAGAGAATTGGCTTGAAGATTTTGATTTTTCCAATTGGGTATTTCTGTTTTTGTATTTAGTTGTAGTAGAGAGAGAGAGAGAGAGTTAGGGATTTAAGTTTGATTTGGGGGTTTGGTCTTCTTTTATGGTCTGGCCGTGCTCTTTTAGGAGAAGAAGATGAGGGGGTTTTAAAAAATAAGTTATTTTAACTCATAGGTTTTATAAATTACTAATTAACCCTTCTTAGTTCTAAATTTTAGATTTGTCCCTAGCACTTTATTTCAAACTCTAAATTTTACCCCATAAAAATTTACGAATTCCAGATTTTTAGTCCTATCTATTTATTTCAAAATTCCAAATTTACCTAGAAACTTTTCACAACTTAAATTTTGTCCCAAAACTTCATAAATTGATTAAATTAGCCCATAATTTTCTAATTTTCAGATTTATTAAAAAATAAAATTGGCCCAAATTATTTAATTAAAATTATTTATTTTGATACTCGGTGCGGCGCAATTAGGACCCTCGTCCACTGTGTGATTTTGTACTCGACTTTACGTGTTCTTTACTCAGGTGGGTAAATCTCTGCTTTAAATTTGTATTTTGAAATAGATCATATTATTAGTTACGAAAGTATATGATATATGTGCTTTTTGAGAAAGAAAAATGTTTTAATCCTACTTGAATTTGTCGTGGATGGAATATGGATAAGAATAGCATTTCGTACGCATTAGAATAGTGTAACGCACGTACCTAGAGCGTGACTTACACAACAGAAGAGGTATGTCATGTGCACAGTGTGATATATCTGAAAAGAAGAAGAAGAAGTATCCTAAATCCATTATTCCTGCGATTTAAATTCAGTTGGATAAATAGAAAGAAATGCCCATGATCCCCCACCACTGAGTACGTTTTAAGAGTACTCACCCCCATATTTTTAATGTTTTCAGGTCAGTGAGCTTGGAGCATCGTGAAGGAAATGGGGTGGCTTCGCTTTTGACGTTTTGGATATTTAACCCGAACATTGTGATTAGCTTGTTAAGTAATCTATTTGAGCCTCAAACCTTGTGGCTAGCTAATGACTTTTGAACTAACTTCAACTAGTAGTTAAATATTATGATTATATCTATTATGAATTTTATGATCTAGAACTTATATGATTTATTTTTCCCTACTTAGAAATCAAATTATGTTTATATAAAAAAAAGTTTACCTAAATTATTATAATTGTTTATTATAGTTATTATTGTGCTTTGATTGTATAAATATGCAGGGTCTTTGGACCGGTGATATGAATGAAACCCTTCGGGGCAATACAGAGATCCTTCGAGGTTGACAAAGAGGTCCTAAGGGACCAATATAGATTTGTTAATGTCCTCCCTGGGGATAATAAGCCTGCAGGCATCCATATAGGGCTAAGATGTTCATTAATAGGGGCATCATGATGTTTGGACCCTACAGGGTTGAGACTAGTCTCCACAAAGTAAAGAAATTTCCATATGTTATATTTTCACTTGTGCAATTGGCTATAACTGTTTGCAGTGTTCCCACTGAGTATGTTGTTAAATACTCACCCCATTCATTCAATGAATTTCAAGTTGAGGAGTTGAGGCTGGAGTAGGAGCGTTGTGAACACAAGAGAACCCCCATAAGCTTGTGTTTACTTTTGCATGCTCTTCTTTTCAAATACTCATATTATTATTGTTTCATTGATCACTCTTCTTTTGTCTTTATGATCAATGATCTTTGGGGATGGGACTAGCCCTATTTTGTAGTTATGTTGTATTTAACTTGATATATTATTATGCAAAACATTTTAAAGGTGGGTCATTCGATCTTGGAGCCTTCTACGTGCAAATTATATATTGTTGAGCCCCTATATTATGATGGCTAAACTAGGGTGTTAGACGGGCGGGTTGTGTAGAACTTATGAGCCCGATACGTTAGATGATTGTATGATTGCGTGGATGGGCTTATACGATGCTTCTACTTAATACTATGTTGTGTGACAAATTAGATCCGATAGGTTGCATGTTATAATTGCGAAAAATTTATAGTCAGGATTATGCCTTATCATGCTATTTGACCTTGGCTTCCGCTCAATTTAATATAAGCACACAAATATAAGTACGTAAATGGTATGTTAAGTGACGTGGCCAAACATAGTAGTTTGGGGCGTTACAACAACCCTATCAACATACATGGTCTATGTAAAAATGAATTTTGTTAGTTTTAAAGTCAGAAACCAAATATAGATATAAACCTAAATTTGGACAATGAGGAATTCAACCTCAAATATTCATATTAAGCACGATTGTATAGTATTATAAAGCATCAAATGCATTTAATTATTACAAACAATTAATGTTCATGTAAATATTAACAGCAAAGAAAATAATCTTATATAACGCCAACAATATTGCAATGAAGTATTTCACAATAAAATGAATTAATAATCGTATTAATAATTTTCTAATTATGATAAGTAGAACCAAATTCCACGTTCTTTAGCATCAAATACAATCTACCCATTAGAACATTAGCATGATATCTGTAAACATTTTAATAACTTTATTTAGCATCATAAGTATTGTAAAGAAACATTAAACAACTTCTTTAGATTTTCAATATTAATGGGTATTTTCAGGCACGAAAAACTTTATCATTATCATCTGACATTCTCATATAAAGCATAAAAAACTATGTTACTAAGCACTAACAATTTAACAATAAGCATTTCACAATAAAACAAACTAACATTTTTATTAATAATTTTCTGACAATGGTGTGTAGCACCAAATTCCATTTTCTATAGCATCAAATACAATATTTCTCTTAGAACATTAGCATGATATGTAAACATTTTAATAACTATTATAATGAAGCATTTTACATAATAAAACAAACTAACATTCTTATTAATAAATTTCTGATAATGATATGCAGCATCAAATTTCATGTTCTTTAGCATCAAATATAATCTATCAATTAGAACATTAACATGATATGTAAACATTTTAATAACTTTATTTAGCACCATAAGTATTGTAAAGAAGCATTAAACAACTTATGAAGATTTTCAATATTAATAGGTATGTCTAGACACGCAAAACTTTTACAAGTATCATATAAAGCATCAAGAACTATGTTACTAAGTACTAAATGAATTATCTATTTTACTCCTTCATTCCTACCTTTACATATTCGATTCAATTGATTCCCATCTTTTTTCAACTATATAGCACCAATAAACTTCAGTTACATCAAACCAACCCCAATAAGATAAAACTCTTTGTTCATAAAATCACAAAATTTATTAACTAGTAACATTCATTGCATCAACAGCAAAAATTGGCACACAAGATCGATATATTATTTTTCAAACCAGGAAAACTTTATGAAATAATGTGACAAATTCACAAATTCAACCCATAACATTACCTTATTTCACTCTCGACATCTTTTCTTTATCTTCAATTCATCCTACTTTATCGATCACTATCGCCGCTCATCCGTAACCTCATTTCTTTGTCACTATAAAATATCGGTGGTGTATTATATATGTATATAGGGAATGGTTCAAATGAGAACTCTTCCTCTACGTGGGAACTACGAACTCATCTAGTCCATTCATGACTTAGATCTTGATAGCTACAACTCAGTCAAATTTTGGTCAAATGGAAAGTGGCATACTTGTAATTATTTATAATTTTAAGTAAAAGAGGGTATTATAGTAATTCAATAACTATTATCTTTTGAAGTATTTCTCTCTCTCCTATCTTCGTTTGTTTCTCTCGTACACTTTTTTTCCCTCTTTTTCAGTTTCTCTCTTTTCTCTCATCTCTTCTCTCTCTCTCTCTCTCTCATCCCTCTCTTTCTCGTCTATCTTTTTTTTTTTTTGTAAACCATTCAGTAAACACAAATTATAAAAAGTTATGATAATTATTAGTAATTTATTAAAATAATAAAATCTTATACCTATATATGTATATATAAGGTCAAGAAAGTTTTTTTATTCGCAAAATTGAAATCGATGTTGCTGTGTAACGCCCCGGTCATGAAAGACCGTGGAAATGGATGCCACAAGGGTTGGAATTAAGAAGCGGGAAAGAAAAGGGGTAATTTAATTAACGAAACCTGAACAAAAGACTCAGAACAACCAAACATACTTTATAATAAATTATGCTTATCTATAATACCAAGATCAGAGCTCTTAGCATTTAGCAAAAGAATATCATAAGTGTGGAAGCTGAATTTTTAACAGAATACTGATAAAAGAGACAATAGGAAAATATGTCAACTATAATCTCTTATTTCTCAGCCTTGTCACCTCCACGCTCCAGCCTACTGACCTGAAAATGTTTGAAAAGATTTGGGCTGAGTACTAATGCACTCAGTGGGCAAGTTTTCACAATTTAAATTATGCAAATCATTTTATAAAAGTAATCTATCTGTGTCTATGCAGGTAGTGAAGCTTAGAAGGTTTTAAAGTTGAAAGAAACCTAAGTTCACCAAAACATTTTATCGTGAAGCGCTTAATAGTATAACCAGTCATTGCCCGTAACCCCTACTACATCACCAATGTGTAAAGTTGAGTATGACCAAAGTATACCCAATGAGTGTAACCAATAAGTGTTTCATTTTAGTCTCACCGACAAGGAGTAGAGCATGACGAATAATGCATGCATACTTTAGCTATTCACATTGACACAGTGCTGGTTTATGAAACTCCGACAACATACAACAACACGTAAATATTTAACACAGATAGTCACATATGCAATTTTAGCAAAGCAGAGCTTAATAACTCGAAAGTTACAGTTTGCAAAGATAGTATAGCCCACCTAGATAAAACTCTGTAACACAGATAAGCTTTCAGATTCTAGGCTGGTCTAGCTCAGGTTCTTTTACTTCTTCCGAGTCTACAATAACCAATCTTTGCTTAGTTTAACTGAATGGATCCTATATCTAAAACTTAACGCCTAAATTCCTTTATAACTTTATGTTAAACTTTGTTATCAATTAATCTTATATTTTCCAATTATTTTTATATAATTTCCAAATTATAAAATAGAACAAATTGTATACAGTGAACTTGAAATTTTAGTATATCGTACAAGTGCTGTGACCTAATTAAATGGAACATTATCATCTAGCTGATAATTGATTATATCATTTATTCACTAATTATTTCGTTGCCGGTTATTTGGAGACTTACTAGAGAAAATTATGCAACCTAAATATTATAAAGTAACTCATAATCACCCTATAATCTATAACATAAATAATACTAGTACTCAATCATCTATCGGAGAAGTGTTAAATTTTAATTCAATAACTTTTGAAATTAGCTTAAGCTTATGATTTGCTGCCAAATCAACAATGCTCGTTTTGCATAACAAAATAACAATTATCTACAACAATTAAAATCTTTAGAACATAATCAATTTGTTATTATTTCTAATTACTCGATAAGAATACTATCAAATTTTAATTATGTAATATAAATATAAATTTTAAAGTCTAATCTTTCTTGATACGTCTATCATCTAGTTTATCCGAAATGACTAAATATTTTAATACCCAAATATTTTATGTTAATCGAATGAATCAAATTAATACGGAATTAATTAGAGAGAGAAGAAATCATACCTTCCTAATTTTGTCAATTCAGTTATATAAGTGCAGAACCCTAGCTCCCACTTTCGTGTAATTTGTTTTTTTATATATATATGCAAGCTTCTTACCTTGTAATAATAGGCATCCCAAATCATCTTTAATATTCACACGTGTAACTATATGGATAGGTATTGTGCATGTTTCCCATGCTATATCTTTAACTATTATCCCTAACTAATTCTTTATTATTATATTCATTACTAATCATTACTATTATATAGACTACATTTGTATATATATAAATTACCATTTTGTAGGTACTATCTAGCATTGCCATTCTCCAATATATATATATATATACATATATGTATATATATATAGACACACATATGTGTACCTATATATTACATATTAAATTTTATTTCTATCTTTATGCATGGCAAGTGAATGTATATGTCTATATATATACACACGTTTACTATATATATATATATATTTATTATATAAATATCTATATGGTACATTTTGTTTTTAGCACTTATATGTATTTATTTGTATGTAAATACAAAATAAAAAAAATCACACTAAATCTATTACACTTAATAAATAAATTTCTAATTAAATTTAGATAATAGAATTTTGGAGTATTACACTCCTCCCTCCTCAAAAGAATTTCACCCCGAAATTCACGTACCTAAGAATATCTCTGGATATTGTTTCCTAAGAATATCTCTGGATATTGTTGTCTCATCTTACTTTCAAGTTCCCATGTTGCTTTTATTCGATCATGATTCCATTGCACAAGTACCAATGGAATTTGCTTGCTTCTTAGGACTTGAACTTTTCTATCAAGAATTTCATGGGGTTTTTCCTCGTATGTCATATCAGAACGTAGAACTAATTTAATTTCTCTGACAATGTGTTCTGGGTCAAACACGTATTTAAAGGACCCGTCACAAGACTACGAGCCAAGAAGTTGCAAGATTATTTGCAAGTCATGATTCGTAAGAAGTTCGAAGTTGAAGACGGTGTGCACGGAAGCTTGAAGATGATGACCTTATTGAAGATGGAAGATGGAGATCAAGACTTGGAGTGCATTACATGAGGATGTGTACGTGTGCATGTTAATGTGCATGTGTGCGTGTGATTGAAGTTCACGGCCCAAGCATGTGAAGCCCAAGATTTTCGGCCCTTGATGATTTAATGAAGGGGATTGATTTATTAGACTATAGTATTTTATTTATTTAATTTATACTATAGTTGGACCGATTTTTATTAGATTTTTACTTGAAGATTTTCGGTTATTTTAGATAGGATTTGACTAGGATTTTAGATAAGACAAGATCTACAAAATCTACCTTAAATAGAATTCTAGTTTAGGAAGTTGTCAAAGTCCAATTCTAGTTCAATTTGGACTCATTATTTTCGGTCCTTAGCTTTAGAATTTTCGGTCCTACTATTATAAATAGTGGATCCACGTTTCATTGTTACTTTAGACCATATTTGATAATTTAAGCTTTGCTTTCAATATTGTCTCAACCCATTTAATCTTTGTGAGTTTATATCATTTAAATTCATACTCTTAGAATTAGCATCTCTAAGTTTTATAAAGGGAATTCACCGTCCACATTCGAGGGATCGTCGGAAACTCGCTATCGAAGAGCAACTTAAAGAATTTGGCCTTGTGTACGTTCGAGATTCAAGGTAACTTTCGGGTTGTAATTCAAAACGATAAATCATCAATCATCCACGCCATTCAACGTCAACATCAACCATCTTCGTACGCCTCAATTCCAGCCGTGTTCATGATCAAGATTCATCTCGTTCCATTTAATCTGTAAGTCCGTTTCATCCCTAACATATCCTATCTACTCTAGCCATTCTAAACCTCTTCCAATCCATCGATCACCTTCATCCATACCGATTTCCCTTGTTCGTTCCAAAACAGCCCTCTCTTTGTTGGATTTGTGTTATTTTGTGTGTCATTGTCTAGGTATTTTAGTTGAGTCTTAGTCGTCTAGTTAATCGAGTATAGATCCCTTACATCACCGACGTAGTTTCAATCCTTAGCTTCCGCGTATTTTGTGTCTCGTCATGTCATTTAGTCTCGGGTCACATCAGTATGCTATCAAAATAGCAATAGAGTACGCAATCCGCGTATTTAATCAGAGTATGAAATCAACATAAAAATCAATCTTTCAAGGAATTCCCATCACTATGGCGAATCATCATATTTTATTTTTAGACAATCTTAACATTTTAACAAATAATGTAAACTTTTAAAAACTAAAATCCGCATAAAAACATGCGTACCTTTTGGCTATTGCGCGAATGACGAGCCGATGGCTTATATAATATCACACGGGAATTTAATAAAAATGAAATAATACCCAGCAGTTCAGCAGAGTTACAAACCTGCTCTGATACCACTCTGTAGCGCCCCGGTCCCGAAAGACCATGGAAATGGACGCCACGGGGGTTGGAATTAAGAAGCGGGAAAGAAAGAGGGTAATTTAAATAACGAAACCTGAACATAAGACTCAGAACAACCAAACATACTTTATAATAAATTATACTTATTCATAATACTAAGATCAGAGCTCTTAGCATTTAGCAAAAGAATATCATAAGTGCGGAAGCTGAATTTTTAACAGAATACTGACAAAAGAGATAATATTAAAATATGTAAACTATAATCGCCTATTTCTCAGCCTCGTCACCTCCACACTCCAGTCTATTGACCTGAAAATGTTTGAAAAGATTTGGGCTGAGTACTAATGCACTCAGTGGGTAAGTTTTCACAATTTAAGTTATGCAAATCAATTTATAAAAGTAATCTATCTATGTCCATGCAGGTAGTGAAGCATAGGAGGTTTTAAAGTTGAAAGCAACCTAAGTTCACCAAAACATTTTATCGTGAAGTGCTTAAGAGTAAAGCCAGTCACTGCCCGCAACCCGTACTACATCACTAACGCGTAAAGTTGAGTATGGCCAAAGTATACCCAATGAGTGTAACCAATAAGTGTTTCATTTTAGTCTCACCGACAAGGAGTAGAGCATGACGAATAATGCATGCATATTGTAGCTACTCACATTGATACAACGCTGGTTTATGAGACTACGTCTACATACAGCAACACGTAAATATTCAACACAGATAGTCACATATGTAATTTTAGCAAAGCAGAGCTTAATAACTCAAAAGTTACAGTTTGCAAAGATAGTATAGCCCACCTAGATAAAACTCTGTAACACAGATAAGCTTTCAAATTATAGGCAGGTCTAGCTCAGGTTCTTTTACTTCTTCTGATCCTACAATAACCAATCTTCGCTTAGTTTAACTGAATGGATCCTATATCTAAAACTGAACACCTAAATTTCTTTATAATTTTTTGTTAAACTTTGTTATGAATTAATCCTAAATTTTCCAATTATTTTTATATAATTTCCAAATTATAAAATAGAACAAATTGTATTCAGTGAACTTGAAATTTTAGTATATCGTACAAGTGGTGTTACTTAATTAAGTGGAACACTTTCATCTAGCTGATAATTGATTATATCATTTATTCACTAATTATTTAACTGTCGGTTATTTGGAGACTTACTAGAGAAAATTATGCAACCAAAATATTATAAAGTAACTCATAACCACCATATAATCTATAAAATAAATAGTACTAGTAGTCAATCATCTATCGGAGAAGTGTTAAATTTTAATTCAATAACTTTTGAAATTAGCTTAAGCTTATGATTTGCTGCCAAATTAACAATTCTCATTTTCATAACAAAATAACAATTATCTACAACAATTAAAATCTTTAGAACATAATCAATGTGTTATTATTTCTAATTACTCGATAAGAATACAATCAAATTTTAATTATGAAACATAAATATAAATTTTAAAGCCTAATCTTTCTTGATGCGTCTATCATCTAGTTTATCCGAAATGACTAAATATTTTAATACTCAAATATTTTATGTTAATCGAATGAATCAAATTAATACGGAATTAATTAGAGAGAGAAGAAATCATACCTTCCTAATTTTATCAATTAAGTTATATAAGTGCAGAACCCTAGCTCCCAATTTTGTGTAGTTTATTTATATATATATATATATACACAAGCTTCTTACCTTGTAATAATAGGCATCCCAAATCATCTTTAATATTCACACGTGTAACTATATGGATAGATATTGTGATGTGACCCGGGACCTATAGGACACGACAAAGACAAATGATGCGAAAGCTAAGAAATGGAACAACGTCGGATGCGTAAGGGATCAATACGACTCTAGAGAATAGACGAAAGACTCGACTAGAAAAGGACTCGAAAGGCGTAGAACTTACTAGGAAACGTAGACACAAACTAAACTCGATGGATGACTCTTGAATGACTCTTGGTGGCTGGAACTCGACGGCGGACGGCGGCGTACGGTGGTGGAGGTGTTGTCGGCGGCGGTGTAAGGTAGAAGGATCGGTTAGATCGGTGAACCCGTGTTGTATCAACTCGAACTCTCTCGTCTAGCTTCTCCGAATAGCAATTCTCCCAACTACTCAATTATACTCTGAAGAACCTAAATAAGACTATTGGTTTGCTAAATCAATATAATGGTTTGTGTAATTTTCGATCAACAGAAAGATCAGGAGACAAAAGAGAAATAACTTCTTGAATTCTTGCAATTGTCTAACTTTATGAAAACAAATGGATGTCCTATTTATACTATACTATAGGACACGAAATTTCTAACCTAATTAACTAAGAATTCAAAAATAATCAATAACGAAACAAAAGGAATCCTACCTTAAGTAGAAGTCTTAATTAAGGCAAGATAATATAACAAAAATCTATCTAGATAAAGATAAATCCTAACTAAACTTGGGCTTGAACAACTCGCCATCTTGGACCCATAATCACACGCCCATGGGCTGAATTAAGTTAGGAATTAATTCGGTCCATGCAGTGTAATATATCTGCCACCTTTGCATGAAAAACAGCAACTTGTGAGATTCCCATGCAAACGCGTAGAACTCTTCATGCTCACGTCCAAATGGCGTGATTCTTCTTCTCACGTCTTCATGCTTCCTTCTTCATCATCAATGGACAGCATGGTGATCAATCTTGGGCTGCTCAACACTTCATCTTCATGCAACTCGAATTTGCGATGAATAGAAGCTTGTAAATAAGCTTGCAACTTCTTTACTCGCAAACACGTCATAGGACCTCTAAACTGCAGCTCCGGGTCATCTTCTTCTTTGCCTAGCTCAACTTCATCATTCCCCCTGCTGAAAAGAATTCGTCCTCGAATTCACAGGCTCATCATCATCGAACTCATCATCTGTAGAAAAGGGAGATAAGTCAGCAACATTAAATATAGATGAACACTTGTACTCACCGGGTAAATTAATGCGATATGAATTTTCATTGACTCGACTCAACACGGTGAACGGTCCATCTCCTCCAGGCATCAATTTTGATTTCCTCAGATTAGGAAAATGGCCAGGACTCAGATGAATCCAAACGTGATGTCCGGGCTGGAAAATCACTTACTTTCACCGTTTATTCTTTTGAACAGTATTACATACGCCAACAGCCTTAATACGCGCACGTAATTTCTCATGCATTTGCTTCACTTGATCCGCTTTCCTTGTACCTTTAACACTTGTTAGATGCTCAACAGGTAAAGGTAAAAGATCAGTAGGCGTTAGCGGATTAAAACCATAAACAACTTCAAACGGAGACATGTTGGTAGATGAATGCACAACACGATTATAAGCAAATTCAGCATATGGCGAACAATCTTCCCATGATTTCAAGTTATTTTTAACTAAAGCACGCAACAAAGTACCTAAAGTGCGATTAACTACTTCAGTTTGTCCATCAGTTTTTGGATGACATGCAGTAGAAAATAACAATTTGGTACATAACTTACCCCATAGTACACGCCAAAAATGTGCTAGAAACTTAGAATCCTATCACTAACAATAGTTCTAGGTATTCCATGTAAACGCACAACATGAATAAAGAACAGATTGGCAATGCGTACAGCATCATCGATTTTCCTACATGCAATGAAATGAGACATCTTGGAAAACCTATCAACTACAACAAAGATGGAATCTCGACCAGACCTAGACCGTGGCAAACCAAGTATGAAATCCATAGATAAATCAATCCACGGTGAAGACGGGGCTGGTAGAGGCGTGTATAAACCAAACGGATGTGTGGTAGATTTCGACCTCCTACATGTGATACATCTACTACACACATTGTCAACATCATGCTTCATACGTGGCCAAAAGAAATGTTCATGCAGTAAGTTTAACGTTTTAGACACACCAAAGTGACCCATTAAACCTCCCGCATGCGATTCTAGAATTAACAACTACAAGTCGTGTAAATCGGCGCAAAGAACTCATCACATGCATACAACTCCTTAATTGCATCAAATCCTAACATCTTAGCATGCATAAGGTTCAAGAGAACGCACCTTCTTGAAAATGCATCAGCAACAACATTATCGGCGTCTTTCTTGTACTTGATGACGTACGGGAAAGACTCGATAAACTCTACCCATCGTGCATGTCGCTTGTTCAGATTTTGTTGGCCTTTTAGATGCTTCAAACTCTCATGGTCCGTGTGAATCACAAACTCCTTAGGCCATAAGTAGTACTACCATGTCTCTAAAGCTCTCTTGAGTGCGTACAACTCCTTGTCATAGGTGGAATAACGAAGGGCTACATCGTGGAGCTTCTCACTAAAATAGACGACTGAACGCCGTTCCTGCATCAAAACAGTACCAATCCTTTTGCCCGAGGCATCACATTCAATCTCAAAAGTTTTATTGAAGTCCGGAAGAGCAAGAACATGCGCATTACATAAACAAGACTTTAAAGTGTTAAACTCATGCTCTTGAACAGGACCCCATTCAAACTTTCGATCTTTCTTGCTTAACCCAGTAAGCGGCGCGGCTATGCTGGAAAAATCACGCACAGAGTGACGGTAAAAGCCAGCAAGACCGTGGAAAGATCTCATGTCACTCGCAGACTTAGGAGTGGGCCATTCCTCAATCGCCTGGATTTTGGAACGGTCTACTTCTATACCACGTATACTCACAAAAAAGCCGAGAAATACAACTTCATTCATACCAAACGAGCACTTAGATAGATTACCATATAATTTCGACTCCCTAAGAAGCTCAAAAACGTGTCTAAGGTGCTGCATATGTGTGTGCATTGTGTCACTATAGATCAAGATATCATCAAAGTACACAACAACATATTTAACAATCACTTCACGCAAAACATGATTCATCAAACGCATAAACGTGCTTGGTGCATTAGTGAGACCAAAAGGCATAACAAGCCATTCATACAAACCATGCTTTGTTTTAAATGCAGTTTTCCATTCACCACCTTCTTGCATACGTACTTGAAAATAACCAGAACGCAAATCAATCTTAGAAAAGACACGCGAACTAGATAACTCATCAAGCATATCATCTAATCTAGGGATGGAAAAATGATACTTTATCGTGATTTTGTTGATTGCTCTACTGTAACACCCAAATCCCGGAAGAATAGTGACAAGGGACCGATGCACTACTGGGGAAAAGGGGAAAGGGGTAGTTGCATAAAGATAATTATAGAAATAGGGTTAGTACCCCAAACATTTGGGCAACATAACCTTTATAACTGAAATAGAACCACCCACGAGAGTGTTCAGAAGGAATAAGGTTAGTGCCCCAAATATTTGGGCAGCATAACCTTTGTAACTGGAATTAAACCACGCTCTAAGGCGTCTTAGAAGGAACTTGAATCAATAAACAATCATCAAAGGGAACTTATCCCACCAAATAACTTTAAAGGAACATCATAGCATAATGCTGAAATCATAACATGCTTCAAATAATTGAAGACAAGCTGTATCAGAGTGAACGGAACAAGCGCGAAGCACAATTCAATTAAAATGTTTTTGCAAGTACTTAATTGATTTAGAGTATCTAAAATTTCTGAACAACACAAAAGAGCAAGCATATAACAACAAGTAATCCCTCGCCTCAGCACCGTCATCTTCCAGCCTGTCTCTCAACCTGAAAATATTTAGAAGAGATTTGGGCTGAGTACTAGCGTACCCAGTGGGTAGATTTTGATAAACAGTTCACAAACATTTTATAAATATGAATATCGTATCCACACAAGTATAACAATGGAAAGGTTTCAAATCTCATAAGCATTCCATGTATACAAAGCTTCTTTTAACCTTACTTGCACGCTCTATCTCAACTGTCCCTTCCTACAGTGTCTTAACTTATATACACATCCTCCAGCCTAGCTGTCTAATAAAGGATAGTGTATACGGTCCCAAAGCTTTAAGGATCCGAACTCTAGTCTAGTTAAGCACTCAATGTTTTCGTAGGATACTGGCGAACGCAAAGAGTGAGCTAAATCATTTTGATACAGATATTCATGCTTCACAATTGAAAAATAGTTGAGCTTAATAGCTGAACATAATTTGAGAAAAATATAACCCACCTTAATGGTCTTGATAATCAACAGTCGACGAGTAGCGCAGAAAATCTCTATTGCACTTGCTGCTCTTTAGCCTACAAATTATCGAGATTCTAACCTTGAGAACCTATTTTGGTTATTAGCTAATAGCTAAAAATATATAAATATATAAATAAACATATTTCTAAATGTCGAGATTCAATGAGCTTAAACCGAATAATTGGTATATATTTTTCATTCTACAAATATCGAACTTCCATATTAATGAGTGAAAGGATTGTAGACCTTAACCAATTAAAGAATTAATCTAGAACAAAAACACTTTACATATGATTTTACATTCTCAAAAACTTAGGGATTAAACAAAAGGTATTTTTTTGGTTACCTCCGTTTTAATCCAAAACTTTGTAAAATAATCAATTTATCACCCTCAACGTATTTTTAAGATATTAAAACAATTCAATATTTTGACAGCTCATCATTTATATATCAACCCCAATTTAAAGAACAAATGCTCATTTGACGTAACACATGACCCATTCCACAATTTTTTTTTTCAATCACATTCAAAACAAAATATAATTATTCTTCAGCCCCAAAAATATCATCAACATATCAATAAGAATATATATTAGATAGTTTAGGTTTTAGTTTAACTAGATGTGTTGTCCACGTTTTTGCGATTTTTAGAGAATAAATGTTATCATCTTTAAACAACCATTTAAGGGTCGCAACATCATCCACCTATCTCATAATAGCTCCAGAATATAGCCCATCGCTTGAAGACTGGGAAGAAAAATAACATTTTTAGGCCATTTGAGATACTAGAAAGAATTGGTGAGGTTGCTTACTGATTAGCTCTACCACCAGACTTGTCACAGGTTCATGATGTACATCATGTTTCAATACTCAAGAAATACGTGTTTGACCCAGAACACGTTATCAAATAAAGTGAGTTAATTCTACGTTCTGTATGACGTACGAGGAAAAATCCCACGAAATTCTTGATAGAAAAGTTTAAGTCCTAAGAAACAAGCAAATTCCATTGGTGCTTGTACAATGGAATCATCATGATCGAACTGAAGCAACATGGGAACTAGATAGCAAAATGAAACAACAATATCCTGAATTCTTTTAAGGGGGGAAGAGTGTAATGCCCCAAAATTTTATTATCTAAATTTAATTAAGAATATAAATCTAATAGTTGGAATAAGTGTATATCCAAAACTTCTCAGTATTATAATAATAGTCTACGCTACCCTTAAGGGTAAGTTAGGGAAGAAAATAGATCTCTGTATATCCCAATCTTTAGGTAACAGTGTATATTGAATGAGTTAGAGATGCTTTTATACCTTCTTATATTTTAGTTATAATCTTAGATATATAGTTAGTTGTATGTAATAGTAGAATTAAAATTATTAAGTACATATAGATTTATATGTGTGTGTGTGTGTATGAGTGTGCGTGTATTGTATATCATTGGCTCTCATTATATACAATTTAGATTATGGTTATATGTGGACATATATAATAATAATAATAATAATAATAATAATAATAATAATAATAATAATAATAATAATAATAATAATAATAATAATAATAATAATAAGTTGATGATTCATCAATTTACCTCTCTTATACGTGTCCCAAAGAAAGAAAAGATTAGTGGGATGGTATGTGACAAGTGTCAAAATATAGATTAATGCCTCTTATTGTTAAAAATAAAATACTTATTATAAAAACAAATTTTTAGTCATAAAACCTTTATTTATCTATGTTTTCATCTCGTCAAATAAAAAGAAAATAATAAAAAAAAATACAAGTTCTACTTACCAACAAATAAGATCCGATCAAATATTCTCACTTAAGGTAAATTTTCCTTGGAAGGTATTTTATTTGATGAATTGCATATCAATTAATTATATTTATGCTTGATATTTAGATTTGATAAATGAAATTCATTCCACCTCATGTTTATTTGTATTTTATTCAACCTAATCAAACATCACAATACCAATATACATGCTGTAATAATTATTGCAAATTCCGTAAAGGAATTTATACCCTAATACTTCATCGCCTATATAATTTTTTTAATACAAAAGAACTAGAATATAAATCGTTCATTTGGTACAAAAATTGAACATAAAAATAAAAGTAATACAAGGTTATAGTTTTTATAAATAGCAGATTTAAAATCAGAATTTCATTAGATTATACTCTCATGTGATTAATTAGCTTTAATAACAAATTGATTTATGTTCTATAAATTTTATTTATTGCAGAGAATAGTTAGTTATTATGTAAGCAAGAGTAATTGATTTAACAATACATCATAGTGCTAAGCTAATTTCTATTTAATGATTTAATATCAGCTAATTAGAAGATAGTATCCCGAGTAATTATGTTACTTCATTTTTATGAAATAATAATTTCTATAAACATAATACATGTATTCTGTTTTATATTCTCTAATGTATTCTGTTTTTATTCTCTAAGTTAGAAATGGTGTCAAATTAATAGGAAATATAGGATTAACTAATAATGAAGTTTAACATCAAATTTAAAAACTAAACTTAGGGATTGAGTTTTGATAGAGATCCTTTAGTTGAACTAAGCCAAGACTGGTTGTTGTAGGCTCAGAAGAAGTAGCAGAACCTGTGCTAGACCAACTCAGAATTTGAAAGCTTATTTGTGCTACAGATTTGTTATCCAGGTGGGCTATACTATATCTTTCCAAATTGTATCTTTCGAGTTATTAAGCTCTGATTTGCTAAAATTGCATATGTGACTATCTGTGTTAAATATTTACGTGCTACTGTATGTTGTCGAAGTCTCATAAACCAACGATGTGTCACTGTGAGTAGCTACAGTATGCATGCATTGTTTGTCCTGCTCTACTCCTTGTCGGTGAGACTAAAATGAAACACTTATTGGTTATACTCTTTGGGTATACTATGGCCATACTCAACGTTATGCGCTGGTGATGTAGTTTGGGTTGCGGGCAGTGACGGGTTATACTCTTAAGCGCTTCACGATAAAATGTTTTGGTGAACTTAGGTTGCTTCCAACTTTTAAACCTTATAAGCTTCACTACCTACATGAACACAGATAGATTACTTTAACAAAATGATTTGCGTAACTTGAATTGTAAAAACTTGCCCACTGAGTGCACTAGTACTCAGCCCAAATATTTTCAAATATTTTTCAGGTTAGTAGGCTGACGCGTGGATGTGACGATGTTGAGAAATGGGCTTTTGTTGTTTACGTATTTTCCCATTGTTTTTTTTTGTTAAGTATTCTATTGATAATGGAGTCTCCGTACTTGTAATATCCTTTTGTTAAACACTAAGAGCTCTGATCTTGGTGTTATAAATAGGTATATATTATTATACAACATGTTTGATTATTCTGAGTCTTCTGTTGAGGTTTAGTTAATTAAATTACTCCATTTCTTTCCCGCTTCTTAATTCCCACCCCCGTGGCGTCTATTTCCACGGTCTTTCAGGATCGGGGCGCTACATCTACAATCCATGTGCATACGTCATTCGTTGTTCTTCTTTGGTACTAAGATCACGGGAACGGCGCACGGGCTGAGGCTTTCACGGATTTGCTTCTTCTCCAATAGCTCTTTGACTTGCCTATCTATCTCCTTAGTCTCGTCGGAAGACGTCCTATAGGCTGGTCGGTTGGGTAGCACAGCTCCGGGGATGAAATCGATCTGGTGCTCGATTCCTCGCACTAGTGGAAGTCCTCTGGGTATCTCCTCAGGGAAAACATCCTTGAACTCATCAAGTAAGGGCTGCACATCACTAGGCAAACAATCATTAGTAGCACTACTCTTAAATGTGAGTAAGACAAAGGGCATACCTGCTTTCACGGCTTTCTAAACTCCTTTCACCGAAATAAACAAGCTCTTCGTGTGTGGCTTGCTTGTACTCGATTCTTTCTTCTTTTCCACAGCTAAGGAGTCCGAATGAGGTTGTTTAGAAGGGGATATGGCGTCGGCAATGGGCTGTCCGGGGGCTGTGGTTTCGGCCGTGGTTTTTTGGGCCCATTTTGCGGCTGCTTGCTTCACCTTTTCCTCTTTGAACCTCTCTTGCATGCGTTGCTGATCCATAGCAACGTCTTTAGGTGCTAATGGCCTCAAGGTGCTGATTCGGCCATCTATGTTGACGGTATATGTTCAAACGTCCGTCGTGGACTACACGTCGATCATACTGCCATGGCCTGCCTAACAACAAATGTGCCGCATCCATAGGGATAACGTCACACAAAACAGTGTCAGAAAACTTATGGATTGAGAATGAGACACGTACCTGATGAACAACGCGTATCTCGCCTCTATCTGTAAGCCATTGCAATCTGTAAGGCTTTGCATGTTGTTGTATGGGTAGGCCAAGCTTTTCCACTGCATATTGACTGATGGCATTTATCACACTGCCACTATCAATTATCATAGAGCATGTGTGACCTTGTATCACTGCACGGGTGTAGAAGATGTTCTCCCGTTGGTGCTCTTGTTCCTCCTCTCGAATGATGCTCAAACTCCAGATTGTGACCAAACTGACTTGTTGAGCTTCTGGATCAACTTGATCATGGGCTGCATCATTCTCGACTTCTTTCTCATGTGTGGCATCGTCCACTGGATCTGTTTCATCGTCACTGGCTGATTCAACTTCATTTGATTCGGTTAAGTATAGAACTCGCCGATTTGGACATTGAGCTTGAAAGTGGCCCCATCCTTGACATTTGTGACACTGAATGTCACGAGCTCGATTAGGGGCTGCATTAGGTGGTGTCACATCTTGAGTTGGCCGAGTAGTGTTCGGCCGAGGCTGAGTGGTGGGCGTAGACTCAGGTGTACAGCTGGACAGCGGTGTAGAACGGTCGAAACGCCGTTCGGGTGGTCTGGATTGACCTCTTGGTCGTGTAGAATCAGTATGAGGTGTAGGAAGTGATGTGGAAGGTATACCTTTACCCCATGAAGGACGTGTAGGGGCTGATGTGTAATGGGATCGACGGCGACCCTCTCTCAGCTGTCTTTCCACAATCGATGCGTATTGCACCATTCTTTCTACACTGTTGAAGTCTCTGAGCTCGACTTCACATACAATGTCAAGGTTCATGCCTTTAATGTACCGAATGATGATAGTATTTAAGGTCTCTTGCTTCCTGACTCGGTTCAAAAGGGTCTCCAACTCCTTGTGGTACTCTTCGATCGACTTTGTACCTTGCTTGATCCGATTGAGCTTCTTTTCAAGCTCTCTTTCATAGTGCATGGGGATGAAACATCCACGCATGAATCCTTTCATCTCTTCCCAATTGTCGATTGGTGGGTTGTGATTTCTGCGTCTTCTTTCTTGCTGCATTTCCCACCATGAGGCTACATAGTCTCTAAACTCCAAGCATGCGAGCTGCACTTTCTTTTGCTCTGAAAAGTTGTAGCATGCAAATATCTTCTCTACCTTACGTTCCCAATCTAAGTAAACATCGGGATCTTGAAGGCCTTCAAACTCAGGTATGCTCGTCTTGATGTTGTTGAGCCTACCATCATCATCATCATCGTGATAATGTGTACGCATATGGGGACCTCGGGGTCGTCCATGGCGTCCTCTTTGCCCTTGTGGTGTGTGCTGCATAGGACTCGTATCCACAATCATAGTCCTCTTCAAAGGTAGGCTCTCAGGGTGGCCTTTGTACAACTTACTGAACACGAGGCGGCTGTGGGATATTTCTCAAGGGCTGGCATTATCCTTGTCCTTCGACTTGACGCTCGGGGCGCCTCTCTGCATTATCTTGAGGCTCAGGTTGCCTCGCTGCATTGATTTGAGGCTCAGGTTGCCTCGTTTCATCAGTTTGAGGCTCGGGTTGTCTCTCGGGTTCTTCTTCGACCATCTGGGATGCGGTTGACTGTGTTCTGAGTCGTGCAAGCTCCTCTTGCAACTCAGCTACTTGGTTGCCAAGTTCGTCCCTCAGTAGACGATTCTGGCGCTCAAAATGGCTGACTAGAGCTTCATATTGGTACTTCGGATCCCATGGTGGCTCGGACGAGTAGGACTGCTCGCCTGGTGTGTTTGGCGATCTAGGCTCCTTAAGAGGTGGAGTAGATGCCTCTTTATTGGTACCTTTCTTCATTGTACCTGCAAAATGAACAAACGTGAAGAAAAAGTGGAATAGGACCTCACAATTCCGCACAAACGCTCGTGTATGTCACTCATGATTTTTCCACTCATGTATGTCTCTCAAACTGTGTGGTCCACGTGTGTAATGAATATGGGGCTGCTTCTGTTGATTAGCTCCTCTGGGTCTTCTTCAAGTTCCAACGGATAAAATCAAGCCGGAAGGTTGCTAAGAGTAGAAGTAGGCATGTGGAATGAGTATTTCGGGTAGATGGTGTATATGGACCACAGGTGTACGGGTGTACGGGTGTATGGACTGTGTGTTGTACAAAGTGAACCGGGTGTATGTGTAGATGAACTGCAATTTTCGAACCTTATAGATGCTAGGAATCGAAAATAAGGTGGATAAGTATGGAAGATCTTGATTAGATATGGATGAGTATGGAAGATATCTAAACAAGGTAGGAAATCTAGTAGATAAGGTAGAATACTTTTGGATAAGTTTGACCAATGTAAACACAATCTAACAAATCCTAAAATATCTATCTAAGATGGATTCAAGCCTATCTAGACTAGGAAACAACAAGAAAATCGAAATAAACAAGAAAATAAATTTGATTTTCATTTTTTTTTACGATTTTTTTTTGTGCTGTAGGGATTCGATCCCTCTGCTCTTTTCTTCTTTTTTTCAATGAACAATGCAAGTATTACAACTCGAAAGACTGAAAAATAATAAAACGAACACAATTGACGTATTGAACCACGAACGATAGAAACCGATGTGGCTCTTGATACCAATTTATGATGTGACCCGAGATCTATGGGACACGACAAAGACAAATGATGTGCAAGCTAAGGAACGGAACAACATCGGATGCGTAAGGGATCAATACGACTCTAGAGAAAAGACGAAAGACTCGACTAGAAAAGGACTCGAAAGGCGTAAAACTTACTAGGAAACGTAGACACAAACTAAACTCGATGGATGACTCTTGAATGACTCTTGGTGGCTGGAACTCGACGGCGGACGGCGGCGTACGGCAGTGGAGGTGTTGTCGGCGGCGGTGTAAGGTAGAAGGATTGGTTAGATCGGTGAACCCGTGTTGTATCAACTCGAACGCACTTGTCTAGCTTCTCCGGATAGCAATTCTCCTAAGTACTCAATTATACCCTAAAGAACCTAAATAACACTATTGGTTTGCTAAATCAATAGAATGGTTTGTGTAATTTCGATCAACAGAAGATCAGGAGACAAAAGAGAAATAACTTCTTGAATTCTTGCAATTGTCTAACTTTATGAAAACAAATGGATGTCCTATTTATACTATACTATAGGACACAAAATTTCTAACCTAATTAACTAAGAATTCGAAAATAATCAATAAGGAAACAAAAGGAATCCTACCTTAACTAGAAGTCTTAATTAAGGCAAGATAATATAACAAAAATCTATCTAGATAAAGATAAATCCTAACTAAACTTGGGCTTGAACAACTCGCCATCTTGGACCCATAATCACACGTCCATGGGCTGAATTAAGTTAGGAATTAATTCGGTCCATGCAGTGTAATATATCTGCCACCTTTGCATGAAAAACAGCAGCTTGTCAGATTCTCTTGCAAACGCGTAGAACTCTTCATGCTCACGTCCAAATGGTGTGATTCTTCTTCTCACATCTTCATGCTTCCTTCTTCATCATCAATGGACAGCATGGTGATCAATCTTGGGCTGCTCGACACTTCATCTTCATGCAACTCGAATTTGCGATGAATAAACGCTTGTAAATAAGCTTGCAACTTCTTTGCTCGCAAACGCGTCGTAGGACCTCTAAACTGCAGCTCCGGGTCATCTTCTTCTTTGCCTAGCTCAACTTCATCATATTGTGCATGTTTGCCATGCTATATCTCTCACTATTATCTCTAACTAATTTTTTATTATGTAGACTATATTTGTATATATATAAATTACCATTTCGTAGGTACTATCTAGCATTGCCATTCCCCAATATATATATATATATATAGAGACACACACACACACACACGTATACCTATATATTACATATTAAATTATATTTCTATCTTTATGCATGGCAAGTGGATGTATATGCTTATATATATATACACACGTTTACTATATATATATATATATTTATTATATAAATAACTATATGGTACATTTTGTTTTTAGCACTTATATGTATTTATTTGTATGTAAATACAAAATAAAAAAATCACACTAAATCTATTACACTTAATAAATAAATTTCTAATTAAATTTAGATACTAGAATTTTGGGGTATTACATGCTGGTTCATACATCACTTTGAATTTTTTATGATTTTTTTTAATTTGATGTTCATGTGCGAATTTTGAAATTTTAGGGTTGCTTGATTTGTTTGTAAACACTATTATTCTTTTTGGATTAAATGTTGTTTTTTTGTGTAAATCATCCCAATTAAAATTTTACTTTAGTTCATCTTCTTGACATAATGTTGTTGATTCATGTATTTATCTTCTTTTAATTATCTTGTACACTGTATTCAGTTCTGAGTTAGGTATTCATTTTCACTTTTTTCGTTGATGATTTTGAGATTAGTTATAGTTCATGCTAAAATGACATATACATAATGCTGGAATGGTTCATAGTTCATGCTAAAATGACATATGATTTATGTTGATATTGATAATATCATTCAAATTTATTTATGATATGTGTGATAAACGGTGTTGGTATGAGTTACAAGTTGGATAAATTTCACAATAACCTGAAAGTCTTCAAGTAAACAGCCATAACTTCATTCACCGTTTAAATGTAATACGGATAATATCATGCTAAAATGGCTTATACATTATGCTAATATGAGAGTAGTTTAATGTTAAAACTTCATAAATGCAATGCTTTTTTCATATAATATATTAAATTACAACTTTCATAGTGTTTCATTTAAGATCTCACATGCCTTTGTTTATCCAAAGAAATATGAATGAAAGATATAAAATATCAATTTTAGGGCTTATTTTATTCTAGTTAGGGTTCATTCTATCCCAATTAGGATTTAATTCATAATATATGTGTTTTCTTACTCTCATACAATTTCGTCAAATGAAAGCAATATGATGTTAATATAAACATATTTACATGCTATTATAAACATATATCTATGCTAAAATGAACGAACAACACAAATGTTATTATGAGTATATATATTTACATGTTATTCTCATTCAATTTTGGCATGCTAAAATGAAATGAATATAATGTTAATATGAACATATCACAATGTTAAAATGAACGAATAACGCATATAATTAATATTAGGAATAAATTTATATGATATTCTCATGCAATTTTGTCATACACTCATGATAAATGAAAAGGAATAATATATCAAATTAAAGCTTTTAACATTCTATTTTATTTAAGATCTCGAATACATCTGCTTATCCGAAGAAATATGGATAAAAAATATAAAATATTAATTTTTAGGGATTATTTCATTTCAGTTATAATTTATTCCATTCAATTAGTATTTATTTAATCAAATTAAGGTTTATTCCGCCATAATTAAGGTTTAGTTACATCCTAATTAATATATATTACATATGATAATTCAATAATTATTGTGTTTTTTTATTCTCATGTAATTTCGTCATGCTAAAATGAAAATAATATGATATTAATATGAATATGTAACAATGCTAAAATGAACAAACAACACATGTTATTTAGAACACATTTACATGTTATTCTAATGTTAAAATGTCATATACACCATGTTAATAAAAGAGTAGTTTCAGGCTAAAACGTTATGAATGCAATGTTTTTCATATAACATATCAAATTAAAGTTTTTTCATTTTCATTCATTTAAGATGTTACATGTCTCTGATACTCTAAATAAAATATGGATGAAAAATATAAAATGTGCATTTTTAGGTTTATTTCAACCCAATTAGGGTTAATTTCATCCCAATTAGGGTTTATTTCATTCCAATTAAGGTTTTAGAACTTCTATGAAAAACCACTTTAATAGGTTTATTTCAACCCAATTAGGGTTAATTTCATCCCAATTAGGATTTATTTCATTCCAATTAAGGTTTTAGAACTTCTATGAAAAACCACTTTAATACTGAAAAAGTATCACTTCTAATTTTATTCAAGTGCACATCAGGCTTTTTGAAATTTCATTTGCATCATACTAATATGAGAGTAGTTTAACATTAAATGTTATAAACACAATGTTAATATGAGTTATAGGTCAAGGTAAAATATTATGTACACAATGATAGTATCAAAGTATTTTTTTTTTGGAATTATAGGGATTGATTTTTTATTTTTATTTTTAGCATGATATTGTATTCATTTGAACATTATATCTTATATACTTTTAGGATGATGTTACACTCATTTCAGTATATATTTTTTGAAATTATATTAGCATTGTATATGACTATATATTTTCCAAATTAGCTTTTATTAGAACTTAATTTGGATTTCATAATTCAAATTAGAGATGATTATATTCCAATTAAAGTTCATTATAACCTAATTAATTTTTATTGCATTATGTTAAAGTCAAATGAAATATCATGCATGCTAAAATCAATAAAAATATTATGCTAAAATCTAGAAAATATTATGCTAAAGTCATGCTAACATCACAATGTTAGTTTTGTATACTGGAAGACCTGTCTTTTTGTATACATACTATGTTACAATATTTTGATGATATAGATTGAATAAATTATTGTAGTCACTGTGTGCATTTATTTATCATATATTTGTCAGTTCCATATACTTGCATTGTAAATGATATAGTGTGTGGACATATACACACGGTAAAGATTATATCATTGGTTTCCTTGCAAGTATTAAAAGCTCACGGCTCAGATGGTCCTGAACCACCATTAATACACTGTAGAATAATCTGATAGTTAGTTTATCTTGACTAGTTGATTATTCTAGTACACTGATGAGTGTATTGAGGAGGATCACGATAGGATACCGTTCTCTATTCTGACCTTAAGTGAGAGAATAAAGATCCATAGAGTTTCATTTCTTAAGCCATATGTATTGGCAGACATATATATCGGTTATGGTATTACTTTGACTTATCAATGAGTGAGATTCTCAGATAGGATCAACAAACTCAATATCTTGGGCAGTATCATATACATATATGATATATCGTGCAATAGGTATGGTCACTGTGTCCTGCTGCGCCAGGTTGATAATGTCCCATTGAGGAAGCATATAATTCATGTGAAATCCTGCAGGTGGAATTTATTCTGCACATGATAAATTTTGTGTGGTACTACTCAAGGAACAAGCAGTTAATTAATTATAGCTGTCAGAAGCTTACATAATTAATTAATGGACATTATATTTTAAACATGGGGAATGACTTGACTAAAGAAAAAAGCATATTCAGAAATATGTAATAAATTGGTGGGTCAGTATTATTTCTTTAGTGAAATAAAAATAATACTTGATGTATTTAATTATATCCTAAGTTTATTGGATATTGAAAATTAAATAAATCTATCAGGCCTATTTAATATTATTTTAGATCCTTGTTGTAGCCCAATATGACTGAAGTGGACTAGGGAAGGAACAAGAGTGAGAGGCCCAAACCCATTAGGACTTGGAAAGGGATTTTCGTCCCCCTCCTTATTTATTAAGGAGGGGGGATGAAAATAATGACATAACAATCATCCCATCTTTTGTGTTCTCTTGATCCCCATAGTATTCACACTTGTTTAGTAGTATATAGTCCACCCTGTATCTAAAATAGTCCGGGAATACAGCTGAAGATCGAGAAGTGGAATAACATCATTGTGGGCGCCGAACACACACACATTCAACAACAAGATTAGACCTTTAATCTTGTCCACAACCAAATAAGAATTCTTAAGTTGTTTTATAAGGCCATTTGAGATACTAGAAAGAAATGGTAAGGTTGCATACCGAATAGCTCTACCACCGAACCTATCACAAGTTCATGATGTATATCATTTTCAATACTCAGGAAATATGTGTTTGACCCAGAACATGCTACCAAAGAAGTGAGTTAGTTCTACGTTCCGATATGACGTACGAGGAAAAACGCCACGAAATTCTTAATAGAAAAGTTCAAGTCCTAAGAAACAAGCAAATTCTATTGGTGATTGTGCAATGGAATCGTCGTGAACAAACATAAATAACATGGGAACTTGGAAGCAAGATGAGTCAGCAATATCCTAAGATGATCAAAGATACGTGAATTTAGGGATGAAATTCTTTTAAGGGGGGAGGAGTGTAATACCCCAAAATTTTATTATCTAAATTTTATTACGAATATACATCTAATATTTACAATAAATGAAATATCCGAAACTTTTTAGTATTAAAAGAATAGTCTATGTTAATCTTAAGGGTAAGTTAGGGAAGAAAATGAATCTTTGTAGGTCTCATTTTTTTCAGGTAAAATGTGTCTATTGAGTGAGTTAGGGATAGCCGGGACATTCTTGTATTTTTATTAAAAACCCTAGATATGAACATAGTTAATTTGATTAATTAAATTTTAATTTATTGAGTGCTAACAAATTTAATGTTATTGATTTTATGCAAATACATAAATACATATATAAGTATTTAAATATCAACTTTACTATTATGCTATACTTTTGAATATTAAATAGATAAATAAAAATAAAGATATGGAATCATTATCAACTCATCCCATACGTGTCCTTACCTTGAATGAGCAAAGTGGTGTCAACATATAAGAGATGATGAGTCATATTTTAAATTAATCATTAAATATATAAAATATTATATATATATATATATAATGAATGGAATTGGAAAGTTTAATTCTCTACGCCCATTTCTTGCCAAATACCTACTTAATTAAAGAAAATAATTTCTAATCTCCTTATATGTGAATTAGTGGTCGTCCCATCTTTTGTTTAAGGTGAGATTTCATTTTATATTTAATTAGTATAATATTTATATATCAAATTACTTTGTTTCACGAACGGTTTGCACCCAAGAATACACACACACACACACAAACATATATATAATTAGGAACTAATTAATTATATTATCCTTAATCATAATTTAATCATGCATATAAATTTGATGATGTTCCTCATTCTGAATAATTGAATATGCAAACAATAATCTATTTTAGAAGTTATGTGTATATTGATAATTTATAAATACATGTATGTGTTCATTAGTACATTTAATTACACACTAATAATAATTATCAGTGGATTTTGATTTATGTTAATTTATGAATCAATTAAATGATAAAAATGGCTTACTAGCTTAGGTAACATATATAGTTACGTAAATAAATATATAACTATGGATATATTTTTAAAGTATAACAAAGAAATAATAGATTTAATTATTTCATGTCTTGCGGCAATGAGGTGTTATAATCCAATTCTTTAATAGATGGTTTAAAATTTGAAATTATACTTTATATAGTAAAACTTAACTGATCAGCAACATTTGTTCATTCTTGAAATAATTTTTAATTTTTGGTTAGTTGAGTAATTTTGACTTAGGAGCTTAGGAATTTAATTTTGATAGATCCTTTAACAAAACTAAGTTAAGACTGGTTGTTGTAGGCCTAGAAGAGATAACAGAACTTGAGCAAGACCAACTCAGAGATTGAAAGATTACCTGTCTTACAGATCTGACATCCAGGTGGGCTACTATACTATCTTTGCAAATTGTATCTTTCGAGTTATTAAGCTCTACTTTCTTAAAATTGCATATGTGACTATCTGTGTTAAATATTTACTTGCTACTATATGTTGTTGGAGTCTCATAAACTAGCGTTGTGTCAATGTGAGTAGCTACAGTATGCATGCATTATTCATCATGCCTTTCTCCTTGTCGGTGAGACTAAAATGAAACACTTATTGGTTACACCCATTGAGTATACTATGGTCATACTCAACTTTACGCGTTGGTGATGTAGTACGGGTTGCGAGCATTGACTGGTTATACTCTTAAGCGCTTCACAATAAAATGTTTTGGTGAGCTTAGGTTGCTTTCAACTTTAAAACCTCCTAAGCTTCACTACCTGCATGAGCACAGATAGATTACTTTTACAAAATGATTTGCATAACTTAAATTGTGAAAATATACCCATTAAGTGCATTAGTACTCAGCCCAAATCTTTTCAAATATTTTCAGGTGAATAGGCTGGAGCGTGGAGGTAACGAGGCTGAGATATGGGCTATTGTAGTTTACATATTTTTCTATTGTCTCTTTTATCAGTATTCTGTTAAAAATTCAGTTTCCGCACTTATGATACTCATTTGCTAAATGCTAAGAGATCTAATCTTAGTATTATGGATAATTATAATTTATTATAAAGCAGGTTTGATTGTTCTGAGTCTTCTATTGAGTTTTCGTTATTTAAATTATCCCATTTCTTTCCTGCTTCTTAATTCCAACCCCCGTGGGTCTATTTCCACGATCTTTCGGGATCGGGGCGCTACACTTAGTCATTTATATTGTATAGTTTAGTTGGATTTAATTCTTCATTCAACTGACGTTGTTCGAGTCCTTAAGTCTTCTGCTAGCGTATCTTCATTTGGCTTAGACACATCATCTAGGTCACATCAGTACTGCATGTTTACTTTTCAGTTATTTCTATATCATTATGGTACTTTCCAACTTGTCCTCAATTCTCAAAGAAAACAAACTCATCGGTGAAAACTATAATGATTGGTTTCGAAACTTAAACCTTGTCCTTACTACTGAGGGTTTAAAATTTGTGCTTGAGGAGGAATACCCACCAAAGCCAGATGAGAATTCAAGTGAAGCGCAGAGAGCGAGTTATGATAAGTGGGTTAGAGCTGATGAGATGGCACGCTGCTATATTTTGGCTTCAATGTCAAATGTGTTGCAACATCAATATCAGTCGATGAAAACTGCTTATGACATAACATTCAATCTCAAGGAGCTCTTCAATTATCAGAATCACTCGACATGACACTTGGTGATGAAAAATCTGATGAACACGAAAATGTCAAATTCTACTCCAGTTAGGGATCACGTTCTCCAGATAATGGGTTACTTGTCGGAGATCGAGACTCTAGGTGGTGATGTGGACATCAAGTCTCAAATTGATATCGTGCTTCATAGTCTATCATCAAAGTTTGAGTAGTTCAGACTGAACTTCAACATGATAAAGAAAGATGTTACTTTATTAGAACTGCTCATGGATCATCAAGCAGTCGAACTCATTCAAAAAGGTAACTCGGAGGCACACATAGCTGAAAATTGGGCGTCTTTTTTTGGTGTCAAGAAGAAGAGGAATGCACCACCAAAGGTTGCAAATGTGGTGCCTAAAGAGAAGAAAGCCAAGGCCAAGATTCCTTCGGAGGACTTCAAGTCCAAAACAAAGTACTTTAAGTGCGGTCTGTAGAGACATTGGAAGTCTACGTGTCCCAACAAGAGGAAGAAGAAGGGTACGTCTCACTCTCTCATTGTAGAAACGTGTTTAGCTACTTATTATGCCCAGTCATGGATACTAGACACTGGAGCTACTAATCATGTTTCCATGTCTTTGCAGGGGTTCTTGGTAAAAAGGCAGCTAAGTGAGGGCGAGGTTACTGTCTACATGGTCAATGCTACGAAAGTGCCAGCTGTTGTAATGGGAGACATAATTTTACCTTTCAGTAGTGATAGCACTTTAGTATTAAAAGATTGTCTTTATGTGCCGAATTTTAGGCGGAATCTTATTTCTCTTTTTAAGTTGTTTTTGAATGGATATTATGTTTCTTTTGATAGCAAGGTTGTTATCACGTTTTATCTGTTCTGACACATTGGATGGACATATTTATATTCTTAATGCTATACAAAGCACTACGCAAACGCAATTACTGAATACATCAATCACAAACCCTAATAAAAAGAAAGAACCTTCGGAATTGAATCAAACCTATCTTTGGCATCTTAGGTTTAGTCATATTAATCTTAAGAGGATACAAAGGCTTAGAAACAATGGACCACTATATTCATTGGTCTAAGACTCATTTTCTTTGTGTGAATCCTATTTGGAAGGTAAAATGACTAAGCGCCCGTTTAAGTCAAAAGGGAATAGATTTGAAGAAGTATTAGATTTGATTCACTCTAACCTATGTGGCCCTATACCAGTTCAAGCTAGAGGATTGTATGAGTATTTCATCATGTTCATTGATGATTACTCAAGATATGAATACATATACATGTTACATCGCAAGTCCAAATGCTTTGAATCCTTTAAAGAATTTAGGGCAGAAGTAGAGAAACATATGTTCCGGTCCAGCTACACTCGAAAATTACGAACCGGCCCGCAAGAGGACGGGGTTGATTGTAAGGTGGTGAGTCAACCCAAGTCGTACTCTCAAGGAAAGCTTATCCGGGTGAATGTCTCTCTCATGTTACACACATTAATATAAAAACAATCCTAAACATTCTAAAACCAATAACTTGAAGAGTTGAACTAAAATCTACTTAATCAAACAAGGCAATAACAAGAAAATAACAAGGATGAATAAAATTATAATAAACGGACATTAGGGTATAGATTCTCTCAGCGGTTTCTCTCCAAGCTTGATTCAAGTTAATTTCGCTAATCTTAAACATACAATAGACTCCACCAAGATGATTAATTTCAATAGCTTTCGTTTCAATCCATTAAACCCCTAAGGCTAAATTATACGATTAAGATTAATAATTAGGCATGTGTTTCTAGTCAACCTAATGTTGAAAGAACCTTAATCGGGTAGTATAATCTTCTATCGATCTCATCGACTACCTAGGAATATTGAATATTGGCCAGATACTCAATATAAACAAGTTTAATTCAATCAACGGGAAATCAACTATCACAAGTAAGGATCGAAACCAAATCAATTATCTACCCATAGTGTATAGAATTAGCCCCTCATCTTGCAAGACAACAAACAAGAATCACACAAGTTCTTCATCTCGTATACCAAAAGATAAATAAAATACAAACTTACACAAATCTGGTTTGTCTCGACAATGTTTTGGGACAAATCCCCTAAATGAAACTGAAATTGAAAGGGAAAATAAAGAGAGAAGTTGTGCTCTTCTTACAAGCCTAGTTGGTTAAGCCCCGACTTGAGCTGCTTCTACTCTTCCTTCTCCTTCCCAAGCTTATCTCTGAAACTCGAACTAGTGGATGAAACTCTCCAAACTAATGAACTCATGTTCCTCTAAACTGATCGTCTCGCTCTCTAATGCATTTCTCCCTCAAAACTTGTTGGGATATATTCTCTCAACCTATCTCCGTGTGATAATAAAAGTTATCCACTGAGAAAATGGCTAAAAAGGCGCTTTCAAAAAGGCTGGCAACAAGTGATCCGCAGAAATGATTCCGAAAATATCCTCAAAGTGGGATAAAAACTCCGCCGAGTGATCATTTGATAGCAGTTATAGCCTTGTGTGTTCTCACACACTCGGTTCAGCTTGTGCTCAATTCAACTGGTGCTTAGTTCAACTGGTGCTCAGTTCAGCTAGTGCTTAGTTCAGCTGGTGCTCAATTCAACTGGTGTTCAATTCAACTGGTGTTTAGTTCAACTAATGCTCAGTTCAACTAGTGTTCAGTTCAAGCCTTCAGTTTTGGGTGTCTTCAGTTAGGTTTCAGTTTGGAGTTTCCAGTTCAATCTTCAGTTTGGCTTCAGTTGGGCTTCTAGTTCTTCCATCTTTTATGCTATAAAATCACTGATTTTGGGGCTAAAGCTCGAAGTCTACACAAATCTAGCATAACACACTGAGAGATCAAATGTGAAGCTAAAAACACCAAAAAAACACAAAAATAACGGAAACATACGCACTAAAGACATAAAATTTCTACGAGAAAACATCACAAATAAACACTAAACAACTCCCCCACACTTAGAATTTTGCTTGTCTTCAAGCAAACACGGTTATTCAAGATATAAAGGAAGAATGAATGGTTCTCAAGTAGATCATGCATATTTAATCATTCCACACAGCTTCAAACTAGAACACTCATGATCGAAGAAAATTAAGACAATTATCCAACCAGGTATGTTGCTCGTACAATAAGAATGAGCAAGACATATTAGTCTCAAAGCAAAATGTGATAAATATCCTTTCAAACATTCTTCACACTAACTTCATTAATTAATTATTTCAATTTTAATTCAAGGATGCAATCATAGGACATAATTCATTAGGTTAAATCATCAAACTAAAAGCCGTGCTTCCTAATGTGGTTTCCTATACTCATCATGTAGAATTTCTTTGGAAATGGCACATATGACAAGAGTAGAATCCAGAATGCAACCCCATTTACTTAGACAAATACTTAGGAGGGCATGGATCGATATTCACAAGGTTTAGTCCTTAGGGAAAAAATCCCTAGTGTCTTTGTGTGGTTTCCCATGCTCATAGTCAACACAGTCGACTAGAGGAGCAGAAATCTTTATTATCCTCGTTTATTATTTTGCCATTTCATTTATTTTTTTATAAATCAAATGAAAGGAAGTTTGATGATAGGATGGTTCAAAGAGAATAATCGTCACCTTTGTTAGGAGAGATAAGCATGCCTTCTAATTTTTAGAGGACAATACCCCACGACACTAATCATCAATTCATAATCATTCTCACAACAATTCATACTCAAGAGCAAAACAGCGGGAATAATTTCATGTAGCATCATCGAATCAAAAATAATTTCTTGAAGATTCATATCTTGTATCCCCAAGTTCGACAAGTAGACAAGGCAAAGAATACTAAATGCTTCATACTTAACAAAACAAAACACATAACGTAAAACATGATCAAGACATAAATCACAAGACAAGAATGAGAAACACAAAGCAAAAATCCAAAACATCAAATAAATCATAAAAATATAAGTTCACCCTCCACACTTAAACCGTGCATTGCCCTCAATGTATGAAAAGGAAATGTGATAGAATAAAAGGGATATGGAACATCACAGTTTGTAGGGGACCGGCAACGGGTGCAAGCTCCTACACAATATGAAAACAACAAGAAACAACATAATGAACATAATAAAATAGAAACTGGAAAATGTCCAACAACGCACATAAAACACAAAAACACATAAAAACACAAAAACAAATTCACGTATCCGGTAGCTGGTAAGGTGGTGGGTGGTGATCCTAGCGTCGGTTGGCGACGCAGCGCTCGCTGGATGCAGTTGACCGAGAGCTTGGGTGAGTGGTCACTGCTCCCAGTGCTCACTGGCCAGCTGGGCACCTAGCGCCCACTAGCACTCCAGGGCTCGCTGGACCATGAATTGTGATATTTTTCCCAATGCTCGTTGGCTTCCAGCGTTGGCTGGCTTCGGATGCTAAGAGGAACTCCGAGCGTCAGCTGGGTTGGGCCAGCGGTAGTTGGCTTCTTCAAACTTCAGCAATCTATTGCCCTAATTTATTTAAGCAAAACAAAAGAACAACAACACTTCTCCCTATGAGACAAACACCAAAATGCAAAACACACAAAGGTAAAATTTGTTCAAAATATACAAATAACAAAATCATGAGTTGCCTCCCATGTAGCGCTCATTTTAAAGTCTCGAGCTGGACATAGTCTCAGTGGGTGGTCATGTGGTGTTGTCGAGCCTGATTAACTCGACTCCATGTTCTCGGGGCTCGTCTTCAAAATATGGTTTGATACGGTGCCCATTGACTTGGAATGAATTCTTCATCCGTGGGCTAAACAACTCAATTTCCCCATATGGGAACATTTCTTCAGCTTTCAATGACCTACTATCCTTGAATCTTGGTTTGCCAGGGAACTACCTAAAGCGGGTGTTAGACACAAGCCTTTTAATCCCTTGAACAACCTTCTTCCTTGGGGTGCATTTGTCCAGAACTTCTTCTCCTTGTCTTTCTCAATCTCCTTGCACTCACTCTAGAGGCTATCTTCCTACACAAAACCTTTCTTAGGCAAGGAATCAATAGCATCAATGGAAGAACAATCTTCAATTAAGGAATTAACAAGCATATGATCATCATACACAGAGAAAGATACATTTTTCCCCAAAATAGACATTTTCAATGTACCATGCTTGACATCTATGAGGGTATTTATAGTAGCCATGAAAGGTCTATCCAATAGCAGTTTATGTTCTTTCCCCGTCTCCTGGACGTCCTCCAACATCTATGACCACAAAATCTACAGGGACTATCAACCCACACACTTTCACAAGAATGTCCTCAACAATTCCCTTAGGATATCTAATAGATCTATCAGCAAGTTGCAGACACATTTTAGTGGGTTTCAAGCTCCCTAACTCTAATTTCTTAAATATAGAGTAAGGTATTAAATTTACCCCCCTCCCCTAAGTCTAGCATTCCACATGCTTCCTTACCATTTCCCAAAGTAATTTTAAGAGTAAAACTACCTGAGTCACCGAGCTTGGGAGGTAATTAATGTTGCAGGATTGCACTTGTCACTTCGAATATCATGATTTTTTTTATCTTTGATGAACCTTCTCTTCTTTGACACCGGCTCTTTGAAAAATTTTACATAGGCTGGCACATTTTCGGTGATGCTCAGGAGAGGGAGATCGATGTTCACTTTTGAGAAGAGTTTATAAAACTCTTGGAACTATTGATCTTGTTTTTTATCCCTTAGCCAACTCGGGTAAGGAATAGGAGGTTTATAGGGGTTCTTAGCTCTGTGGAGAGAAGACTTCTTCCCTTGAGATTTCGTTCTCTCATCCTTCCTCTCCTCATGCTGGGGAGTCTTTTTATTCCCAAAGGCAGCCTCATTCAAGTTAGATTATCTAACATTGTTCCACTTCTGAGGATTGTTATGGCATGCACTTGCTTGGGCTGACTTGGCAATTTTTCGATTTTGATCTATTTGGACAAGTCATTCACAGTAACAGCAGTTTGGCCCACTTGACTCTCGATCCATTTAATTAAAGCTTCCACAGACTCAGATCTTTATTGGGTAGCCTATATGAAGGGTTGCAATGTATCTTCCAATGGTGGCCTTGTAGGGTGATTTTGTTGATTTGGATACTGTGGCAGCCTGGGATACTATGGAGCTTGGCTACCTCCAGCTTGTTGAAATAGAGGTGGTTGTTGAAATGATTGAGGCTACTGAGGTTACTTCCAAGAGAACTTTGGATGATTTTTCCAACCCGGATTATATGTTTGGGAATATAGGTTATATTGTTGTTGAGGTTGGAACCCTTGTAAAGCATGCACTTTCTCTTAAAGAGCAAGAAACTGTCATTCCCCACTGAAATTTGGTTCTGATTATTTTTGGCACAAGTTGGCCCCATGGCCATATTCTCCACATATTCCACATGTCTCAACATACATGGCTCGTTGGGGTGGTCTCTTGGTTGTCCTCAGCATCTCCACTTGTCTAGTTAACTCAACTAACTGCCTCATCATATCATAGTTAGGGTTAGCTTCATTCACTGGGGCTCATTTTCCCCTAGCACTCTTCTATTGAGATGTGGTAGCCATGGTCTCAAAGATGTTAGAGACTTCCTCTGCTATGTGGCCATCTATATCTCCTTCTGCTGCATTGTCCACCATGTATTGAAAATTATGTGAATGCCCGTCATAGAGAAACTAATTTAGTAACTCGGGTGCTAGATGGTGGTGCGAGCATTGTTGTTGATGTTGGGATTTTCTCGAATTATGCCCCACAAGATCTATTTGGATACCATTAATTCTAACTCATGTAAATCATAATTTTATGTGTGACATTAATTATCCTATGTTGAATTTACATGCAAGTTTCAATTTCGAATCTATTGCAGCGGAATAAAATAGAATCAATCGAAACCGGTACTTACAAACTTTGTCGGGTTTCTCACGGGATTAAAGATCTAATCCCGTTGTTGATGGAGAACACATGATCATGGCAAACCTTCATAGTGTTTGAAATCTAACAGCCCCAATATTCTACTTCTTGATCTTCTATTGTATTCCCGGACCTTTCTACTTCTTGATCTTCTGCTGTATTCCCGGACCTTGTTTAGATGCAGGGTGGGCTGCAGACTACTAAACGGCTGTGGAAAATCTAAGAATCAAGAGAGCACTTAGAGGGGCTATATAGATGGTGTATTTTTCCTATAATTTTCGTGCCTCCCTTTCCTTATTATAGGGGAGGGGACGAAAATTAACTCTCCAAACCATATTGGGCTTGGGCCTCCAACTCTTGTTCCATTCCCAGTCCACTTAGGTCATATTGGGCTACAACAGGGATCTAGAAGAATATTAAATTGGCCTACTAATTTATTTAATTTCCAATATCCAATAAACTTAGGATATAATTAAATAAATTAAGTATTATTTTTATTCCACTAAAGAAATAATACTGACTTACCAATTTAATACATATTTGAGAATATGTTTTCTTCTTTAGTTCAGTCATTCCCCATGTTTAAGATATAATGTCCATTAATTAATTATGTAAGCTTCTGACATCTATAATTAATTAATATCTTGTTCCTTGAGTAGTACCGCACGATTTTTGTATCATGTAAAGAATAAATTAATATTCTGTCTGCAGGGCTTCCCATGATCTACGTGCTTCCTCAAGAGGACATCATCAACCTGGCGCACCAGGACACGATGCTCATGCATATTGCACGACACATCATGTATACACTATTATTACCCAAGATATCGAGTTTATTGACCCACGAAAGGATCTCACCCATTGATAAGTCAAAGTAACAAACAATGCACACATATGCTCATCAATAAAACATGAGTTCAGAACCCAAACTCTGTGGATCTTTATTCTCTCACTTAAGGTCAGAATAGAGAACAGTATCCTATCGTGATCCTCCTCCATACATAAGCCAGTGTACTAGAATAATCAGTTAGTCAAGATAAACTAACTATCAGATTATTTTACGGTGTACCAATGGTGGGTTCAGGACCATCTAAGTCGTGAGCCTTTTAATACATTGCAAGAAATCCAATGATATGATCTTTACCGTGTGTTGACCCACACCATATCATCTACAATGCAAGTATATAGAACCATGCATATAAATATATAACAATAAATATATACACAAACAGTGACTGCAATTATTATTCAATCTATATTATCTTAATATTGTTTATTGTATACAAAGACAAGCTTTTCAGTATACAAAACCAACAATCTCCCACTTATACTCGAAGCATATCTTTCAAGTATAAAAAACACACTGGCTAACTCTCCAACATAACATAAACTCAAAAACGGCCCCGGGTCTGCATCAACTCCCATTATCTCCACTTGACCATTGAAGGTGTGAGCTTGGAAGGCTCGTGAATGGGAAAACCATTTTTATCTTCCAATGCAATCTTGACCACTGCCACATCTTCCTCCCTTATATTTTGTATAAGGTGGTACTATAATCCTATGTGTTAATTGCCCTATGGACTCTAGATTCCTTTTCAAATTTGCTACTGCACTGGAGTTATCACAGTGTGCCGTGATACTCCTAAGGCAAATCAGGAACCACGCCTGAGTCCAACAAGAAGCTATGGAGTCACACAATCTTTCGTAGCCTCAGAGCCAGCCACATACTCGACTTTCATGGTGGAGTTAGCATGCATTTTTGCCTTACTGCTCCATGCCATGACTCCTCTTCCCAATTTAAACACATATGCTGAGGAAGATTTACTCTGATCCTTTTTATCGATTTCGGAAAAACTAAACCCGTATAACCCAAGGCAATTAGACTGCCCGAGTGGTAAACAAGCATACTATCTCAAGTTCTCTTGAGAATGCTTTTTGCCATAGTCCATTGTCCTTAACTAGGGTTAAAATGACATCTTCCCACTATGCTATTGTATAGCAGATATCGAGCCTGGTGCATAGCATAACATACATGAGTCTTCCTTTTGTAGAAGCATAAGAAATCTCATTTTTCACATCTATCTCATTATGTGTTTGGGTAGCACATTTCCTTGAGTAGATGTATTCCATGCTCGAAAGGTATAAAACCTTTCTTGGAATTTGTATGTTGAATCTAGCTAGCACATTTTCGATATAGACAACCTGGAATGAGTACATCAACCCAAATCCTTCATATCGAAATGTCTGGACAGCCACACCCATATGTTTAATAACTCCTTCTCATTGTTATCCAATAAGCAAGTTGTTATTTAACATATGGTACTAGGATAACCACAACGTTTCTGTCACGCCTCTTGTACACACAGCCTTTATCCAATTTCTCCACGAATCCATGCGACTGGATAACTTTGTTAGATCGGATATTCCAAGATCTTGATGCTTACTTAAATCCATGAATGGACCTCTGATCTAGCACACTAAGTGCTATTGGCCTTTAGCAATGAATCCCTTTGTTTGTTGCATATAGATATTATCCTCAAGACTTTCGTTCAGAAAAAACTGTCTTGACATCTATTTGCCAAACAAATAAGTTAAAATGAGTAGCAACAGACAAGAGATTCCAGATCTAACAATCTGTTGGATCCTCTCTTTCTTTTTGTAGATCCACTTTCACCAAATGAGTTTTACCCCCATTTAGTGGTTCTACAAGCTCCCACTATCATGGTGATCAATAGATCCCATTTCAGATTCCATTGCAGTTTTCCAAGGAACCGCATCCTTATCTTGAACCACTCCATCATAGTTTTTGGGATCCAATTCATTTAGTCTTTCCAGAAAATCAGAAGATTCTTCTAGACTAAGGAATCTATTAGGTTGGCGTACAACCCTCTCACTACGATGAAGAATTTTCTATACCTTCGTGACACGTTGTGCAGTATTAGGTGGTACCTCTTCTTGTACACTTTGGTGTAGGATTCGAATGTCCCTTCCTCAAACCATTAAGAACGATCTTGTCCTTAACCTTGTGACTTATTATATAGTTTTCTTCTAAGAATCGGGCATTAGTGCTTACAATGTCCTTCTGATTCTTAGGAATATAAAATAAACCACTTTTCATTCATCTGGGATATCCAACAGACAATCATCGTTTCTAGAATATATCCGCAAAATGAAATAAACAACTTTGAATAGCTCATCATCGATCTAACCATTTCCAATAACATTCAATTTCTTCGCACCACTACGTCATTCTACTGATTGAATAGCAGACGTAGTTAACCGGGATGCAATCCCATTCTCCGTCAAGTGATCCCTAAAGTCGCCTAAGAGGTACTTGTCACTAGGGCCACATAAGCATAGTGAATTAAACCTAATAACTTCTTTGAATCTATTCCTTTAGCCTTAAAGGACACTTGATCATCTTACCTTCTTAGCAGGATTTGCAGAAAGAAACGATTTTAGGACCAGTGAGACCAATGGACCATCGTTTATCAAACTTTGAATCCTCTTAAGAATAATATATCCAAGTCTTAGATGCCAAAGATAGGTTTGATTCCTTTGCGAAGATTCTTTTCTTTTATTGAGGTTGATCAATGTATCCAATAGTTATTTTGTAGTGTTAAGCATAGATTTTAGTGTATTTAAAGATGTCCATCCAATGTGTCAGAATAGATAAAATGTTTTCCAACCATGATAACAATCTAGTTATCAAAAGTAACAAAATATCAATCCAAAAACCAACTTAGAAACAGAAACCAAGTTTCTAAATTCTAGCACACACAGACAATTCTTTTAAAGACTAAAATCTATCACTGCTAAAGGTATGTCTATGTCTCCCACTGCAACATCCACCACTTTACCATAGCATTGCACATGTACATAGTGATCTCATCTTCACTCAAACGAGTGAGAGATACCTTTTCTTTTAGAGAGGACATTCAGACTTACAATGTCTCAGTTGATTGTACTTGAAGCACATATCCTTTGGACTTAAAGTCCTTTTGAGGTAACTATGTCATTTTCTTCATTGCCCTACACGCTTCCTTTGGTTGAGATGCATTTCTCTTCTTACCCGAAGATGCATTTCTCTCGGCCATTTGCGCTTCTAGATACTTTTCACTAGCATCTCAGCTGTCTGAAGATCAACAAGCATTTCTGATAAAGTGACATAATTCTTTATCATGCTAAAGTTCAAAAGAACTATTTAAGCTTCAGGGACAGACTATTAAACACCAAGTCGATTAAGACTCGGTATCTTGTTCACCATCCAGTGTTTTGATCTCCGATAAGCACCTTATCATCCGGAGAACGTGATCCCTTACAGGAATGGAATCGACTATCTTGGTGTTTTTTTAGATTTTTCATGGCAATGCATTTTGTTGTGTAATTATGATGTCTGAAGAGTTTCTTGAGATTACACCATAAGAGGTTCTCACTACTTCATCAGAATTCACAACTGGTTTCTTATGACATTCCTCATCAAGTATAATTAAACCTTCAGCCGTTTAAGACAATGTTTTAAGTTCCGAATCCAGTCTTTAGTAATTCACCGATATTAAACTTTTGAGAATAGAAGACAAGTTGGACAGTGCCATGATAATATAGAAATAACTGAAAAAGTAAACATGCAGTACAGTCACACATTTTCGAATAATCATATAATTGAAATCCTCAAAAAGAATTATATGTATATCCACCGACATTTTAAAAATGTTTCCCATAAGCCACGATAGTGTAGACGTTTATGAAATTCATTTCTAAACAGGTTATTAGCCTTTAATTCACCTCCAGTCAAGTTTCTTTTTGACAAGTGAATTAATAGTCGGTATTATTCCCGGTCATGTAATCATCTAATTAATAAGCCACGATAGTGTGGACGTTTATTAATAAATTACATCTAAATGTGAATACCATTATCTTTGCACCAAGAGCACTATTTCGAAATTAACTGCTCCAGATGGAGGAGTCAGTTAGTAGTGTTCTACAGCTATCCATATAAGGAGATTTAACTTCTAGAGAAATCTGTGATATGACACATCCGATATGGAGGAAGACCGATGTCAACGCGCATGCCCATCACTTCTCAATTAAACCAGATTTAATAGAGACCGATTAGATTTCTACATACTTTGGTATGAATCTCTCCCACTTAGTTATTTATACTTGAGGTTTTCATTTTATCTCATTAGCATGCAGGAACATCACATAAAATGATAAACATCCATAACATGCAAACACCAACATAATAAGCATAATAATTTAAACCAACTATCATGACATATTTCTCATGTTGCATTCATGAGATAATCTTGGAAAATCAACTCCGGAAATCTGGACGTCATCCGCACCACCACTGAGCATCTCGCCAAAACCCTAATGCTGATTTAGGGTTTCGGGACGTGTTCGGGATGTCGTCCTTCCTTGATTGGGGCTGCTCCACTTTCCTTTCTTGAGTAGATTTCGATCCTTATCTAATTCTATAAGGATTTCTATTCCAAATTTAAATATTTTCTAATCATATTTGAATAAATCCAAAGATATCAATTACCTTATCCAAATTCACTAGTATAAAATAATCATTATCTTAAATATTCAATTTCCATATGATAAAGATTTTAATTATGAAAAATCCTAATATATCTAGAATAATAAAGGAATAAAAAATACAACTCAAGACTATGATGATTTTTGAAATCATCACTATACTCTAACATTTATTTTTCCTATTACAATAAACCAACGTAATAAAATAAATGCTAGTCTAATCCATGGATTTTCTCATGGATAAAAACCTCGTAGCCAAACCGGCATACGACCATCAACAACCATACATTCAACATAAATTATATCATCACATCACATAAATTAAAAAGCCATGATAGTCGGTAGCACCTGCAAACAAAAACCGTCTACATACAACAACTATCAAATTTTAAGTGATAAACATAAAATTGCATATGATATCCATACATAATCATTTTCGAAAATTATCTTCAATTTAAAATTGAAATTTTCAAAAATACCACAAGATTAAATTTGGAAATTTTAAATTTAATTAAAATATTCCACCAAATTAAATCTTATACATTCGAAATTATCACAAAGATAAAATATGGAAATTTTCAAAATAAATCGAAAATTCCTCCAAATTAAATCTTATAATTTCGAATAATACACTAAGATAAAATTTGAAAATTAATAATAATTTTCTACCAAATTAAATCTTATAATTTCGAAAATTCCCTTAAGGATTAAATTTGGAAATTTTGAAATTAACCAAAAATTCCTCCAAATTAAAACCTAAAATTTTTTGCCATTCCCTAATTAAAATTAATAATTTGAAATTTTGATATAAGTCAAAATCCTTTCCAAATTATATACTAGGTATCAAAATTACTAGAATAAAAAATATGGAAGCTTTGATCCTCTTCAAACACTTACCAATTTTAAAATTCTATTTTGAAACCTACTTGGATTAGAATTTGGTAATTTTTGATATACATTAAAGATTACATTCTCCAATTCTAATCCCCATAATTTTCGATCCCCATTAGAATTAAATTTTGGAAATTTTGATATTAATCAAAATTCAATTCCAAATTTATATCCTAATTATCGAAAATAATACAACCAAAATTTAGGGAATTGAAACACTAAAGTTTTCGATCAAAACTTCAAAGATTAAATTTTGGAAATTTGATGCCAATCAAAATACTATCCCAAAAGTAATCTTAATATCATCGAAAATTCCATACGAATGAAATATGGAAATTAATTAAAATTGTCTACCACATTTGATACCCAATCTTCGATATTCCCTTAATCAATTAATCATGGGAATTTTGATATGAATCAAAATTCCATCCCAAATTAATAAACATGTGTTTCAAAATTGTCTAGAATAAAAAATATGGAAATTTGATCTTTTCAAATACTTTCCAAATTTAAAATTCTAATTTTGAAACCTAGTAGAATTAGAATTGAAAATTTTTTATATACATCGAAAATTACCTTTCCAACATTTATTCCACATGAAATTCGAATTCTTCAAGGATTAAAATTTGGAATTTTGAAATCATCAAAATTCCTTCCAAATTAGAATCACATAATTCGAATACCATGAAACAAAATAGGAAATCTTTTGTTCCATGATTCTTTCGAACACAATAAATATGAAATCTAGAAATTTTATAAATAAAATATCATCTAAATTTCATTCTTTGTTGATCGAAAGAAGGCACCAAGATTAAATTGATTTTTTTTCGATTCTCATCAAAAAAATTCCATTCAATTTAAATCTCAAAATATTCGAAACTTTAACACAACTAAATATGAAAATTTATAACACATAAATCCATCCTCATATTTAATCATAAATTTTGAATAAAACATAGAATTAATTCTAGAGCAGCTCTGATACCAATTGTTGGGGTTTTCTCGAATTATGCCCCACAGGATCTATTTGGATGCCATTAATTCTAACTCGTGTAAATCATAATTTTATGTGTGACATTAATTATCCTATGTTGGATTTACATGCAAGTTTCAATTTCGAATCTATTGCAGCGGAACAAAATAGAATCTATCGAAACCGGTACTTACAAACTTTGTCGGGTTGCTCACGGGATTAAAGATCTAATCCCGTTGTTGATGGAGAACACATGATCATGGCAAACCTTCATGGTGTTCGAAATCTCACAGCTCCAATATTCTACTTCTTGATCTTCTGATGTATTCCCGGACCTTTCTACTTCTTGATCTTCTGTTGTATTTCCGGACCTTGTTTAGATGCAGAGTGGGCTGCAGACTACTAAACGGTTGTGGAAACTCTAGGAATCAAGAGAGCACTTAGAGGGGCTGTATAGATGTGTATTTTTCTTATAATTTTCGTGTCTCCATTCCCTTCTTATAGGGGAGGGACGAAAATTAACTCTCCAAACCCTATTGGGCTTGGGCCTCCAACTCTTGTTCTATTCTGATGAGATCGTGCATAGCAATGAAGATTCAAACCCGGAGTTGCAATTCAAAGGCCCCGTCACAAGACTACGAGCTAAGAAGTTGCAAGACTATTTGCAAGCAACAATTCGCAAGAAGCTAGAGGATGAAGACGGCGTGCAAGGAAGCTTGAAGATGATGACCTTGTTGATCATGGAAGATGGAGATCAAAGCATGGAGGTCAATACTTGAAGAGTAGTTAAAAGAGGAGTACCAATCGTCCATATTGAAGCAATTGAAGATCAAGTCTTGGATTTTGGTACAGAAGACTATTTCGCGTTACGCGTGATCACGCCTAAGCAGATACCTGGCGCCCATGAGGAAAAATCGTCCCTTGGTTATTTTAATTAAGGGATTAATTTATTTAGACTTTAGTATTTAATTAGATCATAGTATTTAATTATTTGAGTCAGTTTTTATTATTTATTTGATGTAATTTTTGTATTTAATGGGTCATAGGTTGACTAGGTTTTATTTAAGGTACTTTCCTACCTTAATTAGAATTCTAGTCTAGATAAGTTTCTAGTCCACTTTGGATTAGCTTTTTAATTATTTTAGGCCATAAATTTCGTGCCCCTTGACACTATAAATAGGGGATCCATGTTACATTATTATTTTAGACTCTATTTGATAAATTTAGCTTTGTGCTTTCAATATTGTCTCACCCCCTTTAAAACCTTTGTGATTTGGTTCGAAAATTACACTCTTAAAGCTTAGCAAACTTTAGGTTTTATTTCAAGTCTCGTTTTAGTGCTCGTGTGGTGCTAGGGTTGGATTGTTACGAAGAGGATTCAAGTGGTGATTCGTTTGGTGGAGTAATTGTAATACCCCGAAATATTTTAGAGGGTTTTACTCAACTTATGATACCTGAGGGTAATTTAGGTAAGAAGTTGGGTCCTTAACGGATTCAAATAAAGGAAAATCGCAGCCAGAGACATCTATTAAAATTTAATTTGGTCAAAAATTGCTTTAAAATATGTTCTGATATTTTTCTTGGGTTGATAGAAAAATTTTCAAGCATCGTGCCAAACTTTGAATTTTCCAATTTCGAGTTCAAATGAACACTTGGCACAATTTTAGGGTGAAAGGTAATAGATTTGGATAACTAAGGCACATCCGTCATTATCCAATTTCTTTTTCGAAATATTATCCTATTTATTTTTCTTCTATAAATAGGAGGTTAAGGTTTCATTTTTCATTCATTTTCAAAATCGAAACGCCGAGCAGCTTCTAGAGAAGGTACGTCTCTAGTTTCCTATTTCATTTCCGAAATAGTCGTTTTGAAGGTGTCAACGCATAGATCACGAATACGTGATTGAAATGATGACACGACGGACGATCACGATGGAAAATCATCGTGACCGCCGCCAAAAGTCGCCACCACCTTTCAAATCGGTGACTCTTTCGGGTCATCGAATCAAAAAGTGTCTTTAGGGTTTTATGTTCTATGTATATTTATATACATTTTCCATGTTGTCACTTTTTAATTTCGGGTATATTTTGGGTATCCGATTATTAAATTGTAGTCTTTTTCAGATCTATCCTTCGTGGATAGCCCTATCGTATTTTTAAACTCAAAAGTTGTTCCGTGTCAAAATATAGTATTTTTATTTAAAGTTTCATATTTTTCCAATGGGCAGATCTTGCGGTATGAATTTATTTGTACCGAATTAATTTTAGGATACGGGTTTGACCACCCCGTATGCCAGAACTTCCTAAACGGTTTTTCTTTATAAAAATGCCCTGAGTAAAGTTCCCTTAAGAGTCAAAATATTTTGATGATCCGGGTGCTGCGTATTAAGATAGTAGATATTATAATATTTACTTCATAGCTAAGAAAGGTTAGATTTTGACCTAATGGTAGTCATTCATCGAAACTAAGTTGCCGGATAATCTTGTAGGCACAGAAGAAGGAGACTTCTAGTTGAGATCAGAATCAGAATCTAGATCTAGCTCAGATTACCAGGTGGGTTTTTATTATATAAAAATATGTTTCGGGTTATTAAGCCCTGATATTTATAAAATGAATATGATTGAATATCCAACTCATGACTGTATTTGATGTGCTCTCCTGACTCATGTAAGTCTTACTACTGTTTTTGGTGACGAAACTACAATGGTTCACGATATCGAGCCCCAAGCAAACAGGGCAGTGTCCAACCTTAAGCAGCCGGGTTGTGTACACGAACCGACTCACCGTAAGCGTTCTAGGGGAGAGTTGCGCGCAATGATGGAACGAAAATGATTTTGTATACATGGAATTCACAAATTTTCTGTTTTGAAAGCTTTCCATGATATGCTCTCAATATGATTGGATATTCTATTTTATAAAATGATTCTGAAGGTTTTTCTCAAAAGTACCCACTGAGTGCATTAGTACTCACGCCCAAATCTTTTCAAATATTTTCAGGATGAGCTGCGGGATGGTGGACGGCTGTGCTAAGGCTGAAGGGCTATCTTTTGATGTATATGTTTCTTTTATGTGTGGAGTCCAACTGAGAACATGGTTACCTTTTGTGTCTGAATAAATGCACTGCGTTTTTGTCCGCTTACTCTGATTATTGTTATGGAGTGTTCGGTTCTCCGAATCCCATTTTATTTACTGTTATGGAGTGTTCGGTTCTCCGAACCCCATTTTATTTACGGTTATGGAGTGTTCGGTTCTCCGAATCCCATTTTCTTTACTGTTATGGAGTGTTCGGTTCTCCGAATCCCATTTTATTTACTGTTATGGAGTGTTCGGTTCTCCGAATCCCATTTTCTTTATTGTTACGGAGTGTTCGGTTCTCCGAATCCCGTTTACTTTCCGTTCCTGACAGGCAAAAGCCTGGCATTTATTTACTTCTTTATTCAGACAGGCAGAAGCCTGGCTTTACATTACTTTCTATGTCAAGGCAAAAGCCTGGCTTTATATTGCTTTCACGACAGACGAAAGTCTGGCATCTCTTTACTTCAAGTATTTGGACAGACATCAGTCTGGCCTTTTTCATGCCTAACCTATTAACAGTTAACCTTTGAACTGTTATTATTTACATTGGAGTTTGCCTTTGTTATTCTTTCTTGGGTTCATCCTAAGAGTCATGGTATCTGGTTTGAGTCATTTCAAACGCTTTAAAAGCGTGGATTGATCCATTTATAGAGGTTATGTTGCCCGAATTTTTGGGGCACTAATCCAAGTTCTTTGATTGCTTTTGTTCAACAACCCCTTCCCCCTTCCCCCAAGTAGCGCACCGGTCCCCTACCCTTCTCCCGGGACCGGGGCGTTACAGAGTGGTATCAGAGCAGGCTGCAACTCTGCAGGCCTGTCATATTGTTGATTGAGTGTAGTTCTCAGTTCTTCCTCTAAATTGATTGTCTGATAGCCCTAGCACGTCGCCTGCACCGCTCTCATCTTGCTTAAAAAAAGGTACGTGAGTTAAAATGTTTTTTAGATTCAATTATGTTTACTGATTTTTAAAAAAATGAAAATGTGGATAATGACCATTCTCCACATTGGTGGTATTTATAAAAAGTCGCGCCAATGATGGTTTCAAAAGGATAATGGTATCATTTTGGGACTATGTGTCCATATGATGATGGTTATGAATGGAAGGGACTCTTGTCCATGATGGTAAAATTGTGGGACTTTATGCCTAGATGGCATTGAATGATTATTTTGAATGGGACTATATGCCCATTATGTTTGAAATGAAAAGTGATGTTTTGAACGGGATTATATGTCCGTGATATGTTTTGAAAGAAAGTGTGATGATAGCAATCAATGCCCTATGATTAGAAATGTTATAATGTGTAAGTGATTAGAAATCTGATGATGTTAAAGTGATGGGAACCCAGAATGCTTATACAGATGGAATATGAACATAGAATGATTTGATTGAGAATGTAGATGAACATAGCTAGTTGTGATTTATTCACATAGATTGGATTTTAAGTTGATGATTGTTAAGATTCTTGTGGAACATAGATTGATTAAGTTTTTTTTTCCACGTTCAGGATTATGAGCCCACATGGATTGGTTCCACTGAAATGTGTCAATTTGTTATGATGTGAAATTTCAAAAGAATGTATTATGTCATGTTTGGATTTAATCCTACATGAAAGAGGGTTCACGGCAAAGCCGTGGTTCGCCTATGGTTTTAATGGGATGTCTGGGACATCTGGATTCCGGTTCAACCGAGAATCTAATGAATGATTATAAAGAACAAATTGACTAAAAAGGTGGGAACGATTATGTAGTGCCTTGTAGTCTTGAACGTAGAAAGAACTTAGAGTGGATAAGTATATTCTTTTAGATGGCTTGAGTTATATGGATTTCTAGGAAATGTCGTTCGCGTGCATATGCGCATTTGAGGAGCATGTTGGGAGAATTTCGAATGTAGATGAAGACTCGCGAATGATAGATCCGTTCTCGCTACACCTGCTTCTATATGTTTTTTTATCGAGGAGCAAGGACAAGTTTGAGAGTGGATGTCTCAAGTTCAGAGTGACGTATACGATGATCGAGATAATATGCTTTGATTCTGGTGGATCGATATCTATTCTCTCTCTCTCTCTCTCTCTCTCTCTCTCTCTCTCTCTCTCTCTCTCTTTTCTCGACTCAAAGGATGATGCTAAAGAATATTCGAAGAATGATGCAGAGAAGAACGTATGAAGAGTTATGCGCATCAAGTTAAAGTGGACCAAGGCAGAGTATACGTCTTAGTAAGATTTACAACTCGAGATAAATAGTGTTTTGGCTATTAATGATGAGGTGGTTTATAAACTAGTCATATTGCCGATTCTAGCTAAGGTTCATAACGTGATTGATGTCTTAATGTTGAGGAAGTGTAAGTTGGATCCTAAGCACGTTATAAAGAATGAGGAGATAATCCTGAACCGGGATTTTTCTTATGAAGAAAAACCAGAGGCTATTCTTGACCAAAAGGTCCAAAAATTACGGAACAAACAGATATCACTGGTGAAAGTCCTATGGAATAACCATGGGAGAGAGGAAGCTACCTGGGAGCTTGAAAGCAGAATCAAGGAGTTGTACCCTGATTTACCCTATAGAGGTACGCAAATTTCGGGACGAAATTTTTATTAAGGAGGGTAGAATGTAATACCCCGAAATATTTTAGAGGGTTTTACTCAACTTATGATACCTGAGGGTAATTTAGGTAAGAAGTTGGGTCCTTAACGGATTCAAATAAAGGAAAATCGCAGCCAGAGACATCTATTAAAATTTAATTTGGTCAAAAATTGCTTTAAAATATGTTCTGATATTTTTCTTGGGTTGATAGAAAAATTTTCAAGCATCGTGCCAAACTTTGAATTTTCCAATTTCGAGTTCAAATGAACACTTGGCACAATTTTAGGGTGAAAGGTAATAGATTTGGATAACTAAGGCACATCCGTCATTATCCAATTTCTTTTTCGAAATATTATCCTATTTATTTTTCTTCTATAAATAGGAGGTTAAGGTTTCATTTTTCATTCATTTTCAAAATCGAAACGCCGAGCAGCTTCTAGAGAAGGTACGTCTCTAGTTTCCTATTTCATTTCCGAAATAGTCATTTTGAAGGTGTCAACGCATAGATCACGAATACGTGATTGAAATGATGACACGACGGACGATCACGATGGAAAATCATCGTGACCGCCGCCAAAAGTCGCCACCACCTTTCAAATCGGTGACTCTTTCGGGTCATCGAATCAAAAAGTGTCTTTAGGGTTTTATGTTCTATGTATATTTATATACATTTTCCATGTTGTCACTTTTTAATTTCGGGTATATTTTGGGTATCCGATTATTAAATTGTAGTCTTTTTCAGATCTATCCTTCGTGGATAGCCCTATCGTATTTTTAAACTCAAAAGTTGTTCCGTGTCAAAATATAGTATTTTTATTTAAAGTTTCATATTTTTCCAATGGGCAGATCTTGCGGTATGAATTTATTTGTACCGAATTAATTTTAGGATACGGGTTTGACCACCCCGTATGCCAGAACTTCCTAAACGGTTTTTCTTTATAAAAATGCCCTGAGTAAAGTTCCCTTAAGAGTCAAAATATTTTGATGATCCGGGTGCTGCGTATTAAGATAGTAGATATTATAATATTTACTTCATAGCTAAGAAAGGTTAGATTTTGACCTAATGGTAGTCATTCATCGAAACTAAGTTGCCGGATAATCTTGTAGGCACAGAAGAAGGAGACTTCTAGTTGAGATCAGAATCAGAATCTAGATCTAGCTCAGATTACCAGGTGGGTTTTTATTATATAAAAATATGTTTCGGGTTATTAAGCCCTGATATTTATAAAATGAATATGATTGAATATCCAACTCATGACTGTATTTGATGTGCTCTCCTGACTCATGTAAGTCTTACTACTGTTTTTGGTGACGAAACTACAATGGTTCACGATATCGAGCCCCAAGCAAACAGGGCAGTGTCCAACCTTAAGCAGCCGGGTTGTGTACACGAACCGACTCACCGTAAGCGTTCTAGGGGAGAGTTGCGCGCAATGATGGAACGAAAATGATTTTGTATACATGGAATTCACAAATTTTCTGTTTTGAAAGCTTTCCATGATATGCTCTCAATATGATTGGATATTCTATTTTATAAAATGATTCTGAAGGTTTTTCTCAAAAGTACCCACTGAGTGCATTAGTACTCACGCCCAAATCTTTTCAAATATTTTCAGGATGAGCTGCGGGATGGTGGACGGCTGTGCTAAGGCTGAAGGGCTATCTTTTGATGTATATGTTTCTTTTATGTGTGGAGTCCAACTGAGAACATGGTTACCTTTTGTGTCTGAATAAATGCACTGCGTTTTTGTCCGCTTACTCTGATTATTGTTATGGAGTGTTCGGTTCTCCGAATCCCATTTTATTTACTGTTATGGAGTGTTCGGTTCTCCGAACCCCATTTTATTTACGGTTATGGAGTGTTCGGTTCTCCGAATCCCATTTTCTTTACTGTTATGGAGTGTTCGGTTCTCCGAATCCCATTTTATTTACTGTTATGGAGTGTTCGGTTCTCCGAATCCCATTTTCTTTATTGTTACGGAGTGTTCGGTTCTCCGAATCCCGTTTACTTTCCGTTCCTGACAGGCAAAAGCCTGGCATTTATTTACTTCTTTATTCAGACAGGCAGAAGCCTGGCTTTACATTACTTTCTATGTCAAGGCAAAAGCCTGGCTTTATATTGCTTTCACGACAGACGAAAGTCTGGCATCTCTTTACTTCAAGAATTTGGACAGACATCAGTCTGGCCTTTTTCATGCCTAACCTATTAACAGTTAACCTTTGAACTGTTATTATTTACATTGGAGTTTGCCTTTGTTATTCTTTCTTGGGTTCATCCTAAGAGTCATGGTATCTGGTTTGAGTCATTTCAAACGCTTTAAAAGCGTGGATTGATCCATTTATAGAGGTTATGTTGCCCGAATTTTTGGGGCACTAATCCAAGTTCTTTGATTGCTTTTGTTCAACAACCCCTTCCCCCTTCCCCCAAGTAGCGCACCGGTCCCCTACCCTTCTCCCGGGACCGGGGCGTTACAGTAATTTTCACTAGGTGGACGCTCCGAGTTCGATTCACTCTACAACAATATCGACGCCCTCCATATCAAGTTCATCCACCTCCATAAGTCGTCCATATCAATATCAAGCCATTGCAATTCAGTTCGAGTTCCTTCCATCAAGTTCTCAAGTCGTTCCATCAATCCGTAAGTTCATTATAACTCTATCATATCCTACCTACCCAAGCCATTCTTCACCTCTACCTCGCACACGAGAAACCTCCATCTTTGTCGTTCCTTTAGCCTTCCAAAACAGCCTATATATTTGGATTTTGTGTTAATTTTGTGTGTCGTAGTCTAAGTATTTTAATTCATCTTAGTCGTCTAGTTAGATACGTATTGATCCCTTACTTCACTGGCGTAGTTTCGTTCCTAGCTTCCGCATATTCATTCGTGTCGTGTCCCTTAGTCCCCGGGTCACATCATAAATTGATATCAAGAGCCACGTCGGTTCATATCGTTCGTGGTTCAATACGTCCAATTGTTCATTTATTTGTTTTGAGTCTTATCAAGTTGTAATTTATTTCCATACCATTCATAGTTAAAATAAAAAAAAGAGACAAGATCGTATAAAAAAAAAGAAAGAAAAAAGAAAGAAAAAGGGAAAAGCCAACGATAAAAAAAAAATCGGATAAAAAAAATCCAAAAATTCAAAAAAAAAAAGAAGAAGAATATTCATTGTTTCCTTTTATGTTTCTTTATTCTTGGTACCTTCCTTTTGGTACAAGTCTATAGTTAGATATTTCCTTTTAGATATTATTTTCTTTTGGAAATTTCCTTCCAAGTTTAATTTCTTTTTGGTAATTTCCTTAGGAGTCATATTTTATTTTTGGTTCTTTCTTTCTAGAGTCTAGGCTAATTAAGGTATTTAGATTGTGTCACATAGATTGATACATATCCAAATCACCCAATTGCCTTCTTGAATTCTTCCTTCCTTATCCTATTCTTTTTCTTTCTTTTTTCTATCTAGATTTATTTTTGGATTTCCTAACCTAATTGGAACTTCATTAATTGATCTAATCCTTTCCTTTCCTACCTCCACATACTCAACCACCACCCTTATTCTACACCTAAATTTCGACAGCCCTTACACATCCATACTCGACCATCATCTCATTTACAAACCAAATTCACTCTTGTTCCGACAGTAGCATACCCGTCCATATATTCCCAGTACAAGTGAGCCAATTTCTCTTAGCTAGTTAGAGCCACCATATACATGATATTATCACACACTATGCACCCATATATTGAGTGATACACGAGTGGTAAAATCAAGAGAGAAAACAAACGAGTGACGTGAGATTGTGAGGTCCTGCCTTGTTTTCTTTACGTTTGTTCATTTTGTAGGTATCATGAAGAAAGGTGACCGCCCGAAGTCATCCTTGACCCCACACATCGACTCCCAGTCGACCATGCCTCCTTTGGACCCGTCCAAAGCACCAATAGAATCTTATTCTGAGCCAGCACCACAGTGGGATCCTAAGTACCACTTTGAAGCGCTTTCAAAGCACTTCCAGAGACAGCACCAGGCCCTCTCAGATAAGATTAACAATTTAGTGTATGCTTTTGAATGCACTAAGACTACACCGACCATTACTCAAGCAGTTCGAGGACCAGCTAGACGCAATGAGCGTCGAGACGAACCAGAAGAGGAGTACTATGATGAGAACACAGATGCCGAGTATGAGGCCTCTGAATGAGGTCGAGATCAGCCCCGAGCCCCTCACAGGTATGCAGCCCGCGCCGATGATTATGGAGAAGACCGAATGCTCAATAACATCAAAATGAGCATTCCGGAGTTTGAAGGCCTTCACGATCCCGATGCATACTTAGATTGGGAACGTAAGGTAGAGAAGATTTTTGCATGCTATGACTTTTCAGAGGTCAAAAAGGTACAATTAGCATGTTTGGAGTTTAGAGGCTACGCAGCCTCATGGTAGGATATGCAACAAGAGAGGAAACGCCACAATCGACATCCACCCGTCGATACTTGGGAAGAGATGAAAGGATTGATACGAAGACGCTTCATTCCAGTCCATTACGAGAGAGAGCTTGAGAAGAAGCTCAACCGGATCAAACAGAGCACCCGTTCGATTGAAGAATATCACAAAGAGTTGGAGACTGCTTTGAACCGAGTCGGGAAGGAGGAGACCTTAAATACTACCATCATTAGGTACATTGAAGGCATGAATCTCGATATTGCATGTGAAGTCGAGCTCAAAGTGATGCGACCCAGATTATTAATCTAGGACGATAACAATGACGTAGCGAAAGACTTAGGAACGAAACACGTCAACTTAAATGAAGGGAACTATTCGACTCAATAAACAATGAAAATTATGACAAACTAGACAACTAGAGTACGTAGAGAACGACACAAACTATGTAACACAAATCCAAAGAACTTAAGGTAGGGAAGGGCGTGTATAGGGGCTGAAATAGGACGAATATGGGGCTGAAATTGATGCTGTTGGAATTGTGTGTTTAGGGTGAAGAATGGCTTCGAGTAGATATGATATGATAGAGATAAACGAACTTATGGTATGGATGGATTGGCGTAGAACACGATCACGATCTTGGGGGCTGAATTGAAGTGTGCGTTGATGAAGTATGGATGGTGTCGATTATGGTTGATGGATGATGATTCGTTGATGTAAATCACAACCCGATAGCCTCCTTGAATCTCGAACGTACCCAAGGATGAAATCTCTAAGTTGATCTTCGGATAGCGAATATCGGTTAATCCCTCAAGTGGATTAAGAAATACCCTTGAGTAAGACTTAAAGTTGCTAGCTCCAAGAATATGAATTTGTTAATCAAAACTCACAAAGATTAAAAGGGGTTGAGACAATATTGAAAGCAAAGCTTAATAATTCAAATAAAGTCTAAAGTATCAATGTGACATGATTTCCCTATTTATAAGCCTATGGGGAACGAAATTAATCATCAAAAAAAGGCTCAAAAATTGATCCAAAAGGGATCTCTAACTATACTAGGAAGTTTCCTAAACTAGAATTCTATTCAAGGTAGGAAATTGCCTTAAATACAATTCTAGTCAACCTTGACTATAATATGGATGAAAATTACATAAAATTAAATAAAAATATGACTAAACTATAGTCAAACATAATTAAATAAATACTATAGTCTAAATAAAATTCAATCCCTCAATTAAATAACTAAGGGACGAAAATTCCATGCAACGCGAATCTGCCATGCATGCACAATTTGATGAGTTCTATCTTCATGCATTGCTCTTCAAATCTTGATCTCCAATCTTTGATTATTAACAAAGTAGCAATCTTTGGGATGCTCTCAATTCCTTTGTCATCTTCGAACTTCTTACATACAAATGCTTAGAAAATTCCTTGCAATTGTATTGCTCGAAGTCGTGTAAATGGACCACGTATTTGCAGCTCCGAATTAGGTTTTTCAAGGCTTATCGTGGACGTATCACAAAGACTTCACCAGTGTAGAGAGGATGGTGCAGTACGCATCGATTGTGGAAAAGCAGCTGAGAGAAGGTCGTCATCGATCACACCACAGTGCAGCCCCTACACGGCCTTTCTAGAACAAAGGTACGCATTCCACATCACCTTCTACCCCTTCTACTGAGTCCACATGACCCCGAGGTCAATCCGGACCACCCGAACGGCGTTTCGACCATTCTACGTCGCAGTCCAACCGTAGACCCGAGTCTACACCTGCGCCACCTTTAAGGCCAGCCTACACACGGCCCAATCAGCCCACACCGACACCAAATACAGCCCCAAACCGAGCCTGAGACATACAATGCCATAAATGTCAAGGTTGGGGTCATTTTCAGAATCAGTGTCCAAACCAACGTGTTTTGTTCATCACCGAACAAAATGAGACCGAGTCCGCCAGTGAGGATGAGTCCGAGTAGCCCACGGACGTCGCCAAGACCATGGAGGAGCCGTCCCTAGCTGATCATGAAGAGGCCGAACCTGAGTTTCCTCTTGTAAGTCTTGTTTCAATTCGAAGTTTGAATATCAGTCGAGATGAAGAGCAACCAGATCAACGTGAGAACATCTTCTACACTAGAGTTGCTATCCAAGGTGAAATTTTCTCCATGATCATCAACAGTGGGAGCGTTATTAATGCCATCAGTCAGTATGCGGTGGATAAGCTTGGTCTAGTTCCGATGAAGCATCCGAAGCCATATAAATTGCAGTGGCTTACAGACCGAGGCGAGATTCGCGTCGCATGCCAGGTAAGTGTCGAATTTTCCATTGGTCGATTTTCTGACACTGTTATTTGTGATGTTATTCATATGGATGCAGCGCATATACTATTAGGTAGACCGTGGCAGTTTGACAGACACACGGTACACGATGGTTTCACAAATACCTACACCATGACGCGAAACGGGCAACCTACAACATTGAATCCGCTGTTCCCTAAAGCCGTTTATGAGGATCAACGACTTATGCAAGAGAGATTTAAAGCAGCAAGAGCAAAGGAGGCTGAAATCGCAGCCCGAGTCACCGCCGAAGAAAACAAATCTGCCACATCTTCAAAACAGGCCGCCGCCTCCTCTTCTTCCAAATCAGCTCCTAAACAGCCCCATAATGATTCCTTAGTGCGTGGAGATTCATCTGGATCAGCCTCAAAGAAGGATCAAAATCGTAGCTTATTCATATCTGTTAAAGGTGTGGAGAAAGCATTAAAAGCAGGTTTACCGTTTGTTCTTTTATCTTATAAGAGCAGTGCTATTAATGATGTTTCTTTGCCTAGTGTTGTGCAGCCCCTTTTGGAGGAGTTCGCGGACGTGTTCCCGGAAGAGATTCCAAGTGGATTACCTCCAGTTCGTGGGATCGAGCACCAGATTGATTTCCAACCCGGTGCCGTCTTGCCAAACCGACCAGCGTACCGGACGTCCCCCGAGGAGACCAAGGAAATTGATAGACAAGTTAAAGAGCTGTTGGAGAAGAAGCAGATTCGAGAGTCGATGAGCCCATGTGTAGTTCCAATGATTCTAGTGCCCAAGAAGAACAATGAATGGAGAATGTGCATGGATTGCAGAGCCATCAACAAGATAACAGTTAAGTATCGCTTTCCCATTCCTAGACTTGATGATATGCTATATGAACTTAGTGGATCTAAGATTTTTTCTAAAATTGATTTGAGATCTGGATATTTTCCAATTTCACATGCATGAGGGTGATGAATGGAAAACAACTTTTAAGACTAAGCATGGTTTATATGAGTGGTTGGCTATGCCTTTTGGTCTCACAAATGCACCGAGCACATTTATGAGATTGATGAACCATGTTTTACGTGATGTTATTGGGAAATATGTTGTTGTTTACTTTGATGATATCCTGATATACAGTCACAGTGCACAGACGCACCTAGATCGCCTTAGGCGCGTATTTTTGCTTTTGAGAGATGCTCGATTGTATAGCAACATGTCTAAGTGTTCTTTTTGCTTGAATGAAGTAGTATTCTTAGGCTTTGTTTTGAGTTGTAGAGGTATTGAGGTTGACCGTTCCAAAATCAAGGCGAATGAGGAATGGTCAACACCCAAAACCGCGTCTGAAGTCCTATCCTTTCACGGCCTTGCCAGATTTTATCGTCACTTTGTGCATGATTTTTTTAGCATTGCCGCGCCTCTTACTGAGCTAAGTAAGAAGGATCGCAAGTTTGAATGGGGTAAACAGCAAAAGCATGCGTTTAATACTTTGAAGTCCTTATTGTGTTCTGCTCTTGTTTTATGTTTATCGGATTTTTCCAAAACTTTTGAGATCGAGTGTGATGCCTCTGGGATAGGTATTGGCGCTGTTTTGATCCAGGAAAAACGGCCCGTGGCGTACTTCAGTGAAAAACTCAATGGTGCGGCCTTGAGATATTCGACGTACGATAAAGAGCTATACGCTTTGAAGCGTGCATTGGATACGTGGCAGCACTATCTTTGGCCCAAGGAGTTCATCATTCACATGGATCATGAGAGCTTGAAGCATTTGAAGGGTCAAATCAACTTGAACAAGCGTCATGCGAGATGGGTCGAGTTCATCGAGTCGTTTCCATACGTCATCAAGTACAAGAAGGGAGAAGACAACATCGTCGCCGACGCCCTCTCTCGAAGGTACACGTTGCTTAACCTAATGCATGCTAAGATGCTTGGTTTTGAGTCCATTAAGCCTTTGTATGAGTCGGACACGTATTTCTCGTCTATCTATGAGCAATGTTCGAAATCTATGAAGTCTTTTGACGGTTTCTATGTGCATGATGGATTCTTGTTTAGAGAGTCTAAGTTGTGCATTCCTACTTGTTCTATGCGTGAGCTACTTGTTTTAGAATCGCATGCGGGAGGATTAATGGGACATTTTGGTGTGCATAAGACATTATCCTTGCTGCATGAGCATTTCTTTTGGCCGCATATGAAACGTGATGTTGAACGCATGTGTAGTAGATGTGTTATTTGTCATAAGTCTAAGTCTACTTCGCATCTATTTCGTTTATACACGCCTTTACCTGCTCCATCTAGTCCTTGGATTGATTTATCTATGGATTTTATTTTGGGATTGCCTAGGTCTAGATCGGGTAAAGATTCTGTGTTTGTTGTAGTTGATAGGTTTTCCAAGATGGCACATTTCATTGCATGTAGGAAAACTGATGATGCTGTTCACATAGCCAATTTGTTTTTAATTCATGTTGTTAGATTGCATGGGATTCCTCGTACTATTGTTAGTGATAGGAATTCCAAGTTTTTGGGACATTTTTGGCGAGTTCTATGGGGAAAATTAGGGACTAAGCTGTTGTTTTCTACTGCATGTCATCCACAAACCGATGGTCAAACTGAGGTTGTGAATCGTACTTTAGGTACATTGCTTAGATCATTAATTAAGAAAAATGTGAGATCATGGGAAGAATGTTTACCTTATGCTGAGTTTGCGTATAATCGTGTTATTCATTCTTCTACTAACATGTCTCCATTTGAGGTTGTTTATGGATTTAATCTACTAACGCCTAATGATTTGATTCCTTTACCCGTTGAGCATCTAACGAGTGTTAAAGGATTGAAGAGAGCTGATCTTATCAAGGAGATGCATGAGAAAGTTCGAGCCCGGATCGAGCACAAGGGATCCGCCGTTACCGCCGCCTCGAAACACACGCCGCAAACGTGTTGTCTTCCAGCCCGGTGATCGAGTTTGGATTCATCTGAGTCCAGGCCGCTTTCCAAATATGCGGAAATCAAAACTTTCACCTAGAGGCGATGGTCCATTCACCGTTTTGAGTCGCGTCAATGACAATGCGTATCGCATTGATCTTCCTGGTGAGTATAAGTGTTCCTCCACTTTTAATGTTGCTGATTTATCTCCCTTTGATGCGGTTGGATTCGACCAAGAGGATGAGTTAAATTCGAGGACAAATTCTTTTCAGCAGGGGAGGAATGATGAGATCGTGCATAGCAATGAAGATTCAAACCCGGAGTTGCAATTCAAAGGCCCCGTCACAGGACTACGAGCTAAGAAGTTGCAAGACTATTTGCAAGCAACAATTAAAAAGAAGCTAGAGGATGAAGACGGCGTGCAAGGAAGCTTGAAGATGATGACCTTGTTGATCATGGAAGATGGAGATCAAAGCATGGAGGTCAATACTTGAAGAGTAGTTAAAAGATGAGTGCCAATCGTCCATATTGAAGCAATTGAAGATCAAGTCTTGGATTTTGGTACAGAAGACTATTTCGCGTTAGGCGTGATCACACCTAAGCAGATACCTGGCGCCCATGAGGAAAAACCGTCCCTTGGTTATTTTAATTAAGGGATTGATTTATTTAGACTTTAGTATTTAATTAGATCATAGTATTTAATTATTTGAGCCAGTTTTTATTATTTATTTGATGTAATTTTTGAATTTAATGGGTCATAGGTTGACTAGGTTTTATTTAAGGTACTTTCCTACTTTAATTAGAATTCTAGTCTAGGTAAGTTTCTAGTCCACTTTAGATTAGCTTTTTAATTATTTTAGGCCATAAATTTCGTGCCCCTTGACACTATAAATAGGGGATCCATGTTACATTATTATTTTAGACTCTATTTGATAAATTTAGCTTTGTGCTTTCAATATTGTCTCACCCCCTTTAAAACCTTTGTGATTTGGTTCGAAAATTACACTCTTAAAGCTTAGCAAACTTTAGGTTTTATTTCAAGTCTCGTTCTAGTGCTCGTGTAGTGCTAGGGTTGGATTACTATGAAGATGATTCAAGTGGTGATTCATTTGGTGGAGTAATCTTCACTAGGTGGACGCTCCGAGTTCGATTCACTCTACAACAATATCGACGCCCTCCATATCAAGTTCATCCACCTCCATAAGTCGTCCATATCAATATCAAGCCATTTCAATTCAGTTCGAGTTCCTTCCATCAAGTTCTCAAGTCGTGCCATCAATCCATAAGTTCATTATAACTCTATCATATCCTACCTACCCAAGCCGTTCTTTACCTCTACCTCACACACGAGAAACCTCCATCTTTGTCATTCCTTTAGCCTTCCAAAACAACCTATATATTTGGATTTTGTGTTAATTTTGTGTGTCGTAGTCTAAGTATTTTAATTCGTCTTAGTCGTCTAGTTAGATACGTATTGATCCCTTACTTCACCGGTGTAGTTTCGTTCCTAGCTTCCGCTTATTCGTCCGTGTCGTGTCCCTTAGTCCCCGGGTCACATCACATTCCCAGTCCACTTAGGTCATATTGGGCTACAACAGGGATCTAGAAGAATATTAAATTGGCCTACTAATTTATTTAATTTCCAATATCCAATAAACTTAGGATATAATTAAATAAATTAAGTATTATTTTTATTCCACTAAAGAAATAATACTGACTTACCAATTTAATACATATTTGCGAATATGCTTTCTTCTTTAGTTCAGTCATTCCCCATGTTTAAGATATAATGTCCATTAATTAATTATGTAAGCTTCTGACATCTATAATTAATTAATATCTTGTTCCTTGAGTAGTACCGCACGATTTCCGTATCATGTAAAGAATAAATTAATATTCTGCCTGCAGGGCTTCCTATGATCTACGTGCTTCCTCAAGAGGACATCATCAACTTGGCGCACCAGGACACAGTGCTCATGCATATTACACGACACATCATGTATACACTATTATTACCCAAGATATCGAGTTTATTGACCCACGAAAGGATCTCACCCATTGATAAGTCAAAGTAACAAACAATGCAAACATATGCTCATCAATAAAACATGAGTTCAGAACCCGAACTCTGTGGATCTTTATTCTCTCACTTAAGGTCAGAATAGAGAACAGTATCCTATCGTGATCCTCCTCAATACACAAGCCAGTGTACTAGAATAATCAGTTAGTCAAGATAAACTAACTATCAGATTATTCTACGGTGTACCGATGGTGGGTTCAGGACCATCTAAGTCGTGAGCTTTTTAATACATTGCAAGGAATCCAATGATATGATCTTTACCGTGTGTTGACCCACACCATATCATCTACAATGCAAGTATATGGAACCATGTATATAAATATATAACAATAAATATATACACAAACAGTGACTGCAATTATTATTCAATCTATATTATCTTAATATTGTTTATTGTATACAAAGACAAGCTTTCCAGTATATAAAACCAACAGTTGAAGACCCCTGAAGTGATCCCATGCTTCATAAAATGCTTCACCCAGAGATTGGGTGAATTTGACAATCTGATCTCTCAAATCATGGGTCTTCTGATTTGAGTAGTACTTTGCCATGAACTTCTCATACACGACGTTCCAGCTTGCTAATGAATTTGATAGAAAAGACATGAACCATGTCTTAGCACGATCTTTCAAGGTATAAGGAAAGCACCTCATCTTCAATTGATCCTCGTTCAGACCTTGCAAAGGGAATGTCTGAACCACAACATAGAACTCCCGAATGAAGTTCAGGGCATCTTCAGCAGACATCCCATAGAAAGATGGTAATTGATTGAAGTGGATCTTCTTCAATTCATAATTCCTTGCAGCTTCTCGAAGAACAATGCAAGATGTCGATGCCCCTATCACAAGGCGGGAAAAATCTCTCATGTTCCTTGCCACATTGGCATTATTGACATTATTGGCATGATTGGCATCCATCTTTAGAGGTCGAGATTCATCACTCGAAGAGTAAGCTTCACTCAAACCTTCTTCTTCCTAATTAGGCACTTCAATCCTCCTTGGTCTGTGAATGTTGTTGAATACAGGGGTTAATATCCTGCTGAGACTTCATCGACCTAGCATACACAGACACAAACACAAAGAGAAGATCACACGCAACTGTGGAAGAAATTATAAAAACTTAAACAAAAATACAAGAAAATAAACACAAAAATAATATAATACAAAACAAAAAATACGCCTAATGCTTTCCCCGGCAATGGCGCCAGAAATTTGTTCCGGTCCAACTACACTCAAAAATTACGAACCGATTCGCAAGAGATAGGGTCGATTGTAGGGCGTTGAGTCAACCCAAGTTGTACTCTCAATGAAAGCTTAATAGGGTGATTGTCCCTCTCGTGTTACACGCATTAATATAAATATAATCCTAAACATTCTAAACCAAGAACTTAAAGATTTGAACTAAAATCGATATAATCAAGAAAATTTGATAATAACGAGGATGAATAAAATGATAATGAACAGACATTAGGGTATAGATTCTCTCAGCGGTTTCTCTCCAGCTTGTTCTTTATGTTGATCGAAAATTTGGTGTCCAAATTTTCAAAAATTATGTTTTAATCTTTCCCTTAATTTGATTCGTTATTTTCAAAATTTTTAGACTTGGATTCGGAATAGATTTTTTATGTTATCAAAATTTTCATATCCAAATCTAAGATGGGTCAAAAATTATGGGGATTGAAATTGGTATAAGGAAATTTTTGGTGTATATCAAAAGGTACCTAATTTTAATCAAAGTAGGTTTTAAAATATAATTTTAATTTTGGTAAGTTTTTTAAGAGTATCAAAAGTACCATAATTTTGCTTCGGCTGTGAGAAGCCTCATGTATGCTATGCTATGCACTAGGCCTAATATCTACTGTGCAGTGGGCATGGTAAGTAGATACCAGTCTAACCCTGGTCAAGGACACTGGACTGCAGTAAAGAATATTCTCAAGTACCTGAAGAGGACACGAGATTATATGCTGGTATACTACACTGATAGTCTCGTACCATTGCATTACACGGACTCATATTTTCAAGCCCATAAAGATCAGAGTAAATCTACCTCAGGCTATGTGTTTACCTTGGGAGGCAGAGCCATTGCATAGAGGAGCATCAAGCAGAAATGCATTGCTGACTCCACCATGAAAGCTGAATATGTAGCTGCCTCTGAGGCTACAAAAGAAGCTGTCTGGCTTCGGAGCTTCTTATTAGACTTGAGCGTGGTTCTTGATTTTCCAAAGAGCATCAAGATATACCATGATGACTTTGGTGCAATGGCAAATTCGAAGGAACCAAAAGCCCATAAGGAGAGTAAACACATAGAAAGAAAGTACCATCTTATATGAGAAATCATTAAGAGATGAGATCTCACAGTGGTCAAGATTGCAACGGAGGACAACTTGGTTGATCCATTCATGAAAAGCCCGACAGCCAAGACCTTCAATGGTCACGTGGAGAAAATGAGAGTGAGATGCAGACCCGGAATTGCGTTTTGAGTTTTAGTTTAGTTGGAGAGTTTAAGTCGGTTTGGTTTTTATATTTGAAGACATGCTTCAAGTATAAGTGGGAGATAGTTAGTTTTTTATACCGGAAGACTTGTCTTTTTGTATACATACTATGTTATAATGTTTTGATGATATAGATTAAATAAATTATTGCAATCACTATGCGCATTTATTTATTATATATTTGTCAGTTCCATATACTTGCATTGTAAATGATATGGTGTGTGGGTATACACACATGGTAAAGATTATATCATTAGATCCCTTGCAATGTATTAAAAGGCTCAGGACTTAGATGGTCCTGAACCCGCCATCAGTACACTGTAGAATAATCTGATAGTTAGTTTATCTTGACTAGTTGATTATTCTAATACGTTAATTTGTGTATTGAGGAGGATCACAATAGGATACTATTCTATGTTCTGACCTTAAGTGAGAGAATAAAGATCCACAGAGTTCCAGTTCCTAAGCCATATATGTATTGGCGGACATATATATGTTATGGTATTGCTTTGACTTATCAATGAGTGAGATTCTCTGATAGGATCAACAACCTCGATATCTTAGGCAGTATCATATACATATATGATGGGTCGTGCAATAGGTATGGTCACCGTGTCCTGGTGTGCCAGGTTGATGATGTCCCCTTGAGGAAGCACATAGTTCATGTGAAACCCTGCAGGTGGAATTTATTCCGTACGTGATAAATCTTCTGTGGTACTACTCAAAGAACAAGCAGTTAATTAATTATAGCTTTCAGAAGCTCACATAATTAATTAATGGACATTATATCTTAAACATGGGGAATGACTGGACTAAAGAAGAAAGCATATTCGGAAATATGTATTAAATTAGTAGGTAAGTATTATTTCTTTAGTAGAATAAAAATAATACTTGATGCATTTAATTATATCCTAAGTTTATTGGATATTAGAAATTAAATAAATCGATCAGGCTTGTTTAATATTCTTCTAGATTCCTGTTGTAGCCCAATATGACTTTAGTAGACTCGGGATAGAACAAGAGTGACAGGCCCAAACCCTTTAGGGTTGAAGTGTGATTTTCGTCCCCCTCTCTATATATTAAGAAGATGGTGGCTGAAAATTCTAAACTTGAAATCAGCCCCTCTTTGTGCTCTCTTGATCCCCATAGTATTCACACCTGTCTAGAAGAATACAGACCACCATGTATCTAAACACAGTCCGAGAATACAGTAGAAGATTGAGAAGTGGAATAGCATCATTGTGGGCGCCGAACAAACATACGTTCAATAGAAAGATTAGACCTTTAATTTATCCTCAACCCGATAAGAATTCGTAAGTTATTTTTGTATTCTATCTTCCGCAATTTATGTAGTTTTTTGAAAATATAACCTATGTGATAATTCAATTCGGTTTAATTAATTACATATGCATGCATAAAATTTGATATACATGAAGCTAGGATTAATGAGCAATCAATTAGATCCTGAGGTGGTTCAATTCGAAAAAACCCCAACACATAATTAGGGTTTATTAGTCTAAATTAGAATTTAGTAGATCATGCTAAAATCAAGGATAATAACTTGCTAAATCATGCTAACAGATAAATTAAGGTTTACTCCATACAAATTAGCTAGGGTTTATTATGTTTCACGTAGGGTTTATTATTTCTCAATTATGTTTTATTACATCATGTTAAAATCAAAGGAATATCATGCTAAAATCAATACAAATATTGTGCTAAAAATCAAGGAATTATCATGCTAAAGTTGTGTCAGTTAATATTCCAATTAATACAACTTTAACTGTATCCTATCATAAACATATAACTATGCTAAAATGAATGAACACCACATATGATATTAAGAGCAACTTATGATTAGTTAAAGTTTCTATAATATTTGTGTAAATATGCTAATATTATCTTGTTAATTTATAAGTTACGAATTATGTTAAAATATCATATATATATCATGATAAATGCGAGTAATTTCATTCTAAAACATCATAAACGCAATTATGCTAGTTATATTTGGATATGCTAAAATGCTATATAGGTCATGCAAAAATATTATATACACCATGCTAATATAAATCTGGGGCTGCTCTGTATGAAAAATATGCTTGGTGTGATACCCTGACACTTTTTGCTAAATTATAAATTTTAATTTTGGAAAATGAAGTTGAATTAATATTGTTTGAATATTAATTATGATGGTGTGTTCGTATATTATGCCGTTGTTTTAGTGCAGGTTGTCTCACTCGAGCCGATACATCATAGCACGGTGGTATTATACTAAGTGTATAATACATGTTAACATTTTAATATTAAAATTGTCGAGTTATATGATAGTGAATGAATGTGACTGTATTTAATTTTAGTTTGACATACCTTGAGCACCCTAACACTGAGTTGATCGGGGGTCTCGCTGAGTTTCGGCAGGGTTTCGTCCGGAGGTCATAACTTTTGACTCGGTTGGAACCACGAGGCCCATGAGTACTCAAATCGAAGATCTTTCAAAAATATACAATTCTAAAGCATGACCGTCGGGTGTGACCTGCTCTAGGACGCATGGCAGGGGCCCTGAAACGCGACCGTCGGGCGCGACCTCCTCCAGGTCGTGAGCCAAGAGGTCTGCAACACGACCTCGAGGCAAGACCATTTGGGTCGCGTGGAACCAATTCAGAGAGCTGTTTTTCATTGTCTCGAGCGTGACCTCCGAGCGCGACCCCCCCTAGGCCTCGCCTCGTTTCGGAAACTTCATCCTTTAAATGCAACACTTCACCCATTTCTTCCATTTTCTTCACTCTTGGGCGATTTTTGCCCCAATTCTCTCAAGCCATTCTTCAACTTTTGGGAGTGGATTCTATCATCATCATCCATCATCTAAGGTAATCTCATACCACTTCACTCCTAGTGATTATGTGACATTTCTTGTTGTTTTGAACCTAGGGTTTAAATCCCAAAATTAGGGTTTTTTCGATTCTATTGATCCTCATGCCTTGATATCTCAAGCATATGGTTTATTTACTCCATTGAAGCTATATGTGTTATTAAATTGAAATCTCTATGGTTCATTGTTGCTAAAGATTGGATTTTTGCCCTAATTTCCCCTTAATTTGTTGATAATTGATTGCAGGTATTGTGATGATTGTTTGGAGTTGATTTTCATGTATGTTAGAGCCCTAGGATGGAGGTGTTTGTATTTGAAATATTGGATTTAAAGGATTTAAATTGAGTCTTGTTCTTGTGGTTTAAATGGGTGCACGTAACGTGCTCGATTAAATGCTTCAAAGAGTTTTAATTCGTATTATGAGTCCAAAATCATATTGTGTGTTTGTATATCCATGATTGTGTATATGGATATGTTTGAAGACTTTAAAGCAATGTATTGATTGTGTTTGATCAAAATTATGAAATAAATTGTATAACTCGACATCTAAAATGAGAAAGGGAATTTAAAGGTGCTTGGTGACGTATTAGGGTTCGAGGTGGACAACTTGTGCACGGAAAGGAAGTATTTCAAAGGTTGAAAGGATTTGAAAGCGTCTCATAAGGTGGGATAACTCTAAACTGTGAACACGTGTAAAGTTATAGTTATTGTTGTGCTTTGATTGTATAAGTATGAAGGGTCTTCGGACCGGTGAAATGAAAGAGATCCTTCGGGGTCGACAAAGAGATCCTTCGAGGTCGATAAAGAGGTCCTTCGGGATCAATATAGACTTGTTAATGTCCTCCCTGGGGGATAATAAGCATGCGGGCATCCCTACAGGGCCAAAGACGTTCATTAACAGGGGCATCATGATGTTTGGACCCTACGGGGTTGAGACTAGTCTCCAAAAAGTAAACAAGTGTCCATGTGTTATATTTTCACTTGTGCAATTGGCTATAACTGTTTACAGTGTTCCCCACTGAGTATGTTGTTAAATACTCACCCCATTCATTTAATGAATTTCAGGTTGAGGAGTCGAGGCCCGAGTAGGAGCGTTGTGAACACAAAAGAACCTCCACTAGCTTGTGTTCTTTTTTTGTGCTTTTGAAATACTCATGATATTATTATTACATTAATCATTCTTTTTGCTTTATGATCAATGATTATTGGGGATGGGAATAGCCTGATCTTTTGTAGGTACGCTATGATAACTTAACATATTATGTATGTGTTTTAAAGGCGGGTCGTTTGACCTAGGAGCCTACGATGTAAATTATATGTCAATGAACCCCTATGCTATGTGTGTTAATTTAAGGTGTTAGATGGGCGGGTTGAGTAAGACCTATGAGCCCGATAGGTTAGATGATTGTATGATTTTGTGGATGGGCTTACACGATGCTTCTACTTAAAACCATGTTGTGTGACAAAATAGATATGATAGATTGCATGCTTAATTGCGAAAAAATTTATATTGAGAATTATGATGCCTTACCTTATCATGCTATTATCATGTTTTTGACCTTAGCTTCCGCTCATCTTAAAATAAACACACAAAAATAAGTAAGTAAATTGTATGTTAAGTGACGTGGCCAAACGGAGTGGTTTGGGGCGTTACTAAGTAGTATCAGAGCAGGTCTATGCTCATGTAGACTTGTTCTGCATGTGTTTAATTTATGAATGAGAAATGTGGGTGGTTGTTCACGACGGCTACTCGGCTTGACTCTGATCCTAAGGTATGTACTTTTAATAATTTTCAAGTATGAGTAATATGAAATGGGGTTGTGTATATAGAGTGTGTCGGGAAATAAGTTAAAGAAGTTAATTAGTTGAATAATCGTGATAGCATGATAAAGAAGAAAAGAATGGTCCGAAGTTGGACAATGTAGATGAATGAAATATATCTATTGTCACGATCAACTATGATGTTTTAAATACCCGATACACGCTTCAAAGAAATGAAATCTTGAGAGTTGTGTGCTTTCTTGATTATGAAATGATGAAAGTGTTTGAGTAGTCCTCGAATTAGCTTTAAGAATAACATTAACCTAACGAGCTAGTGTGCCTAAAAGTTTTAGGATGCCTCCGCGTCGTGCTCCTGCTCCGCAAGAAGCAGATGAGTCAAGTAATGAAGGGGGTGGTCTTCACGATCCCCCACCACGAGAGAACGGGCCTGACTTTGCCCGAGATTTCCTAGAGACGCTCCAGGGTCTCATAGCCCAGCAGATGGGGCGGGGATGAGTGGCTGAAGGAGCAAGGTTCCAAAAATAGGCGTTCGATGTAGTCGAACAGTTTAGAAAAATGGGGCCATCTAGGCTTAAAGGAAGTGAAGGTCTCGAAGCGACAGAGGAATCGATCCAGGAAATAGAGCGGATCTTCGAGCACATTCAGTGCACCGAGGTGCAGAAAGCCTCATGTGCTATCTTCCAGCTTTCAGAAGAGGCGAGCTTCTGGTGGGAAACCCATTCCCGAAATCTGACGCCCGAGCAATGCCAAGGTTTGGTGTGGACCGACTTGAAAGAGTTGATCCTCACCCGTTGCTTCCCCGAGTCTTTCAAGACTAAGATGGAGACCGAATTCCTCAATTTAAGGTAAGGAGGAATGACGGTGATCGAATATGAAAGGCGGTTCAACCGTCTCTCCCGCTATGCTCGGTACATCGTGGATACAGATGAAAAGAAGGCTCGACATTTTGAGCGTGGTTTGCGTTCCGAAATTGCGGGAATTCTATTGGGCCAAAGGTTGAGGATCTATGGCAAAGTGATTGAGAGGGCCCAAGCCATCTCTCATGGGCTCCAGTTGGACCAGAAGGACCAAAGACAGCGTGAGGCCTTTGGCAAGAGGAAATGGGAGCCGCAGAATAAAGGAAAAGGGAAAGCTCCAATGCAAAACAAGCCGTGCCAGCAGAGGCCAGGCCCACAGAGAGGAAACAATGATAGGGCTCCTTGCCCTAAATACCAAAAGTTCTATCTAGGAGAGTGTCGTGCGGGGCAGAGGGTCTACTTTGCATGTGGGGACCCGAGCCACATGTCCTATGACTGCTCGAAGAAGAAGGAGCAAGAAAGAAAGGTGAAGCCCCGATTATTTGCTTTGGAGGGCGAGGAAAAGAACCCTAATTCAGGTGAGGATACTATGTCAGGTATTCTTCAAGTATCAGATGTTCCAGCTTTAGTGTTATTCGATTCTGGTGCATCGCATTCCTTTATATCTGCAAGTTTCTGTTCCAAGCTTGGTATTTCATGCAAAGATTGTGGTGAATTGTTAGAGATCAGTATTCCTTCAGGAAAGAAAGTTTCTTCTAGCAAGATGGCGTATGGCTTGAAGCTAGAAATCAATGATAGAGTGTTGAGAGCAGATCTCCATGTCTTGGAGATGCGTGATTTCGACGTAATCCTAGGTATGGATTGGTTGAGTGGGAATCATGACACGATTCGATGTCATGATCATGAGGTCGAATTTGATTTTCTGGGTGAGCCTAAGATAATCTTCTATGGTGCAAGAACGAGGTCAACTCAGAGAATCATTACAGCAATGAAGGCAATGAAGTTGTTGAAGAAAAGAGGATGGCAGGAATTTCTCGTTAGCATAGTGGAGTCAAGGTCCACTAAAGTGCAAGTGTCAGACGTGCCAGTGGTTAACGAATTTCCCGAAGTGTTTCCAGATGAGTTGTCAGGGATTCCTCCTGACCGTCAGATCGAGTTCACCATCGACCTAGTGCCAAGTGCGGCACCAATATCTAAAGCTCCGTATAGAATGGCGCCAAAGGAGTTGCAAGAGCTCAAAGTTCAACTTCAGGAGTTGCTTGACAACAAATTAATCCGACCAAGTGTTTCACCATGGGGAGCACCTGTGCTATTCGTGAAGAAAAAGGATGGGTCAATGCGAATGTGCATTGATTATAGAAAATTGAACCGGTTAACGATCAAGAACAAGTATCCGCTGCCGAGAATTGAAGATTTATTCGATCAACTGAAGGAAGCCGGTGTGTTTTCAAAGATCGACTTGAAGTCCGGCTATCATCAATTGAAGATCAAGGAGAATGACATCCCAAAGACGGCATTTAGAACGCGATATGGTCACTATGAGTTTACGGTGGTACCTTTTGGATTAACCAATGCGCCTGGAGTCTTCATGGACTTGATGAATCGAGTGTTCCATCCATACCTCGACCAGTTCATAATAGTCTCCATCGATGATATCTTGATTTATTCAACAAGCAAGGAGCAGCATGTTGAGCATCTCAAAATTGTATTGGAGACGCTAAGGAAAGAAGAGTTGTATGCAAAATTTTCAAAATGCGAGTTCTGGTTGGAGCGAGTGGCATTCCTTGGCCACATGGTGACATCGAATGGAATTGAAGTAGATCCGTCGAAGGTGGAAGTTGTTAGCAATTGGAAGACACCATCGAATGTTAATGAAGTCCAAGCTTCTTAGGAATGGCAGGATACTATAGAAGATTTATTGAGGGGTTTTCCAAGATATCGGGTCCTTTGACGAGATTGACAAGGAAGACTGAGAAGTTCCAATGGAGTGAGAAGTGTGAGCAGAGTTTTCAAGAATTGAAGCGACGTCTCGTGTCAGCCCCAGTGTTGACTATTCCTGATGGGACTGAAGGCTTTCTCATCTACAGTAACGCCTCGAAGCAAGGACTTGGTTATGTTTTGATGCAACATGGAAAGGTAGTAGCATACGTATCAAGACAGTTGAAGATGCACGAGTATAATTATCCGACACATGATCTCGAATTAGCAGCCGTGGTTTATGCATTGAAGATTTGGAGACATTATCTCTATGGAAGCAAGTGCGAGATCTACACCGACCATAAAAGCTTGAAGTACTTCTTCACCTAGAAAGAGTTGAATTTACATCAAAGAAGATGGTTAGAGTTGGTAAAAGATTACGACTGTACGATTTTATATCATCCTGGAAAGGCGAATGTTGTAGCTGATGCCTTAATCCGGAAGATCTATCTTCCAACCAAGCAAGAGCAGTTGATCAAGGAGTTTGAGAAGATGAATTTAGAGGTGGTGAATCCTTCCAACACCACTCAACCACTAATTCATGATCGAGTTCGTGAAGCGCAAGTTGACGATCCTTTCTTATGCTTTAGAAAAGAGCATTGGAGGGTTCTATTCAGGAATTTACCGTTGCAAGTGATGGCACACTATTCTTCGAAGGAAGGTTGTGTGTGCCGAAGAACGAAGATCTTTGAAGGGAGATCCTTGAAGAAGCACACAATACTCCGTATTCTGTGCACCCAGGAGACACGAAGATGTTCAAGGACTTGAAGATGGTTTTCTGGTGGAGAAATATGAAGAGGTCGATTGGCCAATTCATATCAAAGTGTATCACTTGTCAACAAGTGAAAGCCGAGCATCAACGCCCTTCTGGATTGTTCTACCCACTCGAGATTCCTGAGTGGAAGTGGGAGCACATTGCAATGGACTTCGTGGTATGATTACCTCAGTCAGTTAGAGATCATCACGCAATTTGGGTTGTTGTCGATAGGTTGACCAAGTCTGCTCATTTTCTTCCAGTGAAAATGACGTTTAGCATGGATCGATTAGCTCAGATATATATCGACAAGATAGTACATCTTCATGGCATTTCTGTGTCGATAGTGTCAGATCGTGACACAAGGTTTACGTCCAAATTTTGGCGAAGCCTGCAAGAAGCTATGGGAACTCAGTTGAGGTTTAGCACTGCATACCATCCTCAATCCGATGGTCAATCTGAGCGGACCATTCAGACGTTTGAGGACATGCTTCATGCATGTGTTCTCGATTTTGGTGGAAGTTGGGAGAGCCACTTGCCACTTGTGGAGTTTGCTTATAATAATAGTTTCCAAGCATCTATTAGAATGGCCCCGTGTGAGGCATTCTACAGGAAAAAGTACAGATCTCCTATTCATTAGGATGAAGTGGGAGAGCGTCGACTTTTAGGTCCTAAGATCGTTGAGAAGACGGTGGAAGTAATTGAGAAGATAAGAAGAAGAATCAAGGTAGCTCAAGATCGTCAGAAATCCTATGCCGACGTGAAGAGAAAAGACGTGAGCTTTGAGATTGGTGACAAGGTATTCTTGAAAATTGCACCAACGAGAGGAGTGGTTAGATTTGGGAAGAAGGGTAAGTTGCAGCCACGTTATGTGGGACCGTTCGAGATTCTAGAGAAAATAGGTGGTGTTGTCTATCACCTAGCACTACCTCCGGATTTGGCGAGTGTGCACGATGTTTTCCATGTGTCGTTGCTTAGACGATACGTGTCTGATCCTAGTCATGTCGTTTCATATGATACAGTGCAAGTTTCCAAAGACTTGACGTATGAAGAAGTCCTAGTTGCTGTGTTAGATAGAAGAGTTCACACTCTTCGAACCCGTGAGGTTCCTTTAATAAAAGTGCAATGGAGTCGGCACAGACCTGAAGAGGCCACTTGGGAGAAAGAAGTTGATATCATAGCTCGATATTCAAATGTAACAGAAATGTTAGGCTAATTTCGAGGACGAAATTTTTAAAAGTTAGGGAGATTGTGATACCCCGACCCTTTTTGCTAAATTATAAATTATAATTTTGGAAAATGAAGTTGAATTAATATTGTTTGAATATTAATTATGATGGTATGTTCGTATATTATGCCGTTGTTTTAGTGCAGGTTGTCGTAAATTATGAAATAAATTGTATAACTCGACATCTAAAATGAGAAAGGGAATTTAAAGGTGCTTGGTGACGTATTAGGGTTCGAGGTGGACAACTTGTGCACGGAAAGGAAGTATTTCAAAGGTTGAAAGGATTTGAAAGCGTCTCATAAGGTGGGATAACTCTAAACTGTGAACACGTGTAAAGTTATAGTTATTGTTGTGCTTTGATTGTATAAGTATGAAGGGTCTTCGGACCGGTGAAATGAAAGAGATCCTTCGGGGTCGACAAAGAGATCCTTCGGGGTCGATAAAGAGGTCCTTCGGGATCAATATAGACTTGTTAATGTCCTCCTTGGAGGATAATAAGCCTGCGGGCATCCCTACAGGGCCAAAGACGTTCATTAACAGGGGCATCATGATGTTTGGACCCTACGGGGTTGAGACTAGTCTCCAAAAAGTAAAAAAGTATCCATATGTTATATTTTCACTTGTGCAATTGGCTATAACTGTTTACAGTGTTCCCCACTGAGTATGTTGTTAAATACTCACCCCATTCATTCAATGAATTTCAGGTTGAGGAGTCGAGGCCCGAGTAGGAGCATTGTGAACACAAAAGAACCTCCACTAGCTTGTGTTCTTTTTTTGTGCTTTTGAAATACGCATGATATTATTATTACATTAATCATTCTTTTTGCTTTATGATCAATGATTATTGGGGATGGGAATAGCCTGATCTTTTGTAGGTACGCTATGATAACTTAACATATTATGTATGTGTTTTAAATTGTATAACTCGACATCTAAAATGAGAAAGGGAATTTAAAGGTGCTTGGTGACGTATTAGGGTTCGAGGTGGACAACTTGTGCACGGAAAGGAAGTATTTCAAAGGTTGAAAGGATTTGAAAGCGTCTCATAAGGTGGGATAACTCTAAACTGTGAACACGTGTAAAGTTATAGTTATTGTTGTGCTTTGATTGTATAAGTATGAAGGGTCTTCGGACCGGTGAAATGAAAGAGATCCTTCGGGGTCGACAAAGAGATCCTTCGGGGTCGATAAAGAGGTCCTTCGGGATCAATATAGACTTGTTAATGTCCTCCTTGGAGGATAATAAGCCTGCGGGCATCCCTACAGGGCCAAAGACGTTCATTAACAGGGGCATCATGATGTTTGGACCCTACGGGGTTGAGACTAGTCTCCAAAAAGTAAAAAAGTATCCATATGTTATATTTTCACTTGTGCAATTGGCTATAACTGTTTACAGTGTTCCCCACTGAGTATGTTGTTAAATACTCACCCCATTCATTCAATGAATTTCAGGTTGAGGAGTCGAGGCCCGAGTAGGAGCATTGTGAACACAAAAGAACCTCCACTAGCTTGTGTTCTTTTTTTGTGCTTTTGAAATACGCATGATATTATTATTACATTAATCATTCTTTTTGCTTTATGATCAATGATTATTGGGGATGGGAATAGCCTGATCTTTTGTAGGTACGCTATGATAACTTAACATATTATGTATGTGTTTTAAAGGCGGGTCGTTTGACCTAGGAGCCTACGATGTAAATTATATGTCAATGAACCCCTATGCTATGTGTGTTAATTTAGGGTGTTAGATGGGCGGGTTGAGTAAGACCTATGAGCCCGATAGGTTAGATGATTGTATGATTTTGTGGATGGGCTTACACGATGCTTCTACTTAAAACCATGTTGTGTGACAAAATAGATATGATAGACTGCATGCTTAATTGCGAAAAAATTTATATTGAGAATTATGATGCCTTACCTTATCATGCTATTATCATGCTTTTGACCTTAGCTTCCGCTCATATTAAAATAAACACACAAAAATAAGTAAGTAAATTGTATGTTAAGTGACGTGGCCAAACGGAGTAGTTTGGGGCGTTACACTTGGAAATTGATTTTTGTATTTTTCATCTATTTTTTTCAAATAAACATATGCAATATGGATCTTAAATGAAAGAGTGCGAAAAGAGCTTTGATTTGATATATGATTTGCATAAATCCGATTAAAAAAAAGAGCAAGTTGTGATTGTTTAAAGTTTCTACAATATTTGTATAAATATGTTACATAAGCATCTAAATTTTGATGGAAAGAAATTAACTCCTCACTTTTGAAGTTCAATATATTTACCAATATGCCACCGTTTTTTTTTAAGTTTAACATATTTACAAGTTTGAAAATCACATAGAAATAAATTTGAATTTTGCAACCAAAATTGAAAAATATCTACAAATTTAAATCTATCAATTTTGAATTTTATGAACAATTAAATCTGAAAATTTAAAAAACTTAAATTCATCATCAAATATAAACATACAATTCGAAATCTACCTAGGATTAAAACTAGAGCAGTGTCAAAACCTCACTCTGATACCAATTGTTGGAGTTTTTTCGAATTGAACCACCGCAGGATCTAATTGGTTGCTCATTAATCCTAACATCATGTATATCATATTTTATGTGTTCATATGAAATTAATTAGCCGAGTTGAATTAACATGCATAGCAAATTTCGATTATAATAAAATCGGAAACATAGAAATTAAAATTTACTTACAAATTCGAGACGGGTTGAGGACAAGATTAAATATATAATCTTATTGTTGAATGTATTGAAGTTGGCGTCCCCTAGCACTTGTGCAATTCCACTCATTTATCTTATGTTGTATTCCCGGACTATGTTTAGATACAGGGTGGGTTGTATTATACTAAACGAGTGTGAATTCAGTGGGGATCAAGAGAGCACAAAGAGTGGCTAATTTCAAGTGTAGAATTTTCGGTCACCGCCTCCTTAATATATATGGAGGTGGCCGAAAATCACACTACAACCCTAATGGGTTTGGGCTTCTCACTCTTGTTCCATCCCTAGTCCACTAAAGTCATATTGGGCTACAACAGGGATCTAGAAGAATATTAAATTGGCCTGATCGATTTATTTAATTTATAATATCCAATAAACTTAGGATATAATTAAATGCATTAAGTTGTACTATTTTTATTCCACTAAAAAAATAATAGTGACCCACTAATTTAATACATATTTCCGAATATGATTTCTTCTTTAGTTCAATCATTCCCCATGTTTAACATATAATGTCCATTATTTAATTATGTGAACTTCTGACATCTATAATTAATTAACTACTTGTTTCTTGAGTAGTACCACACAAGATTTATCATGTATGGAATAAATTCAACCTGTAAGGTTTCACATGAACTATGTGCTTCCTCAAGGGGACATCATTAACCTGGCACACTAGGACACGGTGACCATACCTATTACACGACTCATATATATATGTATATGATATTGCCCAAGATATCGAGGTTGTTGATCCTATCAGAGAATCTCACTCATTGATAAGTCAAAGCAATACCATAACATATATATGTCCGCCAATACATATGGCTTAAGAACTCGAACTTTGTGGATCTTTATTCTCTCACTTAAGGTCAGAACAGAGAATAGTATCCTATCGTGATCCTCCTCAATACACAAATTAGTGTACTAGAATAATCAGCTAGTCAAGATAAACTAACTATCAGATTAATCTACGGTGTACCGATGGTGGGTTCAGGACCACCTTTTAATACATTGCAAGTCATCCAATGATATAATCTTTACCATGTGTGTATACCCACACACTATATCATTTACAATGCAAGTATATGGAACTAGTAGATAAATATAACAATAATTAAATACACACAGTGACTGTAATAATTTATTCAATCTATATCATCAAAAATATTATAGCGTGTATACAAAGACAAGTCTTCTAGTATACAAGACTAACATTACTTTCGGAGCTTAGAGTTCCCTTCGACCCCACTAGGTAACTACTGGCGATATCAAAATTCATTACCCGATCCTTGAAGATCAAGAATTGAGTAATGAGGAGCTAATTGTAGAGGTTCTTTTTCGTAAAAGGCCCAATACAGCGGTCATAAGCCCAACAGGGGTCCAAGTACGGTGCAGGTGTCTGAGGTCGTCAACTCTGAGGCTTCAAGCGATGTTAGAATCCTGAGGTCGGACGCTTCAAAATAACGGAATCAGGTCGAATCCGTGAGGAGATCGGGTCAAAGCCCTAAAGCTGATAGGGTAACGGCTAGGTTAGACCCTCAGAAGGGATAAATCCCTGGAAATCCGGAAGGAAGTTGTAGAGCTCTGTACATATCAGGAAAGACGAATCGCTAAGGATACGTGGAACACTACGGGAAAAATCCTAGAAACCTAATCATTCGAAGCAATACGGACGAAGTTCATTTCACTGAAGAAACCTACCAATCTAAATAAAATATCTCTTATTTTTTTATTTGATTCAATATATTTATCATTTAAAGGGTTGAAATCTGACTTGAGCATCGGAGACCGAACGATCATCAACTCTCCGACAGTCCTTCGACTTCACGTTGTTTTTGTTTTGTAATTCGCCGGAGCCCGGATCTTGAATTCATTAATTGTGGAACTCGAATTCTACAACCATAAAACTCTATCCTCATAGAGCTAGAACTCTATAATCAAAATATGAAATAACAATCCATTAGAGATAATCTAGCAATGGAGTATGTCGATTGTTACTGAATATTTAGAGTTTAAAGTCCACCAACACCGTTAAGTATCAGTGATACTTGATTTTTCAAATGTGATTTGCAAACTATTGCACATGAATCGTTCCGGTGGGGATGACCTAGTGGTGGAGTGAGGTTGCTTGGAGATCAAATGTCACGGGTTCGAATCTTCTCAATATCACTGTGTGAGTTTAAAATTTAAAAAAAAAACAATAACAACAATTATTGCACAAGAATCATAATTAATAATAAAATATTTCTTATTTGATTGAATTTAATAATACAAAATTAGGTTTTAAAATTAGAAATGACTATGCCAAAAAAAAATTTTACTAACGATTTTATTATTAAATAAGTAAAAGATAATAATAAAGATGGAAAAGAAAATTAACGGTCAATATTTTTCCTGAATTGTCAGGCGTGCAGTTTTGTCATCACGAAAGGTGGTTGTGTAATAAATATTGGTAACCGATCCACTATGCCACTGTCCGTCAATTAGGACAATCATTTTCCTCCAATAACTTGGATATGCTTTTGACTATTTTGGTGAAGGGAGTTCTGTTTGCACCCCATATTTACTCTTTGCACTCTAAAAGAAAAAATAAAATAGTTTTAAAGTTACTTAAATTCAAAAAGAAAAAATTAAGTGTGGTTCGAAAATGAAATTTCGAACTCATCGTGTTTGTTCGAAATTTTATTTTCGAACATACATAATTTTTAAAATAAGTCACGTTCGGAAATTAATTTTCGAACACGCCATGTTTGTTCGAAAATTGATTTTCGAACAAACATGGCATGTTCGAAAAATAATTTCCGAACAGACTCCATGAATTTTTTTTAATTACCGTTCGAACACAAGACTTCGAACATATTCATTATGCTCGAACAGAAGACTTCGAACATATTCAGAATGTTCGAATACACAACTTCGAACGGAACATGATTTTTTTTATGCTTTTAATTTTCAGATTTTATATTTTTTAAGGGCATTATAGTCAATTTTAGGAGTGCAAAGATTAAAAAAATGGGTGCATGGAGAAGTTATGGTGCAAAAAATAAATATGGGGTGCAAACAGAAACTCCGTTTGGTGAAACACTGTCGACTTTGTGGTATTTTAACTGAACTGAGGGAAATTTAACTATCCCCCGCGTAAGGAATACTCCTAAGGAAAATTTAGTACAGAATTTTAAAACAAATTAGAGAAAGAAACATTGATCTACTGGTACTATTACTATATTTGACAGTCAATGATCTACGAATCGTATTTCTTCGAAGAGTTGGTCTCTTATCCGGCAAGGCATGACGCTTCCATGTGTCAGCCGAGTCAATCTAAAACCACGAAGAAAAAAATTAAAATTACGTTAGCAGTAATGTCATCAAACTTGTCTCAAATTTCAAATGATCATAATATTCTCGTTTTCTAATTGGATTTATGCAAAAAAAAAAAAAATCAAATTAAATATTTTTTCATGTTCTTTCATTTAAAATTTCAGGTGAATATATTTAGATGAAGAGATATGAACAAAAATATAACATTTTCATTTTTCGTACACATACAAGCTCTAAATGAAATTATTAAATTATAAAAAAGTAATTATATACTCTAGTTGAGATTAATAAACTCAAATTATGATTAATAAACCTAATTGAGACATAAACCCTAATTGAGATTTATAATTGGAACTAATAAACTCTAATTGTGATATAATAAACTTTTATTGGGATGTAAAAACTATAATTGAGACGAAATAAAACTTAATTGAAACGAAATAAACTCATATAAATCAATTACCAGGTAAATAATTTTTAATATGACACGGGTTTGGACCGAGTTTTCTGGCAACCCGACCCATCTGACACGACCCTTGCCATGTCTAACAATAAACTTTACTTTCTTCGGTTATGGAAGAATTTCTTCAGACCCACCATTTAGTCTGATTTTCACACCAAAATTCAAATAAAGTTGAGTACCAACCGCCGTCTTTATTAGTCATTAATTAACAAACTTGACTTCCACAGATTATATCATTATAATAATGTCGGATACAATCTATGCAGATACTCCAACATTAAAATAAAATAAAAATAAATAGTAAAGCTACAAAACAACAGTGTAGGATTGAAATTCTACGGCAAAATCAATTTGCACCGATAATTTCTTCTTTAATCATCCGCAAAGCTGTCGAAACACCATCCTGAAAAATTAAAAACGTCGAATAAGTCAGCTCCCAGTTCTTATTTGTAATTATCTGTTTTTAAAAGGTATCCGAATATTCTGAAGGTTCGCCACAAATCCAACATATTATGCTGTATCAGTGACTCTTATTTACTTAATGGTAACCCCACCATTAACTACTTCATTATGAAATTCATAGTAGAAATACATGTCCCAACTGAAACAGAATTTGTAATTTGCTAGCCTCTTGTCTTTACTCATTCAGATCGACAAGAAAATCGCAATTGCGCAAAGGAAAGAGGGTTGGTAGAAGTAGAACCGCACATAAGACTTGGTAGAATAAAGAAAATTCATCGCAAGAGATTACGCAAACATTATTGGCCTATGCTTGCAACAGCAATTGCTATTGCTGGTAAAGTGGTAAACGAGACAACATATGCACTAGTGATCTAACTAATAGGACATACCTCAGTGGATATTCTATTGGCAATCTCTCTTGCACGCAATTTGACTTCAGGAGACAGTGCGTTGTTAATCGCCTGAACAAGTGCATTTGCAGCTTTTAATATGCAACTTTCATCATCTTTATCCGGGAGCACGCAAGTGCTACTTAGCGGCTCTGAGGCAACACCGAGCCAGGACATTCTCTCTGCCCAGTAAAATTGATCCAGAATAAACGGGCAGATGATCTGTCACAACACACCAATGAGCTTTCAGGAAAAGAAGTTGATCACATGTGCAGCAGCTAAACTCAACAAATAACCAAAGATTAAGCACACGTGTAAAGAACCAAAGATTTCTGCAGAAAATAAGAATCTCCCTAGGGAGGCTTCTTAGAACGGTCAATGGTGTATAAACACAACAATGCGATTGGATTAAATTCCCCAGGTGATAGCAAGGAAAGATGTTAATATCTCATGAACATTATACGAATTTAAAATCATCTCTCTCTATTGTATCCTCATCACAATCAAACTCCAGAAGCTTTGGACTGATGTGTAACAACTTGGAAACTTGAAGCAAACACCACTATAGATTCTCAACAATACTGGGTGAAAAATCATATTTAATGGAATTTTAGCAACTTAAAAACAGTAATGATCCAATTTCTTCTTTTATTATTATTTAAGCACATTTAAAAGATTGTTGTGCCATTATGACTTGCCCAGCATATACACGCCATTTTAAAAGATCTTTCAGTGTGTCTTCTAGGAGAACAAACTACGTTAAAAATGTTAATAGCAAATTTTAGTTATTTAAATTATTTATTTTATGTCTCCTATGAGATTTGAAATTTTATTCATTGTTCATGTGAAAGTGGAAGTATGCCAAGGATTGTAAATGGGTTAGGACTGCAAAAGGTTGTTGATGGAGTATTCTACCACGCGTTTTATGTGCTCATTAATTTTGTCACGGACCATAAAAAAAAGTTAGGTTTGATAGAGCTAAGGGTTTAGTGATAGAGGTTAACAACAAAGAATCAGCAATATATTGCCCTGAAAATTTGAAACAAAGTAGAAACCAAGAAACCTACAGGCCCATCCCAAGCCAAACAGCCGCTCTGGAATGACTTAATTCCTAATGATCTTTCCAAACCTTAAATGACTCCTAACCTAGTAGGCTCGTACTTAAATAATAAAAAGATTAGGGTTCCATAAACAAAAGTCTGGCAGATCAGACCAATTTTATAGTACTGTTTTAACTTTTAAGTTTAAGTGACATTAATCCCAAAAAAAAGGTTGGGTGAAATTGTGGCATTGCAAAAACATAAAGGCAATGCATACAAACTGAAGTAAGCCAAAGCCATGCTCAATTACAAAACACAAACCTGAGGAACTCCAGCACGCAGAGCAGCAGCGGTCGTTCCACTGACAATACGCAGTCACAATGAAAGATAAGAAACACTTCATGCTCTTAATATTTCCACGATATTTAGGAATTTGAAAGAAGCTAAGAATTTTTTATTATTATTTAAAAAAAAAAAAAAACAAATATCACCTTCCACCATGGTGGATAACAGCAGCACATCTGGGAAACAGCAAGTTGTATGGCATTTCACTGTTCATATGAAATATTGTATATTGGCCTAGTAAAGCATCGTAACAGATCAAGGGGAAAAAAAAAATATTTATATATATATACATACATACATATTGGGGTGAGTATAGATGAAAATGAAAACCAATGTGGAAAATAGAAATGAATCTCCACCACACAATCTCATTTCAGTGGCCAAGATTAGTCAAACATGAGTCAAATGGCGGTGGCATTCTTATAATTTGCTACAAAATTAAATATTGCCAATTGAGCAAACGGACAAATTCGGAAACCTAAAAATTCTTAAAAGCTTTAAACAATCATAACTTGCTCATTTTTTATCCAATTTAGGCTGGTATAATATACTGAATTAAAGCTCTTTTCATGCCTTTTCATTTAAGATCCATATAGGCTATTCAAACAAAAACTGATGAAAAATACAAAAAACCATTTTCCAGGCATATACAAATTTACAAAATTTCACGAGCAACACATAATCACATGCATTTGAGAATGGGGTTGAATATATTAGAGCCTTTTATTCTATAAACTGATTATTTGGAATTGGTCATCTGAATGGATGGCATAGGCAAAACCCAGGTGAAATCATTCCTCTTAAATGAATAATCATTGTATCTTAAGTATTTCACAAATACTTTTAGTTCTTCAATTATTTTTCACTATTTGTTTTCCACAACTATTTGATAATCACTTGACGTTTTCATAACTACATACGAGATTACTTTAATTTTTATTGGGAAAAGGCTCATCCAGACCCCTGAACTATTTCATGGGCCAAAAGGAATTTTAGTGCCTACTTCGACCAGGAAAAATAGTTTAGGGGGGCTCTAGATGGACCTTTTCTCATTTGTATTTGATACCTCAAATGTAATCATTTGCAAATTTAACAACTGGCAGAGATAGAACAAACATGTTTATAAACTTAGAACATTTTCACTGTACGTAGTTTAGCTTAATAAAGATATTTCCACTTCAACAAGGTCTTCAGTTCAATAATTAGTATTTTGAAATACAAAAAGAAAAAGAAAAAGAATGAACGCTCAGCAGGCTTGGTGGGGCCTCTAGACTAGATTTCTGAAATGGCAGGCTTCACTAGCAACTTCTTTGTATTCATCCTCACGTTGCTATAGCCTATAAGAATCGAATTAGATGTGGAATTGTCATTAAGTTAGTACAAAAGCCTCCTATACCAATCAGTAAGGATATGAAATAACTGCTAGCACACTATGCTAGAGGGCTTCTGGACCGAATGCGTTAAGACCTGATTCTTAACTAAATTATTGTCAATATATAAGCCAATGAAAAGAAGCCCATGTAAACATAAAGATCAGTTCTAGATATAAAAAATGACATCGTCTCCTAGATATACTATAAATGACATGATTTTCATAATTATTCACCTATATCCATGTGTAACTCATTTTGTAGCAACTACAAAGTTCCATTCATCAGTAACTTCTAGTAGCCATATATAATTCTAGTTTTTTTAGGCAAGTATGATTTCACAAAGTTAAATTATAGTCAATCAGGATCTTACAATTTAACTTCTTCATAAGCAAGACCAATCTAGAACTGCTGATGTATAAAATAAGTACGCATTCAAGTAACAGGATGCCTTGTATCAGCTCAACTTCATATATCAATTTTGAATTATGAAAAAGTTGAATTATTGAATTGTAACGCTGAAGAAACTAGGATAGGTATTTCAGTTAAGTTCCAGTGTTTTTCCTTTCTACAGTCCAACTTCACAGAATCTCAGTCCACTAGCTTATGCTGCAATATCTATTCATGGTTTTCTTAAATGTCAATGATTCATGTCACGTGCTACATAATTCAGTCCCTATCATGCAGGTACAAAGTTGACCATCAATAACATCTATTAAGGATGAAATGGAAGACTTCATCTCTCTTCCTGGAAACAAATACAAGTGACCCAGCAAAACCAATGAGGCCAAGGAAGAGTTTAATTAAATTATAAAAGAATAAAAACGGCATTCCTTTCTCTTGTTTATTTCAGACATTAAAAGATATCATTTATATCCTCTAAAGGGTGTATAACTAACTGTTCAGAGTTACCTTAACAAAGATGGTTCAATACTGTGTTGTATAGAAGAGAACGACAAATAACTACCAACAAAATATTGGATGGTCTCCAAACAGGCTGTTATACCAACAACAATAGTACTGAAAGTCAAAATAATTGGGCAAGCAAGAACATTATATTGTAGCATTGATGCTTTTACATACTAGAGCATTTCTGCAAGTACTCACCCGGAAAAGCAAAATAGTCGGCCGTCAAATAGGCTGATCTGAATATCACTAGATTGCATTTGCTCTGACGCTGATGATGGTGTCTGACCAAGTATATTGATTGCAGCATCTAAAGGTCCATAACCAGCTGAGAACAGAATGAATCTATGACTTGAGATATTTAGAACATTCCCAAGGACCTGAAGAAATGTTTGAGGACTTTGGAAGTAACCCATGCTGCAGGAAAGGAACTCATTAGAATGATATAAATAGCAAATGTAGAACAGATGTGCAATATCAATTTAGCCAATAGTTTGCATGACACGTTCCAAGTATTTCTCTCAGTGATATAAACTTAATCATTGTCTGCAGCTGGATTTCATCTTTGACTTCACAAGTTACAAATTTAGAACAAATTAAAACTACGATAGAATTATTTTAGTGTAGTTGTTCTATTGACACATCATCTACTAATCCCAAATTTAGAAAGTACAACTGTGTCTTGGTAAAACAACCATAAGTCGGTTTATTACTAGCATATCCAGAAGACCATTTTCTTAATTCTAGATACACAACTAATATCAAGTTCACGGAATTGTACCATTCACGTTATTTGCCTGAATTCTAACAGTTCCTCCCTAAGTTCATATCAGTTAAGATACATTTTCTTTTAAGAATAATAACATATAAACCTTTCTGCTACAAATTTATAAAACAATGGATACAACTAGACATATAAAGAAGAAAGGTGAACTATTCTCTAAAGTAATGCCACCAATAGATCATGAAGAAACAAACAAACTAGCATCTAAGTACAGACTCGCCTACCAACAGAACTAAGACTGATGAAAATAAGATGCTTCGCTGAAGAATCCAGGAAAGATTTTAATTTTGCATGACTTGGACACAAATTTTCTCCAGCATTCCATTGCCTCAAAGAAATCAAAGATGAGATTTCTGCACATCTGCCACAAGAGAACTGCCATTCAGCAGGGAGAGACCAAAAGCCACAAACCCGAACTGCAGATGGCCAGTAACCTATGATGGTGCAAAAATGTGTGATTTGAATAACAAGATACAAATTAAAATAAAGACAATAGGTTATAAGGGGATTACAATTTAGACATCTTATTGTTTAGTAAGATTTAAAACAATATCATGTGGATCCAGGGCATGTGGCATGGGAAATTAGTAGACAAAATATGCATAGAAAACACAAGCTAAAATTTCTAACAGTCATTAGACTGAGATGACTGTCAATTCATGTAAATATTGTATGGACATGATAACAGCACAACATGCAAATCCCAAACACAAATACAACACAATATCAATTTATGCTTAGAGTTGACACAACACTACCTTGAGTCTTGACCACATGACTTATTCTAACCAGAATAACGTTTTGCTTCAAATCATATTGACATTTTGAATTGTATTTGTAGATAACAATATTTTATTAATATTACATATTTATTTAGTTTTTGGAATATTATGTAACTCAAAATTAAATAAGATATTTCCATATCTCAAGGATACCTATTTATTTGGCAACAAGTAAAGATATTATGTATCAATTTTCAAAAGCCAATGAAATAGCGCCATCTCAGCCCTAGGCCCAGAATCGTGCCACCTCAGCCCTAGGCCCTAGATCACGTCACGTCAGTCCTAAAGCCCAACCCTAAATTGCCTAAATTAAAATCCTCCTACAACTATAAATATGGGTCAACATATCAATTGAAAAACACACGAAGCCATAATTGAAGAGCTCAAGAGGAAAATTATCTACGAAGTTCTCTTCAGCATTCAAGATGTTCTAGCGAGATTCAGTCGTACTTCGTGGAACTAACGCGTTCTTCAGCGGACACCTCAAATCCAGCGTTCAATCAGGAATCAAGGTCATCAGCCATCGGTTAACATTATCAAAGTTCAAACTTCAACACAAAGAAGATTAGAGAGGCGAATTTACTCTGAAGATTTCAAGGAACGTTTGAAGATCTCGAAGAGAAGAATCAGAGGATAAAGTTAGAGATTATACCACAATCGCACTTTAATTCAAAGAATAAATCTAGTTGTACACTTTTTGCGTTATTTAAATTAAATACAAAACTTTGTGTTTCGGTATTCATCATAATACAATTGAGATCCATACATTTAGGTTTTCACATGTAAACCATTCATATATGAGGATATCAAAAGCATGTACACGGATATGATGGCTTCTGGCTTTTGACTCCCAGATAGACAGCAATGCAAGCATCAAGATACTTTATAATAAAGGCAATCTTTATCAAAACGACAAAGTAAATTGGCACAAGGAGATAGGCACACATAGTGAGGCTTCATAATCAAGTCAATCAATGTTATAAAAAGACAGTTAATTTGATGCCCAGACAACCAGAAAGCAGAGGAAAACATTTCCTCAAGACAGAGAAACTGTTATTTTTATCACAAGGGAAAAAAAACGATAATAGAAACATTTATTAGAAATTTACCTGGGCACTCTACAACTTCTTGGCTAAATCCATACCTGTCAATCCAAGCAAGGAAAGAGTCAGAAAACAATAAAAGGCCCAGATCAAGGTAACTATGAAATAACATGACAGTGTTCGATAGAATGAAGGGTAGACATGTGAAGAGAAGGACGAATTAATATGAAAACAGCACAAAAAAACTCAACTGAAAGGAAAATTAAACAAGAACCAAGGAGGTTCCCTCAGGAAATAATCATGATTTCTCAACTATTCAAATATACCTAATACCTGCAGGCTTAGGGACAGGCTTACACTTGACTGGCCCAAAAAGGTACCCCAAATAACACTTAAATAAATAAATTATCAATTAACAAAATAACTCTTAACAAATAACTATTAGTGTTACAAAGAAATGATAAATGTTAAAAAGAAGCGACACTTAAACAAGAGCGGATCAACACTTCAAAAACCCCTATTTAGCAAGAAGCATGGCATGAGTCAATTGATGTTGTCCACTAACAATGACATATATGCAAAAGCATATTATCAAGCTCATTCCTTCTCAGCTGGTAAATAAACGAAAAGCAGTCAAATACTAAAGCTCTGCACGAAACATTTGTTACCAGCCCCCACACCACATCAACTGACACTTTTTGTAGAAAAAGCACCTTTTTTTTCTTTTCTTTTCTTTTTTTTTGTGAGAAAAGTAGAAAAAGTACTTACAGTAGCGGGGGAGATGAAGGTCGATCATGCCATGTTGGTAGGTCAGTTACAGGATCCTGGTTTAAAACAGATGGTAATTAAATTAGTAAGAAAAACATTAATCTATTTTTAATTGCATATATAATATATTACATGAGGTTCCAGTGGATCCTATAACTACCGTAAAAGGCATAAAGCTCAACTTCAGATCAAGGCTTCTCCAGTTTCCCCAATCTTCAGTGAATAGTGGCCACATCCAATGGATGACATCTTCCCACCCAATCTATGAAAATGGGTATGGCAAAAAAAAAACCAAAAAATATCAAAAACACAAATAAGAAGAAATCCTCTAGTGAGTTACAGGTGATGCTCCACCTTATAATATGTTGAAAGGACCAAGTTGACAATAGACAGGATCAATGATGTATGAGCAAGATAACCAGGATAAATTAATAGAGCTAATTATATAAAAATCCATATCTGATGACTGTAAAGGACATTGCAGTACAGACACTAAAAGAATAAAGCTCAAAGAAGTATGATTGCACACCTTACCGGTGGGAGCTTCTCGAAGATATTTGTATAAAAGAGGAAGTTCATTCCTAAACTGGCGTTCAAAAGAAGTGGGGGCACTGGAGAGCATAAAAGGGAAAATCAGTCATAGAGTTACTGGAACTCTTCTCTTTGATAACATGTATGAGTAGCGAAAGGTCAAGTGTATAGAAACCTAACGTAGCCACGTAGGACAAGAATATAGTAGCAGAAGAGTCAAGTTTATAAACATCAAATAAGATCATACACAACTCCAAAAAAAAAGAAGGAAAGAAAAAAAGCACTATTTGTATCTTTCACTATCTGGAATGCATGCACAACAGAGGATGGGTATGGAGTGCCTATCTGGTCATTCACTATAGCTCTTATATCAACTATTTTTCTAGCTTCAAAAACTGATTTGAAGATGATATCTACCTTGCAATACCATCACCTGCACTAGAGCCCCTAATTCCTATTAAATATGCTAGTTTCTTCAAATAGGCTTTTGGGGCTGTGGTAACTCAAAAAGCCCCTAACTGGCAGTTAGCTAGAAAGTCAGAAAGCATACATACCTGGTGCTGATAATGACCTTCACAAGTTCAGTTAACAGGACGAATCAAGCAGAACTAAATATTTGGTTCAGGGTCTTCTGTTTTTATTTTTTTGAAATTTCAGACCGGATTCGGTTTCAGGGGCTGGTTAACCGAGCTAGTTCCCCCCCCCCCTCAATTTAGTATTGTTTTATCATATATCATTTTTTCAGCCTTAACATGTTTCTCTTTTCTTGCTGTATATTTTTTGAGAAGTTTTGCTCCCAACCCCTAATCGCCTTTCACATCCCTAGGCCAATCCAGATTTCTGTTCAACCGAGCTTCCACCTGCATTGCCCTGCTGTTGTTTGGAGTTTTGGTCCTAGTCTGACTTCTGTACTTCTTGAAAGCTATCACCGCACGTTGTGAACTTTTTATAGATGTGAACCTCCAACTATGAGCATCAGTTCAACATGCTTGAATGGGGGAGGCCCATGCTATTATTCCTAATGTATAACCATTGTAATGGAATGGATAAAACTAAAAAAAATTGTATGTTTTTCACCTTAACTAAACCAGAAAGCAACAATTTTTCCATTTTTCATCTTTTTCTGTTCAACCAAAAACAGATGGAGAAAATAGATATTTTGTTTGGTTTTCAGTTGGAGTTTTCAGGGAACCGAATTTTTGGTGGTTTGGTTCAGTTAAACCGATTGCACCGGCATATGTTACTTCCTCAATACTTATACAGTAGTCAGATAATGGTACGACAATTTATGCAACTAAAGCCCAGTGGATGGATGCTTAAAGCTTTCTTAAGAAGCGGCAGTGAGATTTCAGTAAGATTTTTTTTTTTAATTGTTTTCTTTTGAAAGTTTGAATCCACTGGATGGCAAAGGATTCAAACCCCAAACCTAAAGAGGCCATTACCAGCTGTGCTAGTAACTGGTTCAGATAATTTGTGCTACTAAAGTCCAGTTGATGGTTAAGAAGAGCTTAAAATTCCATAAGGAACAAACTTCTGAAAACTTTTTTTTTTGTTACAGACCACAACCTACAGCATTACATGTTTTGACCATGAGAAAATATAACTGTGTAGGTTCCCTGCCCACGGTATCCCGAAATTTTAAAATCCTAGTTTTATGTGCATGGAACTGAAAATTGTGAAAATTTTGACAGATTTGACTGAAGATCTTAGTCAACTGAAATCCTGCAGACTTAATGGGATATAGATAATAAATAAAAAGGATACATTTTGATGGAGTACGTCTTTATTTTATACTCCACATTTAGAGGCCACAAGGTATATAAAGAATTTTACAGATTTCACTATTTTAAATATATATATCATTTCATCCTCATATTTCCCTCCAGATCACATGGACTAAATTGCAACCGTACAGTCCAAAATCCTGTAATTTCATTTTGTCAACCCTCTATTACAACAACAGTCAACAGGAGTATAGGACCAACCACTGCCTCATACATCTAGATGACATATTGCCTTAAATCATTGCAATGGGAACTGCCACATTAAAATTAACAAGAGAATCATCACATTCAAATTTTAGTGAGACCTTAAGACATACAAATTAACCTCATATTCAAACTATAGAAGTGGAGCCCACCACTATTTTATTTATTCAATTCGTCATTATAATTTCAAACCAACATCATCCCAGTAGGCCCACCACTTCTATTGTCTTAATAAACTATCATTTTATCAGATTTTTCCCATGGAGAACATCTAAAAACATATAAGAACAAACACAATCCAACAAAATTTTCCAAAAGAATTCTTATAACCAAATAAATTTCTGTTTTACACGAAATTTCCAAGAAAAGTTGAAAAAAACCCATCTCAATGGAATGGAAATCAGAAATTCATAGAGATGAAAACCATACGGCCACAATTTCTCAATTTTGAAATAGTCTAACATTTTTTAATGCCAGATTTAAATCCCAGTAGATTTTTATATTCCTTCAAACCCAATATCCATCTCTAATTGACTCGAAACACAGAAAAAAGTTATGTTTTTCAAAATTTGAAGAAAGTTGTACCTGTATGGAACTACATAAGGAGCAGCAACAACACACCGGACATGGAAAAGTTCAGCAAGACTCCAACCTTCCTGTAAAAATGCATTGAAAAATTAATTTGAAAAGCACCAATTATAGTTGCATCCCTAACTACTCTTGTCAACTAATTGATTCTCAACCATCAGAATTTAAAAGGCATCTGCATATTGGTTTCTTATATGTTGCTTCAACTAAGTCATTTGATAAAATTATATTTATTTGAACTGGCTTGTTTATTGATCAGTTGTTTCACCTTACTTGATAGATACAGTATCTACTCATTAGTTTTAACGATTTGACAAATCTACAACTAGCCAAAAAAATTAGAAGGTCAGCCAGCCAGGATGATTTTGCTTACTTTTATTACCTTCTAACGAAAGAAATGAGCATAGTATCAGTCATAATAGCACTACTAAAATAAGAAATCACATTGTAGCCTTCTTTTAAAATCTGAGAGCTTGCCCAGATCTTGTCTGTGTTTTCTGCACGTACCATTATAAACATGCCTAACTTCCTTAGATCCTTAGAGAAGAGACCCAACACTTATGCCCAATTAATTTGCACAGCCTATGCTGAAATTCATAATTTTCAAAAATTATTTTACTCAGCAAACTTCATCCAAGCTATCCATTTGCAATATTTGAAGATCAACAAAGCCTTTCTTATATATATGATTGACAAAGTATATGACCTTGAATGCACAAAATCTTGCTCCAAAATTACCAGAGCAAAGAAATTAATGACGATAAGATCACCATCCATTACTGGGTCCTCTCCATATATCCTTTCAACGACTGAAACACATTCTTGTCTATGTTTTCTTGTGATCTCTTTCTTCTGTAGAGAAAAGGGCATATCCGTTGAGCCTGTCATATAGATCTAACTTTAGGCAAGAACATATAGCAAATGCCAATTTAGAAGACCTCCATATTTACAGAGTGGAAACAGAGTGGACATGGATGTCAACCCGTTTACCAAATGGGTAGGGGGAATGTCAGTGATAATTTAAAAAATAAATAAATAAACATTAGGAAAAGAAACCTCCAGTATCATCATCCTGATGAAAATGCATAATAGGTGGTGAAGAAATTGGAAAATATGCAATTCCTTTTGCTCCCATATGACCTTTAAGGTTCTGCAAGCCAGAAGAATTGAACGATTATGATAAGAACAAACAAAATTGTCGAAGCTAATGTAACAACTTTAATTCAGTTCTTGAAAGAGTGATGTAAGAATGATTCTTGAAAATATTTTAACTAAACCTGAAATTAACTTCAAGCAATAAACTTTTAACAGTAAGACTAGTGTGCAACAAAGTATTGGCAAGATTAGGCTTCAGACTGCCCATTCTAAAAGGAATTCCCTATTCATAAACAATGGGATCAATAATTCCTTCCTTAACCCACAGTTTAAACCATCCCCAATGATGTTGGAGTAGGCTCAGAAATATTTTTGACAAAATTAGCCTCATATGTACCTATTTTAACATAGTTATCCTCCTAAGTCCTAACTTAATAAGAGGTACTGATAAAACGGCTAAACCACACCATAAAAATCTATTGTCTATGATACGTCTTCTTCCTAGCCACCACCAGACATCAGCATGAAATTCTCTTCATTCCTTTTTGGCAATATATTAATCAAATGGGCATTATATTTAGAACACGTTAACTATTAGTTGACTGGGTTTTTCTAATTAAGATTTGCCTTTTACCTTGGTTCCAAAACATTGATGCCTTTCCTTACAATAATTTAGTACTGAATAGATTTACAAACTTTCTATTTTCCAATTCATCGAATTCACAGTGATAAATAATTTATCAGTAAAAAAGCTTTCGAAATATTAATACAAATATGTTTTAAAGTCAGTTCTCTACCGCACCAAGCAAGCCGTTATTGGGTTTTCCCTTTCACCAGAGCTACTTGGGAAACTTCCACGAGCTTTAAAGGATAGGGGGGGTATCTGAGTCAATAGGGCCATATTCAAAAGGGGATAGCACTATCATACTAGGTTGCATTTTGTGTTAATTTAAGGGCATTGCAAGAGCACGATCCTCTGAGCATCACACGAATGTTCCTTTTCAGATTTAAGACTGGGTAGTCAAAATGGCTTGCGGTAAGATTAAAATACTTACTTTTGCTTCTATGAAGGTTCGTGAAATAAAGGAGTCTCTACGTCATAACTCATAAGATTATAGAATATGAAATATTGTGGAATTATTTTGAAAATATAGTTGAAAGATTATACTAAATGAAATTAGATGCGATTTGCAACAGAACCAGCTATAGAATTCTGGAGACAAAAGAAATGGCAAGAAATTGATTTCAAATATTTTTAGGAAACACAAATCCAATAAAACTGAATCGACATATCCAACTTGAAGCAGAATCAGCAAAGCAGCCATGATCATCAAGATCAATAGTCCATTCTTCCTACCTGTGGGATCAGCTATACTGATTTTGGTTCTCCAAATCCCCACACATATCCTAGCTTAATCCAACGTAGAGTCTTCCTTAATTCATTCAAGTTTCCAATATCCAATAAATAATTATATTATATAATTTTTAACCAGAGGGTATCTTGATCATTGGAAGTAAATTCAATTCAACCTTACATTTATAGTTACAAATTATGGGATTGGGATCAAATAGGGGACAGTTGTCTTATTCATGTCCTGCCATGCTTAATTACTAACTCCATTCTTCATATTAATGGAACTCCCAACCCTAAGGATGTATGCTGAAACTAGCTTAGGTCAACACTTAGCATGCTGCACTCGAGACTTTCAGTTTGCAGGATCCTTGGCAACTAAAACAATGGAGAGCCAATAGTGGCTGGTTCAGTATTTTAGTTGAGGAGATTAAATTATTTATTTCAAGAAGTTAATAGTTTGAATTTGATTATTTAGCTAGAGGCACGTCAATTCTGGACATCAAACTCTTAGCTCGGTGGTCTATGTCCTGTGAAAATTGCCATTTTTAGGTGATTGGGAATCAAGTGGCTCATTACTTGGCTACAAATGCGAAATCCTATCACAGGATGAAACAGCACCAATTCCCCTCACTCAGAGAGACTAACCTACTACGATTAATAAAATTTAGGAACAGAACATTTCATTCAAAGTGATATAATTTCAGCACAGATAGTCAGACAGCTGAGGATGACAGTGACACCGTTTAAAGCCATTGTTTTGAAAATCAATTCTTTTTTTCCAGATTCTCCTCAAATAAATAAGACAGAAAGTTGCATTCGTAATTGTAGACCTCATCTAAAGATAATTTTTTTTGTCTAACTTCCATTCATAAATCAGGTTTTGACTAAATATCATTTAAAAAAGGAGCATTAAAAAAAATTCCAAAGAAATAAGACCCTTGTAGTATATAAAATTCATGATGGTTTGTAAGACCTTTCTGCCGAACAAGCGACAAATGGAACACTTTTGTAAAGACAATCTGCTTGTTTTTTTCCAATTATATGCAATTAGTGTAGAAAGCAACTCCAATGTTTTGCCAAATACAAATAAAGACTATCCCGACCTTAAATGCAAGAATTTAAAGTAACCTCCAAGGAAAATGTCTAGCTATCCTGACCAGTGCATAGATAGACATACAATGACACTGCCTAATAATTACATGCGGGCGCGTGTGTGTTTGCTCTACAAGTTCAAACAGTATCAATAATTTTCAACATATTTTTTAAATCTAATTGCGAAACAAAGCAGAAACAATAAAACCAAACTACAAGTAGAGGTAACCAACCTCGTGCGCCGAATGTGTGAGGAATGCTACTTGGTAGTGGTTTTGATCCGAAGCAAAAGCTGCAGCAATAGCCTAGGGGGATCATAATTATACAGCAAGGGTCTCTCACAAATAGAAGAAATGAGAGTAAGGTTAGACTACACTTACAGCAATGGGATAAACGTCGCCTTTTGTACCAAATGCCATAAACACGGCGATTGCCTTCTTCCTCATCGCTTCCATCGACAGCTACGGCGCTTCGGTTAATGGGTGGGGATTCCGGCAGTTGACTGCGTCTTTCTATATCGACTAAACCCTCCTTAAAAGTGTGAATGGATATCTTCACCTACCGCTGAAATTACTCATTGCACCAATAAAAAGAAAATTAATTAAAGGGTGATTAATGCCCCACTAGTTTTACTTTACACACAAAAAAAAAATGTATAAATAATTAATTTTGAGATTACTAAAATACTTTTTTTTTTTACTTCAATACACTACACTTTACTTTACACACCACAAAAAATATATGATATATTTAATTACAAAAATACAAAAAAAACTGGTTCAACAATAAAAAAAACGTATGAATTGTTTCCAGATAAACGTTCAAAGAATGTATGAAATACAAAAAAAAAATGGTTCAACACTTTTAGGGTTTTACAACATTTCAATTTGAGCACATTGGGATTAAATCAACCATGGATGGTGGAAATGATGAAGAAACAAGTAATGTAAGTGATTTCCTACTGTTTACACCGATTTTTTTTATTTTTCCGTTCGTTCCATCGTTTCCATCGTCGACAGTCGTTCATAAATAACAGTTTGAATGTTGTGAAGGACATTCGAAAATATGTTTATGTATCCCTAATAATAGGTTCACAAACAAGTTTATGAACTAACTTATTTAGGATCGGAAACATATTTTTGAATATAATGTAGTTGACACAAAAACATGTTTGTGAACTTAGTTCTTTCTGTTCATAAATATGATTTTGAACAATCAAACATACCTGTTTTGGGATTTTATCGATCAAACTATTATGGTACTTGCATATTTTTACACTTTTGTAGGCATTTACCGGGAGCAGTGTCGATGGCCCAATTAATCTTGAGTTGCAACCTGATTATCAAGATGTATTCCACACAATGGAATTATTTGATTCTCGTGAAGATTTGATCAAGTGGGTGCGTGCAAGAGCTCTTCCCCTTGGTATTGTTATCATTGTGAGTTATTCTGAAACTGGTAATGAAAGAAGACTACCTCGTTTGATGTTGAGCTGTGAAAAGAGTGGTCATTACCGTGCGCCTAAAAAGACAATTCAGGTGCAAATCTCTAAAGTTATAGAAGAAAATGTAGAAGTAGAAGAAGAAGAAGAAGAAGAAGAAATGAAAAAAAGGGCAAGAACGAGAAAAAAACTGGGACTAAAAAATGTGGATGTCCCTTTAGCCTTAAAGGATTTATTTTCCAGATGTATGTCAATGGTCTTTACATGTTGTTTGTGGTTATCACAACCATTCACTGGCACAGTACCTGGAAAGGCATGCATTTGCCGGTCGATTGTCATCTGAGGAAGAGAGCTTAGTGGCAAGTATGTCGAGTGCTCACACTCGACCAAAACAGATATTAGCAGCACTACAGAAGAGCTTTTCACAAAATAGGTCAACCATTAAGACAATCTACAATATCCGCCATAAACATAGATATTTGGAGCATGCTGGGCGTTCACAGATGCAATATCTTTTGGGAAAATTGGAGGAGCATGGCTACTATCAATATACAAGACAGTGTCAACAAACAGACACAGTAAAAGATCTCTTCTATGCTCACCCAATGAGTGTGTGCAGTTGCTTCGAGCCTTTCCTAATGTGTTATTGATGGATTGCACGTATAAGATAAATCGGTACAGACTGCCATTGTTTGAAATAGTTGGTATTACTTCGACCAACATGACATTCTCCATTGCATGTGCTTATTTAGAGTCAGAGAAAGAGGATAATTACACATGGGCGTTGACCGTACTAAAAGGGCTCATGGACCAGACGAACTTGCCCAATGTCATTATCACCGACAGAGAAATCGCATTGATGAATGCAATTCATAAAACTTTCCCTACTTCCCATCACTTTTTATGTCGGTGGCATATCAATAAGAACATTGCTGCTAATTGTAAGAAGAAGTTTCGCACCAAAGATCAGTGGGATTCATTCCTTAGTGCTTGGAACATGATAGTGTTAGCCGATACAGAGGATCGATATACAGAGTTGCTAAGTAGATTCCAGGCTGACTATTTTGCTCATCCTGACGTTGTGAAGTACGTTATGAACCACTGGATAGAACCGTATAAAGAGAGATTTATCAATTGTTGGACAAACAATGTTATGCATTTCGATAATACCACTACCTGTAGGTATCTTTCATGTAATCAATTTGTTCATATTTTATGATAAGGTGTTATTTAACGTTTAATAATTTAACAAAATTGATATACACAGGGCTGAGGGTGTGTAACACCCCTTATTTTTGGATTATAGTTAAAAATTTTCTAAATGTATTTAGAAGACTATAGAAATTTATTGGAGCTAAGATTAAGTAAAATGCATAAAAGACGCGACTTTAGGTATTATTTAAGATTGAAAAAAAAAATTATAGTTGAAATATTTTTAACGCGTGGTCAATAATGATTTTCGTGGAAATAGAACGACCTGAGAATTTCAATGATATTTTTAAAATTTTAATTAGAAGTCAAACGAACTCCTGACAATATTTTTGGTAAAATAAATAGTAATTTTTATTTAATTTAAAAAGGAATCTTTCTCGTTTTATTATCAAATGATATTTTCGACATACCATTTTGAATTGATTTAATAAGAAATAACCCAATAAACCTCCCGATATTTTTAGATTTATAATGCGAGATTAATTGAACTCCCGGTGAAATAAAGTAATTTTTAATCGAGTCCAAAATATATATATATATATTATCAATATTTTATATCCGACTATTTTATTCGAAAATATCCTAAAATATCTGTAACTGCCCCCCCGGCCCCGTTAATCATTATCACCATCTTCATTCATATTATATTTCCCCCCTAATCCTTATCACCATCCCATTCATATTATATTAGAGAGATAGAGATAAAGAGAAGAGAGAGAGGGTTACGTGCAGAAAGAAAGAAGGAAAAGAAAGAAAAATAAAGAGAAGGAAAGAAGATGGAGGGGAGAGAGAGAGTAGCCGAGAGAGAATTGAGCAAGAAAGAGTTGAGAGTGAGAGAGAGAGATCCAAAAGAGAGAGAAGGGTGGAGCTGCCACCACCACCTCCGACCTGCCACCGTGCCGCCACCGCCTTGCCGTCGCCGGAGCGCCGGCGAGCAGCCATAGCTGCTGCCATCATCGAGATACCACCCCCACAGCCACCCGTTTTCGTCATCGTCGTATCGGTCCATTTCTCGTCCTTTTTAACCCAAATTTTAATATATCGTGTATTTAAATGTGTACTACATTTCGTATATTGAACTCGTTGCCATCCGACGGCCGAAAACCGGCGAAATCGCCGGAAAATAGAAAATACAAACGTTGACGAGCTGCTGCTGTAATTCTCGAATTTCGGCCTTTTCGGGCCCTCAAATCAAAAAAAGTTTATTGACGAAAGTTGCTCAAAATAATATTTCCTATATGCCCGTCGAATTTCGTAATTTTTGGACGAGTTTTGAAAAGTCTCGATTATTTAATTTATACAGTTATTTTTGTATCGGGAGCATGTGTTATCGAAAAATTCTAAAACTCTCAAATTATAGTCTTGGCATATATAGGACGGTTCCTGAATATTTTCGTAATTTTTGAACGGTTAAAAAGTGTCGTGGTACAAATCTAATAAAAATCGATTAAAATGGCAAATTATGAAAAGTGACCTCTGCCAAATATTTTGATTCCAATAAATCAAAAATAATATTTTAGAAATTATTCTCTTTTGCGGTAAATGCATACGAAGTCTCTAGAGCCGTGTGATATATTTTTAAAAGAATAAAATTTAATAATAGCTCAAATTACAGTAGATTAATTCCCGAAAATATAGCGATTATTCTGAGTCGAATATCGACCCTTGTAGGACTTGCAGAGCCTGCTAGGATTAATGAACCATTTTTGAAGTTATTGTGCTGCCATGTGCTCGTCATCCAGGTGGGCTATATTTTTCTCAAATTTATGTTCAGCTAATAAGCTCAACTGTTTATCAACTGAGAAGCATGAATATCTGTATCAAAATGATTTCTCTCATTGTTTGCGTTCACCAGTATCCTACAAAAACATTGAGTGCTTAACTAGACTCGAGTTCGGATCCTTAAAGCTTTGGGACCGTATACACTATACTTTATTAGACAGCTGGGCTGGAGGACATGTATGTAAGACACTGTAGGAAGGGACAGTGAGATAGAGCGTGCAAGTAAGATTAAAAGAAGCTTTGTATACATGGAATGCTTTTAAGATTTGAAACATTTTCATTGTTATACTTGTGTGGATACGATATTCATATTTATAAAATGTTTGTGAACTGTTTATCAAAATCTGCCCACTGAGTACGCTAGTACTCAGCCCAAATCTTTTCTAAATATTTTCAGGTTGAGAGGCAGGCTGGAAGATGACGGAGCTGAGGCGAGGGCTTACTTGTTGTTACATGCTTGCTCTTTTTGTGTTGTTTAGAAATCTTAGATACTCTAAATCAATTAAGTGATTGCAAACAATTTTACTTGAATTGTGCTCCGCGCTTGTTCCGTTCACTCTGATACAGCTTGTCTTCTATTGTTTGAAGCATGTTATGATTTCAGCATTTTGCTATGATATTCCTTTACAGTTATTTGGTGGGATAAGTTCCCTTTGATAGTTGTTTATTGATTCAAGTTCATTCTAAGACGCCTTAGAGCGTGGTTTAATTCCAGTTACAGAGGTTATGCTGCCCAAATGTTTGGGGCACTAACCTTATTCCTTCTGAACACTCTCGTGGGTGGTTTTATTTCAGTTACAAAGGTTATGTTGCCCAAATGTTTGGGGCACTAATCCTATTTCTATAATTATATTTATGCAACAACCCCTTCCCCCTTTCCCCTAGTAACGCACCGGTCCCTTGTCACTATTATTCCGGGACTGGGGCGTTACAGGGTGCACATGCCAAATTGAAGAAGTTTCTTAGTACAAATACGGGCAATTTGGAAATATGTTGGGAGAAGATGCATGATCTGTTAGAAACTTCATTCAATGCAATAAAGGCTTCATTTGAGAAGAGTGTCAATGTTGTTCAACATAGATACAAATCTCCCGTATTTCAATTTCTTCGAGGTGTGGTTTCTATAGCAACACTAGATAAGGTGTTAGAAGAAATGAAGAGTGTTGGTGAATATGGGGTTGACCCTTTACTGTGTGGTTGTGTTATGAGAATAAAATGTGGTCTCCCTTGTGCACATGAGATTGATGAACATATTCGTTCATCGGAGCCCATTTGCATAGATAGGGTGGATAGGTTTTGGAGAAAGTTGGATATGGAGCCATTGGTAGGGGTTAAGATAGATGTAGGATGTGATATTGGAAATCGCTGGTTAGAGACATGGTCTGAATTGAACACGAAGTTTACAAATGCGGATGAGTCTGAGAGGTTGTTGATGTTGAAGAGATTCAGGGAAATTGTGAATCCATCAACCACTTCATTGGTTGAACCAGAAGTGCAATACAAAACACATGGTAGGCCAAAGAAAACCAAATAAAAAACAGACACATCAACAAAACGTGAGAAGAGTGCATTTGAGTATGTAGATTCAGTGAAAGATAGTTGCTCACCAATTGAAGAAGCATTTTTATTTGAAGTTCATCCACCTTCTAGTGCCATGTTTAGCACGAAGCAGCCACAAAAACAAAAGGTTTGTTTAGTGTAGTATTCTTCATAATCATGATTGTTGTTTATTAATTTCCCTTGCATAGTATAGGTAGTGCATCGTAAGAGGACTGAGGATATTCCGCCCACCTCATACATTGATCAAATGCTATGTACTTATGAACCGTATGTGGAGAAGATTGAAGATGTTAAAGCAGATGGCCATTGCGGGTTTCGTGTAATTGCTGGTTTGCTTTTTGGAAATGAAGATTCTTGGAGTCGTGTCCGCTGTGATATTCTGTATGAGCTAAGGAAGAATCATGAGAAGCGGAAGAGATGTTTTATAGAGATTGGACGATGGGAAGTGATAGAGGAAGCGGTTTATTGCTTTGAAGATAAGGCATAACCAAATCATTGGTTCATCTTGCCTGACATGGGCCATGTTATCGCATCTACTTACAATGTCATACTGGTGACACTGGGTGGGCGCTATCCTGCTACTTTCCTACCATTGTTTTCTGCACCACCAACTACTCCGAGAATCATTACCATGGCCTTGGTGAAATATGGCGAATCCAAAAGTTTAAATCACTTCGTTCGAGTATGTTTTATTTCTTGAATTAAAAATAATTTCATTCACATGAGTTGTACTAATTATTATTTTATTTATTCAATTTCAGGTTTCTCTAACTCCTAGTCACCCATTTTCCCCTATTACACTTCAGTGGAGAAACAACCGAAGTGATTGCGCAATTGGATGGGAAAATCTTGTCACACCATTTGATGAAAACGCAATGCAGTAGACTATCTGTATTTGATTAAGACAGAACAAATTCATTGCTTTGTAATTCACTATGAATATTTGGTCAAATTATACTGGACTATTAGTATTTGATTAAGCAAGCATATTTCTAATAGGACTTCCATGTTCCACTGTTACCACCTTGTTCATAAACATGTTTATGAGCCTATGTATTTAACATTCAAAAACATGTTTATGAACCAACTCTTTTGACGTTCAAAAACATGTTTATGAGTTAATTACTAAAGGATCGAAAGCATGTTTGTGGATTACCTGCAGGTTGATTCAAATATATGTTGTTGAACAGTAACATGTTTCAAAAGAAAACAAGCACCTGTTTTGATTACTCTAAAACACAGCATTGGCTACATAACACTGCTAATATATAAAACATGTTAAAACATGTCATAATATCAAAATAACCCCAAATCATCCATACTATTCAAACATGTTAAGATAAAATGACAACTTCAATTATCCATCATAATATCTAATATCAAAATAAACCATCATACTATCTGATAACATTAAAAACACACATCATATGATCATCTAAACAGGCTCCCTCGACTGCGCTTGAAGAGATAAGTACTCAAATGCTTCTTCCACTCGACGCATTGCTTGGTCTATTGAAAACGTCCCGTCTGGAGCTCTCCATTGTTCGACCATTGGTTGTAGATACTCGAGCGCAACTCGATAGCCATCCAATGTGGAAGAAGTATGATGATGAATGTCATGGGCAGGTGCGAGAGCGTGTGCTGGATTTCGCACAATTGGATGTGAAATAGAAGTAAACCATGAAATGTACTCAGGCACACACTGCCAAGCTGGGCGCGTCACTCTCCCTCGACGATCTGTAGACAACTTGTGACTATTTCATTCTTCAAACAGTTGTGCGGTAATTCTCCATGTAACACTGTATTGACCAGGCTTCTTTCCTCTTCTCGCTGTATTGTGCTGCAAAGGAGCCCGAGGGATCGTCTGTACTAGATCAAACTGTCTCAGTACACGATCAGGATGATAAGGCTCTATAATGTCTCCGACCATGATACACCCTTCATAGAAAGTGACTTCAGGGCGTTCAGAGTCATCCCTGTAAGTCTGGTACGGATCCCATACGACCTAATTCAAAATTAATTAATGAGCAGTGGGATAACAGTGAATGAAAAATAATGGAAAAACACTACACTTACATCTTCAACTCTTAGGGAGTCTAGCATTGCTCTGTAGTGTTGGACACCGGCTTGGGAACCCGGAGGATTGTAGTGACATGACCATCTCCCTACTAAAGGAGCCCCATCACGATATTGGGCATTAGGTTGCAGTCGACCTAATGTTGGAAAATGCTCATAAATCCAACACTACATGAAGAAAACAAATAATATTAAAATCAATCCATTTAAGATACAAATGTAACTGTGAAAGCTTTGTAAAACTTACCTCTAATAATGTCAAGTACCCTGAAATCTGCTTAACTCCAACTCGAGAGACCAATCCAAGTAGTCTATATAGATAGGCTAATGTTGCAGCTCCCCATGCATATTGCCCAAACACCTTAGGGTCCTCAAACAATCTCAAATAATGCGTGTTCACTCGATCACCACTCTTGTCTGCAAAAATAGTACACCCCACAATATATAACAAGTACGCCCTTGCTGCATACAACGAAACCCTATCATCAACAGTAGATGTCTGTCTAGCAAAATTATCTAACAACCATTTCAGCTTGATTGAAAATCCAGACCTATCGCTCGCTGCAACTGTGGCTTCACTGGCCGACACCCCCAATAGACGACGGACAACTGGTTGTCCTACAACTACATCCTCACTAATAAATTGGACCGAAGTCTCTGTGATCCTTAGCCCAGTAAGACAGAACACATTGTCTAAGGTGATGGTCATCTCACCGAAAGGAAGATGAAATGTGTTTGTCTCTGGATGCCACCGCTCAACAAATGCAGAAATAAGATTTCTGTTTGGGAATTTGTACGATAATTTTCTCAGATGAAGGAGTCCAGATCGCCTAATTATATCCTTCCATTTATCACTACTTGTATCACACTTCCATTTGAGAATTTTAGCAGTAAGACAATAGCATTTGAGAACATCCCAAATAGCAGTAGCCACATGTGTTTTGAAATGGATCAATACCGAGTTATCAAGTGGCCCTCCAGGGAATGATGCTCTAAGCAACTCATTGTGGTCATGATTATCATTGGCTCCATCATCAGGATTATCATCTCGACCATCTCTGCCATTAACTTCTTGATTTTCTACATCTTCTCGTACAACTCGAGATGCTTCATTACGTTCACGGATATTTTGTCGCCTTGCAGATGTTGTGGGCCTTCTCCGAGAATCTACATATCAAATATTAATAATTTACATACAATCCTAACAAAAAAAACATTCAACAACATCTTTATGAACAACTTGGGACAGATTCAAAAACATGTTTATGAATCACTCTGTTTCTATTCATAAACATGTTGATGAATCACACTGTTTCCATTCAAAAACATGTTTATGAATCAACCAAAAAAGCAGTATAGTAATGGATCACATTCAACATCATCTTTATGAACCACGCTATTTCCGATTAAAAGACATGTTTTTGAATCACATTATTTCTATCCAAAAACATGTATATGATCCCCGTAAAACTGTTGTATGCCATCACATTCATCATCTAAAGCCGATTCAAAAACATGTTTTTGAATCACACTATTTCTATTCAAATACATGTTTATGAACCTCGAATTCAAACAGCGAGAATAATGAACAGCTCGACAACGATTGGGATAAAAACAAATTGATAATACTTGTTTAAGATTCAAACTAATTCATCCAAAAGTTCATGGGATTTCATCTTTGAAACATATTACAAAAATTTAAACTAACAAATTGCCACAAAATTCACATAAAATCAAAAAATTACATAAAACCCTAGAACCATGAAAGAGGAATGAAAATACTTACAAACTTGTTGTATTGGCTTCATAGCTCATGGGCTTTGAGTATTTCGAAGATTGAAGGTCGATCTTCTTGAGTATGCTTCGATTTTAGCTCTTGTTCTTCTTCTTCTTCTTCAATAGTGTTTGTGTTCCAGTTGCTGCTGCTTTTTATGTTCTTCGTGTTTTGCGTTCTTCTTCTTTTTATGTTTGTATATCTATCTATTATTTTGTTTTAAATTCAAGTAAAGGCTAGATTTTAATTTTTTTAACTTAAAGGATATAATTGTCTTTTTGTGTGGTGTGTAAAGCAAAAATTAAAAAAAAAAACTATTTTTGTGGTGTGAAAAGTAAATGTGGTGTGTAAAGTAAAACTAGTGGGGCATTTAGAAACACCCTTAATTAAATACCCTTCGTTAAAAAGGGAAAAAAAATCAAGTGTGATTTAAAAATAAAATTTCATACTCATCATATTTATTCGAAATTCCGTTTTCGAACCTGCATGATTTTAAAATTAAGTCTCGTTTGAAAATAGAATTTCGAACACATCATGTTCGTTCGAATTTTCTAACAAATATGATGTGTACGAAATTCTATTTTCGAACGGACTCCATAATTTTTTTAAGTTCTGTTCAAATGCACGATTTCGAACATATCCATCTTATTCGAACACAAAACTTCAAACATATCCAAAATATTCTCTGAACAGTACGCGAATTTGATTTTTATTAGTAAGAATTTTTAAGTAAATTTATAATTAATAAAAAATAATTTATAGTGCAAAGAGTAAAAATATGGTGCAAATAGAATCTCCCTACTTTTTTAAGCGTAAGCTCTGTATGAAAGACAAAACTGAGATGATTAAAATACAGAAAAATATTCTGAAAAACAAAAGAGAGAAGATTCGACATTAGGAAAGGCTTCGCCATTGACATGGAAAATTATATGCTCCCCCCCGGGCACTACCCAGGCCCCGTCAGGATGTCGACACGTGGACACTTTTTAAGAAATACTTTAATTTTATTTTTGATGCGTATATTACCGTATTTCTTAGGAAAAGAGGTGACTTAGCTATTAGGACACTTCTGGTGGGAACAGTAGCCTGTGGGACCCACGGTCGTATCGACAGTGTCGACAGCAGGATTGATGTCGATGCCGGATGGTTTTCCGGTGAACTTTGAACGTCGGCACCGGTACGGATACGCAGTGGAATTAATTCCCGTTCCCATGGACAAGGTTTCAGAATTTTTTGAAGAAATCCCGACGTTAAGTTTGGTTATTTACGAATTCCGATGAGTGAACAGTGTTGCTGAATATTGGCGGATTTATGCAAATTGGCGGAAATTTTGAATTTGGTTAATATTTTAATTATATTCTCTTCTCCAGTGTGCCATTTCCCCTAATTCTGAAAATCGATTTTACAGCATCTTGTGCGGGGGTCGCTGATTTTGCGTTCATCTTGCCTCGTCGGAGCTATTCTGAGAATTGGGTTGCCTTGAGGTATGCAAAGTTTCGGTTTTTTGGGTTCCCTTACGGTAGGGTTTTTTTTTTATTGATTCATTGTTAGGGTTCTATTTATGCTTTCAATTGAAGGGTTTTTCTTACGGGTTTTAACTGGCAATGTTTGAACGTGTCGGTTGTAGTGTATGGGCACCCACATTGTTGTATTTATTTAGGGTGATTGATTTTGTGAATTCATTATGGATTTCGACTGCTCCCCCCTGTTTTGATCATGAAGCTTGTTGGCTAGTTAGACGGTTAGAATTTCAGGATTTCCAAAAAAAATCATGGTTCTATTTTGCGACGCCCTGGGTGAGGAAGCGTTTATATTGACTGGTAATTTGCGTGGGTTTGATAGCAATAGTTGAATTCATTATTTCAGTTATCAATGAATATGTTGGTGTGGAACTCTAAACTTTTTGCAATTGTCACTAACAAGGTAAAATTCTAGTATGACTTGATTATCTTTGCTGATTACAATTATTATCTATAGATTTTTAGCGAAGATGAATATTGACTTGAATGTTTCGATCGAGAAGGAGGCATCTTCTGAGGGTAGCACTCATGACAGAAAGGATGGAGAAGGTGCTGGTAGTGATGCAGAAGCAGGATGTTTGCTTGCTACAATGTTGATAGAATTAGAGAATCGTTTAGAAATTGGGAATGTTGTGGATAGTGTAGAGCAAGCATATTTATTATATTGTGAGTACAGTAGGTGCCGGGGGTTTAGTGTGAGGAAGGGTGACCAATAATATTTCTCTGGGACGAATGAGCTTCGATGGAAAGAATTTGAATGCTCGTGTGAAGGTCAGCCTGATGATAAACGATCGAAAGGGAGAGTAGCATCATATAGGAAACAGATAACTAGGAGCAACTGTAAAGCCAAATTACGGATTGGGAGGGAGAGGAATTTGCAATGGACCGTTCATAAATTTGTGAAGGAGCATAATCACGAAATGCTCGGCACGCATCAAGCCTATCTGTTACGTTCCACTAGACAATTGAGCCATGCAAAATAGTTACTCGTTGAGGCGTTTAAATCTGCGGGTATCGGAGTTAGTCGGGCATGTCGGTTTATAGAAAACAAAGCCGGGGGGCCGCAAAATGTCGGTTTCACAAGGAGGGATGCCCATAATCACTTGAATCGGGTTAGACAGTCAACAAGAGTGGGGAATGTCGACGCTAATGCTCTGGTGAATTTATTTGCCAAGAAATCGAACATTGAGCCTTTCTTTTATTGGAACGTGCAGCTAGATGATGAGGGTCGGTTGATGAACTTTTTTTTCCGAGACTCTCGTGCTCTTATTGATTACGAATGCTTTGGAGACGTGTTATCGGTCGACACCAGGTACAAGACAAATCGGTATGGCCTGGTATGTGTACCATTTGTCGGCATCAACCATCATAGGAGAAATGTGATGCTAGGTTTGGGCTTCTTGTCGAACGAGACGACGGCTTCCTTTGAATGGCTGTTTGCCACGTTTTTAGAGTCCATGCATGGGAAGGAGCCACAAGTGATCTTCTCTGATCAAAGTCAAGCGCTAATGAATGAGATTGATGCCACTTTCAAATCAGCGAGTCATCGGCTTTGTTAGTGGCATATCAGCCGAAACGCTCCGTCTCATTTTGGAAAATTAAACGGCAACAGTGAATTCAAGCGGCAGTGGTATCACTGCATGCGTGGGGTGGAGACGGAAGATGAGTTCGAGGAGTGTTGGGGTTCCATGATCACTAACTATGCCCTCGATGATCATAGTTGGTTCTCCAATATGTACAGGTTGAAGAAGAGATGGGCGTCGGTGTTCACGAACACCTCCTTCAGCGCGGATCTTCTTGCGACCTCGCGTAGTGAGGTTACGAACAAGGTATTGAAGGATCTGTGCTCATCGAGTTCCACTTTGACGGAATTTGTCGATAAGTACGAGCAGGTCCTGCATGATTGGCGTACAAAGGAGACTGCCGATGATGCTCTCAACTTCGGTACACCAGGGCAGTTCGTGAACAACAGCCTATTGCTGGCTCAAGCAGCACAAGTCTACACACGGAACGTGTACAAGGCATTCGAGTCGCAATTTGCCCTTGCCGTTAGCGTGGTAATAATCGAGAAACCAGCCATAGATGTCGGCAGTGTTGATATGCAGTTTAAGGTCGCCTCTCAACCCCTCATGTCGAGGATTCGAGTTGTCCAATACAACAGTGAATCGAAATGGGCACTCTGCAGCTGCCATATGTATGAGACTGAAGGAATTCTATGTCGGCACATACTTAGAATTTATTTTCACTTTGATGTGACTAGGCTGCCGACATGCTACATCATGAGTCGCTGGTGCAAATCTGCGAGGCAGCGACACTCAAACGAAATTGGAGACTATTCCATTGCGGACGGTAACAAGGCAGTTGATGAAATGGCCTTTGTGAACTATGTGATGAGGATCACTCTTGAGGTGGCGCACGATGTGAAAAACCACCAACAAGCCAGGAGGACATATATAGATCGAATATGTGCATTGAAGGGTGATGTGCATGCGATGGTTAATGAGGACATACCACATAAAAGGCGAAAAGGCCGGGACATGTCGGGTGCGAAAGCTGGTCGGGTCAATATTCAGGATCCTTCCTTAGCCAAACGTCAGGGCAAGACACCAATTACTTCGCACTGGAAGCGAAGGAAACCGAATCCCAATCCCCCACCCTCTGTTCCAAAGTGGCCGGGTACCAGAATACCGATTGTGGTTACTTTCATGCCAAGAATGTCATTCGATAATTATAACTGTCGTTGTCACTTTTGCAGATGTCGAGCCTTCTGTTCAGAACGATACAAATACCGAGAGATCTAACGAGGGGGACGAGACTAACTCCGTTTCAAGGCAGCCGACGTCACATGATTACGTCCCCACTACGTCATTTCAAGTATGTTTTCTTCACACTAACATAATTTTTTTTGCCTCTGAGACTATGAATTAAATGGATTTTCCTTTTTAGATTGTTACGTAAAAATAAAACGTAATTATGTTAAATTTAATTATGTTTAAATGAATTACTTGGAATGTGCATAAATAAGGCGGTTGAAAAATAATTTCGCCGTTTGAAAAATAATTTTTCCATGTCGGCACAGACGTCGACAATTATGTTTTAGTTATTTTTATGAACTATTTCGCATCGATAAATTTTTAAGTGTTCTTAAAATTGTATGTTATGGGAGAACATGCCATCGACCATGAAATATTTTAATTTGAATTATTTTTTACGTTTTTTTTTGCTTCTGAGACTATGAATTAAATGGATTTCCCGTTTTAGATTGTTACGTAAAAATAAAACGTAATTATGTTAAATTTAATTATGTTTAAATGAATTACTTGGAATGTGCATAAATAAGGCGGTTGAAAAATAATTTCGCCGTTTGAAAAATAATTTTTCCATGTCGGCACAGACGTCGACAATTATGTTTTAGTTATTTTTATGAACTATTCCGCATCGACAATTTTTTAAGTGTTCTTAAAATTGTATGTTATGGGAGAACATGCCATCGACCATGAAATATTTTAATTTGAATTATTTTTTACGTTTTTTTTTGCCTCTGAGACTATGAATTAAATGGATTTCCCTTTTTAGATTGTTACGTAAAAATAAAACGTAATTATGTTAAATTTAATTATGTTTAAATGAATTACTTGGAATGTGCATAAATAAGGCGGTTGAAAAATAATTTCGCCGTTTGAAAAATAATTTTTCCATGTCGGCACAGACGTTGACAATTATGTTTTAGTTATTTTTATGAACTATTCCCCATCGACAAATTTTTAAGTGTTCTTAAAATTGTATGTTATGGGAGAACATGCCATCGACCATGAAATATTTTAATTTGAATTATTTTTTACGTTTTTTTGCCTTTGAGACAATTCCAATTCTCCGTATCCGGTTCTGAACATAGACTAATAATTTAACTGCACTCCTCTACCCCGAAAATTCAGGACGAAGATGCCAGTTTGACTCAGTACTCTGAAGATGTTAATCTCGATGAGCCCCTAGATGTGTCGTCACTATTTCAAGTACGTGCTCAGCTATAAATGACACCAACGCTGTTCATATTATTTTCTGTGTCCCTTTTATTTACGTGGATGTTGAGTAGTTTTTTAATTTTTGATTGCTCAACTGAAGGCATTGGCTGGACATTCGACCAACGAAGCTAGGGCGGGGCCCAGTAGATCTTGTTGGGTGTAGGCTATGCTAAGATTGAGCAATTCCATATCGGCAGTGCCCTCCAGCTCATGTATCGTGGAGGTAGGGCTACTTTCACGTGATTCTAATAAATGTCTTTATCTGGCAAATCAGGTCCTGATGTAGCGTTTGACCAATTGACCTGGCTGCCGATGCTGCATTTCTCGGCCGGATTGGATTCTGATTTAGACATTTCACAAATGTGGTATGTGCTACAGTTTAAGAATCTCAACTGTTGTACATGCACGACACTCCATGCATCAGTTATTAACAGTTTAAATGCACCTTCTATTTATGGTCATAACCCACGTAACCCTAATTCTCGTCGCAGATATCTACGGCTGCAAATGGCACCAAGAGCGATATGACAAGATGACGTTTTCTTTGTAGAGCCATGGACTAGGTTTACCGAGCAGGTAGCCCTGTACGAGCTGGAGCATCAACATTGGCATGGAAATTGGATCCCGGGTGACGACGCGGGTAATATTCGAGTCATTCACGCCCTCCGCGGAACTGTCGAACGACAATGTGAGATTGACCTTTCCAATGAACAATTCGAGCAGAAGGTGGCTCAGTGGGCCGAGAGATATGAGATGTTTTCATGGCTGCTGGACTATGGACATCCTCGCTGCTACGACGAAGTCACCAACTTTGTCGACTTGCCCGATAGCATGTGGAGAAGAATTAAGCAGGTATATTCACCTCGCCTGTACAGACGTCGACATTATATTATATGGACTATATGGTTGTTATTTTATTAGGTACGCCCCGCGGCATTGGTGTACAAGAACGAGGGAGAGGAGTTCTGGGCAACCTTGAAGAAGTTATTTGAGGTGAATGATCCTTCGAGCGGATCTAGCCCCGCTTCATCTACTGCTGGGCCATGTGTCGATGAGGTTGATGCAGACGATATGGAAGATGAAGATGGAGAGGGTGCCTATGCTCTGGATAGCACTACCGATGTGGATGCCGATGACACTGTCGACGAGGCTGCCGACGACACTGTCGACGAGGCTGCCGATGTCTTCTTTTGATTTTATTTAATTTTCTGTATGAAATGAAGACTTACATATTATCTTTGCATTTCGGACTGTACCAGTGACATGTGTTATTTTCATTTTCATGTAGATTTATCGTGCATGTGATCTTCTGCCTTTTGTTATATTTATCGTGTTATGAGTTTGTCTTAATCATTTGTATCTACCCTCCTGTTAGTCATTATCTGCGTTTTCTATAAATTCACTCGCTACTGAAGCACTAAATCACCAGCATATGCACCAACTGAGGAGACCTAAAGAACTACAAATGGCTTTACCCGTGCCAATTTCACAAGATGATGTATTTTACAACAGTTTGCCATGGAGCAGAACTATGGAGTCGTTCTGCATGGGCGAGTTATACTTCTTTGCACACAAAGGCTTCTGGATCCCGACTGACCCCACGACTCACCAGACTTACCTCGTGTATCTGCAGCGTGAGATACGCCAGCAATGTGAGCGTGAAATAACAATAGGGCAACTTCAGACACGACTTGAGCATTGGAGGGAAAGGTACGAATTATTTAGTTGGTTACTAAAATTTGCAGGGCCAATTCGGATAAACCCCATGAGTAAGTGGCTAGATATCGACATGGCCGAGTGGCAGCAGATTGCCGAGGTATTAATTTAGTCAACTGTTTATCGTATATAGACATGGTGACATATTGAATTATCTGACACTTATCGTCCCACATACAGATTCGCCCGGACGCACTTGTCTATATGAATGAGGGAGAGAGTTGCTGGAATTTTTTTAAGGTGATGTTCGATGTTGAGGGTCACCCAGATGTTATAGGTGACGAGGAGCCCAAGGAAGACGTCGGACCGCCACCAATTGACTCCGACGATGACGAGTAAAACATGTGTCCTCTACTTTATGTCATTGTGAATTATGCGACTGTCAACGTGCCTAAGTCTTATTTCCCTGTTGAGTTCCATTAAAACTTCTATTTGTGTGAACTTGAATCCATTTACTTTGAATTTGGTTGTATGTTCATTGTTTCGGGCTTCGTGCGTTGATGTGGAAGATGTTTGACTAGACTATTCTATGACCTTGTCGGTAAAGATGTATGCACACCTATTTCCAAAGCAAATTTTCGAATGCAGGGAATATATTCCTTTTGTACAATTATTTATCCATATACAATATCTAATGTCGGCAGGTTCCCCATTTAAAGCTAAAACGCCATTCTCAAATGCACTCCCACAAACTCCCCCCCTTGTCTTCTCTTTTCCGTCCTGCCCTATGACGATCCTGTCCAAAATGGCGCCACCTCTAGAGGCATTTTTCTACGACGATCATTGGACTGCCATGCTTGAATCCCACGTCGTGAATGAGCTACTTGATCAGAAGGAGGAAGGAGTGTGGACTGTCGGGTATGAAGACAACAGCACGGCCATTTCCAACGTTCGGGCGGTCATCAACGAGGAATTCTCGAAGGAATACGGTATGGAGTGGTATGATGCACATGTCGACATGCTAGCGACACGCTACGAGACTTTGAAGCTGTTGTGGGACTACACACCGGGTGATTTTCAGTGGAATCGCAAGAGCAACAAGTTCTATGCTCCGGACGAGACATGGACACGTTTTGAAGAGGTATCCTACTTATCACTACACATTCTGCCGACACAGTTGGAAACTTTAATTGGGTAGTTAACTAAACAAATCTTGCACTTTATCCGCGCAGATGAATCCGTTGACGACGTTCTATCGAAGCAAGGGTGAGCCGCACTACCGATCCCTGATGAACTTATTTGAGACCGGTGAGCCTTTTATCGTTAGGAACGATGACTACTACCCGTTTCAGTCAAGCCAGAGCGACACTGAGTGAATGTGTGAAATAAAGTGCGGTTCTAATGTTTTCTCCCTTTTCCGGACATGTTGCTAGTGTATTCCAGCCTCCCATCGTTAGTGTTGTATTTAATTAATTATGCCGTGTGTTTGCATACTTTTAAACACCTATCGTTAGTGTTGTATTTAATTAATTATGCCGTGTGTTTGCATACTTTTAAAATATGTGTTAAGCAAGATAAATCACAACTACATCGTTCAATTACGAGCAAAATACAACATATATAGCATCGGCACATTTTAAAATGCTTTACCAAAGCACATACAAAAACATATATAACGTGGGCACATCTTGAACTGCCTGACCAAAACACATAGACAAACATCAATGAACTACTAGTCACCCTAATATGTCGGCAGTTCTAATATTGACTTATGCACGCGCAAAATATTAGCCCCTTATAAATTTGCAAACCTACTATACACATCTGTTTGGCTAGACCTACAACTACATAAATAGATACATAGAAATCAGACAAATATTCAAATTTCATGGCTACGGGCGAATAGTTCAGCTCAGAATGCCTTCCTGTAGTACGGCCCCTTCTCCGGCACAATCTCATCGAACAGCTGACCCGTTAGCAAGCACTCCAATATCTTAACGTAGAAAACCCCACAGTCCGAGTTATTTACTTGCTGTGGAGGATGTTCAAACCGCAGCAGCTTCCACACCTCCGCGGGAGGACCGGCTAGGGGCCTGTTCCTGTAGACGTCACCGTATTTGCAAAGCAATGGCACATTCCGCTGCACATGGTGAAAGGCGTTCTTGATGTCGGACCAGTCCTTGCAGCGTTTCGAGGTCGGGTCGAATACAACAATTGACTGAAGTCCGAAGTGTAGCATGTGAAGGACCCAATGATCTTCGGACACATGCCCGATCCCATAAACCACGTGAACTGAGTGCCATGGCTTCCCGCCCTGCTGAGGATAATTGCCATCGACATAAGGGGTAATGCGATCACGAACCTCGTCCATGTTCTCCATAACCAATGTTTGCTGCATATTACGTCGACGCTAAATAAGTGATTGGTAGCTTTCTAATTAATAAACAACTATATAGTCGTAATACTTACCCAGCCAAGTGACTCAATCAGAGTCCAATCCTTCTTAAAGTAATCATGGAATTCTGATGAGAATATAATCAACAAATTCAACAGGACGTCGCATTGCTGCAAGAAATAGGACAATGAAACCGGAAGCGTAGTAAGACTTAGTAATGTTGAGACCCTATAAATGTCATGGGGATGGGATTCTAAAATTTAAGGTCACTCACATCATTATTGAGCCATCCTCTCGCTGTCCACAGCCCCTTGAACCAGGGGGCATCACATTGTCCCTTGCATTCCACGGGCAACGATAGCCTCGAAGGGCTGCAAAAGAGATCGCTTGCGTTTGGAGACGAATATAAAGTAACTAAAAATTACTCAAATGTGTAGTGATTGAGAACTCACGGCTGTTTGACGAGACCTTTCTCGTACCATTCGTGAAACGGCTTCACCACGGCCCACTTATACTCCCTCGCTACGACATACTTCCCGGACATTAATGCGGCCATTGGCGGCTCTCGGTGCTGCTTCGGCTTCGCCCTGGTGCGAGATGGCTTTGTCTTCTTCTGTGGCGGTTGTTCCCTCTCATAAGGTCTTGCTTCGGGGATGAAGAGCTTCCTCTTTACGGGCAGCATCGTCGTCGCCGGAGGAGCTTCTCCCTTATCTGAAACACGTAGATCCACATGATTCCATTGTGATAGCAAAGCAAAAAGAGAGCATGTGTGACGAAATACCTGACTCTTCTTCGCTCAGGAAGCTGATGTCAACATCCGTGTCCATAGCATCGCCTTCGCTGCCCTCGCCCACATAGGCATCCACTGCACGCAAGACATCATCGTCGACATCCTCCGCCACTGAGTCCTCCTCACCGGGAACGATGTCCTTACATGCTTCTGCAACAAGCTCAACCAATCTTGACATGTCTATCACACCCTCGCCCTCGCCATCAGCAGCCTTGTCGGCAGGTCTGTCGCCGGCGGCATGATGGGCTTGTATGTTGGCAGTGTCGGCATCCGCAGTATCCTTATCGGCAGTGTCGGCATGACTGGCATCCGCAGCATCCTTGTCGGCAGTGTCGGCAAGACTGTCGTCGGCGTCAACAGCATGGCCTTGTATGTCGGCATTGTCGGCATCGGAAGCAACCTTATCGACAATGTCGGCAGGCCTGTCGGAGGCATGGACTTGTATGTCGGCATCGGCGGCATCGGAGCCCTGCGGCTCGACTCCATCACGGGCTTCTTCCTTATCATCATCATCCCCTGCTGTTTCCTTTCTCCCGTCGGCCTCTGTGAATGTGCTGGCCATCAACTTGTCTGCAGTCCCCGAGACTTGCCGACCAATGTCGGCAACATTGCCATGCATGTCGGCAACAACCATATTGGTGTCGACCCCAGCAGCGTCCCCTTTCCCGATATGCTCCCTACTGTTCTCCGCCATTTCCCGTCTCACGTTCGTACGCTGCCCGTCGATGGTATGTTTCTGTGCTTTGTATAGAGCATCGACCTTCCGCTCCACGCGCATGATGGCCTTATCTAAACTGTCGATCCTCGCCAGGACAAGCGCATTCGAGTCCTGTCGACAAGTCGACGGTGGCTTCATGAGCAATTAACCAAGCGCAGGTTTAACAAAGCAATAATAGCATAAATTCCTTACAACTATCATTCGGGAGATGGCCGATAAGGTCTCCGGTGCTCCAGCATCAGCCCTCGATGTCTTTTTAGATGGCTCAGTGCTCGTCGATGGCGGCCGCGACTTGGACCTTGAAGAACAGGCGCTGCCGACGTGTTTCCACGGTGATCGGCACACCTCCAGCGCCCGAGCCGCCCGCGATCCTACCACTTCCACTTCAGGCTCGTTCTCAGGGATGTCGTCCTCATCGATAAGACTTAAACGTCGCGCCACTGGTGGTGGGGACGACTCATCGTGGGTCAAACCCACGCTTTCCAACCTCGCAATCTCCGAGCTTGTCAACACAAAGGGAACCTGTTAACAAAGAGATTCTTGGTTGATCGAATACCTTGCAAAAAATTTAAGTGCTTCCTACACCATTGAGGAGCAAGTAAGTAAATAATGTACCGTTGAGTCTGCCGCGTTGTCATTGAAGAACGGCGCTAGAGCAGAAGCTTTAAAGTATTGATCGGCGGTCCAGTTCATGAACCGGGGGAACAACGTCTCTGGAACTCTGTGTGCGCAGTGGGATGCTAGACTCGGCATCACCTCAAAGGCAAATATCTGCAGAACAAAAGAGCAATCACAAATATCCGTCAAAGGCCTCGACGAGGAACCCTTCGCGCGGGCGATGTTCCCTCTGGCTGCATGCGTCGATTTCACCAGGAATTGATAAGCAACCTTCCCCCAAGGAAAATTGTTGAAAGTAGCGTAGTCGTCGATGAGGTGCAGATACTCCAGCTCAATCGATTTCGACAATTGATCTCTATTCAAGAGTAGACCGAAGACGATATGAAGCATGGCAAGTCTCAAAACCAAGCTGCCAGCACCACGATTCATGTCGCTATAACTTTCGAATTTTTCATCAATGTCGTGAGCTTTCATGAAAGGCTTGCTCATAAAAATGTCTCGGTGCATGTCTGACGACGCCGGCGGTGGAGCCGCTTCGTTGAACCGCAAGCCGCTCAAGCAATAGAATTCCTGAGGCCCTAGTTCAATACGCCGTCCGTTGATCGAAAAACATAGGCGGTTTCGGACCTCAGACTCCGGCTCCATGTGAGTCAGAAGGAAGTAGATGAGTTGGCCCTGACACTGAATGTCGGGCATGTCTATGAGATGGCCGAAGCATGTCCCCCGAAATGCCTGAACATTAGCCTTATTTAGCCGGCCACGCACCTGACTTATCACTTCTCCGAAATTTCCACGCACTGAAATTTGGGCACCTGCACATTCACGCACTGCACTTTGTTAAAAGAGGGTGAACCCCCTTCCCCTTGCTTCACACATAAGTCTAACATTACGTAATAATCATTTAATAGCCACTTAAGAGCACGACTTAGGATTTAACAATTTAATAGAATTCTTCAATTTAATATTGATGTTAACCGAAAATAAAACCGTTACGTTATGGTAGAGCGCGTAGTCTTAATCAATTCGTGCCTATTCAGAAGGGAAAGAACATACTAGTTTGAATCTTTCAATCTACCCCAGTCAGATCAATCGCAACAAAAATCCAATAATGCAAAATTCTTTCTCTAATCTAATTTCAAATATTTATCTTGCACGCATATACCATATTGCCTTGCAGTTACGTTGTTATGGAAGATTGTTAATTAGCTACTACACATTTAACGAATTTACATACGACGTAGATATATGTATAATTATCTAGCCCCTGCACCAGAGGCGGAGCCTTTCAACCAAAATCGAGTCCACGGAAAAACAATGAAAATTCAGAAACAGAGTATAAGGAAATGAGTTCAACACTTCAAGTCCGTCATCAGACGTGTTTGTAATGAAAACCCTAACCGTGCGCAAACGAGTAAAATCAGAAACCCAAACGTTGATAAGGTGAAAATGGGGCACCTTTGCACACAAACGACAGAAATTACATAGATAAACTTGAAAATCGAAAACAGAGACTTACTCCTGGTAGTGTTTCTTGTGCCCTCCCTTCCTCGACGCAACGTCGGCCCCTCCGCATCCGGCGCTCGGTGTTCACGACGGTGCGACATTATCCAACACTTGATTTTCCGAGAATGAAGACGACTTTCACCAAAAATATTAAAGGGTTTGTCAAAAAAAAAATCACATACAAACGGTCGAATGTTGTGAAAACAGAGTACACTTGCTTATAAAGCACATACCTCCTTCTAATGCGAGCGACGCGACTATTCGAAGACACCCAAACTTCCGCTCAGCAGTTGCAACCCCTCCGGCGAAGATTTTTTTTCAAAAAAATGGCGTCCGTTCGCTACGAAATTTTTCAGTTTTAGAATTTTACCCGCGCGCGGTTGTCGATGCACTTTAAGAGTGACTCTCTTTTCCGGAAACTATTTTTAAATTGGATTTTGCACGGGATTGGAACTGATACTGAAATTTTGAAAGCCCGATTTTAAAACCTAATCGACTCTGCCGACGTCAGTTTTGCTAATAACATTAATCTAGAAACCCTAACAAAGGTTTGCCGATGCAGCAAAATACCCCAAATTATATATATGCACGTTGCCGACACATATCTCGACACGTTATATTAAATATTGTTCAGAGGGTGCCATTAAGTCCCATTATTGAAAATTTAGAGTTTTCTACTAGACGTTACATTACACGTTTCATTTTTTGAGACGAAATTAATAAAAAATATTTCATAATTACACATTCAAAGTTCTATTCGAACTGCCGATGTCATTTACACCTTTCAAAAATTATGTTAACCACAATTTTATCTTTGCCGACAACAAATACAGCTTATTGGTACAAGAAATCAACAGTGCCGATATCAGTTTCGATACTCAAATTTACGTACTAAATCGCATTTCTGGATAAAATTACAAGTTACACATCTTTTTCCACATTTCTTCAGTATCACAACAAGTCAATTGTTAATATATACCATTCAGATTACCATATCTTAAATTAAAATTTAGATCAAAATTTTAATTAACTATAATAGTGGAACCCAAAATGACAAAAAAATAAAAAAAAAAACGTGAACATGAACTGTTCATAAAAAGGTTGTACATTGGTAAGGTAAAAAGTTCTTCTCGAATGCTGTGCAGCCAATGGTGGAGCTAAAGTATCCTAATAGCTAAAGGGGGCATATTTGAGCAAAAAGTGACCGTATTTCTCAAAGATATATTGATTTATCTTTATTCAGCGTATTTCCCCCGGGCCACGTGTCGGCATCCTAACGGACCCGGGTGGTGGGGGGGGGGAGCATATAATTTTCCCCCATTGACATCGCTAATCTCACCGGTTTGTCAGAGTTGTCATTCCACTCAACATATGCATATGCAACGAGCAATGAGATTGATGATGCATTGGTAGTTTGAACAACACGAATATCAATACTTTTATTATATCAAAAGGAGACTTCTCAGATAATAATAAGATTAAACAACAAAAATAACAAGGAAATGAATGAAAAAAGCAGCAGCAAAAATCATGAGGCCTTAGCCAACCTCTTTTTGTTGGCATAATTCTTAAAATGGAAGTCAACAAACAAAGCCAAAAGCGAAGCATTAAAAACAGCATTGAAGCACCACCCACGAATCCCCTCGCAACCCGACCCGTTAAAGTGGAGCCGGAGCATCCAACCCGAAATCAAGAAGCTGAACACGAACTGCATAATCTGGAAATTCGTCACCACCCGCTTCCACCGCGGCCGTATCCCCACCGCGCACAGCAGGTAGTAGCCGTACATCACCACGTGCACCGTCGCGTTCGTCACCAGCGCCACCGGGAACAGAGACTGCGCCGCCGCCAGCCACACGTAGCACATCACCACCACCACCGCGTGGTGGTACACGTGGAGGAACGACAGCCGCCGGGAGCGGGACCCGCTGACCAGGATCAGCAGCGTGTCCACGAATTCGAGTACCTTCGAGAAGTAGAAAACGTGGGCCCAGAAGAATGTGGGCCCCCTCCGCGACGTTTCGCCGGCGGGGAAGCAGATGGCCCAGGTGGGCTGCTGCGGCGGCGTTTGGTGGAGGGCTGAGAGGGTGCAGCCGACAGCCATCACGAGGGAGAGGAGGCAGAGGATGAGGTTGTGGGCGGCGGTCATGATGCGGAGGGCGGCTGGGGGTAGTCTGACAAGAAGGGGGAGGCGGTGGAGGGAGAGTGTGAGGGTGAGGGTGAGGTATGTGATGACGGTGGCGGCGACGAAGACTGGGGAGGCGCCGGGGGTTTGGTTGGGTTTCCATTCATATTGGCTGATTGTTGGGTGGTCGACGAGCCAGTAGCGGGTGGTGGTGTATAGAGTAGCCATTACGCGCCGCCGCGCGCGAAGAGGGTGTTTTTAGATCAATTTTCGCCCTCACAGCTTCCAAGCCTACAACTATTACGTGGCTTAAGATTATGCCAAGGTGCAAGAAGAAACAAGGGGCTACTCGGTTTGAAGGACAAGTCTTGATTGATAAATTTATCTACCCTAATTAAATGTTTGGTTTATTAAATTTGGATCCGTGATTAATAACGGATTGGATGGTTTCTGTCGGATTACTAATCTAGTTTAATGAATTGTGATGTTTAATGACAAGACTACCATTACTTTGCTCTCATATTTATTATTTATATTTATTTGGTTTATTTATTGATAAAAGTTTATATGAGACCGTTTAACGGGTCTCTTATGTTAGACGGATCAAAATCCGTCCAAACCCACCCCACGTGCTTCAGTTTTTTTTTTTTTGCTTTTTTCGGCTCCTTTTTTTCTTTCTTTCTTTCTTTCTTTTCTCCTTTTTTTTTTGCTGGGCTTCGCTGATGGCCTGTTTTGCCTTTTTTTTTTACTTTTTCTTTTTTTCGCTGATGGGCTATTTGCTCTTTTTTTTTTCTTTTTCTTTTTTCTTCTTTCTTTTTCACGTTCTCACTCCCAATTTTTGTTATTTCAATTTCCTTTTTTTTCACTTTCTTTCTTCCTTTTTTTTTAAAATAATTATTTTTTTTAAAATTAATTCGATTCAATTTTAGTGCTCACTAATTCTATTTTAGGGTATACATTTATTTTTAAAAAAATATATTTTATGTGGTGAAATTTTATTTAAAAAATAAATTAAATTCAATTCAATTTTATGGTTCACTAATTTCAATTTAGGGTATAGATTTATTTCAATATATATATATATTAGAGTATCCTTAAAATAATTATAGTATCAATAATTAGGGATGAAGTATCGCTAATTGCAGAATAAAGTATCACTAATTGAAGAAAAGTATCACTAATTAAAAAAAAGTATCACGAATTGCAAAGAAAGTATCACTAATTGAAGAAAAATATCACTAGCTGCATAAGAAAGTATCACTAATTAGAAGAAAAGTATCATTAATTGCAGAAGAAAATATCATTAATTAGAAAGAAAATATCACTAATTGCAGAAAAAATATAACTATTAGTGATGCTTCATTTTTTATTACTAGTGATACTTACTTCATAATTAATGATACTTCTTTGTTGTTAATTTAACAATTAATGCTTAATCATCGGTAATTTTCATTTTAATGAAAATATAACTTTTATCTTGTGAAGTATCATTAACATTGATATGAAGTATCATTAATTATGGATAAAATATCATTAATAAAATCATTACAAAAAAAACACACAACTTCTAACTATTCATAATGAAGCGTAAATTGGAGCCGAAAAAAAAATTGCCCAAAAAAAGAAAAAAAAAGTATATAAATGTGCTCCAAAAAAAAGAAGAAAAAAAGTATATAAATGTGCTCCCAAAAAAAAAAGAAAAAAAAAGTGTATAAACCGTGAATTGGAATTGTAAAAAAAAAAGAAGAGAAAGAGAGGGATAGGTGATGTGCGTGCGTGTGACTGTGTGAGATAAAGAGGGGGTGAGGGTGGGGCTCCTGAAAAAAAAAAAGAAAAAAAAAAGAGGTCAATGTGTTAGAGGGAGAGAGTGGGGGTGGTACTGGGTGCAAAAAAAAAAGGAAAAAATTAGATCTGAGTCGGGTTAGGATCCGTCTAACGGAAGCGACCCGTTAGACCGTCCTACAGGAGTGTGCCCCTTATTTATTTTATTGTTGTGTTTTTTCTCCAGAACTTGAAATTCTTAATATTTTTATGTGTACACCATTCAATTATTTTAAATCTTAATAATTACAATTTTAATTATTATTTTTTTTTTGGAAAAGATTACATTTTTTTTCAAATTATTAATAAATATTATAGCATTTTAATAATCATGTGTAAGCTCTCATCACACAGACGATCCTCTTATTTTCTCACAAGTAGATTCTCCCTGAGCTATTTCTACCCACTCACTTAAAAACCCAAGTCTAAGGTGGAATTTCTAAATATTTGGATACTAGACTTTACGTTGAATATTAAAGTGAACAACTCTAACTACGACAAAAAAAATCCTAAGCTCAAAATACGTAGAACACAAAAAATATACTTCTGTAATTTGCACTTGGTCGATATACCAACTATGATTCACCTCGTCTCTTTTTATAGACATGTAAATCGTCTTTGCCTTGAAGAATGAAATGCAATTTCCTTGTTGAGATTGAATCATAGTTTGATAAGACTTTCCTTTTTTAGCGTCTTCGAGAATCCTTGTTGACTTCGATCTTGCCCATCCATTTTACGGACTTCAGAATCTTCTGGAATATGTCTGGGATAAGTCTTCAACAATCTGCAAATCTTCACAATCCTTCATGAAAACATCATTAATCAACCTGAAGACGATTGTTGTTACTTGTCGTGAACTCCCAGTTGAACACTTTCATGAACACTATTTGAAGTCTCTCATCTTCATTTGTTGTTCTGAACACTGGTGGGAACATCTACTCTAAAGTCTTCAGTCTTCAAATAATGTTCTGAACATATGTAGGAACACAAATGTAAATTCTCCCGTCTTCATTCTTGTTATTCATTTGCACAAAAGAATATTGAACACCAATCAGAACTTCAACCCGAACACTTCACCAAAAACATCACGATATGCTATTTAGATAATGACAATCAAGTACATGCATGTTCTAGACTTTACATATTGGGATATTATACTTTACGTTGAATATTAAATTGAACAACTCTAACTACGACAAAAAAAATCCTAAGCTCAAAATACGTAGAACACAAAAAATATACTTCTGTAATTTGCACTTGGTCGATACACCGACTATGATTCACCTCGTCTCTTTTTATAGACATGTAAATCGTCTTTGCCTTGAAGAATGAAATGCAATTTCCTTGTTGAGATTGAATCATAGTTTGATAAGACTTTCCTTTTTTAGCGTCTTCGAGAATCCTTGTTGACTTCGATCTTGCTTATCCATTTTACGGACTTCAGAATCTTCTGGAATACGTCTGGGATAAGTCTTCAACAATCTGCAAATCTTCACAATCCTTCATGAAAACATCATTAATCAACTTGAAGACGATTGTTGTTACTTGTCGTGAACTCCCAGTTGAACACTTTCATGAACACTATTTGAAGTCTCTCATCTTTATTTGTTGTTCTGAACACTGGTGGGAACATCTACTCTAAAGTCTTCAGTCTTCAAATAATGTTCTGAACATATGTAGGAACACAAATGTAAATTCTCTCGTCTTCATTCTTGTTATTCATTTGCACAACAGAATATTGAACACCAATCGGAACTTCAAACCGAACACTTCGCCAAAAAATCACGATATGCTATTTAGATAATGACAATCAACTACATGCATGTTCTAGACTTTACATATTGGGATACAAGACTTCACCTTGAATATTAAAGTGAACAACTCTAACTACGACAAAAAAAAAATCCTAAGCTCAAAATACGCAGAACACAAAAAATATACTTCTGTAATTTGCACTTGGTCGATACACCAACTATGGTTCACCTTGTCTCTTTTTATGGACATGTAAATCATCGTTACCTTGAAGAATGAAATGCAATTTCCTTGTTGAGATTGAATCATAGTTTGATAAGACTTTCCTTTTTTAGCGTCTTCGAGAATCCCTGTTGACTTCGATCTTGCTCATCCATTTTACGGACTTCAGAATTTTCTGGAATACATCTGGGACAGGTCTTCAACAATCTGTAAATCTGCACAATGATTAATCAATTTGAAGACGATTGTTGTTACTCATCGTGAACTCCCAGCTGAACACTATTTGAAGTCTCCCATCTTCATTTGTTGTTTTGAACACTGGTGGGAACATCTACTCTAAAGTCTTCAGTCTTCAAATAATGTTCTGAACATATGTAGGAACACAAATGTAAATTCTCCCGTCTTCATTCTTGTTATTCATTTATCCAACAGAATATTGAACACCAATCGGAACTTCAACCCGAACACTTCGCCAAATAATCACGATATGCCATTTAGATAATGACAATCAACTACATGCATGTTCTACACTAAAATTACTAAATAGTTTATGATCATCTCTAGGAGATGACCTAGTGGTCGAGTGATGTAAGTTTAAGACCGAAAGTATCAATTTTGAATCTCATCAACACCGATATACTTTGTTTTTCAAGTGTGGTGTATATCTTCTGTTACAAGTAAAAACACATTATAACCTTCGTCCAAACAAACTTAAAAATTAAAATTAAAATTAAAAACATTAAGCTAAACTTGAATTTTAGTCATGTGAGGTGAATTTTATGAGCGGAAAGAAAAATATGAGATCTAAACGCAAGTTTTAAGCATTATTTGTGATACCCCGATCCTTTATACTAAATTATAAATTATAATTTTGGGAAATAAAGTTGAATTAATATTGTTTGAATAATAATTATTGTAACACCCCGTATTTTTGAATTATAGTTAAAAGTTTTCTAAATTTATTTAGAAGACTATAGAAATTTATTGGAGCTAAGATAAAGCAAAATGTATAAAAGACGCGACTTTAGGTGTTATTTAATTGGAAAATCATTTAAATATTTTTGACACGTGGTCAATAATGATTTTTGTGGAAAAAGAATGACTCGAGAATTTCAATGGTACTTTTAAAATTTTAATTCGAGGTCAACCAAAGTCCCAACAGTCAAAGAGGACGTGAATAGTAATTTTAAATTTAATCGGGAATATTTGCGACGTCTCGAGACTTGACTCGTCAGAGTTTTCCAATAGGAAACGAACCAAGAAATCCGCCGGTGTTCTCGAATTTTTAATCAAAGATCAAACGAACTTCCAACAATATTTTTGGTAAATAAATGGTGATTTCTAGTTAATTTGGAAATGAATCTTTTCTCATTTGATTATCAAATAATATTTTCGGCATACCATTTTGAATTGATTCAATAGTAAATAACCCAATAAACCTCCCGGTATTTTTAGATTTTCGATGCGAGATCAATTTAACTCCCGGTGAAATAAAGCAATTTTTAATTGAGTCCAAAAAGTATTTTATCAGTATTTTGTATCCATAATATTATATTCCAAAATCTTAAAAATATCCTAACAAATATCTATCCCCCCTCTTGGATCCAAAGCATCCCCATTTGTTCAAATGGCAAAGTGCCGTGAGAAAGAAACAAAAAGAAGAACAATAGATATTACAGGAGAGAGAGATTGAATTCAAAAAGAAAAAAGAAAGAAAGCAGAATGAGTAGAGAGAGAGAGAAGTGAGAGCCGAGAGAGAGAGAGAGAGAGAGAGAGACGAGAGAGAGAATAGAGGCCAAGAGGGGGAGAGAGGGGGAGGTCTGGAGCTGCAGCCACCACCACCACCGACCTGCTGCCGCCGCCGGAGACGTCGCCGGAGTTGCACCAATCGCCGAAAAATGAAGATATTGCAGCCACGTTGCGTGACTATCGTCTCGGTCCATTTCTCGTCCTTCTTAGCCCAAATTTTAATATGTCGTGTATTTAAATGTGTTCTACGTTTCGTATGTTGAACTCGTTGTCATCCGACGGCCGGAAACCGGCGAAATCGCCGGAAAACAGAAAATATAAATGACGCCGAACATTCACATTTTTTCACATTTTGACCCCTTTCAGGTCGTCAAATTAAAAAAGCTTGAACACGAAAGTTGCTTGAAATAATATTTCCTATATGCCCGTCGAATTTCGTAATTTTTGGATGAGTTTTGAAAAATCTCGATTATTTAAATTAAACAGTTATTTTTGTACCGGAAGCATGTGTTATCGAAAAATTCTAAAACTCTCAAACTATAGTCTTGGCATGTATATGATCGTCCCTGAATATTTCCATAATTTTCAAACGGTTAAAAAGTGTCGTGGTACAAATCTGATAAAAATCGAGTAAAATGGCAAGTTACGGAAAGTGACCTTTGTCAAATCTTTTGATTCCAATAAATCAAAAACAATATTTTAGAATTTATTCTCTTCCGCGTTAAATGTACACGAGGTCTCTACAGTCACGTAATATAGTTTTAAAAAGAATTAAATTTAATAATAGCTCCAATTATAGTAGATTAATTTCTGAAAAATATAGTAGTCGTTCTGAGTCGAAGATTGACCCTTGTAGGACCCGTAGAACCTGTTAGGAGAGAAGATGATATTCCCAAAATTTTTATGTCGCCACCTGCTCATCAGCGAGGTGGGTTTATTTTCAAAGAATAAATAAAATTTAAGAGTAATAACTCTTAGAAGCATGATAGATAACTTAGAAATATCCAAATAAATGTTTTATGCTCTACCTGTTTAACGTCACTGTTATAGGAGGAATTATAGAATATTGCTATGTTATGAAATAATATAGTATTGAGATACTGTTGAAATATTGTTAGAATAGTACTGGAATATTATTGGGATATTGTGACTAGAATTTGAGCATACTTGTGGAATAGTTGTATAAGCATGATTAAGCTATGATTTAATTTGCTAAGTTTTATGAGATATATTGAGACGAGGTTAAACTTAGCTAAGATAAGCTTGTGCTAGAATCTTGGATTTTGTAGTGCAAGTAATTATTAAGCATAGGCAGGACCGTACACCCTTGCAGTTGTGATGATTATCACTATAGGTGTCACTGTGAGGTAACCCCGCACATATACTGTGACCGGATGTCACTATAAGGAGTCACTGCTAGGTGACCCCTAGCACACTCAGGGTCAATGCTAGGTAACCCCTGGTATACTATCCTCGGATTAGCGAGGTAACCCCTCCCTTTTCCTACCAGCGGCATGCTATATAGTGCAGTAGACGACAGACTGAGCAAAATGGATCCCAAAGAAAAAGAAAAATGTTTGCAGATATGAGAAGGGCTTTCGTGTTTTGCTTCCTATATGCTGTGTATTATTTTGGATATTTCCTATTTGCAAATTGAGTTCAAAAGTACCCACTGAGTGCATTAGTACTCACACCCAACTCTTTTCAAAATATTTTCAGGTTGAGATGCTGAGGCCGGTGATGTGTTGTTGATGGGGTTGTCTGAACTTCCTAATTGCTGCTCTATCTGCTTATATTATTTTTTCCACTATGTTTCTACTGAATACTCTGATATCTAGTATTTAGTCTTGATATTTAATACTTGATGATAGCATGTCTAATATGCTATGAATATATGATGTCTATTTACTAAATAAAGTCTTGAGGGGAGAAAACCCCGTTCTTTTGCCATACCAATTACTCCTTTATTGACCTCAACCTATTTGGAGGGCCATACTTGATTTCATGTTGGCATATGTTTACTGTCAGTCGACCTATGAATTAGTCCTATCTGCTGTTCTTCTTTTGTCCTTTGGATGAGACTAATCTTATTAATATTTAGGATAAATGGATCTTTACTTGTCGGTATCTATTTATGACTTTATTCTGCCCATGTACGAACTTGTTGGTTTTTGTGCCGTTCCAATTGTACTCTTATAAGCCGTTATAAAATGGGGACTTGTTCTAGTTACATAGGTTATGCTGCCCAAATTTCTGGGGAATATAACATATTCTTGTTTCCAACATTTATTTTATTTAATTAATAATTATTCCAAATTTTATTCTTTTTAAGTGACACGCCCATCCTTCATTTATTATTCTTTCCGGGACTGGGGCGTTAAAGAATGGTATCAGAGCGAGGTTTGCAACTCTGCAGACCTATCTCTTTGTTTGACAACATGACTATGTTTTTATTTGTGTTCGACTTTGTTCTAAAGAACCCACTCAGCAACCCATATCTCATCATCACCTCGCATCTTCAACAAAGTTCAAAGGTATGGCAAGGTAAATTATTTGATTATATTGTTATAAATTTCAAAATATATGTTGGCAAGGAAAAAAAAAGGGCAAAGTAAAGTGTTTAGTGTCTAATTGTGTCATTTTAATTTATTTATTTTATTGTGTTTAGTATTTATTTTGTTTAATTTTATATTGTTATGTGTTGATTTTATGTGTTTATTTGTGTTTATTGCTCTAATGGTGGATTGTGCCAAGTGTTGCAAAACTTGAGCTTTTAATCATAAAAGCAGGTATTTTACGGCAATTAGGTGGCAAGTGCAAATCGAGTAATTGAGCTGGGTTGTTTAAATAAGAAGATCAAGATGTTAAAAGGAATGGAGGAAAAAGCACCCACACGGGCGGGGCGCGAAAAGGCCGAGAGCCTCGCGTGCCCGCCGCGCGCCCACGTCACGCCCCCATCGCGCCTCACGCCCTCACGAGGCTGGCCCCCGCCGCGCCCCACCGCGCTCGCCTCCGACCGCGCGCTGTGCGCCCTGCAGCGCCCTGCAGCCCGTCGACGTGCGGGCTGCTCCCTCTCCTTCTCGGGTCCAGTTTTCCCTTGTGTTGTAATTCCACTCCTTTCCACTTAGTTCCAACTGATTCTATTTACATCAGTTCATGGATTTCTTTTGAGCTATTTTTTAATTCCTGAAATTTATGGCTTATTATTACCTAAACTTCTAGAGTAGACTTTTGGACACAAAAATCTTCCACAAAATCCCTTCATTAATTGATCTCTTACCATCAACTCCCATCACCCTCTCTCTCTCTCTCTCTCTCTCTCTCTCTCTCTCTCTCTCTCTCTCTCTTCCTTCATCTCGCGGATCTCTCTCTCCCTCTCATATCTAATATTAGATTTTGGGGATTCATCATGATATCATCATTCATTCCATACACTTCACTCCACTCTCACCCATTTTACCATTCTCTCCATTCTCTCCTTCCACACACACTACACACACTAAATCTCTACACCACTTTCCTCACCATTTTCCACCATCATCACCTTCACCAAAGAGAAGAGGAGGAAAGGAAGAAGAAGGGAGCTAAGCCAAGGGAGACGGAGAAGACACGAGAAGGACGACGATGAGCCATCGGTGGAAGCTAAGCTCGGAGGAGGTTAGCTTGTGTTTTTCTTTTCATTTCTTGGATGTTTGTGGGGATTTATCTCAAATCTCTTGAAGAATATACAATATTGTAGAAGTTATCTTCATTTACATTCGGTTTATGAGATGATGTTCTTCTATGGTGTTTGCATATTTTGAGCATATTTAGTGGCTAATCTCTCTATTAGGGGGTAGAGGATCGATATGGTTTTGATCTATGCTTGTTCTCGTTGATTGTACAGTTGGAACCGTGCTTTTTCATGTTTAGGTAATTGATCACTACTTGAACATTGATAGGATTTAGAGGAGTCTTGATTGTGAATCTAAATCCGGAAATTGGTTCCTTCGACATTAGGTGCATGGGGTTCCTAAGCCTAATATGCTAATCTTGCATGTATGATATAGCTAAGAGAGGTTTAACGGATAGACGGTGACATGAATTGAAGTTAAACTAATTGGAAGGGTCTATCATATCTGTGAGAATAGCATTATCAACTTGAATAAAGCATAGTGATAAAACCATTGAGAGAATCTACACCCTTACCTTAATCAAACTTATTTCATCTAATCTTAATTTAAGTTGTGTATTTGAATTTAATTGTCTACTTTATTGTCTATTTTGAATTTCTAGCATAATCATCATCAAACCCCATTTTTTAGAATGTTCAGATTTTATTTTAGTTGTCTTGTCAAAAACATGTGTAGTCTATAGATAACTCTTTCACATAAAGTCTTCCTTGAGAGATCGACTCGGGTTAAGCTCATCGCTTCTACAATTGACCCCGTCCAATTGCGGGTGTGGTCCTAAGTAGTGTCTAGTGAGCATAAACCGGAATCATAAGTATAAATTTGGACCTCAAACAAATTTTGGCACCGTTGCCGGGGAAGGCTTTTAAGAATTGTCTTATTGGTGCTATATTTGCTTTTGTGCTATTGGTTTGTATTTGTGAACGGGATCTTGTTTAAGTGTCGTGTTTGTGTTGTTGTTTTTATTTTGATTTTCTTGTGTTGATTGTTTAGTCTCACCTCTCTTTCCACAAGGTACGTTTGATCTCCGTGTTGTTTGTGTTTGTGTATGCTAGGGAGACGAAGCCTCAATCGGAGACTAGCCCCCGTGTTTGATGACATCCATCGACCAAGGAGATTCGACGTGTTCGAGTGGGAAAGAGAGATGGAAGCTAACCCTTTCAACAACCTCGACAATGCCAATGCCAATGCCAACGCGGCAAGGAATATGAGAGACTTTGCTCGTCCTGTGATTGGGGCATCGACTTCTTGCATATTTCTTGGTAAAGCCGCAAGGAACTATAAGTTGAAGAACATCCATTTTAGCCAACTTCCCTCATTCTATGGGATGCCGGCCGAAGATGCTTTGAACTTTATTCGAGAGTTCTATTCCGTTGTTCAAACCTTTCCTCTACAAGGTTTGAACGAAGATCAATTGAAGATGAGGGGTTTCCCTTACACCTTGAAGGATCGAGCCAAGACGTGGTTCATGTCACTACCGGCCAACTCATTGGCCAATTGGATGTCTTGGCCGAGGAGGTTTTCTTGCAGGAAATAGGTGCTCCGTGGAGAAGTGAAACCTCATCTGAGGAGCTTGCTATGGATGAAGCCTACCTCAAGTGTGGGGGAGACGAGTTGAATGCCGAAGAGATGGGGATCTTGCTCGGAGAAGGCATGAGTCTAATGGAAGTCATGGCCTCAACCGAAGAGGAGGTGAAGCCTACTCCCGAGCTCGAGCTCAAGGAGCTCCCATCTCATCTCAAATACGTCTACCTCGACGATGAAGAGAAGAAGCCCGTGATTATCTTTTCCGGACTAGAAAAAGATGAAGAAGACCTCTTAGTAGCCATACTAAAGAGGAACAAGCAAGCCATTGGATGGAGTCTTTCCGACATCAAAGACATTAGCCCCTCTACGTGTATGCATCGCATCATTCTAGAGGAAGGGGCTAAGCCGGTTCGTGAAGGGCAAAGGAGGCTCAACCCCGTGCTAATGGAAGTCGTAAAGAAGGAGATTCTTAAGCTCCTATCGGAAGCCGATAGTGAATGGGTGAGCCCGATCCATGTGGTGCCAAAGAAAGGAGGGATAACGGTCGTTAAGAACGATAAGGGAGAACATATGGCTACTCGAACCACCACCGGGTGGAGAATGTGTATTGACTACCGAAAGCTCAATGCCGCCATAAGAAAAGACCATTTTCCCCTTCCTTTCATTGATCAAATACTTGATAAACTTGCCGGACATAGTTTTTATTGCTTTCTTGACGGTTTATCGGGTTATTTTCAGGTGGCCATAGCGCCGGAGGACCAAGCCAAGACCACATTCACGTGCCCGTTTGGTACGTTTGCGTGTAGAAGGATGCCATTTGGACTATGCAATGCATCGAGCACTTTCCAAAGGTGTATGTTCTCAATCTTCTCCGAGATGATTGGAGACTTCATTGAGGTATTCATGGATGTTTTTTTGGTCTTTGGGTCCTTATTTTCCGATTGTTTAGAGAAGCTAGAACTTGTTCTTAAAAGATGCATCGAAAGTAGCCTAACTCTTAGTTGGGAAAATAGTCATTTTATGGTTACTAATGGCATAGTCCTTGGTCATGTTGTGTCTAAAGAAGGAATGAGTGTAGACAAGGCTAAGGTAGATGTGATTGAAAAATTGCCTCCACCCATTAATGTGAAAGGAATTAGAAGCTTTCTAGGCCATGCCGGTTTTTACCGTAGGTTTATTAAAGACTTCTCAAAAATTAGCCAACCTCTTTGCCATTTACTTGCTCAAGATGTTCTTTTTGAGTTTGATGAAAAATGCTTGCATGCTTTTAATACTCTTAAGGAGAAATTGATCACCGCACCCGTTGTTGTCCCCCCTGATTGGTCTTTACCATTTGAGATAATGTGTGATGCATCAAATTCCGCCGTTGGCGCCGTTTTGGGTCAACGTATTGATAAAATTCTTTGTGTAATTTACTATGCTAGCCTTACCTTGAATAGTGCTCAAGTAAATTACACCACAACCGAAAAAAATTGCTTTCCGTTGTGTTTTCTTTGGATAAATTTAGATCCTACATCTTAGGTTCTAAAGTAATCGTGCATAGTGATCATGTGGCTTTAAGGCATTTGTTGACCAAACCACAAGCTAAACCTAGACTCATTAGGTGGATTTTGCTTGTACAAGAATTTGATGTTGAGATTAAGGATAGAAAAGGGTGTGAAAATGTGGTAGCGGATCATTTATCTCGCCTCTCCGTTGATGAAAATTTCAATTTGTTACATGAAAAAAGAGTGGATTGTGATACATTTCCATATGAGAATCCTCTTGAGCTTAATTCCTCTCCTTGGTATGCCGATATTGTCAATTATCTTGCTTGTGATAAATTAAGACCTAACCTTTCTTTTCAAGAAAAGAAAAGATTTTTGGCAATGTGTAAGTATTACTTTTGGGACGATCCATACCTTTTCCATTTGGGAAAAGACAAGATAATTCGAAGATGTGTCCCGAAAGAGGAGCAAACCGATGTTCTAGCCTTTTGCCACTCATCTCATTGTGATGGTCATTTTGGAGGGCAAAAGACGGCTAGAAAGATTCTACAATCCGGTTTGTATTGGCCTTCAATTTTTAAAGATGCTCATGCTTACTCCATTTCATGTGATAAATGCCAAAGACTTGGTAATATTGGGAGGAGAAATGAAATGCCTTTAAATATCAATCTTGTTGTTGAGATTTTTGATGTTTGGGGTATTGATTTTATGGGACCATTTCCTATCTCATTTGGTTTTGAGTATATCCTATTAGCGGTCGATTATGTGTCAAAGTGGGTTGAAGCAATCCCCACTAGGTCTTGTGACGCTAATGTGGTGATCAAGTTTGTGCAGGAACATATTTTGAGTAGGTTTGGATTCCCAAGAGTGATCATAAGTGACGGTGGAACTCATTTCACCAACAAGCTTTTTGCAAAATTGCTGAAGAAAAATGGAGTGACTCACAAGGTGGAAACACCATATCATCCTCAAACTTTCGGTCAAGTTGAGACAAGCAACAAACAAATTTAAAACATTTTGAAGAAGACCGTGAATGTGACGATGAAGGATTGGTCACAAAGGCTACCGAATGCTCTTTGAGCGTACCGAACGGCTTATAAAACCATCCTAGGAATGAGCCCATACCGCCTTGTATATGGTAAAGCATGCCATCTCCCCATTGAAATCGAGCACCGAGCCTATTGGGCTATAAAGGCGGTGAATTGTGATCTTGAAAGTACGGGAAATGAGCGAGCCTTGCAATTGTCCGAGCTCGATGAATTGAGAAGCGAAGCCTATGACAATGCCAAGATTTACAAAGACAAAGTGAAGAGGCTACACGATAGGCGGATTGTCAAGAAAGAGCTCACGTCGGGCATGAAGGTCCTCCTTTTCAACAATAGATTACGACTTTTCCCCGGGAAACTCAAATCATGTTGGAGCGGCCCATTTATCATTGAAGAAGTGTTCCCCTACGGAGTGGTCACATTGAAGAATCCGGTGACGAATGTTACGTTCCAAGTGAACGGCCATCGAGTCAAGCCATACTATGAAGGGTTTTCACACGAAGCCGATGTGGAGGAATTGAAAATTATCAATTCCGATTGAATCTTCCACAAACTTCATCTAGCTCGAGACATTAAAATGAGCGCTGCATGGGAGGCAACCCATAATTTTTATTGTTTGATTTTATTTCTCTTGCCTTAATTTTAATTGGTTCATGGTATTTTGTGGAGTGGAAAATTTTTAATTGGGAAAATAATTTTGCAGGGATGGAAAAGAACAGAAAAACAGGGCAAGAAAGAGCAATATTGAGAAAAAAAGAAAAAGACACAGCGCGGGCGGGGTGTGAAAAGGCCAAGACACCCGCGCCCCCGCCACGCATGACGCCCCTGCGGGGCTCCTTCCCGTGAGCCCCACCGCGCGCCCGCCGAGCCTCCCGCCGCGCTGTGCGCCCCCGTGGGGCTGCTTCACCACGCCCCCGCGGGGCGCTCTCTCCCTTGCTCCCCCTCTCTTGTTCTCTCTAACCGACACATACCCTCCCCCGCGGGGCCACCTCTTTTTATACTTGTGGACATCATTCACCACTTGTACTCCCTTTCTGGACACTTGTACTCACCCTCTTTACCAATAATTCACCTCACCCCTTCACTCCCCATCTTCTTATACGCACTCTTCCATTTCCCTAAATTTCACTCCAAATTTCTGCTAAAATTCACAGCATCTCCTTCCTTCTCCCCTGAAATTCCACCAAACAATTCACCAAGCTCCCACACACCCCGCCGCTCCATCCAGCCCCGCCGCGCTACACCGCCCCGCCGGGTTGTTTTCTTGTGCTCCACATCCAAATTGTTGCTGCACTTCATCTCCCTGCATATCTCCAACCTCCTCACCATGGGCCCCAAAATGAAGTTACCCAAAATTTTTGGAGGAAAGGGCAAAGACAAGAGCAAGAATGCTAGCAAATCCACAAGCACGGACAAAGGCAAGGGACCAGAAGGCACAAGCTCCCCGCCCATGGTCTCGGACCTCCGCCAACAATATGGAGCTCCATTCCTCATCACAACACCAAATGAAGGTAACCGTTACCTCACTCTCCGTAGCCATGAGATATCTTGTCCTCGCTACATTGATTGGAAGTTGATGTGGGAGTTGAATTTGGAAAAACAAATAATGGAGTATCTTAAGGTGTTAAATTTGCAAACCTTTGCTAGGATGCAATATTATGCTTATGATAATGTCGTGCTTGAATTTTTGGTGTCATTTCAATATGATGAGAAGGAGGGAAAGAGTTGTACCTTCCGGATGTTTGATATGCAATATAACGTCACTTTGGCTGAATTGCGGGATTACTTTGATTTCCCAACTACGGGGATCAAGCACATGCCATCAGATTTCAATGCTGCGGATGCATGGTATGAAATTTCGGGGTTCCGAAATTGGAATACAAAGGGCATTCCGAGCAAATTCATTGAGGATCCCGCCTTGTCCGTTGTTCACAAGTTCTTGGCATACAACATTTCGGGCAAGGAGCAAGCCAACAAGATGAATTCCACTGAGGCCTTTCTACTTTGGTGTGCCAAGAAAGGCAGGAAAGTGTGTCCGTCCACCTTCATTTTGAGCACTATCAAGGACGCAATCATGCGGAAGACCCAGCACCCTTCTTTCTGTGTATTCATCTCCGCCCTTTGTGCCAAAATTGGCACACTTGATGAGGATGCCCCAGCTCCCCCTGGGTACAGAAGGCTCGGCGCCCCACAATCGACAAAGGGGAGCTCAAGCGAGACGAAGTGATTTACAATGAGCGAGAGGTGCGCCCTCATGCAAAGAGGACTTGTGTCGGCACCTTGAAGCAAATCCAGCGCAGTACCATGGAGCTTACAGGAGGTTCTTCGTCGGCTCCACAAGAGCCCAATGAAGAGGGCGACGATGATGAGCATGACGCCGGCGGGCAACAAGGAGGACATGCAGGCCATCAAGGAAAGTAAAGTGTTTAGTGTCTAATTGTGTCATTTTAATTTATTTATTTTATTGTGTTTAGTATTTATTTTGTTTAATTTTATATTGTTATGTGTTGATTTTATGTGTTTATTTGTGTTTATTGCTCTAATGGTGGATTGTGCCAAATGTTGCAAAACTTGAGCTATTAATTATAAAAGCAGGTATTTTACGGTAATTAGGTGGTAAGTGCAAATAGAGTAATTGAGCTGGGTTGTTTAAATAAGAAGATCAAGATGTTAAAAGGAATGGAGGAAAAAGCACCCGCACGGACGGGCTAAGGAGCGCGGGCGGGGCGTGAAAAGGCCGAGAGCCTCGCGCGCCCACGTCACGCCCCCACCGCACCTCACGCCCCTGCGGGGCTGGCCCCTGCCGCGTAGCCCTGCCCCGCCGCGCTCGCCCCCGACCGCGCGCTGTGTGCCCCACGGCGCCCTGCAGCCCGTCGACGTGCGGGCTTCTCCCTCTCCTTCTCAGGTCCAGTTTTCCCTTGTGTTGTAATTCCACTCCTTTCCACTCAGTTCCAACTGATTCTATTTACAACAGTTCACGGATTTCTTTTGAGCCATTTTTTAATTCCTGAAATTTATGGCTTATTATTACCTAAACTTCTAGAGTAGACTTTTGGACACAAAAATCTTCCACAAAATCCCTTCATTAATTGATCTCTTACCATCAACTCCCATCACCTTTTCTCTCTCTCTCTCTCTCTCTCTCTCTCTCTCTCTCTCTCTTCCTTCATCTCGCGGATCTCTCTCTCCCTCTCATATCTAATATTAGATTTTGGGGATTTATCATGATATCATCATTCATTCCATACACTTCACTCCACTCTCACCCATTTTACCATTCTCTTCTTCCACACACACTACACACACTAAATCTCTACACCACTTTCCTCACCATTTTCCACCATCATCACCTTCACCAAAGAGAAGAGGAGGAAAGGAAGAAGAATGCAGCCAAGCCAAGGGAGACGGAGAAGACACGAGAAGGACGACGACGAGCCATCCGCGAAAGCTAAGCTCAGAGGAGGTTACCTTGTGTTTTTCTTTTCATTTCTTGGATGTTTGTGGGGATTTGTCCCAAAACTCTTGAAGAATATACAATATTGTAGAAGTTATCTTCATTTACATTTGATTTATGAGATGATGTTCTTTTATGGTGTTTGCATATTTTTGAGCATGTTTAGTGGCTAATCTCTCTATTAGTGGGTAGAGGATCGATATAGTTTTGATCTATGCTTGTTCTCGTTGATTGTACAGTTGGAACCGTGCTTTTTCATGTTTAGGTAATTGATCACTACTTGAACATTGATAGGATTTAGAGGAGTCTTGATTGTGAATCTAAATCCGGAAATTGGTTCCTTCGACATTAGGTGCATGGGGTTCCTAAGCCTAATATGCTAATCTTGCATGTATGATATAGCTAAGAGAGGTTTAACGGATAGACGGTGACAGGAATTGAAGTTAAACTAATTGGAAGGGTCTATCATATTTGTGAGAATAGCATTATCAACTTGAATAAAGCATAGTGATAAAACCATTGAGAGAATCTACACCCTTACCTTAATCAAACTTATTTCATCTAATCTTAATTTAAGTTGTGTATTTGAATTTAATTGTCTACTTTATTGTCTATTTTGAATTTCTAGCATAATCATCATCAAACCCCATTTGTGAGAATGTTTATATTTTATTTTAGTTGTTTTGTCGAAAGCATGTGTAATCTATAGATAACTCTTTCACATAAAGTCTTCCTTGAGAGATCGACTCGGGTTAAGCTCATCGCTTCTACAATTGACCCCATCCAATTACGGGTGTGGTTCTAAGTAGTGTCTAGTGAGTATAAACCGGAATCATAAGTATAAATTTGGACCTCAAACATAAAGGTAGTCAATTTTTTTTAAAAAAAAAGATGATTGAACGTCATTTATTGAGAAAATTTTATGGACCTATGAAAAATCTTTTGGATAAGATATAAGTGAAATGCTTATAAAATTGAAGTCGTTATGGATCTGTCCAAATAACAAGTGAAAACCAAAGTTTTCTTAAAATATTATTTCCTATAGACTTCGAAAATTTTGGTCATTGTATAAAAAAAGGGAAAAATAAATATGGTTAATATAAAAGTTTGAATGATGATTTATAAACCTTCTCTTTGGAAAAGAATTGGTCTATTGCTCTTAATTACCGAATTAGTAAAATGCCGTGAGAATTTGCTGAGGATAGATTAATTATAGGTAGAAAAATGTAGTGAGAACATAGACTATAGTGCTTGAACTAAGGAGAATTTTAGGTCTCCCATTTAGGTTCTGAAGAACCTAGACTGATTAAGATATCCTCTACAATGGCTAAGCCTAGAAAATTAACCAAAAAAAAAGACGAGCTTGCCACGAGGCTCTTTTGAGAAGGTTGATGCGTTCTATAATCTCAGAAAATTGGAAATGAAGAGATGCCATTGCAAATGACAAGTTTTCAAATGTTGGTCTCAAGCCATAAATGATTGAAGAATAATTAATTTAAAGGATAATTTAAAGGACAATTATCTGACGTAGGATCTACTGCAGTATGGAAAATCTAACATCAACTTTTTCGGATAAAATGTATCTTGTGATCCAGTCACATCAGCAAGGGATGAGAATTTATTCTACATTACAAAAGCTCTCACGACATATTGGATGGCCCAACAAGTCAAGATATGACACATATTCAAAAGACAGATGCTTGTGGACAGAGGAAGAGATGACCACCTCGACTGCAACTCGACCATATGTACCCCTAAAGGCCCTTTGCCAAGTATTCTTTTGAGTCCCAGGAAAATGTTAAAGTTAGACTCTTTTGAGTCTGTTTATGTTTGTTTCTTTCATATCCTTCTTGTGGTTAAGAAGTAAATCTCTAGTTTATCATGTCTTTTGCTCAGAGAAGCTAGCAACAGTTCAACCGACCCATGATATTTCATTCTTTGATAGCAGCGTCCTCAGGACAAGAGCAGATGACTTTTCGGTAAAGAAATAGGACTCGCGCGAGATTATTAGACCTAGTTGCCGATAGTTTAAGCCATCAAGAACAGTAACCTATCAGAATATTTTGAATATTTGTTAACCCATCGATCTATCCACTCAATTATTCATATATTCTTTGATTATTCCTCCTTCAAAAGTCCGTCATCCCTTACTTGAGATCCTTCATCTATTAATAGTCGGTAATGACATTGTTGGTCAGACCATATTGACATATTTTTCTGGAAACTATCAGTATGGTTTTCATTCATTATGTGTTGATTCCTTTTGTTATTCTTGCAAAGACTTCATAGTTCTAGAAGCTTCTTGTGATTAAAAGCCTTCATAAAGAGGAAAATTCTTTCATTACGATTTATGTCTTTTTCTACAGCCCTCTATTTTGAGAATATCTTGTGGGAATAAATCCAAGATCTTCATACTTGAATAAATTTTATTTGGCCCAAAATGTGCTCCAAATTGGTAAATCAATTCGCGAATTACGCTTGAAAATTTCTAAAGTTAACCCTTTCCAATAATGATTCTTTATTCAAAATGGCACTTGCAAAACGGCTCTCTAATTGTTCTTCTAAACGTGCCTTGACTTTTCTTGGCCTTTTAGCACATTTGTTCATCTTCACTTCTAAAGTGATAAATATCTTAATTATGATTATAAAGCCTAATATTATTAAATTCCATAATTTCCTAAATTGCCCCATGAGAAGTTATGATTCAGCTAAAGTCCTCATTTGGAGGCATTAGTTTTTTTTTACCTGTGTATCTAAAATCCCAGTGTTTAAGCCTTCGAATAGGAAAACTAATAGAGATGATCTTCCAGCATGTTTTCCAGAAAATAGGTAGTTGAAATCTTTATTAAAGGAACAAGGTTTGAACCGGTGCTAGTAATGTTATTTAATATCAGAACTCTCCCATTTTAGTGGGCTAAGCGACGGAATGGATGATAGAAACTAGGTTCATTCCCTAAAGCGAATCTTTACGTTATAGCTTGATTAGATAAGGAAAAGCGCAATATATCTTCTTCATGCTTTTAGACGATGTTGGTCACCAATGAGAGACAGCTAGATGAGCAATAATCATGAAGAGATAAGAAAAGTTCAATAGGAAATATTTCGAAGACGAGTTATTCCAGGAGTGTATTCTTGATTTCGAGAGCAATAATTGAGCTGATCATACGACTACCAAGACACGCTTCATCGGATGTCAGTAGCAAGAAGGCTTGTGAAATTTGGAAGACACTTAAAATCTTTTATCGCGATGACTTATAGAGTAAGAAGAAGATGTGAATGAGTTGCGGTCACGACCAATCTAGAAATCGAGGTCACCTTCAGTAGCTAGGATTAAAAGCAGGATAAAGCTAAGAATGCCTATGGATAAGTGATTCCTTAGGATCAAGATGAATTTGTTAAATCTGGAAATAAGATATATGATGAAACCTTCAGGGCAGACTCATTCATAGCAAGGATGCCAAAGGAGATGCAAGAGCAAATTACAACTTCAAAAGTTGTTGGACTTAGAAACCCAGTGCGTCGTCATAGAGAACCCCGATCTTATTCGTAAAGCAGAAGGATGGCACATCAAGGATGTATATTAATTACATGGAGCTGAATGAGTTAATTATTAAGGACCAATATCCTCTCATAAGAATAGATGATCTCCTTGATCAACGAAAGAAAATAAGTGTACTCTCGAAGCTAGACCTGATTTTAGGCTACCATCAATTAAAGATAAGCAATGATGATATTCCGAAGACTCATGTTTGAACTCATTATGGTCACTATGAGTTCACAGTAACGCCATGTGGATTAATAAATGCTCCAACAATGTTTATGGATTTAATGGACAAGGTATTCTATCTCTATTTGGATATAAGGTTTTGTTGGTGTTCATAAATGATATTTTGGTATATGTAAGGAATGAAGAAGGGCATCAAGAATATTTAAGGACAGAAAGGCAAAATGATTGTATTTTCAAAGGAAACAAGGATTTTGTGGTTTATACTGGCGCGTCAAGATGGGATTAGGGTGCGTGCTGATGCAGAAAAGCAAAATGATTGTATTTTCAACCTGACAGTTGATAGATCAGAAGCAGGACTATCCTACTCATGATTTGGAGCTCGCTGCAGTTGTACACGCGATGGAAATTTAGAGACACTACCTGGATGGAACTAAGTATGAGATTATGCAGATTAAAAGAGTCTCAAATATTGTTTTTAAGTAAAAGAACTTGGATATAAGGCAAGGAAGGTGGTTAGAATTAGTCAAAAGGCCATGATTGTTCGATTCACTTCTACCCCAGTCAAGGTCAATGTGGTGGTTGTCGTCCTCAGTCGCCAGAATCGAGTTGACTTAAATTGTGTCCTAACTCAAGAAGGAGAACTCCTTGAAGAGTTCGGTAAGTTAAAAATTCAAGTATTAGATCTACTCGATACTCTGAAGAAAAGATCACTGCTCTGGTAGTTAAACTAGACCTAAGAGAAAGGATCATTGTTGCACAAAGAGGAGATGCATATCTCGAGAAGATGAGACTAGTAGCCTGATCTAGATCCCAAGAATTTGACCGAGGCACCAGATAATGCCTTACCTTACAAAGAAAGGGTGTGCATGCAAACAAAGAAGAAATGAAGGAAGAATTCATGTAAGAGTGAAGCTCACGATACTCCGTACATGACTCAACCAAGAAGCACTAAGGTATACAAAGATCTTAATGGCAATTTCTAATGAAATGACAAGAAAAGAGAGATATAGACGAACATGGAGAAATGAGATATCAACAAGTTAAAGCCTTGCACCAGCAAACCCTCAGGGTTGTTACAATCCTTGGAAATTAAGAATAGAAGTAAGGATCACATTAAAATGGATTTTATGGTCAGTTTACCAAAGTTAACTTATGAAAACACCACTATTTGAGTCATTGTGGATCGATCATCAAAAGCATTGTACTTCATAGTAGTAAAACAATCTCTGGACTCGACCAGCTAGCCTAGACCCATATGAAGGAAATAATACGACTACAAAGAAAGTTTGCAAGAAGTTATAAGCACTAAGTTGAATGATAGTATGGCAATTCATCCTTAAATAGATTGACAATCCAAAAAGACTATACAAGTATTAGAAGGAGTGTTCAGAGAGTAATAACAGCTTAAGGAGGAGAGAGTTGAAAGAAATTGCTAGCATTTATCGAATTCACTTACAACAACAGTTACCAATCCTCGATTGGAATCGTTCCTTACGAAGCAATTAATGGAAAAAAGGTGAAGATCATCTTTGATTTAGGACGAGGTTAGGGAAAGAATGATGCTTGAACTAGAAATTGTTCAATAAAAAGCTAAGAAGATCAATCCACGTAGACAAGGGATGAAAGAAGCTCAAGATAAAAAGAGACTTGTTGCAGATAATAGAAGAAAGGATTTGAGCATCGAGATAGGTGATAAGATCTTCCAGGAGTATCCGTTGTCAAAGCTCGAATTACCTGGACCTTTTGAAATCCTTGAGAGGATTAATGAACTAGTTTATAGATCGGCCTTCCCACCCAACCTGAATGATGTGTTCCACGTGATGGTGCTGAGGAAGTACGTGTTTGATCTTAAAACACGTGACCAAAAAAGAGGATATGATGCTAAAATAATGATTCAGTGTATGACGAAAGGCTGCAGGCCATTCTTGATCGGAAGACCCAGAGTGTGAAGAATGAAGTGATTAGCTTAACGAAGATACCATGAAACCGCCATGGACAAGAAGAAGCAACATGAGGGTTGGAGTCAGAAGTGCCCAAGGAATATCCCGACACTCCATTTCAAGATTAGTAAATTTCGGGACGAAATTTTTTTTAAGGAGGGTAGGATGTAACACCCCGTATTTTCGAGTTATAGTTAAAAGTTTTCTTAATTTATTTAGAAGACTATAGAAATTTATTGAAGCTAAGATAAAGTAAAATGTATAAAAGACGCGACTTTAGGTGTTATTTAATTGAAAAATCATTTAAATATTTTTGACACGTGGTTAATAATAATTTTCGTGGAAAAAGAATGACTCGAGAATTTCAATGGTACTTTTAAAATTTTAATTCGAGGTCAACCAATGTCCCAACAGTCAAATAGGATGTGAATAGTAATTTTAAATTTAATCGGGAATATTTGCAACGTCTCGAGACTTGACTCGTCAGAGTTTTCCAATAGGAAACGAACCAAGAAATCCGCCGGTGTTCTCGGATTTTTAATCAAAGATCAAACGAACTTCCAACAATATTTTTGGTAAATAAATGGTGATTTCTAGTAATTTGGAAAGGAATCTTTTCTCGTTTGATTATCAAATAATATTTTCGGCATACCGTTTTGAATTGATTCAATAGTAAATAACCCAATAAATCTCCCAGTATTTTTAGATTTTCGATGCGAGATCAATTTAACTCCCGGTGAAATAAAGTAATTTTTAATCGAGTTCAAAATGTATTTTATCAGTATTTTGTATCCATAATATTATATTCAAAAATCTTAAAAATATCCTAACAAATATCTATGTATACCCCCCTCTTTGGATCCAAAGCATCCCCATTTGTTCAAATGGCAAAGTGCCATGAGAAAGAAACAAAAAGAAGAACAATAGATATTACTGGAGAGAGAGATTGAATTCAAAAAGAAAAAAGAAAGAAAGAAGAAAGAGTAGAGAGAGAGAAGTGAGAGCCGAGAGAGAGAGAGATAGACGACAGAGAGAATAGAGGCCAAGAGGGGGAGAGAGGGGGAGGTCTGGAGCTGCAGCCACCACCACCACCGACCTGCCGCCGCCTTCCCGCCGCCGGAGACGTCGCCGGAGCTGCACCAGTCGCCGAAAAATGAAGATATTGCAGCCACGTTGCGCGATTATTGTCTCGGTCCATTTCTTGTCCTTTTTAGCCCAAATTTTAATATGTCATGTATTTAAATGTGTTCTACGTTTCGTATGTTGAACTCGTTGCCATCCGACGGCCGGAAACCGGCGAAATCGCCGGAAAACAGAAAATATAAATGACGCCGAACAGTCACATTTTTTCCCATTTTGACCCCTTTCGAGTCGTCAAATTAAAAAAGTTTGAACACAAAAGTTGCTTGAAATAATATTTCCTATATGCCTGTTGAATTTTGTAAGTTTTGGATAAGTTTTGAAAAATCTCAATTATTTAAATTAAACAGTTATTTTTGTACCGGAAGCATGTGTTATCAAAAAATTCTAAAACTCTCAAACTATAGTCTTGGCATATATAGGATCGTCCCTGAATATTTTCATAATTTTTGAACGGTTAAAAAGTGTCGTGGTACAAATCTGATAAAAATCGAGTAAAATGGCAAGTTACGGAAAGTGACCTCTGTCAAATCTTTTGATTCCAATAAATCAAAAATAATATTTTAGAATTTATTCTCTTCTGCGTTAAATGTACACGAGGTCTCTAGAGTCACATAATGTATTTTTGAAAAGATCTAAATTTAATAATAGCTCCAATTATAGTAGATTAATTTCTGAAAAATATAGTAGTCGTTCTGAGTTGAAGATCGACCCTTGTAGGACCCGCAGAACTTGCTAGGAGAGAAGATGATGTTCCAGAAGTTTTTATGTCGCCACCTATTCGTCAGCGAGGTGGGTTTATTTTCAAAGAATAAATAAAATTTAAGAGTAATAACTCTTAGAAGCATGATAGATAACTTAGAAATATCCAAATAAATGTTTTATGCTCTACCTGTTTAACGTCACTGTTATGGAAGGAAATATAGAATATTGCTATGTTATGAAATAGTATAGTATTGAGATACTGTTGAAATATTGTTAGAATATTACTGGAATATTATTCGGATATTGTGACTAGAATTTGAGCATACTTGTGGAATAGTTGTATAAGCATGATTAAGCTATGATTTAATTTGCTAAGTTTTATGAGATATATTGAGACGAGGTTAAACTTAGCTAAGATAGGCTTGTGCTAGAATCTTGGATTTTGTAGTGCAAGTAATTATTAAGCATAGGCAGGACTGTACACCCTTGCAGTTGTGATGATTATCACTATAGGTGTCATTGTGAGGTAACCCCGCACATACACTGTGACCGGATGTCACTATAAGGAGTCACTACTAGGTGACCCCTAGCACACTCAGGGTCAATGCTAGGTAACCCCTGGTATACTCTCCTCGGATTAGCGAGGTAACCCCTCCCTTTTCCTACCAGTGGCATGCTATATAGTGCAGTAGATGACAGACTGAGCAAAATGGATCCGAAAGAAGAAGAAAAAGGTTTGCAGATATGGGAAGAGCTTTCGCGTTTCGCTTCCTATATGCTGTGTATTATTTTGGATATTTCCTATTTGCAAATTGAGTTGAAAAGTACCCACTGAGTGCATTAGTACTCACACCCAACTCTTTTAAAAATATTTTCAAGTTGAGATGCTGAGGCCGGTGATGTGCTGTTGATGGGGTTGTCTGAACTTCCTAATTGCTGCTCTATCTGGTTATATTATTGCTTCCGCTATGTTTCTGCTGAATACTCTGATATCTAGTATTTAGTCTTGATATTTGATACTTGATGATAGCATATCTAATATGCTATGAATATATGATGTCTATTTACTAAATAAAGTCTTGAGGGGAAAAAACCCTGTTCTTTTGCCATACCAATTACTCCTTTATTGACCTCAACCTATTTAGAGGGCCATACTTGATTTCATGTTGGCATATGTTTACTGTCAGTCGACCTATGAATTGGTCCTATCTGCTGTTCTTCTTTTGTCCTTTGGATGAGACTAATCTTATTAATATTTAGGATAAATGGATCTTTACTTGTCGGTATCTATTTATGACTTTATTCTGCCCATGTACGGACTTGTTAGTTTTTGTGCCGTTCCAATTGTACTCTTATAAGCCGTTATAAAACGGGGACTTGTTCTAGTTACAGAGGTTATGCTGCCCAAACTTCTGGGGATATAACATATTCTTGTTTCCAACAGTTATTTTATTTAATTAATAATTTTTCCAAATCCTATTCTTTTTAAGTGACACCCCCGTCCTTCATTTATTATTCTTTTTGGGACCGAGGCGTTACAATTATGATGGTCTGTTCGTATATTATGCCGTTATTTTAGTGCAGGTTGTATCAGTCGAACCGATACGTCATAGCACGGTGGCATTATACTAAGTGTATAATGCATGTTAACATTTTAATATTAAAATTGTTGAGGTATATGATAATGAATGAGTGTGTTTATATTTAATTTTATTTTACCATACCTTGAACACCCTAACGCTGAGTTGATCGGGGAGTCAGACTGAATTTGAAAACCAAATCGGGTCTGAAGTGCGACCCATAAGCGCGAGTGTACAGAATCGCGCCTCGCAGTGAAGACGAGACACGACTGGAAAATGCGACCTCCTTCTAGTCGCGTTCTGAGAGGTCTGCAGCGCGACCTTGAAACGCGACATTTTGGTCGCGTGGCATCAGCTTCAGAGAGCCATTTTTCTTCAGCTCAAACGCGACCTCCTTGAGTCACGCCTCACCATATTATCCAAGCGCGACCCCTAAACGCGACCCCCTTAGGTCGCGCCCTGCTTCGGAATTTTCATCCTTTAAATACAACACTTCACCTATTTTCCTCCATTTTCTTCACACTTGGGCGATTTTCCCCCAAAGCTCTCTCAAGAAATTATTCAACTTTTGGGAGTGGATTCTATCATCATCATCCATCATCTAAGGTAATCTCATACCACTTTCCTCTTGATGATTAAGTTCCATTTCTTCTTATTTTGAACTTAGGGTTTATATCCAAAATTTAGGGCTTTTCGATTCTATTGATCCTCATGCTTTGATATCTTAGACATATGGTTTATCTACATTCTTGAAGCCATATGTGTTGTTAAATTGAGATTCCTATGGTTTAGTATTACTAGGGTTTGGATCTTTGCCCTAATTTCCTCTTAATATGTTGATAGTTGATTGGAAGTGTTGTGATGGTTGTATGTAGTTGATTTTCATGTATGTTAGAGTCCTAGGGTGGAGGTGCTTGTATTTGAAATGTTGAGTTCAAAGGATTTAAATTGAGTCTTGTTCTTGTGGTTTAAATGAGTGCACGTAACGCGTTCGATTAAATATCTCAAAGAGTTTTAATGTGTATTTTGAGTCCAAAATCATAGTATGAGCTTGTAAATCCATAGTTGTGTATATGGATATGTATGAAAACTTTAAAGCAATGTATTGATTGTGTTTGATCAAAATTATGAAATAAATTGTATAACTCGACATCTAAAATGAGAAAGGGAATTTAAAGTTGCTTGGTGATATATTGGGGTTCGAGGTGGACAACTTGTGCACGGCAAAGGAGTATTTCAAGGTTGAAAGGATTTTAAAGCGTCTCATAAGGTGGGGTAACTCTAAACTAGAGATGCCCACGGTTCCGGTTAGAAACCGCCGGTTAGGCGGTTCCGGAACGGCGGAACCGGAACCGCACCGTGCGTAGACGGTTGACGGTTCCGGTTTGTTAACTGGAACCGCCAGTTTTTACCTCGGCCGGTTTTGGCCGGTTACCGGCGGTTATTCGGTTAACCGCCGGTTTCCGTTTTTTTTTCCTCTATCTCTCCGAACTCGAATTGACGATTGGACGAAAAACTACTAAGTATTAAATCGATAAAATTATTAATTTACAAGTTAAAAACTAAGAAGTATGACAAAACACAAGTTTATTTGAATTTTGATATTATTATATAATTTTATAATTTATATCTTACAATTTACATTTTACAAGTTATAAAACTTACAAGTTACAACTTACAAGAATATTGAGAATATAATTTAATTTATCAAATTACAAGTTACAAAATACAAATTGTAAATTTATGAAGCTATGAAAATATGAATATATGAAATTACAATTTACAAATTTACAAATAACAGGTTACAAAATACAAATTGTAAATTAATCAAACTATGAAAATATAAAATTACAATTTACAAATTTACAATTTAAAAATTACAATTTACAAGTTACAATTTGAGCTAATTTAGAATTTAGGAATTAGGGGGGGGGGGGGGAAAGAAATAATTGAAATTTGGTCTTGCACTTCATATGAAGCTGCCTATGTATCCCTTACCTTGGAATTAAAGCCCTCGTAGTTCATTTTATCTTTTATCCTTGGCGAGTCTAGAATTTGAAGTCGTCGTCCCAATCATCTCCGGTTTGGCTCCCTCCTTCGGCTTCACTCTCCGAGCCAACTTCAATGAGCGGGCCATCCATCAAGTCGTCCCAGCGGTTCTCTTGCTCTCTTAGGTCGGCTTTGGACTCTTCCTTCAACATCATTTGACCTTCGAGGTGATCCGGTGTCAAATTTGATCTCCGTTCTTCCAACATGTAACCGGATTCACTGAAAGCTTACTTGACCGCAACCGTGGATGCCGGGACTCCAAAAATCTCCCTTGCCATAATTTCAAGCAAAGGATACCGCTCTTGATTTCGGGACCACCACTTGAGAACATCAAAATTGTTGGGACCTGTATTTTCATCATCGGGGGGCACAACAGGGTCTTGCAAATACATATCTAATTCATTTTGTCTACGCCTAGTATTTCCTCTACTATGGAAAAAATTTTGGAATTCTTGTAAAGCACTACCACTTGAAGATGAAGTATTTAATCCTAACGAAAAAGAACTACTAAAACCTGAAGAACGACTGGTTGGACGAGTTATACTATTAGCATATTTTAACTCATATTCTCTATAAAGTGAATATATAGACTCATAAATTTCTGTTTTAATTTCTTCAGCAGTTGGCACATGTATATCGGGATCGGAACCTGTAAAACTCATAGTAGACAAAAACTTGTAATACATGTCAATCATATCGTTAGTAGCACTAAGTTTAAAAGTAGGATCTAATATTTTTGCAACCAAAAAAATATTAGGCACATGATCAAAATATTTAAGCCAATTTTTTACCATGGCTAGAATCATATCTTGCAAATCGGGTTTATGACTACAAGCATTAAATTTTGCAGCAATTAAACAACAATGATACATAAATTTACTCACGGTAGGGTAATACACACCGGATAAATCTTTTGTTGCATATTGGAAAACTTGTAAAAGCTCCATTAATTCAATACAATCATCCCAATACGAAGATAATAAAATAAACGATTCAATATGCGTAGCAAAAAAAGAACATAATAATTCACGATATTCAAAAGTTGCAGAAAGCATTTCATAAGTAGAGTTCCACTTATTAGGCATATCTAAGTTAAAAATTTTAGGATGCACACCAGCTTCCCTACAGAATTTTTCCCACCTACGTCTAACTCTAACTCTACCATGAATATAATCTACAACATCACGAATAGGTTGAATTGAGTTATTTAATATTCTAAGTCCATCTTGAACACATAAATTCAAAATATGAGCAATACATCGAGTATGAAAATATTTACCATGCAAGGTTGGATTACATGCTTGAATTAATTCTCTAATACTAGCCGTATTAGCACTCGCATTATCAAAACCAATAGAAAAAATCTTATCAAGCATTTTAAAATGATTGAAAATTTTAATAATAGCCTTAGCAATATTAGTAGCACTATGTTGACAGTTAAATCTACGAAAAGCAATTAAACGTTTATTTAAATTCCATGAATAATCAATCCAATGCAATGTAACAGCAATATAATGACGACGGATAAATTTATCAGACCAAATATCAGAACAAATAGCAACCCTATAAGGAATTTTACTAATAACACTTTTCAATTTCGACTTATATCTTATATGCAATTTTTCAAGGGTCCTAGTCATAGTCATTCTATGTATTCTTTGAGCATCAGGATTATAAGCAGCTTTCATACGACGTTCAAAATTCATCCTATCGGCAAATTGAAGTGCTAAAGATTCTTCACAAATAAAATAACACATTTGTTCCCTAGCAACTAGAAGGTCAAACCTAAAGAGTTGGGATGAGTACGACGTACCTTCACCTTAGCTTTCGATATTTTGACTGCTTACCGATTGGAAGTTGAGTTGCGATTGAGCTTGAGCACGTCCAAGTTCGACTTGATGATTGTTGGTGATGTGTGACCAGTACGTCCCATAGCCTCCTCTAGTGTGAAATTTGTATTGCTTCGGACAATAGTTGCAATACAAATCAAACACACCCGCTTCATTCTTCCTTGCCACCTTTCGGAAATGAATAGTGAAGAGAGCAGATTTTAGTGCCGTATTTCTTGTTGGAACGGCCTCCGCCTCTTCCTCCGCCTCCTCCGTGTCGAGATCGATGGATGGATTTCCGCTGAAAGCACGAGATTCTTGAGATCGTTGTAATTCTTCAAACTGGATCCATCTTGCCACTTCTTCGTCAACTGCCATTTGAGCTGCAGTAGGATTGTTGTGAAAACCGCCACCGGTACTTGGATCATGGTAGAAACCGCCACCACTTGGATCGTTGTAGAAACCGCTATCAGCTCCGCTATAGGGATTCACATATTCTTCAGGTTGTTGTTGTTGAAATTGAGGCGTCGTCGTCTCAGCATCATCAGAAATATGTACTCCAGAATGAGTACGACGACGACGACGTGGAGCTTCGGAACTATCAGCAATAGCTTTGCCTTTACCCTTATCGGCTCGGCTACCTCGGCTTGACATGATGATTAGGGATGATAGAAAATGAGTAGAATTGTAGAAATGAAGAAATCGAGATATTGAGATTGAGAGATTGAGAGTGGAGAGAGTAACTTCGTAAAATTGTAACTTGTAAGAAAACTTGAAGAAGAAAATGATATTGCTAGAATAGAGAGAATTTGAGTATAGAGAGAGAGATTGAGAGTTTGGTATGAGTGAAAATGGTGGAGGAGATGGGGTATTTATAGGTGAAAATTGGGGAGTGGGGGGAAAAATTTAAAATTTGAATTTGAAAAATTTTGAAAAAAAAAAACTGCCGAATCGCCGGTTTTGGAGCCCAAACCGGCGGTTTTCGGCCAAACCGCCAGTTTGTGCTCCAAAACCAGCGGTTCCACATCAGCGATCCGCCTCCGTGCGTTCCTAGCCATTGATCGAGATCACGCGGATCGTGATCTCGACCGTAAAAATATATATATATATATATATACAAACCGCCGGTTAACCGCCCAAACCGGCGGTTTGAAAAAATCCGTCCGCCAAACCGGAACCGGACCGCCCTAGGAAGGTTGACGGTTACGGTTTACAAACCGTAACCGTCCGTACGGTTCTGGAACCGTGCCAAACCGGCTAACCGGTGGTTATAACCGTCGGTCCGGTTTTATTTGGGCACCTCTACTCTAAACTGTGAACACATGTAAAGTTATAGTCATTGTTGTGCTTTGATTGTATAAATATGAAGGGTCTTTGGACCGGTGAAATGAAAGAGATCCTTCGGGGTCGACAAAGAGATCTTTTGAGGTCGACAAAGAGGTCATTCGGGATCGATATAGACTTGTTAATGTCCTTCCTGGGGGATAATAAGCCTGCGGGCATCCCTACATGGACAAAGATGTTCATTAATAGGGGCATCATGATGTTTGGACCCTACGAGGTTGAGGCTAGTCTCCACAAAAAAGTAAAGAAGTATCCATATGTTATATTTTCACTTGTGCAATTGGCTATAACTGTTTGCAGTGTTCCCCACTGAGTATGTTATTAAATACTCACCCCATTCATTTAATGAATTTCAGGTTGAGGAGTCGAGGCCCGAGTAGGAGCGTTGTGAACACAAGAGAACCCCCACAAGCTTGTGTTCTCTTTTTGTGCTTTTGAAATACTTATGATGTTATTATTACATTGATCATTCCTTTTGCTTTATGATCAATGATTATTTGGGATGGGAATAGCTCGATCTTTTGTAGGTACGCTATGTTAACTTAGCATATTATGTATGTGTTTTAAAGACGGATCGTTTGACCTAGGAGCCTACGATGTAAATTATATGTCAATAAACCCCTATGCTATGTATGTTAATTTAGGGTGTTAGATGGGTGGGTTGAGTAAGACCTATGAGCCCGATAGGTTAGATGATTGTATAATTTTGTGAATGGGCTTACACGATGCTTCTACTTAAAACCATGTTGTGTGACAAAATAGATATGATAGATTTCTTGCTTAATTGCAAAAAATTTATATTGAAAATTATGATGCCTTACCTTATCATGCTATTATCATGCTTTTGACCTTATCTTCCGCTCATATTAAAATAAGCACACAAAAATAAGTAAGTAATTGTATGTTAAGTGACGTGGCCAAACGGAGTGGTTTGGGGCGTTACATTATTACAATTATATGTTTTTGTTAATATTTGAAATTATAGTATATGAAAATCTTCTATCAATTTCATAGGTGTTAGTATAGAATTCCATGTAGTAAAGATTGTCATAATGTAAATGACACATCTTTATGTTTTTAGCTAAGTGTTCAATATGGAGGACCGATCGGTTTTCAAATTCATTATGCAAAATAACAAGGTTGAAGATGAGAGGCTTCAAGGCTTAGTTTTCACACGAGTGTCAGCATAATAGACAAACACGAGTGACTTTGGATGGTGTTCTGCAAGGTATTCAATCGAGTGACCAACTGTGAGTATCAGCAATCAAACTTCAGATCGATTGAGAAGAGTTCTACGATGAATGCTGGAGTGTTGTAGGAGTCGGTTTACTTTGTCTATAAAATAAGAGGCTTCAGATCAGTTTTAAGTGTCAATAAACAAACGTAAAATTTTTAGAGATTACATTTCTTTTAGAGATCTACGTGTTTTGAGTTGTTAGAGTTTGTCGTAGCTAGAGTTGTAGATTCATTCAAGTGTTCAACGTGAAGTCTAGTGTCCTAGTATTTAGATTATTCGTCTAACACTTAGGTTTTTTTCCTAATTGGGTATAGGTAGGCTCGGGAGAGTTTATTTATGAGAACTAGAGGGAGTCTAGAGTGTGAGTGGATCTTATACATCAATTCACGAAAGAGAGTACAAATTAGAGAAAAGACGTCGAGTGAAGGGAGTTCAGTCTTGTAAGAACCTGAGTACGTATTTGTACTGGATTGTTGATTATTTCTCACTAGACTAGGTCCCCTAGCGTAGCTGTTTACCGAACTGGCTTATCATATTGTGCATTTTTACACGATTTATATTTTGTTCAATTTACTGCAAACTGTGAGTACACTTGATTAAACACCAGTAAAAACATATAACAGTTCTGCACAGCGTCTACAATTTCAATAGGGTCGTGTCTGAAAAGAAAAAAAAATTGAATGCTTACAGATAAAACCCCAGCTTATGCATAAACCCCTATTTCAGAGTCAACCATAATCAAACTGAGTCATCCTATCACGGTAAACATAATATACACATTCAATGAGGGAGAATAGAAACATTTTAATTTTGAATATGTAATATATACATTTCAGATATCATTTGATTAGTCAATAACTCACATATATAGTTGGAAAAACACCCACCTTTCATTAGGTAATCTTTTAGAAAATCCTCAGGGTCAAGCAAGTTAGTTACTCAAGCATCTTCTATCGAGCCTACATGTTTATTGTTTATTTGTACTATTTTATGGTAGGAATTTTGTATCTTTAATATGCGTATTCCATGTGTTTTTGTGTGGATTTTATGTTTCTATCTTCACTTTTGCTCTTGTGGAAGAATATGTCAGGTTTGTGCAAAACTTGAGCTTTTGTCTCCAAAAGCAGGATTTTATGGCATAAAAGTGGCAAGGATGTGGAGCTCCAAGGTAAAGCTCCAGCTTATGAGTCAAGCTGAAGGACTACACTGATTGCTAAGCTAAAATAGCACCCCAAACTGAAAAGTTTTTGGGTCAAACTGAAGATTCCAAGCTAGAGCCAAGGACTTTGAGCTCAACTAGAGCTGCAGCTGAAGAATTGGAGTTGCAGTTGAAGGATCGAGAGCTGAGCTGGAGGCACAACTGATGAGCTAAGCTCTAGCTAAAAAGCAAATTGGAGCTGCAACTGAATGAGCTCAGCTGAAGTGTCGAAACTGGAGGCGAAAAGCTCAATTGAAGAAAAGCCAAAACTGATGTTGATCTGTCCCGCCAGCGTGGAGACCCCTGTGACCGTGGGGCAGTGCTCACGGTGAAGTACCCCCGCGCACGCACAGAACCTCAGCCCCGCCGGCGCGAGGCAATCAGTTCGAGCCTTCCGTGATCAGTTTCAGCCGCGATCAGTTTTGCTCTCTTGAATTAGTTTCAAGCTGCGTTCTGGGGCTTTAATCTTTAATATTTTCCACAACTTAGCTAGCTGGGATAATTAAAGAGGCAAAGACTTTTGGAAGCCTAGAGGAGTAGGAGGAGTTTGGGATTAAAAGCCCCTAATAACTACACCCTTTACTCTCTCTTTTGATCAACCAATTAATCCCCAATCATCTACCATTCTCATCTACTCATCCGAATATACATTTCATCACCTCTCTCCATACACACCCCCATTTATTCACACATCATCATTCTCATTCCATCTTCATTCCACACTTCACCACAATGGTTCCAGAAAGAGAGAAAAGAGGAGGAGAAGAGGCAAGGGAGCTTAAGCTTAAAGAAGAAGGCATGAGAAGAAGGGTCCGACTCCAAGCCATCCGTGGAAGCTAGGCTTGCTCGAAGACCTCCACTTTTGGTATTTCTTTCCTTAGCTTAGCTCATTTATGGGGATTTGTCCCAAAACTCTCAAGACAACAAATATTGTAGAAGTTTGTATTTTATTTATCTTTTAATTTATAAAATGGAGAGCTTTTATGATTTTTGTGTTGTTTTGAGCATGATGGAGGGCTAGGTCCTTACATTAGGGGGTAGATAATCGATTTGGTTTCGATCCATGCTTGTGATGGTTGGTTTCTTGTTGTTGGAATTGTGCTTGTTTATGTTGAGTATTTGATCACTACTTAGCATTGTTAGGCTTTAGATGAGACCGAGAGGAGATTCTATAGCCCGACTTAGATTCCTTCAACGTTAGGTGGATTGGGTCATAAGCCTAATTATTAAATCTTGTTTGTATAATATAGCCAATGGGGGTTTAACGAATTGACGGTGACAGTAAATGAAGTTAAGCTACTTGAAAGGACATATTGTACGTCTAGGATTGACATAATCAACTTGAATCAAGCTAGGAGAGAAACTAATGAGAGAATCTACACCTTAATGCTTTTCTCATAATCTTTTGTTTCATCTTTGTTATTGTTGGTGTTGCTTAGTTAATTCTTGTGTCTTTAAATTGGTAGTTTAGACAAATCATCCCAACTCATGTTTAGAATGTTTAGGTTGAATTTAAATTCTTGTACATGTTTGCATGCATAGCATAGAAAGATAGTCTCCTCTAAGCTTTCCTCGAGAGACACGACTCGGGTTAGCTCACCACTTTACAATTGACCCCGTCCTCTTGCAGGTTCGATTAGTAGTAGTTTTGCGTATGTAGTAAGACCGGAACAATCACTACACAAACAAGTCTTAACTCAGTTCCGCCCAAAGAGAAGCATAGGATTTTCTTAATAATTCTTACCTAATACCCCAATTCCAGACTAAAAAAACACAGCGCCCGATTTTTACTATTAACTTAACATAAAAGGAAACATTGTTCATACGCAGTGAAGAACAATAGAGCTACACAACGAAGAACAATAGAGCAATATGTAAAAATATTAGAATTAGGTGATGGCCAGTTACCTACTCTATACTTTCTATTTGACTATATTTGTACCAGAAGCACTTCCGGTTACTCAAATCTAGTGAAATCTTAGGTGTAACACGAAATAGTATATTTTAATAGTTGTGTGAATTTGAGATCTATTTGATAGCAGGAAATGGAAGAATCTAATATAATGAAATTTTAATGTATAAGGTTTTTTAGATAATATCGTGTATTCAAAAGATTAGAAAAGGATATCGCCACTAAGCAGATCCAATGTATAGAAATACATTTAGAACATGGAGTTTTGGGATCTGGCGGCTCGAAAGGGTGTCTTGGCTGGCGGCTAAGGAGGTGACAATAAAGTGGTTGTTTTGTCCACTTCCGTCGTCGCTCCACCCATAAAAATTACATATTTGTGATTCATACATTCCCGCCTATAGCATATTGGAAAAGAAATAAAAATAGGACACCTTTCATCCAAGGAGATGATGATGTGGCTGCCCGTTCCTCTAGCTTCAGTTTGGAAACATACCTTCTCCGATTTCTCAGTGAGTTCACGAATGAAAATGAAGCCCTAAGCCGCTATTTATAGATTTTCAAAAAATGGTCAGAATACGAAAAATACCCAGTATTAGATGAATATACTCAAAGGGCGAGGAGTGGTACACAATTAAAACATCATCCTTTTGATAAGATAATATTATTCATCAAACCACAAAGAACATATTTTTGAATAGATTAATTGTTGGTTTTGTATATTGGAAAGCTTGTCTTTGTATACATTAAATAATATTAAGATGATATAGATTGAATAATAATTGTAGTCACTGTTTGTGCATTTATTTATTAGTATATATTTATATGCACGTTTCCATATACTTGCATTGTAGATGATATGGAGTGGGTAAACACACAGTAAAGATCATTTCATTGGATTCCTTGCAAAGTATTAAAGGTCTCATGGTTTAAATAGTCCTGAACCAACCATTGGACACCGTAGAATAATCTGACAGTTAGTTTATCTTGACTAATTGATTATTCTGATACACTGGCATGTGTATTCAGAAGGATCACGATATGATACTATTCTTTATTCTGACCCTAAAGAGAGAGAATAAAGATCCACAGAGTTCGGGTTCTTAACCCATATATAGTGACGGACATATATATGTTATGTCTACTACTTTGATTTATCAATGCATGAGATTCTTGACAGGATCAATAACCTCGATATTTTGGGCAGTAACATATACATATATGATGGGTCGTGCATTGTATATGGTCACCATGTCCTGGTGAATCAAGTTGATGATGTCCCCTTGAGGAAGCACAAGATCATGGGAAGCCCTGCAGGCAGAATATTAATTTATTAAGACATGATACGAAAGTTGTGTGGTACTACTCAATGAACAAGATATTAATTAATTATAGTTGTCAGAAGCTTACATAATTAATTAATGTACATTATATCTTAAACATGAGAAATGGCTGAACTAAAAGAGAAAGCATATTCGCAAATATGTATTAAATTGGTAGGTCAGTATTATTTCTTTAGTGGAATAAAAATAATACTTAATTTATTTATATCCATGTTATGCATATTAGAAAATAAATAAATTAGTAGGCCAATTTAATATTCTTCTAGATCTCTACTGTAGCCCGATTAATACCTAAGTGGACTGGGGAATGGAACAAGTGAAGAGGCCCAAACCCATTAGGGTTTGGGGACCTAAATTTCATCCCCCTCTCTATTAATTAGAGGAGGGGCACAAAATTAATCACTAAGGAAATAGCCCCTCTCGTTCTTACTTGATTTCCTAGGGTTCCCATACAGTTTAGTAGACTGCAGCCCACCCTGCATCTAAACAAGGTTCGGAAATACAGCAGAAGATCAAAGAGTGGAATGTCATGCTTGAAGTGGTTCGAATACTGCCTTGGAGGAGAGGTTGTTGATATGTGTTCATCTCCAACAACGGGATTAGGCCTTTAATCCCGTCTGCAACCCTACTACGCGATGTAAATGGTTTATCGGTTCATCTTTCCGCCTATGTTAGAATCGATTTACTTGCATACTTATTCAACATTGTTAATAATTAATATCACACATAAAATATGATTTACATGTAGAATTAATGAGCATCCAATTAGATCCTGTGGGGGCATGATTCGAAAAAACCCCAACATTAATAATATCTTTTAAGATATTTAGGGGACAAATAAAAATATATTCAGAAAAGAATAAATTGACACCTGGCGTAATTAGGGTTGAAAATCAAATCAAATAGCTCGAAACTCAACTCGTGTTCGTTTGTTAAAAGCTCATTTGAGCTCTAATCGATAAGCATATCAAACAAGCTTGGACATAATTTTATATTCGATAAAATTTAAATCTCAGCCCGAACTCGAGCTCGATCGTAAAAATGAACAAACATGTGTAAAAATATCAAATGATTTGAGCTCGACTCGTGTTTGGCTCGACTAAAGCTCGTTTGAGCTGGACTCGATAGATAATCAAAAAGCTCAAACATAAATTTTAAAGTTCGATATCATTTCAAACAAGTTTACTCATTTACACCCATAGGCGTAATGATTACGCTTACTTTATGAGTTCAAAATATAACCGGGAATTTCTTAGAGCCCCATTGCTCGGTTTCCAAAAATCGAGGGGTTCACATGTTGGGGTTTTCTCGAATTGTACCCCATAGGATCTATTTGGATGCCATTAATTCTAAGTCATGTAAATCATAATTTTATGTGTGACATTAATTATCCTATGTTGAATTAACATGCAAGTTTCAATTTCGAATCTATTGCAGCGGAATAAAATAGAATCTATCGAAACCGGTACTTACAAACTTTGTCGGGTTGCTCACGGGATTAAAGATCTAATCTCGTTGTTGATGGAGAACACATGATCATGGTGAATCTTCATGGCGTTCGAAACACACAGCTCCAATATTCTACTTCTTGATCTTCTGCTGTATTCCCGGACCTTGTTTAGATGCAGGGTCGGCTGCAGACTACTAAACGGTTATGGAAACTCTAGGAATCAAGAGAGCACTTAGAGGGGCTATATTAGAGTGTATTTTTTCATTATTAATTTCGTGGCCCCCCCTCCCTTATTATAGGGGAGGGGACGAAAATTAACTCTCCAAACCCTATTGGGCTTGGGCCTCCAACTCTTGTTCCATTCCCAGTCCACTAAGGTCATATTGAGCTGCAACAGGGATCCAGAAGAATATTAAATTGGCCTACTAATTTATTTAATTTCTAATATCCAATAAACTTAGGATATAATTAAATAAATTAAGTATTATTTTAATTCCACTAAAGAAATAATAATGACCTACTAATTTAATACATATTTACGAATATGCTTTCTTCTTTAGTTCAGCCATTCCCCATGTTTAAGATATAATGTCCATTAATTAATTATGTAAGCTTCTGACAACTATAATTAATTAATATCTTGTTCCTTGAGTAGTACCGCACGATTTCCGTATCATGTAAAGAATAAATTAATATTCTGCCTACAGGGCTTCCCATGATCTACATGCTTCCTCAAGAGGACATCATCAACCTGGCGCACCAGGACACTGTGCTCATGCATATTGCACGACACATCATGTATACACTATTATTACCCAAGATATCGAGATTATTGACTCACGAAAGGATCTCACCCATTGATAAGTCAAAGTAACAAACAATGCACACATATGCTCATCAATAAAACATGAGTTCAGAACCCGAACTCTGTGGATCTTTATTCTCTCACTTAAGGTCAGAATAGAGAACAGTATCCTATTGTGATCCTCCTCAATACACAAGCCAGTGTACTAGAATAATCAGTTAGTCAAGATAAACTAACTATCAGATTATTCTACGGTGTACCGATGGTGGGTTCAGGACCATCTAAGCCGTGAGCCTTTTAATACATTGCAAGGAATCCAATGATATGATCTTTACCGTGTGTTGACCCACACCATATCATCTACAATGCAAGTATATGGAACCATGCATATAAATATATAACAATAAATATATACAAAAACAGTGACTGCAATTATTATTCAATCTATATTATCTTAATATTGTTTATTGTATACAAAGACAAGCTTTCCAGTATACAAAACCAACAATCTCCCACTTATACTTGAGGCATGTCTTTCAAGTATAAAAAACAAACTGGCTAACTCTCCAACATAACATAAACTCAAAAACGGCCCCGGGTCTGCATCAACTCCCATTATCTCCACTTAACCATTGAAGGTCTGAGCTTGGAAGGCTCGTGAATGGGACAACCATTTTTGTCTTCCAATGCAATCTTGACCACTGCCACATCTTCCTCCCTTATATTTTCTATAAGGTGAACCTATAATCCTATGTGTTAATTACCCCATGGACCCTGGATTCCTTTTCAAATTTGCTACTGCACTGGAGTTATCACAATGTGCCGTGATATTCCTAAGGCAAATCAGGAACCACGCCTGAGTCCAACAAGAAGCTATGGAGTCGCACAATCTTTCGTAGCCTCAGAGCCAGCCACATACTCGACTTTCATGGTGGAGTTAGCATGCATTTCTACCTTACTCCTCCATGCCACGACTCCTCTTCCTAATTTAAACACATATGCCGAGGAAGATTTACTCTGATCCTTTTTATCGGTTCCGGAAAAACTAAACCCGTATAACCCAAGTTAATTAGACTGTCCGAGTGGTAAACAAGCATACTATCTCAAGTTCTCTTGAGAATGCTTTTTGCCACAGTCCATTGTCCTTAACTAGGGTTACAACGACATCTTCCCGCTATGCTACTGCATAGCAGATATCGGGCCTGGTGCATAGCATAACATACATGAGTCTTCCTTTTGCAGAAGCATAAGGAATCTCATTTTTCACATCTATCTCATTATGTGTTTGGGTAGCACATTTCCTTGAGTAGATGTATTACATGCTCGAAATGTATAAAACCTTTCTTGGAATTTGTATGTTGAATCTAGCTAGTATATTTTCGATATAGACAACCTAGAATGAGTACATCAACCCAAATCCTTCATATCGAAATGCCTGGACAGCCACACCCCTATGTTTAATAACTCCTTCTCATTGTTACCCAATAAGCAAGTTGTTATTTAATATATGGTACTAGGATAACCACCACGTGTCTGTCACGCCTCTTGTACACACAGCCTTTATCCGATTTCTCCACAAATCCATGCGATTGGATAACTTCGTTAGATCGGATATTCCAAGATCTTGATGCTTACTTAAATCCACGAATGGACCTCTGAGCTAGCACACTAAGTACTATTTGCCTTTAGCAATGAATCCCTTTGTTCGTCACATATAGATATTATCCTCAAGACTTCCGTTCAGAAAAAACTATCTTGACATCTATTTGCCAAACAAATAAGTTAAAATGAGTAGCAACAGACAATAGATTCCAGATCTAACAATCCGTTAGATCTTCTCTTTCTTTTATAGACCCACTTTCACTAAATGAGATTTACCCCCATTTAGTGGTTCTACAAGCTCTCACTATTCATGGTGATCCATAGATCCCATTTCGGATTCCATTGCAGTTTTCCAAGGAACCGCATCCTTATCTTGAACCACTCCATCATAGTTTCTGGGATCGAATTCATTTAGTCTTTCTAAAAAATTAGAAGATTCTTCTAGACTAAGGAATCTATTAGGTTGGCGTACAATCCTCCCACTGCGATGAAGAATTTTCTGTACCTTCGTGACACGCTGTGCAGTATTAGGTGGTACCTCTTCTTGTACACTTTGGTATAGGATTCGATTGCCCCTTCCTCAAACCATTAAGAACGATCTTGTTCTTAACCTTGTGACTTATTATATAGTCTTCTTCTAAGAATCGGGCATTAATGCTTACAATGTCCTTCTGATTCTTAGGACTATAAAATAAACCACTTTTCGTTCATCTGGGATGTCCAATAGACAATCGTCATTTCTAGGACATATCCGCAAAACGAAATAAACAACTTTGAATAGCTCATCATCGATCTAACCATTTCCAATAACATTCAATTTCTTTGCACCACTACGTTATTCTGCTGTTTGAATAGCAGACGTAGTTAACCGGGATGCAATCCCATTCTCCGCCAAGTGATTCCTAAAGTCGCCTAAGAGGTACTTGTCACTAGGGCCACATAAGCAGAGTGAATTAAACCTAATAACTTCTTTGAATCTATTCCTTTAACCTTAAAGGACACTTGGTCATTTTACCTTCTCAGCAGGATTTCCACAAAGAAACGATTCTAGGACCAATGAGACCAATGGACCATCGTTTATCAAACTTTGAATCCTCTTAAAAATAATATATCCAAGTCTTAGATGCCAAAGATAGGTTTGATTCCTTTGCGAAGATTCTTTCCTTTTATTGAGGTTGATCAATGTATTCAATAGTTGTTTTGTAGTGCTAAGCATAGATTTTAGTGTATTTAAAGTTGTCCATCCAATGTGCCAGGATAGATAAAATGTTTCCCAACCATGATAACAATCTAGTTATCAAAAGTAACAAAATATCAATCCAAAACCAACTTAGAAACAGAAACCAAGTTTCTAAATTCTAGCACATACAGACAATCATTTTAAAGACTAAAATCTATCACTACTAAAAGGTATGTCTATGTCTCCCACTGCAATAGCCGCCACTTTACCATAGCATTGCATATGTATATAATGATCTCATCTTTACTCAAACAAGTGAGAGATACCTTTCCTTTTTGAGAGGACACTCAAACTTAAAATGTGTCAGCTGATTGTACTTGAACCACATATCCTTTGGACTTAAAGTCCTTTTGAGGTAACTATGTCATTTTCTTCATTGCCATACACGCTTCCTTTGGTTGAGATGCATTCCTCTTCTTACCCGAAGATGCATTTCTCTCAGCCATTTGCGCTTCTGTGATACTTTTCACTAGCATCTCAGCTGTCTGAAGATCAACAAGCATTTATGATAAAGTGACATAATTCTTTATCATGCTAAAGTTCAAAAAGAACTATTTAAGCTTTAGGGATAGACTATTAAACACCAAGTCGATTAAGACTCGGTATCTTGTTCACCATCCAGGATCTCGATCTCTGATAAGTAGCTTATCATCCGGAGAATGTGATCCCTTACAGGAATGGAATCGACTATCTTGGTGCTTATTAGATTTTTCATGGCAATACATTTTATTGTGTAATTCTAATGTCCGAAGAGTTTCTTGAGATTACACCATAAGAGGTTCTCACTACTTCATCAGAATTCGCAACTGGTTTCTTATGACATTCCTCATCAAGTACAGTTAAACCTTCAGCCGTTTAAGACAATGTTTTAAGTTATGAATCCAGTCTTTAGTAATTCACCGATATAAAACTTTTGAGAATAGAAGATAAGTTGGAGAGTTCCATGATAATATAGAATAGCAGAAAAGTAACATGCAGTACAGTCACACCGTTCGGATAATCATATAATTGAAATCCTCAAAAAGAATTATATGCATATCCATCGACATTTTAAAAATGTTTCTTATAAGCCACGTTAGTGTGGACGTTTATAAAATTCATTTTTAAACAGGTTACCAACCTTTAATTTACCTCCAGTCAAGTTTCCTTATGACAAGTAAATTAATAGTCGAAAAACATTCCCGGTCATGTAATCTTCTAATTAATAAGCCACGTTAGTGTGGACGTTTATTAATAAATTACATCTAAGTGTGAACACCATCATCTTCACCCCAAGGGCATTGGTTCGAACTCATTGCTCCAGTTGGAGGAGTCAATTTATTCTAACAGTGTCCTACAGTTATCTATTAAGAGGTTTAATTTCTAAAGAGTCCAGTGATATGACACATCCTTTAGGGAGGATGACCTATCGTCAACGCGCATGCCCATCACTTCTCATTTAAACCAGATTAATGGAGACCGATTGAGATTTCTACATACTTTGGTATGAATATCTCCCACTTAGTTATTTTATACTTGAGGTTTTCATTTTTATCCCATTAGCATACAAGATCATCACATAAAATGATAAACATCCACAACATGCATCCACACAACATTATAAGCATAATAATTTAAATCAACTATCATGGCATATTTCTCATATTGCATTTATGAGATAATCTTGGAAAATCAGCTCCGGAAATCTGGACGTCATCCACGCCACCACCAAGCGTCTCGCCAAAACCCTAACGCCGATTTAGGGTTTCGGGACATGTTCGGGATGTCGTCCTTCCTTGATTGGGGCTGCTCCACTTTCCTTTCTTGAGAAGAATCCTTTCCTTATCTAATTCTATAAGGATTTCTATTCCTAATTTAAATCTTATCCAATCACATTTGAATAAATTCAAAGATATCAATTACCTTATCCAAATCCACTAGGATAAAGTAATCATTATCTTAAATATTCAATTTCTATATGATAAAGATTTTAATTATGAAAAATCCTAATATATCTAGAATAATTAAGGAATAAAAAAACACAACTCAAGACACATGGAATTTCGAAAATTCCATCTAAATACTCTAACATTTATTTATTTTTTTCTTATTACATTAAACCAATGTAATAAAATAAATGCTAGTCTAATCCATGGATTTTCTCATGGATAAAAACCTCGTAGCCAAACTGGTATACGACCATCAACAACCATACATCCAACATAAATTAAATCATCACATCACATAAATTAAAAAGCCATGATAGTCGGTATCACCTGCAAACAAAAACCGTCTACATACAACAACTATCAAATTTTAAGTGATAAACATAAAATTGCATATGATATCCATACATGATCATTTTCGAAAATTATCTTCAATTTATAATTGAAATTTTCGAAAATACCATAAGATTAAATTTGGAAATTTTAAAATTAATTAAAATATCCCACCAAATTAAATCTTATACATTCGAAATTATCACAAAGATAAAATATGGAAATTTTCAAAATAAATCAAAAACTCCTCCAAATTAAATCTTATAATTTCGAATAATACACTAAAATAAAATTTAGAAATTAATTATAATTTTCCACCAAATTCAATCTTAATTCTTCGAAAATAACATAAGGAATAAATCTGGAAATTTTGATATTTATCAAAAATCTTTCCCAAATAAAATTCCTTAATTTTCGAAAATCCCTAAACAATTAAATCTGAAAATTTTGATATTAATAAAAAATATATTCCAAATTAAGTACCTAGGTTTCGAAAATTCTAAGAATAATAAATCTGGAAATTTTGATCGACTTCAAATGCTTTCCAAATTTAAAATCCTATTTTGAAACCTATTTGGATTATAATTAGGTAACTTTTGATATTTATCAAAATTACCTTATCCAATTATAATCTTCCATATTTTGAAAATATCTCTAGGATTATATATGAAAATTTTGATAACATCAAAAAATCTATTCCAAGCCTAATTCCAAATTTTCAAAAAATATGGATCAATTTAAGGAATTAATTTAACATCAAATTTTCGAATATTTGATCTCCAAATTTCGAATCCCTAACTAAAATTAATAATTTGAAAATTTGATATTAATCAAAATCCTTTCCAAATTATATACTAGGTATCAAAATTACTAGAATAAAAAATATGGAAGTTTGATCCTCTTCAAACACTTACCAAATTTAAAATTCTATTTTAAAACCTACTTGAATTAGAATTTGATAACTTTTGATATACATCAAAGATTACCTTCTCCAATTCTAATCCCTATAATTTTCGATCACCATTAGAATTAAATTTAGAAATTTTGATATTAATCAAAATTCAATTCCAAATTTATATTCTAATTATCGAAAATTACAAAACCAACTTAGGGAATTGAAACTCAATTCTCGATCACAATGAGTTTTCAAATTTGGAATTTCATCTTTGAATGAAACATCAATCCAAATTAAAAAAACATTGATCAAGATAAACATGGAACAAAAATTCAACTTTCGATCCTTATCAAAAGTGCATCCAATTTTTATTCCATATATTCGAAACCACATAGATCAAATTTGGAAATATTGATATGCATCAAAAATCCTTTCCAAAATTAATCTACAGTTTTCGAAAATCACATGAATTAAAATCTAGAATTTTTCGAATTGCATTAAAAATTCTAAACCAATTTTAATCTAAAAATTCGAACATGATGAACAATTAAATCTGAAAATTTTAAAATTTAAAATTCATCTACAGATTTAAACATACAACTCGAATTATACATAGAATTAATTCTAGAGCAGAGCCAAAACAACCTGCTCTGATACCAATTGTTGGGGTTTTCTCGAATTGTACCCACAGGATCTATTTGGATGTCATTAATTCTAACTCATGTAAATCATAATTTTATGTGTGACATTAATTATCCTATGTTGAATTAACATGCAAGTTTCAATTTCGAATCTATTGCAGCGGAATAAAATAGAATCTATCGAAACCGGTACTTACAAACTTTGTCGGGTTGCTCACGGGATTAAAGATCTAGTCCCGTTGTTGATGGAGAACACAGGATCATGGTGAATCTTCATGGTGTTCGAAACACACAGCTCCAATATTCTACTTCTTGATCTTCTGCTGTATTCCGGACCTTGTTTAGATGCAGGGTGGGCTGCAGACTACTAAACGGTTGTGGAAATTCTAGGAATCAAGAGAGCACTTAGAGGGGCTGTATTAGAGTGTATTTTTTCATTATTAATTTCGTGGCCCCCTCCCTTATTATAGGGGAGGGGACGAAAATTAACTCTCCAAACCCTATTGGGCTTGGGCCTCCAACTCTTGTTCCATTCCCAGTCCACTAAGGTCATATTGGGCTACAACAGGGATCCAGAAGAATATTAAATTGGCTTACTAATTTATTTAATTTCTAATATCCAATAAACTTAGGATATAATTAAATAAATTAAGTATTATTTTAATTTCACTAAAGAAATAATACTGACCTACCAATTTAATACATATTTACGAATATGCTTTCTTCTTTAGTTCAGCCATTCCCCATGTTTAAGATATAATGTCCATTAATTAATTATGTAAGCTTCTGACAACTATAATTAATTAATATCTTGTTCCTTGAGTAGTACCGCACGATTTCCGTATCATGTAAAGAATAAATTAATGTTCTACCTGCAGGGCTTCCCATGATCTACATGCTTCCTCAAGAGGACATCATCAACCTGGCGCACTAGGACACGGTGCTCATGCATATTGCACGACACATCATGTATACACTGTTATTATCCAAGATATCGAGTTTATTGACCCACGAAAGGATCACACCCATTGATAAGTCAAAGTAACAAACAATGCACACATATGCTCATCAATAAAACATGATTTCAGAACCCGAACTCTGTGGATCTTTATTCTCTCACTTAAGGTCAAAATAGAGAACAGTATCCTATCGTGATCCTCCTCAATACACAAGCCACTGTACTAGAATAATCAGTTAGTCAAGATAAACTAACTATCAAATTATTCTACGGTGTACCGATGGTGGGTTCAAGACCATTTAAGCCGTGAGCCTTTTAATACATTGCAAGGAATCCAATGATATGATCTTTACCGTGTGTTGACCCACACCATATCATCTACAATGCAAGTATATGGAACCATGCATATAAATATATAACAATAAATATATACACAAACAGTGACTGCAATTATTATTCAATATATATTATCTTAATATTGTTTATTGTATACAAAGACAAGCTTTCCAGTATACAAAACCAACATCACAATAACCTAAACTTCAAACTGGTTGAAACGATGGTAGGATGTGAAGAGTATAGATGGCCCAAATAAATTAAACCAACCTTTCTGGGGTTGTTTTTTTTTTTTTTTTACGAAAATGTTGCAAATAAGAGTCATACAACTTGGGCTTCATTTAGCCTACTAGTATGATAGCTAGGGTTTCAAAAAAAAAAAAAAAAACAAGCAAACAAACACGAGAGGTTCAATGGACACCAACAACATACTTAACAAGGTTGTCTCTCCTCAAATTGGGACTAGAAATGATCCATTTTTTCACCTAGCTTACCAACAAGGTAATGTAGGACATTGTTTCAACAAATAAGGGTTTGGGGCATTACTCATAATAATGGACTATTCAATTTTACTATACTAATCAACTCCTTAATGATTTAGTATAGATTATCAATATTTTATTTTGATTAAAAATTATCAACTCCTTAATGATTTAATATAGATTATCAATATTCTGTTCGAATTAAAAGATTAAAATTAAAAAGTATGTATTAATATAAATATTTGAACTAGGATAGTTGAATAATTTCAAAATTTATAAAGGATGTGAAAATAATAATCACCCCGATAAACTTATCATTCCAATTGATGATAAAAGACCGGTCATCATCTATACCATGCTGAACCAAATGTGTTATTTAGCATGATTATTTTCCATTATCACTCAATGATGGAAAACTACTACAATGTACAAAAAAAAAAAAGCACTTTAGACTACCCAAATCTGTGGCACTCATCTAATCAATCATGTAAATAAAATATTAATTTCTCTCTCTTCCACATACACAATCTCCAATTTTTTAAAATTTGCACTTTATCAGTGACACTCATCCAACCTAATCTTCAAATAAATATTAATTTCTCTTTCTTCCAATCTACATAAAATATTTATCATTTTATTATTTTAATAACATATGATTAATAATGATTTTTTTACTATATTTAAAAAATCCTAATTAATTTATTAAATTTTTTTTGAATTCATAATTAAAAAAAATCATACAATTATAAATTCATAATTTACTTGACAACAAAATGAAAATTACAAGAGTTAAAATAAAATAAAACATAATTAAATAAACTACAATGAGAACACGTGAAATTCTAAATTACGAGTACATTAGATGTAAATTATTTGTAAAAACATACCAATATTAGACCCTATTTATAAAGAAAAAAAAATATAAATTTTGATATTTTTTATATAATTATATAAAATATTTAAAATTTTAATTAATATATATAAAATTATGTGACACTCAATCAAAGGGTGCCATGCATGCACAGATTGAAAGCGGCCTCAAGGTTGGCTCGCCGACTTAGTCACACAAAAGAGTGATTTTTTTTTTTTAAATTTGTTTGTCTTATATGGTCTGTGGATGGTATTAATGTCGTAAAATGCAATGCGGCACTACATTTTAATGGACAAAAATCGTTGTGCCCGCAATTGATAAGGAAAAATTCGTATCCATAAATAGCGAGGGGGGAAAAAAGATAAAGATAGGTATATTACAGTCCAATGGAAGCATTTTAAGATTTTGGTTTCCACTCCTCGCACAAGGAACTTCAGATACTAGTTTCCAAGAAAATAAATAAATAAAAATGAGAGATAAGATATCGTAGTCATTTAGAACAGTACAAGTGAACAATAAATGTGTCACCCTTCATTCAACAGAGCTCACATCAAACTTCCTTACAAAATAAGTTCAAGATGCAGTTCACAATTTTTTATTATGCTAAAATCGTTAGAGAGACCAAAATTAGGAAAAGAATCGATAAAAATGGCGATAAAGCCTTACCCAAAACCATCAAAATTGTTCGATGCTTGTCCAGCGCGCAACCACAAGACCTCAACAATAACCCCATAACTTAGTAGCTCTCTTTAATCAGTCGGGCGGATGGAGCATTCTTGTAGATATACTAGGCAGAAAAATTGAAGTGTTCATAGCAACCACGTTAAAAACTTCGTTCAACTTGCTGCCACCTTCCTTTTAACAATTCTCTTCCTTCTAGTCTTGGGTGCAGGTGCATCACCCTCCACTTTTGACTCAGTTTGTCCTTGTCTGATCCCAAGAAACCCAAGCCCAGAGACAATAGCGTTCTTAGATATGAACCATTTGGAAGAAGATTGGTCAATGTTTTCTAAAGGTCTGTTGTAAGCCTTCAAGAGATCTTCCGAGTGAACCAATGGATCAGCTTCGATACCAAGCCAAGCCATCCTAGATGTCTCTCCCACTTGAACATTCAGGACCCTGCATGTGTTTAAATGCCACATTTTAATCCCCGAGTCTACAACAGCTTCAAAAGCAAAAGGTTCAAAATGCAAGGGAATTTTTTCATGAGACCTGGTAGCCTAACCCTTTTATGGTAAAGTTAGAGACCCCACATTAGAATCAAGAAGGCATGATCAGGAAAGAACTAAATGAAGGATAGAATTTGTTTTGTCTATATTGCCAAAGTTGGGACCTCAGAGAGAGAGAGAGAGAGCTCCAATTACTTTTACCCAATTCAAAACTCCGCATTCAACCAATCAAGCTATAAAAACATATTCAGTATATAAATTGTAAGAATAAGAACATTTAAAACACAAACCTCAAAGCAGTGCTGAAGAACAGAGCTACTCCAATAACATCAAAGTAATTGACCGTTGCTCTGTCAAAACCACATAAGAGTTGATATCGCAGATTTGCATAAAGACCAAGGAAGGCTCCATAACCGAGTGCATTGGTGCTCACAGATGGAATGGTCACTGATAACCTAATAAAAGTCATTGCAGAACAAAACGTCAGAAGTGTCAGGATGCTTGGGATGTTACCAGAATAATAATGTTAACTAGGACACATTTTCATTTTTCTATTTTTTTTACCTCCCCTCCTTTTTACTGGCAGCAAGATTTGATAGAGCACCCTGTGCAGCTCCGGCAGTAAATCCCACCATACTTAACTCTGCAGCTCTGTAAAGGAATGATAGAAGTCTCTTTTGGAGGTCAAAGTCTCTAAATTTATAGCTAGTTTCAAATATATTGTTTGGGAGCTTTTGCAGAGTATTTTGCAAATCAGTTTGGAAGGTATTTCCATATGAACGGCAGGGGGCAAGTGACCAAACGACAATTGCATTGCAAGCTGTCACAGTGAGCACATTGATGAGGGCAAGATCCCATTCCTGCTTTATCCTGACATGTTCAAGCATTTATTGAGTCCAGATGCAAGTAAAACTAGTGTGTTCTGTTCTTTGTTATCACTATTTTAAAACGAACCTCTCTTTTCGATTCTGGATCTCCCACCAAACAGAACAACCAATTGTAGTTGCCTGCTCAAGAAGCAACCTGCCCAAAAATGCTGGGTCTGCAATCATCCTGTAAGAGGAAGTTTCAATAAAAATATCAAAAAATGGTTCCAAAGATAATCTGTGCTCCCAGGCAAGTTATTCATGAACTGCTATTTAGTAAAAAGAAAAAATGAAAATAATCTGTTTGCTATATAAAATTGCTATATAGCATATAGTGTCCATTTAATAACATAGCTGAAATCTGCATGTATGAAACCAAGATAAGCTTCATTTCGTTTCATTAGTTGTGTATTCAATTTATCCCATATGAAATTCTACAGCTAAAATGAGTCCTAATGCCTGTAAATTTTTGTATGCATATCTCATCAGAAGAAGCAATCATCAAGCTACAATGCTAGACTAGCGTTTTCAATCATTTCTCTAGTTATGATATTTAAATTATCCATAGTAAATAATTTGAGCGCGGATGCTTTCAAATTTTTAGCGTCTCATCAAAAGAGGCCCTCATCAAGCTATATGCTAAACTAGCCTTTACTTGATATGTGAACTGATCAAACAAAGCCAGAAACTCACAGAAAAAAAAAAGAGCGCAAAGCCAGATCATGCGCCTGATTTGGTTACAAAGTTATCCAGTCCAGACAACCCAACCTCAACTCACAAAGCCAATTTGACAGACCGAGATAAATAAATGTTTCTTTTCACTCCAGCAAGTCTCAAATATAACTCCTACACAGAATAGTTTAAGTTACAGAACTCCTTCGTATTTTATGCAGTTTGATGTTAAAATAAAATAACGAAATGATAGATACTATCATTGACACATTCCGACAAATAACAATTTGGATGTGGAATAGATGTGGGATATCATAACATCCTTCAAGCATAAATAACAGCAATAGCATAAAGCTAAGTTGCCACTATGTGAAATGAACCATTGAACTTATGATCCTAGTGTAAGATAAAAAGACTAAAATCGCTTGGCATCTTTGAATATCTATGCTACTATACCTGATAATTTTCACCATTTCTAATCAATACTACTCTTGAAACTATGCAAGAAGAACACTTCGAAATGAAGAATTACAAAAAAAAAGTAAAAAGGAAACAAGTCCAAGAAAGCTGGGTTTTTCTCTGATGTTCCAGAATCTAAGACAGAAACTATTAATGGATCATGGTGATGTTAGCATGCAAAGTCTTATCATAGACACTCAGCGCGCTGTGGAAGATTTATAGTTTTCTCTTAAGTATTGTTTGAGTTTTATGCATTATTATTTGTTAGTTGCCGTATAGTGGGCCGATAGGTTATTATTGGTTGTTCATGGGGTTTATCTTATGTTTAGAGTATTTATACGTGTTCTGGCGTATAGTTAGGGTATGCTTGAGTACTTTGAGATTATTGGATTTGAGCAGGGCGAGTTAATTATAACCTGTGAGTTTTTTATTCCTCTTATTTATGATATTCCTATTGATTTGGTTATGTTGTGATCTCCTGCCCTTTTACTTCCATCAGATAACTAAATAGTACTCAGACTTTATGTTCAGAGTACAAGTGAAAGGCCGGACATAAATTGCATAGTTCATCTTTATTGATGCTATTAAGCGAATGCAATTTTAAGAACAAAGCTTTCCAGATATTTTGATCTTCATTTTTTTTGGAAAATAGGAGCTCGTAAAACCTACCTGCCAATAAATGCTCTTGATAGTCCCTGGGGAAGAGACCGAGATATGAACCTTGCTGTGGTTGGCCTGGCACTGATTGCCAGAAACTTTACCAATTGAGCAGAGCTAACCATACCCTGTAGACTGTGGACATCAGATATAGTCCATGAAAAAGATGGGAAGAAAAGGGGCATATCATTACCATTTCATAGGCTTGACGTAATCCAGCAGGCAAATCCATAATTGTCTTTTGCCACTCATACAATACAGCATCAACAAATTTCTTATCAAACAACTGCAGATAACATTAAATGTTAGTCTAAAAGTGTGCAAGACAAAAAATAAATAGATTACTATCAGAAGAAAAATGTGCCACTTTTGTTCGTCTGTAGACAGATTTGTTTGTTACCTCCTCCAAAATGATCCTTCTCCTAAACGGTCCACCCTCATCTCCCTCATCACCCTCATCAAAATTATCAAAGTAATCATCATCATCACCACCATCATCGCCTCCATCACCACCGCCATGACTAAGACCCTTCCCCTTATTGCTACCTCCACCCCCAGTATCAATCTGCCATTAAAAAAGGGAGAAGCATATTACCTAGATTAGATGTCAATCCATAAAGAGTTTCAATTCAAAGCAAAAGCAGAAGGCATACAAACTGTTCAGTAACTTTCCTGTTCAGAAATCTCATTATGGTCTACCTCAGTAATCAAGTAGGCTACAGCTAAAGACCAGACAAATTACAAGTAGGTGGCACAAAACCATGATGCCAATTGCACCAACGGTCAAGATAGACCAAAGATTGCAGTACAGGATGCGTTTTCCATTGACCCGCAATTCACTAATTTATGATATACGGAAGATCGAATTCAGTCACCAGAGAAGAAGCAAAAGGAGATGAACCCAAAACCTCATTCTCAAATGCACAAGTCTCCAGTTGTTCAAGGAGATACATTTAGAAGCTGAAAAACTAGCCAGTCGCACGAGGAAAGATAAGAAAAAAGAACATTACGAACATAACTTGCCACAGATAATCTTGCCTAACTGCCTTCAGAGATGGAATAAATACTTCATAATTAGTCTCATACACAAAATTAGGAAGAAACTCACTATCCTTAATGAATTCCTTAAAAATATTAAGCAGAAATCCACCTTGAATCTCTAGACAAAATTCTTGCAAGAATTGCATAACTTGAAAGGATTCAAAATTACCTGAGGACTTGTCTTAACTTCCTTCTTCGACATATCCAGCTTTGATTTCTCCAAGGTGACCGCTCCAAATGCACCGTACTGCCCTCCCTTCATAGTCGGCCCAAATTCCACGGAGCTTGAAGGAGGCGTCGACGGAGCATCCGGTGACGCCTGAAAGCATCGCTCAAGGTGGGCACTAGTGTCACCGTCGACCACCGAAGAAGATGAAGCCCTGACTATGAAATGATACCTCCGCGGCCTGCCGGCGAACGGCGGCGACACTGGACACAGCGAAACGGTTGTAAATGGCTGCAACGGCTTGGATGATAAGGATTTGGTCGTTGGCGCGAGGGGCATAATCTGCGCCGTTTGGAACACTGAATGAGACATTTTTGCTTTCGCTCAATTTCCCCTTTGCTTTCTGATACGAATTGGTCTGAGCGGGTGCCGAATTTGAAGATTTGGGTTTAACTCCTCGTGGAGAAATTGATATGGGGATTGATAATTCTTTTACCCCCTTGAGTTTTTGTTTGATACTTTCTCTCCTTCAAAGCTTGAGAATGGAGAAAGAGAGAAGAGAGAGAAAAAAATTAGGGGTGAGGGTGAAGTTAAGGTTTTGATGGAAAACGTGCCGACTATGCGACAAACTCAGTCAAACTCAATGAGTCGACTCGGCCCCGAGTTGGAGTTCTTTTTCTTTTGCATGGGTGAGTAGCCGAGAAAAATTCATTTTTGGTCCCACTGGGCACGGTCGAATCCGAAAATGGCCCTAAAATTTTTGAAAATGGTCCTTATATAAATTTTCACATCAAACATGGTCCCAGTCGATTAAAATTTTTATTTGTGGTCCCAAATATTTATCGGGTCCGTCAAATATAGACGAGAGCCCCCACGTGAGTTGCACGTGATTCTTAGGGCACGAAAATTCATCCCTAATCTGTATTTTGCCTTAATTTCATTCTATTCCCAAATCAACTCGCTCAAATCCCTAATCTCTCAAGATTTCATCCCCAAAATTCACGCACAAATTCCGTTGATTTTTCACGCATTCACAAAAACCCACTGCCCAGTAGAGAGAACATCAAGAATCTATAGTTGGAAGCTTCAAATTTCGCGATGATAAGGCGAAAATCATCCATTGCCGCGGCACACCCAAGTTACGGGGATTGCGAGTTTTGGTACACACTGAGGTTGCAGCATGGAGGTATGACGCTGCACTATGAAGATAAATTCGAGTATACAGGTGGGAGAACCAGTGTATTTGATTTCATCGATGGGAAAAAATGGAATATGAAATATCTAAAGGGTTTATGCGAGGGTTTGGGTTATATGGGTAAGAAAGATTTTTTTGTGGTTATGGAAGAACATATGCTGCCTTTAGAAAATGATGAACATGCTATGTTGATTAAAGAGGCAGCCGTGAATTCTAGAGAATTCACCATATATTTAGATAGTGTGAAGAATGCAGATGGTGTTCTATCGACGTTGGAAGGGGAAGGTGTTGATGTTGTGAATGAACAGGTGGAAGGGTTTTGTGTTGATGCTTTGAATAAGCAGGTAGAAGGGGTTCGTGTTGATGCATTGAATGAGCATAAGGAAGATGTTCCTGTTGATGCTTTGAATGAGCAGGAGGGAGGGGTTTGGGTTGATGTTGTGAATGAGCAGGAGGAAGGGGAAGGTTCTAGAGTTGTGAATGAGCAGAGAGCTGTGAATGAGCAGATAGAAGGGGAAGGCTTTCGAGCTGTTGTTGAGCAGAGAGAAGGGGAAGGTTCTAGAGTTGTGAATGAGCAGAGAGCTGTAAATGAGCAGATAGAAGGGGAAGGCTTTCGAGCTGTTGATGAGCAGAGAGAAGGGGAAGGTTTTAAAGCTGTGAATGAGTAGATAGAAGATAGTTGTGAAGCATTTATTGATAATTACATTGGTGAAGATGAGAGCTCAGATGAAGATGAGGACTTCATATTTAAGGAAGATAGTTGTGAGTCAATCATAGATGGCATTATCTATGATGAGAATGTTGACAAAGAGGTTGAATGGGCAGGACCAGAACAGGTGAGTGGTGAGGACTCTGATTCAGGTGGCATGTTAGATGGGAGCAGATCTGATAGTTATTTCGAAAGCATAGATACTGACAATGATGAAACAACCACATAAGATGTGATGAGTGGAAGCTGTAATGGAAGGATATTCTTCTTGGGCCAGAAGTTCAATACTAAAGCTCAATTCAAAGAAGATGTTCATAGCTATGCAGTGAAAGTTGGAAGACCCTGCAACTTTGTTAAAAATGACAGTAGGAGGATATATGCAAAGTGCAAAAAGAGAGATGATGGGTGTGGTTGGCATATAAATGTACTCAAGGTCAAAGATGAGACATCATTTCAGATTAGAGAAATGGACCTTACACACACTTATGGAAGACAGTTCCATGTTTCCAATGCCAAGTCAACCTGGTTAGCTAAGAGATTTGAGACAACTTTCAGATGTGAACCTAATAGGAGTGCTGGTGGCTTTAGAAAAGCTGCAATTGTTGAACTTGGTATCTTTATTTCACCTCAGTAAGCCTTTAGAACAAGGGAGAAGACACTAAAGATGATTCAAGGAGACACCAGTGATCAATACACTAGGTTGTGGGATTATGCAGACATGCTTTACAAGAAGAATCCAGGCTTTACAGTTCTTGTCCAACTAGATACCACAACTGAAGAAAGAACTTTCAAGAGCTTCTATGTGTGCCTAGCTGCAATGAAATTGGGATTTAAATCAGGGTGTAGGCCTTGGATAGGAGTAGATGGGTGTCATTTGACTGGTCCACGTTCAGGGGTGTTATTATCTACTGTGGGAATGGATCCTAACAATGATCCTTTCCCCCTTGCCTATGCAGTGGTTGCAGTTGAGAATAAAGAGGCATGGGAATGGTTTCTGGCATTGTTGAGGCAGAATTTGATGGGTGATAGAGAAGATGTATATTGTTTCATGTCTGACAAGCAAAAAGGGTTAATTGGTGCCTTTGAGAGGATACTACCAGGTGTAGAGAACCGGTTCTGTGTGAGGCATTTGCATGGCAACATGAAGAAGGCAGGTTTTAGAGGAAATGACTTCAAGAAATTGCTATGGAAGGCTGCAAATGCCACCACTGTTGGTGCTTTCAAATGTGTGATGGAAGAGCTAGAGAAGAAGGATGCAAATTGCTATGCATGGTTGCAAGCAAAGCCAGCAAGAGAGTGGTCTAAGTCACACTTTACAACATTTGGCAAGAGTGACACTTTAGTTAACAATATGTGTGAGCAATTTAACAACTGTATAATGGATGCTAGAGATAAGCCTATTATCATTATGTTGGAGGGGATCGGACAATGGATCATGAAGAGGCTTCAGAAAAATAGAGACCAAGCTGAGTGCAAGTGGGAAGGCAGGTTACTATGTGCTAGGATTGGTAAGATTCTCAACAAGACAGTGAAAGCTTCTTCTGATTGCATTCTAATGAAGGCTGCTTCAAATAGATATGAAATCTCAAGCTTGGATGGATCAAGATATGCAGTGGACTTAGGACTTGTGATTGTAGGAGATGGGAATTATCTGGTATTCCTTGCAAGCATGCTACTAGTGCTATTTGTGCAGAGGGTGGTGCACCAGAAGACTATGTAGACACTTGCTACCATGTTGAGACCTATTGTGCAGTTTATGCATATGCTATAGCCCCTATGGGTGGACAAGACATGTGGGAGAAAACAGGCTATACCTCCACTGCCACCTAGCAATCAAAAGAAGAGAAAAGGTAGACCTCAAAGAGAACGAAGAGTTGGTGCTACTGATAGTCCTAACAAGAAGCAAAAGAAGCCCATTGATAAGATACAAAGCTTAGGAAAACAAAAATTCACTGTGAAGTGCAAGTATTGTGGAGAGCCTGGGCATAATAGAGTTGGATGTGCAAAGAGAAAGGTATGATTAGTGTTAATTCATAATGTTATAGCTTAACTATCTATGATGTAAATTCAGATTGTCCTAACATTAAATAAATTTAAATTTTGATTGGAGGCTGAAGGTGAATGTTCAGTGAGTAAAGCCAAGAAGGTTGTTGTGGTTTGCATGTTTTGCTTGGATATTGGACACTATGACCAGGATTGTCCATTGAGGCAGTTGTTTGAAGCTGAAGCACAAGAGAATCAGGAGGCTGAAGCACAAGAGAATCAGGAAGATGAAGCAGTTGATAATCAGCCAGGTGCTAACTTGCAAGAACCTGAAGTGCAACAATTCACACAACCTGATTTCCCTGTTACTCAAGAGGATGAGCCTGATTTCCCTAATTTCCCTCTTAAGCTTGATAACTTGCCAGCCACTGAATTCATGGAACTTTTGAATATTTGAAAGTGTTGAACTTGTTGAACTTGGATATTTATGTCTTTTTGATGTGTTGAACTTGTATGGTATTCTGTTATGGCTTTTGAAATAGTAGCAGTATAGCTTTTTAAATAGTAGTTATGGACAGTAAGCTTTTGAGCCAAGGAAATAGCAGTAATTAAACCCTTTTGATATGTTGAACTTGAATAGTATCTATTTATGCTTATTAGAACTTGAATATTATCTGTTTATGCCTTTTGGAGCTTCAATGGTTTTTGTTTTGCCCTATTTGTGCATTTCTGTTAGCAAATAGACATTCATTTCATTGATTGGAATAGTGACATTCCATTTCATTACAACCGCATTATAGCTTCTGATCATTACAGTAGCATTTCATTACATTACAGCTCCATTACATCTTCAATTACAGCTGCATTACATCTTCAAGAAAATTGCCACCAACAAAAACAATTGTAGAACACATAGAATCTTTATTATCTTCTTCATCTTACCAACTTCTTGGCCAAGATTCTTCACTTCTTTCACCATCTTTCTCACTTCTTCAGGTAGCTTCAATTTTCCTAGGTGGCTATCAAAGCTACTGTCCTCTGAAATGCAATCTTCATCCTCCCACATGAAAAAACCACACCCTTTACCATATTGAGAATCTGGGCAGTTGTAGAATGCCTTGCCTCGGCTGTGAGGTTGTTTGGATACCCACCTCAGGGCTGCTCTACCACAGTGATAAGTTAGAAAACCTCTACCAAAATGCTTATTGCTTGATGCAGCATACATGATTTTGTGTGTGGATTTTTTGGGATGGTTGTGTGTTTTGATTGTTCGTAGAGAGTGTATATATATACAAATGTATTCCCTTAGCTTCTGCACTCAATTTTCCCTCCAAAATGCTAACTTTCCCTCCAAAGTTGATTGACCAATCAATCCAACTGTTTTAGTTGAGAAATACAAAAATTTGCTACTTTTAACGTTTGGGACCAAAAATGGGAGTAAAAGTTAACGGTAAACGTGATGGAAGGACCAAATTTGATATCCCAGGACCATTTTCGAAAATTTTGGGGCCATTTTCGGATTCGACCGTGTCCAGTGGGACCAAAAATAAATTTTTCTCGTGAGTAGCCTAATGTTAATGTCCATTGTTCAATTTTTTTTTCTTTTTTTTTCTCGGATTATTTGGTAAATACATCATCACATTTTCACTATTTTATAAGTTATAGAAATCACATTTAAATTTAATCAATTACAATTTCATTTTTAAATTTTAATGGAATTAAACATCCTCAAATTTTTTTGATCAATTAAATATTATGTGTCTGGTCTATAAATTACGTTGACAATTACGTCAGCACACACGTGTAACAAACTACGTAAGTTTTGTTATTTTTTCAACATTTTTTCTCTTTTCTAAACAAATAATTATATAGAACAAGGTTTTCCCTAAAAAAAAAGAGCAAATAATCAAAACGACATCGTTTATTATACATGTATGCTAACGTGATTTATAAATCAGACACATTATATTTTATGTTTAATCTCATTCAAATTAAGACTTGACATTTTAATTGATTAAATTTAAATATAGGGCGTCACTTACCAAAGAGTGAAAATACGGTAATTTATTTAGCTTTTTTTTTGTTAGCAAGTTGCCATGTTGGAGTTAGGTAGTGGACTCGTGCTTGATCAATTTTTTGTAGATGTACTGGCATAGAAAGTTTTTTTTTCAAATTTTAAGTTTAACTAGTTCTACACCAATCCGTTGCATTCAATTCAACATTTGTTTGTTTAAATTATTCAAATATATGTGAATTTATTTATTTAATTCAAGGATATAAATAAGAATTTGTTTCATTTTAATAAATTTTATTTTATATATTATATAAATATTAATTTGTCTCATATTTTTACACTACTCTCTTGCGGAATAACTTTTGTTTTCATTTAAACTAGTTTTCCACCTGTGCGATGCACGATAATAATTATCGAACTTAATTAAAATAATTATAGATAATCAAAATTATAAGTTTATATATAAACAAATGAGTGAACTAAAATTCTATGTAATATTATGGGATAAATTTTCAGTTTCAAATATATTTTCGATTAATATAAATATTTTATTTCACAACTTTTTTCGATAAGTGAGAGAGAACTTGCGTATTTTTCAAAAGGGCAAGTGTAACTATAATGATATATATATATATATATATTATTAATATTTGCCCCATATTATCACTTACAAAGATCACAATGAAAAATTTTGTCAGTATTTTTTTAAAAATATAATTTTTTTTAAAATTTGATATATTAAAATAAAATAGTAATACTTCATATATTGTAAGATTACTTGATATTGAAGAAAAAGTTGTAAGTCAACAAAGAGACTTTTGTTTGTAAGTTAAAAATTGAAGTGGAACTAATTAACCAACCAGACTCATTGCTTTCCAAACTGATATTCCACACCTTCAGGCTTCAACTGCTACAACCTTCTTCATTCTTGATATGCATCATAAAGGCATGTTGTTATATCAAAGGATTCAACCTTGGATCATCTTTTGCAAAAGATCGATAGCCAAGGAATCTGAGTTCACAAAAATTAGATTTTAGTCATCACTTTTGCAATTATATATTGCCTCAACTATATATAACTCTAGTTGGTTGTTATGTCCTAGATGATGGAACTTAGAATCATTTGGATGTGTATTGATTGAATAAAATATTTTGATCAAAACAATCTCATATCCCATTGCATGCTAAAACCGAATCTAAATTTCATGTGCAGCGGAAAATTGAGATTATCGATTACCTTGCAATCGGAGAGACACCGTTGAGAAGATATAGATATAAAATCTACAACTCTCCCATTTTTCATGTTATCCACTCCAGGATCTTCTGTTGTATGACCCAACTTCGATCCAGATATCGTGTGGGCGACGATCCTCTAGACCTTGTAGAAGCTTGGAGATGAAGAACTCTTTTATAGATAATAGATGAAAATTTCTTAGGTTATGGAGGACCTAAATTTTGAAATTAATGTATATGGAGGCTAGGGTTTTTTTTTCTCCTTTCATAAGGTATATATAAAGCTTCAACAGGGATCTAGAAGAAGATTAAGGTTGGACCTTCAACAGGCCTTAAGTTCCCATGTCTAGCCCAAACATAACTTAAGCCCATTAATATTAATTCAATCCACTAAAGAATTAATATTGCACTGCCACCTTAATTCCATATTTATGGATATGGCTTCTTCAACTCAATTAATTCCCCATGTTTAAGATATCGAATGTCCATTAATTAAATTAAGTATACTAACAACTCAATTTAATTAATTGATTATCCATGAGTCGTACCACTCAACCTTTATTATCATGTTGGATTAAAAATAATCAACTTGCAAGATTTAACATGATAATCATTTTTGAGCTCCTCAGGGGACATCATCAATTCGGCGCACCGAGACACGGTTTCCTTCTATAATTAGTAACCCATCATATATAGAAATGTCGCTACCCAATCTATCGGGCTTATTGATTCTTTAATTAGAATTTCACCCATTGATAGGTCAAATTAATGTACATTAAAATATACATGTCTACTATTATATAATGATTAAAAATTATGAGTGTCTGATATTTATATTCTTACGTGTTGTCAGTTGTTAGGAAAATTGTTGGAAAAAACCCAATTGATCGTTTTGATGAAATGTCAAAACATGTGTGATGATTTAATGAAAAACTGCAGGTTATGATAAGCTGGAAATCAAAGATAATGACCAAGTAAGACTTCAAGCTGAGATGAGAGACAGCTATTCAGAAGCATGGTCAACCAGCTTACAAGTTGCCTGATCAGATCAGTCAGAGTACACTCTTCAAAGTTTGAGATAAGCTGTAAAGGGGGAAGAGAACTTTGGAGACCGGTAGGCATCCGCAGATGAGTTAATCACCAGTCTTAGCAAAAAGCTAAGATAGACTGATGAACGGAGTCAGCTTGAAAGCTAAAACTGATCGGATCAAGAGATCAGTCAGAGCTGACCCTAAACTGATCAAAGATCAGTTTACTGATAAAACAATCTAAATGCTTTGAGTCTTTACTCAACTGACCATAGTTCAGTTTAGAGAGAAAAAGCTCAAACAGGTAGCCAACTGATAAGTCTAGAAATAAAAGCTCTTAAGCTTAGCTGACGAGTCAGCCAAACTAGACTATATCATGACAGAAGCTCAAGGTAGCTGAAGATCTGCCGACGAGACTATCTCAGAGCTGGAAGCCGAGATAGTTGAGAGCCCGTCAACTGAATGTTTAAGAAATGATAGCCGAATCACCTGCTCCTACTGACAAGCAGTTAATGAAGATCTCAACAGAAAATCTTTGAAAGATCATGATGATTTTATAGCAGAGAATTTTTAAAGTCAAAACGGCTAGTTCATTAAAAGAGCTCCAAATGGCTACAGACATTAAAATGCCACCGGTGATTTCTAAACATCACCAATCATAACGGTCAAAATTCACTCATCTATTTAAAGAGGGTGAAATCAATTTTGGCCAACACTTTCGCCATTCTAACTTTGCTATTTTGCAGAACGAGCTATTTCTTTTTCTCTCTCTACAGCTCAAAGCTCAATATTCTCAAAGTGCGAAAAGTCTTAAACTGAGAAGGTGTGCTTCAAGTTCAAAGCAAGCTGCTAAGCTGATGCAGAATTCCAGCAATTAAGAGCAAAACTTCTCAATTCTGTCTCTCAAAGATCAACTACTCAGCTCAAGAGAAAGGAGCATTCTAGGTTGATAACAGTTTCAAGGCTGCCTTCTTGAAGATCGAGCGAGATCTAAAATTGTGTAAAGAAGGGCAATAGCACCTAAAGTCTCAGCGAGCAGTTGGGATCGGTAAGTGTGAGCTATCGACCTAGAAACCGGCTGAGGAGGAGCATGTACCGATGGGGTCCGTTCTTCCGGAACAGCAACAGTTGGAAAGGAGGCCGTGCTCGGGTTGAAGGGTGCCGTTTTCAGGTCCAACATGATTTCCTTCACTGTGTAATTGTAATAAATAAACTTTACACTTGCAAATTGGATTGCCCTTCTACGGAAAGAAGAGAGGATGTAGAAGTAAGAAGCTTCGAACCTCTATAAAGTTCTGTGTGTGCTGCTCTTACTGTTTTACAATTTTGCAAGTTCTTTAACTACTCACATTCACACACACAGACTAAACTGACAAGCTTCAGCCACGTCTTCAAGTTATCAGTTCCAAACTGATCAGCTCACCAGCTAAGCCTCTGTCAGCTTCTCTTAACTGATCAGTTAGCACAGATAAATCTCAAAAGCGAGTCAGAGCCCTATCTATTCCGCAATCTCTCTTAAAAGTTTTTGAAGTCAGTTTATTCACCCCCTCTAAACTGACAAAGACTCGCACCGGGACTAATAAGTGGTATAAGAGCAGTTGATTCTAAGGATCAACTGTTTCTGCAGATCATTTGAATCAGATCTATTTATCTGTGCTAACCATTCTAGCTATGGGAAACCATAAGCTACCTCTCTTTTTAGTTGAGAACTATGACAATTGGAGCAGAATGATGAAACCTTATCTATGCTCCATCCATGAGAATATGTGGGAGGTGATCGAAGACGGTCTAATCATCATAATGATGGACAATGAAGCCCACATCATGGATGTCAACCAACCGGTCAGGATCCCAAAACCAACTCATCTTCTCACGGGTGAAGAGAAGAAGTTGAAAAATCTAGAGTTTATTGCTCAGCACTCTTTCAGACTCTAGATGAGGATCGCATGAGAGACACAAAGAACTGCAGAACAACGAAGGAGATTTGGGACCTTCTTGCAGATCTGTGCAAAGAGTCTGAAGCTATCAAAAGAAATAAGCTCCAGCTGGCAGTTGATAAATATGAGTCTTTCAAAATGCAGCCGGAAGAAAGCATCTCGAGCCTAGAAATAAGATTTCTTGGCATCATAAGCGAGATGAACAATCTGGGAAGAAACTATCTCAACAGTGAGATGAACTCGAAAGTTCTTGATAATCTCACTGATGAGTGGGATATGAAAGTAATTGCTACTAAAGAGTCGAGAGACTTGAATAGCATTACTCCCAGAGAGTTATTTGGATCTCTCAAAGCTCATGAGTACAGCCTGAATCGAAAGAGAGAAGCATCCACTTCCTCTTCTCATGATGCTTCTTTTTATGCTGAAAGAAATCGATTCAGAGAAGCCCGCAGAAGAAACAACTTCCGACCAAGAGGCTCGCCTATCAGAGAGAATCCAGGGGGATCGGTGACTGATCGAAGAAGAGAGTCAGCCGATAAAAAGGAGATCCTGACTGAAGAGTTGAATGAGCAAATCCAGTCAATGATAAGATTGCTGGAGAAGCTAAGAAAAGTCAGAGATCAACAATCTGCTAAACCACCCCAAGCTGATGAAGCTGTTGAAGGTGAGAGGAACCAGCAACCAGCTGATCGTCCAGCTGAACAATTCAGGATGGCAAACAGGAACATAGAGGAATGTTTCCACTGCCATAAGCAAGGACACTACAGATACGAGTGTCTCGAGCTTCCTGAAGAGAAAAAGGCCAAAGTGAGGAGAAGCTTCTTCAAAAGGAAAGCAATGATCGCAAACTCTGAGAATGTTGTGCTTGACAATTCAGACTACCCATCTGGAATTGACTCAGATGGCTACAGCTCCGATGATAAAGTTTTACTATGTCTCATGGCCGACAATGAAGAAGAGGTTAGTCAAGCTGACTCAATAACCTCATTTTATCATATACATGAAGCATCGATCTCTAGGAACGAACTAGATAAACAGTTAAGACTCTTAGAAGATCAATTAGCTTATGTATCAAGTATGCATATTGAACTGAAGGGTGAAAATGATGAGCTAAGAAGTAGAGTTGATGAGCTAAGTGCTGAAAATGAAAGACTAAAAAGTCTTGATGCTTAGTTAACAGAAATGGATCAGCTGAGGCTGAGAAATGCAGAACTGGAAGCTGAGAATGAGCAGCTTAAGCAAAAAATTCTTGACAGAGAGGAATTATCTCTCAAATTCAAGAAGGGATCCCAAACTCTTTGATGTGACCCGGAACCTATGGGACACGACACAGACGAAATATGCGGAAGCTAGGAAAGAAACTACGTCAGTGAAGTAAGGGATCAATACTCAACTAACTAGATGACTAAGACAAACTAAAATACCTAGACTAAGACACAAATATAACACAAAATCCAAATTAATGGGCTGTTTTGGAAGGCTATGGAATCGAGAATGATGAAGGCATTTTGGATGTGAAGTGTAGGTGAAGAAAGGCTAGGGTAGATATGATATGATAGAGTTGTAATGAACTTACGGATTGAATGTGACGACGATGATCTTGACTCGAATGAGGGCTGAATTGGAGGCGTACGTTGATGATGATGAATGACGTCGATTATGGCTGGACGAAGGATGATTGGTAGATGCGAATCACAATCCGAAAGTTGCCTTGAATCTCGAATGTACACAAGGCCAAATTCTCTAAGTTGATCTTCAAGTAGCGAGTTTCCGACAATCCCTCAATGTGGATAGGCGAATTCCCTTTGATGAAACCTATAATGGCTAGTTCTAAAAGTATGAATTTAAAATCTAAACTCACAAAGATTTAACAGGGTTGAGACAATATTGAAAGCAAAACTTAATTTATCAAATATGGTCTAAAGTATGAATGAAACGATGTTCCCCTATTTATAGGCTAAGGGGCACGAAATTTATGGCCTAAAAATAATTAAAAAGCTAATCCAAAGTAGACTAGAAACTTACCTAGACTAGAATTCTAATTAAGGTAGGAAATTACCTTAAATAAAACCTAGTCAACCTATGACTCATTAAATTCAAAAATTACATCAAATAAATAATAAAAACTGACTCAATTAATTAAATACTATGATCTAATTAAACACTAAAGTCTAAATAAATCAATCCCCTAATTAAAATAACCAAGGGACGATTTTTCCTCATGGGCGCGGGGTATCTGCTTAGGCGTGATCATGCCTAACCCGAAATAGTCTTCTGTACCAACATCCAAGACTTGATCTTCAATTGCTTCAATATGGATGATTGGCACTTCTCTTTTAACTACTCTTCAAGTATTGCACTCCATGTTTTGATCTCCATCTTCCATTATCAACAAGGTCATCATCTTCAAGCTACTTTGTACGCCGTCTTCATCCTCGAGCTTCTTGCTAATTGTTGCTTGCAAATACTTCTGTAACTTCTTAGCTCGTAGTCTTGTGACGGGGCCTTTGAATTGCAGCTCCGGGTTTAGATCCTCATTGCTATGGATGTCCTCATCATTCCCCCCTTGCTGAAGAGAATTCATCCTCGAATTTGGATCCTTATCATGGTCGAATTCATCTGCATTAAAGGGAGACAAATCAGCAATATTAAATGTAGAAGAACACTTGTACTCACCCGAGAGATCAATGTGGTATGCATTATCATTAACACGACTCAGAACGGTGAAGGGACCATCTTCTCTAGGCGACAACTTTGACTTCCTCAAATTGGGAAAACGGCCAGGACTTAGATGAATCCAAACACGATCTCCGGGCTGGAATATAACACGTTTGTGCCTCGTGTTGCGTTCGGCGGTAACGGCCGAGCCTTTGTGCTCGATTCAAGCACAAACCTTCTCATGCATCTCTCAAATATAATCAGCTCTATTCATACCTTTAACACTCGTTAGGTGCTCAACGGGTAAAGGAATCAAATCAGTAGGAGTTAGTGGATGAAATCCATAAACTACCTCAAATGGAGACATGTTAGTAGAAGAATGAATTACACGATTATAAGCAAATTCACCATATAGTAAACACTCTTCCCATGACTTCAAATTGTTCTTAATTAGAGACCTAAGTAAAGCTCCTAATGTACGATTCACAACCTCAGTTTGACCATTGGTTTGTGGATGACATGCAGTAGAAAATAATAACTTAGTACCTAATTTTCCCCACAAAATATGCCAAAAATGTCCTAAAAACTTAGAATCCCTATCACTAACAATAGTACGAGGAATTCCATGCAATCTAACAACATGAACAAAGAACAAGTTGGCAATATAAACAACATCATCGGTTTTGCTACATGCGATGAAATGAGCCATTTTGGACAACCGATCAACTACAACAAACACCGAATCTTTACCCGACCTAGACCTAGGCAATCCCAATATGAAATCTATAGAAATATCGATCCAAGGAGCTGTAGGGGTGGGTAACGGCATGTACAATCCAAACGGGTGTGAAGTGGACTTGGCTTGACGACAAGTAATGCAACGACTACACACATTCTCTACATCTCTACGCATATGTGGCCAAAAGAAATGTTCATGCAACAAGTTTAATGTCTTATGCACACCAAAGTGTCTCATCAAAGCCCTCGCATGCGATTCTAACACCAAAAGCTCATGCATAGAACAAGTAGGAATGCACAACTTAGACTCTTTGAACAAGAACCCATCATGCACATAAAAACCATCATTAGCACACGATTTTGAACTACATGAAGCATAAATGGGGCTGAAGTAGGTCTCTTCCACATACAAGGACTTAATGGAATTGAAACCTAGCATCTTAGCATGCATTAAGTTCAAAAGTGCGTACCTTCTAGACAACGCGTCGGCCACGACATTCTCCTCGCCCTTTTTATACTTGATCACATATGGAAAGGACTCGATGAATTCTACCCATGTCGCGTGTCTCTTATTCAAATTTTGCTGCCCTTTGAGATGCTTTAAACTTTCATGATCCGTGTGAATCGCGAACTCCTTGGGCCAAAGATAATGCTGCCATGTGTCCAACACACACTTCAAAGCGTAGAGCTCTTTATCGTACGTGGAATACCTAAGTGAGGCGTCCTTCAGCTTCTCACTGAAGTAAGCGATGGGCCTGCGATCCTGCATCAAAACTGCACCAATACCTATGCCCGAAGCAAAAGGTCTTAGAAAAGTCAGGTAAAGAAAGAATAGGAGCAGAACATAAAAATGACTTCAAAGTATCAAACGCATGCTCTTGTTGCTTACCCCACTCAAATTTCCGGTCCTTCTTTCTTAGCTCAGTAAGAGGGGCGGCTATACTGGAGAAATCCTGCACAAAACGGCGGTAAAACCCAACCAATCCATGAAAGGATCGAACCTCTGAGGCATTCTTTAGTGTTGGCCATTCTTCTATCGCTTTGATTTTGGAACAGTCAACCTCAATACCTCATGAACTGATGACAAAGCCTAGAAAAATGACTTCATCTATTCAAAACGAACACTTAGACAAATTTCCATACAATTTTGCATTACGCAGAAGACAGAAAACACGCCTAAGGTACTCTATGTGCGCCTGTGCACTGTGATTGTAAATTAGAATATCATCAAAGTATACAACCACAAATTTACCAATCACATCACGCAAAACATGGTTCATCAATCTCATGAAAGTGCTCGGTGCATTAGTGAGACCAAAAGGCATAACTAACCACTCATATAAACCACTCTTTGTTTTAAACGCAGTTTTCTATTCATCCCCTTCATGCATTCTAACTTGAAAATAACCAGATCTCAAATCTATCTTAGAAAACACATTAGAACCACTTAATTCATCTAGCATATCATATCTAGGGATAGGAAATCTATACTTAACCGTTATTTTGTTGATGGCGCGGCAATCCATGCACATCCTCCATTCGTTGTTCTTCTTTAGCCTAGGATGACTGGAACTGCACAAGGGCTCATCGATTCTCGGATTTGATTCTTCTCCAACAACTCCTTCACTTGGCAGTCAATCTCCTGCGTCTCCTCAGGGGATGTACGGTACGCCGATCGATTAGGCAAGACGGCACCGGGCACGAAGTCGATCTGGTGCTCGATCCCACAAACTGGAGGTAATCCACTTGGAATCTCTTCCGGGAACACGTCCGCGAACTCCTCCATGAGTGGCTGCACATCACAAGGCAAAGAAACTCCATTAGTAGCACTGTCCTTATAAGATAAAAGTACAAAAGGTAAACCTGCTTTCAGTGCTTTCTCTACGCCTTTAACTGAGATGAACAAGGACCGATTTTTCTCTACATTAGGGGTTGATCCGGATGTCTTTCCACGAACCAAGGAATCATTGGAAGACACCAAAGGGGCTGTATTGGTTGAACTAGAAGAATGGGATGACGGTGAAGTGGCGCCTGAGGTGGCGTCGTTCACGGCGGCGGATCGGACGGCGGCTGCGGCTGTTTTCGCCCGTTCCTGCTTAAATCTTTCTTGCATCCTCTCTTGATCCTCTGCAACAGCTTTAGGAGTTAGTGGCTTTAATACGATGGCTCGGCCATCTTAAGTAATCGATCGAGTATGTGTTCGCCAATCCATCGTGAACAACTTTTCTATCAAACTGCCACGGTCTCCCTAAAAGTATGTGTGCTGCCTCCATGGGAATAACATCACACAAAACAGTTTCAGAATAGTGACCCTTAGTAAAAGAAACGCGTACCTGACCTGTCACACGAATGGAACCACGATCTGTGAGCCACTACAGCTTGTAGGGCTTCGGATGCTTTGTTGTGGTGAGCGCGAGCTTATCTACATCATACTGACTGATTGCATTGATTATGCTCCCACTATCTATAATCATCGCACAAGTCTGGTCTTTGATGGCAACTCGAGTGTAAAAGATGTTTTCACGCTGCGAATGCTCTTCGTCTTCTCGGTTGATGTTCAGACTGCGGATCGAAACTAGACTCACATGAGGTAACTCGGGTTCCTCATCATCACACTCGACTTCAGGGATGTTGACTATAATTGGGGCGGTGGCCTGGGGCTTCTCCTCGTCTTCACTGGCTGATTTGAGTCCATTCTGTTCATTGAGGAGTAGAACACGTCGGTTTGGGCACTGATTCTGAAAATGACCCCAACCTTGGCATTTGTGACACTGGATGTCAAGAACTTGACTAGGGGCTGCATTAGGCGGCGTGTTAGACTGATTGGGCCATTGGGATGGAGGCTGTGTGGGCGGCGCTGGTGTAGACTTGGGTCTACGGCTGGACTGCGGTGTAGAACGGTCGAAACGTCGTTCAGGTGGTCCGGACTGACCTCGGGGTCACATGGACTCAAAAGAAGGTGTAGAAGGTGATGCGGAATGTGTACCCTTGTTCCAAGAAGGCCGTGTAGGGGTTGCACTGTGGTGTGATCGACGACGACCTTCTCTCAGCTGCTTTTCCAGAATCGATGCATACTGCACCATCCTTTCTACACTGTTGAAGTCCTTGAGCTCGAATTCACATGAAATATCGGGATTCATGCATTCAATGTACCTAATGATGGTAGCATTTAAGGTCTTCTCCTTCCAGACTCGGTTCAAGGCAGTCTCCAACTCTTTGTGGTATTCTTCAATCGAACGGGTGCCTTGTTTGATCTGGTTGAGCTTCTTCTCAAGCTCTCTCTCGTAATAAACTGGAATGAAGCATCCTCGCATCAATCCTTTCATTTCTTCCCAAGTATCGATAGGTGGATGTCGATTTCGGCATTTTCCCTCTTGCTGCATCTCCCACCATGAGGCTGCGTAGCCTCTAAACTCCAAACATGCTAATTGCATCTTTTTGACCTTTGAAAAGTCATAGCATGCAAAAATCTTCTCTACCTTACATTCCCAATCTAAGTATGCATCGGGATCGTGAAGGCCTTCAAACTTCGGGATGCTCGTGTTGATATTGTTGAGCATTCGGTCTTCATCATATGTATCGGCGCGGGCTACACGCTTAGGAGGGCCTTGGGGCTGATCTCGGCCTCGTTCAGGGGCCTCAAACTCGGCATCTGTATTCTCATCATAGTATTCCTCTTCTAGTTCGTCTCGACGCTCGTTGCGCCTTACTGGACCTCGAACAGCTTGGGTAATGGTCGGAGTAGTCCTAGTGCGTTCAAATGCATGCACTAAATCATCAATCTTATCGGATAAAGCCTGGTGCTGTCTCTGGAAGTGCTTTAAAAGTGCTTCAAAGTGGTACTTAGGATCCCACTGTGGTGCTGGATCAGAGTAAGACTCCATCGGTGCTTTGGACGGATCCAAAGGGGGTATGGGTGACTGAGGGTCGATAGGTGGGGTAAAGGATGACCCTGGGCGGTCTCCGTGCTTCATGATACCTACAAAATGAACAAACGTAAGGAAAAAATAAGGTATGACCTCACAATCTCACGTCACTCGTTTGTTTTCCCTCTTGATTTTACCACTCGTGTATCACTCAATATATGGGTGCACAGTGTGTGATAATATCGTGTATATGGCTGCTCTAACTAGCTAAGAGAATCGGCTCTCTTGCACTGGGAATGGACGGGTATGCTACTCTCGGAACAAGGATGAATTTAGTGTGTGTTGGAGAGGTATTGATCGAGTATGGGTGGGTAGGGGGCTGTCGAAATTTAGGTTGTGGAGTAGGGTGGTGGTCGAGAATGGTAGATGTAGGATATGAAAGAATTAGTTCAATTAATGAAGTTCCAATTTAGATTAGGAAATCCAAAAATAAATCTAAGTAGAAAAAGGAAAGAAATAGAATAGGATAAGGAAAGAAGAATTCAAGAAGGCAATAGGGTGATTTGGATATGTATCAATCTATGTAACATAATCTAAATACCTTAATTAGCCTAGACTCTAGAAAGAAAGAACCAAAAATAAAATATGACTCCTAAGGAAGTTACCAAAAGAAAATAACTTAGAAGGAAATTTTCAAAAAGAAAATAATATCTAATAGGAAATAACTAACTATAGACTTGTACCATAAGGAAGGTAGCAAAAATAAAGGAACACAACAAGGAAACAATGGATATACTTTTTTTTTTGAATTTTCGGATTTTTTTTATCCGATTTTTTTTTTATCGTTGCTTTCTCTTTTTTTTATACGATCTTGCTTTTTTTTTTTTAACTATGAATGATACGGAAAATAAATTACAACTCGATAAGACTCAAAACAAATAAATGAGTATTAAACCACGAACGATATGAACCGACGTGGCTCTTGATACCAATTTATGATGTGACCCGGGACCTATGGGACACGGCATGGACGAAATAAGAGGAAGCTAGGAAAGAAACTACATCAGTGAAGTAAGGGATCAATACTCAACTAACTAGACGACTATGACAAACTAAAATACATATACTACGACACACAAATATAACACAAAATCCAAATTAATGGGCTGTTTTGGAAGGCTATGGAATCGAGAATGATGAAGGTATTTTAGATGTGAAGTGTAGGTGAAGAAGGGCTAGGGTAGATAGGATATGATAGAGTTGTAATGAACTTACGGATTGAATGTGACGACGATGATCTTGACTCGAATGAGGGCTAGATTGGAGGCGTACGTTGATGATGATGAATGACGTTGATTATAGCTGGACGAAGGATGATTGGTAGATGCGAATCACAACCCGAAAGTTGCCTTGAATCTCGAATGTACACAAGGCCAAATTCTCTAAGTTGATCTTCAAGTAGCGAGTTTCCGACAATCCCTCAATGTGGATAGGCGAATTCCCTTTGATGAAACCTAGAATTGCTAGTTCTAAGAGTATGAATTTAAAATCTAAACTCACAAAGATTTAACAGGGTTGAGACAATATTGAAAGCAAAGCTTAATTTATCAAATATGGTCTAAAGTATGAATGAAACAATGTTCCCCTATTTATAGGCTAAGGGGCACGAAATTTATGGCCTAAAAATAATTAAAAAGCTGATCCAAAGTGGACTAGAAACTTACATAGACTAGAATTCTAATTAAGGTAGGAAATTACCGAAATAAAGCCTAGTCAACCTATGACTCATTAAATTCGAAAATTACATCAAATAAATAATAAAAACTGACTCAATTAATTAAATACTATGATTTAATTAAATACTAAAGTCTAAATAAATCAATCCTCTAATTAAAATAACCAAGGGACGATTTTTCCTCATAAGTGCGGGGTATCTGCTTAGGCGTGGTCACGCCTAACGCGAAATAGTCTTCTATACCAACATCCAAGACTTGATCTTCAATTGCTTCAATATGGACGATTGGCACTTCTCTTTTAACTACTCTTCAAGTATTGCACTCCATGTTTTGATCTCCATCTTCCATTATCAACAAGGTCATCATCTTCAAGCTACTTTGTACGCCGTCTTCATCCTCGACCTTCTTGCAAATTGTTGCTTGCAAATACTCTTGTAACTTCTTAGCTCGTAGTCTTGTGACGGGGCCTTTGAATTGCAGCTCCGGGTTTAGATCCTCATTGCTATGTATGTCCTCATCACTCTTGATGAAATCTTGAGTCATCAGAGAATTGAATCTGGGAGCCCAGGGCTGGGATATAGTAAGTACACTGCCGCAGAGAAGGGCAAGACAGTTGTACAGAGCTGTGAATCTGAAGTCTTGAGAGGATTCACAAGACCAGCTCAGCCCCCCAGTTGAGGAGTCAAAAGGCAAGGGCATCCTTGAAACTCCTCAAACTCAGCCCAGAGATCAGACTGATCATTCAAGAGGGGCAACTCGAAGATAGTCAGTCTTTCAAAGGCTTGGTGCTCAGTCAAAGCCACCAGTTCAACATCGATCAGCTCAACAATCCAGATCTACTGCTAGATCAGAATCTAAAGCTCATCAGAGGCCAAATCTTTGAAAGCCTCCACATCATTCCTGGTTATCAATTTAACCAAGACCTGAAGTTCACCCAACGCCAGTCGCTTAGACAAGAGCATCAGCTCAAAGTAGGCCATCAGTTCAACGATCTAGAAACTCCTCCAGCACATTTCAACCTGGGAGTTCTTCAAATCCCAAAAGAAGTGAACACATGAGATTGTATCATCCAAAACATCATAATCCAATCTATCTGGAAGAATTCCCTCCAAGTGACTTTGCAATCCAGTACAGTGAGTTTTTAAACTCAAGGGATGAAGTAAGACTCAATCCCCATTACAACTGGTTTGCAGATTGGCCATACCATAAAGGCCAGAAAGCTCAAAGTCAAAAGGTCAGACGAAATTGGCCAAGACAATGAGCATTAAGGTCACAAGATGAGAGGATATTAGTTGAAGTCTTCTATCCTGAATCTCATCGGAGGTATAGATCACTGGACTCGACTCTCAATCGAAGAGTCACAAGAAGTCCAATGCATATCCAGAGATCCAATTCTAAAGGATTTCTTGGAAATGAAAAGCCAAAAACGTCGCATATGTGGATTCCCAAACACTTGGTTAACCTCTCAGGACCCGATATCATGCGGGTACCTAAACCCTGAGTCTTGCTTTGCAAGGAAAGAGCATCTTATCTAAGAAAAAGGTTAAAGATACCTGGTATCTGGATAGCGGGTGCTCAAAACATATGACCGGAGACAAGAATGATCTTGACGGTTATAAAGAGGTTAAGGGACCACTAGTCACCTTTGGAGACAACTCGAAGAGCCGAACCATTGGAGAAGGGTTCGTGGTTAAAGGAAAAGTTATCGTGAATGGCGTGTCACATGTTGAAGGACTAAGGTACAAACTGCTGAGCATCAGTCAGCTTTGTGACAGTGGGTACTCAGTCAACTTCAGCAATAGCTCATGTGACATCAGAGACAAGTCAACTGGAGCCATACTCCCGACTGAAGTAAGAAAGGGCAACATGTATGTAGTTGACTGGTCAACTGGCTATTCAGAAGCTTGCTTTCTCTCAAAAGGATCAACTGAAGCAAGCTGGCTGTTGCATCGATGTCTAAACTATCTCAGCTTCAAAACTATCAACTACCTGGCCAAGAAGGAGCTAGTTGATGGACTTCCCAAGGAAATATACAAGAAAACTGGCGTCTGTAGATCATGCCAGAAAGGGAAGCAGGTGAAGTCATCATTCAAGAACAATAGTCATCCTCCAGAAACAACTAACATCCTTCAATTACTTCACATGGACCTGTTTGGACCTGTGAAGCCACCAATCCCCAGAGGTAAAAAGTTTACGCTTGTAGTAGTAGATGACTACTCAAGGTATACTTGGGTAGAGTTCCTGAGAAGTAAGGATGAAACTTTTGAGAAGCTATCAACATTGGTCAGAAGACTGCAGACTGATAAAGGAAAATCAGTTCAAAGGATAAGATCCGATAATGGAACTGAATTTATTAATCAGCGAATGATCAAGTTCCCGAGTGAACTGGGAATCACTCATGAACACTCTGCTGCAAGAACTCCTCAACAAAATGGCGTAGCAGAAAGGAAGAATCGCACGCTAAAGAAGACAGCCAGAGCAATGATAGCAGATGCCAACATAGCCGAATGCTATTGGGCAGAGACAGTTAACACAACCTGCCACATACAAAACAGAAGTGCCATCGTCATCACCTATGACAAAACACCCTATGAGCTCTTCAAGGGTCGTAAGCCTTTTATCTCTTACTTTAAGATATTTAGCTGCAAATGTTATATCCACAACAATGGCAAATCCCAGCTGAAAGCTTTCAGTGCTAATGCTGATGAGGGAATCTTTCTCGGCTATAATGCCCCACATTCTCAAGATTACAGAGTGTTCAATAAAAGGACATTGGTTGTCAAAGTAACATGTCATGTGGTATTTGATGAGCTTGCCAATGAGTACAAAAACAAAAAGGAGAGCTGTACATCAGAGCAAGCACTGCCTAGTGAAAACCTGCTGAACTATGTTGATTATATTGTCCCAGAGCAGTTTGAAGTGTCACTAGAAGATGGCATAAAAACTGATTATAGACCGGTTGGAGATAACCTGGTCACTGAGGATGCAAGTCATCATGAAACCTCAAACCCCATAACTGAAACAAGGGGAAGAATTAGTGAAAATGAAGAACAGGCTGGAGCTGACACAGCAGCCGAAGGAGGAGCTGATAAAGAAGCCGAAGGATCAGTTGCTGGAACAACTGATGAAGCAGCTAAGCACGCAGAGGAAGCAATCATTCCCAAATGGCTCCGAAGCCATCCAGTCGATAAAATTGTTGGGGATCCAAGAAGCAGAGTCCAGAACAGAGGGTCAACGGAGCATGCACTCTTTACATGCTTCATCTCATAGATGGAACCAACCAACATAAAAGAAGCACTTGAAGATTCAGACAGGATTATAGCAATCCAAGAAGAGCTGAACCAGTACACAAGAAATGACGTATGGTTTCTTGTTGATAGGCTGAAAACTCAAAAAGTCATCAGGACTAAATGGGTCTTTCGTAACAAACTGGATGAACAAGGCATGATCACAAGGAAAAAGGCCAGAATGGTAGCCAAATGATACCCACAAAGTAAAGAGATTGACTTTGATGAGACATTCGCACCAGTTGCAAGATTGGAGGCCATCAGACTGTTCCTCGCCTATGCAGCTCACAACAATTTCACTGTCTATCAAATGGACGTGAAAAGTGCATTCTTGCAAGGGATGCTCAAGGAGGATGTATATGTAGAACAACCTCCAGGCTTCGAAATTGGAGATCAAGTCTACAAGCTAAAGAAAACTTTGTATGGTCTAAAGCAGGCACAGCTTGATATGAAACCCTCACAACATTTTTGCTAAAGAATGGGTTTCAGAAATGAGTCATTGATTGTACTCTATTCAGAATAGAATGATCAACCGAGATCTTGATGGTTCAAATTTATATGGATGCCATAATATTTGGATCCAAGAGCAAAGATCTCTGCAATTGATTCGCACAACTAATGCAAAACGAATTCGAGATGAGTATGATGAGATAAATGACATTCTTCCTAGGACTCCAAGTGAAGCAACTCGAAGATGGAATCTTTATCAGCCAAGCCAAATATACCAAGGAGCTCGTCAAGAAGTTTGGAACCGACAAGGAAAAAGCTCTCAAAATTCCAATGAATACATCAGTGCAGCTGACCCTGGATGAAGAAGGAGAATCAGTCAACCAAACGCACTATAGAGGAATCATTGGATCCCTTCTCTATCTGACAGGCAGCCGACCAGATATCTCCTATTCAGTCGAACTGTGTGCAAGGTTCCAAGCCAATCCGAAAAAAAGTCATCTTGAAGCAGCAAAGAGGATTATGAATTATATCTCAAGGGAACTATAAATCTTGGATTATGGTATCCCAGAGATGACAAATTGTGTCTAACCGGCTATTCAGACTCAGACTTCGGAGGATGCAAAATCGATCGAAAGAGCACTAGTGGAACATGTCAATTTTTAGGAAACAAACTGATATCCTGATTTAGCAAGAAGCAGCACTCAGTTGCCACGTCAACAACTGAAGCCGAATATGAAGAAGTTCGTCCCCTCCATTCAAGATAAAAGAAAAGGAAAAGCAAAAGTTGTCAGATCAATAGTTCTGTCAACTCATGACTCTGATGATGTCTTTAACGCTATCGATAGATATCAATCCTCAGGAGAAGAGGATGAAGAAAAGAACTCCAGAAGGAGCCCAATTGAATAGAAGATCGCCTCTCCAGCACTATCTGAAACAGTTGATAAGCCAACTGAAGGACATCAAAATGTCAAACATCAGTTGAGAATTGGAGAGCATCTACCGACTGCAGAATAGAATATTCTCAAAATTCAACAATAAAAAAGGCAGCGGTCCGGGAAAACCTCAATCAAAGCACTGATATAGTGCATGAAGAAACAGGTAAAACAACTCTCTGACTCCATCATAAAACTGGAAGCTTACTCTAAAAATGGTGATTCAAAGGACTCTTTAAGTGAGAATACTTAAGACAGCTTCCAGACTGCAAAGAAAAAGAAAAACTGATAGCAAGGAGACCTGAAGGCTTCAGAAGTCAGCTGACTAGACGCCTTAGGAAACTTCTTGTAAATCAATTTATTTTCAAAGTATTTCTTTAATAAAATCCTTTTTGGCTCAATTAATTGCTTGTGTCAGAATTTATTATTTTGACCGTTGGTCCGAAGCTTAAAATCGAAAGCCAAAAGAAAACGACAAAGGGAATTTAATTCTTTCAACCATCACATTTATGAGTCTTCTTCCCACTCATAAAAATCCCTTTGCCAAAATTTTGAGAATAGAACACAACACAATACAACAACACACTCAATATCCACTGCATTTTTCTCAAGCAGTCTCTCAAGAGAATTCTTGTTCTCTTCTCTTTTTTAAAAAAAAGAATGTGTTCTCTCTTTCTCTCCAAAAAAGAAAGCTTCAATTCAAACTCAGCCAATAATTTTTCAAAATGGCTGAAGCTTCAAAAGCTCTTACCTCCTTCAAAGAGCAAATGATGAGAGACAGAAATTTCAATTGATTCTTCAAGAATAAAACAGTCCTTTTCTTCCGGTCAATCTTCACAAGACCGGAATTCTGCACTACCTAGAAACTCCTCCAAGGTTCTTTAGACAAAATTTGGTAAGTGAGTTCTTGCTTCAAGCAAAGGTCACTGAGGATGGGAAGGTCATACAATCAGTGATTCATGGAAGAAAACTTCATCATCAAAACTATGGAGCTGAGTACTTCAGGACAGCCTGCCCTCCTCTCCAACTAACTGAAGACAATATTTGCACTTTCTACAGTAGCGAATATGATGTCAAGAGTGCTCAGAAGGATGTAATGAATGTCCTTCTCACTCACTTCACATATGTTGCCACGCAAGACAATCAGCTGTTCAAACAGTTGCACCGGTGCTTTTACTGGTACAACTGGAGATACTCAATGTCAATCGAGTCATATTTCTTCCTTACAGCCTTTCATGGCATGAGTTTTTGGCAACGTGAAGAGACTTGGAGCATCAAATGGATTGGAGCCTCAAATCCATTTCCTCCAAACATTGTGCAAGTCCAGCGGATTATGAAGCAATGACTTGATAACAACATTCTAGCTAAGACCCTGCTAGCTGATGTTCAAGCTAGCTTGAGATCACAATGAGTTGCAACTAAAAAACAGCTTGTCAACACTCCAGTCGATCTATGTTGCCTACAACTGAATCCTGATCAAGTTCAGTCAGAAAAGACGCATCTACAAGCTGCGGGAACCACTGAAGAGATAGACAAAGATCTCTCTCATACTCAAGTAGTGGTGACCCCAAGGAGTTAACATTTTGGACAAAATAAAGACAAACACGATGAAGACACTGCCACGTCTCCAGATCTCTTGTCCAAATGATATGTTACTCCTCTTATCAAATCTTGCTCAAGAGCTGCCAAACTAATGATAAATCAGTCCAGCTCATCCTGCAGAGGAATTAAAGATCTGACCTCCTTGAAGCTGACTACCTCAGTAGTTGCTCTTAAGCAACTTCAACAGGCTGAGACTCAAGTCAGAACTGATCCTTCTCAGGACATCTCCAGTTCGGCTTCTAAAAGGAAATGGTCTAAAAGCTCTAAAGAAAGCAGTGAAGCTAGTCCCATTCAACCACTCAAGAAGAGGAAAGTGACAAAAAGTCAATCAGCAGCTGCTCAACAAAACTGATTCAATTAGTTATAGGCGATATCACCAGTTCAGCAAAAAACTGACGCCTTGAGCCCCAAAGTTCCGTCTCTCATCAGCTGCCTGATCAATCCTCTTCGATAAGCTTCTCTACTCTCAATTCCTCATAGCTTATTTTTGAAAAAGTTAACGTTAACATTTCAAAATAAGCTTACTGTTCATCTGAGTTGCCATTAAAGTCTCTATACTCAGTATTAAAGTATACAGAGATGAATTTTCTGAGGTATATAAATAGCAAATCTTCTGACAAAATATTGTGCTATTTATGGCAACTACTCAGATTTTCAAATCCTTAGATCTCAACCGCTTGATAAAAAAGGCATTGTCCAAGTGGACGACTGAGATGCATGCATCTTTTATTTAGCTAACTTTCTTTAAAATCAGATAGCCGATCAGCCAGTAAGCACTCAATTGCTTTGGTTTAATGCATGCAAATTTACTGCCTTTAAAAGCAGTATAGAAGATGAATGAAAAACAACAACAATAGAGATAACAATTCTCTGAAAACATTTTTCATTCATTCTCTTTGTCTTCTCACTTATCCATTGCCCATTTCCTTCTCTTCTTATATCATCGAAGAATGTCTTATTCATTTCAATCGATGAATATGGAGCTTCTTATAAAGCAGCTCAAAATGGATAAGTTCATTGACCGAGCATTTCTTCAGGCTCGAATCGGTCGTGAGAAGACCAGCATGATCTTCCACTTGTTGGAGACATGCGGGCTCTTGTCATTTATGACAACACAACCCAAAAGGAAGCATCTTCCGCTAGTAGCCGAGTTCTACTATCATGCGGAAATCTCAGGACACAACATCATTTCTGTTGTCTGAGATCAGATTATCATCATCAACAAAGATGTGCTAACCGAACTGTTCCAGCTTCCCGGCCATGGCCCAAAGGTGTTCGAACTAGCGTTCCCTTCAAAGTTGGAGCTATGGAATGACTGAAAACATCCACACGTTGATCACAGAGACTTTTCAAACAACTTGAAAGATAGTTTTTCTCCAACCATGGTCCAAATTTTGGACATAGTGATGCACATCTTTCTGAGTAGCATCACCAACGCTCAGTTCAATGATACCACCTCTCATCTTATGGCCGCAATATACTATGAATGCAAGGCTGATTGGGCATCCTATATATTGGCACAACTTCACCATCAAGTGAAGTATGTTGAGATCGATCTAACCTTTGGCACATTCAAAGCCAAGTTAGGATTTGCAAATCGACTCAGTCATATCATTGCGGAGCAACTCGAAACAGTTCCTGGTGGATACACTCTCACCAAACGAGATCTCTTTCCTACAGTCTACATTCACCGACGACATCAGAATGTAACTGGCCATCCTAGAAAGTTGAGACTACAGGTCATGGAGGACCGCAGCCCAGCTAAAAGCAAGCAACCGCTCCTTTACGCCGATCCTCCAGCTGACGCAGGTCAGTTCTTAATTGAGAGTGGCTCTTATACTTATATAAGTGATGAGTCCACTGCACCTGTAACTAGTGAACCTCCTTATGTCGCTGCCCTAGAATCTCTAGAAGAAGGCTTCAATGCAAGCCTTGACCAATAATTGGAAAGTTGTTTTGGTCGAATAAGGGAACACAGTCATTTTCTCTTCGAACACCTTCGAAGATATCTCTAGTATCACCTCTAGAGATACCAAGTGGATGATGCCACCATGCTAATGATGGCAGACAAGTGAGGCTACTCATATTGGATAGAGGAAGGTGAATGGAGCCGTAGCTGGATGAACTATCCACTCAATACGCCTCCATCAATCCCAGAAATCATGGATTCCATGATTAAGAGGTTTCAAACCTCGGTGCCTCATGATGCACCCCTTCCCAAACATGAGTCATCTAACTTGTCTACAACTCCTCTTCCAGAGGATGCCATCATTACCATTCCAGATGAGCCACTTCTTGAAATCGCACCAGCTTCTTCTCTTCGGCAAGATCCACTATCTCTCTTAGATCTTGACCAGCTGATGATGACAAATGAGTCTTATGCATGGTTGTCTGCTTCTATGCCTGCACTCCAAGCTCCCCACTTCACCAACAACTTGCTGACTACTTCCTTCTCTCCTTTGCCACAATTGTCACTGCCTCATTATGAATTCCATCAACTCGCCCTTTTGGATGATGCCAAAAAGGGGGAAGGATATATTGATGATGAAAAACCATATGTTTCAGCATATGATTACTGGCAGGGTGATATAACTCTTTGGGATAATATCCAAAGAGAAGTCCAAAGAGAGGTACAGCTTCAGAGGCAAGCTGCTTCTCAGGGGAAAGCTACTCACGAGGGGGAAGCTACCCATCAGGGGGAAGCTATTCGTGAGGGGGAAGTCTAACTTGAGCAATGCCCAGCTCAAGAATACTGTTAGACTTGGGAGAATGCTCAGCTGAAACAACAGCAAGAATGTAGTATCCACAACATACCTAGCATCTCTCCCTACAAGTTTGAAAAAGGAGAATCGAGCAAAAGAAGACGGAACTGAGTGGTGAACAGTTCCAACTGAAGAAGGAAGTTAAAAATCAAGTCTTCATATTCTCTCTCTCTCTTTTACTTCCTATAATTCTTCATCTTCTATGCTCTATCAATTTCTAAAACATGCTCTTTGTTTATAATACAAATTATTCTGATCATGCTGATTTGTGCCTTTGAATAACTTAAAGCTTTCTATGTGCTCAAAAATTTGTAAATCTGCATGATAATCAGAATTGAGCTGTGTTTGAAACTGAAATATTTGAAGCTTTTCAAGCTGTACAAATGAGTACTTAGATATTTGAAGGTCATTTTAGCTGTATTTTTCAATCAGCAAAACTCTGATACCTTACAGATAAAACTCGTTGAGCTCACATATTAATATATGCTCCATTACTCCAGTACTCATATTTTTATCAAAGCTCTGATGTTTATCAAGCATTGATACTCATGAATGATAGCTCTCAACAGCTACAAGCATCTAAGACTGTTCTTTTGAACATGATCTATTTCCAGCCTCGTTACTAGAACTGGTACAGGTTCAGATGCTCATTCATGAATGATAACCTTGCACAGTTTTTCCATTATCAAATCAGCTGGTTTTGATATCATCAACAAAGGGGAAATTGTTAGGAAAAACCTAATTGATGGTTTTAATGAAATGTCAAAACACGTGTGATGATTTAATGAAAAACTGCAGGTTATGATAAGATGGAAATCAAAGATAATGACCAAGTAAGACTTCAAGCTGAGATGGGAGACAACTATTCAGAAGCATGGTCAACCAGCTTACATGTTGCCTGATCAGACCAGTTAGAGTAAACTCTTCAAAGCTTGAGATAAGTTGTAAAGGGGAAAGAGAACTTTGGAGACTGGTAGGTATCTGCAGATGAGTTAATCACCAGTCTTAGTAAAAAGCTAAGATAGACTGATGAACGGATTTAGCTTGAAAGTTAAAATTGATCGGATCAAGAGATCAGTCAGAGCTGACCCTAAATTGATCAAAGATCAGTTTACTGATAAAACATCTCTAAATGCTTTGAGTCTTTACTCAACTGACCATAGTTCAGTTTAGAGAGAAAAAACTCAAATAGGTAGCCATCTGATAAGTCTAGAAATGAAAGCTCTTAAGCTTAGCTGATGAGTTAGCCAAACTAGACTATATCATGATAGAAGCTCAAGGAAGCTGAAGATCTGCCGACTGGACTATCTTAGAGCTGGAAGCCGAGACAGTTAAGAGCCTGTCAGCTGAATGTCCAAGAAATGATTGCCGAATCACCTGCTCCTACTGACAAGCAGTTAATAAAGATCTCAACAGGAAATCTTTGAAAGATCCTGATGATCTTAGAGCAGAGAATTTTTAAAGTCAAAACGGCTAGTTCATTAAAAGAGCTCCAAACGGCTACAGACATTAAAATGCCACCAGTGATTTCTAAACATCACCAATCATAACGGTCAAAATTCACTCATCTATTTAAAAAGGGTGAAATCAATTTTAGCCAAGACTTTCACCATTCTAACTTTGCTATTTTGCAGAATGAGCTATTTCTTTCTCTCTCTCTCTACCGTTCAAAGCTCAATATTCTCAAAGTACGAAAAGTCTTAAACTGAGAAGGCGTGCTTCAAGTTCAAAGCAAGCTGCTAAGCTGACGCAGAATTCCAGCAAGAGCAAAACTTCTCAGTTCTGTCCCTCAAAGATCAACCACTCAGCTCAAGAGAAAGGAGCATTCCAGGTTGATAATAGTTTCAAGGCTGTCTTCTTGAAGATCGAGCAAGATCTAAAATCGTGTAAAGAAGGGCAATAGCACCTAAAGTCTCAGCGAGCAGTTGGGACCGGTAAGTGTGAGCTGTCAAACCAGAAACCAGCTGAGGAAGAGCGTGTACCAATGGGTCCGTTCTTTCGGGACAACAACAGTTGGAAAGGAGGCCGCGCTCGGGTTGAAGGATGCCGTTTTCAGGTCCAACATGATTTCTTCACTGTGTAATTGTAATAAAGAAACTTTACACTTGCATAGTGGATTGCCCTTCTGAGGAAGAACGAGAGGACGTTGAAGCAAGAAGCTTCGAACCTCTATAAAGTTCTGTGTGCTGCTCTTATTGTTTTACAGTTTTGCAAGTTCTTTAACTGAACACATTCACACACCCAGACTGAACTGACAAGCTTTAGCCACGTCTTCAAGCTATCAGTTCCAACCTGATCAGCTCACTAGCTAAGCCTTTGTCCGCTTCTGTCAACTGATCAGTCAACACATATAAATCTCAAAAGCGAGTCAGGGCCCTATCTATTCCGCAATCTGTCTTAACAGTTTTTGAAATCAGTTTATTCACCCTGCTCTCTAAACTGACAAAGGCTCGCACCGGGACCAACATCAGTCAATAAGAATTATCTCACTGCGATCCAGTTTAATATACTATAAAAGTGCACTAGTATAATTCCATAGCCAAGATAGACTAATCCCAAATCATACTACAACTATACCAATGGTTCGTCTAACTCCATCTAGGTTGTGAACACTTCTCATACTTTATAAGAAACTGATAATATGATCTTCTGTGTGCATTCCACACACCATGTTATCTTCAATATTAAGTATATGACAATTTTCATTATTTATTATATAAACTAAATGGAAAATATGCGAACGTTATTCTCATTTATAATTCAAGAGAAATAGTTATATACATAAAAGAGATGCTTTTAGTATACAATCCCAACAATCTCCCACTTATACTCAAAGCATTACTTTTAAGTATACCAATGTCTATCAATTCTCCCACTTATATTTAAAGCATTGCGTTGTTTTCCAAGTATCCAACTCCCATTTCCTCATCTGCTCGAATAACATGAATATGTAGCCCACAATTCATTTATTCTATGAGAAAATTTACTGGACAATCATACTTGAAGCATTGCCTTATTTTACCATGCATTCAAATTCCACTACCTCAATGATCCAAATGATATGGATATGCAATCCATTCATTTTATAAGGATTTTAACTAGGAAGTCTACAAATGCAATCTTGGTAATTACAAAAACCTCTATATATACGATTTACTCATATAATGCGGTACTTCCTATATGTTTACTTGACTTATAAACTCGTAGTCCTTCAAATTTGCAACTGCACAAGTGTTTGCACAATAAATTGTACCAAACACTTTACGCAAATCAGGTGCTACTTCTTAAGCTCATCAAAAAGTTACTGAGTCGTATAACCTTTAAGATTACAACTCTAACACCCAAGAAAAATATATAACTAGAGGTCAACTTGTTCTTGTCCCTTTCTACTTTGGAAATTTAGCATAACCCACAGGATTCTAACTGTCTATCTGGTAAACCCACATATAATCTTTAGCCCTTTTTAGATACTATAAAATATGTTTTACCATAGACAAGTATCCCATACAAGGTTAGACTAAAATATGATTCCTTTTCCAAATGGAAAATTAAATGTCTATTTTCATTTGCCGGATAACATGCGAAATGAAAAATTATATTTAATATACATAGGATATCAGAGTTAAGCATAATATCCTTTTCTTGCGATCGTTAGATCCCAAAGATATATCTTGCTTTTCTCAAATCCTTTGTATCTAACTATTTAGATAATAATACCCCCACGTCTGATAGTATTTTCTTATTATTCCCAATGATATAGATAGTATCTACATATAGTACTTTAGATTTCCACCACGCTTCCATCACACTTCTTATACACATTTTATCATCCAAACGTTGATCAAATCCATACGATGGATTTCTTGATCAAAAGATGATTGATCTTGAATTTATAAGCTTACTTGAGTCACATAAATATAAGCCACGTAGGTGAACGTTCACAATTAAAACTCTTAAGCTTGTAAATTATATGTTTTTGACATCTTTCAATGAATCCCATTGGTTGCTTTGTGTAGATGTTTTACTCAAGACTTCCATTTAAGGAAAGTTGTCTTGACATCTATCTAGACAAAATAATCTGGATAAAACAGCTTAAAAGTTCTCACTTTCCAGTTTAATCTTTCATTTTGTCTACTAATCCACATGAATCCAATGATTTTACTCCATTGGGTGGATCTGCAAGCTCCCAAATATTTAAATTTGCCAAAATACTATCTGAATTACATTTATTTTTGTACTAGGATTTAAATTCCAGTTCGACCGGGACTTAAATCCAGAGATTCTCCCACGAACAATAAACTCCCACTAGAATAAAGTTATTTAGATACTTGTGTATTCTCTGTGACACATTTGTGCAGTTACTGGTGGTTTTATCTCTTGTACACTTGGTACCGAAAATAAAATTCCTCTCATTTCTTTTAGAACAAAACTATTCATGGGCTCGTAATTTATTACATAGTCTTTCTATGAGATACAGTTAGTTTTGTAAGCAATGATCCTCCAATCTCTTAGAACTATGTAATTCATCTTTCGTTTATCCAGAATATCTTACAAACAAACGTATTTCAAAACAGAACATACTGTTGGGATTTTTTCGAATTGAACCACCCCAGGATCTAATTGGTTGCTCATTAATCTCAGTTTTATGTATGTCAAATTTTATGCATGCATATGTAATTAATTAAACCGAATTAAATTTAATATGCAAAGCGAATTTCGATTCTAATTAAAATGGAATCATAGAATACGAATTTCACTTACAAATACGAGACGGGTTGAGGACAAGATTAAAGATCTAATCTTGTTGTTGAATGAATGTGTGTTCGGCGTCTCTCAACAAGGCAATTCCACTTCTTGATGTTCTATTGTATTCCCGGACTAGGTTTAGATACAGGGTGGACTGTATACTACTAAACGGGTGTGAATATTGTGGGGATCAAGAGAGCACAAAGAGGGACTAACAAGTCCAATTTCTCTCGTATTTTTTGGAGTCTTTTTTTTCATTCTTTTGTTCTTGTTTTTGTTGTTTTAGAGTCGGAAAGAGCCAGAAATATGAGTAGGGGCATGAAGAGAGCAAAATCATGCACTGTGGGCATTTTGGAGCTAAAATACGATGATACAAGTTCGATGATATTTTCATAGCACCAATCTCCATGAAAGGTGCCAGCTTGTAGAGTCCATCACATTCCAATGTTGCTGAGAAATGGTCGTTATGCCCATAAAACTTGTAGAGATTCTAATTCTGGTAGACTTGTTATGGGCACAACGCGAGAAGTTCGGCAGAAGTCATCCAAGATATTCCAGATTTCGTTCAATAAGGAAAGATCATATCAAAGAGGATATTAACAAATCTGGAGAAGATATCTTGAAACTTCTAGAAGATCAATCTTTTCCACAAGGAAAGCGTCCCCTTGTGGGTGCGAGCTGAAGAGATAGAATCAGAATCTACTCTGCAAGGAAAGTTGACCTATCTCTACAAGGAAAGTTGATCTGTCCATACAAGGAAAGTGCAGCTGCCAGAAACAGAAAGAATGGGCACGCCGACAGACAGTCCAAAATGAAAGTCTTTTCATAGGCCGAATTGAGCTTCAAACTTACTTATGGGACAAGGGTGCTAGGGTTTTGACCTACTTGTATAAATACCACTAGAAAGGATCATTCACGCACGACAGAAAAATCCAAAAACACAACAAATCATCCAGATCCATATTTTTGTTTTAGTTCTTTATTTTCTAGCAGTTTCCCTGGGCCTAATGCCCTTGGAACGTAGGATTTCCAGTTTATGTTGTTAAGTTCGGTGTTGGAGTCGAGACTCATTTCTTATTTATTTTAGTAAGTTTTTATTTAATTTCATATCTTTAAATATTGTTTTTATGTTTATGTCAAGCATGCGTGGCTAGATCTTTTATTCCAGATTGAATGGAAATGATAACTTAACAAACATGTAAAAACTGTGAGGCAGTTTGGGCATAACACTATGTGAATTTGGTTTCTATCGTGTATTGTTTTATTTGTTGCAATAAAGCATGTTAAGCTAATTAATGTGGCTGATCACTCGTTAATTGGAATTGGGCACGCTAAATCTATACATGGTCAATGAATCGTAACTGTGTGTTGATCATAAAGGGACTGGGTACATCACGGGGTATTATGGGCACACGAGAAATCAGTGTTTGTAATAGATCTGGGTCTGTCTAGGGCGTAAAGCTACTTGTTGCTTACAATCAAATGAGAAATCGGGGTTGGGTAACAAGTTAGGGTTTAGGGGACGAGAAATCACCTCTAATCTAATCTGAAAGGATAGATTGGGCACAAATGAAGAAATTCGGGTGTCTTTAACTAGATGATTTAATTCACATAAGAAATCGGTGTGCCCATGATCAGAAAAATATTTGTTAAGTTTGATTCAAAGTTCTAATCCGGAATACTTTACTACTGATCATTTCTTTGTTTTCTTTGTTTTTGTTATTTCTATTTTTTGCAAGATTTACTTTAAAATATTTACATACGAAGTACGGAGACCACAACAACCTAAACTCTTTTTAAGCTGGTAACATTAGAAGGTAGAATTCGCAGCTCCTCGTGGGATCGACCCTTTACTCACATTGCTGGCTACGCCTGCTGTGGGCATAAGGATAATTCTCTCTTGAGATTTATTCTGACCATGAAATGACCGCGCGTCAGAATTAGCGCCGTTGCCGGAGAGCTGATTCAAGTAATTATATTTTCCCAACTTGTTAGCCTGGTCGGTAAATGCACAACTCTTCTACAGAGTTCTACGTGTATGATCCAGAACCAGAAATGACTTTGCAAAGGAGAAAGGCAGAAGCACGGAGGGCACGACAAGCCGAAAGACTTGCTCATGAAACCATCATGGAGGAAGAAGAACATTCTCAACCAGAGCACGAAGTAAGAGAAGAGCAGCAAGGAAAAGAAACTATGGCTGAAGAGAGCCGAACACTAAGGCAGTTAGTCTTTCCGACTAACATGAACCTCCGTCCCATGGGCATTATGTTCCTAGCCATTACTGAAAACTGGGAGTTGAAGGCAAGTTTCATCTAAACTTTGCCTAAGTTTCATGGGATGACTAGAGAAGATCCTCAGAGACACATACAAGATTTTGAGACGATATGTCAAACCCAACCCGCGGATGGAGGAAAAGATCAATATATACGACTGGTGTCCTTTCAGTTTACTCTATAGGACGGGGCACAAGATTGGTTGTACACTCTGTCGACTGACAGCGTGACCACATGGGCGTAGCTACAACAAAAGTTTTCAGAGAAATATTTTCCTGCATCCAGAGTTTAAGAGATGAGAAGAAGAATTGGAAGTCTGAAGATGGGTACAAATGAGAGCTTCTACGACTATTGGAGTCTCTTCCAGATCATGTTAACAAAGTGCCCACAACATTAGATCCCAGATCACGATCTGATTCAATACTTCGTGTCAGGCTTGAGGGCACACGACATAACCATTGTCAATGCCTCTTGTGGAGGATCTATTCTGAACAAATTACCAACCGAGGCCTTCAGGATTTTAGTGAAAATGGCTGATGAGAATCGAGATGAGAGTGCCAAGGGCATAAAGATAGTTGCAGATGCTGGGACATCAATGCATTTTGAAGCCAAGATGGAAAGATTCTTTGAACAAATGGAGAAGGTTATGGGCACAATATGAGTAAAAAAGAAAAAACCATGTGGGGTCTGTGTAGCCCACCTTACTGATGAATGCCCAATGCTGCAGGAGGAAGTTTCTCACGTACATGCCTTCGGAGGGCATAATAACAGTTAAAGAAGATATAATCCCTATTCTGAAATGTATAATCTAGGTTGGTGGGATCATGAGAACTTCAAGTGGAAAAGGTCAGATCAAACCTAACCACAAATTCCTCCTATGCAACCACCTTTTCAAAATTAAAGGCAATGACCTTCTTTGGAGGAGATGGTCCAAACCATGGCACAAGAGACGTTGAAAGCACAACAAAAGATGTTGAGGGCACAACAAGAAACTGAAAAATTCAAGCACTATGTTAGCGAACAAATTTCACAGCTTACCCAAGCCATCAAGCAACTTGAAGAGAAAAATGGGCTATTACCATCTCAAATGGTAAAACCCAGAGAGCAAGTGTATGTTGTGACCTTGAGAAGTGGAAAAGAGCTACTAGAAGCTGTTGCAGAACCAGAAGCTGAGAAGACAGAAAACACTGAGGGCACAGAAGAAGAGGAGAAAAAAGAGAAAGAAAAGGTTGTAGAGCCCAAGATGAAAAAAAACAAAGGCTGTTGGAAAACCACCTTTTCCAGAGCGTCTTGCTCACAATAGAAAGGAGGAAGAAACGAAAGATCTTCTTAAGATTTTTCGGAAAGTGGAAATCAATATTCCACTTTTGGATGCAGTTAGGCAAGTACCTAGATATGCCTAATTTCTCAAGGAGCTCTGCACTAAAAAGGTACGATTTGAAGATGACGCCAAACTATTAATGGGAGGGAATGTTTTGGCAGTTTTACAAAAGAAAATGCCCAAGAAGTGTGAAGATCCTGGTATGTTTATCATACCATGCATAATTGGAAATAGAAGGGTTGAGAAGGCCATGTTAGATCTCGGAGCATCCATAAACGTCATACCCATGATGATTTATGAGGAACTAAAATTGGGACTACTTAAGCAAATAAGGGTGATCATTCAGCTCGCGGACAGATCTAATGTCTACCCAGAAGGCCTTATAGAAGATGTCATAGTCAAGGTGGGAGAACTGATTTTCCCAGCTGATTTTTACGTGTTCGATATGGGCACGACAACACCCACCTCATCTGTGTTATACTCGGAAGACCATTCATGAAGACTGCTCGCACCAAGATTGATGTCGATGAGGGCACACTGACGTGTGAATTTGCTGGGAGATCGTCATATTCAATATTTTTGAAGCAATGAAATACTCTCAAGACCCAGAGTCAGTCAACTTTGTGAGCCAATGTCATGCCCAAGCCACGGTTTCCAGAATGAACAATCAAGAACCAATGGAATGGGCATTACCAGCTGGCCTAACTGATTGCGATGCCATCAATGAAGATGACGATATCAGAGAATGCAATACCCCAAAACCTAGTAAATTGGGCCTATTTTTATGATTAGAATTATGAACTTAAAACCTATTTTAATTTAATGGGCTTGGTGCAAACTAATTAATTAAAGCCCAATTCCTTTTGAATTATAGATTATGGGCTTCAAGTCCAAAATTAATAAATATAAATATCATTTCTATTCATGGTGGGGATTATTCTACTCCATTCAAAGAATGAGTTCCTCCATCCTTTTCCCCTCCATCTTCTCCAGGCGATTTCCGACATGGTGTCCGGAGGCGGAGCGCCACCGCTGAACCACCGTCCGCCGCCGTCGGAATTTCCGTTTTCGGCTAAAAACTTCTCAAAAATATGTTTTATACAGCTCTTTCCATTTTAAGTTCAATGGTGTACGTTTAGTAAAGAAATGAAGGCTGAAATGGTTGGAAATGAGTTCATTTTGGCAGCTCGTCGATCTCCCGCCGGTGACCTTTCCCAGTGACCGGATCCGCCATGCAATTGTACCATTCTCTTTGTCTCTTATTCCTCTATCTTTTCCCCTTGTTAGTGTTGAGATCTATGAAGATTTGTGAGTTTAATTTCAAACTTGGGCTCTAATGTTGGAAAATCCCTCAAAACCTCTTTCATTATTGGATTTTCATTTTTATTCCTTAAGGATATTGTTGATGTTTGTACTAAAATAGTAATTAAATAAATAGAAGTTGCTGCATGATTTGAAAAATTGTGAAATGGTTAAAATAAAACTGTGCATGTGTGCACAGTGAGGCCAGCGAACTACAGAAGGAGAAATAGTTTTTGGTTGCATCGATATAATAGAGTGCATAAGTAGTGCATATATTAAATTTTGATTTTGGAAGCATGATAAAAGTGCTTGTGTGTGCAGACGTGTGTTAAGGGTTAGGAAAGAGAAGATTGTGTTCTTTTTCCAAAAGCATTAATGTTTTGCAGAGAGTGAGAAAGAGAAAATGAGTCTCCCTTAGGGAGGGAGAGAATCACATATTTGACTTTGGTGATTAATTTGAATTGAATGGGTTTATATGTACAGAAGGTTGTGGTGATAGAGAGAGAGAGAGAGAGATAAATATTCTGATAATTGAAAACTGTGCCATTTGTGCACGGTGTACGAAAATGAGTTGTAATGGCGAGAGATTGAATGTGTATAATAGGTATAATTTGTTCATATGTGTGTTCGTGAGTGTGGTGATGTGAATGTGTAATTGTATTATTAAAATTAATATTAATAATATTGTTATTATTATAAACAAGTTAATAAAATAAATATAAATTTTTGAATGAAGAATATTGCGATTATCTTTTAATCTTGGATAATTTCAATTTATTTCAAGAGTTCATCCTTAAAATGTTTAAATTGACCAAGATTTCAATTGGGCCTTTTAGGTTGATTTAAATCTAAATAGTTTTCAAGAGATGTCCGTATGAGCCCAAATTTTGAGAACTCATTCATTAAGCCCAAACTTACCTTACGTTATAGTTTTAGGGCTTATCATGATACTAGTAAGTAGTTTCTCATTTGTAGGCCTGATGTGATCTCAACAGGGCTAAGAACACAACCAACAAAGTACGCAGAACAATAAGAACGAACACACATCGGTACAAGTAAGGATTCAATACCAACACTCGAATATAACTGGAATATCAAAGTAAATGCTGAAAAAGACAACGGATGACTCGATTATTGAACTGAATTAGACTCGACCTATTAGAGACTTAAACAACCTAGATTATGACTCAACTAAATAAAACACAGACAAATAAATAGATAAATAGGTGATTTTGGATAGATTGGTTATACGTGTTAATTAGGGCGAATTAAGCATGTATAGGTGATATTCGAATTATGGAGGTGATTTATGGCTGAAGTATGGTCGATGGATGTTGGTGAGGCGTACGTAGGGTGTAGATGGATGATGGTGGACGATGAAGATGAAATTGCAAGATAGAAGAAGATTACTTTCTCGAACCCCGTCCTGCGGTGAAGACGAAACGTCATTTCTCGTAAACTTCGATTGGCAACAACTCCCCCTAGACTCGATGGAATAGAAAAGAGCTTGAGATAGGACTTGTGATTTGCTAAATCAAAAGAACGTGTAGATGTTGATCAACCGATGGATCTTGAGACAAAGTGAATAAAAACTTTAATAATTCATGCATTGTGTAACTTTAAAATAACATAGAGTACTCCTATATATACTATAGGCTAATGGATGAATTTTAAGAGGTCAAATAACATGTGTTGACCGAAAAACTAGAGTCCTAATCTAGATAGGATTGTTTCCTTAATTAAAAACCTGTTTTAAGGAAAAATCAAAAAATACCAAAAATAAGATAGAAAAAATCCTAAACTAGATAAAATAAATCCCAATTTGATTTGGGCCTTGATAATTAACATGTTGGACTCTCAATTGGGCTGAATTACACGCCAACTCTCTTAGCTTCATCTCCTTGGGCTTGATCATCAATTATCAACACAGTGACAATTCTCGGGCTGTATATATCTTCTTGCTCTCCAACTTCGAACTTCCTTCTAATCAATACTTGTAAATATTGTTGTAGCTTCTTAGAATGAAGTCGAGTTACTGGACCTCTCAATTGCAGCTCGACATCTTCTTCATCATTGTTGCTTGCCTCGGTCTCATCATTCCCCCCCGCTGAAAAGAATTCATCCTCGAATTCACAGGCTCCTCATGCTCGAACTCATCTGCAGAAAAGGGGAAAGATCAGCAACATTAAATATAGATGAACACTTATACTCACCGGGTAAATGAATGCGATATGCATTGTCATTGACACGGCTCAGAACGGTGAACGGTCCATCTCCCCTAGGCATCAACTTGGATTTTCGCAGTTAGGAAAACAACCCGAACTCAAATGAATCCAAACTCGATCCCCAGGCTGGAAAACCACTTTTTTGCGTCGAACATTGCGTTGGGCAGCCGTGCGAATGCCGACTTGCTCGATGCGTGTCCGAACCTTATCGTGTATCTCTCACACATAATCAACTCTCTTTGTATCTTTAACACTTATCAGATGCTCAACCGGTAAAGGTATTAAATCAGTGGGGGTTAAAGGATTAAATCCGTAAACAACTTTAAATGGGGATATATTGGTAGAAGAATGAACAAAACAATTGTATGCAAATTCAGCACAAGGCAAACAATCTTCCCATGATTTCAAGTTGTTTTTAACCAAAGAACGCAGCAAAGTACCTAAGGTTCTATTCACTACCTCCGTTTGACCATCGATCTGTGGATGACATGCAGTAGAGAAAAGTAACTTGGTACCTAGCTTACCCCACAAAACTCGCTAGAAATGTGCTAAAAACTTAGAATCCCTATCACTCACAATCGTTCTAGGAATTCCATGCAAACGCACAACATGCACAAAGAATAAATTGGCAACATGAACAACATCATTGGTTTTTCGGCATGCAATGAAGTGTGCCATCTTGGAAAACTGATCAACTACAACAAAAATGGCGTCTTTACCTGATCTTGTCCGCGGCAATCCAAGGATAAAGTCTATGGACAAATCAATCCAAGGTGAAGACAGTGCATGTAATGGGGTGTACAAGCCAAATGGATGTGAAGTAGATTTCGACTTCCTACATGTAATGCATCTACTACACACATTCTCAACATCATGCTTCATATGCAGCCAGAAAAAATGTTCATGCAACAAGTTCAATGTTTTTGACACACAAAAGTGACCCATTAAACCTCCCGCATGCGATTCTAAAACTAGCAATTCACGCATAGAAGACTTAGGTATGCATAACTGTGATCCCTTGAAAAGAAAACCATCATGCACATAGAAACCATCATAAGCACGAGATTTTGAACAACAAGTAGCATAAATCGGTGCAAAATACTCATCACACGCATATAACTCCTTGATTGCATTAAATCCTAACATCTTGGCATGCATTAGGTTCAAGAGAACATACTTTCTAGATAAAGCATCAGCGACAACATTATCCTCACCTTTCTTGTACTTGATGACGTACGGAAAGGACTCGATGAATTATACCCAACGTGCGTGTCGCTTGTTCAGATTTTGCTGGCCCTTCAAATGCTTCAAGCTTTCATGATCCGTGTGAATCACGAACTCCTTAGGCCATAGGTAGTGTTGCCACGTCTCTAAATCTCTCTTGAGTGCATACAGCTCCTTTTCATACGTCGAGTACTTTAAGGCTGCATCATTGAGCTTTTCACTGAAAAAGGCTACTGGAGGTTTCTCCTGCATCAAACCAGCTCCAATACCTTTGCCCGAGGCGTCACATTCAATCTCAAAAGTTTTGTTAAAGTCCGGTAAACAAAGAACAGACGCATTACACAAACAAGACTTTAAAGTATTAAACGCATGCTCTTGAATAGGACCCCATTCAAACTTGCGATCTTTCTTGCTTAACTCGGTAAGCGGCACAGCTATGTTGGAAAAATCATGCACAAAGCGTCGATAAAAGCCAGTAAGGCCATGGAAAGATCGGACCTCAGGCGCCGATGTAGGAGTCGGCCATTCGTCAATCGCCTTGATTTTGGAACGGTCTACTTCTACACCGCATTTACTCACAATGAAGCTGAGAAATACGACTTCACTCATACAAAAATCACACTTAGAAAGATTAGCATAAAGTTTTGAACTCCTAAGTAGCTCAAACACGTGTCTAAGATGCTGCAAGTGTGCTTGTGTCGATTCACTATAGATCAAAATATCATCAAAGTACACAACAACAAACTTGCCAATTACTTCACGCAGAACGTGATTCATTAAACGCATAAACGTGCTCGGTGCATTGGTGTGACCAAAAGTCATAACGGGCCATTCATATAAACCATGTTTTGTCTGCTATCTTCCACTCATCCCCCTCTTGCATACGAACTTGAAAATACCCAGACCTCAAATCGATTTTATAAAAGACTTTTGACCCGGATAATTCATCTAACATATCATCTAACCTAGGGATGGAAAAATGATACTTTACCGTGATTTTGATGATTGCTCGGCAATCCATGCACATGCGCCACTCATTGTTCTTCTTTGGCACCAAAATGACCGGTACGGCGCAAGGGCTCAGAGACTCACAAATTTATTTCTTCTCCAACAACTCCTTGAATTCTCTGCCAATCTCTTTAGTCTCATCAGGGCTAGTACGATAGGCTGGTTGGTTTGGAAGAACGGCTCTAGACTGGAAGTCGATTTGATGCTCGATACCTCGAATCGACAGCAAACCACTCAGGATCTCCTCCGGAAACACGTCGCTAAACCGACGTGGCTTTGATACCACTTTATGTGATGTGATCTCAACAGGGCTAAGAACACAACCAACAAAGTATGCAGAACAACAAGAATGAACACACGTCGGTACAAGTAAGGATTCAATACCAACACTCGAATATAACTGGAATACAAAGTAAATGTGGAAAAAGATAACGAATGACTCGATTATTGAACTAAATTAGACTCGACCTATTAGACACTTAAATAACCTAGATTATGACTCAACTAAATAAAATACACACAAATAAATAGATAAATAGACGATTTGGGACAGATTGGTTATACGTGTTAATTAGGGCGAATTAAGCATGTATAGGTGATGTTCGAATTATGGACGTGATTTATGGCTGAAGTATGTTCGATGGATGTTGGTGAGGCATACATAGGGTGTAGATGGATGATGGTGTACGATGAAGATGAAATTGCAAGATAGAAGAAGATTACTTAATCGAACCCCGTCCTGCGGTGAAGAAGAAATGTGATTTCTCGTAAACTTCGATTGGCAGCAACTCCCCCTAAACTCGATTGAATAGAAAAGAGCTTGAGATAGGACTTGTGATTTGCTAAATCAAAAGAACGTGTAGATGTTGATCAACCGATGGATCTTGAGACAAAGTGAATAAAAACTTTAATAATTCATGCATTGTCTAACTTTAAAATAACACAGAGTACTCCTATATATACTATATGCTAATGGACGAATTTTAAGAGGTCAAATAACATGTGTTGACCGAAAAACTAGAGTCCTAATCTAGATAGGATTGTTTCCTTAATTAAAAATCTGTTTTATGGAAAAATCCAAAAATACTTAAAATAAGATAGAAAAAAATCCTAAACTAGATAAAATAAATCCCAATTTGATTTGGGCCTTGATAATTAACGTGTTGGACTCTCAATTGGGCTGAATTACACACCAACTCTCTTAGCTTCATCTCATTGGGCTTGATCATCAATTGTCAACACAGTGACAATTTTCGAGCTGCATTTATCTTCTTGCTCTCCAACTTTGAACTTCCTTCTAATCAATACTTGTAAATATTGTTGAAGCTTCTTAGAACGAAGTTGAGTAAATGGACCTCTCAATTGTAGCTCGACATCTTCTTCATCATTGTTGCTTGGCTTGGTCTCATCAAGGCCGAACCTGAGACCCAGAATTAATTAGGATTTGCAAGAGATTTGCAAAGCTTCAGCTATTTTAGCTATAAGGTTGGTTTTTGCTAACTAAAACTTATGTTTTAAAATGTTTTCGCCCATAAATGATTTACGATTGTTTTCGCTCATCGTGGATATGGTTTGTGATACGACCAATCAATGCGGAAGCTTAATGAATCGAACACACGTCAACTTGACAAATGATTCAATCCAATAACTAAACTATCTTAATAAATAAATAACCCCCAAAATTGAACAATGACACAAGAAACTCGAATTTAATAGCTGGAAAACAGAAATCCCCAATTTTCAACCCGAAGAACCCTAATTCTTGACCAAATTAATTGACCTAGAAGATGAAATCAGATTACGCTCAAATTTTAGGAAAATGCTTAAATATATAGCAGAAATAACATATCCAAAATCCAGCAAATTTGCACGTGTGGATTAGGAGATGGCTTGGTGGTCAATTTAAGGCTTTAGAGGCTCGATTTAGCGGATGTTTGATGAATCTAGGAATTATGGGCAAGGTGAATGAATTTTAAGGATGTTGGCGATGTAATAGAGGCGCGTTGAAGGTGAAGGTGATGGAGATGATAAAAACAGACGAGAAGAGAAAAGATAGGTGAAGCTTACCCGAAATGAACCCCGGATCTACGAGAACCCGAAACACGAATATGGAGTAGAACTTCGTGGCGAGACTAACCCGTGCACTACTGGATGCACGAATGAATCCCTTGATTTCAAGCTTGAAGTTTCCAAACTACAAACCTTACCAAGAACTATCGGTATTTGTGTTTGAGACGGGATGAACGACAAAGAGTATTTTTATTCAAATCCAGTCTGAGCAACAATATGAATGAAAATATCCTTAAATACTAGCCTAGGGTTCGAGAATTACAAGTCTTGGGCTTGGTAATTTCGAACTGGGCTTAACTTAAAAATACTGGGTCCAATTATCAAAAATAAAAACAAGTGAATAAATCTGCCAGAAACCGTTGGTGAAACCGCATGCGTTTTGGAGCAGATTTTTAAACATGAATAACTCCACGAGAAACTGTGAGTCAAACCGCTAGCGGTTTGGAGCAGATTTTCACCTCCTTTCATCAATCTTCAATACTCGTCAAATTCACCAATATGGATTGTTTGAATTCGACTCCTTCATCTTCGAACTTCTTTTGCACATAGCATTGGAAGTAGCCTTGCAACTTCTTGGCTCGTAATCTCGTTATAGGGCCCTTCAGCTGCAACTCAAGATTTGCACCATCAATGCTAGTACCGGACTCATCATTCCCCCCTTTCTCAAAAGAATTTGTCCTCCAATTCAAGGCGTCATCTCGATCGAACTCATCTGCAAGAATAGGAAAGAAATCAGCAACTTTAATTGTGGAAGAACATGTATACTCACCGAGTAAATCAGGTCCTTGTCTAGGCCATTTAACGAGTGTCTCATGCACATAGGACTTGACTTGTTGATTGTTCTTCTTCACCTCTTCAGCCTGGAACGTGTCCCTTGCTACCTGCACATTACTAGGTAAAGAAAACACATCAGTAGCACCGTTCTTAAAGGTAATCGGCACAAGAGGTAAACCTGTGTTAATGGCCTTGTCGACTCCTTTGACAGTAAATAAGAGACTGCGAATTGGATCTTCATGTGCAGCAAATCCGGTTGCTTCTTCATGGAACAAGAATTCTCTAGGAGAATCTGGATGTGCTAAGGCCGAAGTTTTAGCTCCGATGATGGACTTTTTCTCGGTTGTCCTCTTCTCTCTTTCTTCTTGGAACCTTTCCAGCATTCTCTTTCGATCTTCTACAACATCCTTAGGCTCCAATGGCCATAGTCTAGTGGTCCGTCCTTCTCGGGTCACGGCATAGGTATTGGTAAATCCATCGTGTATTGCCTTACTGTCAAACTGCCAAGGACGACCAAGCAAAATATGTGCCACCTCCATAGGGGTGATGTCATGCAAAACAGTATCAGTGTATCTACCAATTGAAAAGGTGACATTTACCTGATAACCAACTCGGATTTCACCTCTGTCAGTCAACCACTACAATCGGTAGAGTTTGTGATGCTTTTGTGGAACCAGGTTCAGTTTCCCCACTGCATACTGACTGATCACATTCACAACACTTACACTGTCGATAATGAGTGAGCATGTCTTGTCTTGGATAGAACAATGCGAGTAGAAAATGTTTTCTCGCTGATCATTCTAATCCTCTTCACGAATCAGACTCAAGGCTCGGATTGAAACAAGACTCACGTGAGCTTGCTATGACTTTTCTTCTTTAATCTCGCCCATGATGGGGCTATCTAGGGGCTGTCCGGCATCCCCTACTGCATTCACTTCTTCGAGTTCCTCTTCATTGGCTGATTCCAGCTCATCTTGCTCTGAAAGGAAAAGAACTCGGCGATTCGGACACTGGGCTTGGAAGTGTCCCCATCCTTTGCACTTGTGACACTAAACATGACGTGCTCTCACTGGTGTGTCATTCAGCGGCTGACTCGGTTGTACAGTGCGGTTTTGATTATTCCGATGTGGGGCAGGTGAACTGTACTCGGATCTGCGGGTAGGCTGTGGTGCAGACTGCTCAACACAGTGAGCTGGCGGTGTGGACTACTCTTGAGGGCATGTGGGGGCTGTCATAGGTATGGAACACTCGCCTCGACCCCACTGTGTCCGCACTAGCGTCGACTGTGATGGTCTCCTACGGCCATCTCAGAGCTGCCGCTCTACTATTGAGGCATAGTGGACCATGGCTTCAATACTGGTGAAGTCCCTCAACTTGACTTCACAGGAAATATCTAGGTGCATGCCTTTGATGTACCGGTTGATTGTAGCTATCAGCGTCTCTTCTTTGTCAACTCGGTTCATCGCAGTCTCTAACTTCTTATGGTACTCCTCAATAGACCAAGTACCCTGGCAAATCTGGCTCAGTCGACGCTCTAATTCCCGTTCATAGTTAACAGGAATAAAGCGGCCTCTCATCACATCTTTCATTTCTTGCCAACTGTTGATAGGTGGATATCTGTCATGGTGTCGGTGATTCTGGATGTTCTCCCACCATCCTGCTGTATAACCTGTAAACTCCATCGAAGCTAGTTGTACTTTCTTCACCTCTGGGAAGTCATAGCACTCAAAAATCTTGTTGACCTTCCTCTCCCAGTCGAGGTCTAGGTCGGGATCATGCAGTCCCTTAAATGCTGGTACGCTTGTTTTGATATTGTTTAGCAAGCTGTCAGGATTAGCACGTCGGGGCTGTAAAGGCGGATAGGCGCGGGCTGCACGCCTATAAGGCTGTCGGGGTCGATCACGTCTCTGATAAGGCTCGAAAACCGGCCTCTGACTCCTCTACAAAGTCACCATAGTCATCTTCTGCATCACGATAATCGTGATAAACCTCTCGTACCAGTGGTTAGTGACCTTGCACTGGTTGCTGCGCCCTAACATTGGCTCAGGCCTCTGCTCGGGCTGGCTCTGGGTATACATAGGTCTCATCTGTTGGGACCTCCACTTGACGAGGTGTTGCCTCATTCTGGACTGGCTGGACTTGCACTGCTGGTGGTAAGGGAGGTCGAGCATTGATAAGCTTGAGCTGCGCCATCACTTTGGCTAACGAATCTTCTAGCTTGTCTTCCAATAACTGACTGCGTCTCTCAAAATACTGAGACATGGCTTTGTAATGGAACTGTGCATCCCATTGATCTGATGATGACGCATCTGAAGGAGTGTTAGGTGCAACCGGTGACTTATCACTCTTCTTATTATTTCCATCTCCAGGCATCATCTCGTAAACCTGTAAAACAAAACAAAACAAAACCAGAAGAAAACAAAAAGGTGAAAAAAAGGACCTCACTTTTTTTCTCTCTCATGTATATCACTCAATTTTCGATACACTGTAGATGTTGGAATCCCGCTGTCTCTGATGTTCCGATAGAGCTGTGGTTAGCTCCTCCAACTCTAGTCAAGAGCTCGAACTTGACTCTAGAGTATCTTGAGTAATGATATAAACCACAATGTACACTACAAAATCGGGTAAACTCACAGCACAAGGAAGGAACAAAGTTGGAATTTTAGGTGGAGCTGGGACGTGTGTGTGGGGGTCGGCTAGAGGCTATGTGACGTGTATATGTGAGGATATATGGTAGATTGAGTGTGGATAATGAGGCTGGAAATTAGGAAATGGAAAGTGGATGAATTTTGGATGGAAAATTGTACCACAATATGAGCAATAATCCAACAAGGAAACAAATCAATCCCCACTAGGAAACTACCAAACAAATCCTAAATCAACTAGGAAAGTATCAAAACCAATCCTAATAGAACTAGGAAGCAAGAATTTCGTCCCCCCTATAATTAAACTCAAGCAAGATGCAAGATGTCGTTCCCAATCGCTATACGACGAAGAACGGCAAATTGTGACACAACAAATCAGAATCTACCCAAACTCAACGAAACCAACCAAAAACTTTAAGAATATCCAAGAATAATGCAAGACAAAGGTAACACAATAGGGCTCGATCAATTCTCTTTTATTTACAGATTTTTTTTGTATGATTTTTTTTAAATGATCGAATACTCTTTCCTCTATTGTGCCACACCTGAATTTGGATTGAACCACGACCAACCGAAGTTGATGTGGCTCTGATACCAAAAAGTATGATACGACCAATCAATGTGGAAGCTTAACGAATCGAAGACGCGTCAACTTGACAAATGATTCAATCCAACAACTAAACTATCTCAATAAATAAATAACCCCCAAAATTGAACAATGACATAAGAAATTCGAATTTAATAGCTGGAAAACAGAAATACCCAATTTTCAACCCAAAGAACCCTAATTCTTGACCAATATGGATTGTTTGAATTCGACTCCCTTGTCTTCGAACTTCTTTTGCACATAGCATTGGAAGTAGCTTTGCAACTTCTTGGCTCGTAATCTCGTTACAGGGCCCTTCAGCTGCAACTCGGGATTCGCACCATCAATGCTAGTACCAGACTCATCAATTTGACTTGCATGATGAATTGTGGCATGGTCAATTATATTGTAACATTGTATGTGATCACATAGGATCTGTATCCACGCATGGTGTTTTGAGCGTATTGGCTTTTGATTGAATTGTTCGCTTTTAAATAAATATATTCTTAAGCGCATTGACATGAGAATTGATATTGAATTGCTCGCTTTTGAATAACTATTCTTAAACGCATGTGTATGAGAATGAATATTGATTTATTGGCTTTTGAATAGATATTCTTAAGCGCATGGACATGGTTATAAATATTGGACTGTTGGATTTTGATATGAAAAATCCTTGCATGTGTTTGGACGAACATGATAAGCCCACTGAGTGTTTTCTGGCACTCAGCCCACGTTTTCTAAAATATTTTCAGGTACGAGGTGATGCAGGCTGCTGACGTGGACATATGCTTTCTTTAATTTTTGACTAAAATTGTATTCTAAATGTTAAATGTTGACTTCGATCAATATTTTGTCGTATTATACTTCCGCTGAATGTTTTGAATATTTCAGAATATTGAAATCTTACGTGTTCCGCCGTTATCTCGGACTCGTTTAAATGTTACACTTTCAATATTGACTGGTCAAATGCGAAATTTATTTATGATAGATTGTTTGAAAAGTCTTCCCAAATAATGATTGGTGGATTTTATTTCTTAGCAAATTATCATTTAAATATTTTCTTTTTGAAGGTAAAATGGTTATGAAATTAGAAACTTTATTCAATCTTTTGTAGCGCCTTGGATTTCAGGAATTGGGGTGTTACAGTGTGGTATCAGAGCGGGTCTACGAATCTGTAGGCCTGTAGGGTCATTTTTGAAATGTTGTTAAAATGTTCTCATATACGTGTGATATTTTATTTGACACATTATCCGATGTCCACGTCATGCGTCGACATCACATGTACAATATTATGTGCATTTATTAATTTATGAAAAGCTCGAAATGAGAAACTTGACAAGTATAAATATATATATATTTTCTATATATATATCTAAAGGGAAAGAAAGGTTTACCAAATATATTTATTTCGAAAGATATAATGAACATGTGCATGTCATCACGAGAACATTAACATAGATGAACTAATTACTAGATAGTATGCTTTTAAGCTCTTACCGTTAGTATGAACTTTAAGATGATTTTATTTTTTTATAGATGATAAGGGCTAGACTCACTTTAGTGTTTTAAAATAGATGACAAGAACTTAAGATAAACTCTATGACTATTTTTATGAACTATAGGTTTGCTAATAGAATACCTCAACAGATGTGAGTCCAAGCCTTATAGACGAATTCCTAATTCGTGAACGTTGAATGAGTGAAGCTAAAGACATACTAGAAGACGTGAACGACTACAAAGCTACAATTCCTTAGATCATTACTTGGTTACACGAATGTGCACAATGGACGAGAAAAATGTTTAAATATCAAGTAAAAGTAAATCTAAGGACCGAAAACTCGAGATTAACTACCCTAACTTATCGAAGAATCTTTACGTTTATTAGGCGAATCATGGTATTCCATCGGCACTCCTACATTATATGGTTGTACCGGTGGAGAACGATTTAATCTGAAGTGGAGGAAAGTCCAAAGAAGGCTCATGGAAACCGGTGAATTTTCAATCCAATCTGACTCTGAAGGTGCATGCGAACTGGTGAAAAAAAAAACACGAGAAAAATGAGTTAAAAGAGAATAGTTAGGCAAATCAAATAAGGCAAAGAAGATTACAGTCATGTGGCTAAAATGGAGAAGTTGTTATGTCATGTCTATGGAAAAGGATATATACAATGGGGAATGTCTGAAAGAAAAGAATTTATGTTCTAGATGCAAGAAGCCAGATTATTATATCCACGACTCCAGGAGACTATTCAAACAACCAATCACATGCAAGTTCAATACACGACTAGTCAACGTTGACAGTCTACTATTTTTAAAGTCCAAAATAACGGTGGAATAAAATAAGAGTTTTAGGATATTTTAATATAATCCAAAATAGTAGCGGAAGCATAACATGTTCCAATATTGACCATAGTCAATATTCAAAATTCAAACTAGATAATAACGACACAGTCCAAAATAGAACAAAAAAAAACATGTGTCCACGTCAGCATCCTCCATCACTTGTACCTGAAAAACATTTTAAATACGTGGGTTGAGTGCCAGAAAACACTCAGTGGGCATGCTTATCATGTTCGTCCAAGCACATATAAATATTTTTCATCTCATGTGACCAAATAATTTATCATTCATTTGAGATCAATGCGCTCAATTAATCATGCGTGGAGACAGACCCTATGTGATCACATAACTGTATTTCAATAGAATTGACAATGCCTGAATTCATCATGCAGGTCAAATCACATCCACGAAGAGTGAAAACATTGTATTCATATTGAGTAAAATCTCAATACATTTAAGCATGGACGAAAGCATTTAAGACATGTTCGTAAAGGTTTTGGTTAGCAAAACCCACCTTGTAGCTAGTATATAGCTGAAGCTTTAATCGACTATCCTGGATCCTCCTATGCCTGAGGTCTCAGATTTGGGCCTACCAAAGAATAAATCCTATTAGTGTCATGCGAAGCTTTAATTTATATCATACAATAAATTTGGGCCCGAGGAGACGAGCTCTTGAACTTTATGGATCTAGACGAATATACTTGAGGTGCTAAATAGACTTAAATCAACCAATCGGTCCATTTGTAGTTTTAAACAATCATAAAATATTTGAAAATAGCCCCTTAGAAAATTAATTGATTTTACTCCACAAATAGATAGTATTTGAAGCTGATTTGGAATAAATTTCTTAACTTATTTTTATAGTATTTTATTTATTGTTTTAAAAGATTAAAACATGATAGATAAGAGTATTTTAAATAACGATGATGATGATAATGATAATAATAACAATACTAATAATAATAGTAAAAGAACTGTGAAATACAAAAGAGAATTAAAATCTCTCACTCTCGGTTGTACCATCCATCAACCAACATAATATATTCAAACCCAATTGTTTTCTTTTCTCTGTTTTTTTTAATACTTGTCTACTGTATAATGTATACTAGCCACATTCCAATGTGGTATTAGTAATATTCCCTCTCTCTCCAAATTTATGATGTCTCTGCACACATCCATGCACTTTTTGTAGTTTCAAAGTCAAACTTAACTTTCTCACTCTCTATGCACATACACCAATAAATGCATAACCATGTGTGCACTCCTTTTATTTTCAGAATCTTTCTGTACATTTTGTGGAAATGGAACATTGTCTCTCTACCTCTCTCTTTTTATATTTTTATTAGTCACTGCACACACACATTTACCAACTTTTAAATGTCAAAACATTCTTTCCATAAAAAGAGAGCTTTTAATTTAAAATGAGTTGCAGATATATCTCTACAAAACAAGCACACATTTACACTTAAGTATGTATATGCCTATATATATATATATTATACTTATTTTTTTTAAAAACAGACTAAAGGAAGCGAGTGAAATTAAATGGCCAAAGTTGTTATCTTCTTTCTCCAAAATACTCAGCCACACTCAAGCACACACACCTATTATTTTATTTTTAATTCTCTATTATATTATTTACACATACAACCATCTCCAAACTCTAAAATTAATATAAGCAGTTTCCTTATGAAATAAAAATCCCAACAAACATGAAACCAAAATACAAAGGAGAACTATGGGTGTTTCCAACCATTGTGGTATTTTAGGTTTAAACTTGATTTTTGACCTTCAAAACACTATAGATCTTAAAATAAAATATAGAAAAGGATAGAGGAAGAGGAGGGGAGTATACTGGTGTGCTTGCATGGTGGATCCGGCCACCGGAAAAAGTCACCGAAAAAGCACCGACTTGCGGTCTTGGTGGCCTTTTTCCGGCTATAACAGCCTTCATCTCCTCACCAAACTTGTTCCAAAGTGTTTGTAAGGTAAAAAGAAGTTTAAATAATGAATTTTAGAAAATTTGACCGAATTTGAAATTTTCCAGGCGGCGGCGGCGCTCGGCGGCGCTCCGCCTCCGGCCACCATGCCGGAAATCGCCCAAGAAGATGGAAGAAGAAGGAGAAGAGAGTCACCTTTAGAGTGAAGAAGATGAATAGTATTTTTCTGGATTAAACATATATTTATATTTAACTAGGTTAGGCTAAAAGGCCCATTACCTCATCATTTTTTTTAATTTGGGCCTGCTCAACCCTTTTTCAAACACAGCCCATTAGCATAGAATGCCCCTTTAATATTTAAATTTTTATAAATCTAATTAATTTGGCCTAAACCTAATAAATTCCAATTAGCAATATTTTTAGGGTATTACAGCATCACAAAAGCTTAAAAAATAGAAAAAAAATGGAGGAGGCAAAATTGTTGGGGGGATATATGTGAAAAGACCAGAAAAGGATAGGGGGAATAAAAAAAGAGAAAAAAAGAAAAAAAATATATGAAAAAAAGAAAAAAAAGAGGGAGAATAAATTGCCCCTAGTCTTAAGTGTTCAGAGTGCCCAGATAAAAAAACATTTATTGGCTGAACAAGGCACAGAAGGGTAATCGATTAAATGAAAAATGGGGGGTCTGTATAGAAATAAAGCCCCACCTTACATGAAATGTCCAGTATAGCCTAAAAAGCTCTTTTGATACTTATGCATCTATGGTTACTGGAGATTGACAGCAGAACTTGTAACGCCCCAAACTATTCCGTTTGCCGACGTCACTTAACATACAATTTACTTACTCATTTTGGTGTGCTTATTTTAAATCGAGCGGAAGCTAAGGTCAAGTTTTATTATGAGGAATGAAATCATATTTCCCATTATAAATTTTTCACAAATATAACATACAACCTAATAGATCCAATTTGTCACACAACATAGTATTTAATGGAAGCATTGCATAGGTCCATCCATATGAATCATACAATCATCTAACCTATCGGGATCATAGGTTGTCATAACCCGCCCGTCTAGCCTCCTAAATCAACATGTATAATATAGGGTCAACAACATACTTCATACACAATAGGCTCCAAGGTCGAACGACCCGCCTTTAAATTGTTTTGCATATTATCAAGTTATATACATCATAACCTACAAAAGATCAGGCTATTCCCATCCCCAATAATCATTGATTATAAAGCAAAATGAGTGATCAATATAATAATGATAATAATGCGAGTGTTTCAAAAGTAGAGCATGCAAAAGATAAACACAAGCTTGTGGGGTTCTCTTGTGTTCACAACGCTCCTACTCAGGCCTCGACTCCTCAACCAGAAATTCATTGAATGAATGGGGTGAGTATTTAACAACATACTCAGTGGGGAACACTATAAACAGTTATAGCCAATTGCACAAGTGACAATATAACATATGGACTTTTCTTTACTTTGTGGAGACTAGTGTCAACCTCGTAGGGTCCAAACATCATGATGCCCCCATTAATGAACATCTTTGGCCCTGTAGGGATGCCCGCAGACATACTACCCCCCAGGGAGGAAATTAACAGGTCTATATTCGATCCTGAAGGATCTCTGCCCCGAAGGATCTCTTTGTCGACCCCGAAGGATCTCTGTTTAGCCCCGAAGGGTCTCTTTCATTCACCGGTCTGAAGACCCTTCATATTTATAAAATCAAAGCACAACAATAACTATAACCTTACACGTGTTCACAGTTTAGAATTACCCCACCTTATGAGACGCTTTAAGAATCCTTTCAACCCTTGGAATACTCCTTTGCCGCCCACAAGTTGTCCACCTCGAGCCACAACACGTCACCTAGCACCTTTTAATCCTCTTTTCATTTTAGACGTCGAGTTATATAATTAAATCATAATTTAGACCAAACTCATGCTATACTTTTCTTTAAAGATTTCATACATATCTATACACATAACCTTGGATATACCAACTCATAATATGATTTTGGACTCAAAATACATATTAAAACTCTTTGAAGCATTTAATCGAACACTATACGTGCACTCATTTAAATCACATGCTCATGACTCAATTTAAATCCTTTAAATCCAACATTTCAAATACAAACACCTTCATCATAGGGCTCTAACATACATGAAAATCAACCCCAAACAACCATCACAACACCTCCAAACAATTATCAACAAAACAAGGGGAAATTAGGGCAAAAATCCAAACCCTAGCAACAATGAACCATAGGAATTCGATATAACTTCACATATAGCTTCAAGGAGGTAAATAAATCATATGTTCAAGATATCAAAGCAAGAAGATCAACAAAATCGAAGAACCCTAATTTTAGGTAACAAACCCTAGGTTCGATTCAACAAGAAATGAGTGTTTAAATCACCAAGATGAAGAGGTATGATGTTACCTTAGTTCATGGAGGATGATGGAAGGATCTACTCCAAAAGTTCAAGAATTTGTAGAGAGAAATGGAGAGGAAAAATCGCCCAAATGGAAAGAAAATGAGGAGGAAATGAATAAGTGTTGTATTTATAGGTAGAAAAAATCAGCCCAGCCCGCGCGACTGCGCGAGGTGGCTCTCGGCCATCACTCCCCACAAGCACGCAGCCTGCGCCGGCGCGCGGCGCTCAAATCAACCCCTTTATCTATCTCGACTCCCGGACATTTCCAACTCCATTTAAAACGACTTAGATTTTCAAAACACTTTTAATACACAGCGAGACCCCCGATCAATTCAGCGTTAGGGTGTTCAAGGTATGGCAAAACAAAATCAAATATAAACACACTCATTCATTATCATATAACTCGACAAATTTAATTATTAAATGTTAAAACGTATTATACACTTAGTATAATACCATTGTGCTATGATGTATCGGCTCGAGTGGAACAACCTACAATAAAACAATGGCATAATACATACAAACCATCATAATTAATATTCAAACAATTTTAATTCGAACTCATTTACTAAAATTATGATTTATAATTTAGCAAAAAGAGACGGGGTATCACAGAACTTTATCAAGCTTATGGGACGAATATGTACAGAATGCATCGAATTGAGTGTATACACTAAGCCTAAACACTGAGTGAAGAGAGTTTGTGAGGATGACCACGCTTTGCTTCTTTTTCACCTATATTTGGTGTGCTGAAACTTTGCAATTTTTGAATTATTGAAGTTGATGTGCCCACATTGATTAACAGATTGCATGCTTGTTTTTTTGAGTCTGTTTCTTTTCTCTTTCTTTTCGTTTATTTTTTTAGACGCATTGCATCCCATGCTTGAGAACAATCATGTCTAAAGTGTGTGGGTATGTTAAGTCCATTTATTTGGTGTTTTTATGGGCATATTATTCAATATAAATGTCCTTTTTCGTCTATTTTGAGTCGAAAAAAACCAGGTTGAGGTCAAAGGGCATTACGGAGGTCGAGTCTGGTGAAAATGGCATTTTATGCCAAATTATTCATGTTTATCTCATCTCCATAACCGTATTCAGAGGCACTAGGAACTTCTTTAGCATTCATCATACATTCGGGAAGCAGAATGGGCATATCAGAAAGGGATGAATCTGACCAGATGATGTCATGCCCACATTGCTCGTGCAGACTCAACCACAGGCCAGAATGCGCACATGCGTGAATTTTGGGATTCTGTTGGAAACTAGAGGCGTGAAGAATGGTTGCATATCCGAATAAGAGTTGGTGATAAGCTGGACTCCTAAGAGGCGTGACAACTAAGAGATAGATGAGATAAGGATTGCTGGAGGCTTAGAGATGAAGTGATAAATCCAATCCCTAAAAAATAGGGATTTGGTCAACAAATTGGATAATGCTTATCCAGACAGATCAGGATAGGGCACGCCGGATCCGGAAACCAGTGGACACCCCAGTTTATTGGGGAAACTCAAACTCGGAAATGTAACTATTTAAGCTAGTTTTATTTTCTGGAAATGAAGCTTTGGAAGTCAAAAACATTGCTACAATTTTACTTTACTGCATTTCATTTTCGTACGCTGCTTAGGCAGCCACAAACAATCCAATGGGCCTTAAGCCATTGTAACTTAGGATTATGTTTATGTTTCTCATCGTTAGAATTGAGATTTTTACCTAATAAATTCGTAAATTTTCATTTATATTATGCCTTTCATTTTTGCAATTTTAGTTATGTCTAGCCTTCTTGGCTAGATCTTTATTTCTGGTGTTTGAACAATGAAAATGGTTTAAGTACAAGTCTGGACTCGTGAGGCCGAAATGGGCATAGTAATGCATGATAGGTTTCTGTCGATTCTTGAACATGTTCCACGTGAGAGTGTGTCTGAAATGCCCAATGTGGCTGATCACTCTTTAGACATAGAGGGCGCATCACAATTATTTGAATTAGCGAATCGTGACTGTGTGTTGATTCATATAATAATAAGGGAATCGATGGGTTGTTGTTGGCACACAAGGAATCGATAAGCACAACAGATTTGGGTTCGTCTAGAGGCACACTACTGTCTATTTATTTACATCTCTTAGGGGAACCGGGGGGTGGATGATAGGTTAGGGTTACTTGACGAGGAATCGATTTGAAGCCTAAAATGAAAGGATGAATGAGGAGATGTAGAGAGGAATCCGGTTTACATAACTGGATGACTTATTCTTGTATGAAAATCGGTGTGCCCATGATCGAGCAGTTTTATACTTAAACCAAATTTTAGTTCAAATGCAGAACCTTTTGTTATTTAATATTGTCTTTAATTTTCTTTTGCAGATTTACTTTCAGCATAGTGACAACACAAAACCCTCCATTTTTGATTGGTGACTCGAAGGTGGAATCACATCAGCTCTCTATGGGATCAACCCGTACTCACAAGCTAGCTACGCTCGCTGTGGGCACATGAGCATTACAAAGTTATTTTGAGCGCGAAACGACCGCGCATCAAGAGCACATCAAATACAGTCATGAGTTGGATATTCAATCACATTCATTTTATAAAGATCAGGGCTTAATAACCCAAAATATATTTTTATATAATAAAAACCTACCTGGTAATTTGATCTGGATAGCTAGATCTAGATTCTGATTCTGGTCTCAACTAGAAATCTCCTTCTTCTGTGCCTTCTTAGGAAGCTGCTCGGTATTTTGATTTTTAAAAAAGAATGAAAAATGAAACCTTAAGCTCCTATTTATAAACGAAAAATAAATAGGGTAATAATGAATAAAAGAATGAGGGTAATGATGGAAAAAGGACAGGATAATTACGAATATGATAATATTTGAAAAAGAAATTGGATAATGACAGATGTGCCTTTTTCTATTAAAAGTTGTGCCAAGAGTTCATTTGAACTCGAAATTGAAAAATTCAAACTTTGGCACGATCCTTGAAACTTTTTCTATCAACCCGAGAAAAATATCAAAACATATTTTAAAGCAATTTTTGACCAAATTAAATTTTAACAGATTTCCCTCGCTGCAATTTTCCTTTATTTGAATCCTTTAAGGACAATTTATTTTCTAACTTACAAGAGGGTAACATAAGTTGAATAAAACCTTCTAAAATATTTCAGGATATTACAAAAAAATGATATTTTTCTCTTTTGATTTCTTCTCACTAGTCGTAGTCATGACATCAGCTTCTTTAAACTTCTTCCAACTTGACGACAACATTGATTTCATGAAACCTCTTTTGTATTGATAGAATGCATGATACCCATCATCATTTCTCCTTCAGAAGGATATGTAACATTCAGTTCTAGATCTGTGGGGTTTCTAGCATCTCTCACATGGATAACATTTAATGGCTTCAGATTCAAAAAGATTTGTTGTTGGAGGCATCACTGAGTCTGACATTTTATCATCTTGCTTCACTATAGACAAACATGGAGCATGAGACCTAGTAGGTTCATCCATTTTAGCACCAACATGTTCAGTCATGGTATGATTTGAAGTGACAGTCGATGTTGAAGTTGATGATGGAGTTCCAGCTGACTTCTCATACATGTCATTGAACATTGCAAATAACTCCTTTGGATCAGCCATTCTAACTCTGTGAAGCTTTTAGAGAAGAAACACTTTCACATCAACTGACTCCCCTTTATCCAATAAGAGGTAGAACTCAAGTATTATCTATATATCCTTAGTAATCTAAAAAGCACCATATCTTGTAAGGCCAAACATACACACAAGAAAAATAAACAAATGCATAACTATAAACTAAAAAGACAATCATGCAATTTAATATAGATATAAATTTCAGAAGCACTAATTTCGGGAATAACATCTCAATGAACATCAGTTGAAGCACGGTCCACAAATTTCAATGATGAAAGAAGAGATCAATTTCTTACCTCTTTTTGAACAGAATAAACTGTCGTATTGAACGCCATGTTTTTCGATAGAAATTGATCGAAAATGTAAGGTTTATTACCTTACCACCATTTTACTTGAGTGCATCATTGCCGCGAACGCTGTGACCCAAGTTACTAAGTGCTAATCGTACATTTTCAGGAGAGTGCACATGATCTATAACATCCAAGCCTCACTCTTGTGCTCGTAGTTTTATATCAAGGCAAACTATTCATCATTATAGGTTTATACCATGGACATTTCTCTAAAGAAAGACTGATCATTGAGACATTAAACACGATCAACGTACAACTGAAATAAATATCTAAGATTAAACAAAATGCAACATGCATATGAAAAAAAAAATACAGATGTTGGACAGAATAGACATGACACAGAGTCCAACATCAACTATGCAGAGATTACATAACACAAACTAGGAGATTTTCATAAAGAATAGAATCTCTAGAAAACAACATGGGCCTTTATAAAGATATCTTCATTCAATTTTTCAGATGATATATATCCATTGCGAATGATACCTTTGTTCACCAAATCTCGGATAAAGTGATGACATATGTCAATGTGTATGGTGCAAAAGTGTTAGACCAGGTTCTTTCACATTTCAATCGCATTTGCATTAACAGAGAACAAGGTCAACACTCTGATTGACATCTCATAATCATTCACAACAAAGCAAGCATATCCAAATACATGAAAGTATTTGAAGTTTTGCTTTCTCTGTTTCAAACTCTCATTTATTTTCCACAAAGAAAAACCATGTTTCCAATGTGATATCCAGTGTGAGAACATCAGTACATAACACAACTTTTTCAGTAACCTTTTGGACTACGACATCTCCTGTAGTGTCAGATTTTTCCCTTCTTTGCATAGACACCAGCACAATTAGCATTCTTGAATTTTCTATCATGGTTAGTTAAAATACAAGAAACACTAGTACAAAATTGAAAACTCAAGATCAAGAAGAGTTTCTTGAAAGCTTTAAATACTTAAAAAAAAATTCATGCAGGAAATCAACCTTAGAAACTCAGGAAAAATCATCAACTACAAGGAGGAAAATAATAATTTTTTTTATTCATGCTCTTAGTGACCAATATACCCATGACAACCATGTGCTAAAAAAACAATCATATGTGCTCATATGTCAGACTCAATTTACACAAATAGAATGCATGAGACAGCATATAAAAATAATAGAACCCATGAGAATGCCAAAAAAAAAATAAAAATAAAACAAATGTTGGGTTCAGGATTTTCAACATTTTCCCCAATATCGATAAAACAAACACTACAACACAAATGCATTGAGAGATTTCTGAAAGCTTGAAACTCTCTCAATATCAAGAGCTTTGCTGAAAATTCCAACTGATTGTTTTTCAGTTGATACACATTTCAAATCAGATTTCCTCACCCATTGGAGATTCAAACTTTTACGTTTTCTAAGGATATTGGATCTAATATTGGAAGACATTCTGGCCGACATTTTTCCAGCAGCATCATGCAATTTATAACAAAAAGGCTTAATGTGACCAGGAGAAAAACAATAATGACACACAAAATTCCTCTTTCCAATCATAGGTTTATCAAGTTCATGAGAATTTGTGTGACATGAACTTGCTCAAGTTCATGCAATTTCCTTTATCAAAAGAAGTATACTTAAAATTTTCATTCAAATCATTAGGAAATATTGTGGTAGAAGATTTAACTTGCTCAAGCCCGAATCTATCGATTTTATCAATGGAAAATACCTTGGTGGGTGTGGAAGGTACTCTCTTCAACATCTCAAGAGATTGAGAAGTATTTTTGAGTTGTTCCTTGACCGAAATCAACTCCTCATTTTTCCTTCAGAATCACTTCTAAATTCGTCACTTTGACGTTCTAGTTGGTTGAACATGGACTTTGTCATTTATTTTCTTCTTGTTCACAATTTTCTTCACATTGATGTCGATATCAGTATCAATTAGACAAGAAGCTTCACTGGAGATTACAAGTTTGAGCGGACTAGAAAACATTACACCTTCAGTTGATGGAGGTGATGCTGGTTCAAATATTGATGATGATGATGCTCCTTGAACTGCAACTACTTTATGTCGTACGCCTATATATCCTTCAAAATGTTCTTGAAGAATATCCTATACATGCTTGGCTGTAGTACACTATGAGATCATTTTGAAACAAGAAACGTCAACACAAACAAAACTAGCATTAAGAGCCTTAGAGTGGAAGTTTGAAACGGTTTGTTCTTCAACACTTCATCGACTTTTAACCTTGTTCACGACTTCTCCAGCTTCATTTGTTTCTTTTGGAATAGACCATTCCTTCAAAACTGTCATCCATGCACGTTCATCAATAGATTTGATGTACATACGCATTTGTGTCTTCCATAAGGCATAATTTGTTTCAAGAAAACTAAAAACTGGTGGACGACATTGATAAATGGAAACATCCATCACAGTAAAAAAATCAACACAGTATATAAGCAACATCGGATCGAATACTTAGTGTTTGGTGTTTATTTATGTTGTTTTATTGCATGATTTTGCATGTTTTATTAGTATCTCCTAGTACCTTTTATCTTGTTTATTTCTAGATTTCGTGTGATTTTCTTCACTTGTTGCTCTTATGGTGGAATATGCCAAGTTTTGAAAAAACTTGAGCTTTTGTTCGTATAATCTGGATTTTCATGTAATAAGGTGACGAGGAGCGAAGACGAGAACCGAAGAGATAAACCCGAAAGAAGTACCCAAGGACCACGCGGCCGCGCAAACTGAGCGGCAGCGCAATAAGGCCCTACGGCCGCGCGAACCCAGCGACCGCGCGAGGGTGCTCTCGGCGAAGGCACCCTGCGGGCACGCACTGCTCCGCGGGCGCGCTGGTACCCTGCACCCCGCGGGCGCGCAGCATCCCGTCGACGTGCGAGATGCCCTGTTTCGCCCGACTTGCCCTGCCTTGCACTCGGCTCTCGCCTCTTTTTCACCATTTTGCACCAAAGGGCATATCCTTCAACCTTCCTCCTTGTTGCATTTTGGATATTACACTTTTGGGCCACTCTAATCTAAGTAATAGGGGAATAGAGATTAATTCAACCTAACTCTAGCTTTGGATTTTTGTTCCACAAAATCTTCCACAAATTCCTCTCATAATTAATGTTCCCTTACCATCACCTTTTCTCTTACCATACCTCCCACCATACTCATCATTCTCTCTCTCTCTCTCTCTCTCTCTCTCTCTCTTCTGCATTAGCTCATATAGATTTGTGGGGATTCACCAACAATCATACACACACACACTCCACTTCACTTCATCCTCTCCATTTCTCTCCACCTCCATTTTTCTCTACGCACACCTTCTACCATCTCTACCATTTTTCGTTCACCACCTTCACCATTTTCACCACCACTCAAGGGAAGAGGAGAAAAAGAAGAAAAAGAAAACAAGACAAGGAAGAAGAAGATGAGACGAGAAGGAAACCGACTTCGAGCCATCCGCAGAAGCTAAGCTCGTTAGGAGGTTTACTTTTGGTATTTTCTTTCTATTTCTTGGATGGTTTGTGGGGGTTTGTCCCAAACTTCTTGAAGGATATTGAATATTGTAGAAGCTTATGTTATTTGCATTTGATTATGAGATGACGATCTTTTATAATATTTGTGTTGTTTTGAGTATGGTTAGTGGCTAATCTCTCTATTAGGGGGTAGAGGATCGATTTGGTTTTCATCTATGCTTATTCTTGTTGGTTGTTGTTGTTGGAATCGTCCTTATTATGTTAGGGTAATAGATCACTACTCGAGCATTGCTAAGATTTAGAGAAAACTTGATTGTGATTCTAAATCTCGAAATTGGTTCCTTCGACGTTAGGTGGATCGGGTTCCTAAGCCTAATATGTTAATCTTGCTCGTATGATATAGCTAAAAGAGGTTTAATGGATAGACGGTGACAGTAATTGAAGTTAAACCAATTGAGAGGGTCTATTGTATGTGTAAGATTAACATTACCAACTTGAACAAAGCATAGTGATAAACCATTGAGAGAATCTACACCCTAATACCTCTATCATTCTATTTTCCTCAATCTTATTCTTATCGTTATCATTTGCATTATCTTATTTACTTGCTAATTTCAATTCGTAGTTTAAATTACCATCAATCACATGCTTAGAATGTTTAGGTTTATTTTCATCATTTTAGCACGTTGCATCTATAGCCCTTAAGGTACTAAGCCTTCCTTGAGAGATCGACTCGGGTTAGCTCATCACGTCTATAATTGACCCTGCCCAATTGCGGGTGTGGTCTAAAGTAATTGTTGTGTTGAGTTGATACCGAAAATTATAAATACAAATTTGGATCGTGTGTGAAACACTTAGTGTGTCAAGTACCGGCTCTAATACCACTTGTTAGAATCCGTTGCCTCAAATACTGTGAAAACAAAATCATGTGCAATGTTATACACAATTTTGTAGTCAATGTTACTCACATTACCGACAACATTGTCACATGAATTTATAAAATAGTTTGCACGAAAATATCTTTAAAACACAAGCATAAAACAGCTTGTGAAAAATGTCAGTGTGCAAAAATTAGAGTTGATGTTAAAGCTAGTGTTAAACATTATGCCTTCAACACGCAGCAGGAATTTAAAGAACAATTTACACGAAAATTAATTTTAAATCACACACAACATGCATGTGATTGCCACAAGGTGAAATTAAGCTACCATGAGCCAACACAATAGTTTAATTGATGATGTCAGACATTGTGTTCTTGACACATTAACAAAGATACATGAATCATAATCTAGTCTATCACTAAATTGAATTCAAAACTTCAAATTAACATACCAGTTAATTTGATTACAAACCAACAATGATTCCTAATCATAGATATCTTCTATCTAATCTAAATTGAACAACCTTTTCACATGAATTGGTTGAATAAAGAAAACACGAAAAGAGAAAGAAGAAATCGATAGAAATCAAGTTGCAAAGTTTGTGATTCGAGCTCTTGATCTTCTCACTCACATGGGTGATATCTTCTATGCTCGAATAACCTCTTCAGATGTGAATCATGCTCCTTATATGCACTGTTCACTTGAATCGGTTGAAGGTCATGTCATCTCTTCAAACATGTGTTGAAATAACTGACACCACTTTCATGGATTGGAGAAAACCCGGTCCTTGTTGTGGCTGGAAGAGTAACCCACATTCTTCACCATTTTCCTATAATTCCAGCAAGTCATTTTTTAAAAAAAAAACCGTTAAATAAAGGATAACAAAAGACCTAAAAAATAGGAGATAAAGTTTGACTTAATCAAACTCTATTTAAATATTAATATATCAATCATATATATCCATTTATTTGAAATATAAATTTCGTGGATATATATGATTTAAGATATACAAAATAATTATAATTTACTAAAAATAATAAATCCTAAAATCTAGGAAAGGATAAGATTAGTCACGACGAATGTTACAGACAATGTCGTAGGAATAAATTTCGTGGATATATATGATTTAAGATATACAAAATAATTATAATTTTTTAAAAATAATAAATCATAAAATCTAGGAAAGGATAAGATTAGTCATGACGAATGTTACAGACAATGTCGTAGGAAGTCTGTATGACATTAAGTTCAACATAGAGCAGCAATGTCAGACAGCACTCAACAAACTCCAATAGAACAAACTAGAAAATCAATCCATATACAACAAGTTGCGAAATTAATCGACACTAAAATTCCAAACTGAATCAAACATTGCAAAATAAATTACATACCCATAGTCGCCATAAAAACACAGATGTAGATACTTCATGATAAAAAGATAATGATAGAAATAAAAAAAGTTGAGAAATAAAAAAACGCGATCTAAAAGGAGATCTTCGCCAGAAAAGACGGAATGGTGAAGATGGAAACGATCGAAGAAGAGATTAAGGAAAGATTTTCACGTAAAAAGCGGAAGGATGAAGATGGAAACAAAAACATAACTTGCAAAAGAATTATTGAATTACTATATCACCCTCCCCTTAATCAAACTTGCCAAAAAGTACAAGTTTGCCACCGCCCCATCCATTTAACCTGTTTTAATCTGGGCCAAAAAAGGGATAGGATGAGTTCCTAGTTCCCACATAGGGAAAGAGTTCTCATTTGAACCATTCCGTGTGTGTGTGTGTATTATCTACACAAGTTTTTTATCAGTGATTAAATATTTAAGTATGACTTATTTTGTGCAAATCATAAAAACTATCACCACATTGTTTTTCTAGTCCTTACAAGTTGGCAGCTCATACAGTTAAGTAAAAGACAAAGTGAAAATTTAAATAATCAGTCTTGCCATTAACACAAATTAATCTTGATCAATGTGTTTTAATTTGGATAGTCGTTATATTACCCAATTATGATGTATAGAAGAATTAATAAAATTGATATATGAGATTTAGTGAATATCATCTATTTTGACAGATAATACATTATACATTTAAACTACAAGCAAAACCACATGGGGCAGATTTGGGTGAGACCGTCTCATACATGAGACGGATCAATACTCACATGCGAGGATTATTATTTATGGGTGAAGTATCATTAACTCACATGTGAGTATCATTATTTATACCGACATGTGAATATCATTTACTTATGGGTGAAGTATCATTAATTCACATGTATCATTATTTATGGGTGAAGTATCATTATTTATAGGTGAAGTATCATTAACTCACATGTATTGATCCGTCTCATGTATGAGACCGTCTCATACAAGTTTTTGTCAAACCACGTAAATAGAATAAGCTAACGAGATTGTAGATTGATTTGCGGGTGAAATCATTGCTATTTGTAATTCATATTGTATTATGTAATATTTTGCTAATTTTTTATATCTATCTTAGTTTACCAATATTCGCGTTAATGATATCAAATAATGTGAATTAATAAGTTATAGGTAAAAATTAAGTTTCAAGTATATTTAACAATTTCGAGGCATAATTTCCAATAATTTTGTGCATTTGATAGGTTTGCAATTTGACATCGTTTTAAAACGTTTCATTAATATCACAATTTTTATTTTTAGATTAAATTTTTTAGTAGTATACAAATTCATCATGGCTAAAAATAAATTAGAATATGCAATTCTTCATCTAAAAAAAGATTTTGTTTTTTATTTTACATGAATACATGTGATAGATGTTTATGGTTATTATATAATTTGTAAATAATAGATATATAATTTCATAATTAGATTTTATATTTTTAGTTTTAAATTTAAATTTATCATTTTTAATCAGAATTAATTGTTTCATCATTCGATTTTATAATATTTTAATTTTCTACCAAAATTAGAAGAACAAAATAAAAATTGTGCCAAAACTTCTTAATATAAAAGGAAAGTCAGTATTTCTGGGCACAATACTACAACAGGGTGTGATCTGCCTCTCTCCACGGTAGAGAATTCTGGTCTTTGATTTGCAAAATATTTTCTAGAAATACAATTTCCTTTTTTTTTCAATGCTAAAAAGTGCATACTACATTGGTTAAGAATACATGCAACTGAATGTGTCAAAATTAAGTGGCCAGGCTCCAGATTTTGGGCCATGCTGAGCCATGACTTTAATGTAAATTTTAAAACTCAATTATAACTAGTGCATGCTATATTGATCAATGTCTAATTATAGCTGGTGTTCCAAACTCTAAAAGTGTCAAAAGTGGCTCGACTCAAGTCAATATTGGGTCAAGGTGGAATTTGATTTAATAGGCCTGAAAAAATACTGTCCCGACTCAGAAAAATACATTAGCCCATGGGTTCGCGTCATATCCAAACCATAAAATTTAAGCATGAGCCCAAGATCAACCAAATAAAAACTCACTTTTCGGGCTGTTGTTTCGGGCCTCCAAATAGCTGGCCGAAAATTTTCAAGCCGAACTGAGGTTTTTTTTTTTTTTTTTAACAGCAGCTCAATTAGCTTAGGGCGAGCCAACCCGGCCCAAACAACAGCTCTACAAGCAACACACGTTGTTTTTCTGCTAGTGCCCTTAAAAAGGCCAAATCAATACTATAAATATCATATGGAATAATTATTCAATATTGGATGCATATAAGCAACAACTTATTTTTTTGTTGAATATCGATGGTAACCCGCGCTCCGTAACCACACTTGAAAAACCCACGCATAATTTAACTAGACAAGAAGCCAAAAATGCATGCTAAACAAACTCCACATGAAATATTCATGATCAGAGTAGGAATCCCATTTCCGTCAACAAATTTATAACAGAAGGCCAATGATCAGAGTAGTTGATCAACCTGTAGGAAATTAAGAATCAGCATCTAAAAAAAATGTCCATTACTTCAAACATTATCACCCCTTTTGCCTTTTCTCAATCTGCAATAGCTATTGCTATTGCTATTGCTATCGCAATCGCCTCACTCTTACTTGTTCACTTCTTTTCTTCTTCAAAATTCCATCGCATTTACCTTATAGACTTTTCCTGCTATCTACCACCACCTCATCTTCGGGCCACAACGGCCAACTACATAGAACACTTCGAAATATGTGGAACTCATGAAAGGGAAGCAATCGATTTCCAGACTAAGATGATCGAAAGGTCGGGCATCGGTTGTGAAGCCTGCCTTCCTCTTTCTGTGCATCAAATCCCACCTGATAAGTCTTTGAGCTTCACCCAAGAAGAAACTGAAACCGTTCTTTTTACAATCGTAAAAGACCTCCTCAACAAGCACAGCATCAATCCTGAAAATATCGATATTCTTGTAACCAACTGCAGCATTTTCTGTCCCACACCATCCATTGCAGCTATGATCATAAACAAGTTTGGGTTCAGATGCAATGTCAAGAGCGTCAGCCTCAGTGGAATGGGATGTAGCGCCGGACTTGTGGCCATTAATTTAGCAAAGGACCTGTTGAGAGCACAAGGCAACTCACTGGCTCTGGTTCTCAGCATGGAAGCAGTGACCCCTAGTGGCTATACTGGTAGCATCAAGTCGATGCTGTTAGCCAATACATTATTTCGTATGGGAGGGGTCGCTGTCTTGTTGTCAAACAAGGAACAGGACAGGTTAAGAGCCAAATACAAACTTCGGTATCTCTTAAGAACACACATGGGGTCAGATGATCAGTCATACCACTCCGTCATCCAGCAACCAGATAACGAAGGCACTGCAGGTGTTTCACTATCAAGGTCTCTCCTACATGTCGCGGCAAATGCCTTGAAAACAAATATAACCGAATTAGGCCCTTCTTGTTTACCACTTTCTGAGCAGCTCCTCTATGGATGGTCAATCTTTCAAGGAAAATTCTGGAATGAAAGGAAGAAGGAAATATACGTACCGAATTTCAAGAAGGCATTTGAGCATTTCTGCATACATGCAGGTGGAAGGGCAATCATCGATGCTGTGGAGCAAAGGCTGAGACTGAACAAAGAGGACGTAGAAGCATCCAGGATGACTCTCCATAGATTTGGGAACACTTCATCTTCTTCTGTTTGGTACGAGCTGAGCTATCTGGAGGCAAAAGGCAGGATCAGAAAGGGCGACCGGGTGTGGCAAATTGCATTCGGCAGCGGCTTCAAATGCAATAGTGCCGTCTGGGAGTGCATATCAGAACTCGATCACAACATGAGAAACGCGTGGTCCAGTAATATACATTTGTACCCAATTCAAATCCCCGACATAGCAGATCACTAATGCTGGCCCTTCATGCCTGGTATTTCTAATGTTACAAAATTTCATTATTCTAAATCACCGATAGATAATTCCTTTCCTAGACAATTTATTGGGGGAATCAATGTAACTAGATATTTAATTGAGTATCTGAAGTCAAATGTTCAAAGATTTTAGTGCTCCAAAACAATGAACTTTTGCTGTGTCATCTAACCAAAGCGCTTCCAAAAATTCAAAATAAAAATTTTATGTATGAACAAACACACACATGCGCACACACACGATTCCTGGTCATTGAACTTGAGCACATACATGAGACAAATAGCAACAAAGAGAGGAGCAAGGCCACGAGATAACCATGAGACAAAGAATATAAGAAAGTCACTGCAAAGTCCATGATTTTCGAACCTAGTGCAGTTCAATCTTAGTTTCACACAGACCAATTTGACAACTTCATCTGCAATGAATTTTGGAAGATCATTCCCGCTGGCAATTCTAAAACTGAAACTGCCATCATGATAGTTGAATCAATTTTACACCAAAAGTTTAAATAAAGAAGGACCGAAACAATTGCAATATACATAAAGGATTTTCTTTTGTCCAGAAACACTTAGAAGCATCAACAAAAGGGGGCATCAGATTTATTGGCCGACTTGGCTTAAATCATAACATACCATGTTATCTTCAGCAACTATTTCAGAACTAGATCAGGAGCAATTAAGACACTTCTTAGATGTTCCTTGCAGTGACTAAAACCTGGAGTGATGCAGAAGCAAATGTATCTTTTCAGCCAGTTAAGAATGCTTCTGGCTTCCTTTTTCCGACACCAATTAAGCCTACAAAACAAACTTTTTTTTTTATCATGTACTTGTAAAAACTCAATAACTAACAATGAACTTGAAGATTGCATTAAGCATATCCACTGAAAAAATGTGGACCATATATGATCAATGGAATTTAAATTGGCCTTCGTCAAATTTATTATTCAAGGGAGAAACTCCAGTGGACATAAATAAGGTATTCCAAAGTAATCACTAACGTGTAGTAGTAATCACTGGTGTCCACGGTTTCCTTGAGCAAACCCCTGTAGAAGAATGCAGATGCCGTTAATGCTGAGAAATAAAAATGTAATATGCAGAAACAGGCCTTCTTTATCGTTCTCATACTCTTAGACGGTGTATTGGATTGAGATTTTAATGGATTTTGTTGGATTTTAAAAAATCTATGAATTTTATAAATCCATAGACTCCACATGGAGTCTCCCAACTCCGACGGATTTTGTGTATGGATTTCAGATCGATTTTGGATGATTTCAATGGATTTGAAATCGTTTTTTCGAGCGCTCGATGGAACACAACGATCGGTGGACCTAGAAAAAAATGAAACCCAGCGGCCGCTGGCTACACAGCGATCAGTGGACCGAAAAAAATGGAACTCATTTTTTTCTCGCTGTTCATTGAAG